>CM019064.1:301242651-302642653 GCA_009667805.1 Leptobrachium leishanense | reverse complement strand
AATGGTCCCAGGAAACTCAATGCCTCATCTTGAGGATGATGGTGTTATTGGATCTCTTCAATGGACCACCATTCCTCAACTATAAACTGAGACATATAAACACACGGAGTGTAGCGTAACAAGGCGTACAATGAAAAAGAGGAGATGATTGGCATTCACATAACACAGAGCCTCATCCTAGTAACTTGCTATTACTGGTAATTTAATTAAACTTCCTGAAATCAAGGAAAGAATCTTCTACCCAAAAAAGTCAAAGCTGAATTCCTTCCAAATTGCCTTTACCAATTACCATGTAAGCATGCATCACTAAGGGTCGAGAGATGTTTTGGAGCTTGTGAAGAATACTATTTGTATGTGTAATAAAATAATTTTGGAATAATCAGAGAAAAATTGCCCTGGTTCATAGCATATACACTTATATATTAAACAGGTATGATCTGCTAGGCAGCCATACACCTTACACTGATCAGTTACAACATTAACACTACAGGTAAAGTGAATAATATTGATTATATGGTTCCAAGGGCAATTATTATTATTACACTGCAAGTGAACAGTCAGTTTTGAAATTCATGTGATAGAAGCACATATTCCCAGCTGGTCCAGCATGAAGCCCATTGCCACAGTAGCTCCTTTTGGGCAGCAGATGGAGCCATCTGCCTGTCAAATAAGCTTTTACAGTAAGGAATACATTTGAAATATTTCCAAAAATCTCTTACTGTATAAATAATTAATGGTTTTCCAAAAAAAAAACACCTGCCCTTGAGAGTGGTTTTCTAGAACATGTGTTCACCGTAAAGGGGTTAGATAAGCAGGCAAACAGCAAAAACAGTTCCAATATCTATAAGCTAGAAAGGATAATGGAGTCCATAAGTAAAACCACTCCTTTTCCCAAAGTGTTCAGACTTCTTTTTATTTGCCCCTGTAAAAAGACAAAAATAGTTACAGAAATAGCACCATTCTGTAACGAATAAATGCTCTTTACACATCTTATAATAAACATAGTGTGTTACTCCTGCTATAATTTCTTATAATTGTATGAATTAATACAGAATAATGTATAAAGCCAACAATTTAATGTTGAACATAAGGCGGACATTATTTTATGATCTAAAGTTTACACAGCACATAGAGCCCTAGGTGTAAATGTACACTAGCCTGGGAACAGTTCAGTACATATTTGCTCTTCCCAGCTTAGATGAATGAATCCAAATATTGATTTAATCACACCAATCTGGTAGTTCATTTACAATATTAATTTACTGAAGAAAACTATATAGACACAATGGATTTCAATCTATTCCTCCATTTGTAATGTAACTGTAATGTCAAAAGTTAGGATACATGTGTCCGCTGTACCCAGGAAAGCCTCTCCCACTCCTGCCTCACCTGACTACACATCACTCATGATGTCATTAATGATTTGGGGAAAAATTCTCTCAGTGGGACAGTGGATGAGTCTAAGAATGAAGGTTCTCTGGCACTTATGTCAAGTTTGTTTCTCTCACTATCTCTCTCTCTCTCTATATAACAAATCCTTGAGTAAGTTAAGATGTGACTTCCATGCCCCTACCATTCCAACCAATGAAACTCCTCTTGTCCTTCATCGCAATTCCTCTAGATTGTAGGCTCATCTGAGCAGGGCCCGAAACCTCTTGTTTCTGGTTCCTATGTTTGTAATTATGCCTCACTTCCCATTGGTTATTGTAAAGTGCTACATTATTTATTGTAAAGTGGCACTTTATAATTGATGATGATAATAACAATATTCTACCCATAGATGCCCACATATTTTGATTGTACGGATTTTAGAAGCAGGAGGTTTTGTAATAAATGGTATAAGCACTATTGAGCTTTATTTCCTTCCTGAACATGGCCCTACGAGGCTACAAGATACCCAAGATTGCTGTGGATATCTGAGATGTTCTTCTTGCTGGGAATCGGGAGGCACCACTTTTCGTGGAGCACGGGGTTGCTCCTTCTTCAGATATATCCTATGATATATGGCAATAGCATTTTTATTTCTCAGACGCTGCTTTTAGATTGTATACATCTTCTCTTTCATACAGGTCTCATGTTCGATACAATTTAGAAGATCAACGCAAAATATAAGCATAAATGTGTGGGATTTTCCACTGCCTGGTGTGCTGTAAGAGTGCTGCATATAGACAGTAGGCACTATAATATTTGGTATACAACACATGATATGTTTATTGCTTATACATAATTGCAATTTTTAGTGCAAGACCACTATGTACTGTATATTTTTATTCCACCCGTAGAGATTATTACACGATTGAAATAACGTTTAGAAATGAAATATGTATAATCTGTTATAAATAATACATTGCCTTTCTCTCTTCGTGTCTGTTAAAAATATACAAATATTTCAATCCTTGTTCAACATCACATCTTGCCAAAAGAATGTAACTTTCACATTTTTGCATTTTTATTCTCCTTAGCATTTGTAAAGTGCATTTTCCTCCTTATCTTAGCATGAGGTATTTAGCCGAGTGCCCTACTTTGCTGCTGCATTGTAGAATTCGCTGTATGCTACAGTTTGCTATGTAACCCAGCGGGAGCTTTGAGTACAGAGAGGAGAAGCTGGCAGAAACCGTATTCATATGGTGCTTTGTCATATCAATATACTTCCCGTCAGCAGTGCACTTTCAGACAGCAGGCGATGGGGGCACGGAAGTAAAGAACTCACATGCAGTTGTTGCTCAGTACTGCGTGCTAGAAGAACAAAATGATAGAAAATGTACATACACACCACTGTATATATAGTTATCACTTGATTTTATGTATGTAGGGCCCTATTACATTCTTCACGCAAAAACGCACGCGCAACGCGTGAATTTTTGCGTGAAGCGTTAAACGTTAACGCGTGTAAATCAACGCTGGTATTACAATACTCGTGCATTTTTTCATCCGTCAAAAAATATCGCACTTAAGACGGACGCGCACAAACGCACGCGCAGCAACGTTGCACGCAGAAATCAGTGTGCGGACCGGTTTTTTCACGCGATTCAGCCAATCAGAATTAAGAACCACAATTGTCTCACGTTAAGTTTTTGCGCCTGCCAAAATCAATCTGCGCATATATGCTGCATCAATATAAAAAACACGCACAACTTCTCAAATTTATTGGTTTGGTATGAGTAGAATGTGTAACTATACTTTGTTGTATATTTTTTTTGGGCTGGTGTATTTGGGTTTGGCCAGGTTGATAGAATTTGCCATTACCACCAGTTTTTAGGAGTTGCTAAAATTATGCGCGCAAAGGCTATGCCTTAAAAAATGCGCATAGATTGTAATATTATCCGTGTACCAGCGCACAAACGCATTTGCGCTCACAATGTTAAATATAGGACGCGCAAAGTACAGTAAGCTCATGCAGCGTTCGCGCAGGTCCACCCGCGGTAGACTTATACGTGCGTTTTTTGCACTGACATTGTAATACGACGTTCAGCGCAAAAGGGTTTTGCCCCTCGCATTAATGTGTTTTTGCGCACACGCTGACGTTTGCGAGAAGATTGTATTAGGGCCCGTAGTGTTTTTCATAGATACTGTGCACATATTAATTACAAAAATCCAGCGTTCAAATTGCAAAGTGTAACAAACAGGAATGCATTCTTAAATGCTTTTCTTATGTTTCAGCAGATGGTTTAAGATGAGATCATAGTCAGGGAGTGCAATAACAAGATTTTTTTGCACTTTATTTTATTTTGGTTTTCTTCCACAGCACAAAATGTAAGGCATCGACCGCATCACATATATATGCAATTCCAAGTGCAAAAATCATGACAATGTGCTGTACCTCAATGACAAGCATTTACTACCATCTATTGTAACTATTTACAAATGTCAAGTTGTCTAACTTGATACTTGTAAATAGTCACAACAATAGAAGCTACAATTTGAAGCTTAAAACCTTAAATTTCCAGAGCTGTCATAGTGGAGGGGAACAAAGGAAAAGAGTGGGTATGGAATAAAGCCACCACAGCTACTTAATTAAATTTAAGTGGTCATGGTGCCATGGGTGTCCTTGTACATGCTTTCAGGCCCCCTGCAACTGGGCACCCCACCACCTCTAGCCTGCCCCATGAGTTTACAATCTAAGGGGTCACATGAGCTTGCAATCTAAGGAGTCCCATGATTTTACAATCTATCGCATGAGTTTACAATCTAAGGGGGTCCCATGATTTTGCAATCTAAGTAATCCCATGAGTTTACAATCTATCCCATGAATATACAATCTAAGGGGTCCCATGAGTTTACAATCTATCCCATGAGTTTACAATCTAAGGGGTCCCATGAGTTTACAATCTAAGGGGTCCCATGAGTTTACAATCTATCCCATGAATATACAATCTAAGGGGTCCCATGAGTTTACAATCTATCCCATGAGTTTACAATCGAAGGGGTCTCATGAGTTTACAATCTAAGGGGTCCCATGAGTTTACAATCTAAGGGGTCCCATGAGCTTACAATCTACGTGGTCCCATAAATTTACAATCTATCCCATGAGTTTACAATCTAAGGGGTCCCATGAGTTTACAATCTATCCCATGAGTTTACAATCTAAGGGGTCCCATGAGCTTACATTCTAAGGGGTCCCATGAGCTTACATTCTAAGGGGTCCCACGATCTTACAATCTAAGGGGTCCTTTTCCTGTGAGTTTACAATCTAAGAGGGTCCTGTTCCCGTGAGCTCTAGATTGTGAGTTCCTACGGGAATAGGGCCCTCATCTCCTCCTGTACCGTCCGTTTGTCAAATGTTGTTCAATGTATTGTACCCTGTCTAATAGACACTGTGATACTGATACTGTACTGATAGATACTGTGCCTATTGTACAGCGCTGCGTAATATGTCGGCGCTTTATAAATAAAGAATAATAATAATAATTCTTAATTTGTGAATTACCCCCCTCCCTCCTTACATAAATACTTACCTTTTGGCTAAAGCTTTATTTATTGTGACATGCTGACTCAATCATAAGGTAACTTACTTGTTAAATTACAGCATTTTTGCTGTTTCTTTTTCATAACTTTCTGTCTTTTATAATGTAAGCACTATTTATGATAGACATCATGGCTCAGTCATGACAAATCTTTTTTTGTACTGAATCTTGTTCACTCACTGCTTCTGTTCCTACGTTATATTGAATCTAAAATATAGCTAGAGAAAAAAGACGAGAAGGGGCAATGAAAACAAATCTCACTCTTGGGACAAACTAAGACTAGAAGTCGCTTGCTCTTGCATTTTGTGTCAGTGAGACAGAGACGAAGTCTGCATGACCTTCCTACTAAATTAGAATCCATACATATATTTCCTTAATGTTATATCTATGTGTTCTAACCTACATCTACTGTTGTCAGGGATCAGTGCCTGCATGTGTGTTATACAGTGTTGCCTTCATTCCTCACCAGCACTGAAAGGGGTTAAATCAAGTGTAACACCAAACACACACAGACCACACCCTGCTGTCTGTCAATAAAAGGTCAACTCCCTCAAAGCTAGATGGCTTTGCATTACAAGTGATACCCTGTACTGTTCTGACCTACCTCTGTGTTTCTGCTGACAAACGTTTACCAGACCCTGCTATACCCACTGAGTTTGCCTCCTTGCCACCAGCCCCTGATCTACAGACCGTCCTGACCACTCTCTCTCTGCTTAACCATATGTTCCACGCCATAGATTCCTTCCTGCATCAGCCTGCCTACACCAAGGTATCATCATCACATCCCTGTGTTAAAGGCTCAAATCCCCTGAACTCGGGTCCCACCAAGGCACATGCCTGGTGCCATCCTGACAACTGTACATGTCATTGGTATGTCATTTGAAACACATAGGGCCATATTATATATATTACGCTAAAACGAGGACTCTAAGGAGGAAACCCTGCACCTGCAGGTTTTTCCTTAGCATCCCCGGTTTAGCGTGATACTCATCATTCACCGCGGGGTCCCCGGAGTGCAGGGAAAGGACCCAAAATCCACTGCAAAACCGCCAAAAATCTCCGAAATTCTACTGATTTAGATATTAACCACTTGGCTGCTATGGACGCGCTCAGCGCATCCAGCCAAGTGGTTCTCCTGTGCTATGGACGCGCTGAGCGCGTCCATGCACAGGAGGTAGCAATCCGCCGGATTCCGGCGGATTGCTGCACCCCCCCCGGTGCGGGCTGACATCTTGGATGTCAGCCCAGCACTCGGGACCCCGGCGGGGACATTAGATGTCATCGCGGCGACACGATGACATCTAATTCAGGCCCCCCCGCATGTGCGGAGGAGGCGCCTGAAAGGGATGGGGGGAGGTCCTTCGGACCTCTCTCCCACCCGATCGCCGGGGAGCAGGGAGTTAATACAGGCACCGCTTGGAAGGGCACAGCCTGCCCTTCCAAACAGTGGCTGTCATTAACCCCTGGGGAGCCGGATCACGAATCAGCGCTGAAATAGCCGTTCGTGATCCTTTCCCGGAGCTGGCCGACATCTTGGATGTCGGCCAAGCCTCTGGGAACTCCTCCTGAGGACTGGCGTCAATGAACCCCCTATCTCCCGATCCGTGGCAGCTGGGGGTTAAGGTTTGGTACTGTTGGATCGGCCAGAGCATGGCCGTTCCAACGATACCAAACATGACTATGAAAATTTTTTTTAAAAAAAAAAATAATTAAAAATATAAAAATATATATATTTTAAAAAAAATTATAAAAAAAAAAAAAAAATTTTTTCATTTTTTTTGGTTTGTTAATGCAGCAATATTGTTCCCATTTCAATTATAATGTGAACAATGATGCTGCACTAACGATTTTTGGATGCAGTGCGTTTGTTAAAAATCGTGTAATTTTCCCCAAAAAAAAATGTAACGAGACCCCATTTCTAATTTTTTTTAACAAGCGCACCCCATACAAAATATAACCGCAATTGCTCGCATGTTAAAATGTGAAAAAAAAACACTTTACACGTTATAAATTATTGAAAATTCATATTTTATTGCATTTTTTGTTATAATATACAGACAGGACATGACGTATACATATAATAATGACATATTATGAATCTGCCGAGTCTGACGGAAAGAACGCTATATAATATGTCTGGGTCATATATGAAAATAAGCCTTCAAAACACGTTTAAACAAGATGAGCGAAACAGGTAAAAATGAGCTCAGCACAGAGGTGGGAAATGCCTCAGCAGCGAAAGGGTTAATGGCTGTGTGTTGAGTTATTTTGAGGGGACAGCAAATTTACACTGTTATACAAGCTGTACACTCACTGTTTTAAATACTACGTGAGATACTGTATGTTTCAAAGCGAACAACAAGTAGGTGGGACTTAACTGTTTTTTTTTTATAATCTTATTGTTTCCATCTTTTTAAGTTTCAATTTGTAAAGCATTTTTTAAACATAATTCTAGTCCTCACTAACTCCGCTTCCCATTACCTGTCCTCACTATCACTAATCACGAAATACACCCCAGCTCGCGTCCTAACTGATTCAACATTGACCTACTCCTCGCATCCTCCATCATCACCTCTTTACATGCCAGATTGCATGACTTTTCTCGTGCTTCACAAACCTTATGAAACGCGTTTCCTTGCAATACCAGACTCTCCACCAATCTGGCTTCTTTTAAATTATCCCTAAAAATGCTTCTGTTTATGGAAGTCTACCACCTAACCTCTTAACAAAACATCCGACGGACACAATAACTGTCCTCATCTCTCTTCTGAATTAACATCTCACTTCAGTCGTCCCCTCCTGTTTCTCACCCTTTAACCCATCTATGTTGTAAGTTTCCAAGGGAATAGGGCCCTCAATTCCTCCTGTATCTGATTGTTGCAATACTGACTTGCCTTTTTGGTGTACTGCATTGTAAAATTGTATTGTCTTACCCATTGCACCTCATGTACAGCGATGCGGAATGTGTTGGTGCTTAAATAATAAAATGATAATAATAATAATAGTAAGTAAGAAGAAATTATGCTTTACATCAGTGGTTCCCAACCCTGGTCCTCCAGTACCCCTAACAGACCAACATTTTTAAAAATATACATAGGAAGCTTGTTACCGCCCAATGGATCCAAGTGGATGAAAGGCTGATGCCTCCTGATATAGCCTCCGTCCCTGACATACTGTACCTCATTGAAACCTTCTAATCAGCTTTTAAACATCCCAATGAGATAGGTAGTAACTCTAATCCAGAAAATGTAATCACTGCTTTAAAGGATCCGTATACGATAATCGTTCCTCTAAGGATACTGTAATAACACATGGCTGTGTGCTTTCAGTATTTTAATTTATAATTTTGTTGGTGCAATGTTTGCGCTTACTGAACCAATTGTGCAGCCAATACTATTCTAAACATCAAAATTTTAAATTAAAATGTTTGTTTTCTTTTGTCTGCAATAAAGTGAATTAGCATAACTATTATGTTAATTGCATTTCCATTACACATCTCAAATTCTTACAATGGAATATTGAAAATAATTCATAACAACACCATTTAATGTTCACAATGCAAATGTGGTTAATTTGCATGAAAATGTGAAAGGAAAGCAAAGGAATGAATCCTTCAGAAGATCAAACCTTTGGTTTTATACTTTTAGTATCAACACTGTCATATTTTACATTTAGATGGATATATTATAACTATAGGCATATTTAGTTTAGCATAATGCCTTATCAGCAATGTTAACTGCAGTATCATTTATGATTTTTAAATCTGGGCACAGGCCAGGCATAAAAAATTTCGACAAAAATATTTGGTTTCATAAAAATCAGTTCATTACTTGTAATGAAAGCCTGTTCCAGCCACCAGTTGGTTAATGTACATGTTGTTGGGCTGTTTGGAAGCCTACACATTCCTGAACTCCTTGGCCAACAAACAGAGGGACTCCTGCCCCACTTTATCATCACCTGTGGCAAGTGGTTAAGAGGTAAAATCAGAAAAGATCGGACCTGATCTGACCCACTAGCCATGGTGGGGGGGGGGGGGGGTAGTGGACTGATTTTGGTTTTATTTATTGTAAACCTGATTTTGCTTGTGTGTATGCTGAGAGATACCAAAACAAATCGTCTAAAAATGATTTGGGTTTTCAATTCATTTGTTGAGATATCCTTTTGTTAATTTGTGTCTTGAAAGAATTAATATTTTCCAAAATCTTAATTCGCCCAAAAATGGATGCACACATCTAACAATTTACTTATACTACCATTATGAGATGCTACGCACTGAGAGTACAAGCATTTTCAGTAAATGGGATTTAGAATCATATGAGTAATGAGGTTTGGGTGATCACAGTTGAGTCTGGATGTTAAAATTATCATTATATGAAGAGAAAGATTATTTATAGTCAGCATTAAAAAATACTCAGGTTATAAACTTTATAGTTTAGGGTTAGAGAAGGGTTTAGATGAGTTAGAAATAAATTTAAGACTTAGGAGATTTTTACACTCCAGGTATCAGGTGGACTACACTGTCAGCATCACATCAGAAGTGTATATTTTTTAATACAACTGGTACAAATAAATTAATAAAGATAATTATAAATCTATACTAGTTTTCTTTAGGTTTCTAGGTTTCTTTTAGTTATTTTATTTTTATGGACCTGAATATGTAAGACTACTTCCCATATTTATTTGTAAAGTATTTTACGAGGAAGGATACATTGAGATTTCTCTAGTTTTCAAGTATGTCCTAGGTTCAAGAACATTGAAATTTTACAGTCGTTACACAAATACAAAGTAATAAATGCAAGATATTAAGAACAAAACACAAATATACAGATTATCACAGAAAATAAATATGTAGGAAATATATTCACTATGGTACATGTTTACAGATGCATTCCGTATTGAGGTATGTTAACAGAGATCTCTTGAGTGACTTAAGACTGGGGAAGATTTGATGGCGTCTGGGAGGTTATTCCATTATTGTGGTGCTCGGTAGGAAAATGAGCATCAAGCCACTTTCTTTTTGTATTGTGGTATTGCAAGTAAGGTGCAGGTCCTGGATCTGAGGTTATAGGATGAGGGAACTACTTGAGGAAGCAGTCTATTCAGGTAGGGTGGTAGCTTCCCAGAAAACCTCTTATACACCAGGTTGGAAAGGTGAAGAGTACATCTAGATTCCCAAGATAAAGAGATATTTACTTGAAATAATGGCCTATTTCAATGGAGATCATATGTCCATTCTGTAATCATTGTGGCTACCAATAGGTAAGTCCTCCCTGTGTCTACCAAAAGGCAAAATGGTAACATTGATGGAAAATGATGTTTTTATTGACAGGATGTGACATTGTGAGCCAGATATCCCCCAGGAAGGAGACTTTCCATTAATCTACTTTCTAGTTCCTAGGGTTCTACCAGGTGTATGTTGAAACAAGACTGTAGGTCAAGCTTCTCATTTATTTAAGCTGATGGTCCATAGCTCCTGAACTTGTCCTACTGCTCTCTATGATTGACCATGCAGGCCATGTGTTCTGTATACCTGGAGGAGTCATGACAGTGGAACTCCTCTTCATATGCATTTCCATCATCTAAACTGGGTCTCTGTCTTCCTTTTTATCATGCTATGTTTTTTTTAAATTAAGTAGATATATCTTCAATACCGTGTGTGCGTCTTTTCCCTCACTATTGGACATCCTACTCTCTTGACTAGTACACCTTTAAATTACATTTCACAACATTTTCCGAAAAGATTTGCATGCTTGTTAAGAATGACTCATGCTTTTTTTCCCTAAGTATTAAGTAGACGTTTACAACATATGCTGTTGGATATTTAACTAAAATATAAAGAACATATGATGCCCAGCTGCAGCAGCACAGCACACCTGTGATCTCCTCATTAATATAAGTATAGGAACCCACCAGTGAGTGCAAGCTGATGTACACACCACCCAAAACGGAGTGAAGGTCAATAAAAAAAATAGACTTTTTCTTCTCAGCAGCATAATCTGCTATTTTACAATTCTTTCGCTCCTGATGACGCTGCTATATGCAGGGAAACGCGTTGAGCTGAATTGATGAGCTAATGAATGAATTTTGTTTTTAATTTTCTCGACATATGTGCTGCTTATTCAACTGCGCCTTTTGACAATAATAAAGTATGGGGCAGGTTGGCCCACAAGCTTTGAACATACAGCGGTATGCTGTGGGGCTTTGAACTCCAAACACGCTTGTATTCAGGCCCTCTTTTTTGCCTGCTGTAGCCCTATGCAGTTTGAATTATATACACAATACAGAAAATGGTCAGCGCCCAAATACGTTCCACCACCAGTTTGAATTATATGTACAGTGAAAACCCCTTCCAATCAATTTGTTTATTATCTGCTGCACTCAAACTTTGGACGAATTTGTCCACTTCTGCATCTAAATATGTGTAGACCTATGTGGGTCCCATCTATACTATTGTCTAAGACATTTAGGGCCATATTACATTCTCTGCGCAACTGCGCTCGCGCAGCGCAATTTTTTTGCGCACAAAAAAGTTATCGTGCGAAAATTAACGTGGTATTACGATCAGAGCGCATTTTTTCTTCCTTCAAGATTTTTCATGCGCAAATCCGACGCGCAAAGCCGTTCGCAAATGAACGTTGTGTGCAGGAATCGGTGGGCAGACTCTTTTGTCACGGGATATGTCACGTGATTCAGCCAACATCAATCACCCATTTCAAATAAAATATTTACAAACTAAAAAAATGAAAAAAAAAATTAACAACCACCAGTCAAAAAAAGAAAAAAATAACAATGACACAATTTATTAACCTCCCTGGCGGTATTCCGGAGCGTGACTCGGGGTTAAATTTTACTGCCACGAACGGTAACCCCGAGCCACACTCGGGCTGGATGCATACTCACCTCCTCCTGACTCCCTGGCTGTCCCCGCAGTGTGATCGCGGCGAGCTGCTTCCTGGTAAGGCTCCCTGCAAGTCACACGATGCAGGGGGCGGGACCAGCAGGAAACTTAGAAAAAAATTATAAAACACTGTATAATCCAAAGTGCAATGTTAATGAACGGTCACTAGGTGGCACTACAGGATAAGAAACAGACCATACATCGTCTCACCCTTATTTTCAGACAGATTTCAGTGTTTTTTGTTGTATTTTATTGAATATCATTTATTTGCATTATTTTGGATAATTATTTTTGGGATAATAAATTATCATGTCGTGTTTCAAACTTTATCGGACTCAGTGTATTTACTATTTTTATTTATATTTATTTATTTATAAAGGATTTTACCAGTAAGGACTATTGATTGCACGGATTTCAGTGCGTGATTCCTAATTATTACAGGCTAACTATGTATAAAACACGTTTCCTTTAACCCCTTCACTGCTGAGGCATTTCACCACTGTGTGCTGAGCTCATTTTTACCGCTTTCGCTCATCATGTTTAAACGCGATTTGAAGCCACATTTTAATAAATGACCCAGACATATTATATATCGTTCTTTCTGGCAGACTACGCAGATTCATAATATATCATTTTTATATGTATACGTCATGACCTGCCTGTATATTATAACAAAAAATACAATAAAAATTGAATTTTTAATCATCTGCAGTGTGTAAAGTGTTTTTTTCCACATTTTATCACATGAGCGTTTGCGGTTATGTTTTCTATGGGGTGCGCTTGTACAAAAAATTTGAAATGGGGACTTGTTACTTTTTTTGGGGGGAATTACGTGATTTTTAGCAAACGCACCCCATAGAAAAAAATCATTAGTGCAGCATCATTGTTCACATTATAATTGAAATGTGAACAATATTGCTGCATTAATAAAAACAACACACAAAAAAAAACATGTTTTTTTTTATTTATTTATTTTTTTCAATTTATTTATTATTATTTTTATTTTTTTTTATTATTTTTTTTTACTTTTTACCTAGTCATGTTGGGTATCATTCGAAAGGCCATGCTCAGGCCTTTCAAATGACACCCTCCATGACCCCCTAGCTGCCACGGTTCTGGAGATATCGGGGTTCACAAGAACCCCCTATCTCCACCAGGGGATTTCCTTGGGAAATCCCCGGCAGCTAGGGGTTCCCCGGCTATCTGATGTCATAACGCTATGCGTGATGACGTCAGACAGCGAGGGGAGTCCCGGGGGCGGAGCCGCCATCCAAGATGGCGGCCCCCACCGGAGATAGGCTGCACTTCGGCGCCGCAAGGCGCTGAAGTGCAACCCAGCATTTGAGGGGTTAAAGCCAGGCATCGCTTAAAAGGGGAGACTCTCCCCTTTTAAGCGGTGCCTGGCTTTTACCGCTGCTCTTTCCCGATCGGGAGGGAGAGGGATCCGAACGGATCCCCCCCCTCCCTTCCAGGCTATCTCCCGGCATTGCCGGGGGGTCGCCTGGAAATGACGTCATCGCGCATGGCGCGATGACGTCATTTACGCCGGGAGGAGCTTGACTTCAGCGTCTGAAGACGCTGAAGTCAGAACGCCGTGGGACCCCGGACAGAGAGGTGAGTATCTCCGCCGGGGGTCCCGCACAGCTGATGACGTGTGGGGCACGTCCTCAGCATGCAACGTGCATCAATGAGGACGTGTCCCACACGTCTTCAGCAGTGAAAGGGTTAAAAAAAAAATTGAGACGCTTTTAGACACGAAATTTTGAAAAAATTAGACCGCTAGGGAGGTTAATTTTAATGTTTGGGTATGTGTAGAATGTGTAACTGTACTGTGCTGTATTTTTGTTTTCCTGCTGGTGTATTTTGTTTCGCCCAGAACGATCACATTTACAGTTACCACCTGCTTTTCAAAGACGTTACGAAAAACTTTCGTTGCGTGAAGATTGTAATACCATCCGTGTACCAGCGCACTAACGCATTGGCACTCACAATGTTAAGTATGGGATGCGCTCTCGAACTTGCACTCACGCTGGGTTCGTGCAGGGTCACTCGCGTTGGACGTTAATGCGCATCGTTTGCACGAACGTCGTAATACGACGTTCTGCGCAAATGGTTTTGTCCTCGCGCAAATTCGCATTTGCGTGCGCGCAAAATCGATGCGCGAGGAATGTAATAGAGCCCTTAGTGTGGCAATATGTTTGAATTGGGTTTTCTGATACACCTGCTAGCACTTTTGATACTGCTAGTGTGCAACCTCCTGTGTTCACCTTCATCATAGGAGGTAACCTTCACGACGCTGTGTTGAACTACATTGGCTTTAGAACTCATGTTTCACCCAGCAGGGCAATGTGGATGTATTCCAATTTTCAATTGGTTTTTTAATCTCGCTGTGCTGTCTTTTCATTCATTTATGTTTTTGTTTTTCACCTTTTTCTTATGATTCTGATTTTGTGCATTATGGCCTGTTCATGATATTAACTATGCTGTGAATTTAGCACATTCCTGTGCGCAACCGCCCTTATAAGGACGTACTAAATTAACTCTTTTTCAACTGTTGTCCGAGTCTATTGTACTGTCAATATCTATTCAGTACCTCACTTTATCCGGTAAACATATATTTTTTATCAATAAAAAAATAGTCTATTGCAGTTTAAGCAAGAGCAAGTAAGAAACAGAACTCTATCAGGGTTATTCAGAAAAAGGTGAAAACCTTGAGAATGACGGGAGAATTGAAAGTTCTAGGTTAAAATAGTCAAACCAGAAAAATTCTCTCCTTTATCTCACTTTCCAAATTGGCTATTTAGTCTAGATTGTTCATTCTCCTGGCAATTCTCAAGGTTTTCACCTCTCTCTGAATAACCCTGTATGTGTCTCCAACATGTTTGAAAACACAACAGGTCACCTCACCAACTCCAAAAGGCCAAGCATCGATAACGAAGTTGGCCCTATCGGAAGGCAAATGCAGACTTTTACAAATATCAGCACCGGGCCAATTCCAAATGCGTTAAAACTGGGGAATAGCCATGGAATGTCTTTGTTCTTCCCATTGACAGATCTCCAGTGACAGCGAAATGATCGAGAAGGAGACACCACAAGAAAGTAAAGTGGATTAGAACATTTATCTGACATGCAAGTCCTGAACATTTTATGTAGTCTACAGCAACCCTCAAAATTTCAACTCGCCCACTCGCATTTGGCGAGTGCAAATCAAGTGAGGGCGAGTGGAAATTCACAAGCAGGCAGCACGATGAATTATATTGTACTGCCTGCTCTGTGTATTCCAGCAGCGGCAGTTTTTATTTTTTAGGCCAGCCGACGTGCTCAGGGCCAGTCAGCATGCTTTTCTTTCTCAGCAACAGCTGGACAAGGCCCGAGTCATTTCCTGCGCGCTGACCGCTCAGTTGCCTTTTCTCCCTTCCCCATAGAGCGCACGCCGGCTACAGTGCATTTACCAGGGATAGAGAACTTCCGGCTAGCGGTGGAGGAAATCAATCAGTCCTCAGAGTGCCACAATGGGAGCGGGTGCAAATTCCCTCTCCCTCTGCTCTCCTTACTTCAATTCCCTCTCCTAACTGCTGCACCCTGGATCTCCTCTTTCATACTCCGTCCCTGAATCCGGCATGCCTCATTGAGTGAGGGAAGCGGAGATGATCACTGCCCCCTCATTCTACTCGGAGGTAAGGTAAAATGAAGGGGGAGGTGTGGAGAGGAATGAGTTAAATGGAGTGGGGGACAGAAATGAATAAGATGGGGAGAGAAATGAAATAAATGGAGTGGGGGAGAGAAATGAATAAAATGGGGAGAGAAATTAAATAAATGCTGGAGAGAAATTAAATAAATGTTGGAGAGAAATGAAATAAATGTTGGAGAGAAATGAAATAAATGTTGGAGAGAAATGAAATAAATGCTGGGGAGAAATTAAATAAATGCTGGAGAGAAATGAAATAAATGCTGGGGAGAAATTAAATAAATGCTGGGGAGAAATTAAATAAATGCTGGAGAGAAATGAAATAAATGCTGGGGAAAAATTAAATAAATGCTGGAGAGAAATGAAATAAATGCTGGAGAGAAATTAAATAAATGCTGGGGAAAAATGAAATAAATGCTGGAGAGAAATTAAATAAATGCTGGGGAAAAATGAAATAAATGCTGGGGAAAAATTTAATGAAATAAATGCTGGAGAGAAATTAAATAAATGCTGGGGAGAGAAATGAATTTGGAAAAATAAATGAAATAAAAGGAGGGCGAAATGAATTAAAGGGGGCCCTTGACAGAAAAAAGGTTCCCCACCCCTGTTGTAAAGTAAGTGAAAGTAAAAAGCTGCGCCGGAAGTGACGCCAGAACCAGCGCCGCTACTACAACTCCTGTGAGGGTCCATAATTCGTAAAATGGTGGTGTAGGCGTTTGAGTTTATGCAAAATAGATCTATAAAGAAAGTGATACGGAAGAAGCAAAAAAGAAAAAAAAAGGGGATGGAAGTATTGCACATGAATATTAATGGTTTATCTGTTTAAGCATCCAAGGAGGAAACCTGACTCTGGGGTCTTCTAACTTCTGATGATAACCTGCCATATGAATAATGAAAAGAGAGTATTAAGTTCCCCTTGATATGTTGGATGCATAAACCCCAAATTAATTTGTTCCATAAACTGTTGGAGAGGAGTCTGTACTTAATGGATGATACTACTTGTCTGGGTCTGGTGCCTGAGTATACATGTATCTGATGCCTGTATATTAATGTTATTTATTTTTTTAGCTTTATTCTGAATAAATCTTTTAACAGTGTAATTTCATAAGATAATTTAAGAAGGTGTGTTTAGGGCCGGAGTTCAGGGCAGGGTAGGTGGGGCAACTGGTGGCGACTAACTCTTAAGGTCTGGCTAGTAGTGTGGGAATTGAAATTTTGAGCCCTGGTCTATAGGGCACTAGTAAAATCAAATCGGCAAATGCACAAAAAATTTTTTGTAAGAACATGGACGTGAATCTATCAAAATGCAATATAAGCAATCATGGTTTTCTGGCTGTCAGATCATGCATGCAGTCATCGCAACTCTTGCAGTGTGTGTCGGGCTATACTGTTTAGAGTTGTCACCGTATCCTGGGGGTCTTTTAAAGTGACACTACCACTTATATAAGCTTTAACTAGATTACTAGTGCATTACAAATTAAACCACATTATCCCCTTTACGACGCCAGACGTGCTATGCCGTCCTGCAGCACGTGGGCTTTAAAGCCGCGGGATGGCATAGGACGTCCCATACGTTTGATCCCCCTCCCGCCGATACTGAACTCTTTCTCCAGGGTCCCATGCAGGCTGAGTTCCTTGAAGCCAGATCTGTGTGTTTATACCCCTCCCGGCGCATTGACGTCATTGTGATGGGCACAAGGATGTCAGGTTCAGTCCCCTTAATCTCACCATCGCCAGGGGGTAGAAAGTCAAGACAGGCACCGCTGGAAAGATCACAGTCTGACCTTTCCAGCGATGCCTTTCTTTAATCCCTTAGGTGCGAGGCCACAATCCGGCACCAAGCAGCACCGGATCATGGCCTATTTCCGGTGGGAGCTGCCATCTTAGATGTCAGCTCCACCTCCAGGTCCCCCCTCATCAACTGACATCATCGCGCATGGCAGTTTGCCAGGTAACTCCTAGCTGCCATGGGATTTCCTAAGGAAATACTATATTGGAGATAGGGGGGGTCATTTGCACTCTTGTATCCCCCGAGTGGTAGCAGCTAAAGAGCCAGAGCGTAGCCTTTCCAATGATACCAAACATAACTTGTTAAAAAAATAATTAATTAAAAAAATACATTTATACGTTTATTTATCTATTAATGCAGCACTATTGTTCACTTTTCAATTATAATGTGAACAATAGTGCTGCAGGAACAAAAAATTTCATGTTTTATTTTAGTTACAATCACATAATTTCTCATAAAAATACAGTAGCGAGCTCCCATTTCTATTTTTTTTAAAATCCGTACCCCATAGAATATTTAACCGTAAAGGCTCGGATGATAAAACATGAAAAAATTACTTTATATGCTGTAGATGATTGAAATTTTATAGAAAATTTGCTTCTTTTTTTTTGTTGTTATAGCAATCTGGCAGGGCATGGTGTATACATATAATAATGATATATTATGAATTTGCCGAGTCTGCCGTGAAAAAGGATATGTAATTTGTTTGGGTCGTACAAAACAAACGTGACTTCAAATCACGTTTAAACATGATGAGCAAAAACGGTCAAAATGAGCTCAGCATACTTCTACTTTTCAAAGTGTTCCGAACTTGTAAAATTGCCCCTGTCCTTGAGGCCCCGTTCACACTGTGCGATTTATCGTGCGGATTTTGCAGCAAAATCCGCGTGGAGTCGCGCTATGTAGCTTCTCCAATGCATTTCAATGGGGCTGTTAACATCTTGCCGCGCAATGTTGAATGTTGCGCGTTGCGGTAGCATGTTGCTGGTACATGACCCTCTTTTTGCGGTTTGCGTTAGGCGAATTTGCGATTTGCATTGGTGGTATTTTGCGAAATCGCGCAAAACCGCGACATCACGCAACATTATCACGCAACGTCACAAATATAAAAATCGCACAGAAATAACACGCGAAATCATACAGTGTGAACAGGGCCTAAGGGGTTATAAAACACACGCTGCTGTTACATTTTTGTTTTGTTTGAAATAATTGCATGTAAAAAAGAAAAATAAAATTAGTGTTTTTTTTTATCTCCCTACCATTTTGTTAATTTTTCCCATAAGGCAACATTTACCAAAGGTTTTTCTTTACTGCCGCGGTTTATCTAATCTACAGGATTTACCAGTTAATGAGATGAGGAGGGAATGTTTAGATAAGGCTACAGGGGGTTATTGGTCTTCAGACTACTTCAAATAAGAGATGGAAACCGAATGATATAAAACAGGGACCTTAATTAATTAATTAATTAATATTTGGGACATATCCCCAAACCCTCAATTTAAAATAAAGTATAATTTTCCCAAAATTCAGTACTCTGTTAAGATGACAGACATGCAGATGAATACACAGACAACATTATTGCAAAACAATTTAATAAAACATAATTCTCTAATAACGTATTGCAAGTATCTTGCGATCAGTATAATTTTTTTTGGAGATTATGTTCGGCTACAAAAATGTATGCACACTCATGTATTAACATACACAGACACCACGCTCAAAACATAATTTTACGCTAGATCCCTACTACCTCAATAATCTATAGCAAGAAAAATTCCTGAATGATCTTACCACTCCTATAAATGATCTGATCCTATATGATTGCTTTTTACAACAGGAATTCCTGCCCACATTTTTTACAAGGTGCTTGGGTGGCTTTTCTCTTTTGCTGCTTGCAGTGTAAGGGCATAATGAAAAATATTGCCATTTGTGAAGTGGAGTGAAGGTCCCTGCTCCAGCAGAATACACAATGAGTTTGACTGCAGGGATGGAATGTTAATGTGTTGGAGCAGCAACGCGTGGAATGCATAAACAGCAGGGTAAGTAAAAGTATTAGGACACCAGGAAAGCCAGGCGTCACATTAGAGACATTGTAGGCCTATATGTAAGAATTCAAGATATATAGAAATGCTAAGAATATATATATATAATCACTCATGAAAACAGTGAAAAAAAGAACAACAATGATTTAATTCTCTAAATAAAATCCTCAAACAAATTTGACTATATTCCCATAATATATATATATATTTTAGGTAGGCCGTGTTAGTCCAGATGCCAAAATCACGAGTATAGGAGTATGTAGTGATACCTTTTTAATTGGACTAACGTTACATTTAAAGTACTTTAAATGTAACGTTAGTCCAATAAAAAAGGTATCACTACAGACTATACTCGTGATTTTTATATACATATATATATTCAAAGTTAATTTATTTCAATATCTATCTTTACAAGTGATTCCTGAAACGACATTGTTTGAATTGCGCACAGAATAAAACATAGGTGTGACAAGGTCACCTTCAGGTATACATATGATCTATACGTATTGTAGACAAAATCACAAAGCTCAATTGATCAATATTTCTACCAAAAAAATCTATCAATTCATTGCTCCTCTTCTAAGATAGCAATCACATACAATGTTATGGCTATGCTCAAAATCAGACAATCGATCCACATGCTGTGTCGGCACATGACGATTCCTACTATGCAGCTTCACGATATGCAGTGTTGGAAGCCCAGCAAGGGAGTAACTATTGACGTTATATATCTGCACTCATTTAGCTTTATGTCAATTTAGCAAGTAAAACATGTCAACGGAAGTGTTTATGTTTTTTTATCACTTTATCTTGTCTGTTTCTTAATTTTATTTCTTGTAAAATCTGTTAAGATCTTTTTTTTAATATACTTTTACTGAATATTCATGATTATTTTATTCTGTTGCTGCTTTACTTTATACATTATACTGACTGGTATTTGTACACGGAAACGTGCTGCTAGTCCATTTGGGGACTAGTTAGGCTGAAAAGTGTGTGTTATGCCATTATAAGCAAAATATCTAGATTCTTAGCAGCTCCTTGATCCCCTCTCTAGGTGATTTTACGATTATTTGTCAAGAAGAAAACCTTTGTAATGCTAGCAGATTTCGCTGACCCCTGTCAGATTGGTACTACTGCTGACTTTTAGAATCCTTAGAGATTTTTGAGAAAGCCACTTGACATCAATCTGAGTCAGAAGGCAAAAGACAGAAAACAACAGTCTTAGCAGACCAAAGGTTTTGTGAAAAATGGGAATAACAGTGAAGAGTGCTCATGCTTTTATGTCAATTTATATACACATCTACAGATATGTTATCCTGAGAGATGAACAGCCACGTTGCCACAGTTTCCATACTCATTTATTTATTTATTTATTTATAAAGTATTTTACCAGGACGGATACATTGTCTCGGTGTCTAAATTATTCAATGTTGATTATTGCATCAAATCAATAAGATGACGCCATTGTCTGTCTACCTTATCATTTTAAAATATGTTGCAATTTTAATTATTCTTCATTTGATAAATAAGTCCTTTATTGAAATATTTTTAGATGATGCTATTTAGTCTACAAATAACTCATACAGAACTTACAGGGCTAGTCAAAGAGAATCGAAAAGTCACCGCACGTTTGGTGACTTTTCATGCTCTTCAATTCGGTGCGATTTGGCGATCCCATTTCGGCAAACCTGCGGTGTATTCAGCAAGCACCACAGGGCCGTTGTAGTGCAGGGAAAAACTGCCGCAAACCCGACAAACACTCAACGCATAACCCGGCGAATGCACACCGAAACCCGCAAAAATATCTGGATTAACCCCGCCGAACACACCAGAGAAACCCGAGCAGCCACCGATCATAGCGCAGAGCTGCCGCCGGAAAAAGCCGACACCGCAGACGAATGCAGTGAAAAAAAGAAAAAAACAGTACGCTTGAATGGTTGAAAAGTGAAACGCTGTTTGCAAAGAAACTACAGAACGAAAATGTCTGAAATTTACATATAAGATCCAATGAATGATTATAAAAAGGACTGTTACAGAAAAAAGAAAAAACGATTCAAAGAAAACGAGAATTTTTTTTCCAAAAAAATCCCGAAAAATTCCTAAAAGATCCTAAAAAAATCTATTAATAAGGAGACTTTTTACTGCAGAATATTATAATCAACGGTTTATTAGATATTGAATTAAAATGGGAATATTTTTAACATTGAAGCCTATGGGATTCGCCTGAATAAACCTGTCGAATTAAACCACCGAACAGCAGGGCAATTCGGCAACTATTCACTGCAGGTTTTCGTTCTCAGAATAGACGAAGCATTGCTTCTCTATGGGGATTTCACTGCCCTTGAACAGGCACCGTATGTGCAGGCAATTCACCAAGATTTGGTGAACTGCCTGCTCTCTGAATAGCCGAATGGCCAGGAAAGGTAACCGTTTGCTGAATTTCACTGTCCGGTTACCTTTCGGCCACAATTCGGATCTTTGAATAACCCTGATACTTTTTTGCTACATTCAACAACTGTGATTAAGGTAAGTATAAAAATTTTAAAACATCTAGCTAACGAGTATTTGTAGTGAACATGATTACATTTATAATAGTTCACGGCTTTTTCAAAATGAAAACAGAATAATATTATTATTATCATCATTTATATAGCACCAGCAGTTTCTGCAGCGCTTTACAATAACCAAAGGGAACGAGATACATATAAACGGACATATAATGGCAACAAGAGGCGTAGAGGGCCCTGATCATAGGAGCTTACAGTCTAGAGGGATTGGGGTTGAGGAAAACAGGAGGAATTTTACTGGACGGCAGGATCATTAGTGCCAGTGGTTTGGGAACGGTGGGGCCATAGAAGCAGCTTCAGCTTCAATCATGTGTGAGTAGGTGAGCAGAGGGAAGAGTTGCATCAGTGATGTGGTACGCTAATCTGAAGAGATGGGTTTTGAGGGATTTCTTGAAGGCCTGAAGGTCAGGGGAGAGTTTGATAGGGCAAGGCAAGTCATTGCACAGGACCGGAGCTGCCCTTGAGAATTCTAGGAGGCGAGAGTTGGCCGTGCGTGTGTAGACCGATGACAGGTGGAGATCACCTGCTGACCGGAGTTGTCTAGACGGAACGTGCTTGCCAGTAGTTGATTGTCAGTGTCTGTATCTGATACCTTAATTCTCTATGTGCAGTTACTCTATTACTTTGTATACTATCAAATAATTTCCAGCTTCTATAGCAAGCTTATCAGTTTTAGGCTGTGCTAAATGGTACAAAATCATCACTCTTCTCTTCCTAATTTTTTTCAATTTAAAAACAAAGTTCTGTTCTAAGATTCTTAGCTCTGTCACTACCAAACATGTACACATGATTTTGCACTGTAATACAATAAATAAAAAATTAGCAAATAATACCTCTTTTGTATACTTTGTAATTGTCAGGATCCCTGGCTGTAGCCATCCTGAAACCCCCCCTGGTGGTTCACTTCCATCCTGTTCCTGCCCTGCAACCAGCATCCAGCAGTGTAAGAGTTAACACCAAAACACACGTGACTCACAAAATAAAGGGCTCTGCCCCTCAATGACACATTGCTGGTTCATTACAGCTTTTGCTCACAAAGAGTAAACACCGTTGCTGATCTGCTACCTGATATTCCTGTTCAGTATTCCTGCTACTACAACCATCATTTCCATCATCCTTCTGCAATCAACCTGGTCAGTTCTCATATTCATCCACCCTCCTCTACCCTTATCCTCTGTTTATCGGTGCAGACCACTGCATCCTGGGCTCATACCCCTGCCATCCAGGTGCCACCCAGGTACCATCCCCACGTTCCTGACAGAATGAACCAGCCCAATACTAATGAGCCCGCAGTGCTGCACTTTATGGTGGAGTTACTAAAAAAGACCTTCCAGGACCTGTTTAAAAACCTGGCTGATTCCCTGATGACATTACTGCAAAATATTCTGGGCACCTCAACTGAGGTGTGCGCTCCTCCAAACAAACGCCATGGTCCCCTGTCTCCTGAAGAGCGTGTCAGGAGACAAAATAGCAATTTGTGCCTGTATTGCGGGGCAGGATCACACTGGATATCGAATTGCCCAGAAAAACCCCCCAGATCAGCGTTTGTCAAGCTAGCACCGGTTTCCAAGCCAGCTGCAACTTCCAAGCACGCTCAGGTGCGTAGAGCTCTGAAGCAGCCCCAGGCTTCCAGGCCTGCTACAGCCACTGTGTATACACCTGCTTCTATGAGACCTGCCGTTCCTAAGCCGGTACCCCTACCCAGACCGGCCCCCAAGAGATTTCCTGAACCCAAACCTGCACCTCGAACAATTCATGCACCTATACCTGTTCCCAGACGAACTGTATCCAGGCATGTGACGTCTCTGGAGGTCAGTTCAGAAGAGGAGTATGCGAACCCTGTAATGCCTATGGAGACTGATTACACTGTGCCCATAGAACCTGTCCTTCCCATGGATCTGGAGACCACCGTACCTGTGGAGACAGATCTACCAACCCCTATGGAGATCATGTCCATGCCAGTTTCTACTGTGACACAGATCCCTTTCAAACAGGTAATGAAGGCCAGGCTGAAGAAAGCCCAGAAGATTAAGAGCTCCCTTATGGCAATTACAACTCCCATCACTCCCAGCCAGCACGATCCGCCGCTGTCTTCCTGGGTTTCTTCCCTGTCTGAATATGACCCAGAGGACATCACTGTCTCTGAGGAGAGCCCACCGAGACAGACGGCCCGACACTCAAAGGGACCCCCAGGTCAACACCAGGGGTCTGACACCCCTTTGAAGGCATGGCGAGGCTTCTGTTCTTCATCCAGCGATGGTTCTGTATCAGAAAGGGATTGTGGCAAGGAAGAGCAAGAGGACGAGGGCATGAAGTCCTGGCTGTGCGACTATCCTTCCCTTAGTGATGGATCAGGTTTAGAAGGGGAACTGGGAGAAATGGAGAAGATGCCTACCCCGATGCCTTCTTCCTATGTGGGCACCAGGTTCGAAGGTGACTCTGCCTCCTACTTGTCTCCTTCGGTCGCCAAGGCCAGACGCTCCAAGGACACTCCTGTTCATCAAGACCCCTTACCCGAGGACCCATGTCCCTATACGGTACAGGGATGTTTTGCTCTACCTACCTTGGTACCACCTGGACACATGGGCACCCTCATTCCTGAAGTATCAGCTGACCCATCACCGGAGGACCGAGTCACTGCTTCTAATGGGACTATGGTTCGTCGCAAAGACCTCGACATCTTTGAAAAGGGGTTACTCCGGCGTAAGGAGACTGAAGATGCTGAAAGGAGAACACCATCTGGATACATGGGCACCCTCCTTCCTGATGCTTCTGCTGACCTTAAGATAACAAAGGCCAAGGCACGACGGCGTCAAAGAAAGGCACGTGCCCACCCCTGTACTACCACTCCTGACCCTCGTTCTGCCCTCCAGTGGTGCTACGATTATTGGAAACAGCACCCACTAGAGTGACCCGTGCCTGGTCATGGGCAGTCCTGCTGCCATCCTTGGTCACGCGGAGCGTGACCTGAAGGGGGAGGTACTGTCAGGATCCCTGGCTGTAGCCATCCTGAAACCCCCCCTGGTGGTTCACTTCCATCCTGTTCCTGCCCTGCAGCCAGCATCCAGCAGTGTAAGAGTTAACACCAAAACACACGTGACTCACAAAATAAAGTTCTCTGCCCCTCAATGACACATTGCTGGTTCATTACAGCTTTTGCTCACAAAGAGTAAACACCGTTGCTGATCTGCTACCTGATATTCCTGTTCAGTATTCCTGCTGCTACAACCATCATTTCCATCATCCTTCTGCAATCAACCTGGTCAGTTCTCATATTCATCCACCCTCCTCTACCCTTATCCTCTGTTTATCGGTGCAGACCACTGCATCCTGGGCTCATACCCCTGCTATCCAGGTGCCACCCAGGTACCATCCCCACGTTCCTGACAGTAATGAAAGTTTTGTGTGCCCACAGGTGAGAAAGACGACAAAATTCCAAGTGAAATCTCATTCCTGTCACCCTGTATTACTGTAAAACAGCTACAAAGAGCAGCTCGCACTCTTACTTAACAATACAAACAAACAAAAACCTCAACAAAAGTACTTCAGCATTCGAACACCTAGGCAGAGGACAGTAGTGATGGAGAGATCTGGGATCTCTCACTAATGTACAGGGCAAAGGCAATTTCTGGGGATGCAATCTGCAAAACAAAAGGTAGAAAGACATATAGGGTAATAACCTACAGCACAGAGAAATATGTAGGTACAGTTGGCCACTCACACATGCACCCTCTTTTCAGCACTCATCCCCTAGGGGATCCTCAATGCGATAGAGATGTCTCCATCAAACAGCAAGGCAATCGGGAGCATGAAAAATATAAAAGTATACAAAGCGAAATACTGCAGATCATAAGAATATTAAGTTAAGTTAAAAACACAATTTATTGCACTTACATAAAAAAAGTATTAAGCCAGCACAGCATAAAATCATAAATAGGTGAACAGTCAGAGCCTGAGCTGGAGTGTTGTAATATCCAAGCTCAAAGTGTTTTGCGGTTGTGTGGACTTCCTCAGGAACATGGAAATCATAAGGAGCATAAAAAGTCATAACCTTCCCCCAGCAGTTAATGTTCAAAATATAATGTCCCTAATCCATACACCAGAAATAAGGATCCACCCCACTGCGTTCCATGTGGCTGGCACCATCTTGGACGCTACCACATGTGTGCGGGCATCGAGTCCTCCTCTCGGCCAAATCTTCCTCATGGCTCCGGCGCTTGGAGATGACATCACATCCTGTGGTGGTCCCTTGCACCAGAACCCTGCACAGTACCATGTTTAGGCTGCCCAACATGGCATTTCCAGTTTGTGGATTGGGGACATTATATATGCACTATTTCACTTTGTATATATTTTTCATGTTCCCAATTGCCTTACCGTTTGATAGAGACGTCTCTATTGCATTGAGGATCCCTTATGGAATGATGAGTACTGAAAAGAGGGTGCATGTGTGAGTGGCCAATTGTACCTACATATTTCTTTGTGCTGTGGGATATTACACTATATATCTTTCTACCAAAGGCAATTTCTGTTTGTATGTGTCATACCCCTATCCCTAGTGCGCCGGACCCTCCCGGAGTTCGCCGCTCAAGACGTTTACATAGAGTCATTAATGTGCAACCCATTGCCGGAACGAGCCCGTCTGCGGAGCCCTTCGCGCATGCGCGATCAGAATCTACACAAACCTCTGCCGCGGGTTCTACTACGCATGCGCGCCTGTCTCCGAGGACCCCTCCCCAGCGTCTGACGTCACAGACGCGCACTTAGGAGCGCCAAACTATAAAACCCCAGATACCATATGTGACAGTGTTCTAGTATCGTTAGGATTTCCCAAAAGCTATACCTGAGACTATCTCCATATGTAAAGACCCGGAATACCACTCGAATACCCTCCTGATTAACCCCTTCAACTGTACTGCGATTCCTGGACTTTTAACGCTGACCTGGCTTGCCTCCCGACTTATGCATCCTGATTAACCCCTTCAACTGTACTGCGATTCCTGGACTTTTAACGCTGACCTGGCTTGCCTCCCGACTTATGCATCCTTGATTAACCCCTTCAACTGTACTGCGATTCCTGGACTTTTAACGCTGACCTGGCTTGCCTCCCGACTTATGCATCCTTGATTAACCCCTTCAACTGTACTGCGACTCCTAGACTGTTAATGCTGACCTGGCCTGCCTCCTGACTTATGCATCCTTGATTAACCCCTTCAACTGTACCGCGATTCCTGAACTACTAATAATATCGAACCAGCTGGATCCTGCTTTCTGTTTGCCGTGTAACAAGGCCGCGCTGCACTTGCTATTGGGTTCTACGAACAGTAAGTTCAATCCTTTCCTTATCTAACAGTATACTAGAACCATAATGGAACCCGCAGAAATAGCAGACGTCCTTGCTAATATCACCGCACAGTTAGCCACCCTCACTCAAAATGTACAAGAGATCAGGGCAAATCAAGCTCTCTTAGAAACCATGAACCCCACAGGCTTAGCTCTTGGAGCTGAAGCACTTCCGCTGGGTATAGAACCCGTTATTGCAGCCGGGGCCATGGAGCCTATGGTACCCTTACCGGAAAAATTCAACGGCGAGAGAACTACATATAGGAGGTTCATGACTTCGTGCCATGTGTTATTTTCTCTACAACCTCGAGTATATATGAATGATTTCATTAAAATAAGGACCGTGATTTCCTTACTCACAGACCACCCCCAAGCATGGGCCCATCATTTATTGCTAACGCAAAGTCCAATACTTCAGTCTTGGGCCACATTCTATCAAGCATTAGAAGAAATGTATAGCGATCCTTTCAGAGTGTCTACTGCTGCGAGCACCCTAAGAGCATTACGTCAAGGGAAACGTGAAGTCGAAGATTATGTCACGGAATTTCGCCAAGCGGCTATTGATTCAGATTGGAACGAACCCGCCTTATTGGATCAGTTTAGGCATGGGCTTTCAAACACATTAAAAGACGAATTGGCTCATATCGGGATTCCTAAATTCTTAGAACAAACCATTACGTGGTGTATACAACTTGATAGACGGATCAGAGAACGTAGGCTAGAAAAAATGAATGCCTATCGTCCTGCCCCTCCTACTCAACCATGAAGATTAGCTCTACCAGCACCTCCGGTAACCAACCCACCCAATGAAGTATCTATGCAATTGGGCGCCGCAAGGGGACCACTTTCTGAAGCTGAGAGAACACGTCGTCGAGCCCAAGGCTTATGTATGTACTGTGGCAAACTCGGCCATCAATTGAGAGAGTGTAAAGAAAAACCCCGTACTACGGGAGGTAAGATACATTCAACTAAGTTCTTATGTATGTCTTTATACCCCCAACTCCTTATCAAATCCCATTTATACATATTTCTAATATTACAGTGGAATAATACAGAACGAACAGTCCCTGCAATGATCGATTCAGGAGCCTGTGGGTACTTCATGGACTCTGAACTAGCCAAAGCCCTATCCATTCCTACTCAAGATAAAGAGTTTCCTGTAACTCTGAAATTAATTGATGATACTCTCATTAGTTCTGGGCCTGTGGTGAAAGAAACCCAAGCCATCAAAGTAAAATCCAAATCTAAACATAAAGAAACCATTATTTTTGATTTAATTACCTCACCCACTTTCCCGTTAATATTGGGAGATCCCTGGCTTAAAAAACATAACCCTCAAATTGATTGGGTATCGGGTGAAATAAATCTTTGTTCTGAGTATTGTAGATTAAACTGTTTTTCAGAACAATCCATATCTGGGCTTGTGTCTTGTGTAACTTCTAGCCAGGTACAAATACCTCACCACTATATTGAGTATGAAGATGTCTTTCAGAAACAACTAGCAGACAGATTACCTCCTCATAGGATCTATGACTGCCCTATAGATCTCATCCCCAACTCACCTATCCCCTCGAGTCGTATTTACCCACTATCCGAGCCAGAATTAAAAATATTAAAGGAATACCTAGATGAGAATTTAGCTAAAGGGTTTATCCGCCCTTCTACTTCCCCAGCAGGTGCGTCAATCTTTTTTGTTGGAAAAAAAGATGGCGGTCTCAGACCCTGTATTGATTATCGAGCTGTAAACTCAATCACTATAAAGAACAAATACCCGCTCCCTCTCATAACAGAGATTATGGATAGGTTAAAAGGGGCCAAGGTGTTCTCTAAATTGGATCTGAGGGGGGCCTACAATTTAGTCCGTATCCGCAAGGATGACGAATGGAAGACTGCTTTCAAAACTCGTTATGGTCATTATGAGTATACAGTGATGCCCTACGGGTTATGCAATGCCCCTGCTACCTTTCAGAGATTCTTGAACGATATATTCTACGACATACTAGATGTTTTTCTCGTTGTTTATTTAGATGATATATTAATCTATTCCCCTTCTATAGAAAAACACAGAGACCACGTACAACTAGTACTATCACGTTTATGCCAACACCAACTTTACGCAAAACCAGAGAAATTTCTTTTTGACGCCCAGAAATGAGAGTTTTTGGGTTTTATCATAACTCCTGACTCAATACAAATGGATGAATCCAAAATAAAAGCAATACTTACATGGCCAATACCATTAAATAGAAAGGGCCTAAAGAGTTTTATCGGCTTTAGTAACTTCTATCGAAAATTTATAAGAAATTTTTCCCAAAATATACTACCCTTGACCAGATTAACCAAACCCACTATACCATTTCAGTGGAGTAAAGAAGCACAAACTGCTTTTGAGGCGTTAAAAAGTAATTTTTCTTCCTTCCCAGTACTATGCTTACCTGATCCGGAGAAACAATGCATAGTAGAAGTAGACGCTTCAGAGAACGCTGCAGGAGCAGTACTATCTAAAAAAAAAGGGGATAAAAATTTACTCCACCCCGTTGCTTTCTTCTCTAAGACGTTCTCTCCACCAGAGAGAAATTATGATGTCGCTGATAAAGAATTATTAGCTATAAAAGTAGCCCTTGAAGAGTGGAGACACTTACTAGAGGGCTCCCTTCATCCTATACTGATCTATACAGATCACCGTAGCCTGGAATATATTAAAGCCGCTCGTAGACTTAAACCGAGGCAAGCTCGATGGGCCTTATTCTTTAGCCATTTTGATCTATCCATCACATACAGACCTGGTACTCAGAACGGTAAGGCTGATGCCTTATCTCGTAGTCAAAGTACTTTCGAAGAAGATGTTGAACAAAATCAGTCGATAATCCCAGAAAGGTATTTCCTAGCAACCGCCCCTTCCTTATGGAAAGAAATACAACAACAAATTCCTACAGCTAATATACCACAACATATACAAATGGAGCTAAAGGATGGCTTATTGGTCCACAAAGACAAAGTGTACGTACCACCTTCCATGGTAGAACAAGTATTATTATTCCATCATGACAATCCTATCACAGGTCACGGAGGGATCCAAAAGACAACGGAATTGATTAAAAGAACATTCTGGTGGCCGAATATGGATCTAGACATATATAATTACGTAAAACATTGTGTAACCTGCATAAGATCCAAAGATATGCATACAAAACCCCAAGGATTACTCCAACCACTACCTGTACCCTCTAAACCTTGGGCAGATATCGCACTCGACTTTATAGTGGATCTACCCTTCTCTCAGATGTACAACACGATTCTAGTAGTAATTGATAGATTCACCAAAATGGCTCACTTCATCCCCATCAAAGGTCTACCTTCTGCTAAAATTACAGCCAAACTGTTCCTAAAAGAAATTTTTAGAATACACGGTCTCCCAGAATCTATAATATCCGACAGAGGTACCCAATTTACTTCTAAATTTTGGGACGCCTTCTGCCAACAGCTACATATGAAAAGAAATCTCTCTACCGCTTTTCATCCTCAAACGAACGGCCAGACCGAGAGAACGAATCAGACTTTAGAACAGTATTTACGCTGCTATGTGACATATCTACAGGACGATTGGTACAATTATTTACCTATGGCGGAGTTTGCTTACAATAATCATATTCATAAATCTATCAAAGTATCCCCTTTTTATGCAAACTATGGATTGCATCCTACGATGTTACCAGGTTCTCCTATCAACACCTCAGTACCCGATGTCCAAGAACATGTATCCAACATAATACAAAACTACAGATTGATAAAACAAACTCTCTCTCAAACCTGTGAACGTTCCAAGACTTACGCAGATAGATCACGGACACCAGCTCCATGTTACAAAGAAAATGATAACGTATGGTTATCCACTAAATACCTAAAATTGAGTTGCCGTACAAAAAAATTTGGTCCCCGATTTATAGGACCATTTAAAATACTCAAGGTGATATCTCCATCCGCAGTCAAATTGCAGCTACCCCAAACATATAGGATACACCCTGTCTTCCATGTCTCTTTACTTAAACCGGCTATTCCAGATCCCTTCACCAGTCGCGTACCCAGTCCTCCTGGCCCAGTTCTAGTGGATGATGATGACGTATTCGAAGTTGATACTATTCTTGATTCCCGTATACGCCGTTCTCGTTTAGAATATTTAATTCAATGGAAAGGCTATGGACCAGAAGAAAGATCGTGGATCGATCATAAAGATGTATCTGCTCCTACCCTTATTGACCGTTTCCATCGCCTACACCCTGATCGCCCCCAGAGGGCGCGTCTTGTGAGGGGGCACTGTCATACCCCTATCCCTAGTGCGCCGGACCCTCCCGGAGTTCGCCGCTCAAGACGTTTACATAGAGTCATTAATGTGCAACCCATTGCCGGAACGAGCCCGTCTGCGGAGCCCTTCGCACATGCGCGATCAGAATCTACACAAATCTCTGCCGCGGGTTCTACTACGCATGCGCGCCTGTCTCCGAGGACCCCTCCCCAGCGTCTGACGTCACAGACGCGCACTTAGGAGCGCCAAACTATAAAACCCCAGATACCATATGCGACAGTGTTCTAGTATCGTTAGGATTTCCCAAAAGCTATACCTGAGACTATCTCCATATGTAAAGACCCGGAATACCACTCGACTACCCTCCTGATTAACCCCTTCAACTGTACTGCGATTCCTGGACTTTTAACGCTGACCTGGCTTGCCTCCCGACTTATGCATCCTGATTAACCCCTTCAACTGTACTGCGATTCCTGGACTTTTAACGCTGACCTGGCTTGCCTCCCGACTTATGCATCCTTGATTAACCCCTTCAACTGTACTGCGATTCCTGGACTTTTAACGCTGACCTGGCTTGCCTCCCTACTTATGCATCCTTGATTAACCCCTTCAACTGTACTGCGACTCCTAGACTGTTAATGCTGACCTGGCCTGCCTCCTGACTTATGCATCTTTGATTAACCCCTTCAACTGTACCGCGATTCCTGAACTACTAATAATATCGAACCAGCTGGATCCTGCTTCCTGTTTGCCATGTAACAAGGCCGCGCTGCACTTGCTATTGGGTTCTACGAACAGTAAGTTCAATCCTTTCCTTATCTAACAGTATGATAATAATGCAGACCCTGGTTGAAAATGTGCAAGATAAGAGACACCATTTAGACTTTAGATCCGTATATACCAGTAATATTTCTAAAAAGGATAAATCTGCAAAAACAACCTCTGTGCAAAATTGTTATAATTCCGAATATTTAATTGATAACTATGAAGCCCAAGTTTCAAATAAATGTTATGCTATAAAAATTTCCACAGAAATTGCTTGGTAAAGAAAGGGGTTATTGAGCCAATAGGAAAAACGCAGACATATCCTATGTCTGTGGAGACACAGATACAGAATACATACCTTGAAATTAGTTTTTTTCCCAGAATGTAGTTCCAGCAGTTTAAAGAAACTAGAGTGGGTCTTAATAGACATTGAGGGCTATTCACTGCGTATTGGTGTTTGCTGCCTTTGCAAACAATAATGAAATCACTGTCATTGCGACAATGATGAACTTCGATGTTCCACAGGATGAAATACAAATGACAGCAGACGAAGTTTCATCAATGAAGCTTCTCCTGCTGATGTTTGAATTCCTTTCTTGGCGAAACATAGGCATTTGTTGCTGTTACAACAATAGCAAACAGTGGCGCATAGTGAATAATCTTAGTTTTGTATATGCATATTGTATGTCTGTAATTAAACAGATACATAGGTATGTAGGTAAATTAGATATGTTTTTAGTTTCAAATTAAAGTGAACCTGTAGTGACCAGCTGCACTTTGTCTACAATATCCAATCAGGGTTTGATTTTGCTTTGGTTTTATCCTTTTACCACCACGGAGCGTAATATGCTGGGCCCTAAAGCTGTGGTGTGGCATAGCACGCCTGCTTGCTTCAATGGGCCTCTGTGCTCCTGCTCACCAGTTGGCATGCACCATTGGCTGCCGCTCCCATTGGCTCCCATGCAGCCAATGATGCGCACCGTGCGTCAGCTGCATAGCCGGGCTGAAGGAGAGCTCTTCGTAGTATCTGGCCAGTGGGGCGTACTAGGACACTTCGCCGGCGTTATCACAATGGCACCGGGCACAAACCGCCCAGCGACAAGGGGCTAAAGGTGAATGTAATATCTCATCCCTTACTAGAGCTTGCTGAGGGCCATTGTGCAGTAGGATGGCTCTCCTCACAACTGTCACTCTCCTTGGAAGCATGACACCGGAAGTGAATGACAGCTAATCCTTGATAAGAGAATTACTCAATTATTCTAATTATATGTATTAGAAAACAAATGCTATTACATGTACAGAGTAATTCCCTGACAAAGGAGAACGCCTTCCATTGAGCATGACAGGTGCACTTTAAAACCATTTCTATAGAACAAAAGCTGATTTTGAATAGTTCTATCCCTTAATAAAATATATTATACAAATGTATAAATACCTCAGAGTGTATCAAAAGCATGTCAACACTGTTGTTCCAGCAAGGGAATTAAACAGTCACCTTATTAAAACAAATCCATTGTGTGATGTGAGAATAAAAATGGATCAAAATCTTTCAGCACCACAAAGCCAATCCATAAAAGAGGAAATGTGCAGAATTGTATCTCCAAATATGTATTTGCGCTTAGATTCATATGAGAATATTTATACTTACATACTATTCATTTCTATCCCAAGAGCATGATACTGAAACAAAATACATCAGAAATATTCCAAATCAGCCATTTATAAAGGATTACAATTTTTTTTAACATTCCAACTTGAATAAAAATATAGGGGAATGAAATAAAGAATTTATATCTTTAACCAATCCACTACTAACAAATATTAGCTAACCTTAATTTGAAACATAGAATATGTTGTAAACATTAAAAAACACAATACCCAATTATTTGCAGTGATAGTTATTCTGAGATAGAAGAAACTGTTGAAATGATGTACATTTACAGAATTGCTTTATTTGTAGCAAAACATCTATTTCTCCCCTTGTCAAATTAGCTGTATTTTTAAAACTATATCTGCATTATTAGAATACATTCTGAAATGCAGTGTTAGCCAAATACAGTAAATTTATTGATGACAAAATTTATTGTAGACAAATGGTCAAATACTCTATTATTGCTACATGTTGAGCATTGAATATGCACATTAAATGGTCATAACCTGACATTCACTTGTTCTTAAATTCAACACAACTGTGAAAAAGTACTGTAAACTATTTCCTAACTTGACCTCGATTAAAATCAGCCATCAGCCGATATCAGGATCTTTTTCAGGCGTATTTCAATTTGGGAGATTCAAATGCAGCTTTACTGTCATTTCAATTACCCCTTCAAGTATCGGATCTCGCAGCTATACATTTCAATGGAAATACAGTGAGGGAAAAAACTACTTGATCCCCTGACGATTTTGTATGTTTGTCCACTGACAAAGAAATGATCGGTCTATTATTTTAATGGTAGGTTTATTTTAACAGCGAGAGACAGAATAACAACAAAAAAATTCAGAAAAAAGCATTTTAAAAAAGTTATAAATTGATTTGCATTTTAATGAGTGAATTAAGTATTTGATCCCCTATCAATCAGCAAAATTGATGTGTCTTTTATACAGGTAACAAGCTGAGATTAGGAGCATCTCTTAAAGGGGATGTTCCTAATCTCAGTTGGTTACCTGTATAAAGGACACCTGTCCACAGAAGCAATCAATCAGATTCTGGGTAAAAATGACAACTGTATATGGGCATAGTGTACAAAGCGATTGTGATAGTGTACAAGGATTTTTAATAATCATAACCCCCTGAATCTTATTCGTGTACAGTAGAGAGTGATAACAGTGCCCTCCCTATCCTGCCAACTCCCTGGCTGTTGAAGTGCAGCAGTAAAGTTTGTTGAATTTTATTGCTATTGCAAGGTTTTCCAGCTTCTCTACAGCATTGCAGGTTGTCATGATTCAATTTTACTAGGGATGCACCGATACCGATACTAGTATCGGAATCGGTGCTGATACAGGGATCTGCACGAATATTGGTACTCGTGCAGATGCCCCTGATACCTCCCCAGAAACTGGAAGTCAGCACTGAGCTGGCTTGCCAGCATCTCCGGGCCTGGGGTGGCTGGCTGAATGCTCCAGCAGCATTCTACCAGGCCCCTGTGGCTGGCCGCGTTCCATCGAGCAGCCGCAAAGGTTTAGAGCAGCCACTTGGTAGAAACCCCCTAGCTGCGATCTGGCAAGATCTCGGAGTTTGCGAAATTTCAAACTGCGCAGAATCTGGCAAGATCATGACTGGGGGGGGTTTCCACCGAGCGGCGTCTCTAAACCTTTGTGGCCACTCGATGAAATGCTCAGGGCCCTGGTAGAATGCCGCTGTAGCATTCAACCAGCCACTCTAGTGTTTGCATCGGAGGTCAGAAATAGTTTGTGTGTGGACAGATATATATATTGTATATATATATGTAAATTCGAAAGGCCGTGTTAGTCCAGATGCCAAAATCCCGAGTATAGCAGTACATAGTGATACCTTTTTTATTGGACTAATGTTACATTTATAAGACAAGCTTTCAAGATTCCTCTCTTCCTCTCTTCCTATAGGAAGCTATACTGATCAGTTCCTAGAATTGAACATTAGGACATAAAGGGTCACATGGGTGGGGGGATTTAGATGTCGTATAAAGTGAGAGTCAAATGGTATGTTCAAAATGGGAAAATAATCGCATGCGGGATCTTGGGCCCATAATAAAACAACAGAGATAAGATCATACAACTTGAATGAAAAAAAAGGGAAAAAGAATAAAACCAAATACACAAAGCAGTGAAGGCTGAAAGAGATGTAAAAAAAACGAGAAAAAAAAAAAAGAAACCAAGAAGAAACAAAGCATCAGCCAGAATTTTTAATGTTATGTGATGTTATGGTAATGGGTTAAAAACCCAGAATCCACATTGAGTCCAGCCTTTATAGTGTTAAAATATGTGATCATTTTCATTTCATATTTTTTGCGTGGTCTTTAAAATGTCCTTTGAGGATTTTAATTTTGAGGTTTTGGATGGAGTGTCCTGTTAGATTGAAGCGATGTCCCACCGGGGTACAATATGTATTTTCCTGGTGGTTCTTGATGGAGTGTCTGTGCTGGTTCATCCTGAGATTTAGTTTAAGGCTAGTTTCACCAATATAGCAGCCCTTATCCTGTATACCACATTGGCAGACGTGCAAAGGTACGACATATACACACACACACACACACACACACACACCTTGGTCTGAGTGGGTATATATGTATCTGAGATCTATTTGGTATACATGTATCTGAGGTCTGAGTGGATATACATGTATCTGAGGTCTATTGGGTATGCGTGTATCTGAGCTCTGAGTGGGTATACATGTATCTGAGGTCTATTCAGTATTCATGTATCTGGGGTCTGTGCTTGGGTATACATGATTCTGAGGTCTGTGTCTGGGTATACATGATTCTGGGGTCTGTTCCTGGGTATACATGATTCTGGGATCTGTGTCTGGGTATACATGATTCTGGGGTCTGTGCCTGGGTATACATGATTCTTGGTTCTGTTCCTGGGTATTTATATATATGTATCTGGGGTCTTTGTCTGAGTATACATGTGTCTCAGGTCTGGTGGGTGTGTATATATATAAATATATATATGAGTTCTGTGTGTTTTGTCAGGGTGTGTGCAGGCCTGTGCAGTGGGCAAGTGGGGTGGTCTGGCCATACATTTCAATATTGACATAAATTGGACACATTTTCAGCAAAATCCTGAATTATTTATTTGGAAAGCAGTCACATGACTTTAAATAAAAGTATCAGTATTTGTACTCAGTCTTAAAAAAAATGTCATTGGTACATCCCTAATTTTACTTAAAGAAATGTGGTTTTATACAGGGTAAACACAGTTCTGCTTTAAATAAATGTAGAAAACTTGAGTTTACTGGCCTAAATATGTATATGTATTTTTAATACAAAAATATATACAGACTTTTTTGAGTGTGTAGAGGTTAAAAAAGCCAAAGATGATAAAGCTGCAGAGGTAATATGCACATGGATGTTCATACCCTGACATTCAATTGTTCTCAAATCCATCACAGTTGCGAAAGAGCACTTCTAAATATGTTTTGATTGAATTATGTTTTCCAGTGTCTTTTATTATATATTGTTCTCAAATATATTAATATTTAATTTTCTTCCTTTTTTTTCCTTTCCTTTTTTTATTCTTCTCTGTTTTCGCTACTGTACTAAAAGCCACTTGGATATGCATTCTTTTCCTGGCCTGCATTGTATAACTCATGTCCTTGAAGTCACTACCGTTAAATAACCCTCTCTGGTAACAGAGACAGACGGAAAGAAAAAAAATATATATATATATATTATTGTGCCGGTCCCCAGCAATAACAGCTGTTATGTAATTTTGTTATAAAGCCATTTCCTTCTGCTAGAAGGTCTTAGAAATAGCATTTGCTCATATCATTCTAATTCTATTTGTTTTATCCATCCGGGCTTCAATAAATAGCACAAATTAATCCATACTGAGCATGCCATACAGATAACCTTTAAAAAAAATGAATTAAAGGATGTTGATTAATTCATAGCACTCTAATTGCTCTAAATTTCAAGTCTTGAGTGCATATATTATATTATTTTGCAAAATGTTGTATAGACTTTTCCATTTTATAATTGTGGCATGCATAAATATTCATGACCATCGTTGTCATCAGCCCTTGTTCATATCAGTCTCCCGTCTCAAATACCTAATCGTGGTCAAAGAGATGTTTGCAGTAATAGATAATTATTGTTTTAGTTAAAATGCTAAGGGTCGCCAATTTATTATATGTATAGGCTATGTCATTACATAATTTTAATTTATTAACCTCTCTGGCGGTAATCCCGAGTGTGGCTTCAATTTCAGTACCAAAAACGGTAACCCCGAGCCACACTCGGGCTGGTACATACCTTGTCCCTGCGTTCCCTCGATGTCCTCCCGTAGTCTCATCCGAACTATCCCGGCATCCTTCTTCCAGGTTCCCTTCCCTGCGCGCCGTGATGCATGGGGCGGGACCCGGCGTGAGATACAATAAAAAAAATAATAATAATTAAAAAAATCAGACCGCCAGGGAGGTTAAGATATTGTTTTTATTTGTTACCAAGAATCGATTTCGCAGTACATGATAGTTTATTTATTGAACCTTGATCTATACCTCAGCTAGTCCACAGAATATAGAGTCCTCAACTAAAGAAACACTGTGCCAATTCTAATTGACACTATTGCCCCTCAGCTGCCATTTGGCCAAATAATACATTTTATTGTAGAGTCAGGGTCAACTTTTTTAAATAGGCAGCCTTCTTAGGGTTCTTGTTTTGTGAGCACAAAATAAGGGATTTCTACCTTAACAACCATTTTCCATCTAATATGAAGCCTTTGGATTAGAAAAATTGCAATAGAATTTAATGCTTCAATAGACAGTAAGCTGTGCTTAGCTTGCAACTGTCTGGAAAGTATAGATGGCAAGAAAATAGCTTAAAAAAATCTGTACCATTACTAAACTGTAGAAGAAAAAAGTAAACTCTAGAAGAAAAAAGTCCCTTTTTATCATACAGTCAGCTATCATATTTCCAGCGTCTTCCTACAGCTCCCTGTTTAGTCATCAGAGTATCACGCTGTCATGGAAAAAAGTTGAAGAATCCATGGAAAGGATTAGAAGTAAAGATAAAGGATTATGCTACAACTCCATTGGTTTAGCTCTTTTTTCCATAATATTATCATTTTTTTCCTTGTATTTATATGGTATGCCAGGCTGTTAACTTTTATCCATGGCACACTATCTGTAAAAACCTGTTTCGGTCCACAGAAACACAAAGGGCCATATTACATAGTTGGTGCTTACTTAACCAGAGCTGTTGTAAACTTCCCAGAGCCATTGAAATCAATGGGGTTGTTAAGTTTACAGCTCTGGTTATGTTAGCACCAACTTCGTAATATAGCCCAAAATGTGGTTTTGAATGGATTGAGTGGTACTATCCTAATTTTGAAACCGAAGTATGTCTCAAAATACCCTCAATAACTACTATACTGTAATTTCCTGAAATTCTGCTGTGCTGAAATTCAGAAGAATTATTTCCATGTAAGATATAGTAAACCCTGAGGTGGCTAGTAAGTATAGATATCAGTCACCATATAACGACATATTTCCACATGTGTTAGAAGGATAAAGTTTTAGTAAAAGGGCATATCTGTTAAACTGAATATTTACAGTAAAAAACATTACACAACTTCTGTGGACATTTCCGTCTACATTGACCGTACCAGTATGACTTGCCTACCTTCCATAATAAATGGTTCTCTACTCAAATTTTCTGGTACAATATATTATAAATGTTTAACATGGAGCCAAAAACATTTGCCCAGGTCAAGTCTATATAAGATATGTCAACTCTTCTAAAATTGTGTTAATTAATGTCAGAAAATACACTTAAAAGTGCTAATAGGAATTAGAGCATAATTGAAATATACTGTACATATCTCCCTAAAGTCTGGTGCACACTTAACGATTTGTTTTTTATCCTTTAATATGACCTGTTTGCCTCATTGTATTCCAAAACAAGAGTAAACTCAGATAAGGGAAAACATGTACAATCCAACTGTAGTTTCTTATTCAAGAAACAAACAGCAATATTTCGGCTGGCAATACAGCCCATTTCAAGCAGACTGTAGGACATGTTAAGTCTCTCATGTCAGAGTGTAAGTTTAAATCGCAGCCAAGAAAACTAGCCATGATTCAGCATGTATCAACATAGAAGGCCTATAACCCCTTGGATGTGGATGACGTGTGGGGGACGTCCCCATGTGTCCCCACTGTATGAGGAGGACGTCGCCCTCATGTCATCACTTTGAAGCTTCCTCCTGCCCGATACTGACTTCTGTCTGGGGTCCCAGGGTGGTCTGACTTCCTTGACGTCAGCCCTACGTTTTTATACAACTCTCGGTACACTGACATCATTGTGCCGGCTGCAATGACATCAGTTTCAGGTGCCCCCGCTAGAGCAGGAGGAGTGCCTGAAGGGGGGGGGTAGTGTCTTTGGACCCCACTATCTCACCATTGCTGAGGGGGTACCTGGTCAAGTGAGGAATTGCTGGAAAGGTCAAAGTCTGACCTTTTCGCTGTCAATTCGCCTGTATTTGGTGCTTTTCACTTTGGTGATTCAATTTTGCCGACAGGACAGTGAATTCACTATTTAGCAAATGTTCACTGTAGTGTGATGAAGATGGAGTCGCCAAAGCTTTATGAAAAAGTTGGAGAATCTCGCCGAAGTGCACCGAAGAGCACTGAAGTGGTATTAGCAAATTCCACCAAACTGATTTTTTTTTTACTTTTAAATCGGAAATCTCCTATTCTCCTAATAGGTGTTTAAACCAATAAAAATGCATTACATAGTTACATAGTTATATAGGCTGAAAAAAGACATGCGTCCATCGGGTTCAGCCTCTCCCACATAACCTACTGCTGTTGATCCAAAAGAAGGCAAAAAACCCAGTCTGAAATATGCAACATACTGGGAAAAAATTCCTTCTTGACCCCAGAATGGCAGTCAGATTTCTCCTTGGATCAAGAAGCTTTTACCCACATATTAAATATTATAACCCTTAATATTCTGTGTCTGTAGGAAGTCATCCAGTCGTTTTTTAAAAGTCTGTACAGACTCTGACCCAACCACCTCAACAGGCAGAGAATTCCACAGCTTTATTGATCTCACCGTAAAATAACCCTTCCTATGCTTTAAGCTAAATTTTCTTTCTTCCAGTCTAAATGGATGACCCCTTGTCCTATGTATAGACCTGTTAATGAATAGGTTATCAGACAATGGTTGATAATGGCCCCATATATATTTATATAAGGTTATCAGATCCCCTCTAAGGCGCCGTTTCTCTAAACTAAACAGGTTTAAGCTTGTTAGTCTTTCCTCATAACTTAACCCTTCCATTCCCCTTATTAATTTAGTTGCCCGTCTCTGCACTTTTTCTAGCGCTATAATATCTTTTTTTAAGACAGGTGCCCAAAATTGCACGGCATATTCAAGGTGCGGCTGGACCATTGATTTATACAGAGGCAAAATTATGTTTTCATCCCGTGAGTGAACTCCCCTTTTAATGCATGCCAATACTTTGCTGGCCTTGGCGGCTGCTGTTTGACATTGCACATTGAAGTCTATGATTATTCCCAAATCCTTCTCCTGCTTGGATTTCCCTAACTCCGTACCATTTAGGGTATAAGTTACTTGTGTGTTCTTCACTCCAAAGTGCATAACTTTGCATTTATCTAGATTAAATCTCATCTGCCATTTAAGTGCCCAGTCCCCCAATTTATTTAAATCCCCCAGCAGAAGAAGTAACATCCTGCTCACATTGTATTACTTTTCCTAGTTTTGTGTCATCTGCAAACACTAATATATGGCTTTCAATGCCTATCTCAAGGTCATTTATAAATAAATTGAATAGTATTGGTCCTATAACAGACCCCTGAGGGACACCGCTTACCTCTGGTGTCCATCTTGAAAATGTACCATGTATGACCACTCTCTGTACCCTATCTTTTAGCCAGTTTTCTATCCAAGAGCAAGTATTTTCATCTAGACCAATTTTTCTTAATTTAAATAGTAACCTTTTGTGTGGAACTGTGTCGAAAGCTTTGGCAAAATCTAAGTAAATCACATCCACTGCGACCCCCTGATCTATACTTCTACTTACTTCCTCATAGAACGTAATTAGGTTAGTCTGACATGATCTGTGTTTCATGAATCCATGCTGATTTTTGCCAATTACATTATACCTCCCAATAAATTCCTGAATATTATCCCTTAGTAACCCCTCAAATACTTTCCCAGCCACAGATGTTAAGCTCACAGGTCTATAATTCCCAGGCACAAATTTTAAACCTTTCTTAAATATAGGGACCACGTCAGCTTTTCTCCAATCCTCTGGTACTATTCCTGAAAGAAAAGAATCTTGAAAGATTAAGAACAGAGGTTTACTTATTTCAACACATAGCTCTCTCAGTACTCGCGGGTGAATTCCATCTGGCCCTGGGGCTTTATTCACATTCACATTGTTTAATTTCTGCAAATTGAAATATAAAAATTAAGAAAGCCTTTTAAAAAAATTGGGAAACATACATTTCATCTAAAATAATACAAAAAGGTGTTCTAAAAATAGATAAATAAAAAGTTTTTCTGAAAATGAGAAGAGTAAAAGTATTTTTTAATGTTTTTAAAAAAATGATATTTTTTGACATTGAAACCTATGGGATTCGTCTGTTTAAGCCTATTAAATTGAAACACCATAAATCAGGGCAGTTCAGCATTCTGTGAATAAACAAACCATTACTTCTCTATGGGACAATTTGTCTGCCGCTGGAGATTGTGCCGATCTGTGGCAAACTGCATCGTATTTCGCTGTCAACTGGTCTGTATTTGGTGAAGTGGCAGTTTAGTGAATAGACAAAATTGTGCCTAATGATGATATCCACCGATCGGTGCAATTCAGTGACCAATTCAGAGGTTAGTGAATAACCCCATTTGTGAAAAACTATAAAAATGTATGGGCTAAATTACAATCTTCACGCAAACGTTTGCGACGGTGCAAAAAAACCATTTACGCGAGGGGTAAAACCCTTTGAGCCGTATGCTGTATTACATTGTCAGCGCGACAAACGCGCGTAATCGTCTACCGTGGGTAAACCTGTGCGAACGCTGCGCATGGTTACTATGCTGCCCTATACTTAACATTGTGAACACAAATGTGTATGTGCGCTGGTACGCAGATGGTATTACAATCTATGCGCAGGAATAAACGCATACAGGGTTATTCAAAGAGAATCGAAAAGTCACTGCACGTTCGGTGACGTTTCGTTCTCTTCAATTCAGCACGATTTTGCAATCCCATTTCGGCGAACCTGCGGTGTATTCAGCAAGCACCACAGGGCTGCCGTAATGCAGGGAAAAGTCGCCGCAAACCCGCCAAAAACTCACCTCAAAACGAGGGCGAACGCACACCGAAACCCGCAAAAACATCTGGATTAATCCGCCGAAGACGCCAGAGAAACCCGAGCAGGAGCCGACCACACGCAGCGCAGCCGCCAGAAAAACCCGACACCGCAGCCGAAGGAGGTGAAGAAAAAAAAAAGTACGCTTGAATGTCTGAAAAGTGAAACGCTGTTTGCAAACAAACTACTGAGTGAAAATGTCTGAAATTTACATATGAGATCCAATGAATGATAATAAAAAGGGCTGTTACAGAAAAAAAGAAAAAAACTTAAAAAAAACACAGATTTTTTTGCAAAACATGCCTAAAAGGTCCTAAAAAAATCTATGAATAAAGAGACTTTTTACTGCAGAATATTATAATGAACGGTTTATTAGATATTTTATTAAAACGGGAATATTTTTAACATTGAAGCCTATGGGATTCGCCTGAATAAACCTGCCGAATTAAACCACCGAATGGCAGGGCATTTCGGCAACCTTTCACTGCTGGTTTTTGTTCTCTGAATAGACGAAGCATTGCTTCTCTATGGGGATTCACTGCCCTCGAACAGGCACCGAACAGGCACCGTATGTGCAGGCAATTCGCCAGAATTTGGCGATTGCCTGCTCTCTGAATAGCCGAATTGCCAGGAAAGGTAACCATACGCCGCATTTCAGCGTTTGGTTACCTTTCTCCAGCAATTCGGAGCTCTTTGAATAACCCTGATAGCTTTAGCGCGCATAATTTTCGCAACTCCTAAAAGCTGGTGTTACCGGCAAATCTGAACAACCTGGTCGAACCCAACTACAACAGCCCAAAAAAAGGAATGCAGCAAAGTATAGTTACACATTCTACACATACCAAATAATTGTGGTTCTTAATTCTGATTGGCTGAATAGCGTGAAAAAAAACAATCCGCACACTGATTTCTGCGTGCAATGGTACTGCGCGAGCATTTGTGCGCGTCCGGTTTAGGAGGGTTATTGACCGACGGATGAAAAAAATGCGCGAGGATTGTAATTCCAGCGGTGATTTACGCAAGTAAACGTTTAACGCTTGGTGCACAAATTCACGGGTTGGGCGAGCGTTTTTATGCGAAAATTGTAATATAGCCCTATATGTTTAATGTTAATATTTTCTGGTTTCTAGGCAGACCTAGCAGTAGTAGGTTTTTGTAATATATTTTATCATACACCTACCTCCTGTGAGAAGCATTAAAGGAACACTCTAGGCTTAAAAATCACCCCCTTTTTTTACATTATATTATACCTATTGCCCTACCTAGTCATTCAGTATTTTTTTTTTATGTTATAGTTACCCTAAAAACGACACTTTTCCAACGGTGTATTATTTTTTTTTTACTCACCTCCCTCCTCTTTCGCTCCCGTCGTGCTAAATCTTCAACTTGGCTTAAGGTTTACGTGCAAAGCGCGCATGTGCGCCTATCACGTAAACCAATCAATCAGCAGGCTTCCTCCAGTCTCCACCTTCTTTGATTAGTGTTACACGCAAGAGGATGCGCGCAACACTAATCACAGCCGCCGACTTTTGCCAGCAGCACGCTCCCGCCAGCTACTGTGGCAAGTTGGAGACGTCATCGCGCTGAAAGCTCGATGACGTCTCCTACTCGGCAATAGTCGGCAGAATCGGGAAATACAAATCCCGCTCTGCTGACTGACAGCTGGGAGGGCGGAGGAAAGTCCTCCGCATCTCTCATCTGTTTCAGCCGATCGGCTCAGCTGAAGGGTGAGCAAAGAAAAGGGCATACTTAGGTCATCATGACCACCTAAAAAAGCTTAGGTGGTTATGTTGCCTAGAGTATCCCTTTAAGCTTTGGAATTTATCTATTTACTTAAACTTCCTCTGGCTTACTTCTAAAATGTATTATACACTGGATGCACTATTACTACAGGCTAGTTAAGATATCTGATTTCACATTATCAATCTGGTCATAGGTCCCAAATGTATTATCCCCAGAAGTATTATGTCGTACTGGTTCTTTCTATGGATTGTATACTGGAGAGAGTTGTTATCAACTTTGTCTGACAATAGAGTACATAGGAAACATGCTAGACTGTCTTGCTGATTTTTTCAATTTATAGCCTGAAGTCAGAAAAAAACTGTTCATGCAAATACTAGGATGGGTCCTGTTAAGTTAAACTATAGGGCCTGGATGATATCTTCCAGCTGGGAAGGCCCCAACTTCTAGGATAGACAGTGATTGCTGGATCTCTTTGTAGACCTTGGATTAAAAGCCCATAATTCATTGCCGACTCCTTATGGATAAATAATTTAGTATTTTTGAAGTATCAAAACAAAGGGTCTGAGATCCTATGTCAATGTGATATTACAGTTATGTTTTTAATATATTTTCATTTTTTTCCCTTTGTCATTATGGAGTACATGTGGTTATCTGACTCTCAGATTGACACAAGGCTGCTAAATTGAGTTCTAATGTATTTTAGCTGTTAAATCTCCCTTTCTATAAACCTGTTTGCAGTAGGCCTTGCTTTTGCACACACCAGTCAGGTGTGTGTGTGTGGGGGGGGGGCATTATAATCCATGTAATGCTGAGTACTGATCTCCAGCACACACCTAGCCAAGATGGCTAGGCTGGACAGATAATTAGCTGCCCCACTGATCAGATGCCCACGGCAGCATCATAACAAGGTGCGAGATGCCTCACACTACTAACATGGTAAAAGTTGTGATCTACAAGATTGCAATATTTACAGCAACATCTGTCGTGCAAGAGTGATGGGTAATCAGCACTTTGGGGCTACCGCAATGTTGCATCACTAGTGAAACATTCTGCAAATGTATGGTTACAAACTATCTCTGTGAGAAGATCTGAACAGTGGCAATTATACTGAACAACATACAAGGTTCATAGTTTGCCATTGAGATCCTATGTGGCAAAGCTATTCTCTGTATGTAAAACATTGCCAAGGGGTTAAACATCTTTTGCTAAAATATGTTTATTTCAAGTTAGCAATCCAGACAGCAAATTTACATCTGGAAACTGCCAATCATTTATCTTCACCAACTGCTATCATTCTGGAACCTAATAATTTCACTAACAGCCAATGCCATCTGTTTGATAATAGTCAAGAACAATGACTTTAATCAATGAAAGTTCCACTACTATTGCCATTAGCAGCACTTTATTTGCCTGTGTTTTCCTTAAAATAGTATTTTCTAAGGCTGATTCGATTTACTTGTTATGCATATTACATTGAAATGGGAGGATTTAAATTGGGTTAAACATTACGAGATATTTACACTGTAAAATACTCAATACACTATCCAATTATCTGTCCACCCATCCAATATATTTATCTACCTCTATCTTTTAACTTCTATATGAATACAATAATTTACTGAGCACTGCATTATACATGTGTGGATTCATTGGTTTATAAGTAGTCCCGTTATACTGTATGTTTAAATCAGTCTATACGTGAGTGTGTAGCATATATGGAATTGTCTTATTCTTCTTTGGCACATTCAAGTAATTTGGAAGAGGAAAAGAGTGAATTATATGCCAACTCACAACTTGCAAGAGGGGTGTGCACCAAAGAATGCACTTCCCGATTTCTCACTTGGCCACCAGTGAAAATAGGTGGATTGTGGAGGCCGTACAGTCTTAATTGACCCATGGACCCACATGGTCTTATGGAGGGCCTGCACTTAATTTGAAACTGGAATGGATAGCTAGGAGATTATTAGAAATCAAATTGTAGTTTAACGTATAGATTAGTGTTTAAGGACATGGTGATTCTTAATGTGATTGCTTAATTAATTAACAGTTTTCTAATTAAATATTTTTATGCCTTTTAGGTGCCACAAGGAAATTTATCAAAAACTCTATTTTATGTAAGAAACAAAGACAAAAATATAGAATGACAATTATCACAGACATAATTATATTACGTAAATAAAAGCGGCACCAAATGGCAAGTTTTTTCTTTGCTTTGGTAATTGTTCTGACCTCAGAATTGTAATACATGATTAAGGCTCCTATGTCTGAAATGTCAGATTTTGTTGCAGTCGACATTCAATTCATGGTAATGGTACTTAGCTGCTGTATCCCATTCTCTCAGATTTAGTGACAGATATTCAGATTGATATTAACATTAAAACAGTAAAAAAACAATTCCACTCAAATCGGCAAAATGACAACTTTTTCTATGACACGTCATACCATACTTCCATCATTTATCTATTCCAAAGGTGCAAACATATTGCTAGTTTTCCTTTCATGGTTATCATCAGATGTGGGGTTAATATGTGTGCTTTTATTATCATTAGGGTTCTATTAGGGTTAGGGTTACTATTTGTGCTTGTAGTCATTAGGGTTATTTTAGGGTTAGGGTTACTATTTGTGCTTGTATTATCATTAGGGTTATTTTAGGGCTAGGGTTACTATTTGTGCTTGTATTCATTAGGGTTATTTAGGGTTAGGGTTACTATTTGTGCTTGTATTATCATTAGGGTTATTTTAGGGTTAGGGTTACTATTTGTGCTTGTATTATCATTAGGGTTATTTTAGGGTTAGGGTTACTATTTGTGCTTGTATTATCATTAGGGTTATTTTAGGGTTAGGGTTACTACTTGTGCTTGTATTATCATTAGGGTTCTTTTAGGGTTAGAGTTACTATTTGTGCTTGTATTATCATTAGGGTTATTTTAGGGTTAGGGTTACTATTTGTGCTTGTATTATCATTAGGGTTATTTTAGGGTTAGGGTTACTATTTGTGCTTGTATTATCATTAGGGTTATTTTAGGGCTAGGGTTACTATTTCTGCTTGTATTCATTAGGGTTATTTAGGGTTAGGGTTACTATTTGTGCTTGTACTCATTAGGGTTATTTTAGGGTTAGGGTTACTATTTGTGCTTGTATTATCATTAGGGTTATTTTAGGGTTAGGGTTACTATTTGTGCTTGTATTATCATTAGGGTTATTTTAGGGTTAGGGTTACTATTTGTGCTTGTATTATCATTAGGGTTATTTTAGGGTTAGGGTTACTACTTGTGCTTGTATTATCATTAGGGTTCTTTTAGGGTTAGAGTTACTATTTGTGCTTGTATTATCATTAGGGTTATTTTAGGGTTAGGGTTACTATTTGTGCTTGTATTATCATTAGGGTTATTTTAGGGTTAGGGTTACTATTTGTGCTTGTTATCATTAGGGTTATTTTAGGGTCAGGGTTACCATTTGTGCTTGTTTTAGAATAGAAACTAACTTAGTATTAGTGTTACTTTTTCAGTTAGTGTTAACCCTAACTCTAAACGAAATCATAACTATAACTGTAATACTAACCAAAATCGTAACCCGACAACAAGCACAAATGCTATCCCTAAGTACTAATACTAGCCCTAACCCAAAAAAGAAAACTAGAACAGAAAATAAGTTTATTAGCCAAAAACAAATCCTTCTTCACTACATGTTCATAAGCTGAATAAACCCCTTTGCAACACATGTTGCAGCAAGATGAGCTGTTTAAAGCACTACTGCAGGTTGCAGCAGATTGAATATCCCACATTTGATCCTAACAAATTGAGAATACAAACAAAATGAAATTCTTCAAAAAAATGATTGTAACAGCAATGAACAAAATGGTTTCTGACTAAATAATTTTGTAATCTTAATAAGATGAACAAAGCAAACCTTTTATTTCTCCATGCAGAAGAAAGCTACTTTCTAAATAAAAAATATAGAACAGAGATACTGTTTGAAATCTACTGTAGAAAAGCTGAATATATCACAGACAGAATGAGGAAAGATGAAAAATTGTACAACACCACAAAAGAAGGTAAATAGGGATTATATGTTTACATTTCTCCCTGCAACACTCTGGGATGGAAGAGAAGGGTAACCTGCAATCATGTAGTCTTTTTTTTTTTTAATGGCATTGTACATATTTAATTTCTTGTATCCCTGTAGGTGTTTCTTCTATGTAATATTCTAAAATGACTATCCCGGGAAAAAAGCAATTCACTATTTGATTAATTGCGATTGGTTAATTTGCTCATTGGCAAGCCTCTACTAAATCGTCTGGTTTATACTCCAGAGATCTGTGATTATTCGTCTTACACATCAAGTCTGAAACTGAATAAAAATTGTGTAAGGCCATCATTTTATGCCTGGATTCTCACGTCCAGAAGGTGTATTGTGCAGTTTTTAATTAATTTCAAATGAAACTGGAATTTTAGCATATTTATCAGTCATTAAGCCATTATTTACTATGAATGCTTTGATTTGTTTAAATATCTTCCTCTCATTTTACTGTCAGAATGGTTTACTAATATGTGGGATTTTGTGTCAAAATTAGGAAGACATTCAGGGCCCTATTCCAAAGCTGGTGCTAACTTAGGCTAGGGTCAGACGAACGCAGTGCGAACGCGCGTGCAGCCACACTTTATCACGGCAGCAATAGTAGTAGCAGCAAATGACGGGCAATATACGAAGTACGCATACTATCCCAAAGCACTAATACTAGCGCAACGCAAGCGGCAAACAAACACATTTTTTTTCGAGAACATGTGATATTGTCAGAGTAATTGAACATTAAAGATTACAATTGTGTAGCTCAATCTTAATGAATCTCAGAGCATTAGTGATACATTTTACCTGTGCGATTACTGCAATTACTGGTGACCTATATGTCTTGGGTATCTGTCCCTTGCTTGCCCTTAAAATTTAACATATACCCACTACAGGCCAGATTTTAAAGATCACCTTGGAGAAATGCAGACTGAGTCCTGCAATCACTGAGCAGGAAATTACATCACCTGTGCTGTGCTTCACATACTGTATCTGTCAAACCTGGCCTGGGTCCTGAGGACCGGAATTGAAAAACACCATAATGACAACTAGAGCAACAATAGGAATAATTTGTTTGAAACGTGCGTTTTTTTTTTGACTAATTCTGTCGAGAGTAAGAAGAGTTGATGTTCACAATCCATGACTGGCCAGTTAAGTGTATTGGTAATATGGTATATTCCAGCATGCAGGTATGAGTAGCCACAGACAAAACAGAAAGCCTATGCTTGAGCCAACCCTTAAACGGCTGAGTAAAGATAAGGTTAACACAAAGGCTATAAGTAGACTAGTAACAGCACTGGCTAGGAGGTGAGTGGGTTGAACATCTGGGTCCTGTCATTACCTGACAGTACAGCAGGAATGGAAATCATAGTGGAGTAAAAGAACTGTGCACCCACAGTGATGCTGCATGAGAACAAATGCAAAACAGGTGTCTCCATTGCCACTGGAGAAGTAGGAGACCTAAGAAGGTGCAGACAGCTCTATGTACCACCAGAAGATAATAAGTACATAATGGCAACACAGTAGGGAAAGGCTTGTTGATATTGCTCCTGACTACATCAGATCAGGTATTACACATTAGCATTCAGAGACCAAAAATACTTCAGTTGGTTCTACAGAATTCCAGTATGGAAAGAAACTATATGGCAAAGGATCTACATAATACTAAATTTAAAGAGTTTTTGTCACCGAGCTGAGATGTACATATATAAACATACTGTATGTTTCAATATATTTACAGTTTTAGAAGTATAAAACGTTCATCTCAAGCATAACTATCTTATGTCATATTTCATATTAATACTTCTATAATTTCATATTTACTTAACGATGTTTTCAAAAATGTTTTTGAGACTATTTACAAAAGTGATTGGCTACTAAAAGTAATCTACGACCCTACAAGGCAATTAATCTGCGGTATCAACACCTGTGTCAGATCCTGGTCGTTTCAGGCAGCTCTAGCCATAACAAATAAGAAGATTGATTATGCACATCGATTTCTTCAAGAAAAGTCACCATACATGCTAATTCTACAGGAAATCTTGTAGTGCTATTGAGCTTTGAAGAAAACTGTTGAAAAAGGAAAATAAATAAAGGGAGTATTTGGAAGGTAATCCCCCATTATTGTTATTTATTAAGCGCCAACACATTCCGCAGCGCTGTACAAAAGGTGCAATGGGTAAAGACAGGACGACTCTACAATAAATACAGGAGGCCGGTCAGTATTCCTGCCAACAGATACAGGAGGATATGAGGGTTCTACTCCCGTGGGAACGTACAATAATACTGTATTATAGAGTACTTAAAAATATCTATTTTTACTAACATGTATTTCTTTACTCCATATACATTATACTTCGATTATGAATAAAAAGGTAATGAACGAAGAAATTAAAATACATGTGCGCCTGTATTCACAGCAACAATAAATCAGCAATAACAGTTCACAGCAAAGTGTCTTTCCCATCCGAGTGCACCCACCATAAGGCAGCATAGCCCAGCACCTCCACACAGCAAAATAGTAGCAGTTTTTCAGTAAGCAGAGCTCCTCTCTCCATCCAGTCCGCTCTAAATCCACCTATTCGACAGAAAAGCATATTTTTAAAACCTGCCTCCATCAATTAGATCCACACCCTTAATTATCACAACACCTGGTTCAGTCAAATTAATACGTCACTCTAGGAAAATACAACATGTCAGAAGTAGGGTTAAATTTAATTCTACTGGCCAATTTATCCCAAGAAATATTGGTTGTTTGTAGCCAATATTTTTTTACGAAATATGCTTGGATTCAGTTGAAAAAATGGCTTCCGAGCCAGATTCCAAAAATATCCCATTTAGGTAATATTATCGAGCTGGTATAAAGCCCAAAAAATTGAATGTGCAGCTCTGTAAATGCAGATCCTAAAACCACACAATCTCTGTTCAGCAAATTGAAAGCTCGTAAGTCTGTACATTAGCATTTACACTGTTGTAGTTACAGACAGGCATGTCTGTAAAAAAGAGAAGGCTGCGTGGTGACATATTTATCTATTTATTTATTTATTTATTGATTTGGAAAGGATTTTACCAGGAAGGATACATTGAGATTTCTCTCGTTTTCAAGTATGTCCTGGGTTCAAGAACATTGACATTTTACAGTCATTACAGAAATACAAAGTAATAAAATGCAAGATATTAAAAACAAAACACAAATATACAGATTAACATTTCATGGGAAGGGCTAGAACCTTTGGCTAATTGGGGTGATTGGCAAAGTGGAGGCAGCAGGAAAGGAAGCTACAGACAGCAGAGTCCAGAAGCAGGCCCTGTGGCAGAGGGAGATGTGAGATGGATGCTGTGTGAAGAAAGAGGTTGCAGAATTAAAGAGTGTGGGCTGTGTATGCCAGGTATTTATGATATGGGAAGGGGGTGGGGAGTAGGCTTGTGCACCGATTTTTTTTTCGGTTCGATTCGGTTCGATTTTTCGGATTTTTAAACTTTTCGATTCGGCTCGTTTCGACCGATTTCGGTTTCGATTCGATTCGGTTCGACCTGTTTTTCGGGTACATTTTTTTTCGGAATTTCGACCATTTTTCGTATTTTCGTGTCACTGTGCTCGGTTTTTGTATCGACTTTTCGTTTTTTCAAAACATTTTCGTTTTTCAGAAAATTTTCGTTTTTACCAAATTTTCGTTTTTACAAAATTTTCGTTTTTCGGAAAATTTTCGTTTTTCGGAATTGCACATTTTTCGGCATATCGACCATTTTTCGTATTTTTTGTGTCATTTTGCCCGTTTTTTGTATCGACTTTTCGTTTTTTCGAAAAATTTTCGTTTTTCAGAAAATGTTCGTTTTTACAAAATTTTCGTTTTTCGGAAAATTTTCGTTTTTCGGAAAATTTTCGTTTTTCGGAACATCTGTTCTCCTCGTTTGCCACATTTCAAGCCCATTCGAAAAATCCCAAAATATTTCGTTTCGGCTCGGAAAACATTTCAGATCTGAACTTTTCGGATCTAAACTTTTTCGGAAATTCGGCCGCATCCGAAAGCACGAATCGGGAAATTTCGTGAAAATTCCAAAATTCCGAAACCCGAAACGCACATCCCTAGTGGGGAGGCAATATGATAGCAAGGGTTTAACAAAGCATATGGTTAGGATCCACCTTGAACGGTTGCATTGATGTGGCAAGCGGGGTTAACATGTTATCGGCCTTTCAAGCTAACTAAAAACTTCTGTTTTTCTATAACCTCCCTGCCCGTTTTCCCGAGTGTGGCTCAGGGTTAAATTTCACTGCTGGAAGCAGTAACCACAAGCCACACCCGGGCTGGATACATACCTTTACCTGCACTCCCTCGCTGACCTCCAGCAATCGCGTTCTCCTCCATCTGATCGAGGCGTCCTGCTTCCTGGATCCCTTCTAGTGAGAAGGAAACCAGGAAGCAGGACTACGCGATCAGCCAGAGGAGAATGTGACTGCGGGGGACAGCGAAGTAACGCAGGGACAGGTATGTATCCAGGCCAAGTGTGGCTCGGGCTTACTGCTTTCAGCAATGAAATTAATCCTGAGCCAAACTCGGGATACCGCTAGAGGGCTAAATAAATTGTTCCGATTCTGACGTATAAAATATGTCAGAATCAGAACGTCAGGGAGGTTAACATACATATCGAATACGTATCGAATATATATAGGATATATAGGAAGTATAGGATATAAATATATAGTATATATAGTGCAGATAACTATATGTTTTATTGATAAAGTGAGGCTGTATAATGATGCTTTACGCTGCCGTCCAGGTAGGGAATGGAGCGCAAGACTGCTATTTTTGTACAAACCAGTACATAGTCAAGCAGATAAAGAACATCATACACATTTGTACAAGACATAAAGTTGATACAGTCGGAATGGAGGAACCCAATCTACATGTACTGGATTCTATTTGGATATGATTAAAAAATATTCCCCACATGTAGTTTGATAAGTAGCTCCAAAACTATATAATCCATATACTTGGATTTTGAAGTCATTTATTAGCAGTTAGGGCATTCAGCGATGCAACCTTTTCCATGCTGTTTGTTTTTATCCACCACCTGGATCACGTGAGTGATATTTAATTCTTCTTACATCCTTAAATTATAGAAGCTTTGTGCTACAGACTGTCTCACATGGTATTTGTTACAATATTGTGAGGCGTTATCTAGCAATTATATTGAATTTCCCATTAAGGTTTTCATACTCTCTTTTAATAGAGAAAATCTGTGGAAAATAAACTCTAAAATTGATTATAGAAGTATATCAGCCCCAAAAGAGATCCGATAATCAAGTAATTATTGATGTTTGTGATGGTAATTCAAGGGCTTGCATTATCCTTAGGCTATACCTGCCAGTTTAACAAATTTGGTAATAGTAAAGGGTCTACCTGCTTTAGAACAGATATGCAAAATCATTTTCTTTAATAACTAGTAATAGAATTCGGGAGGAAAATAAAATGTATGTTTCTAACAAAGGAATCAAAACTAGTATCTGTCATATTAAGGAACATAATGTGTGCTATAATTGGATAATGGTGTTTTTCATTAGGAGCTATGTTGCTTGTTTATTTTTTTTGTATACTTGAGCATTTGGGAAACATTTTACTGCAGTGCAATATCTTCTCTTTACACAAAATAAACTTTCCTTCTCTATAAAAGTGTATTATTTTATTATTCGAGTTTTTATCTTTTGCCTTTTCAAGCAGAATACTCATTTTTCTTACTGATATTTTGTTGGTTTTTAAACTTTCTTAAGAAAGAGTCCCTATGCAATTCAATATTAACCCCTCAAAATGATTTTTTATTATTGCTACACAATGAAACAAATAATCAGTAAATTATATAATATATTCAAAATATACAGTGAGAAAAAGAGTGCAAGCAAGAGATAAACAGATAAATAGATGGATATATAGGTAGAGTGGAATAGATTGATAAATTGGTAGATGGATTGATAGGTAGATACAGTTGACTGACATAGACCCAAAAGTTTAAGGCTAGGGTCAGACGAACGCATTTTTCACGTTGTCCGTGAAAAAGTGCGTTCAAACAAATGGACGTATTTTTTCACGGAATACGCGATAGCGGTCATACGATGCGCATTTTCGTCCGTGATTTTGTACGGAACATCAATAAAACCCTTTTTGCATCTGGACGTTATGTTGGCCGGACGTGTGCAGCGTCTGACGTCTCCCAATCACGCAAACACGCTGCTATGCGGCCGCAGCGCACTCTGTACGTCAGTAGTAGCGGTTTGACGTTCTCGAAAAAATGCGTTCGTTTACCACTTGCGTTGCACGGACGAACTTTCGTGCGGCCGTTCGTCGTATGTTCCCCGGCATTGGACGTCATTTGCTGCTAGCACGGCCGTGATTTCGTGCGGCTAAACGCACGTTAAAACTGCTTTCGTCTGACCTTAGCCTTAACAATACATTGTAAAGAAATGAAAATTAATTAAGAAGACTATCAAGACACGCACCACCTCTTATGTTGAGCACATCCCATCACAGCACATCCTGGAATGGCCTCTAGATGTTAACACAGCCACGACAACCATTGCGTATTTGTGGGTTTTTACAGTTTGTTGAATAACGTGATATGGAACTCACATAATTACTTCAAGAAAGATGCCATGACATGCCATCACATCACATAAATCAATGTCGACAATCCAGAGGTTTTTGAAGACCATCTAATTTTTTAAGAATCTGTGGTCACCCTGCCTCCCAATCTTCACAGCCTAGAATAATTTTATAGGGCTATCTGAAGGAATGATTGTACCATAAAATACAGTGCAGGATTGGTGCCAGAGTGGATACCATTCGGAGTGAGACCTTAATTATTGATGCAATATGGAGACGTGTGGACAACAACATGCAGCACAGTGTTGACATTTGCCTAAGTTAAAATGGCTTTGACTTCCATCACTTGCCATGATGGTAGTTGCTCAACATAAGAGGTACGCTCATTAATTTCTTCTTCTTCATTTCGATTCATTCATTTAAGATCTGTAACAAAAACGTTGGGTTTAGGCTAGGGTCAGACGAAAGCATTTTTCCCCGCGAACGTGAAAAAGTGCGTCCGAACGCATTGACGTATTTTTTCACGGAATGCGCAAAAATGGTCAGACGACGCGCATTTTCGGGCGTGATTTTGTACGGATCGTCAATAAAACTCTTTTTGCGTCTGGACGTTATGTAGGCTGGACATTAGCAGCGTCTGACATCTCCTAATCACGCACACACGCCGCTATGCTGCAGCTGCGCACTCAGTACGTCAGTACTAGCGGTTCAGCGTTCTCAGAAAAATGTGTTCAAATTCCACTTGCGTTGCACGGCCGGACTTTTGTGCGGCCGTACATCGTATATTGGCCGTCATTGCCCGTCATCTGCTGCTAGTGCGGCCGTAATTATGTGCGCCAGAACGCACGTTAAAAGTGCGTTGGTCTGACCCCAGCCTAAGATCTAAAGAAATCTCCCTGTATAATGAATATTGGTGATTTCACCTTTGAGACAATCATGCTGAGGGATGAGGAGAGGAAGATCAATATGTTTTCAAGCCTAATAGCAAATCCCTTTCATCAACATAATTCTACTAAGATATCAGGGTATGGGACCTTGTTGGCTCCCCACTTTTATTTCAAAATTTTAAAAAAATCAATTACAAACCAAAAGCTGTATTGAGGCTAGGGTCAGACGAAAGCATTTTTCCCCGCGAACGTGAAAAAGTGCGTCCGAACGCATTGACGTATTTTTCAACGGAATGCGCAAAAACAGTCAGACGACGCGCATTTTCGGGCGTGATTTTGTACGGATCGTCAATAAAACTCTTTTTGCGTCTGGACGTTATGTAGGCTGGACATTAGCAGCGTCTGACATCTCCTAATCACGCACACACGCTGCTATGCCGCAGCTGCGCACTCAGTACGTCAGTACTAGCGGTTCAGCGTTCTCAGAAAAATGTGTTCAAATTCCACTTGCGTTGCACGGCCGGATTTTTGTGCGGCCGTACATCGTATATTGGCCGTCATTGCCCATCATCTGCTGCTAGTGCGGCCGTAATTATGTGCGCCAGAACGCACGTTAAAAGTGCGTTGGTCTGACCCCAGCCTAAGATCTAAAGAAATCTCCCTGTATAATGAATATTGGTGATTTCACCTTTGAGACAATCATGCTGAGGGATGAGGAGAGGAAGATCAATATGTTTTCAAGCCTAATAGCAAATCCCTTTCATCAACATAATTCTACTAAGATATCAGGGTATGGGACCTTGTTTGGCTCCCCACTTTTATTTCAAAATTTTAAAAAAATCAATTACAAACCAAAAGCTGTATTGAGGCTAGGGTCAGACGAAAGCATTTTTCCCCGCGAACGTGAAAAAGTGCGTCCGAACGCATTGACGTATTTTTCAACGGAATGCGCAAAAACAGTCAGACGACGCGCATTTTCGGGCGTGATTTTGTACGGATCGTCAATAAAACTCTTTTTGCGTCTGGACGTTATGTAGGCTGGACATTAGCAGTGTCTGACATCTCCTAATCACGCAAACACGCCGCTATGCCGCAGCTGCGCACTCAATACGTCAGTACTAGCGGTTCAGCGTTCTCAAACAAATGCGTTCAAATTCCACTTGCGTTGCACGGCCGGACTTTTGTGCGGCCGTACATCATATATTGGCCGTCATTGCCCGTCATCTGCTGCTAGTGCGGCCGTAATTATGTGCGCCAGAACGCACGTTAAAAGTGCGCTGGTCTGACCCCAGCCTAAGTAGAAAGCTACAAAAAAATCTATACATAAAAAGAGAGTACAATCCCATTACTACCCTAAATTTTAGAAAACAGTTAAGTCTTTATTCCAATAGGGGTTTGCAGGCTTGAACAAATATACTTGCACTACTATACTTCATAAATTTTTAACAGGATTCCTGAACATATGCAATCTTGGCAAAAATGATTTTCTGACTCAGAAGATCATCTAATCCATTTGAAATAGATATTTTCAAAGACGTACAGAAACATCTGTTCCTTCTAAGCAGTGCCAGATATGCATTCACATTAAACAGTTCAGCCAATAGTAGCATTTTACCAGGAATGGAATAAGTTTATATGGGCGTATACATATTCTATCCCCCTTTCCACCTGTGTCTGTGTATATCTATTATTCATTAAATTCCAACTTTTTATTATATCTCTCTAGTAGGTATTTATTAATAATCAGCTAACAACATGCAAATACATATGGTTACAGTATTACAAAAATACATATTGGCTCGGACAAATGTAGGCGCACAAGCCAAGACACATCATTCACCAATAAGCTTTGAGTTAGATCACAAACTAATGTGTAGCTTTAAAGAAATCGTCTATTAATTAAGCAAAGGTGAGTTAAAGGTTTAGTGACAATGACGCAATACTAGAAAATTATATAATGCTTTTACTAAACCACTAATTGCTTATGCATTAATTAATATCCAACTTAACACTCATTACCAGGAAACCCAGCTCAAACATACTTCTAAAGAGGGACTTGAGAATATAACATCTATAAGTCAAATGTTCAAATCACAGTTTTTCGTTTTTGGCCTTTAATAGTGTATTACTTTCTTGAGGAAAAGTAGAAAATAGGGTTATTTTTCCTAATAAATGCAACTTATGCTAAAGCTATATGTTGTATACTAATGATAATGGACCCATCTCCGAGTGTGCATGTATCAAAGAGCCGGTAACAGAAAACCTCTTGTAAAACATTAACTATTAGCTTCTCCCTGGCTTTGTTACAAGTGAGTCACTATATGAGCAGATCACTTCATAATATATATATATATATATTGGTATCGATGCCATGCTGGTAGCATCTCCTCGACTCCATAGGACCCCTAAGAGAACATAGAGATCCATCCGGGAGATGGAATGTACTCACTCTAACAAGGATAGTAGAGTGATGGAGGAACACTGAGATGTGCCTATTTGCTCGCAGTTTCCTTCTGTGTGTGGCCAGAGGTTGTGTTAGATTTCACCATCCTCTGCACCATCGACCCGAGTATAGATTTCTTTCTTATCTTTTTTTAAGATCAGGCATTTTGTTACTAAATACCAGTCTAAGATGAGAATAACGAGCGATCTAGCTTGACTTTCTGTGGCAGACCGTGAATTAGCACTTCCTCGTCAAAGTATAGAAAGTATTACTTGACAATAGGGAGCTGCAACAGCAATCTGCAAGAGGATGAGAGCTGTAATGAGTTACAAGTGGGTCTGTTTTTCTTAACTACTCCTTTGTTAATCATAAAGGCTTAGTTGAAACAATCTCCAATGGTTTTCCTCAAACCCTAAAGGATACGGCCATGTTCCTTACTAATGAAAATTAAAGACTTTTCTATTATTGCACAATCACACACATGTATTTATTTTTCATCCAGGAGCTACATCACGCGAACTCTTAGTTTAAACAAAATAGTAATTAATGTAGGAAGTCTATGCCTTATTTAATTATCCGCGTCATAAAACAGTATTTGCTCCCAGGATGAGCATCTCCTCTGACAACCATGTAAGAGCTGCATTATTTTATTGTGTTTATCAGGAAATCAATTGCCAAATAAAGTTTACAAAGCTGTAATATGTATACACCTGATTCTGAAACTAGAAATCTAATACGCATGCAAACTCAAACATACTATTTAAATTACAGCTCCAAAGTCCAAATGGCACAAAAGAGGTTATTCATTAATCTCCCAGTGTGCCGATCCGGAGATGAAAATATATTGAAATCAATGCAACCTATTAGTAGACCTTTTATTCCATTGTGAGTCTCCACCGGGGAATACTAAGCGTGTCAGTATCAGCCATTAATGATTTACATCCAAACCTCTGAACTGTCATTCCCTTATCAACTGGATTTTGATAAATTTTTATTATGGTCAGTAGCATTTCAATTTTTTTTAAAAAATTCTTTTAATATTTTCTATTGAATAACAACTGTTTACTGTAGACAAACGCATAGCCAGTGGTGAGACTTTCAGTAGAAATGACATTTCAGGAGTGTAAAATGAATCAAGCCAAATTCATTCCCAAAACAGGTATAGAAGACCTAAAAGAAACAGCATCAGAAAAGTATTTAATCCTTCAGGTTTTTTTTTTTTTTGCATACCTAACTTTTCATGTCTTTTGAATGATTGACATGTGAATAAATCTTGAGATGACTAATCTTGGAGGCATAATCTCGGGAGATACAGGGGTTCAAAGCACCCCCTATCTCCACCATAAGGATTTCCATTGGCAGCTAGGGGGTTAATTGCCCAACTGACATCATTGCAAACATTCACAACAATGTCAGTGGGCAGGGGAGGCCCCGGTGGCTTGCCTGACATCCAAGATGTCAGCCATCTCTGGTAGAAGTCTGCGATCTGTCACCGAATGGTGCTGGATCGTGGATCGACACCTCAGGGGTGTCATGCTGGGGGCCATTGTGGTGGCTTGGAACCAGTAGTGTAGCCCTTTAGGCAGGTGAGCTGCTGGCTTGATACAGGACAGATATACAACACAGATTCCAGGGCAATAAAGGAACCAGACTGAAACACAAGGGACAGGAGGGTCAGAAAGAAAACTAAAGGGATCCCTATGCTGGTGATGATTTATATCTAAGAAAACCTCACAAAAGAATAACAGAGCAAGGGGAGCAAGAAGGGCAAGGGTTAACAAGACAGACAGAAATCCTAGACTGAAGAGGTTCTTGTATATTGTATAAACTCAGACAAACAAGATACATAGAACATGAAACATAGGAGTGGTCAAGACTAGCAGAGATTGGCAACCGAACAGGCATACAGTAATACAGGGTGCAGGCAAGAGAGATATCCAGAGAACACGCTAAAGGTCATACACAGGAATATCTTGATCCTCGGTCATACACAGGAGCGGTTCTCAGCCAGGCCAAGTCAGTAACAGGATTAGCAGAATACAGTGTACAGGGAGCAAGAAAGAGAATATCCAGGAACATAAGCCAAAACCAGAAAATACTCGACATGAAGCTATGCATCAACGCGGGAATCAGGAACCAGGAACAGGACACAAGAACCACAACCACCATAGAACTCCACAAACGGTCCACGAACCTCTGCGCTGCTGGGATATATATAGGGAGTGGGTCTGTGTGATTGGATCATGTGACCTCAGACCAGAAGATCACAGCAGAAGCCCAGAGCAGCCCCAGACAGCACAGGCAAAAACAAACCAGGGGAAAACAGACATGAATGCCTCTCACCACCAGGGGGCGCGGCCAAGACCAGGGAAAATGTGACAGGGGTTAAAGAGAGGCATCGCTTCAAAGGTCACACTGTGACCTTTCCAGCAACACCTCTCTTAATTTTTTTTATCCATTACCTATCAGGAGGGACAGGGTTCCAAAGACCTCACCCCTCCTTTTCAGGCAGTCTCCCGGCTGTGCCGAGGGTGTGCCTGAAACTGACGTCATTGCACCCGTCGATGCAGTCAGTGTGACGGCTGGGTTCCTTAAAAGTGGAGGTCTGACTTCATAGAAGTCAGTCCACCATGGGACCGCAGCCAGAGTGGTGAGTATCAGGAGGGAAGGGGGTTTAAAGACATGATGTACCAGGTGCATCCATGGTCATTAAGTGACCATCTTCGTAGGACGTACCTGGTCTTTATGTGGTTAAAGGAAATAAAGACATCCTTTTTTTCAACTCAAATGTTCTCTCTCTAATATTTATTTGTCAGGTTCTATAAATAAATATAAAAGTATCTTAATATATTTTTGAAACAAAAACAAATGCAAATTATTGCTATTTGTGCTTCAAACTGGTTTCCTCTTAACTTCTACACCCTATTTCTTTCTATAGGTTATCCTCAGTTTTCTGACAGTGTGAGTCAGACCAGTCCTGACATTGTCTATAGTGTGCTTTACCTTGCTAAAAGCCAACCTCACGGTCAAGGCTTAGAATTTTAACATAGGCGATGTGCCCAGCTTATAATGAACATGTATGTTTCTTTGGACTTTTGCACTTTTGGGTGTTTTTGCAAATATGTTTAAGAACCATGCTTTTTTTCATGCCTTATTTAGCTTTATAAGACATACTAAACTAATTTAATTTTCAGAGTGTTAACTGTGCGTACATTTTGGATGGTCAACTCGCACCCACTAGCGAGTGTGGGTTCCTATGCTTTTAATGGCATAGCGACTGCAGCTGCTCAGCACAGCTGCAGGTCATAGGGAATCTTTTTTTTCTCAGTATCGATTTACTTGAGGGAACGTTCAACTCTTTTTTCAACTTCAAAGAATGGTGAATGTAGGCCAGTGAGATCCACAGTCATTGTTCTAAACTCTAAGAATATCTTTAAAAATAGCGTTCACTTTGTATTTTTTTTGCCTATTTTTGCTTTTATTTTTTTTAAAACACAAGACTCATAGCATCCATAGAAGAAAAATGTTAGTCTATTTATTGTAAAATGGGAACATGGGAAACTCTAACAATGCAGAAACAAATTAGCTTCGCATTAACCTTTCAAATGCATTTTTAAGCAACTTATACTTTTTGTTGAACTAATTTGTAATAAACTATACAATAAGGAATTAGTCTGTGTACACACATTAACACACTCATTACAAGGTACATTATATTTATTATATACAAAACATGTTTTTATTGAGGAAACTTTGAGCCTAATCTTTCATTATCTTGTTTATAGGTGGGATTACTGTACCCATCAAAGTCCACATGATGATACTGTTAAATGGTGCAGAAAGAAATTCAATTAAAAACACTATTAAATTCAATTAGACACTGGATAACGGTTTCAAAAGTTCATGTTAAACAACTCCAAAGAATAATATATAGATGTGTAGATTTCAAGTACTGATGCTTTCATGAAATGCAGAATACGCTTTGAAAACATCACATACCTTGTATTTGTTTAATATAATTATTTAATCAGATAACAAATTATAAGTAACATTTTTAATTTAGGAATCATTTTTTTATACTTGCCTGGCAGAATGCGATAGGATGCAACATCCTACTGCAGCTGAAGTCTATTGAATCCTAAACATCCATTAACCCTAGTCAGAGCTCTGCCATTCTGTGTATATTTTCCTTCAATATCCTTACATTAACATTCACTGAAGTACTATAGAGCATAGTTGAGCATGGCAACTGTAAGATTTTAGGACACAAACAGAATCATTTCAAAACCTATACAAACCCATGGGATTTATTCTGTTATCAGTTGAACTTTAGCAGTCAAATGTAGAAAGTGTAATAAGTGAGTACGTATCAGATTGAATATAAACAGTGCAGTGAGGGTAAAATACAAAAGTGCACTTAGCTCTTCCAAACTATGATAAAAGATCAACACAAATCTATATCTGTTTATATATTCTATATAAGGGATACCTATCATACCTTAATGCACCCTGTTCACTGTAAACAATCACTTGTGTCATAATGCACTTAATGTACATATATACAAAGTATAAAGTGGATATAGATATATATTTTTTTTATTATTGCAGAAGCCATCTGCACATCACAGCAATTCAAAGAACTGCATCCCAGAGCCCCTGTGCTGCAATCCCCATATGCAGCAAGGAACTCCGGGTAGGATATGCAAATGACCTCTGTCTCACTATTATTGCATCCTGTGTCTGTATTTACACAGAACCCTTAAATCAATGCCATGCCATACTATGGCTTTTTTTTTAGCAGAGATCAGGTTTATGCAACTGTTCAAAGCCACTCCTAGGACAGCGATGTTTCGGGTTTAGTGGACCCTCATCAGCTTGGAGCTAGGTATGACCAGTTGCAATGGATGCTTGGACTTGTAGGGCAAACCAGTACTTGCAAGGGTTGTGGTGCAGGATGTGAAACCGTAGGTTGGTTTATATATTGTGTCGAGTTCCTGGTATAGAGAGGGATGATCAGTATGTTAATGCTCAGATGAGCCAGGTTTTTATTTTCTGTTATATTTTGTTTAATTTATAAATGCTGCTTCAATAAATCATGCAATTCATAAAGAGACTGTCTATGATGTGATTGTCCTAGAGCAGTGGTCCCCAACCCAGGCCCTCAGGGCCCACTAACAGGCCAGGTTTGCCAGATATCTGAAGCACAGCACAGGTGTTATGATTTGCTGCTCAGTGATTGCAGGATTCAGTCTGCATTTCCCCAAGGTGATCTGCAAAATCTGGCCTGTTAGTGGGCCCTGAGGGCCTGGGTTGGGGACCACTGTCCTAGAGGACCGGGCTATGGTGCCTTGTGACGGTGCTGGATCACAATATATACACACACACAACCTCTACGTTATCCACAAAGTGGTGATCTTCATGTTTTTTGCAAACAACTGTAAAAATGAATTTTGTAGCAACTATGGTGAACTACTATGGTATCTTTAGAAGGGAAATCTAACAATCTCACATGAAGTTTTAGCAAACAACAAAGAACAATGTTGTGCAACAGCACATTATTCTTATTTAAAAAAACAACTCCAATCGGCATTGTTCCACTGTTGTTTGCAACACTGGTGTATATACTTCATTGATTTTAAAGTGGTGATCTCCATAGATCTCCTTCACTCTAGTGAGCACAACGAGAAAGGCAATGCCAGACATTTTTAAATGAACCTGGTTATATCTATGCTAAATAACTGCAGCAGAAACTATGGTGGAAACTCGCATGTAATACCCATTTAAATCTATTCTGAGAACTATGCTAGACAACGTTGGCAGAAACTACTGTGAACAGAATGGTGAACAGTACAGTGAGCTGCAATGACAGTTCCCTAAATAGTGAATTCATGATAGCTGGCCTCACTCTCTCCCGCCTCCCCCCCCCCCCTACAATCCATTCTGAATGCCTCTGCCAGGCTCATCCACCTCACCCGCCGTTCGGTCTCTGCTGCCCTTCTCTGTGAGTCCCTTCACTGGCTCTCACTAACTCAGCTCCCCACTACCTGTCCTCACTAATCACCAAATACACCCCAGCCCGCTCCCTAAGGTCAAACAGTGACCTGCACCTAGCTTCTCCCCGCATTACCTCTTCCCATGATAAACTGCAGGATTTCTCACACGTAGCCCCCATCCTCTGGAACGCTCTCCCTTGTACTGTCACTCTTGTACTGTCAGACTTTCCCTTAGTTTCCCTTCCTTCAAACGCTCCCTTAAGACATTCCTATTCAGGGAAGCCTACCACCCGACTCACTAATACATCTCACTCCCCCAACTTGTCCATCACTCTTACCTTGCAGTCCTCTCCTCCTGTTTCTATCCCCAACTCTTCTAGATTGTGAGTTCCCATGAGAATAGGGCCCTCGTTTCCTCCTGTTCTGGTTTATCAAAATGTTGTTCAATATATTGTAACCCTGTCTATACTGTGCCCATTGTACAGCGCTGCGGAATATGCTGACGCCTTATAAAAAAGATTAATAATAATAATAGTTTTTCTGTACTTGTTCCACCACAGTTATTTGAAGTTAAACCATTCTTTCAATGCAACGGTGGTTAGTGAATAACATATGTGATTACCTGCAAGAACCTAATTCAGGCACACACACAAATATTATTAGATACATAAAACTATTTTGTATGAACTCATCAGACACAACACTTTCTAAGAGGCCACCCTGAAGTCATTGGATAATAATTGTACTATTTATTCTGGCATTATCAAATTTGTAAGTTATTAGCAGAAGGAAAGCATTCACCCTGATGATTTCAGAAAGATTAGAAGATTATTTTAGATATTACTTTATAACCATGAAATTTTATCTTTATCCTAGGCAAATATCTGTAAGCATACTTTCAGTTGGCTTCAGATGACAAAGCCTTAAGTCATCAATGACTTCAGAATGATTGCAGGATAAACAGGAATTTAAATTGGTTCAAACATTAGCCATCTTGAGATCAGCGCACCACTGAAAAGTCCAAAGAACTACTTCCTGTTTTCGGCACAACGGATTGTCAACACTCTCTGAAAATCACAGAATTAATTGATTTATCATGATTTCAGATGTTCTACTTTTTAACTGTATCAATGAATGAAAGGTTTAAACCAGGGATCAAAAACTCTGCCCTGAGAATTGTCACCCAAAAACATTAGTGGAGTTGGAATTTGACATCCCTGGTTTAAATTTTTCCAAGATATCCTACACAATATTCCAATTAAGAATCACCGCAGAGGCTCAATCACATGGAGTTGTGAAGTTTCCCTTATTCTGCAACACTTATTAAGAAGGAAGATGGTGACACTGCAATATTTCATCAAGGGATGAGAAATAGCATTGATCTTTATGATTAATGCTATATCCATTACAGGGAAAGTGAAACCGTTGAGTATAGGTTCATGTTAATATTTCGTATGTCAAGAAATAAGCTGCAACGAACTATTTGAAAAATAACCAAAGGAAAAAAATGTAAAGTTTAAAATTATTTTAAGCGCCATATTATGTATTAGAAAAGTGAATAGATTGCCCTTTCGTTTTCTGTTCCCCCCTTCCCCCCTTTTCTCTTCTCTTCTCCTTCTCTCTACCTCTCCCATATCTTTTCTCTCCCCTCCTCTCATTCCTCTGCTGCTCTCTCTTTTGGTGCTGATGGCTCTCTCTTGTCGCTAGTCTCATGCCCTGTTGACATGAGAGCAGACTCCTGAGCTGAGACTCTATTATGTCCCTTACAATGCTTGTATTGGTGATTATTATGTCCGCTCGTTTACAATATCATAACTGCGATGTGATGTGTGGCTCAGCTCATGTAATGCGTTTGCCATGTTGCCCACTTTACTTCTCTGTTCTCCCACCTGTATCTTTGTTATATTGTTTGTATCTTCATTAAAAAATTTGAATAAAAAAAAGTGATTAAATGTGGTCAGCAGGCCACACATTTATCAAAATTACAGCTTAAAGAAAAAAACTTCAATTAATATATGTTATGGTTATCATATAGCAGCCATTTATACTTACAGTCCTCTTAACTTTGTGGATGACTTGTTAGTATCCTGTCTACATTATACTTGTGGCTAGACATTGTAATGCGCTAAAGAGCTTAAACAAGTCACTAGAAGCCATTTGGTTGTTTAAGATTGAATATTCCCTTAGCAGATGATTACCACAGAACTCCTTTGCCACCATGTTCCTAATGTGCATAATTTTTTCATATTATTATTCAATAACAAGCTAAAACTTTCCGCCTTATCGCTATCCACAAATTTTTTATGTGTCTCCTGAGAGCTGCAGTAATCATAAGGTATCCGTGTCTGCTTTGTTGGAAACCAGAATAGTAATAACCACAATGGAAGGAGCTACATATATTTGATGATTAGAGGAATTCTCTAGAGGAACTCAAAGAGCTCAGAGGGAGAAATGCGAATGCCATAATGAAAATCTAAATATTACCTTTTCTCATTATTCCTTAGGTACACCAAAAGTAAATGTCTTCTGGTTCAACGGCAGCTGGAGAGCCGCAGGTTAATATACATCTCCTCAAAGTTTAGATGAAAGGAGATCCTTTGTATGCTGTTATCTCCAGAATCTAGAGATATGTGATACATCGGAATAGCAGAAATGAAGTTATTAAATGAGAGAAGGCAAACAAGTCTAATTTAGAACACTTGGGGGTGTCATCCACTAAGCGATGGTGTTTGCCAACTTTCCCAGTAAATGCAGAGAAACGCTGGTGTTTCTCAAACGTATAATTTAAACAGTAAAAGGAGAAACTTTCCATTAAAGCTTTTCCTTTTTCTGTTTGACTTTCACTTTGTATTTTCTGAATCTTGAAGGGGTCAAAATATTGTATCCGTATTTACTCTCCCATTGTTTCACATCTCATCTGATTACATATTCTGAAAGAGTTTTCCACAAAAAAATGTTTTTCTGTGTTGAGCAACGTGCACGCTAGAATCCAAGCAACAAGTCCTACATTCCAAACCTGCAGGGTTATTCAAAGAGATCCAAAAAGTCACTGCACGTTTGGTGAATTTTTCGTTCCCCGCGCTTCGGGCGATTCGGCGATTCCTAGTTCGCCGACCCTGCGGTGTATTCAGCAAGCACCGCAGGGCCACCGTAGTGCAGGGAATACTCGCCGCAAACCCGCAAAACACTCGCTGAACACTCACCGAATACTCAACGAACACTCACCGAAAATCCGCAGAATCTGCTGCAAAAACCAAGCCGATCACGCCGGAAAAATCCGAGCAGCCGGCGATCACAGCACAGAGCAGCCACCGGAAAAAGCCGACTAGCAGACGAATGGGGTAAAAAAAAAAACAGTTCACTTGAAAGTTTGAAATTTGAAACGATGTTTGCAAAAAAACTACTGAACGAAAATGTCTGGAATTTACATATAAGATCCAATGAATGATAATAAAAAGGTCCGTTACAGAAAAATGGAAAAATGCCTAAATGATCCTAAAAAATCTAAGAATAAATCGACTTTTTTACTGCAGAATAAAATGATAAACAATTTATTAGATATTGGATTGAGACTGGAATATTTTTTAACATTGCAGCCTTTGGGATTCGCCTGAATAAACCTGATGAATGAAACCACCGAACAGCAGGGCACTTCACTGACATTCCTCAGCTGTTCGGTGTTCTCTGAATAGACGAACTATTGCTTCTCTATGGGGGATTTCACTGCCCTCGAACAGGCACTGTACGTGCAGGCAATTCGCCAAGATTTGGCGAATTGCCTGCTCTCTGAATAGCCAAATGGTCCTGAAATGTCCCCGTTCCTGAAATTCAGTGTCCAGTTACATTTCGGGGCCAGATCAGCTCTCTCTGAATAACCCTGCCGGTGTACACGTACCAAACCATTACAGCAGGATCTCAGAGTCAGGCCCCCAGATGTCTCTTGCCTATAATTCCCAGAACTCTTTGGACTACTTTACAAACTCCACGCTAAAACGGGGGCGGTAGGGAGAAAAAACTACGCCTGCAGTTTTCCCCCTACCACCCGCGTTTTAGCATGGAATTACAATGCAGGCGTTTAAAAAGCTGCCTGCATTGTTAGCCAGCGCTACGGCCCCTCGATGCTCGAGCATCCACTCGATGGAGTCCATAGGACTCCATTGAGCCAGACGCTGGCGGTCACATAACCTGCCGGATCTCGCCTCACCTAGGGAGCGCAAAGTACAGTAACCTCACGCTGAAAAGTGCAAGGTACCAAATGGGTTACTTAAACCGTTAGCATTTGGATTGTAATATGTGGTAGACACCGTGGCTAACGTTAATGCTCACGCAGGTGAGCGTTAATGTTAGCGTTAAGATTGTAATGTGGCCCGTACTTTTTAACTGAGATTGTGGTTACATTATATCAGTTAACCCTTTCGCTGCTGAGGCTTTTCCCGCCCCTGTGCTGAGGTCATTTTTTACCTGTTTTGCGCATCATGTTTAAACCTGTTTTGAAGGCTTATTTTAGTATATGACATCGACATATTATATATCGTTCTTTCCGTCAGACTCGGTAGATTCATAATATGTCATTATTATATGTATACGTTATGTCATGTTTGTATATTATAACAAAAAATGCAATAAAATATGTATTTTCAATAATTTACAGCGTGTAAAGTGTTTTTTTCCACATTTTAACATGCGAGCAATTGCGGTTATATTTTGTATGGGGTGCGCTTGTTAAAAAAATTAGAGATGGGGTCTCGTTACATTTTTTTTTGGGGAAAATGACACCATTTTTAACAAACGCACCGCATACAAAAATCGTTAATGCAGCATTATTGTTCACATTATAATTGAAATGGGAACAATATTGCTGCATTAACAAAAAAAAAAAAAAAAAAAAAAGTGTTTATTTTTTTTTTTTAATTTTTTTTTTTAATTTTTTTTTATTTTTATTTTTATTTTTTATTTTTTTTTTACATTTTTTTTTACTTTCATGTTTGGTATCGTTGGAACGGCCATGCTCTGGCCGATCCAACGATATCAAAATTTAACCCCTAACTGCCACGGATCGGGAGATAGGGAGTTCATTGGAACTCCCTATCTCCACACTTCGTGGCAGTTAGGGGTTAATGCTAGGACTGGCGTCATCGTGCTGCGCACGATGACGCCAGTCCTCTGGGGGAGTTCCCGGAAGCTTGGCCGACATCCAAGATGTCGGCCAGCTCCCGGGAAGGATCGCAAATCGGCGCTTTTCAGCGCCGATTTGCGATCCAGCTCCCCAGGGGTTAATGCCAGGCATCATTTGGAAGGGCAGGCTGTGCCCTTCCAAATGATGCCTGGGTTAAGCCCCTGTGAGCCGCCGATCGGGAGGGAGAGAGGTCCGAAGGACCTCCCCCCCCTCCCTTTCAGGCGCCTCCTCCGCACATGCGGGGGGGGCGCCTGAATTATGTGTCATCGCGGGGGCGCGATGACACATAACAATGGCGGCCACTGCTCCGGATGCCGGGCTGACATCCAGGATGTCAGCCCGCACCGGAGGGGCCAGCGATCGGCCGGAACCCGGCCGAACGCTGACCCCAATGCGAGGACGCGCTCAGCGCGTCCTCCGCATACCAGGGGCAATGCTGAGGACGCGCTGAGCGCGTCCTTAGCATTGAAGTGGTTAATTTTGACTGATGTTGAGAAAAAGAAAAAAAACTGTATGCAGTTGTTTCCCTACGTCCGTCTAGCTTTTTCACGTTGATGCCATTTTGTAATGCGTTGCGCGTGCGTGAAAAAGTGCACACGTGCTTCATGTGTTGTTCTCTATTGACTCCTTTGAAGAACTACAACGGCCAGCAAACAGTGCGGTCAGGCGGATGCAAAAAGTGCGCTCGTCTGACACGGGCCTAAAACAGCATTGGAATCTAGCAATAAATATTCCATCTGAAATAAGTATCCACTCTATTGTAGGAAGCGGATAAAGTTATACTAACACGACCTTTGAAGAAAAATTTATACCGATAATATAATATTCTCTTTTAAACATGGCACACATCCCAAAGTTAAATTCAATTAGCATCACACAAATATTCTGTAAAAAGCGCTTTGCCTCCCATATAGCAGCGTGAGATAACATCCTGTCATCTTCCAATGGTGTGGAAATTATAGGGTTTTCAATATATTAGTCTAATTATATATTAGCTAATATAAAATGTCAAAATGTCAAAATGATCGTCTACAGGTAATATATGTGAATGTATGTAGGAATCCATAGTTACACATATATCAGGTCATTTCCAGGGGATCCTGCATTATTATCCAACTAAAGCTGATTTAAATTAGAGATAAAAAAAGGTGTGAATAAAGTGTCACTTTTTATTAGTGTAGTCCTGTGTTTAATTTGGCTCTGAGGACTGCAGCTGTTATGCCTCTAGGGGGAGCCAGAGGACAATGTATGGGAACATACTTTATTGGACTCATGGACCACACCTCCCAGAATGCCCTTACAGGAAAAAGGAAGGACCCAAGCTAAAAGAAACAGGAAGTAAAAAGCATGCATGCAGCGTGGGCAGAACAAAGTGAGCAAAGAGAGTGAGCAGTCAGATAAGAGAGATTTTCCAGGATCTGTGCAAGCTGGAGCACAGAGAATCAGCAGCATCCAGTGCTGGAGAGTGTACCTTGGTCTGCTGTATATTGTGCTGGACTGATCAGGAGGCAAGTGTGTTTGAAGAGGGGCCCTGTGTTAAGGAGGCCGCAGGCAGAGGGATTTGCTGGCGGCATTGACTTCAGGCAGAGGAGATTCTGCATTCTGCGTGGGGAAGAATTGATCCAGAGGCTGCAGATTGCTACAACGTTCAAGAGGCCTTCCTGGGACTGTGAGCAACTGAAGTTGTGCGGTAACGAGCATCTTTTCTCTCTGTCTCGCTGACAGCATTCTATCCATCTTTACACTAACTAAGAATCACACAGCTGCTGAGCGGATTTTACCCACAGCCTTTCCTGTACTGGCAGCTACGTTATGCTAAAAGGGCCCCATCTCTTATGTGCACCAACTGGTACCCATCATCGCTGTCATTAGGACGAAGATCAGGGTGGTTCCAGGTTGTTTGGGAGGGTCCTGGGCTGGGAGGTTAGAGAGCAGTTGGTGTGTCTAGTTAGCTACTGTATTACCTGAAATCCTTTTATGCTGCCACTTGCATTTCAATACAAGTTTATATTGTTTATTGTACCACTGTGTAGTTGTTATTATTAGGTTCCTGCCTGGGCAAACAGTCCATGCCATGGATGCCCAGACAGGTGGAGGCACTGCCAACACTATGTATCCTTATTCCCAAAATGCGGAAACTCAGGACCAACAGGTAAAGCAAGAAGGTGTAACCCAGCTGGAGGGTGCCAGCGGGGGCGGCCCCCAGCGGCAAAAGAGCGTTACAGATGGAGGCACTGCTGAGATGAAAAAGGATACATTTTTCCACCTTACATTTGAGCCACGACCCACGGTGTCGTTTGTAACTGAGTGGGCTATTAATCAGAGGATACCCATATACCAGGCCCTGATGGTATGCAATATACCACCCCAAGGACAGGCTATGCAATGCATTCGCGTGTTAGAGAATCTTATACCAGAGACTATGGTGACCATCAAGGATGTGTTGAGAAACCAAACAGGAGAGAAATATATCCTGGTTTATGCATTGAAGGATCTCAGGAACTGCACAAAGCCAATAGGTCTTCATTTAAGCGATGAACTATCAGAGTTTTGTCCGATTGTATATGCCGGTGTCAAAGAAGAAGCAGGGGCTATTCCAAAGAGATGGCACCGGACATTACCTATTCAGAAAGGTTATGATGAAAGAAAATTTGATAGAGATAGGGAGGATATTTTAAGAAGAGAAAGAAATGATCTTCTAAAGGAAAGGTCAAAAATGGACAAGGGGAAGGATGATTTTAAAATGTCGTTCATTACTAAGTTCAACCCCCATGCAAACAAGATCAGAAATGTTTTAAATAAGCATTGGCATATCCTCCGAGCAGACAAGCTCTTGAGGGATGTCTTGCCAGCCAGACCTAGCATCATTTTTAAAAAAGCGTCTAATCTAAAAAATATTTTAGCTCCTACTTTGTTGCCTAAGAAAAAGATAGAATATAATGAGAATATGTTTATAAAAAGAGAGTTGGGTTTTTACAAATGTGGTAGGTGCAAAGCGTGCACCCATATAGATAAAAAACAGATCAGCTTTACTAGCACCCATTCGGGAAAATTTTTTAAAATTAAACAGTTCATTAACTGTAGAAGCAAGGGGGTCATTTACCTCATAGAGTGTGGTTGTGGACTGCAATATATTGGCAGAACCACAAGGGAACTAAAAATTAGAATAATGGAGCACTTTAACAACATTCGGAATAAGAGAGAACACAGCGTTTCAGATCACTGTAATAAATGCCCCCTATTTTCCTTTACTAATTTGAAATGGTGTGGAATTGAGCTAGTTAAACCCAACTGGAGGGGGGGTGATTTTATAAAAACTCTAGCCCAAAAAGAGAGTAGGTGGATCTTTGAGATGGGTACCTGGATAGAAGGTGGTCTTAATCTGGAAATAGATGTTATTAATTGCCTGTAACTTATTGAGTTTGGGGTTTTGGTTTTGTTGTTTTTCATCCGTTTTTTATTTATTTTTATCTTTTCACATGTTCTGTTTTTCGTTTTTACACCCCCTTTTTATAAAATAATATGGATTGTTATCTGAGTCTTATGTATTTTTATTTGTCTCCATTTCTATGACACCGGTTTTTCAATATCCATTTTTGACATCATCATCTTCCACTCTATACCGGTTTTTCATTGGAGCATCCGAACTAAGGAAGCTATAACATCTATTAATTGACTGCATTAAGATGGCGGAGTTTTCAGGACGCTGGCCGTATGAAAGATCGTGATTTCCTGCCTGCACCAAGATGGAGGACAGGAAATGAGTCAGCATCCGCCGCCACAGGACCGGAAGTCGGAAGCCGGAAGTGAGCACAGTGGACACCGGCGATCAATACACAGAGATGATGGGGACTATAAAGGAGGGGGGTTTGTTATGTATATGTATGATATTTTTCCCTGATGAAGTTGGAATTAACACCAACGAAACGCGTCGGAATTTTATGAATAAATTACCTTTTACCACTGTTGGCGATTAGACTCCCTTTGTTTTGGAGTGACTGCAGAACCTGTTGACAGCGATCCAGGTGGAAATCTTCTGTGGATGACGAGATCCTGAGCCTTCCTATACATCTTTGGGATGAGTAATTTATGATATGCGCTAAATTTTCTTTTATCCTGTGAGTGCGTTTCTACAGGGGGCGTGTCATGATGCATATTTGTTTTTACATATAACGCTATGATCCTTCCATTTTATATTGTCCTGTTTTAGATCTCGATACATTTTCCATTTTACTCTCTGAACGTCCATTGGAGGGGACAAGCTTGAGATCTACAGGTCCTTTTTTCATTTTTTCTGGTCACTGTTTGCATCTATCTGGGAAAGAGCACCTATTTTGTTTTTTGTTGTTTGTTTTTTATTACCTATTCCACCCCAAGAGGAGAAGAGGCTCCGTGTCAACCACATTGATTTTGTGGATGAAATACCGACCACGTCTTCTAGACCTAGCAATGTGCCAAACCCAACTGAGGCTAGTAATGGCGATATACCAGATGTACTCAGGAAACTCTCAGAGGCAATTGTGACAGCTAATCATACTCATAGCTATCGCAAGTTGAGGGTATTCTCAGGGATGCAACCCGTTCCATCGGGAGAAGAGAGTTTTGAAATATGGAAGCGGAATGCAGCACAATTGCTGGGCGAATGGACCTGTACTGATGCTATGAAACGACAGAGAATAATGGAGAGTCTGCGGTCCCCAGCTACGGACATTGTGAATGCACATAAAATCTTAAAAGGAGAAATTGAGTCTCAGGAGTACCTACTGGTATTACGAGTATATGGAGATGTGGAGGATGCCGAAAGTCTTCTTAATAAGTTCTATAATACCCGTCAAAAGAAACATGAGAGGTTGTCTGACTATGTTACCAGATTGCAAGTGTTTTTGGGAAAACTGATGGAAAAGAATGTAGTGTTACCTGCTCAAGCTCATGTGAAATTGACAAAACAAGTATTGCGGGGTGCCTTGTCCGATGACCCAGTAATTGTTACTTTGCGAGCAGGACTGACTAAAGAAGATTTAGATTTTATATTGCTCATAACCCAAGTGAAGGAGATCGAGAGTCAAATATTTTCTCCTGCCACCTCCAAAGAAAACCTGACGAAACCTCGGGAAAAAGAGAACACTGAAATGGCTAGCCTCAGGGAAAGACTGGCAGAATTAGAGTCTCAGTCACATCCTCCACGGTCCGAGCGGGATCCGAAAAGGGCAGAGCCCACCCGGCTGACTCGAAATCAACCAAGGGAGAGGAAATGTTTTACTTGCGGCCAGCCAGGACATTTTGCCAGGGAATGCCCTGCCCCTTCGGGAGAAGAAGACGGGCATGTGCTAGTGATAGGACCCCTGGAAGACAGTACAGTTTTCTCAAAGAAAATTAAGAAAAAAAGGAGAAACTGGACTAAAAAAAGAGCTCCTCGTTTACAGGCCAATCCCAAAGTAGGGCCCAGGTCTATCATCCATGTACTAATCAATGGCATCTATGCTTCAGCACTGTTAGATACTGGGTCACAGGTGACTATAGTTTACAGGTCATTCTATGAGCAGCATTTAAAGCATCTGCCCTTACTGCCCACTGAAGAGATGCAGCTATGGGGCATGGGAGATCAAGTCTGCAAGACTGATGGAAGCATCAAGGTCGCCATCACCATTCCTCAGTTGAATACCGGAACAGAACAGAGCATGGAGTTGGAGGCCATAATCTGCCCAGATGTGAAGAGAGTTTGTGCCCCCATCATACTCGGGACCAATGCCAGGGTGGTGCAGGATGTATTCAGAAACTACCTTGGGGGAACGAGGGGTGCTTCACTGGATCATTTGATGGAAGTTAGTCCGCATCTTGGAGAAGAGTGTCAGCGACTGGCATTGCAGGCTAAAGCTGGGAAATGCCATTACATCGGAATTGGAGCTGTGTTCATCAGACCAGGTGAAACACTATCCCTACGGGCCTCGGCAACTCTACATGATGGAATTTTAGATGGTGGGCGACAATACTTAATTGAATCCCTTCCGGAGGATGACGCTCAGAAAGGATGGATGGTCATACCTGAAGTTAAAGACTGGAAGAACCACCGGGGGCAAGCCTTTCCGGTGATGGTGCAAAACCTAACTCACACTGAAGTGTGTATAGACCGGGGTCAGCTGCTGGGAGTGATCCACCTGCTAGACCAAATCTCCTCGATTATGGCAGTGACAGCTGAAGAGGGGAAGATGCCCGGGACTCCTGCGGATTTCAGTCTAGAGGATTCTCCCCTATCCCAGGAATGGAAGGATAGTCTCCGAACTAAACTCCAAGCCAGAGAGAGTGTGTTCTCCAAAGAAGAGATGGATGTAGGCTGTGCAAAAAGTGCCACCCATGCCATCCGATTATCCAACTTTGCCCCCTTTCGGGAAAGATCTAGACGTATTCCACCCCGTGACATACAAGATGTCAGGGATATTCTCCATCAGATGGAAGGAGCAGGGATTATTACAGAATCTCGTAGCCCCTATGCATCCCCAATCGTAGTAGTACGCAAGAAGAATGGATCAGTCCGGCTGTGCATAGATTACAGGACACTAAATAAGCGCACCATACCAGACCAGTATACGTTGCCCCGGATAGAAGATCTGCTGAATGCTCTGTCTGGAAGTCAGTGGTTCAGTGTACTTGATCTAAGGTCTGGGTATTACCAGGTACCCATGAAGGTAGATGATCAGGAAAAAACCACCTTTATCTGTCCTCTGGGATTTTACCAGTTTACGCGGATGCCCCAAGGTATCACTGGAGCTCCCGCCACTTTCCAACGTCTAATGGAGAAAACCGTTGGGGATATGAACCCTCGAGAGTGCTTGGTGTACTTGGATGATCTCATAGTGTTTGGGAAGACTCCAGAGGAGCATGAGCACCGACTATTGAAAGTGTTGGATAGACTTGAAGCTGAGGGATTAAAACTATCCTTAGACAAATGCAAGTTCGCTAGAAGCTCTGTCACCTACGTGGGACATATAGTTTCTGCCCAAGGGGTTGCAACTGACCCGGCCAAAATCGAAGCTGTGGTGAACTGGCCCAAGCCGGATAATGTTGGAGAACTAAGGTCCTTTCTTGGATTCTGTGGGTATTACCGTAGATTTGTGGAAGGCTACTCCAAGATAGCGCACGAATTGCATAATCTCCTAAAAGGCTCTTTAAGTGCAGATGGTTCTAAAGTGTTATATTCCAGAGATTCCTTCGGGGAAAAATGGACCTCTGAATGCGAGCAGGCCTTCCTCACCCTGAAGAAGAAGCTCACTGAAGCCCCAGTGCTGGCCTATGCAGATCCTGAAAGGCCTTATGTGCTCCATGTAGATGCTAGTCTGGAGGGCATAGGAGGTGTACTACACCAGAGTTATGCTGAGGGACTGAGACCAGTTGCTTACATTAGTCGAAGCATAACAGGGAGTGAGAAGAACTACCCGGTCCACAAGCTGGAATTTTTGGCTCTTAAATGGGCAATAGTAGACAAACTTCATGATTATCTGTATGGGACAGAGTTTGAAGTAAGAACGGATAGCAATCCCCTTACTTACATACAGACGACAGCAAAACTGGATGCCACCGGACATCGATGGTTGGCGGCGTTGTCGAATTACCGTTTCCATCTGAGATATAAACCAGGCCCCAAAAACATCAGTGCAGATGCGCTATCACGGCGACCCGGGCTTCCTCCTCATCAAGAAGAAGAGGAGTGGGAGAAGTCCCTGGACCTGGAGTGAGGGCTCTATGTAATACGGCGGTAGTTGTAGAACACCCAGAAGATTTTACCGAACTTAGGGGAATAGACTCCATTAGCTGTTCACCTGGAGTTGTGCCCGAAGCCTTCAGTGCTCCCATTATTCTACAGCATTGGTCAGATATCACGACAGCGGACAAGCGGAGAGCTCAGGCTCAAGATTGGCATGTAGGCAATGTCATCAAGGCCGTGAAGGCGAAGAATCCTAACCTTCTGACCAGTCTTCCCTCAGGACTGAAGGAGATATTTCGGCGAGAATGGAGCAAATTGCATCTGGAGGAAGGGTTGTTGTATTGGATTATTGAGTACCATGATCACCCAGATCGCAAGCAGTTGGTGCTCCCTCACGGTTCAGGGGATGGTTCTGAGAGCCCTACACGATCAGCATGGACATCTTGGAATAGACAAAACATATGGTCTAGTGCAAGATAGATTTTTTGGCCAAAGATGAGAGAGACGGTGGAGCAGTATATAAAAACCTGCAAAAGATGCATACAGAGGAAGACCCTACCCGTAAAGGCTGCACCCATGGGCCATCTTAAAAGTAATGGTCCCCTGGATCTGGTCTGCATGGATTTTCTGTGTATTGAAAATGACTCTGCTGGCATTGGAAATGTCCTGGTGGTTACAGATCATTTCACACGCTACGCACAAGCATTTCCCACCAAAGATCAAAAGGCATTGACGGTAGCCAAGACTTTGTGGCAAAAGTACTTTGTGCATTATGGTCTGCCCAATCGGATACATTCTGATCAGGGCAGAGATTTTGAAAGTCGAATCATCAAGGAATTCCTGAGCTTCCTCAACGTTAATAAGTCAAGGACTACTCCCTATCACCCAGAAGGCGATGCACAGCCTGAGCGATTTAACAGGACCCTTTTGGATATGTTGGGTACACTGCCACACGTAGAAAAAAGAGCTTGGAGTCGGCATGTGGAAGCTATGGTGCATGCTTACAACTGTACGAGACATGAATCTACTGGATTTTCACCATATTTCTTAATGTTTGGGAGGGAAGCCCGCTTGCCCATAGATTTGAGGCTGGGAGTTTCTTCAGATGGGTCGAGTCTCGTCTCTCATTATCAATATGTCAAGTCACTGAAACAGAACCTTCAGAGAGCTTATGAATTATCTATTCAGTCTGCTGCTAAGTTGAATGAACAAAACAAGAGGCGCTATGATGCCAAAGTAAAATATAGAGAGATACAGCCCGGGGATAAAGTTCTTCTCCGGAATCTAGGGGTGCCTGGGAAACATAAGCTTGCAGATAGATGGAAAGACATTCTGTTTGAAGTGGTCGCCAAGTTGCCAGGACTTCCTGTATACAAGATCAAGGGACCAGAAGGTCGTATCAAGGCATGGCACAGGAACCATCTGCTGCCAGTGTTATACTCCCAAGAAGAGTTCCAGAAACGAAATGAAGAGAGTGAGAATATATCCGCACCACCTGTAAGGGGCATGGAGGAGACAGTGCAAGACTGTAATGTGGAGAGAGCTAAAGAAAAGACCCTAGAATCCACTGACCACAGTGACGAGTGGTGGATGGTACAAGACACTTCTCAGCAGCCACCTCCCTCTCCTCCCATAGCCTCTTCTACATTGGATCCAAACAGCCCTAGTTTTGTGCCTGGGACCCCTGAAAGAGACTCTTGTATCATGGGAAAGCCAGGGCCTCAAGCCTCTGGTGACCTCCCCAACCCAATGGCAGGAGCCGAAGATTCCCAGGCACACTATGGACTTCCTCAGAGAGAATTGAGACAGGGCACTAGAGCGAGACAACCTCCCAGGGTTCTTACTTACGATCACGTTGGAGAACCTAGCTATGTCCCAGTGCCTCAGCTACACTGTAAAGTTGTTGATTTCCTGTATGCTTTTGCAGAAATGATGAATATGGGAACTCCTGTTTATTAGAGCAGACTTCAAGATAGTTGACAATTGTCTAGATAGGACTGTTATGCAGGACTGTCATGCAGAAATATATATGTTGCCGTTGTTTTTTTTTTGTGTGTGTTTTGCACCTGGCTGGTCTTGCCAGTGGAAGGCAAGGAATTTTTTTTTCGAGGGGAGAATGTAGTCCTGTGTTTAATTTGGCTCTGAGGACTGCAGCTGTTATGCCTCTAGGGGGAGCCAGAGGACAATGTATGAGAACATACTTTATTGGACTCATGGACCACACCTCCCAGAATGCCCTTACAGGAAAAAGAAGGACCCAAGCTAAAAGAAACAGGAAGTAAAAAGCATGCATGCAGCGTGGGCAGAACAAAGTGAGCAAAGAGAGTGAGCAGTCAGATAAGAGAGATTTTCCAGGATCTGTGCAAGCTGGAGCACAGAGAATCAGCAGCATCCAGTGCTGGAGAGTGTACCTTGGTCTGCTGTATATTGTGCTGGACTGTTCAGGAGGCAAGTGTGTTTGAAGAGGGGCCCTGTGTTAAGGAGGCCGCAGGCAGAGGGATTTGCTGGCGGCATTGACTTCAGGCAGAGGAGATTCTGCATTCTGCGTGGGGAAGAATTGATCCAGAGGCTGCAGATTGCTACAACGTTCAAGAGGCCTTCCTGGGACTGTGAGCAACTGAAGTGTGCGGTAACGAGCATCTTTTCTCTCTGTCTTGCTGACAGCATTCTATCCATCTTTACACTAACTAAGAATCACACAGCTGCTGAGCGGATTTTACCCACAGCCTTTCCTGTACTGGCGGCAGCTACGTTATGCTAAAAGGGCCCCATCTCTTATGTGCACCAACTGGTACCCATCATCGCTGTCATTAGGACGAAGATCAGGGTGGTTCCAGGTTGTTTGGGAGGGTCCTGGGCTGGGAGGTTAGAGAGCAGTTGGTGTGTCTAGTTAGCTACTGTATTACCTGAAATCCTTTTATGCTGCCACTTGCATTTCAATACAAGTTTATATTGTTTATTGTACCACTGTGTAGTTGTTATTATTAGGTTCCTGCCTGGGCAAACAGTCCATGCCATGGATGCCCAGACAGGTGGAGGCACTGCCAACACTATGTATCCTTATTCCCAAAATGCGGAAACTCAGGACCAACAGGTAAAGCAAGAAGGTGTAACCCAGCTGGAGGGTGCCAGCGGGGGCGGCCCCCAGCGGCAAAAGAGCGTTACATTAGCATATTTTGATCTTGCTGCAATGCCATCTTTCACAGCTGTATCTGGTTTAATTACTTGGGATATATAGCTGTCACGTATCAGGCTTTTGAAATTAAAAGGATCGCAGAAAGGACAATGCCAGAGACGGTTGTGAAACCTGATCCCTGGCAGCATTTTTCCTGCTCTGCCAATCTGTGTGTTCTATGGAACCCTGTTCTTAATCCACCCCAGGCTTTCCCACAAAGCTACTATAGGAGGGCACAGGGCTACACCTAATGCACTGGCTCCTGCCCCATTTAAGGGTGTTGTCTCTCCTCAGGGTTTCTGCAACCTGTTTATAGAGTGCTTTGGTACCTGTTTGAAGACACTTGCTATTCAAACGGTACCTTGACTCTAGCCTTTCAATGATTACTGTTCATTCACCAGATTTCCTTGTGTTTTCTGTGTATCTCTCTACTGCGGTCCTATACTTACCTACAGTGTCTCCTGTAACCTGAAAAATGTTTCCCTTGGAAATTGCATAATAAATTCCTACCCTATAATTATTGTCCTGTTGTACCATTTATCTACAGCTTTGTGACTTATTCTGGTAACACCTAAGCGCGACAATGACAATAGGTATCATTGTTCTTTACTTACTTTTTTCTAAACCAAAACATAAGTTGGATATTTACATTAGATAGTCACTATATCTATGAGTTATTTTATATATCTTGTTCACTTTCTATCCTGTGCCAGAATCATTTACATGGAGGTTCCATGCCGGAAATGACCCAGAGATGACAGTAATTCATTTTAATCACTTGAACATGAAGGACGTGTATGTATGTGTATGGAGTGTCCTCACTTTTCGATCCTGTGCACGTAAGATGCTCCACACATCTCTTCACTTTGCTGCAGCTCGATGGCAATCTGTGACTTCAATCATGGCAGGCTGACATCCTGGATGCCAACTCTCGCTGTGGGACTGCCCTCCCAGGAGTGGGAGTCATCACACGTGAGTGCGATGACATCAGAAAGAGGGTTTCTTTTTGCCCTGAAGGGGAATCCCAATTCAACAGATACATGGGCCATTTGGACCCTTGTATCTCTGGATGCGTGAACCTTAGAAGGTCAAGTGAGGCCAGATTCTGGCCTTTCCACTGATACTAAGCATGACAAGGATATATTTAAAAATGAAAAATTAAACAAATAAAATCTAAATGTTTCTTTTTTTCTTCTTTTTTGTTGAAACCAGCAGCATTGTTCACTTTTGAGTAATAAAGTGAATAATATTTCTGTAATAACTCATGTTCTCATTTCCCATGGTGACAGCAAGTGAGGAGGTGATAGTGCAATGCGTTATTACGCATTGTTTCATTGAAAATGTAAGTCGCTGAGTGGAGCGCAGGGGGATGTTTGGACCACTACACCACCATTCTGTGCTCCCCACAAGGTCACATGAGGTTTCATTGGAAAGGTTAGAATCTGTCCTTTCCAATGATATCAAACATGATGTAATTGGTAAAATAAATATATATATATATATACTGTATATATCTCATTTGAAATACGTCTTTTTTTCTCTGTTCTAAGACAGTTGCATTATTCTCTTATAACGCAAACAATGCCGCTGCACTAATTCACCTTCTCTTTTCCCACATTTTGAGCAAGTTTTGAAGGGATGGCATGATTCATACTACACATTGTTTCAATCTAAAACCCAACTTGGTGCGCTTCTGCAAGTAGAGGTGGGGGTCATTTGCACTCCTCTATTCTTTACACCACAAGTGGTCAAGTGTCATTAGAAAGAACAGTCTGGATTTTCCAACGATACGAAATATGGCCATGTAAAATATTTATAAAAAAATGAAAACCAATTAAAAATAAAAAATAACATTTCCCTTCAAGGCTGTGTCCTTTTTTCACATATAAAATGAGCAATACTTTTTTCACATATAAATTGAGCAATACTCACCTTCTAGTTTCCCCCACCAGAAGCAAGTTGAGTGCTGTTTTTTATATAAAGGGTTATTCACAAACCTCTGAATTGGCCCTGAATTGCATTGATCAGTGAATTTCACCATTTGGTGCAACTTCAGGTCAATACATTTATTCACTAAGTTGTTAATTTGTGACACCGAAATTAGCCCATAGAAGACTATTGTGTATTCTTTTCACAGACAGCTGAATTGCACCGAAATTCTGGTGAAATGCCCTGATTTTTGGTGTTTCAACTCAACAGGTTTAACCCCCTCAGTGCTGAGCCACATCACCCCTGTGTGCTGAGCTCATTTTTAACGTTTTTGCTCATCTTGTTTAAACGCAATTTAATTATACGACCCAGACAAATTATATATCCTTTTTTTCAGACTCGGTAGATTCATAATATATCATTATTATATGTATATGTCATGCCCTACAAGAATGCTATAACACTTTTTTTTTTTAAAAATGAGACTTTTTATTAAAATTTCAATCATCTACAGCGTGTAAAAAAAAAAAATTCACCTTTTATCATCCGAGCCTTGCGGTTATATATTCTATGGGGTACACTTGTTAAAAAAATTTGTACTGGGAACCCGTTACTTTATTTTTCTGATGTGATTTTAGCTAAAACTGAAAAAAAATCGTTAGTGCAGCATCATCATTCACATTATAATTGTAATGTGAACAATAGTGCTGCATTAATAAAACAACTTCGTTTTTATTTTTTAATTATTTATATTAATTTTTTCATAATTTTTTTTTTTATTTTTTACTTGTAACAGACAAAAAAGGTTTTAAAAAAATTACATGTTTTATCTTTTTTTACTTTATTTTTATTTATTTATTCTTTTACACCAAACAAACTCTGGCCCTTCCAGCGCTGCCGCTCTTTTACTTTAATCTAATTCCTGATCGGAAAAGAGAGGGGTAAAAGGACCCCCTCCTTTCAGGCACTCCATGGCTTTGTCGGGGCATGCCTGTAACTGACATCATCGCGCCCGTCGCAATGACGTCAGTGTGCCGGCAGAGGGTATAAAAGCGGGGGTCTGACTTCAAGGAAGTCAGACCACTGCGGGACCCCAGAGGGAGAGGTAAGTATAGGGAAGGAGAGCACCTTAGCGGAAGACGTGTGGGGAACGTCCTCTGCATATAGCGGGGAATCCCCATGACATTCCACACACGTCTTCCGCAGTGAAGGGGTTAAATAGGCGATTCCCATAGGTTCCAAATATAAAAAATAGATATATCTTTATTAATTTTTATTTAATTCGTATAAACCATTATATGTGGGAAACATAGATTCAGCAATCTAACTCTAGGCCTATTACCATTGGCAGTCATGCGACGCTCAAAAATATTGCAAGTCGAAAACTTCATAGTGCTCTACCTTGTAAATAAAGCGGGGTGTTGAGTTAGTTGCCTGGATAATCTCCTTTTTTTTTGCATAATCTCTATCTGCTTCATGATAAAAGCATGGGAGTTTACTTTTTTAAATTATTATCCACTTGACTACCAAGTTTATTCTTCCATTAAGGCTGGGGTCAGACGAACGCAGTGTTAACGTCCGTGTTGCCGCACATAAGTTCGTCCGTGATAGCATACAATTGTGTTAAATGGAGCCCCATACACGAAGTACGTCCGCACAGAAGTGCGGGGGCTGACGGACGCTGCAAACGGACGCAGGTTAGGCAAGAACGTAATACTGCTAGAACGGACGTGCGGAGTGCGCCACGTCTGCAACGTCTGTGTAGCTTTGTATGTGAGTGATGAAACGAGGTCAGATGGACTGCATTTATACATCCATCATTTTTGACGGACAGAATGTTTTTTCATTTTTTTGTTTATTTTCCCTGCTACATCAGTCAAGAAATCCGTCAGTGAAAAAAATGGACTGTGTGGCCAATACCTTGTTGTCAGTCAGTAAGTACGTCCGTACTGCACGGACGCACAGTCCGTACAAAATGCGCTCATCTGACCCTAGCCTAAACCACTGCCAGAACCCAATGGATTTAAGGAGATTTGTTGTAGAGACAATGATCTTATTTGACAGACAGAAGGCTCTCTATGCTAGCCAAAAATGCATCTACATGTACAATAAAAGCGGGCGATCTCTGTGTCCCTATTGGAAAAAGAAAATGGAAACCTGAGCTGTTCAAACAGCTTCAGCACCTTGGATGACATGTCCAAGGTGCTGAAAATACGGGGGCACATTCTGGAGCCCTTTTGCAAATACATTTTGCTTTCAGTACATGAAGGGCTCTATTACATTCCTTGCACAAAAACGCTCGCACAGTGCAATTCGTTTTGCGTGCAGCGTTAAACGTTAACGCGTGTAAATTAACGTAAATTAACGTTAAAGCGTGCAGAAATTGGCGGGCAGAATGTTTTTTTACGCAATTCAGCCAATCAGAATTAAAAAACACAATTGTCTCCCTTTAAGTTTTTGTGCCTGTCAAAATCAATCTGAGTATATATGCTGTAGCAATAATAAAAACACGCACAATCTCTCAATTTTATTGTTTGGGTGTGTGTAGAATGTGTAACTATACTTTGCTGTATTTTTTTTTGCGCTGGTATATTTGGGTTCGGCCAGGACGTTGAGATTTGCCATTAACACCAGCTTTTAAAAGACGTTAAAATTATGCGTGCAAACGTTGTCCGTTAAAATTTGCGCTAAGATTGTAATACGATGCGCGTACCAGCGCACGAACGCATTTGCGCTCACAATGTTAAGTATGGGATGCGCCCAAGAACTTGCGCTCACGTAGGGTTCGCGCAGGGTTCGCGCAGGGTCACTCGTGTTATACGACGTTCAGCGCAAAGAGTTTTTCCGCTCACGTTAATGCGTTTTTCCGCACACGCAAAATTGTGTGCGAAGAATGTAATAGGGCCCAAAATCTCTTTGCATTGCTCCAGAATATGACTAAATCATATATATTTGATGTTGGGCTTCTGTAGCAGCTTTTAAAGATCGTGTATACTTGATCATGGTAATGCAGAGGTTAAATGTTTTATGGGTGTACACCCCAAAAATATGCACTGCGTACTGTAGCTTACTGTGAGTTGAATTGTCAGTATTTGTCAATTAAATTATAAAATCCTATGTGGAGCTTACAGAAAGCAGATACGCTGTATCTCTTTAAAGTCTATAGTCTTTTTCAGTTTCTCTTCTTCAGCAAGCTTTCTAGTGGTGGTGGTTTCCTCCTTTATATCTTAAACATATTTTCAAGGGTTATTTTTATTACTGTACTGTTCTGCCCTTGTCTAAAGCCTCAGGCAAACTGTCAGAAAGTTTATGTATCTTGTCTTTTATTGTTCTGTCTTGGGAAAGCCCAAACAATTCAACTACTGGTATTTTATATCTCTCTGGGTTTTTTGTGCTTTCCTTGTCTTCTTCTAGATCAATATTAGAAACTGAAATGTATTTGTTTTACAATGCTTACAGTTCCCTATTGGATAATATTTAATATAAAGAAATTATGCTGCGAAATGCTAAATGAATGGCTGACAGGTTGAGCTCTGTAGACACGACTGTTTAACAGCCATTATTATTGTATTAAAATGTAATTGCAGATTAGGGAAAATTATTCGGTGTGAGTTGCGATATAGAATATTATATGGTTGAGCTCGTGAACTGCTTATAACCATGGATGTTTATTGGAATCTTCCATCTATTCACCTAGTTAATGCAGGTACATTATTTGCTGATTATAGTGCACATTAAAGCACCATTCTAGTTTGTTTTAAAAGTTGCCAAAATTATTTAAGCCTGCTAAAATAAAGATTTCTCTCGTTTACATCTGTTATTTGCTTCCTCAACAAGTTATCCTGACTTCTGCCATGTGCTTCTATATACTGTATGTGTCAGAACTCTGGATCTGAGTCTTGTATATCACTGCAGAAGCAGGAGTTGGTGCAAGGTCTTAGCAGGTAACATTCAAGGAATGAAGTAATTAAAGGAACGAGGAAGTACAGACTTTTTTTAAATATCGAAGGCTGGAAATAAAGGATGTAAATTTGGAAAGAGCTTGTTTTTACACTGGATTAATGTTGACTATGAGTACTGTACCTTCTCTGCGCCTGTCTTTGAAGGTATAGAAGACCTTAACTTTGTGTCCTTTAAAACCATTGGGGATTCCCATCCTAATTTCTAAGTGACCTTAAAGCGTTATATCATCGTCCTCAAGCTAAGGGTCTCATAGGGATACATGCCTTTTAGTTTTTCTAATTTCATATGGGACAAAGCAGGGTTGACCACTCTTGCTCTTGCTCTCCTTTGAATCTTAACTGAGATTAATCCAGTACCATGGTGAAAATCAGAAATTGGACGTTGACAAGGATTTTTATTTTGTTTCTGTATTTTCTGGTGACATATTGCTGTTTATAATGAGTCCATTCTTATCTACTACCCCCACCCATCTTACCTTATTCAAGCTTAAATCCACTTTCCAAGCATCTCATGTATTGGGATTCCTCTGCCGGCAGGAGGACTCCCTCTTTATAACGTCTTTGCGCACGTGTGCGATGATACCTGTGGCCTCCCACAGGGAGGACTCACATTCTAGATGTCAACCCCCCTGTGGTCACAGATGCACTTAATATTTACATGTAGTGGATGTGGCCAAAAGTAACTAACGTTTATCTCGCAATCACAGTTTTACTCAGGGAGCTGTTTCTGAGAGAGTCATGTGGACTGATAGAACATTGTATTCTCCCACCTTCGAGAACTTTCTCTGTCCCCTTCTAAAGCTTTTGAACCAGCTTTCATAGGACTCTTACATCTGACTGATTGAAAACAAAGTTCTGCTTATAAGGACCGTTACTACAAAAGCAAACGTTAACAAGCTGGTGGATGCCTTCACTTTTAGAGCTCCCAATACTATCCTTATCTTCCAGAAAATATGGACTTTGTGAAATGAATATCTTCTATCTCATTGTCCTATTGATTGAGAGTGAGACCATGGTGGTCATAAAATACATAAGATAATATTCAACTGCACCAGTGTTTCTCAAATCTATCGCTAGGACCCACTAACAGGTCAGATTTATGGATTACCTGGTGAAATGTGTGCTGAATCCTGCAATCACTGAGCAGCAAATCATATCACTTGTGCTTCAGATATCTTGCAAACCTGGTCTGTCAGCAAGTCCTGACTCTGAGGACAGGTTTGGGAAACACTGATCTACACTATATGATTTTATAGAATGTTGATTTTTTTTATTGCAAACTTATACATAAAAAGTATATATTTATTTTGCCAATCCAATTCCTTGAATATTGACTATATCCAACTTCTAAACATTGGACATGACTCAATTTTGTGGTGACCCCTATACTCCTTTTATGATCCACCCCATTTGTGTTACCTATCCTAGAGGATGAATAAATGAGAAACAAGTTGAACATGTATAGGTTAATTGGGCTCTCTTGTCTTAGAATCACTTGTGGCTAATGCTACCTGGACAATGGGCATAAAAGTAGCTAATGGATTTTGTACTCTTCCAAGACCTGCCATGAGTGTCATAGTTAATCAGCTGCCATATAGAGTCAAAGAGAACCTGATCTGGCTGACATATAAAGGTAAGCTGAAAAGATCAACTTCTTCACTCATTGAGCATGTCAATGTTTTCACCACATAACGAAATATGCTTAATAAATTATTACTTATCGTTTTGTGCTGATGATTAAATTGGATTCAGTTTCTGTTGATACATTTCACTCTAGAACATTTCTAGGAGCAGGTGTAATTAAAAAAGGACATCAAGCTTCTTTGAGTAGATGGTACACCGTCTACAATTGTAGCGGTCATTAAGAAAAAAAATGTGGTGTTTTAGTCTTCTTACAGGCTGTGAGGTCAGAGAAAAAGAGGATGAAAGTGATTATGTATAATTTGTTTTCAGGAAGCATCACTAATAGTGTACTGTCCAGACAACAGGATATAAACACGTATTTTATTATTGTAAGATCCTCTGGATGAAAATGCAGCGCTTTATCTTTGATAAAATAGTATTGGTGTCAGATAAGCTGCTGTTTGATGGTTACAAGTGTTTTATCTAGGTTTAGTGCAACCTCGTTGACACTAAACCACCATAGGATATTGACCAATAAGTTAAATGTCATTATTCAAAAACATAATAATAAAATTAAGCTTCAGTTTTTGTACTTAAGCCTTCAAGTATTTTGCACTAAGTTCATTAACGTTTAACGGTTTTGAAAAATACGCAACCAGAAGCCCAGCAAAATGTTTTCATTCTTCCATCATGAAACAAATGGCAAAATAAAACCTTTTCTCTATGATGCCTGAAGCTTTTCTTTCTTCCCTACAGCGTATTTATGACTCTTTTATTTAATATTTCAGTCCTGAAGTTGAGGCACTGAACTGGAAATCAGGTATAGAGCGGCAACAGAGATAATCAGTCAGACAGGAAAATGTATAATAATGTAAATGAATAATTTATTCTTATCCTGCAGGACCTGGGAGTAGGAAATACTAGGCTTATTAAAAATGGGTAAAAAATGAATATTTTAATTCTGCTTTTCTGCAACTAGATATATAGCTCAACTTGTAATATTTAAAACTATGATTGACAATATGTAGATAAGTAATATGTACTTAGGTTTTGCATTCCTCTGAGATGGTTTCCAATATTAAGAAGAAAGAGAAAGAAGAAAGAAAGAAAAGAATAACATATATTCTGCTTTGAATATTAAGTTAAAAATTATACAGACTTTCTCTGGAGGATGAAGAAACTGGGATTTCTTTTTAAAGGCTAAACCATGTTTTACTTGTCACCAGGATACTGATTATCTAAATAATCAGTGCTCTGTTGCATTGTGTGTATATATATATTTAATAGAAAAATTAAACAAAGCACATTTATATATGTATAATTGTGGACATTATTTGCATGTATGTACCAGAATTCCCTGCTGCATATGTGGGGAGTATGGCAAGGTAGTTCTTTGACCAACCAGGTCTCAGATTTACTTAGATTATACGTCAATGCGAAAAATTTTATATATCTATGTTCCAGTTTGAGCAGTAGAATTATCTTACTGATTTACTCTCAACTTTTGTTGTTGTTGACTTTTGCCTTAGATTGGCATCATTCTAAAACAATCATTTTATCCCCTGCTGATGTGGACTAACAACCCAAAACAGTTGTCCAGTAGCGGTTTGTTTATTGTTCCATACTAGAGGTGTGAATGCCGAAAAAAATTATTTTCGTTCCGGACTGAGGCTAGGGTCAAACGAACGCATTATTCGCAGCTACCGTCAAAAAGTGCGTCTGAACGCATTGCCGTATTTTTTCACGGAATGCACGAAAACGGTCATACGATGCGCATTTTCGTGCGTGATTTTTTACGGATTGTCAATAAAACACTTTTTGTGTCTAGAAGTTATGTTGGCCGGACATGAGCAGCGTCTGACATCTCCTAAGCATTTGCCGCTATGCCGCCGCAGCGCACTCTGTACGTCAGTACTAGCGGTTCTGCGTTCTCGAAAAATGCCTTAATTTTCCACTTGCGTAGCACGGCCGGACTTTCGTGCGGCCGTACTTTGTATATTGGCCATCATTGCGCGTTATTTACTGCTACTGCGGCCGTGATTAAGTGCGCCTAAACGCACGTTAAAAATGCGCTAGTCTGACCCCAGCCTAAAATTATTTAGTCTAAAACTAAATACTTTCAACAATCAATTTGTTTCAGTTCATAATTTCAGATCGATTTGGATGCTAAAGAAATCCATAAATGCTACTCAGTTAGTGTTAGATTACAGTTTGAAATTAAAAACTAACGTTAGACATTATTGTCGGGTTACAGTTACAGTTACAAGTATTTATAAAGCGTCAATAAATTCCTTGGCGCTGTACAATGGAAGAAACAGAATAACAAATATACATACACTTTACACACGCGGAACAGAAGGAGGGAGGACCCTGCTCGAGAGTTTACAATCTAAGAGGAGAGGGGTGACCCATTAGGTGAGGGTGAATAGGGTAGGTGGAGTGGAGGTTTGCAGGAGGGCTGAATGGAAAGAGGGGCAGGAAATGACAGTGGGGAGATCATGGAGTGAGCCTATAGGCTTCTCTAATGTAAAGTTTTTTTCCTGTCTTCTTTTCAAAAGAGTTAACCCTCATTACGGAGTCTGCGCAGTGTGCAAAGGAATATGGTAACCAGGTCTATGATTGGACTCAAATGAAACCATTTGTCCTGATGAATAATATTATCAGAGTAACGGGGACAACAAAGGTTAACAGGCAGAGTTATTAAATATTATTATTATCCCACTGGAGAAGGCCAGGCGCATCTGGTATTTACGACCCCTTATCTGATAATCTCCTCTCATGGATGGATGGATGGAAATGATCAGGGGACCCATCCCTGAACTAGATACTGTGTGGAGGTTGGTAGCTGATGGGACAGTTTTTTTATACAGGATGCTCATCCAAAATGCATTTTCACAAGGACTTTTGTTTAAAGGAACATCGAAGAACATTCTGGGGGACATAAAGAGCCGAAGTACCATGGGAGCCTCCTTCCGACTGCTATGTAAGTTAGGCTTCTGTGGTTTTTTAAGTTCCATTTTATTTCAAGAAATGAATTTGTACATTATATTATATTTTGTATGTCTTGTTTCTGTGATCGTAGGCGTAGCACTGTGTAAAGTTTTATTAAGCCTTTTGCCATTAAAACTTTGTAACACAGTACTGTCTTTGGCTCTAGATGATTCACGATTCTCCTGAATAGCTATGGACTGCGTTATCACAGAGTTTACCATTTGGGATATTTTAGCTGTAAATAGTGAGACTCCTGGATTGGGGTGTATACAGCTAAGGGTTTTTTGAAAGTGCCCTTTCGTGATGGCAGCCTATTTTCAGGAGGTTGCGTACAGTTTTGGGGGTTAGGTGGGCATAACTTGGGGCCCTGAGTAGGAGGTAGAGTTAGTAAATCCGGAGGCTTGGAGATGTTAACCCCTTGTACACCCTCCCTCCGCAAGTGACGACTGGGCAGATAGTAGGTGGTCGTCACAATTAGGATTAGAAATTAGTGTTAGAAGCTAGGATTAGGAATTCGGGTTAGAAATTAGAGTTAGAAGTTAGGATTAGAAATTAGGGTTAGCAGACAGGGTTAGATTAGAGTTATAAAATAGCATTAGGAATTAGGGTTAGAGTTTAGGTTTAGAAACTAGGGTTAGAAGCTAGAGTTAAATGATTACCATTAGAAATAAGGGTTAGAAGCTAGGGTTAGGAATTGGGGTTATAAAGTAGGGTTAAGAATTAGGATTAAAATCAAGAATTTGAAATTAGGATTAGAAAATAGGGTTAGATTAGGGTTAGAAGCTTGCATTAGGCATTAGAGCTAGAGTTAGAAATTTGGATTCCCCTGTGTGAAACACCATAATGAAATGAATTTCTTATAACGAATCAATTTGTCAGATATTTTTTGTTTCAGATACAAATGGCAATATTTCGGACGAGTTGCAATTTGTTACAAAATGAATCACACACGTCTATTCCATACTAATCCAGTGGTTCCCAACCACGGTCCTCTAGTACCCTTAACAGGCCACGTTTTAAGGATTACCTTGGGGAAATGCAGACTGAATCCTGCAATCACTGAGCAGCAAATCATATCACCTGTGCTGTGCTTCAGATATCTGGAAAACCTGACCTGTTGGGGTTCTTGAACATTGCAGTTGGAAACCACTGGTCTAATCTATGCTTGAGACTGTCATTAGTGATGGGAAGTTTGGTTCACTTGATTAATCGGTTCATTTGGCTTCAAAGAACTGGTTCATGATCCGATTCATCAGTATACTACCCGAAGAGCCAGGAAAAATGTACCATGTCAACAGAGACTCTGACACAGCTTCAGTAGACTCTGGGAGGAGATGCTTGCCTCCCGCAGTGACATCAGCAGTCACTCTCTGCCCAGCCCCCTTACATTGACTCTGAAAGAGATTTTGCAAGATATACAGGGGTGTTATGAACCATGTGATAGCTGGTCATATACAGTCATGGCCGAAATTGTTGGCACCCCAGAAATTTTTCCAGAAAATCAAGTATTTCTCATAGAAAAGTAATGCAGTAACACATGTTTTGCTATACACATGTTTATTCCCTTTGTGTGTATTGGAACAAAACAAAAAAGGGAGGAAAAAAAGCAAATTGGACATAATGTCACAAAAAAAAATGGTCTGGACAAAATTATTGGCACCCTTTCAAAATTTTGGATAAATAAGATTGTTTCAAGCATGTGATGCTCCTGTAAACTCACCTGGGGCAAGTAACAGGTGTGGGCAATATAAAAATCACACCTGAAAGCAGATAAAAAGGAGGGAAGTTCACTTAGTCTTTGCATTGTGTGTCTGTGTGTGCCACACTAAGCATGGACAACAGAAAGAAGTGAAGAGAACTGTCTGAGGACTTGAGAACCAAAATTGTGGAAAAATATCAACAATCTCAAGGTTACAAGTCCATCTCCAGAGATCTAGATTTTCCTTTGTCCACAGTGCGCAACATTATCAAGAAGTTTGCAACCCATGGCACTGTAGCTAATCTCTCTGTGGGTGGACGGAAGAGAAAAATTTATGAAAGGTTGCAACGCAGGATAGTCCGGATGGTGGATAAGCGCCCCCAAACAAGTTCCAAAGAAATTCAAGCTGTCCTGCAGGCTCAGGGAGCATCAGTGTCAGCGCGAACTATCCGTCGACATGTAAATGAAATGAAATGCTATGGCAGGAGACCCAGGAGGACCCCACTGCTGACACAGAGACCTAAAAAAGGAAGACAACAGTTTGCCAAAATTTACTTGAGTAAGCCAAAATCCTTCTGGGAAAACGTCTTGTGGACAGATGAGACCAAGATAGAGCTTTTTGGCAAAGCACATCAGTCTACTGTTTACCAAAAATGGAATGAGGCCTACACAGAAAAGAACACAGTACCTACAGTGAAATATGGTGGAGGTTCAATGATGTTATGGGGTTGTTTTGCTGCCTCTGACACTGGGTGCCTTGAATGTGTGCAAGGCATCATGAAATCTGAGGATTACCAAAGGATTTTGGGTCGCACTGTAGAGCCCAGTGTCAGAAAGCTGGGTTTGCATCCGAGATCTTGGGTCTTCCAGCAGGACAATGACCACAAACATACGTCAAAAAGTACCCAGAAATGGATGACAACAAAGCGCTGGAGAGTTCTGAAGTGGCCAGCAATGAGTCTAGATCTAAATCCCATTGAACACCTGTGGAGAGATCTTAAAATTGCTGTTGCAAAAAGGCGCCCTTCCAATAAGAGAGACCTGGAGCAGTTTGCAAAGAAAGAGTGGTCCAAAATTCCAGGTGAGAGGTGTAAGAAGCTTATTGATGGTTATAGGAAGCGACTGATTTCAGTTATTTTTTCCAAAGGGTGTGCAATCAAATATTAAGTTAAGGGTGCCAATAATTTTGTCGAGCCCATTTTTGGAGTTTTGTGTGACATTATGTCCAATTTGCTTTTTTTCCCCCCTTTTTTTGTTTTGTTCCAATACACACAAAGGGAATAAACATGTGTATAGCAAAACATGTGTTACTGCAATACTTTTCTGTGAGAAATACTTGATTTTCTGGAAAAATGTCTGGGGTGCCAACAATTTCGGCCATGACTGTAAGGAGGGCTTTCACATTCTCTTAATTTCCCAGATAGTTCCCCCCAGATAATAACCTAGTAATCTACCTGTTTTTATAGATATAGCATTTAGTTTATTATATTTTGTAATTTTGCTATAAAAACTTCCACCGTTATCACTGCTGCAATAGAATCCTTGAGCACGTTTATATTCCAGGAACTGCATTGTAACCAGAACTGCTCTATTGACTCAAGAACTGCTGCAAACAGTTCTCCGAGTCAGTGTACTGTTGTCAGTTTCTGAATCTGTGTACTCATGTGCTGTGATTAGGAATCGCTCTAACCAACTCTGAAACAGTGATTCGAATCAGTGATACGTTTATAGAGGGAATCATTGTAAAGGCAAGGCAGCAGCAGCTGCTGATATCACACACAAAAGGAATCAGTTTATCAGTGCTCCTCTGTGCTATATGTTAACCCAGTGAATAATTTCAAATGATTTGGTTTGATTAACTGGATGATTAACCAATTCATCTAGTTCAGAGTAAAGAACAGGTTCAAATTAACAATTCGTTCATGAACTGGACATCAATAGCTTATCACTGGCATGACCAGGGATTGATTTACATATCAGGAGCATGTAGGCACAGAGATCTGGAGAGCCCCCACCCTTCGCCAAAAAAAGTGCCAAAACTATTTTTTTAATTTTTGTTTTGTGGGAAGCTAAAAAAAAATCCACTTTAAACGTCTGAAAAACAATTTCTCTCTGTACTTATATCAAAAGAAAGGGCAAAACCTGTTGCCTTAAAATGAAGCAAAATGGAGCAGAATGTTAGGGCTTGAATCAAACAAGTACAAATATTAACCTAACCCTTAGTTCTAAGTCTAACCCCAGCTATGGAAGATTATTCTCAATTTCAGTCCAGAGCAACCAAATTTCTGGACATCAAAATACAGCCGCAGCTCAGGGTCTTTTTCATGACGTGACTATTTTACCACTTCATATTTTGATGCCACTTTATTTTCTGCAATTTTTCAATAGGATATCAAAACTTGCTTGGCATTGGAACAAAAAAAGGAGGGGGATTCTTTTTGCTTGTTTTTTTTTACATTTTACATAGTCATGTTTGGTATCATTAGAAAGGCCAGACGCCTAATTTGTGGGTGTAAGGAATGGAGATACAGGAGTCTAAAGGTCTCACAGAAGAGCTTGTCATTTTATTTTAAATGAAGCACTGTGTAATAACTCATTACACCATAACCTCCACATTTTCTCCCGGCGTGGGAAATGAGGTGAGATAGTGTAGTGGCTTTGTTTGTTTTAAAAGTAAAATCACATAATGCCACTCACTGCCTTAGTTCAGAGAAAATAAAGTCAATTTTGCAATTATTTTTTTCAATTCTTTGACGTTACTCATTACATGGTCATGATTGTTACCATTGAAATGGTCAGACTCTGATCTTTCCAATGATACTTTACTTCCTCTAGTGTGGTGTAAAAATCAGAGACGCAGGGTTCCAAACGCCCTCTTTCTCTCCTCACTTCAGTGCCACGGTCTATGTTGTTGATGAAACACTGCGTTGTGCAATCATTTCCACACTTAAGTTCCTGAAGCATCACTGTTCACTTTATAATTGTAAAGTGAACAATTGTGCTGTTAGAATAAAAAAAAACTATCAGGGATTTGCAAAGATTCCGGTGGAACTTCAGTGCTCTTTCGTTCCCTGCACTTTTGGGAATCAAATTCCCTGACCCTGCGGTGAATTTAGCATTCACTGCAGGGTCCCTGAAGTGCAGAGTAAAACTGCAGAACGCGTCTGAAAAACCGCCGCAGGCGCCGCAAAACTGCTGGAAATAAATTGGATTGACCAGATAAGCCATCGAAAAAACACAGTATGCATCCGAAAAAAGCAGACAATCCACCAGACAGGGCGCCGACCAGTCCCCGGGAAAAGCCAACAAATCTAATTCAGTTATTGTTATCCTTCTATTAAACATATCCAGTGTTTGTAGACAAGTATAGACTATATATTGCTTTAACCCCTTCACCACAAAGTTTTACATAAACCTAATGCCATGTCCAGTGGATTTATGGAATACAATACATACTTTAAAACTGTGCTAGAAAACACATTTTCAAATGTATACATAATTTGACAGCAGATGGTGCCATCTGCTTGCCAAATACCCCTTCTACAGCTCCATTATACAGCTTGGGATCAATTTTTTACTTAAAAAAAAGGATTCCGAGCTTCTTTTCTGTTTTGGCTCCTTCGGTATCTTGCCAACAATGGTGCCAAAACCTTAGGGGCCAAATTTCAAAAACTTTTGTTCGCAAAAAAAAATTTAATTACTTTGCGTGATGAGAGTGACTCTGTAGTGGGGGTACCTGGACTTTGTATGACTGTTGGGAGGTGTGGGCCTGTGAGTTCTGTGGAGTCTGACACTTCATTTTATTCCCCATCCATCTCTTACGTCCAAGTGTTATGTGTGAAATTTTTTATTTTTAATATTGTTAATGTCTGTGTTAATATTTTACTGTTATTATGGATAATATGATTACTGTTTGTATCACTGTAGCCATTTCCAACCCACTGTCATGGGGTGGCGAGGATACCAGCCCAGGATGCAGGGATACACACAAGCAAGCCAAGATATGATGCATGAACAGGGGGATTATTGTATTCATATACACAGGAATGACTTAACGAGGGCCGATACAGGAACAGGGCTGACTTGGGATACTGTGGGCTGGATACTTGAAAGAGGCAGAACACAGGACAGAAACAACAGGGGAAATGCTGGAGGAATACTAGATACAGATACAAGAGGAACACGTACACAAGATACCAGACAGACGGGACAAGAAGGTAAGTCTATGGCAACTGGGGTCTTGGCACAGCAGGAGCTTCGGCACAGCAGGAGCCTTGGCGCACAACATGAGTATGTGGTATAGCAAGCGTTTTAGCACAGCAGGGGTCTGTGATAAAGCCAATGGAGTGGCAAAGCAGAAGTATCCAGGGGGGTATTCAACAACGAGGTCTGTGGCATGCCATGGGTCAAGGGCTGGTGGAGAGCGAGCAGGTCTGAGGAAAGCAAAGGGTCTGGTACCCAGAAGTCAATGGAGTAAGTTGTTACCTTCTGAACAGGTAACAAACAAATGAATAAACACAATGCAGAAGCATTGGAGGAAGGGGTATGCCTATCTTAAATGGAATGTCAAGGTGCTAATGAGGAGCACCTAGTCAGTTCAGCAGGGGGGACCTGAGCCACGACGGGCAGGGCATGAATGATGATGCCGGACTATGGGGGAGAAGTGCCAGATTTGCCCCGGCGGCATTGACCATGACACCCACCCATGTATAGTATATGTTTTAGATCTGAGAAAGGTTTGAATGGTTAATTGTCCGTTTTGTTTGGCAAGCATTGCCCTGTCATCAGACCATTTTGTGTTTGAGCTGTTTTCTTCTTTTCTCATATCCAGCTTCTGATTGCAGGGTTATTGTGTAGAAACATATTGTTTTGTTTTGTTGGAATGTTGCAAATGCATCTTGATATCCTGAGTTAATTCAGTTATCTATCCCTATTCTAATTATGTCCCAGACACCAAGACACCAGGGAGGGGTTTCTATTGTAACACTCCAAGACACCAGAGAGGAATTTCTGTTGTAACACACTAAGATGCCAGGGAAGAATTTTTGTTGTAAAACCTAAATATGTGTGCTGTAATAATAAACAGAGATGCTTGACTCAGTACGATCAGTGTCATCCGTGATATTGGGGACATTGGAAAATATGCAAAAGATGCATATTTGGAGTTCTAGGACCAGAAGAGCACGATGGCCAAGGGACCTCACAGACCTTGGTTCTTGTAACACTTTGCATCAACCCACATCGACTCTACTCTTTGGTGCTAAAAATTTTGTGACAACAAGGAATAGGGCCCATATTTCGGTGCAGGCGTTAATTCAGCAGCCTGCCTCAGAATGCAACACTACCCTCAATGATACTCGCATAGCGCTTCCACCGCCCTCCATGGAGGGTTGGACTGCTGGGCCACGAACTCTGTATGATCGTGCTCTCGCAAGATCGGGCAGCGTCATGGCGTGATCACGGAGAGAGACTGGGGAATATTATTTTTGAGCCACCGTTCTCTCCGTGGGATGGGAGGTGAGTATCTGATTTTTTTGGTGGTGGGCTAGCTGTGCTAACCTATTTCAGCAGCAGTGGAACAAGTTAGCACCAGCTTCAGGGTGACTGGAAAAATCCATTTAACCTATTGGTGTGTTAGATCGTGTTGTTATAGCGGAGGGAGACTGGAAACTATTTCTTCCCCATCTCACTCTGCTCACGGCCAGGAGAAGCGGGGGATTGGGCCACCATTCTCGCCGCGGGATGAGGTGAGCATCGGATTTATTGGGGGTAGGAGGTACTAAATGATTTTGCAAAAGTAGTATCATTTAGCATTAGCTTTTAGGTGTAGCTAAAATTTTGCCTTGCGCATCCCTGCGGTAATTGGCATTAGGACTTTGCAATACCTTACTTTTCCTAACGCTAATTACTGTAGATACTCGAGTTTATCGCTAGATTTTGGTGACAAAAATTTACCATAAAATTGGAGGGGTCGCGTTATGTTCGAGACATCTGCATCGGGTGTAAAAAAAAAAAAGGGCCTTGCTCTGGATCCCAAGTCTCCCGGAAGTTCCGGTAGTCTCGCTGAAGTGAATGCGGGCTCTCTGATGTTTGCAAACACCTCAGGAACTCCCAGATTCGGGAAAGGTCAGATCCATCACGGCCAGAGGGCACGCTCGCTTTAAAAGCCAATTCAGTCACCTCACTCACCTCCACCAGCCTTCTAATCGCTAGTAAAGAAGACAGGTGGCCGGCAGCTTCATACTTCATAACAACTACAATCATTCTAGAGCAGAGCACCCTGGCTTGAGGGGTAGCCTGACTGATGAGGACACCTGAAAGGATTTTAATTGTTTACTGGTACAGTATAATTTTGTTCCTCGCGTTATATTCGAGTCTTGAATATTCTCTCACTTCCATAATAAATTTCTGTCCATCGCACTATATTCGGGTCGCGTTTTACTCGAGTATCTACGGTAATGATTGCACTCCCCATGTTAAGTATAGGGTGCGCAAAGTACAGTAAACTCTTGCAAGCTAGCACAATCACTAATGTGTAATCAGATTTTTTCAGTGTTTAGCACTACAAAGGTAATATGGGTGGCATGTGTAAAGTTGCTTATGCTGATGTTAACGCTTACTCACCCGAACGCTACAGTTAGCGTTCATTAGGGAATAGGGCCCTATATCAGGTCCCTTCAAATGGAGTATACTCTTGGTATTGAAATTTTTAAGGTTAAATACGGTCAAGGCAAAACCTCTTTCAATGGAACAGTTATCGTTTACGGTTTTAAAAATAAAGACATGCTCAAAATGAGTAAAGTTTAAAAAAAATTAAATGTAATTTAGCTTTATTCCAAAGAATTGTAAATAGTTTGTGTTGCTACCATTAAGTAGATTACAGTTACACATACAATATGTATTAGATTGTTTTTGATACCTTGTAGACATGAGATAGACTGTTATCATTTGTAAAATGGGGAAATATCTAACTTCAAGTTTGCTGTTTTTAATCAAAACACCATTAGCTTTATGGTAAGTTTTCTGCAAAATCACAAACTAAAAACCTTGAGAAGTATCAATTTAATCCATTCATTATACTACGCTTGTTATATTTAATTATCACAATTATTATCATAAATTCACACAGGGAGATGCTACAGACAGGGATATAATATTAAAATTGTGCATGACCTCATTATGTAATTTGTTTGTTTAATGTCAGTAGTAAACAAGTCCTGAACAAATATAAGATTTATAGATAGAATGGTGGATGGTTGGGTTGGATGGCTGTTCTAGGGAAATGTGATAGTTGTTAATACGTTAGAGGAATTAAAGTCTCTCTGGATACACAGAAGGCCATCTGGAGGATCATTGAAGTGTAAGTTTTTTTTTCTAAATAGATATGAAAATTGGCAAACTAGATAGGCCAACTGTTGGATTTCATGTTTCCATGATAAGTGCTAAAGTAAATAGAACTTTGATGCATTAATTAAATAAAAATGAGAAAATTCAGTTATTGGGTATAATCACAAGTAAAACAAATATAAGTATGCCCTTATGCCATATTCATACTTTTCAAAGTATGTAATGGTCAAGGAGGTATTCTGAATATTATTAACATAATGTTACTAGAGTCACCCAGCACAATTTGTAAAGTGAAGACAAAGTATAAGTCAGGAGTTTACACAAAACTAACTAATGCGTGACTAGTTTGAAATCATTAATGGGGGAATGGACTGTAATGGGTAATGAGACTGTGCACAACTGGGGATATAAAACAGCAATGGAATTATAGGGCGTCTAAATCGGCAGTCACATAATGGGGAGGAATATTATTAAAGATATGCATTTAAACAGTTCTTTAAATTATAAAAACAGATTTACAAAAACTGACTGTTCACCTTAAAAATTATAGCTCCTTATTTATTTATGTATTTGCAAAGTATTTTACCAGGAAGGATACATTGAGATCTCTCTCATTTAAATCAAGTATGTCCTTATAAGCAGGAGGTGTTACAAAACGTGTAAAATTACTGTCCTATAATAAGGAAAACAGAAGGTCCACACATTTACAGACAAATAGGTTAATAAAATGATATATGAATCATCCAGTGGCATATTAGACCTCAGACACTATTCCCTAGTTAACACTAACGTTATCGTCTGGATGTGTAAGCGTTACCGACAGGATAAATGTATTTAAAGCATGCCCCCTCGCCATATTGCAATCCTGACGCTACTCGCATTAGCAATCCTTTAGTGCATAATTTTTTGCGCTAGCTTGCGTGATCTTACTGTATTTTGCGCATCCTACACTTAACATGGGGAGAGCAATCATTAATTAGCATTTCGAAAAGTAAGGTATTAAAAAGTGCTAGTGCTACTTACCGCCAGGACTTGCAAGGCAAAATTATAGCATCTTCTAAAAGCTGGTACTAAAAGATTCAGCAAATGCAAATCATTTAGCACCCCTTAAAACCCCCCCTAATAAATATGATACTCACCTAGCGTTGAAGCGTGGCCCAATCCGCTGCTTCTTCTGGCCACAGGCAAGAAATAATTCCCAGTCTCTCTCCACGATCACTCCACAGTGCTGTGAGATCACTCCATGGTGCGACACAATCTCGGCATGGAAATGCAACCCTCCATGGAGTCACGGTGGGGCGGAAGCGCTACCGTGAATATCCTAGCAGTTACCGCTGTGTTCCGGGCGAGGTACTGAGGTAGTGCCTGCCCCACAACATTGCGTTAACATATGGACACTACAGGAAAGTATGCAGGCATAGATTTTCCCCGTTAGCATCCCGTGTTAGCATGAAGAAGGGAATAGGGCCCCTCATTGTGTCCCGGGTGATATCTTTGCCCTGCCCCACTTCCCCAACCCCACACACTTCACATATATTTACACATGTGCACATAGCATACATTTACTCGCACGCACACACATCTATGCATTTACATACATGTAGATCTCCCAGATCCCTCTTTTAGGTAGTCTAACACCAGATCCATTCTAACCATAAGACCCTTCCAATATTGGTCCCCTTTCACTATCCAAAAATGAGTGTCCTTCTCAAACCCCAATGCAAGTCTTGTTCCAACCCTCAGACTCCCACCAATGTCAGTCCCCTACTACTACCCCCCCCCACACTCCAATGTCAGCTGTCTATTATGCCCCTCCTCAATGTCCCGTCTTACCACCTCCACAGTCCTGGTCGTCACCTCAAGGGCACTCATGTAAGACCTTTCCCCCCGATGCCAGTATTTCCAATCACACAGCTCACCTATGACAGAAAGCACAATGTGAGTCTGGTGGGTCAGAGTGACATGTTAGACATCCCCTAAGCAGCCAAGGGTTCCTGAACAGTTTCCTATTAAAAACCTGTTAGGAGAAACCCAGTTGCCTGGACTACTCCTCTGATCCACAGCCTCATATTGTGCTACCTGTTATACTGACCAGGCACTGTGGCTAATTATTAGGCTCTTGAGTTTACTATGGGATCTCTATGCCAGGGTCCTCTAAGAATGAGAGGGTCATAATTGTTACAAACATGACCCTGGCTGTTATGCCTCTGGTGGCATCTACAGGGGAAGGTCAACATTTGAAAAAGTCTGAAAATTCTTAAGCTTGTTCTATTTTACAAAAGATAATATTTCTATGTCACTAAAATCTAACTTACCATCTATTGATTTACTGTACCCCTGAAGCCCATAATCTGTACATTTTGCCTTAATTGCCCTTAAAATCCACTTGACAAGCTATTCAACTAAAGTGCTCAGCAAGCTAATGCTTAATAAAAGAAATCTAATTTAAATAATGTGCTGCAGATCAAAAATATTTATAATTCATTTTTCTGCTTCAAGCTTTTCCTTTTTTTTCATAGCACTTCATTTTATTTTGATGTGCTCTTAGACATATATGGTAGTCCTGAGAAAGCACGTAGTAAGATGAAATAAAATCATTATGAATGATTGAATGGGGTGAGGGACCTTAATTCGCTCTCTAAGGATCACATTGTGAAGGTCTCATTAGAGGACATGGTTCTTATCCAACTCTCAACTTGAAATCATACTTTGGAGCATGACAAAGTAATTAGGTCTTTTGATGAGCTGGGTAGGTATGAACTGTAATATATTTTAAATGAAAACTTTGCTCGTAACATAAAATCAATGGTTACAATGAAAACGAAAAATGAAAAATGCCTATTTGGGTGCCTGTTCTGCTTTCCAAGTTTCTATAGTGATTAAGAAAATGATTATGCGAGTGATGGATATTACATTTTCCAATAAACCTTAATGAGCAAGGGTATTTCAGATTTAAACTGCCCCCGCCCCCAATCGGGAGTTTTCATTCTGCCTTTCATCATCTGGATGATGTTGATGATTATTAGAAAACGTCTGATTGCTTTTCAATAATTAAGCATGAAAATTATCCAAACTATTCACAATTTATATGTTTTGAATATCATGAATCCCTGATGCTGCCACCTTACCATCATGCCAGTGAGCAACTCTGTTTTTGCTCCTCATTCTATGGATATGAGAGAGGAGCAGATTGACAGCACATATGGGGATTGTTGCCTTTTGAATAGCCGAATGGCCACGCAATTGTACTGTACAGAGAAATTCCCCGTTTGGTGCAATTTTGGGGTCAGTTTTGCTCTCTCTGAATAACCCTGTATATGTACATACACTCAGGGCCCTATTACATTCTTCGCGCAAACTTTAACGCGTGCGCAAAAACGCGCTAACGCGAGGGGCAAAACCCTTTGCGCTGAACGTCATTTTACAATGTCAGCGCAAAAAATGCGCGTTAACGTCTACCGCGGGTGAACCTGCACAAACCCTTTGCGAGCGTAATGTACTGCGCGCGTCCTATACTTAACATTGTGAGCGCAAATGCGTTTGTGCGCTGGTATGCGGATGGTATTACAATCTATGCGCAAAATTTAACGGACAGCGTTTGAGCGCATAATTTTAACGTCTTTTAAAAGCTGGTCTTAATGGCAAATCTGAACGTCCTGGCCGAAACCAAATACACCAGCCTGAAAAAAAAATTACTACAGCAAAGTATAGTTACACATTCTACGCATACCCAAACAATAAAATTGAGAAGTTATGCGTGTTTTTATTATTGATGCAGCATATATGTGCAGATTGACTTTGACAGGCGCAAAAAGTGAACGTGAGTTAATTGTGGTTCTTAATTCTGATTGGCTGAATCGGTTGAAAAACAGTCTGCATACCGATTTCTGTGTGCAACGTTAGTGCGTGTCTTTTTTACGCGCGTTATTTTTTGACGGATGAAATAATGCGCGAGGATTGTAATACCAGCGTTGATTTACACGCGTTAACGTTTAATGCTTCGTGCAAAAATTCACGCGTTTACCGTGCATTTTTCCGTGAAGAATGTAATAGGGCCCCCAGTGTTTTATATATAACGAAGCAGGTCTATTTTCACTATGTCAAACTCTTATGCACTATTTTTGTAAACTATTTGTTCGACAAAAAGCAAAATGACAAGTGTCAACGTGGTGAGTTTTAAAATCAACAAAATAGCATAATTTGTATTATTATTCTAAAACTGAGAGCCCTGGATATCAGCTATCAAAATAAACTCTATATAACTCCCAGCATCCAATGTGTTGGAAATAGAATATGCTTATCTGCCCAAGGTTGTTTTAACATCCTTTTATTTCTATCCTTATAAAAATAACTGTTGAATAGAGTACACAATGTATAGACAGCATCAGAAGAAGTGGAAGAACAGGCAGCTTTATAACACATATGGGGGTTCTTGTAACAGGGACAAAAGCCGACTTTTCACCTCGAAGCTTCTCCAGTCGCTATTTAGATTTCTCTCTTGAAATGAGGTGTTTTGATCTTTCTTGTATTTTAAACAACTGATACTCTTTAAGAATATTCTTTGCACGATAATTTAATATCAACAACCCACTTCTATTTCAAATCACCTTTGGTGTTGCTTTTTTCTTTTATTTTAGATGCTTCATAAATGAAATTTGCAAACGTGGATCTTGTTCTTTTCATATTGCCAAATTTACTTTGTTAAGGACACTTAGGAGCTTAATTGGAAAATTGCAATTCATTACTTTAAGGTAATGTTAATGGAGTTGATAGATACCAGATAGTCAGGGTTATCCAAAGAGCTCCGAATTGCTTGAGAAAGGTAACCGAATGCTGAAAATCAGCGTTCGGTTACCTTTCCTGGCCATTCGGCTATCTAGAGAGCCTACGGCCATACCACCCTGAACACGCCCGATCTCGTCTGATCTCGGAAGCTAAGCAGGGTCGGGCCTGGTTAGTACTTGTTTTTTTTTTTTGTTTGTTTTTTAAAGAAATCCTCGTTATTATAGTGGTGAGTATCCCCGCCTGTCACGTGGGAGACCGGGGTTCGATTCCCTGACGGGGAGGTAGCTTTTTAATGGTGTACGGCTTGAAGGAGAAAAGTTACCAGGAAAGGCTTAATGATCTTAACATGTACAGCTTGGAAAAAAGACGAGACAGAGGAGATATGATAGAAACATTTAAATACGGAAAGGGAATCCACAAGGTAGAGGAAGGGACTATATTTAAAAGGAAACAAAATAGCAAAACAAGAGGACATAGTCTTAGATTAGAGGGGCAAAGGTTTAAAAGTAACATCAGGAAGCATTATTTTACTGAGCGGGTGGTGGATACATGGAACAGTCTTCCAGTTGAAGTGGTAGAGGCCAAAACAGTAATTGAATTTAAGCAGGCATGGGATAGGCATAAGGCTATCCTAAACAAAAGATAAATCCAGGTAAAGTATCCATGTAATTGGGCAGACTAGATGGGCCGAAAGGTTCTTATCTGCCGACATTTTTCTATGTTTCTTTGTTTCTAGAGAGCAGGCAATTCGCCAAATCCTGGCGAATTGCCTGCACATACGGTGCCTGTTCGGTGCCTGTTCGAGGGCAGAGAAATCCCCATGAAAAAGCACTGCTTCGTCTATTCAGAGAACACAAACCAGCAGTGAAAGGTTCCCCTAATGCCCTGCCATTCGGAGGTTTAATTCGGCAAGTTAATTCAGGAGAATCCCATAGACTTCAATGTTAAAAATATTCCCTTTTAATTCAATATCTAATAAACAGTTCATTATAAAATTATGCAGTAAAGAGTCTCTTTATTTATAGATTTTTTAGGATATTTTAAGCATTTTCCTTAATTTTTTTTTTATTTTTTTTTAAGTGTACTTATTTTTTCTGTAACAGCCCTTTTTATTATCATTCCCTGGACCTCATATGTAAATTTCAGACATTTTCGCTCAGTAGTTTCTTTGCAAACAGCGTTTCATTTTCACAGATTTACACAAACTATTTTGCTAATCTATTCACCTCCCTCGTCTGCGTCTCAGCTGCTTCGGCTGTGTTCGGCTCCTGCTCGGGCTTGGTTTTCGGCAGGTTAATCCAGATGTTTTTGTGGCTTTTCTGCGTGCATTCGGTGGGTTTTGTGGTTAGTTTTCGTCGGGTTTGCGGCAGCCTTTCCCTGCAATTCGGGGACCCTGTGGTGCTTGCTGAATACACTGTAGGGTCGCCGAAATGGGATCGGCAAAAGGAACCGAATTGAAGAGAACGAAAAGACACCGAACGTGCGGTGACTTTTCGAGTCTCTTTGAATAACCCTGAGTGTATGACTGAATGAAGGCAAGCTTTGTGATCTTAAAGAATAAGATACTACAACCACAATACAGTTAAACAGACCAGCTGCAGAGTGCTTCCATTTAATGTTCTCCATTAGAATGTTCTAAAAGTTTGTATGTATATACAACATTATTCTACAGGGCAGGTGCTCTCACATGGAGAAGAAAATAATTCATAAAACATGAACATTTGTGAAACATCCACTCTGTATGGGCATATTAATGTCACATTTAATTCTTAATCTTTAATCAGCCAACTGATCATTGCAGAGTTGAGTCTTGTTGTATTATGGCACAGCCAATTAATCCTTTCACTACAAACATATGTAAAGTCTATTTTACATTGTAATACAGATAAAAGCTAATTGTAGTTTAGAAATCCCCATTTGCATACATTTATAATGTAACATTAGTGTGTCCTCTGGGGAGAAACTAAAGTCTCTGAGATATCACTCCTCTCACCATGTATTACAACACAAAGCAGCCCTCTGTAAGAATTTTTTGCTATATATATATATTTGTACAAATCCCCATAAGGAGATCTGAACATTTTATTATCTACCTTTATCACATTTACTGTATTTGACACAATGGCCATTTCTGTCTATATGATGATAATGCAGAAGCTATGTGAAATTATGCAAGATAAGAGACATAATCTAGGATTTAGAACCTTTGATCCCAGCAATATTTCTGTAATAATAAACAAATATATGAAATATTAAAAAAAGAGCAAATTTACATTATTTTAAGCTTTTAACTGTTTTGAAACAACAATCCTTATGCAAAATTGTCATTTTACCCTCCATTTAATCCCATTCACTACTGAGATCGAGATATCTCGAGCTTCAAAGGCACCTTCCGGTGCCTGATATCGAGATATCTCGATCTGCAGATCTGCAGCCAAAAAGCAAATGAAATTAATTTGCTGAAAATAAATGTTATTTGCTTTTTGGGCTGCAGAAGGTGCCACCAAAGTTTTAGCCATGTGGGCATAATGCTCAAAGAGCTAAAACTGTAAAATTAGCTGAAGAATGCCTGGAATCGGACATTCAGCAAGCTGATACATGGAGAATAAAAATCAAGCTGCAGCTGTATCTCAATTTGGCAGTAGATGATGGTGCCATCTACTGGCCAAATAGGTTTATTACAGTAAGAAATAAAATGGGAATATGCCCAAATATTTCTCACTGCTTACTTACAATGTTTTTTTGGAAAACCACTTGGTAGTGAAGGGGTTAATTCTTAAGTGCACATACCATGTTATGATGATTTTTTTTATGGTCCTTTTTTTAAAGAATGTCAGTGACATAATATGGAATTGAAAGTTTATTTAAAAACCGCAGTTAAAAAGACAAGCAAACACAAAATTAAATATTATAATACATGAACAAAATTTACTGAATCAAATTGTACCACCTATACTTCAACTCAGAAGTGCATTGATGAATACACCTTTATGTGCAGTCTATAGCAGGACATGTAAGGACCTTCATCTGGCATCGGAGAGGAAAATAAAGCAGACTTTCAGCAGTGGTTAATTTTATAACTCACTGCAGTGGAGTCAGAAAGAAAGCGAGAACAACACACTACATTACAGTGATGCCCAGAGTATCCCTCAGATATATCTAAATGTACTGACTTTTTTTTCCATTTTTCTACTAATAATGTAGAAGTATAATATGTGAAAACTAAATAAAACTATATATATATATATAGTTTAACAGGTATTTTTTTTTTTATTTTGCTGAATAGTGAAGTTACTAAATATACTGTATAACCTCTAACAATATAACAGCATCACTAGAATTTAATTATTGATTTGTACACAAAGGTTTTTAACAAAAGGTCAAACTATTCCAAATGGAAAATAGACTCTTGTTTTAAGTTGAGCTACAATGTCTAGAATTCTATACACACAGGGAATTAAGCTGGAAACATATCCAGGGGCTACCTTGTCCAATACACAGTAGCTGCCAATTAACAAGGCAACCCATAGCTTTAGGCCTTTTGCAACTTTGACAGAAAACAGCAAATCCAACATTTAAATATGATGGAGAAACATATCCGTGGGCACAGTGGATAAATATAAAAGGTATTATAAGTGTTGTGTTTCATTAAAGTAATGGTATGTAATAAGGCTAGTTCGTGCTTAGATTGTTATGAGAAACAAATGAAAGCAATTTAAATTATATGCATTTTTAATTTTCTTATTCATCTGTTATAAAATCATAGGGCCATATTACATTCCTCGCGCATTGGTTTTGTGCGCACGCAAATGCGCATTTGCGCGAGGACAAAACCATTTGCACAGAACGTCGCATTTCAACGTTCGCACAAACGATGCGCATTATCGTTTAAAGCGGATGGACTTGCGCGAGCGTGATGAACTGTGCGCGTCCTATACTTAACATTGTGAGTGCAAATTCGTTAAGCGGATGGTATTTCAATAGATGCGCAACGTCCTACGAACGACGTTTGCGCGCATAATTTTAACGTCTTTGAAAACCTGGTGTTAACTGTAATATAGTAATATATTGTAATATAGCCCCTAGTGTGGCTCCAGCCAATTAAATACTTCCGATGCTTTAGGAGCACTTTGAGATGTCAAGTGAAACACCTATTCAACACTTCGACTCCTTAAACTTGGCATCAACAGCTTCTGTTTCCTGGCTTTCATGGCGAGGGTTAAGTATTTTACAGAGTTTAACAATAGACAGTTGGGGAGGGGCAGAAGACCCCTGTCACTATGATCACTTAAGAAAGCTTATGTATTAATGGTGGCGGGACTGTGCCTGTCATGCCCCATGGATGCAGCCATCCTGGAACCCCCCTGGTGGTACTCTTCACGTTCTGCTCCTTTGCAACCAGCACTGGTTTAGGCACATAAACAGTTAAAACACCAACCACGTCACACCACCCCTGAATAAAGGGCTATGCTCCCAGATCTCCTGTTCCTGATCATTATACTTCAGATCTGATTGAGTAAAGAAGTATCCTGTGTTGCTCTGCATCATCAGTTTACCAAAACCCTCTACCTGTTCCCGTCCACCAGATTCTCACCATACCTCCTGTTTCAAGCTCCAGCAACCTCCTTCTCTCCATCTGCAGTATTCAAACCTGGTCAGTCTCCATTCTCTTACCTTCCTCCACCCTTACCTTCTGTGTGTGCAGACCACTGCACCCTGGGCTCGCCATATCTCCATCACCCCGGTGCCCACCCGGTACTACCCCGTGACAGTGCCTTTAAAATTAAGTATTATTAGCAGTGTTAAAGCAGTAAAATTAATAATAAAATAAAGTATGCCATGTGCTAAATCGTGATAAAATATAGTACATTGGGACTATTTTGTAAATAAAAGAGTGAAAAAGGTTGGGAGAGAATAAACTATTCACACAGGTTATGCTTTGCATAATTAATATTATTATGTGCTGAACAAAATCATAATATCGAGTTTCTTCTGTTGGAAATAAAAGAAGCAAAAATCCCTTTTGCTTAAATCAAATGTCTAATCAACCCTAAATATACAGTAGATTATGGTGGAATAGAAACCATAAACGATTACTATAATGTTTCATTCCATTCAAGGAAAATTTCGTTTGGCAGATTTTAGAAATGGCTTGAGGTTAAGTCGATGAAATAATTTTGAATTGGAAACTAATGGTTGTTTTTTGATAGCTCTTTTATAGCTCGGTGCATCTGGAAAGAAAATCAACAACAAAGAGATCTCAAATTTGTGTATCGTTACTTTGACTTTGATTTGCAGATGTTTTTGGTGCCATGGTAACCTTCTTAATCCATCCTTGTATAATGTAATGTTTACTTAATATGCTGTTTAGCGCTGTAACATACTAAACTGCCTCAAATGTTTGGGTTACTGTAAAATGCAATTTCCAAAAAGTTTTTTAATTAGAATTTAAAATATATATTTTTGATATTTTAAGATAAATGTGCTATTTTGGAAGTCCAGAAAAAAGCCATTTTTTGTGTATTAATTTAAGGCTTGACTGAACATATCCAGAAGAGAACATGAATATGCTAAGCCCCTTAATTCTGCATTTGTGTATGTTTGTAAATGAGAAAGGATTCAAAGACCTTCCAAATTATACTCTGTATCGTATTTTATTATTATTATTCTTTATTTATAAAGCGCCAGCATATTCCGCAGGGCTGAAGTATTAATATACTTTATTTCAAAACCCTAGCAGATTCCACAATGCTGTAGAAGATATGTAGACAAGAACAAGACATAACTATACAAGATATGATGATATAGAAAGATTGGAGGATTCTGTTCCTTAGGGAACTTGCACTCTATATAGGTATTGGGGACAAGGAGACAAGAGGATAGCAACCAGCACATAGTAGATGGAATCTTTCATGGACCACCTCATTTGTTGATGATCCTAGATGATGATGCCACTACGAATCATGCTTACATAATTTTTATGATGCTCAGAAGGTGCAAAAACATTGCAAGTTTTTGTTTTAGGGTGTGTATTTGTGTTTATTTAATGTTTAAGGTTAGTATTTGTGCATATTTTAAGGTTACGTTAAGGGTTATGGTTAGTGTTACTTTCAGGGTCAGTGTTAGTATTTATGCTCATTTTAGGGTTAGTATTTGTGCTTGTTTTATGGTTAGGGTTAAGAATAGATTTACGAATACAAAGTGAATTCAGCAAACACAGACACAAACTGATATGCAGGCTAACACACACAATGCAGACACGGACACATGCACTCATTAATCACAAGCACCTCACATAGAATAAGGTTCCCTGCTCTCCAGGCAACTTTTTATTTTCTCCAACCTTTTCTTCCCTCATATGCGTGAATCTCTGGCCGATATTGCAGTTTCCTTCTTACTGGAACGCCAGCTGCTCCATCCAACTGGTGTACCAGGTGAATACCTTGTTTGCGTGATGGTAGTGCTAGTCATTAATGGACCAGCCAATGAACCGGGGCTGAAGTTGCCTAAGTAGTAGGCTGAAGCATCTTTAGCCAAGAGATAACAAAGAACATGCCAGTGGATCATTCTCCTCTAATGACAAGCATATTTTGTGGTCCAGAACACAGCTGTAATATGTATAACATGCAGGGGTATATTCTTGCAAAGGCGCTTAAAGGGTTGATGGAGAAAGAAAATTAATTAAAAAAATTTATAATAGTTTTTCACAGTGTGCTTTCCTGTTTGGGTTTTATGACGGTAGTCACTTTAGACTTGGGGTACAGGGATCTAAAGATGCATTTGGGAGATGTGGGCCTGATGAGTTCTATTGTTTTCCAGCCCTTTCCTATGTTGAAGTCACCTTGTACCTACAATTCTAGGTGCAGGGTGTTTGTGTTTTCTATGCCCCATCCCCCTGATGTCTGTGTTAAATTATTATTCCCTTATGTATTTATTGCGTGTTGTATGGTACATACTGTGCTGTTTTCCCTATGTGTAATCTGTACACAAATTATTCCTTTGTTTTTCCATGCTTGCATTCAACCCCCCAGGATCAGACTTAAACCAGATCTCTCTGCTCCTTTCTCAGACTTTGTTACATTAGGGTGTGGGGGGGGGGGTAAGCGGTTTGGAGGCTACTCAATGTGGAAGTGCTGGGGTGTGTTTTACCATTATTCTGTACATTCCCCCTGTGTTTTCACCCTGCAAGGAGCTCCAGTTATTGACTGGGTGGGTTTGGGCCAGAATCAGTACTCCTTCGGGATACTGACGAGGGGGTGGGGTTCTGAACATGGGTACAGGAACCCACGTTACATGGATTTGCAGATATATAAAAGAGCAACAAAGCAATAAAAGTTCCAGGAACGAGTCTCTAAACTATAGTAAAAGTTGTTAGAAATCCATTGGTATAGATGCAAACCTCTGCTTTTGTTCTAGATTTGGTACTAGATCATTAATTAGGTCATCACCTTCTGTGATTGAACAAGACTATTTGTACTTTGTTTTTCGAGGTTCACAGATGCAAAAATATCATACTGAATTATTACACTTGAAGACAAATGTCATTTTTGGAGACAATAGTTGAAAACCTTAGTTTAGCTCAAGATTCCCAGGACGTTTAATCTACCATCAATGAACTAATAAGACTTTTCTGTGTAACAGAGCTATTCCTCTAGCTATACTATATGTGAAAGCGTAGCGATTAATAAAATCTCCTGCTAATTTTATGTTTAAAACATTCAAATTCCATTTTCTGTCATCATTATCCGAGTCCGTCAAGGATATTCTGATTCAGATAAACAAGTTTATCTGGTTATCCCTAAGGCAGACATTCTTCCCCACGGATATATTTATACACTATGCTACATTGGGATGAGTGAGGTTGTATCTAAGGTACAATTAGCTAAGAGTATGTTCTTTCTGTATTTATATTTTTAATCATGATATTTAACTACTCTTCATAATGTTCAACTTTGCATAATCTAACTGATTGCACCAAAAGATATGCAGCGGTTCGATGTAAGATTGCATAAAATATAATTTCCGCAAATGTTTTTATTATATCTTATAGTATTATTTACAGCAGCAACTGCAGCATTAAAAGCCTGTGGTATTTATGTGATTACATTTTGGTTAACACAAATGACAAAAACTATAACTGTAGAATGAATGACATGAATTAAACTAGGGCAAACAGCCTAACATATATTATAAAGATCTGTTTGGTTGAAGAGGTCTTCATGCTTCATAAACCAATGCATAAAGACTTTGCACTGGCCATGTTGTTCAAATGAAAATGGAATGACCCGCTGGCTAAAACTAAATCAGTCAGTCATCCATCAAGCATCTTACATAGCTGTGTTTTAAATGCTGTAATGATTTTGCATTAATGACACTTTTTATTGAATAGTGAAAGAACATATTTTTATATGTAACGGTGTTCTACAGATATTTACTTTTTATTTCAATGTACATTTTTTAAACAGTGGGCAAAACAGGCATGTATGTCAAGTTCTTTTTAAAGCGTTTCATTTTCTCATTTTTTTAAGTCATGCCCTTAAATTATTAAATTTTAAAAATATATATAGCTATTCTTTTATAGTTGATCATTGCTCATCGGCAAACACTTTAACAATCATAAGCTGTTGAATTGTGATTAAACTTTATTTATTGTCACATTCTATTTTATAATTCCATCTTGTGCTCTTCAGATTATTAAAAGGGACGTTCTAAAAGTGTTTAGCTGCATCCTAAATATATTCTGCCAGGCTTGCAAGAGATATGACCAGAAACTGTAGAAGTAGAACGATGATCAACCTGCACGGTCTGAAATGAAACGACAGCTTGAAAAAATAAATAAGTCTGCAACCACATCCTTAAATGTTTATAAACCAGCACTTGTCAACAACATCTAAAGAAGTTGTGCTTTATTTTGGCCTTCCAGATGTTTAACAACAAAATTTCCTACAAGGCTCTGTCGACCTAATGAGTGGATGAGTCTCATGGGAACTGTAGTTCCAAAACATTTAGAGGGCCAAGGCTGAGCAACCCTGATCTAAGGCTGCGGGCACACAAATGTTTTTCAGTTTTCCAGCGTTTTTCAGTGGACGTTCCGTCCACTCTGACACCCGTGTGGCCACCTCGCTGAGCGCAGTTAGTGCACTCAGCGCTACAAAGCACGATCCTCCTATGGAGGATCGTGCTTTGTAGCCCCATCAGCTTCCCTTGTAGGTTTTTGACGCAGAGGGCTTTTTGAAGTCCAGTAGCTGCACACACAATTTGTGCTGCACACACAAATTCCAAGAAGATGAGAGCTCAAGACGTGTATTTATGAATCCCTCGTGGAAACAAGTCCAAGCACGGGCCAGAGGTGCAAAGAAATAATTTCAAAGACAGTTATAATATACATGTGGTTTTGTACATAAAGAAAGGGCTGAATATTGTCAGATGCATTTTCACTCAGTACTCCTGAAAACCATTGACAACCTAGGCTGTCAGGTAATAGGGAGGAATGAGAGTATACCCAGGGCTGGCCCGACCATGAAATGGTTTGGAGCAACCTCTCCAAGCGGCAAGTTCTGGTGGGCGGCAAATTTATGCTTTTATGCTGCACTATTTTTTTTATCACCGACGCTGCGCTGGCACCTCTTGGAGGCCGATGCAGTGAACGTTAGCACCATCCCACACTGGTCTCTGATACATTCAATGAACGCCGGTGGTCAGCTGACAGGTCATCAGAGATCGCCTGCACTCGAGTCCAGCAGTAGTGTGGGACATGCTCTGCTTTACTATGAGTTTGAGTGCAGTAGATTCTATGAAACGCAAATATACACCGTAAATACTGTGAGTTTTATTGCTGTGGATTCTGTGATATGCTCATACACACCGCACATTACTGTGAGTTTTAGTGCTGTGGATTTTTTGATACACTAATATGCACCATAAATACTGTGAGTTTTATTGCTATGGAGCTCTGTGATATGTTCATACACACTGCACATTACTGTGAGTTTTATTGCTGTGGAGCTCTGTGATACGCTCATACACACTGCACATCACTGTGAATTCTATTGCTCTGGAGCTCAGTGATACACTCCTACACACCGCACATTACTTTGAGTTTTATTGCTGTGGATTTTTTGATTGAGTTTTATTGCTGTGGATTCTGTGATATGTTCATACACACCACACATTACTGTGAGTTTTAGTGCTGTGGATTTTTTGATACACTAATACGCACCATAAATACTGTGAGTTTTATTGCTATGGAGCATTGTGATACAGTAATGTGCAGTGTATAGGAGCGTGAGTTTTATTGCTGCGGAGCTCTGTGATATGCTCATACACACTGCACATTACTGTGAGTTTTATTGCTGTGCAGCTCTGTGATATGCTCATACACGCCGCACATTACTGTGAGTTTTATTGCTGTGGAGCTCTGTGATATGCTCATACATGTCACATATTTTTTTTGGGGGGGATTAGCATTCATCAATCGCTACAGGCAGCACAGTGGTTTGGGCCAGCCCTGGTTATACCACGCGATCAAATTGTTTGACTTGGCAGGTCCGACACACATAAGAAAACGCTGTACATGCTCAGTTACCTCGTGTTTCTGAATTAGTTGTGTTAAAGAATGCTTGCAAAGCAAAATTTCTGAAGGTATCCTGTTTTATTACTGATTCATAATGGCATTTTATTGTGTCACAGCTATCTCTGAGTAATGCAGAAAAAGAGGAAAGGGGCATTTTCTTTTAATCATCTTAATAGGTTTGATCAATGATATATGTTCAGCATTTTAAATTAAGCACCCAAGTGCACTTGCATTAAAGTATGAAAGGAAAATAAAATATTGCATTTTTGTATTTCATTCAGCAGTATATAGTTTGGCTAGCACCAGAGCGTTCCCATTACCCCAGCTAATGAGTTCTTGTTTCCAGGCATGTCACACATTAATACAACATAGTAAAATTACCCCAGTGCAAACTAACTTATAGCGAGGAATATAGCTACAAATAGTCTTCCTTCTAATCTATTTGCTTTGTGCAATTTCACAGTAAAATATATTGAAAGGGAATCAGTTCCTATTCAGTTGCACATTTCTATAGCAACTGGAAAATCCACCTGAATCTAATTATCTCCTAAAACTATGCATTCAAGAAGATAAATGAATAAGCATTTCTTTGGTATATACACTGTGTAACATTTGACTTTACAAAGACAGGCAAGTGAAATAAAGGCGGAAAATAATGTTTGTACATGATGTATTGCTCTGTTAGCAATAGGAAAACAAAGGAGCATTTTTTCAGAATTAACCGTTAGAAAGACTGAAGGGTACAGAAAACATTGTGAGGTTTGCAATACATGTCTATCTAATACCAAAACAGTTGGTTCATGAGAAGTATAAGTCATGTCACAACAGTGCTATTAAAAATGTATAAAGTATACTATAGGAAATGGAAATAACAATGGGCTCCATGGCTCTCCCTATTCATATAGTGAACATTTAATTTTGATATAAAGAAAATGTATTAAAAACTGATATGTGTGTATATATATATATATATGATATACTCCACAATTTTCAGACGCACACAGAGACTTGTTTAAAAGAAATAATTAATTTATTAGGTTAATATATAAATTATCAACATTTCAGTATTTCAGTTCCCAAAGGAACTTTCCTCAGGTGGCTGTCTGATTCTCTGCACCAGAGCACAGAACTTTTTGGTATGTGGAGTGCGGCGTTACTTGGACATATATACTGTATGTATATATATATATATATATATAACAAACCAGGGGAGAGCATTCCAATTCTTGTGTTAACATCATTAACAGCAGCTCACACATTTAAAGATTAAATAGATTTAAAAGACACCAACATCTCTTACCCCTTTCAAAATTTTAATCCATTGAAGAATTTTCTAAATCTTTAACCCATTGAAAAATTTTCACAAATGTGTAACCCGGTGTCTAAAAAAGTGCTGACAATCTTCTGGCAAGCAACCCTCCTTGCCACAGGTGTTTTCATTTGCAGGCTCTATTATTTCACCGTGAATTAGGATTTTATTATTATTATTATTATTATTATTATTCTTTATTTATAAAGCGCCAGCATATTCCGCAGCGCTGTACAATAAACACAGTATAGACAGGGTTACAATACATTGAAGAACATTTGACAAACAGTACAGGAGGAGATGAGGGCCCTATTCCCGTAGGAACTCACAATTTGGGAGGGTTGGGGTTGGAAACAGGAGGAGAGGACTGTAAGGTGAGAGTGATTGATGGTTGTGTCAGTGAGTTGGGTGGTAGGCTTCCCTAAATAGGAATGTTTTCAGGGAGCGTTTGAAGGAAGAGAAGTTAGGGGAAAGTCTGACAGTACGAGGGAGAGCGTTCCAGAGAGTGGGGGCTGCGCGTGAGAAATCCTGCAGTCTATCATGGGAAGAGGTGATGCGGGGAGAAGCTAGGCGCAGGTCACTGTTTGACCATAGGGAGCGGGCTGGGTGTATTTGGTGATTAGTGAGGACAGGTAGTGGGGCGCTGAGTTAGTGAGGGTTTTGTAGGTAAGGATAAGGATTTTGAACTTAATTCTGCAGTTGATGGGGAGCCAGTGAAGGGACTCGCAGAGGGGAGCGGCAGAGACAGAGCGGCGGGTGAGGTGAATTAGCCTGGCGGAGGCGTTCAGGATGGATTGTAGGGGGGAGAGGCGGGACAGAGGGAGGCCTCAGGGTTATTCAAAGAGATCCGAACTGTGGCCGACAGGTAACCGAACAAAATTTGGCGAACTGCCTGCTCTCTGAATAGCCGAATGGCCAGGAAAGGTAACCGAACGCTGAATTTCACTGTTCACATGTTATGTAGCTTTGTAACTATGTGAACAGTGAAATTCAGCGTACGGTTACCTTTCCTGGCCATTCGGCTATTCAGAGAGCAGGCAGTTCGCCAAATTTTGGCGAATTGGCTGTACATACGATGCCTGTTCGAGGGCAGTGAAATCCCCATAGAGAAGCAATGCTTCGTCTATTCAGACAACAAAAATGATCAGTGAAAAGTTGCTGAATTGCCCTGCTGTTCTGTGGTTTAATTTGACAGGTTTATTCAGGCGAATCCCATAGGCTTAAATGTTAAAAATATTCCCGTTTTAATTCAATATCTAATAAACCGTTGATTATAATATTCTGCAGTAAAAAGTCTCTTTATTTCTAGATTTGTTAGGATCTTTTAGGCATTTTTCTGGATTTTTTGCCGAAAAAAAATTAGCATTTGTTTTTTGAATCGTTTTTATTTTTTCTGTAACAGCCCTTTTTATTATCATTCATTGGATCTTATATGTAAATTTCAGACATTTTCGTTCTGTAGTTTCTTTGCAAACAGCGTTTAAATTTTCAAACATTCAAGTGTTTTTTTTTTTTCAATCCATTCGTCTGTGGTGTCGGCTTTTTCCGTTGGCTGCTCTGCGCTCTGATCAGCGGCTGCTCGGGTTTCACCAGCGTGTTCGGTGGGGTAAATTCAGTTGTTTTTGCGGGTTTTGGTGTGTGTTTGCTGTTTTTTGCGGTGAGTGTTCGGCAGGTTTGTGGCGGATTTTCCCTGCACTACGACGGCCCTGTGGTGTTTGCTGAATACACCGCAAGGTCGCCAAATCACACCGAATTGAAGAGAATGAAAGTCAACGAACGTGCAGTGACTTTTCGATTCTCTTTGAATAACCCTGTAAGTCTTCAGTGAGTTGATCCCATAATGGCAGTCATTAGGTGATAAGGATAGGACCTGTCATCGATGGGATACATTGGTGTTGTGACAGGCTTGAGCATTTTATGACCATATTCTGTGAACTAAATTCCCATCATTTTTAAACAGAGCTTAGGGTTTCACATTTGTGAAAATTCTTCAATGGGTTAAAATTGATAAAATCTTGAAGGGGTTAAGAGTTTTTGGAGTCTTTGAAATCTATGTAATCTTTAAATGTGTGAGCTACTATTAATGATGTTGAATATATGAATTGGAGTGCTGTCGTGTGAGCTGTTTATAATGTGGTGCCATTAAGCTTCATGGCTGTATACTCCTGCTGTGGTTTGGCTGTTACAGTTGCGTACTTCACATCTGTGCATCTTCGATAACATTGAGGCAATCAGAGAATAAACAAGTGTTCCCAAGGTTGGGAGGGTAGTGAAAAAGATCTGCACAATCATTTAACACCAGCTTTTAGGAGACGGTAAATTTGTCAATTCGTACCCAGACGGTAACTTGCGCCTGCACCTTGGATTACCGTACTTATCGAGACGGTAAAAAATGATTGCACACCCCATGTTAAGTATAGGAGGCGCTAAGTACAGTAAGCTCGCGCAAACTGCGAGACGCAGACTGATTTCACCCCAGTTTAGCAACAACTTTGGAATATCGATGCAAGATGTAAAAATGACTTATGTTAGCACTAAGACTTACATATTGAGATGCTACATTAGCACCAACTATGGAATATAGTTCCTGGCCTGTTAAGGATATCTGAGGATCAGGTTTGGTAAAGACTGCTTTAAGGAGCATGGATACCATTGAATGATATCATATTCCAACACCCTCAATAATTATTTTCTAAACGCTGTTTATTTGAGCATTAAATGAAAATACAATGTACTTGATATAGCTTTTCTAACCTACCTTTGCCGGAGCAACACAATACAATACAAAATCGTCATTCCGCATACATATCAATCCTACAAATTCAAAAGAAAAGGGTTAAAGTTGTGGACTCCATTCGCCATCACATTTCCATGTGGTAGGAAGACAGGTCTTCAGAAAACTTCAGATTCCCTGATCAGTCCACTGGGTGTTCACAGTCACGGTCCCCCACACCACACTGCTGTGGTTTCTGTGATAAAGGCACTGGATGCAAGGGTTGTTTGTCCCTCTTTCTTTTATATAAACAAATAAACAAAACATCAAATAAACGCCTACTCCGTCTATGGAGCCTAACTGAACAAATACAGTTCCCTCTCTATCTACTGGGCAGGTAGGCTGCTTGCCAGTAACTGGGACCAAATATACAAAAGGTACTTCCCCTCACGTTGAGGAGTTGCTCTCCTTGCTGCAGTCAGCACACAGCCTGTCCATACAATCTCTCTCTCTCTCAGAATCACACGCATACCTATATGGGCAGGGCAGTCTTAATTAGGCCTTGATTCAGAATTTAACCCTTTAGTGGAAAAATAGCGTTCCTCAGTCGCCTAATATTCCTGTGGTCTACAACCCTGCCCCTCACCCTGTCACGCTTCATATAAATATGGGCTAGGTAGAGAAGGCAGTAGCATCCAGGATTATTGTCAAAAAATGTTTTTTTTATGGAGTTAAAATGTTCCTCATAACTCTTTAGTAGGACTCTAGGAACAAACCATTGTGTTATGGATGAAACACATCAGATTTTGACTGGGAAAAAATGTGACTTCTAATAAACAGACTTGTATAGCATTTTTTTTTCCCCAGCATCAATGTGCCGAAGTGTATTTTCTGATATAGAAAGCATAACATTCTTACAGCCGCTTACAATATTGTAGAAAGCAGGACTGCAATGTTATAATGTATATTAATTTAACATAGTTTTGTTTGCTTTTGGAAAGCTGTTTCATGTGATCGCATGCTGCTTAAGATTTTGTACTACTGATATATCAGGGTGAAAATGAAATAAATACCAGAATTGCTTAAATTTCTTCAGTGCGACAAAAGTCACAAAAAACAACTTTTTTTTTTTAGCTTGCAACTTCCAAAAGTCCAGAAACTATTACTAAATTGAAAATGAGTTCTGATGGAGAGATATTAAGGTATTTGTGCTAGTTACAGTATTCAATGGACGCTTACAAGATGTTTCAACTCAAGAGCAGTACTAATGATACATGGTCCCCCCACTGAGAATACTCTCAACGAGATGTCAGGAATGGTAAAGAGAAGGGTTGTTTAAAGTAAAGTCAGTATAAATGTGACATTTATTGCCATTGAAGCCTGATGATGATAAAGGTTATATGTCTTTTTAAGAGAAGAAACATATTTCTGTTGTGGATAGGACAAGGCAGTCAGACATGCAGAGAAAAATGTATCGATCCAAGACCCAATATGATTGGCAGTATTGGACTGGGAAAAATATGGTTTTCATGCGTGACATAAATGTCTAATGTGTCTACCATTTTTGATAAATGCAAGAGTTATTTATAAATAACAGTGATATCGGAGTTGTCTGTTTATTTTTTCACATAATAGTTGTTTGCTTTATAGCACCTGAAGCAAAAAAATTCACAATAGAAAAGATAGCTGACGTAAATTAAGATATAACCTCCTTAGGGAGCAAGGCCTCCTTCTACTTCATGTCTGTATTACTATCAGGGTTATTCAAAGAGAATCGAAAAGTCACCGCATGTTCGGTGACTTTTTGTTCTCTTCAATTCGGTGCGATTTGGCGATCCCATTTCGGCGAACCTGCGGTGTATTCAGCAAGCACCACAGACAGTGGCAGAAGTACCAGGGTCGCAGCGGTCGCAGTTGCGACCGGGCCCTGGCATTCCGCCACTGGAGGGGGGCTCAGCGCCGCCGCCAGATTCCGGCAAAAAGCGCCGGAATCTGGGAGCAGCGCCGCTGGCTGTTCCCCTCCCTGCGAGCGGCCCACTGGCTTGCAGCTTGGCCGCTCGCGTGGGATGGGAACTAGCTGACCAGCGCACGAGATCTCGCGAGAACTCGGCTGCGCTGGTCAGGTGGTTTCCGGTGAGCGGCCAGGCTGCATGCTTTCAGCGGCCGCTCACCACATAGAGGAACAACGGCGGCAGCAGAGGAGCCTGAGGTGAGCGGGGGGCCCTATATACCCATAAGAGCTGGGGCAGAATATATCCATGAACTGGGGGCAGAATATATCCATGAGCTGGGGCAGAATATATCCATGAGCTGGGGCAGAATATATCCATGAGCTGGGGGCAGAATATATCCATGAGCTGGGGCAGAATATATCCATGAGCTGGGGCAGAATATATCCATGAGCTGGGGGCAGAATATATCCATGAGCTGGCGCAGAATATATTCATGAGCTGGGGGCAGAATATATCCATGAGCTGGAGCAGAATATATCCATGAGCTGGGGCAGAATATATCCATGAGCTGGGGCAGAATATATCCATGAGCTGGGGCAGTATATCCATGTGCTGGGGCAGTATATCCATGTGCTGGGGCAGTATATCCATGAGCTGGGGCAGTATATCAATGAGCTGGGGCAGTATATCCATGTGCTGGGGCAGAATATCCATGTGCTGGGGCAGAATATCCATGTGCTGGGGCAGTATATCCATGTGCTGGGGCTGTATATCCATGAGCTGGGGCAGTATATCCATGTGCTGGGGCAGTATATTCATGTGCTGGGGCAGTATATCCATGTGTTGGGGCAGTATATCCATGAGCTGGGGGCAAAAATATCCATGTGTGAGCTGGGGCAATATATCCATGTGTGGCCTGGGGGCAATATATATCCATGTGTGGCCTGGGGGCAATATATGTCCATGTGAGCTGGGGGCAATATATATGTCCATGTGAGCTGGGGCAATATATATATCCATGTGAGCTGGGGGCAATATACAGTATATATCCATGTCAGCTGGGGGCAATACTATCTTTTTTATATTGCAGGAAAAAAAAAAGGTAAAAATATAGATCTTTTTTTGGGGGGGTTGGGGGGGCCCTTCATGGATTCTTGCACCGGGGCCCTCAGGTTTCTAGTTACGCCACTGACCACAGAGCTGTTGTAGTGTAGGGAAAAGCCGCCGCAAACCCGCCGAACACTCACCGCAAAACCAGCCGCATGCATACCGAAACCGGAAAAAACACCTGGATTAACCCCGCCGAACACGCCGGAGAAAACCGAGCAGGAGTCGATCACAGCGCAGAGCAGCTGCCGGAAAAATCTGACACCGCAGACGAATGGAGTGAACAAAAAATAACAAACAGTACGCTTGAATGTTTGAAAAGTGAAACGCTGTTTGCAAAGAAACAACAGAACGAAAACGTCTGAAATATACATATAAGATCCAATGAATGATAATCAAAAGGGCTGTTACAGAAAAAGACAAAACGATTTAAAAAAAACGGAAAAAAAATTCGCAACAAAATTCCAAAAAATGCCTAAAAGATCCTAAATCTATACATAAAGAGACTTTTTACTGCAGAATATTATAATCTACGGTTTATTAGATAATGGATTAAAACAGGAATATTTTTAACATTGAAGCCTATGGGATTCGCCTGAATTAATCTGCCGCATGAAACCACCAAACAGCAGGGAAATTCGGCAACTTTTCATTGCTGGTTTTTGTTCTTTGAATAGACAAAGCACTGCTTCTCTATGGGGAATTCACTGCCCTCGAACAGGCAACGGTCAGGCACCATATGTGCAGGCAATTCGCCAACATTTGGTGAACTGCCTGCTCTCTGGATAGCAAAATGGCTAGGAAAGGTAACCGAATGCTGAATTTCACTGTTCGGTTACCTTTCGGCCCACAATGCAGATCTCTTTGAATAAGCCTGCTAGAGATTAAAAGATTTTTAGTTTTTGCAAAAGTGGCCATAAAAGCGACAAGCCCACCTGCCCACGTCAAGGCAAATCCCTTAGGTGGTAAAATGAATTAGAGTAAAAAGTACAGAAAACTTGTCAAACAATTGCCTGTTGGGGAGGCCAAGCCTCAGCTATAGGAGTGTCTTTTACAAAGGTGCTAATTTGTTTATTAAGAAACAAGGTAAGCGTATATAAATAACATTGTTGGACATTGTTCTTTTCTGTTCTTGAATGCAGCAAAACATTCCTTCGTATTCAGTAGCTCAGCTATCTATGGTACATCTAACCAAAGGACAATGAAAACAATATCTGCCCATACATCTCACTTTAGCAAATTCTATGAGAACAAGTTGTACTTCTAGAGAATGTTTTCGAACATTTTGGTGCACGGTTTAGCTAATTATTTCGTCATTGGCTGTAGGGGGACAGCCTGAGTTCAGGCCGTCTAGCGGCAGTCAACGGCATGTGGAGCGCGATGATTGGTAGACGGGACAAAGGAGGCCCATTGAAGCTAGCGGGGCATACTATGCCACCCCGCGACATCAAGGCCCACCCACCGTGAGAACGGCATAGCAAACCCCATGGCAGCGAAGGGTTAAGATAATGGCTCCATACACAGTACCTTTTCTATTTTCAGCAGTTCATAGCAGTTCATTGCACTTTTGTGATATAATAAATGTTACTTTTCTTTAGCACCCTAATAAGTGATCATGTCTGCCAGAATATGTATAATAAATATAGGAGCAAACTTTTTTTATTACAAATGTTAGTAGGTACACAAAAAGATGAAATAAATAGAAAGATCATATAAATGAGGTCAATTATCTATGCAATTTTCTGGCCCTAGTTTAAAATTGTATTTAAGATGCCAAAAATGTTACTGGCATTTTATGCACGAGGAAAAAAAAGACAAGGTAAATAGGAGATTAAAAAAACCCAAAAGAAAGCAGCATCTTATCTCTGATTGTTTATGAATGTTTATTTCTACTTTGAAAGTAATACTGACCCCATTACCATTGATCTTCTGTTGAACACTGCAGGGATTTAACACTTTCCCTACCAGTTTTCTCGAGCTCCAACATTGAGGATACTCAATCTGTTCTTATTCTGAAACAATGCAAAGGAATTGTGGTTATTGCATATGAAATTAATTTGCAAAGCGGCTCCAGAATATGCCACTAACGTTTCCACACATCAGACATGACAGCTGATGACGTTGAGCTTCATTTCTCCTTCAAGGAAGCAGAGCCCAAGTTACAATATATACCGGCTGAGTGGAGTAGAGGTAACATCACTGCTCGGCATGGAGAGAGCCTTTGGAGACATGGGTTCGATCCCAGCAAGAGCACCTCTCCAGTAAGTGTCCTTGGGCAAGACACCTAACGGTACATACTCGCCACCCAGGACATACTTGAAAATGAGAGAAATCTCAATGTATCCTCCCTGTTAAAATCCTTTCTAAAAATATATATATATATAAATAGCATATATATATATATATATAGCAACTTTTGGCAAGCAGAGGGCCTGCCTGCCTAATAAAACTCGCAGACTTTGAAAATGTACAGTAGAATCGTTATTGTATATTTCGCTGTGGACAATGGGAAGTGGTTTTCTAGGTCATGCCAGTGGTTTTATGGAAAACCACTTAGTAGTGAAGAGTTTAATGGCTGCAAGAAAACACTATTAATAATTACTGCAGTGACACATATCGCTGCTGGTATTTGCTCCAGGAGTTCACAAAACTCCATAGAGTGACACATAAGACTATTTACTAATATCAAAACAGAAACTATTTGTTCTCAGAGTCCTTCCAAGAGCAGGGAGTGGAAGGAAAGGATCACACTCTCCTCTTCATTGTATGATGTAAGGTAAAATTTAAATATCGTAGTCTAATTTTTATGGTTTGGTTAATCCTATAAAAGAATAGGATGTGTATAAGTAGTATAGATTGTTCAGTGAGTATCTGAAGTTACTACCTGAAATAGTGAATTAGGCAGACATTTAATTAGTTAAAATATACATACATTTCTTTTATATGCAGTATTTAAGATACTTTGCTCTCTGAAGGCTTGCGTGTTGACACTGGAATGCACTGAACAAGTCGGTTCTTGACCATTCCTACACATCACAAAACATATGAGTATTTCTTTTCCACGGACAGAAGGTTAACCTTAGTGTATATGAAACACTACAAACTCTTGTCCCTGGTGGCTCTATCAGTCGAAGCCGTATCAAAGAATATCTGTTTCACAGAAATGTTTGAGCCAAAATAAATGCACAAGGTGTCAAAAGAGTTATTTCAGCAAAAGCTTTTCTCGGAAATTGCTGTCACTGAAGAACAATATCCTATGAACAGTGCATGGGTGAAATACTAACAAATCTCAAAATGTATGTGCTGATGCCTATATTTACAAGAGGCATTTCGATGTTTTGGAAACTGACATAATGAAATTTTAAAGGAAAGATAAAAGAAATTGCATGTTTACATTTAAATGTTATATCAGAAAAAAGTAGATTTAAAAAATATACCATCATATTGTTTTTGTGTAGAATTTATGTTTTATGTTCATTATATTTCAGTATACTGTACTAGAATTAATTGTCTGTGACCAATTACCATTATATATTGAAGCTTACCAGTTTATAAAATAACAGAAATAAACATGAATTTCATAGACTGTCATTTACTTGCACTTCACAATATTAGAATCCTGCAAGTGACTCGTTTATCCTAACCCGTCAGATTGTTCTCGTCTTATTTCCTTTTGTTTTGTTGATGCTGGGGATGGCAAGGCTCATAGGGTGTAAAATGAATACAACATTTCTGCCCATTAGAAAGAAAAAAAGGTGACATAGCGCCAGCCACTAAAGTGGACAAAGCGAAATAAAGAAATCATCCAAGTGATAGAAATCACAGAAGTGATTCAGAGGTGATACCTTTAATAGCTGACATTCAATCCAACCTGAAAACGGAACTCTTTATGCTTTTTATTGGCCATTATATGTATCGTTCTTGTGTCACTCTCTCAACTCCTAAAAAACGTCACTTTCCACTGCTCACATGACTCGTCTATAATTTCTATCTACAAGAGGGAGAATTGGATTAGAAGTTCAATAATGGAAATGTAATATCCAGTTTTGTAATAAATGTGCCACAGTTGAATATTATTTGTTGCCATATGTTTCAATTTTTTGAGTGATACCATAGTATTGGCAAGATATATATTATTAAAACAATGGAAAGCATTGTTACTCTTTACAATTGAAAAAAATAATTGGTTGTGATAATTTTTTATATTTAAAATGTACTTTTTCCTCAATTTGTCATGCATTGATATTTCTCGAGAGGAGTTACCATAAATTTCAACTAATGTAACTTACTAAAAGGTTTTTTCAATATTTCCTTTCCTAATTAATACAGGATTTGCTTATTTTCTTTTTTTATTCCATTTCACAATAAAAAATAGTGCATATTAATTGAATTATTATTAGAAAAACACATCCTTCGAACTAGATAAAAAAATAAGCCCTATTCTAGCTCGGCTAGTGTTAGGGTACCAAAAAGGCATAAATTCAGTGATTTAACCCCTTCTCTGGTGAGCCATTGTTTTTACTTTCTTTAATATTTACAATTTACCTGGTCACGATTAATAACATTAGACGGTCGTTACGTCACCTTTCGAATACCTCATTTGACCTTCTAGGACCATTTAGAAGTGTTGATTTAGAGGTCCAAAGTACCCCTCCTTCACTTCTATATTCTTTCTAGCTCTCTTGGTGTTAAGGAGTGTTAATGACATCATGATGCTAGCAGACGACTACAATTCTCCTGAATCAGTGTAACCATCCTAGCTCCTGCATTTTCCACTCTGAAGCAAGCCAAGCACACTATCCACAACCATTCCAGCTCCTGCATTTTCCACATTGAAACAAACCAAGTTATTCTGTTACCAACATGTCGTCCACTATCATGCTCCACATTATCTCTGCTCAAATCCTACTACTCATAATTTATGTTTGCATTTGTGTATTAATCTCTGGTTGATTAGTTATCTTTTTACATTTCCCCTCCATTTTTGTTAAACTCTCATTATCAATTTGCCCCCCTGTTGTAAATACCTCTCATACAAAGCCCACTCTTCCTAAATATGTGTCTCTTTCTCCATACACCACACTATCTACCACCACCCCAGCTCCTGCATTTTCCACTCTGCAGTCCCACCCGCCCCATCCACCCTCCCTCCCAGTCCCAGACCTAAACTTGTAGTTTCCTCTTACGACTGCTTTCATTTTTTTCTTTGATTACCCTTTTCAAGCCCAAGCTTTGGTCTTTCCCCATGCAGTGTCTGCTTTATTCTAATGGACCACCAGGTCCACACTACCCCTGCCCCCTTTTGTTTCACCTAACTATGTCCCTTAGATTGTAAGCTCCCAGGACGTCTGGATGAGCACCTGTATATAGTACTTTTCCAGTAGGACAATTATCCTATGGGCAGGGCTGTCTGTTCCTCTTTTAATATTTCTTTTATTTCTTTACAAAAATACACATCAATTTATGGTACCATCAAACGCCTACAATTCCCACGAATCAGTCTAACATCCCAGCTCCTGCATTTTCCACTCTGAAGCAAGCCAACCACACTATCCACAACCATCCAAGCTCCTGCATTCTCCACATTGAATGGGCAGGGCTGCCTGTTGCTTATTTTTTTTCTTTATATTACTTTACAAAACTTCACATAAAATTAAATAAGACGTACATTACTAAAAAAATCATACAGTAATCAAAATTTCATTTGAGAGAGCACAGATACCAATGGGCTGACTGTTCCTTATGTATCTATATTAAGTCTCATATTTGTGCTTCCCCCATTGAAAAGCAGTGAAGAATCTGTTAATGCTAAATAAATGTCTGTATCTGTAACGGTAGGCTGATTCAAGGGGAGAGAAGAGATAGATTTTTGCATGATCAACATAAAGGTAAGCAGTGGGAATGGTATGTCCAGTGTGTTGTTCACAATTCAGAGGGTTAGCAGACAAACAATGTGTGGGACCCGTTGTCCACATCAAAAGGGGTCAATAGTGATTGCCCTCTTTATTGCGCGAGGCTTCAAAATAATTCCAGCTAGTATATCACTAGTATTTTCTCCTGCAGTTCATTGTACTCCATGGAGAGTAGTATGAGCCCTAGTTGAGACAGCTCGACTGCGATCATGAGGGATCACACTTTATTTATATAGGAAGGACACCAGATAATCATTTGTCATCTGTACGTTTTATTTAAGGATGAAGGAGGAGTTGCATTGACAGGTCAATGCTCATTATTCATTGGCTCAAACTACATTTACACTTCCTATTGAAACAAGTGCTGTTTCGCTTCAAGGCTCGACTTGGCATAGTAGCGAAAAAGCAGACATTCATATGTGGAGCTGTTATAGTTAAAAACTTTCTAGTAAATCTTAGCGACTCCACTGGATTTGAGTCCTATGACTTATCCTTAAACTTGGGACCGACACAATTGGATTAGATTGATACACATAACACAAAGACGTCACTTGGAAGCAAATGGCATGCACTATCTGTAAGACATTTTGGAGAAGTGCATTCTTAGAAATGAGATTTACATGTCAGTTGTTAGTTGAAGCCCTTTCAAAATAAATTTAAAAAAATAGGAAAAAAGGAAAATATTTTATAAACAACCTCTTCTGGGAAAATTGTGGTACCATTGTTACTACTGAAAGAAGCTTCTATATCACTCTTAGGTGAAATATCTTTCATGGAGTTTTACAGATGATCAGTGTTTCTATGATCTTTTAATGTACATGTTTATTAATGACCTTAGCAGATGTGTACTTTTGCATATACTGATGTAATTTAATCATGTCCTCCTTCTGATGATTTATTTAAGGTGAGCCTAGAAAAAGGTTATGTTAGGAAAAGGCTTCTATTCCAAACACGATTTGAAAACATACCAAATAATGACCTTTGTTATATTGATAGCAGGAGCAATAGAGCAGTTAGTTTCACTGGTGTTGGTGTAACAGTCTGTCTTCCACTATCCCTACTATCCCTTTGTCACATGATCTTGGTCTTCCTCCTCCTTCTTTTCCGTTATTTATTTATTTATTTGCAAAGTATTTTATCAAACCCGTATCCCTGTAAATCCTTCTCCCCCTTAACCCCTCCCTTCATTCAGAAAGCAAAGCATTTTAAGCAAGAAATAATTTTAGCTTTGATTGCTAAAACGATTCTTTTTGCAGACTGGCTTATTATAAAGCCTGATGTAATAAGCCTTTAACAAGCAACTACTTTTATGCTTTCTGGCCTATGCTGACATTCACTTTGCTCACTGTTTCTATGTACCTTCTCTGTAATTATTTACAACTGCCAATTTAATTCTATTGATGCATTCTCTAAACACCTTATATAACAATTGACTTCACCTTTATTAAAAGCATACTGTGGAATAAAGTAAATAATACATTGCTCCCTCTTTTAATTAACAATGTGACATTATTTTTATTTTTGAGCTGCCACATTGCCATTCCTAATATATTTACTTTCCTTAAACAAAACAATGAATTCTCCTTATCTACTGGCAAACTGGACTCTTATTATAATGTATTTTACATGAACAAACAAAAAAGGTATTTGTTTGTTGTGTACTCGTTTCTGTCACCCATCTCCATATAGTGTATATAGGCCCCTATTACATTGTTCGCGCAATTTCGTTCGCGCAGTGCAATTTTTTTGTGCGCATTGTCCAGCGTTATCGTGCGAAAATGAACGTGTTATTGCGATCCGAACACATTTTCTCATCCGTCAAAAAATAACGTTCGTAAAAAGGACGCGCAAAACGAAGTGTAATAAGCACGCAGTAACGTTGCACACATAAATCAGTGTGCGGACTGTTTTTTTCGCGGGATTCAGCCAATCAGAATTAAGAACCTTAATTGACATCAATTTACCTTAATTGACTCACTTAAGTTTTTGCGCCTGTCAAAGTAAATCTGAGTATATATGCTGCAGCAATAAAAAAAATATGCACAAATTCACAATTTTATTGTTTGGGTATGTGTAGAATGTGTAACTATACTGTGCTGTATTTTTTTTTCCGTGCCGGTGTTTTTCATTTCAGCCAAAACGTTCCAATTTGCAGTTACCACCAGCTTTTCAAAGACATTAAAAATGCGCGCAAATGTTGTTCGTAAAAACGCGACATTTGCGCGAAGATTGTAATAACATCCGCGTACCAGCGCACGAATGAATTTGCGCTCACAATGTTAAGTATAGGACGAGCACAGTTCATCACGCTCGCTCAAGTCCATCCGCGTTAAATGATAATGCGCATCGTTTGCGCAAATGTTGTAATAAGACGTTCAGCGCAAAGGGTTTTGCACTTCGCGCAAATGCTCATTTGCACACGTAAAACACACTGCGCAAAGAATGTAATAGGGGCCATAATGTCTGGGAGAGTAATTGAGGGAATGTATTTAGGACCCAGAATCCTGCATGGCCTCTATCCTCCAGCACACTTGTTGCCAATTAATTAATTAAGCAGCAGGAAAATTCTCAGGCTGCTGACTCCTGGACAGAAGTGTTTTAATCAGACTGAAAGCAGGGCAGGGAGCAGAAACACTTCTATGAAAAACTGATTTTCTTTTGTTTATGAGATGGTACCTGGATAGTCAGGATCCCTTATGTGTAGTAAGTGCTCTAATTTGAGCTAGGAGTTTGTTTGTAGGTTTTTATTTTATAACCTGCGACAGTGATCCAAAGCCAAGTGTGACATTTGTGTATACTGGAATAAAAAGACTTCTCATTTGCACAACTTCAAGTCTGCAGCTGTTTATACCCTAGGGAACTGTGTTGTTTGGCTGGAACCAAGTATCCCGAGTGGTTGCTGCACCTTACCTTATTCAAAGACTTCAACAGCAGCTTAAACATTTAAAGATTTTACTAAATTTTAACCCTTTAAAGCTTCCAACAACTCTTACCCTTTTTAGGATTACAACAGTTCTTAACCCATTCAAGACTTTTTACAAGGTTTTAACCCTCAGTCCTCGGTAAGTGAGTTGATCTCATTATTGCAGTCATTAGGTGAGAAGGATAGGAGCTGCCAAAAGGTGGAATACATTGGTGCTGTTGGCAGGCTTAAGCAATTTATGGCCATATATTGTAAACTAAATTTCCATCATTTTCAGCATGGTTAAAAACCTTGTAAATAGTCTTGAATGGGTTAAGAACTGTTGTAATCCTAAAAGTGGTAAGAGTTGTTGGAAGCTTTGAAAGGTTAAAATCTCTAAAAAAAAAATATTATTATTCTTTATTTATATAGCGCCAGCATATTCTGCAGCGCTGTACAATGTGCACAATATAGACAGGGTTACAATACATTGAACAACAATTGACAAACTGGTACAATAGTAAACGAGGGCCCTATTCCCGTGGGAACTCACAATCTAGAAGGGTTGGGGGTGGAAACAGTAGGAGAGGACTGCAAGGTGAGAGTGATGGACTGGTTGCGTCAGTGAGGTGTATCAGTGAGTCGGGTGGTAGGCTTCCCTAAATAGGAATGTCTTAAGGGAGTGTTTGAAGGAAGGGAAACTAGGGGAAAGTCTGACCGTAGGAGGGAGAGCATTCCAGAGGATGGGGCTGGGTGGGAGAAATCTTGCAGTCTGTCATGGGAAGAGGTGATGCGCGGAGAAGCTAGGCGTAGGTCACTGTTTGAACTTAGGAGCGGGCTGGGGTGTATTTGGTGATTAGTGAAGACAGGTAGTAGGGAGCTGAGTTAGTGAGGGTTTTGTAGGTCAGTGTAAGGATTTTGAATTTAATTCTGCAGTGGATGGGGAGCCAGTGAAGGGACTCGCAGAGAGGAGCAGCAGAGACCGAGTGGCGGGTGAGGTGGATGAGCCTGGCAGAGGCATTCAGAATATATTGTAGGGGGGTGAGGCGAGAGAGAGGGAGGCCAGCTGCTTAAGCTGCTGTTGAAGTCTTTGAATGTGTTAATGGAGTGCTCTCTTCCCGACTTGTTGTATTGCATTGTCTTGAGAAGCACCCACACTGTTTGCTGAGTTTCGGTTGAGTGCTACCCTCTTTGTGTAATATATATATATATATGATTGCCTACATCAATTTGACATAGGTCGAAATTACATATTCTAGTATTAGATTAGTGGTTCATTGTTCAAACTGTAATATCACATTTCCATGGTTGTAATATAATAGATAATAATTGAACTATAACATTTATTGTGTAAAAGTGGTAGTTAAGACTGGGAATACAATGTTGGCACACTAAACGTTCCATTGTGATATCTTGGTAGAGTGTAACATGATAAACTGATGGGATTATAGTAACCTCACCAGGTCTACAAAATAGAGTTTAAGATTCTAGTCAATGATTAAAAATTGTGATATGATAATCTAATTTTTTGTATCATAATATCCAGAGTATTATGGGTTTTATCTGTCTATAATGGTTACGTTTTCATACACACTTTCGACATTGAAATTGCAGGTTGTATTGTACTTCTGGTAATATTAAATTAACTGTTGCAGAATAAGAAACCAAAAATATGGGCAGAGTCAATGGACAGGGGTGTTAGATTTATCTATGTTTTTTGCTGTGCTTTAAAAAATTAAGACTAGAATATGCCAGCTGGTATGTGTACAGTGAGGAGTAGAGCGGAATTTATAGTTTTCATTAACCCTTGCATCATTGTTAAAGTGTGGATGTTTTAGATTTTATTTTAGTATTATACAAACAACAATCAGTATGTTTATAGTTGATCCAAATGGCTGTGACCCTGTTTACAGTGTCATCTAAATCTTACGAGGATAATTTGTGTAAAGATGGTGTCTTTCTGCTAGCCAGATAGATACACTACATAGTGTAAACTTCCTTTGAAAGGATTGGCATAACATAATTGTGTAATGCCTATTTAAATTTCTATTTTATCTTGCTTTAATAAACACATTTAGCTGCTATGGCTAAGGACAAGGCAGACCTCACATGTTAGAACTTATTTGGGTTTACAAGGTATGGTAAAGAACTAGAGATAGGCATTAGTAAGGTTTGATCAAAGGTGTGATCAAGGAGACGGAGGTTAAGGATGATAAGGGTCTAAGAACATTAAGGCTGGGGTCAGACGAGCGTAGTGTTCACGTCCGTGATTGCGCCTAAAAGTACGTCCGTGATAGCATGAAAGTAAGTCCATTGGAGCCTGACACATGAAGTACGTCCGCACTGAACTGCGGACACACAACGGCCGCGGCAAACGGACGCAGGTTAGGCAAGAACGTAATACTGCTAGAACGGACGTGCGGAGTGCGCCACGTCCACAACGTCTGCATAGCTTTGTGTGTTTGTGATGGAGCGAGGTCAGACGGACTGCATTTATACGTCCAGCATTTTTGACGGACAGAATGTTTTTTCATTGTAATTTATTTTCCCCTCCTACATCCGTCAAAAAATAACTTCAGTGAAAAAACGGACTGTGTGACCACTACTGCATCATCCGTACTGACGATGTCCGTACTGCACGCACGTACAGTCCGTAGAAATCACGCTCGTCTGACCCCAGCCTAAAGAAAGAGGGACAGTGGAAGTGAAGTGTTAGAAAAATGTAACCTACATCCTATGTCTATATTTAAAACTAGTGTTAGGGTTTAGACTTATGATAAGAATTAGGAAAAATCGTGCAACCACTGGGTTTATTATCAGGCACACCATGCATAAAGCATTAGTTGGTGGATATATGGTCTCTCGTCGTAGTGATAGATAGCAATGTTTTTTCTTCTATTGTATCGGGCATAATACATTCCTTTCCTGCAATACTGTCTAAATTTCACAGAAAAGAAACTCAGAAAAAGGCACAAACAACTATTTTTGTGTCAAATGGGCATTATGTGTGTCTCTCACCGTTTTCCATGCTATTGGCACGCTGGAGCGTTATGGTAGATCTTTGCTGTAGTTGAAAGCCTCAGATGAACCGTCTTTAGAATTCTAGGTATTTCCTCCAATACCAGGTACAATCAATCGTACCGTGAGAGACACACATAATGCCCGTTTAGCTAGAAAAAGTGTCTTTTGTACCTATTTGTGAGATTCTTTTCCTTGAATTTTATTCACTAATGCCTTAAAGTCATTATGCTAGATATTGTTTATTACCAGACATGTATCTTTCAGGGGACGGGGATAGATGGCTTCTATTATATATACAGCATATGCTATGAGCAAGGGTGACTTTTTATCGAATTTATATTCCGTTTGCAATTGCAAAATATGTCCGAATACCTGCAAATGTTAAGAAAAATATCACTCATAATATCTGAAGTAATTTTAAAAAGTAAGAAAAAATACTTCTTGCATGACAACGATGATCAAAATTAAGCAGTAATAAATAAATTAGCTGAACAATATGTTTTGTATGTGTTATGGGGCTGTTATAGTCCCGTATTCTCTCCTGCCAGGTTTTTATATCAATGCAGAATATATTGGGGCCATTATAGATGTTAACATGAATGAAACAATAGTAAGATGTAAAATGTCAGTCTGCTTCGGCAGTTCGTGATTCCATGATTTTGAATGTCTCAATGTCTAACAAAAAACGATTAACACAAAACAAAAATAATCTAGAAATACCCGTAGCATACAGTCATACAATGATCAGCTTCAACATTACAACCACTGAAAGGTGAAGTGAATAACATGGATTATATGTTTACAATGCACCTATCAAGGGTTGCCACTTGCCATATATTCATCAGCAATGAACAGTTTGTTCTTGAATTTCATGTGTTGGAAGCAGGAAATATGGGCAAGCGAAAAGATCTGAGTGACTTTAACAAATGCAAATAGGGATGACTGAGTAGTAAACTGGGTCACAGCAAAAAAGTTTGAGGAATGTGTTTATGCATTCAAATATAATATACCAAAAACTAATTTAGGAAAACCAAAATGTGTATACTCTAGTACAGTGTTTCTCAACTCCAGTCCTCAGGACCCTCAACCAGGCCAGATTTTGCAGATCACTTTGGGGAAATGCAAACTGAATCCTGCAATCACTGAGCAGCAAATCATATCACCTGTGCTGTGCTTCAGATATCTGGAAAACGTGGCCTGTTAGGGGGACCTAGGGACTGGAGTTGAGAAACACTGCGTAAAAACCTGATACAATATAGATGTTTTAGGTAGTAATTAATAACCTTTTGATGATGATTAAATACAGTTTTTACCAGCTACCTAGGAATCTATCTAACACCCGTTGTGTCTAATTAGTCAGAAACTAGCAAGAATCAGTAGCATTTACAGTCAGCTGATAAACAGACAGTTACATAAAAATGGTAGTGGTGTGGCGAGATCTGATGCAGATGTACAGGTATAAGTAAATTCAACAAGAAAAAATATCTAGAAAATCAGCATAATAATATAAATATAATATAAACCTAAACAATATCAAATATATTATAAACATTGCAGCATAAATATGGTATTTTAAAACACTAAGGCCCTATTCCGTGCTTTACGCTAAAATGGGGACGTAACAGGGAAAACGCACGTCTGCAGGTTTCCCCGTAGTGTCCCCATTTCAGCGCAATATTCCGGGGTAGTTGCTGTCTCGGCACCTTGCCTCCAAACACAACGCTTTCTACAGTGATGCTCGTGGTAGTACTATTGTGCCACTGTGAGTATCACCTCCTGGAGGCCATAAGACTCCATGGAGGGTTGCGTTTTCACGCAGCGAGTCCTGCGTGATCTCGCTCCATTGAGATCGCAGAGTGATCGCGGAGGGAGACTGGGAACTATTTGTTCCCCAGTCTCACTCTGCTCGCAGACAGAAGAAGCAGCAGATCGGGCCACCGTTCTCGTCCAGGGATGAGAGGTGAGTATCAGATTTATTGGGGGGGTTTAGGGGGTGTTAAATGATTTTGCATTTGCAGAATCATTTAACACCAGCTTTTGGTGTAGCTAAAATTTTGGCTTGCACGTGCCAGCGGTAATTAGCCCTAGCACTTTGTATTACCTTACTTATCTTAACGCTAATTAATGATTCTGCGCTCCATGTTAAGTATAGGATGCACACAAGTTAGTTTGCGCAAGTTAACGCAATCACCGATGAAATCAGTGATTTCTTACGGGTTTTGGGTTAGGAAGGCAATATGGGGGGCATCTGTTAAAGTCACTTATCCTGGTCGGCAACACTTACTCATCCGAACGTCACAGTTAGCAGTTCTAGGGAATACTGCCCTAAGCTACAATTAGGATTTATAGATTTAAAAGTTCATGATGTGGTTCATGAAACGTACAATATTTTTTATTAGGAACAGATCAGCTATCCTAACCAACTACCAAGAAAAAAATTACATCAAAGTAAAAAGTTTGCAGATCATAAATGCATTATCTGAAGTGAAATTCAATGCTGAGATACGGACGTCATAAATACAGTGAAATATAGTGAAAATATTTATGATTTTTTTTTATATAGGAGAGAGAAGTGAAGAAGATCATTTGATGGTTTATACTGTCTCCAGGCCTGAATATTTTGTGTTTACAAATAGCATAATTCTCCCATCATTCAGCTATGTTAGCTTCACTGGAGCACAGCTTCAAAATAATTCACAGCTTTTGATCTGTCATTTACCCTTCCCTTTAAAATTGCATGGTTTTTGCGCAAATCAATATCTGTAGATACTGTATTTCCTTTAATATATTCCATGTGTCCTCTAATCTGTGAATAATAATTTTCAAATGTACGTCACTGGTCACTGGCAGACCTTTAGATGTGTGTGTGCATGAAACAGAGAAGCAGTTAACCTCTTATTAGATTTGAATGGCTGTAACAACATATTTAGTATTTCAAACTCATCATTTTGGGGGTTTAACCATTAAGCAAATTAGAATTCTGTCTGCAGCCCATGGAAATGAGCAAATGGACAACGCAGACAGGATTAGCCTTCTTTGTGCACACCACAGCCTCAGTTTTGTGAAGTAGGGTTGGTACCTAAATATATATATTTTTTTTTTGAGAAAGTATTTTACCAGGAAGGATGCATTGAGATTTCTCTCATTTTCAAGTATGTCCTGGGTGGCGAGTATGTACCGTTAGGTGTCTTACCCAAGGACACTTACTGGAGATGCGCTCTTGCCAGGATTCAAACCTGTGTCTCTCTGTTTACAGAGCAGTGATGTTACCTCTACTCCACCCAGCCGGTAATCCTGTCTAAAACTTTACCAAATCTTTAAATTGTCTCCATGTCCCAGGCTTTTAAGGTATAGACAGGCATTCATACTGCATCAGAAATTCTATTGAAATTTTTAGAAAGATTTGCCAAGTAATGAGATTTTATTAACCATTTATTTGGGAAACCAGACAGTGTAATTGTAAGGCTACCTAGTCAAGGAAACCCAACCATGTTCCTAAAATAGTTTACTGTACTTGAAAGGCCACTCTAGGCATTGTGACCACTCACTGTTAATTGAATGGTCACAGGTGTTTTGAGTGCCCTTATCCTTCTCCCCCATCCAGGTTGTAGGACTGATTCACCCCTCCAAGTGAGGGGATATATCTCCACCCAAACATTCAGATCAGCAAGCACTGGTCTCTTTATCATGAATCAAAGCCTGGAAGTAGGACCCATTTCAGGACCCAGCTCCCTCTAATGGTTCTCGTGTTGAGCATCCGGAAGAGTGCTGAGAGAGTCCAATGCTGCATTTAATCACATTTCCAAACTATCTCAGGGTTAAACTGGAAGTTATGTGTGGCTGGCGGTCATAAATGGTTAATGTTAACCCCTCAACTGTCTCCTCCTGTTTTTTTAACCCTAGAGTATCCCTTTAATATACTTATGAAATATGTTTTAACATGTGTCCAAATTCTATTCTGTATGTAAGCACAAGCAACCGTCTTAAATATGTGTTAATAGGTGATAATTATATCTCTCTACACACAATTTGGTTCTTAAGGCCTTATAACAATAAAATGAGATATGGGAGCTACTAGACTCCTGTTTCTGGAACATTGCCATAGAGGTGGATTTTGAGGAACCCTGCAAGTCCAGGTGATATACATCCATAGGAGAGAACGTGCAGGTATTGCTGCTCAGATATTGGGTGGTTTACCACTTCAATGTCGATAGTCAAACAGCTAATTTAATGTTCATTGTTGCTGTTGTATTATTCTTTTTGCTATAGGGGTGCTACATCTACCACCTTATGGTTTGCTATTCTAGTAGATCTCCCTATATTCATGTCAGTGTCACTGCCTTGTTTTTTTGTTTGTTTTTTTTGCAGTATACCACCTTACTGAGGAAATCCTGCTTTAAGCACAGTTGCGCACAAATTTTCCATTTTGTTTCTTGTTGAGCTTGTTAGTATACTTTGATATATCATAGCTAGTGCATCTTTTGTTGTGACTGAACACCTACCCTACCCGTGGAACGTCTCTAGCGACTTTCATTACAGCTCTTCTTAGTTGAAACTTATTATATGTGTGCAGTGGCATTTTTTATACAATAAATGATTGTTATTTGTGGCTGCTAATATACTATTGATAACTTCTGTTGTTGAGTATGTCCTAAAATTTAGGGACAGGATGCAAGCTTTAACGGGGCTAGTACATGAAAATCTCATCTACTTTCATATATATACAGTATATATATATATATATATATACCAAAAACCAGGAGATTTTACCAAAGTTTAACCCCCCCAAAGATTCCAACAACTCTTAAACCCCTCAGCATTTCAACAGTTCTTGACCCATTCAAGATTTTTAGGTTAAAGCAATGTGCACATTGAAATGCTTATCTGTGTTGTTTTATAGGACTATGATCTGTCCTCACTGTTTGTTTACCTCTCGACCATACTATTCAATAATTGTTCAATTATTATTATTAACTTCCTATGGCCTTCAGATTAACTTAAGAACAGTGCGCAGAGAGCTGCATGGAATGGGTTTCCATGGCCAAGCAGCTGCATCCAAGCCATATATCAAGTGTAAAGCGTCGGATGCAGTGGTGTAAAGCACGCCGCCACTGGACTCTAGAGCAGTGGAGACGCGTTCTCTGGAGTGCCAAATCGTGCTTCTCCATCTGGCAATCTGATGGACGAGTCTGGGTTTGGCGGTTTCCAGAAGAATGGTACTTGTCTGACTGCATTGTGCCAAGTGTAGCGTTTGGTGGAGGGGGGATTATGGTGTGGGGTTGTTTTTCAGAAGCTGGGCTTGGCCCCTTAGTTCCAGTGAAAGGAGCTCTGAATGCTTCAGCATACCAAAACATTTTGGACAATTCCATGCTCCCAACTTTGTGGGAACAGTTTGGAGCTGGCCCCTTCCTCTTCCAACATGACTGTGCACCAGTGCACAAAGCAAGGTCCATAAAGACATGGATGACAGAGTCTGGTGTGGAGGAACTTGACTGGCCTGCACAGAGTCCTGACCTCAACCCGATAGAACACCTTTGGGATGAATTAGAGCGGAGACTGAGAGCCAGGCCTTCTCGTCCACATCAGTGTGTGACCTCACAAATGCGCTTCTGGAAGAACGGTCAAAAATTCCCATAAACACACTCCTAAAGCTTGTGGACAGCCTTCCCAGAAGAGTTGAAGCTGTTATAGCTGCAAAGGGTGGACCAACGTCATGTTGAACTCTATGGATTAGGAATGGGATGTCACTTAAGTTCATATGTGAGTCAAGGCAGGAGAGCGAATACTTTTGGCAATATTGTGTATATATATATTTTAGGCGAGGCTGCACTCAAACCTTAATATGCATTTTAAATAAAGGTGCTACTGAGGCCAATTTTAAGCTGGAATGCACTTTATATTGTACGATTATATTATTTTGTTTTCCTAACCTTCTTCAAGATTTGTATGAGACAAAACCTTTGTCAGAGCATCCCTGTCGCATGCACTTACGTTATTAGATATGGTCCTCTACTCGCTGACACTAAATTTGACTAATTTCATCTACAGCACGATGACTATAATAACAAGCAAATAAAACCCATGTTGATTTCATACACACTGGCTGTAAAGTCATCAAAGTATTTAATTAATAAAGTAATTTAATGCAGAGTACTCCACAACAATAGACTAATTAAATGTCATTTGTTAGGAGGTAATGCAGAAGAAATCCCCTGATAGGCTACTGGTATTTGCATGTATGAAACTAATTCTAATAACAGCAGAGTCGGCTTGAGCTTTGCTAATGATCGCAACAATGTTTACGTGGAATAATAAAACAAAATTAATAACTACTCCACAATGTTAAATATCTAATAGAAAAACAGTCATTTTTGGGGCAAATGAACTATTCAATGACAAGTCAAATTTACTCTGATATGCTATTAAACAGATATATTGGATAAATTTAATTTATTGCATCCGTGGTGCGAATCCTTTTCGATAAGGGTCTCGGGAGACTGGAAATGTTGGTATGCAAGGCATGGATAAAGCAAATTACATTTATCTAATTCATTTTACTTTAGTGGCTGGAACCCTTCCATTCTTGTTATGACTAGGAGTTTGCCAGATGATAAATGACAAAAGCACCTGGGCATATATGCAGGATGTAATCATAGTTGTGACTACTAAATTTTGCATTGATGTCATAGTGACATTATTTGAATGTGTGTTTTTTATTTGTTTCGCTGGAGAACAGTCACTGTTTTTCTCGGTAATAATCTTAAAACCTTTAAGAGCATTTAGCTGTAAACTGGTGCATGAAAAAAAACCTAAATATTTAAGAGATTATTCACAAAACGCCAGTGATTGCCGGCTGTGCAAACATACTGAAAATCACAGATGTTGCAGTGCCAACAAACTCCAGCATTTCACAAAAGTAAAACCCATAGATCACTAGGAGAAGCTTTACTGTCAAGTATCTCCTGTTGATATTTGGATTTAACGTTTGTGAAATGCCAACATTTGTTTCTGCTGCAACATCAATTTTCCCAGGAGCTTTGAGAATAGCCTTCTTTTGTGACCAGCTAAAGTATAGATAGACATTTCGTAAACAATGAAGAATTTATCATAATTTTGGTCAGCTTTAGTAAATCCTTTTTAAAAAAAATTAAGGCTTGTGCTGCTACTGTAGATTGGCTGATGTCCAGTTATTTGGTTTTTACCCATTGCTATGCCCTCCACATATTGTACCTTAGAATTTGTAAGCTTTGACAAAGGATCTGGTTTTTTTATACCTTGGTCATGACACATATTTCTATTTATGGTAGACCTAAAATCCCATTACTTTCCAAATATCTTCATATGTTTACGAATAAACAAAATCCAGCACTATTCATTTATCAGAAGAAAAGAAAGACAAAGAAGCTCTAGAGTCAATTTTGTGCTTGGAAATTTGAGGTTTTTTTTGTATTTTTAAAGAATGTTCATTTTTAACAGCATGGTTGAGTATCCTTGGTTCAAAATGTCTGGGACTGGAAGTGTTATGGATTTTGGATTATTTGGGGATTTTAGAACATTTAGATATAGTAAGGAGATATCTTGGAGATTGAACCCAATCTAAACATAACATTCCAGTTATGTTACATATACATTTTATACACATTTATATGTTTAATAATTATATCCCTCATGAGGTCAGGTTTGGAATTTTCCACTTGTGACATCATGTTACTGCTCAAAGTTTTAGAATTTTCAGGATTTCCCATTCAGATTTTTGGATAAGGGATATTCAACCTGTAACAATTTATCAGCAGTAGAATATCCAAGATAACTCCAGTAGCTGAAAAAGGGGGCCTTTCAGAGTACACTTTACTAGGGATCTCCATAATTCAGTTTAATTTTTAATATAATAATAATATCAATGGTATATTTCTGATTATAATTTGTACTGATCAGTCACACTTACATAAGAACGACTCAAGTCAAGGTAATGTCAACTTTGGAGAAGCCATTTTTAAATTAGCTTACATGCTATGGTGGTACATAGAATATATCAAACAGCAATGGAGATCATGTGAAGAAAGCAAACTACAATTCGGGCTGCAGAAAAAGACCTAATTCAACATGCAGTGATGGTATCCTCCTACGTGTTTTCTGAAGGAAGGTAAACATTTGTTATTGATGTAGTCATTAAATTTTACTGGTTTTATTTTACTATGGAATCAAAGTAAAACATCACTTTATAGTCTATATCAGTGGTTCCCAATCATGGTGCTCAAGTCGCCCTAACAGGCCAGATTTTAAGGAATAACTTGAAAAAAAGCAGACTGAATCTTGCAATCACAGAGCAGCAAATCATATCACCTGTGCTGTGCTTGAGATATCTGGAAAACCTGACCTGTTGGGGTTCTTGAACACTGCAGTTGGAAACCACTGGTCTATAACAAACTGCTGCCATTATGGACTATAGATGGATTAAATACATATATACTAATATTAGGATCGAGATAAGCTATAAAGCAAAAACAACATACAAAACTTTAAAATCTAGACCAAAACAACACTTTGCTCTTCCTTGATAATCTCATGACACTAAATGTCCTTTGTTGCATTAGGCCAAGCAAGATATCATACAGACATGCTTCATTACTCCATTCTATCAGTCTCAGCCTGATATTCCACAACATGTATCGGAAGACAAAGATTGACCATTGTAGCAAATTGCTCTCAATTATAGGAGATGCTGAAGGACATGTATCCATTACAAAATGTGCTGAACAGTAACAAAATTTGCAGGTACATCACTGCAAACCTAATAGAAAAATAAAGATGGTGTAAACAGCATTTCCCAGGTGCATGCTTATAAAATGGTAGCTGATCTTACATTAAATACTAATTTACCATATAGTTATCAATTCCTCTGTGGGTGAATTTGTAATTCTAGTTCAAACCATCAGAAAACTGCATACTAGAATCGACGAACACATGCAGAACATTAAAAATCTATTCATGAAATATAGTGTTTGGCACACTGTGTGGAATTTCATAATACTGTTCCCAAAAGAATACATTTATCAGTATCAACAAAGGAAAATATACTTTGGAGGGGTGATAATGTTAACTATGTAACTATGGGGGGATAAGTGCCAACAGCTATAAAAAATACAGCCACTGCTATGATAACCATCACTCCGAGTAATTGGTTGGGCCAGTGGTCAAGAAACTCCTAGGGCCCTATTCCATAGTTTTCGGTAAAACGGAGATAGTAAACAAGAAAATCTGTGCCTACAGATTTTCCTTACTGTCTCCATTTTACCATCTGCATTCTTAAGTCGGAGCTTTAATAGTGCCTGGCCTTGGAACGAAGCGCAAGCTGCCCTATACCAGTAGAGGAGCAGAACGCTGCTGCAAGTATCATCTCGAAGAATTCATAGGACTCCATGGAATCTTGCCCGGTTGTGAGCTATCGCAAAGTCGCATACAGCTGTGGAGGAATTGCGGAGGGACAATAGGACCTATTAGCTCCCAGTGTTATTCTGCTGTCAGCTGCTCGTGCTGCCCTCTCCACTTCCCTGCAATTCGGGGAATCAAAGTTCCCCACCCTGCGGTGTATTCAGCATTCACCTCAGGGTCCTCGGAGTGCAGAGAAAATCTGACGAAAACCTGCCAAATTCCTGCCAAAATCCCGAAGAAAAAACGCCAAAAAAATGTATCCGATATGATCCGAAGTATCGGATCACTCTAACCGCCGCAAAAAAAAACACGAAAACGTCCAGAAAAAGCCAATGAGCAGCCGATCACAGCACAGACAAGCCGCCAGAAAATGCTGACAAGCTGACGAACGGGGTAAGAAACAAAACAAGGTTGCGTGAAAGTTTCAAAATTGAAACACTGTTTGCAAAAAAACTACTGAATGAAAATGTCTGGAATTTACATATAAGATCCAATGAATGATAATAAAAAGGTCTGTCACAGAAAAATGAGAAAACGCTTTTATTAAAAAAAAAGGAAAAAAAGTTTCCAAAAAAATCGCGAAAAAAATGCTTAAAAGATCCAGAAAAATCTATGACTAAAGAAAGTTTTTACTGCAGAATAAAATAATAAACGGTTTATTAGATATTGTATTAAAACGGGAATATTTTTAAGATTGAAGCCTATGGGAGTCACCTGAATAAACCTGATGAATGAAAACACCGAACAGCAGGGCACTTTGGCAACTTTTTAATGCTGTTTGGTGTTCTCTAAATAGTTTAACCATTGCGTCTCTATGGGGGATTTCACTGCCCTCGAACAGGCACCGTACATGCAGGCAATTCGCCAAACTTTGGTGAACTGCCTGCTCTCTGAATAGCCAAATGGCCCCGAAATGTCACCGTACACTGAATTTCTGTGTCCGGTTACATTTCGGCGACATTTCTGACCTGTCTGATTAACCCCTATTGTGTTTCATGCGTTTTACTAATACATTGTGAATAGAAATAGTAGAATTTAGAATTTTAAAATTAAGAATTATGTATATATTGGACTCTTGGGGGTCAAGTTTTAATAGTGGGAAACTCTGTAAGAACATTTGAGCATGTACTCGTTAATTCTTACATAAGTAGTGTCTGGTTTTTTTTTTTTAGTTTTTGTTTGTTTGTGTTTTATTTCTTTAATTTACCATAATTACTTTTTATGCAGTACATAATGTCCAAGTCTCTCCGTTAATAATGTAAGAAAATATCATAATATCACAGCACTCACACCATACCATTTGCACAGAATGCTAAAGGTCTATGGCTTAATTGGAGACATAAATAGGAGTTCATTCTATGTTTCCCTGAACATCTTCTCCTTATTTACCGATAATTATAATTAATAGCCTAAAGGTCAGAGATGGGTGTAGTGTGATAACATGCAGATAGATAAACAGTATATAAAATTATTACAATTAATCATCAAAGACTGGTGAGACATTGATTTACTATTACTCTTATTGAATTTATGCATTTATTAATATATTTGCCTTTGAATAAAACAAATCTAATTCAATGAACAATATAACCGTACATTTTAAACAATGCAAACATTAGAGTTTATCACAATCATTACTTCCATATTTAAAATATATAATAGTATATTTATTTTTCGTATGAGTGTTAGAAAAATGCTAGTTGTCTTTTCTTAACCCTTTGACTAGCAAGTGCCTATTATTAAAAAAATAAATCTAACACTTATTTGAAATATTGGATTCAACGATACCACTTAAATATAGGTCAAATAAACATTTTCCAAAAATTTAATTTGAAGACAGTTAAAAGGTTATAGAAATGTAAGCATTTTTTATGTAATTCTTTACAGAATTATTGCTGAAATGAAAGGTTCCAAACTGTAGACTGTGACTCTTATTTTGCATGATTGTAAATGGGTCTGCATTATTAACATATAGGCAGAAATGCCCTTTGTGTCAAATACAATAAATAAGATAAAGATAGATAATAAAAATAGTCAGACGTCCTCCTTATGGGGATGCGTAGTGATCACAATGGCATTATTAGCAATGCAGCTTCCAAAAAGTGCTAATAAATAATATATTTAAATGTGGGCATACTTTTTACATATGGAAATTACAGTAACAGATTGTACCTGTATAAGGATTTTTAACAACTATAACTTCATGAATCTTATCTCTGTACAGCAGTTATTGACCACAAAGATCCCCTGTATTCGGCCCTCTCCCTGCTGTTTTAATGCAGCAGCAAACTTTGTCTTACTTTTTAAAAAACATTAAAACAGGGAAGCTCCTCGTAGCTTCATTACAATAAATCAGGGTGACAGAAGTTAGATTTCACAAAGAATTAGGTTTTCCCCCCAGGGAGTGGACTAATCTTGACCAAGGTATGCATATAGGGTTTTGTATGCCAATTTTCACTGTATCGCAATGCACAATCTGGTCTAGGTATTTTTAAAGTGAAAGGGTTAAAAGAAAGCCTTCCATAAATAGAAAAACAATTGTATCCCATTTAACAAACCCTCTACAAAAATTTACTTTTGCTTTTCCCAGCATAATAGCCAAGGTCAATGAATTTGAGAAAATGTTGGTGCTTATCTGTTCAAGAGTAAATAGTATAGAGTTTGAAAGCAAATTGCAATGTATCAGAGCAAACAGATTTCCTTTCCATTTAGAATTTCATTTAGGACAAAAAGTGCCACAGTCCTGCATTGTGACCTCTTTCATTTGATTAAATACCTATAAAAAGGCCAGTAGCCTGCATTCTTCAGTATTAGGCTAGGGTCAAACGAATGCAATTTTCGTATCGTCCGGAAAAAAGTGCATCCGAACGCATTGACGTATTTTTTCACGGAAGACGCGAAAGCAGTCATACGATGTGCATTTTCATGCATGATTTTTTTACGGATCTTCAATAAAACGAGAAATATGAGTAACCAAATCAATTTGGACGTTATGTAGGCTGATTAGCAGCGTCTGACGTCTCCTAATCACGCACACACGCCGCTATGCGGGCACAGCGCACTCTGTACGTCAGTACTAGCGGTTTGACGTTCTCGAAAAAATGCATTCGTTTGCCGCTTGTGTTGTGCGGCTGAACTTTCATGCGGCTGTACTTCGAATATTGGCCGTCATTGGACGTCATTTGCTGCTACTACGGCCGTAATAAAGTCGCCTGCACACACGTTCGCACTGCGTTCGTCTGACCGCAGCCTTACATTGGCTATGATAAGTCAACATATACAATATTGCGCCACTGAATAATTTCACTTCAAGATATTCAACCACTTGTTTCTTTTTCAATACAGCCAATGGTCCAGGTAAAGATAATATGTCTCTTTTGGCAAAGATCATTTTCATATCTTTGCTGTTCTTACTGTAAAAAAAAACATTCTTCTACGATAGGGAAAATATATTTTGCATTCTATATCTTACTACGAAGACGCAGCTAACGCTATTTTTTTTTTTTGAGTGCGTTGTAGTAGGTACTAACAGTACAATATTTCAGATACCCATCTTTTCATTGTATAATGTAAATATCTATGTAGTTGTTCTGATGATAGTTTAATTGTATCAGTAAAAATATAATAGTTCTTGGAAATTGAGACGAGTTCTTTACAAAACGGCATGATCCAATTCTTTAAGCTGGAATGAAAAGCCGCATGCTGGCTTGGGATCAGAGGTTATAAGAGGCAGTGATTGGTGAGATGAGCATTTATCTTAGAGACTTTGGGAAGGTTTCCACAGGAAATCTTTCACTTTTAGTGTGTTCATGTTTTATACCTTCAAAACCTTTTTATGGCACAAAGCTGTAGTTTAGAAGTCACATTACATGTAGGTTGCTTTTAAACTGGACATCTAAGAACCCCACAAGTGGTCTATAATTTAAGACTTTCTCAGTTGTATTCTACTAGTGATCAATAAACTCTCGCCTGGTAATGACAGTTGAAACCTTAGGCAAAAAGATAATCAGTTTATCTCAGATAATCAGAGAATCTAATTTCTCCAAGCACAGCTAGCACCCCAGAGTAATCCGTATTTACTTTATTTATTATATGGTCATATATATTATATAGTAGAATGTGCAGGAACTCACCAAAATTTTCCACACACTCCCTCAAGTAGCACGTCCTCATATAGAAGAAGGAAAAAAAACACATGAACATACACTGACAAATACACACAGTGTCAGGATCCGTGCCTCCATGTGTTAAAGAACATTACCTGCATGTAGGCTGTGATGTATGGGTTGTTAGACTGTGTAAGAATGTATGGTGTGTGTGTATTGTGAGGTATTGACTGTTGTTGGTTGTGAATGATGCATTGCTTTTCTTCTGCCTTCCTACTTCCTGTTATGCTCTGAGATGATTACTCACTTCCTGTTGTCGGTTGGGGGGAATGCTCTGGTAGATGTAAAATGGCAGCTGAAGCAGAGCAGTGTTATGAGGCAGCTCTGTGAGGAAACTGGTCTACACAGATTAATAAAGTGCAACTTGGTTATCCAGAAGTAAGTGATTGCTTTAATACAAGTCAACCAATAAAGTAAGAATATAAACACGTTTGTGGGCAGGTACTTCTGAAGTGCTGCCCATGCTCACCACTGAAACAGTTAATCACAGCAAACACACACCACACCCCAACCTGCTGGAATAAAGGTCCACTGCTCCTTATCCAATGTGACTCTGCATTGCACGTCAATCCCTATTAGTGTTCAGACCTACTGCTGTGTTACTCCTGCTTTACCGTGTACCAGACCCCCCGCTTGCCTGCCGCCCTGTACCAGCCCCTTGACCATGGATCACCCTTTGACTAGACTCTCTGGAAATATCCACTTGAACTGCGTCTTGGATCTCCCAGTATCTGTCTACCCAAAGGTACCATCTGTATGTCCCTGCACACTTGGCTCAGACACCCTGAACTTGGGTCCCACTATGGCACACAACAGGTGCCACCTTGACCCACAGACACTTAAACAAGCACTTAAACAGACCAATAAACACATACCTACAGAGACGTGTTTCGGGATTAACAACCTTCCTCAGTCGGTATATTTAGGTGCACTATTGTCCAAAAAATCTCCAAACAGGACAATAGTGCACCTAAATATACCGACTGAGGAAGGCTGTTAATGCCGAAACGCACCTCGGTAACACATCTGTCCATTCTTTAATATGCAATTGATTTTTTAATTAATAAATTTTATATGGTTTATATTCTATTGACTACTCTCCTTGGATATATACTTGCCACCACTTGAAAGCTCCTGATATCTGGCCCTCAGACAGTTGGGAAGAGGTTCTGGGTATCCATCATAGTGTACCTGATGCTGTATTGAGTGAGCCTGTGTGGAAGAGGCTCCATATCTGCCATCGCAACCAGAGTTGAAGATTTAAGAAGGGATACGCCACCCTCTATATGGCTGGAAGCTCCTAAACCTAGAGCCAGGGATTTTTTTGGGCTCTTATAAATGTGAGTTTCCATATTCCTACGAGTGATTTATTTGCCATATTTAATTGGGATTTTCTGCACTATTATTTCTTCATTTTTTCTCTCCCCTCGAATCCTTCTTTTTTTTTTTCTCTTCTTTCTCCTTTCTGGCTATCCTCTCTATTATTGAGAGACGGCAAGAGATACATAGACCAAGAAAGGAGGACTATATTTGTGCATCGCTTGAACATAAATTTTAAGGAATTAAATAAATTTTAAGAAGTAAATTTTAAGGAATTTTCCCACTGGTATTCATACTGTTGTATTGGATATCATTGAATTTCCACATTTTGCACATTTGGACACTGTTGCACTTTATAGACTCTCTTATACCCATCGCACTGCTGGAATTTTATATATTGTTGCACTTTACTGTGTTCTATGGCACATTGCACTTTTATATGTGTACATTGATTGAATATTTGTCACCTTAAGATTGAAGCACTTTAAGACTGAAGCACTTTATGTTTGATATACCTCTTTGTTGAAGTCTACCTTTAAATCTATTTTTGATGCGCTACAAAGGTTCTATCTATAATTTCATTTTTGGTTAATGCAGATTTTGGTTGTTTTTTCTGTATATTGCGCTTATCCCTTTGGGCAGCATCTCACTACTTATTAGTTATAATTTAACTACTTCATAACACTATAGTAATCTGGTTTATAAATAGGCGCCTACGCTGTATGAGATATATATATATATATATCTTTCTTCTTTCATGTGCATGTAAATGCTTTTCACAATGACTTATATACAGAATCAGAAAAATATTTAAGATTTAAATCTAAAATTACATTGACAACTTTCCACATACTGTTTGCATAACAAATATATAACGTACACGAGAAATATATATCAGAGATAAAGGAAAAAGATTCTTAAGAGGGATTACGACCCTTTAGAGTAATACAGTGTGGTTGTTATGTATAACGAAACATTGTTCAATCGCTTTGGTTATGATATTTAAAGTCTTATTTGCAGCTCATATTTATTTTATTTGTATCAACAAGTATTTCCCTTTTGGGGCTTTTACATAAACCCATCATTGCAACTACATCTCAGAATAAACAAGAGGTAATCACGCAATTAATAATTTGAGGTTAATTCATTTTGTCACATTTTTAAGAGTTTAATTATGATGTAATTAATGAGGATGCCTACAGAGTGAGGGGAGTCCAGTACAGAAGAGATATGAAGGGATGTTTGTGCTTGTGTCAAGATGATAAATATACTGTATATTGTAACTGGCCTGGGAAAGGAGATGACTACAAACATGTTTACCAATGTTTTACTGTAAGATTGATTGGGTTCTACTCAGATAAAATTTGAGTTTCTTCGTCTGCACCATGACTGCAGTATCGTTTAATAAACACATCAAGAATAATGATGGCTTGTATTCCAATAACAAATGTAAAATTAAACATTAAGCAGATAAACAGGCAAACTAAAATGCTACACTCAAAAAACATGTATCCTTACATCTCACAAAGACCATGCTTTTTGGTCAGGAAGGAAGAAGTATGTGGACTCATGAACAGAATGTGAGGCAAAATCTAAATAAGTAAAATGCTTGTTTTAACATGTTGAATGGCTTTAGGTAAAGTTCAAAAACAGTAGAATGTTGCTTTATTAGAATTACTCATGAAGATTATGGCTTTGAAAATTAATAAATACATTATAACTAGATTATGAAAGTTAAGTAAAATATATAAATTATTATTATTAATCTTTATTTATAAAGCGCCAGCATATTCCATAGCGCTATACAATGGGCACAATACAGACATGGTAACAATACATTGATACAACATTTGACAAACCAGTACAGGAGGAAACAAGGGCCCTATTCCCGTGGGAACTCACAATCTAGAAGGGTTGGGGTGGAAACAGGAGGAGAGGATTGCAAGGTGGGAGTGATGGACTGCAAGGTGGGAATGATGGACTGCTTGCATCAATGAGTTGGATGGTAGGCTTCCCTAAATAGGAAAGTCTTAAGGGAGCGTTTGAAGGAAGAGAATCTAGGGGAAAGTCTGACCGTATGAGGGAGAGCGTTCCAGAGGATGGGGGCTGCACGTTAGAGATCCTGTAGTCTATCATGGGAAGAGGTGATGCGGGGGGAAGCTAGGCGCAGGTCACTGTTTGATCTTAGGGAGGGGCCCGGGGTGTATTTGGTGATTGGTGAGGACAGGTAGTGGGGAGTTGAGTTAGTGAGAACTTTGTAGATCAGGGTAAGGATTTTGAATTTAATTCTTCAGTGGATGGGTAGTCAATGAAGGGACTCGCAGAGGGGAGAGGCAGAGACAGCGCGGCGGGTGAGGTGGATGAGCCTGGCAGAGGCATTCAGAATGGATTGTAGGGGGGAGAGGCGGGAGAGAGGGAGGCCAGCTAAAAGTTTATTCCAATAGTCAAATCGGGAGATTACAAGATTATACTGTAAATAAATAAAATGCCGATTGATAAACCACCCTACCCCAAATCTCTTTAATTTATTCCACTAGAAATATTATAAAAGGCCTTTGAAAAAGTATAACTTTGAATCCTATTACAAATGTAGTGGAAATCTGCAATTAGTAGCAAGTGGAAATGTTACAGTTAGAACCCAAATTCAGAAAATTTACATTTTAACTAGTAAAAACTAGCACATTCAAAGCTCCTTAGTGATTCCTAGTTTTAACTAGTCAAAACTAGAAGTTACAAAGCAAGTTACAAGCTCTGTCACAACTGCTCATTTTAGTTATCAAGATTGAAGCTACAAAGCTCTGTCGTGACTCTTAGGTTTATCTGGTACATTTCAGTAAATTCTAGTTATGTCTCCTTCTCCTGTTATGTGATTTAAAAGAGTTTTAACTGAATGTAATGTAGTGAATATGGGTTATGATTGCCAAATGACACTATCAGGGTTATTCAGAGAGCGGTGAAAAGCAGGAGAATGACTGGAGAATGGAAAATTCTAGGCCAAAATAGCCAAACCAGAAAAATTCTCCCATTCATCTCACTTTCCAAATCGGCTATTTTGACCTAGAATATTCCATTCTCCAGTCATTCTCCTTCTTTTCACTGCTCTCTGAATAACCCTGTATGAAAACTAGAAGTCAATAAACACTAGTTTCAGCTGCAATCAAATCAGTTTGATTGCTGTAATACAGAATGAATTGTTCCAAGATCAAGTGCAATAATATTTTTGTAACTGTCTGGAAGCATTTCTCACAAAATTTTTAGTGCAGTCTTAAAATTTTAATTTTTGACAACATTTGAATAATATCACTTTTGTTTTAATAATATAGTAAGTATTCATTAGGCATCCTGAGCAGTTTCTCCAAAAACATTGCTTTCCACCTACTGTCTGCTAATTCCTCACCCTCAGTTCCGAAATTAAACACCAAGGTGTCTCAGGACCTACAATAGTATAATTGACATAAACTTTATTCCAAATATTGACACAAAACAAACACAGACATACATAAGTGAAATTGTTCCCTAGTATCCCATAGTATGGCAATAATGGCGATCAATAATGGCCTATAGTGGAGAGCAATAGGATAGAAGAGTACAATGACTAATACCACGGCAGTTCTAGCTGCTTACATACCTCCCTTGCTAAACAGAAAATAGAGCCCAATTGGTATCCACAATCATAAAAAGGACAAGATTAGATAGTCTGGACAACGTCAACTAAACCAGCAGTAGGACTTTTAAAAATCAGAAAAAGGCATCGCTCAACGCGTTTCGCCCTACCAGGCTTAGTCTTGAGCTAGGTGGCACCTGTGTGTCCATTTGTTTTGTGTCAATTTTTGCAATAAAGTTTATGTCATTTATACCATTGTAGGCTCTGAGACACCTTGCTGTCTAATTTTGTGCTGTGCTGTTTTCGTATTGTGTTAAGCCCTCCTGAGCACTACTTGATTGTTTTCTCACCCTCAGTTAGTTCACTTATCCTATATACTGATATAAACTTCCATTACATTGATGGAAGACAGGATGTAAAGAAGTCCAAACAGGATATAGACATAAACTTTATAATATTACTAAGCGAAGGTAAACTAGAATTTACTGAAGTGTAACAGTAAAAATGAGGAGTCACGAAGGAGTTTTCAAAAACTAGTTTTTAGTCGTCAAAATGCGAATTTACTAACTCAGGCTCTTTCTGTGAAGAAATACCACTAATAGTAATCCAACTATCCATTTAGGGTACAATTGACTGTTGCAAGAATTTCTCCTAAGTAAGGTATGTAACTTCTTATTAAGAGTTAAGATTTGTTTTTAATATTTTTTTAAGTGGATATATCCATGTTTTCCAACACATGGGAAAATATATATATATATTTTTTAAATAATTAAAGGACAGTGATAGCTAGTCTACCTTTAGTTTGAATAGTGGGAAAATATGGTATGTTACCACTTTCTTGTTTTTACATTTTCCAAGCAACAAAACAAAACTTTGTACTAATGAGAAAAGCTTAACCTAGTGAATAGGGATAAAACAGACACTTCTAAAACTTTAATTAATGAGATTTAATTAGAAATGAAGACACTTGAAGTAGAAAGGAAGAGATTATACGCAATGAGGAAATTAATCACATTTCAGAAAAAATACAAAAACAACATGTTATGTCTGTTGGATTAAGAAAAAAAATTAAATAACGCAAGCATTTCGGTCTTTACAAATATTATGTACCATCCTGCTATTTATATAATAACTGTATATTTTAATACAGGTAGCTTGACTTAAGGAATAGAACAGAGAAAATGATGTTACAAGTTTTACTAGGTATGTGCAATTATTTTTGGATGAATCGAGATTCGTCCAAATTTTGGACAATTTGTTGATTGTTAGAAACACTAACCAAAAAAAAAAGTTGACCGTATAAACCAAAAGAACAAATCATATGGCATTGATTTATGTTTTTTTGTGCAATTCATATCAATTGTTGTCAGTGCACACATGAAGACACAAAACAGGTATAATACAGTGATGCACCACACACACAAAAAAGAAAAAGACACAAATGTCTGCCCACACCATTCTACCACAAGGTGTACTCCCAATCACTAATATGAGATTACAAGACTTCAACTAAATATGAATTTAAATATACATGATGCAGCATAGCCAATACCCGTTTGATTTTGTGAAAGTTGACTCTTTAGACCATGTACCAGAACATATTCAGATACGTTTAAATTAAACATGTTTGCTTAATCTATCCATGAGAACACGATTACAAAGCAGTCAAGGCTTGGTCCTTGTTATCTGTTTTGCACAACGGAATACAAAATATAGTGAAGTATGTAAAAAGTAATAAGATCTTGTTGTCACAGACAGCTTCCTTTTGGCAGACTCCCATTACCAAGAATCAATCATGTGGCTCCACAATATTTGTCTATGGATAATCAACACTTTCTTCTGGTACCCACAGACCCTTAGATGTTGGTTCAATTGGTAGTAGCTGGGTCTCCATTCCTCACCGTATATCATAGAAAACACAAGTAGTAGAGTGCACCCCTATTGTAATTCAGTTTGAAATATAGGAAGGAATGAAAACCAATTTGATACACTCGTATTGGGACAGGCATCTCTTGGTTCTAACTTTGATATTTGAGGGATTTAATGGAAATCTCAAATAACCTCCTCCCACTGCAATGATTTTTTCAGGAACTTTTAATTATAGCTCTTGAAAAAAAACATAAGGCAAGGAGGTGCACCCATACCATTATGGATCAGTATGGGAGTATTGTATAGAGGTCAAACACTCATGTGGGTGATGTTGAAATGCCTATGGGACTGTTACGGGTGAGCTGGGTGCTGAGCCCAATATGCAGGTGAAACCAAAATAAATAGAATATAGGAGTATGGTACGAGGGGTTTATTAAATGAAGACAATATAATAGGGCAAAGGAATAAACATAGAAGGCAATAGATAACAAAATAAGGATGAAATACTTAAAGGAGAACAAAGAATGGGAGACTGATATGGGGTTATTCAAAGAGAGCTGAATTGGCTCTGAAATTGTATCATACACTGAATTCCCCGCACATTGCAATTTTGTGGACAATCGACTAGTCATAAAGTTGTCAGTTCACCAAATATTGGTGAATTATCAGCAAAATATGGTGCTCTTCGACGGTAGTGAACTCCCCATAGAGAAGCAATGGTTAATCTATACAGAGAACACCGAAATGTCAGTGAAATGCCCTAAGAGCTAAATCTGTGTAAAATTGGCTGAAGAATTCCCTGACATTGGATATTCAGCAGCTGATGCAGTAAACCTTGAGCTGCAGCTGTAACGACTATAACTCAGTTTGGCAATAGATGGTGCCATCTACTGGCCAAATGGGTTATTACAGTAAGAAATACAATGGGAATATGCCCAAATATTTCTTACTGTATACTTAGTTAAAAAATATTTTTAAAAAAACCACTGGTTCCTGACAATGTTTTTTTAGAAAATCACTAGGTAGTGAAGGGGTTAGATAACTAGTTGTGCAGAAACAACACACGTGTACAGACCCATTACCAGAAACACATTTATTTTAATGAAACAAAATATCTCATCTGAATTTTACACAAACCAAACAGGTTCAAACTAATTTGGATTAATTGAAGCAATAATAATATCTGGATGGAGTGAAATTTACAAACTGAATTTTCACCTGTATAAATGCCTAGTTTATACAATTTAAGCATATATTTTGTCTATGTGATGTATTCATCAACTAATCTATATTTATATTCATTTATGGTGATACCTGAACTCCCAATTCCATTTTCATTGTTATATGACCAAATTAATTGTGACACAGATTTAAAAATCGCAAGCAACATATTAAATAGTTTGAAAAGGAGTTATCACCGTCCTCTACCATACCCTTTACTACAATGATAAATATTGGAAAACCAATGCGAAATCAAAACATGAATTAAATACAAAATCTTATGCCTCTGTGTTGACCTTCATACAGCAAAATATACATTTATATGTACATAAAACAAACACATGCAAAGAAGTAATGCACTTTGGAGTCTTCTTATTGGTTTCAGCTAATCTTTAATGTCGGGTTCATATTAAACTCCACATTAAAAGGTGGGCAAAGAGATGACTTCAGAGTGCACTATTCTCTGTCTGGCCGAGGCAGTGTTGAAGATCTGAGTGCAGTTTCCTGGATGTATATTTATGTATAATATATATATATATATATATATATATATATATGTGTGTGCATCGGTTTTGCATTTTTTGGAAGGAGTTGCTGGTATCCTGTATAATATATACATATATTTATATATATATATATATTTGATAGAAGACTTGGAGTAAGTAACATCTAAAAGAATCTTCTGGGACCTTTGAAATCTGGAAATACCCATGGAAGTAAGTCCCTTTTTATTTCAAGAACTGTATTTGCACATTTTCATATCTTTTGTATGTCTTTTTTATGTGATACTGGCACTGTGTAAAGTTGTATTTTTTATCCTCTCCCATTAAAACTTTAAAACCAGTACTGTCTTGATCTAGATAATTCATGCTTCGCGAGTAGAATCACTTCGGTATCGTTACTGTAGTATTTAACATTTGGTTTGTGTGTATATATATATATATATATATATATATATATTAGCTGTATATGGTTGGGCTCCTGGATTGGGGTGGTATACAGCTAGCTGGGTTTCAAGAGTGCCCTATTACTTTCGTGGTGCAGTGTATACATTCGGAAGGGTGGGTACGGTGTAAGGGGGTTAGGTTGGCATAACTTGGGGCCCTTTCAGCGGGTAGAGTTAGTAAATCCAGAGGCTTGGAGCTGTAATCCCCTTGTACGCTCTCCCTTCGCGCGTCACGATTGGCTTAGCTAGGACTAGGTCGTGACAAACTATATCCTGGCACACACTGCTCCTGGGACTATTACTGCATTTAGCCTTTTGCGTTTGAGCACTGTCTGTCTTCAAAAAACACTTTATTACTTACATTTATTGCCAAGCCATTAAAATCTGTTGATGTCTAAGTCCCTCACAAGAACTTTCATCAGGACAATAAAATTCAATTTAATTCAGCTGATGAAAATTCTTTAGAGAAACTGAAACCGACAGATTTTAATGGATTATAAAATTTCAAAAGTACTGAAAGTATTCAAAAGTTTGCCATTCTACCTATAGAGAGATAAATAGATAAAGGTCTGACTAAAATGTTCACATTGTATCATAGAATAAATGCAGACCTCTGAGTGCTCTCTCTTTGATCCCTGTTTATTATTTAACCCCCTATGCACAGGGAATCTAGTGAGCCGAAACAACTAGTGCATGGTCCCCGTGTAAGTAAAATATAAATAACTACTATTCATTGCGTGGGATGAGTTCAGACCCTGCTGTTCAGTAGTTTCATTCGGCAGGTTTATTCAGGGGAACCCCATAGGCTTCAATGTTAAAAATGTTCTCGTTTTATCCAATATCTAATAAACCGTTTATTATTTTAATCTGCTGTAAAAAGTCTTTTTATTGATTTTTTTTAGGATCTTTTAGGCATTTTTCAAAAACTTTTCATCAATTTTTTTTTCCAGAAGCGGAATCAGTTTGCTACAGCATAGAGCTGGTGCTAACTTTTCAGTTAGCTGCAGTGGTTAGTAATTTGCAGTAGGACGTTGTGATCCTAACGCTAATCACTGATTGCTTATTTTTTGCGCTCCCCATATTAAGCATAGGGAGAGCAAAGTAAGCTTGGGCTAAAAAACGCTAGTACCGATGCGCTAATTGATTTTTTAAACCGTTAGCATTTCGGATCATCTCCCGATCGCTATCACCTCAATTAACCCAGCGGTAACGATCGCTTATGTGAGCGATAGCGCTTGCATTAAGGGGGTGATAGGGCCCTATATGTCCACTGTCCACTGACAGAAGGCTCTCTCTGTTGGCAAAGAACATTACTATATTTGCACTTTTGCTTGAACTCTGGTTTCATGAAGGAAAAGCAGATCTCCAAATTTTCAAATAATTTCAACACATCTGCTGTCATGTACTACGTGTTGAAATTTCAGGGGCATGCTCTGAGCCCAATTGCAAATCAATTTTGTTTGCAATGCTCAAGAATTAGATAAGAAAGTGTACTCAATATCTGGCCACCAGCAAGCACTTTTGCTGATTGTGTGTACTCGATAATGATAGTGAAGGGGTTAAAATAGCATACCCCCATTTATTCTGAAGAAGGATGAACCAATACCAAAAAAATTGAAGTTGTCCATTTGTATAACATGTTAATTCTAAGGTATTCCATCCATCTACAAAAAAATACTAATTCTTAATCCTATGTGTTAAAATAACTTAACAATGTGATTAGATATATGATAGCAGATTGATTACAGGTTGATGAACAGACTTGATTGCTATGTTGTATATGCATATATGATAGAATGTACATTTAAATGCTGAACAACAATATTTTGATTTATACTGTAATGTTCAATAAGCTTGCTTGTTGATTGTGCAGTGACATCAGCTTAATAACGAGAAAGACAACAGCTTAAAAACTAGACAGCTTCCAGATATAAACGGAAAAAAAAAATAACCATGCATTATAGTTTTAAATTATTGTCTCTAATAATAATGATTTAGGGCAAACGGTTCCTTGGGATTTATTATATACTCATTTATTATAGATGATGACATTTCATTTCTAATTAGCTACTCTGTCATAACTAATGGGTAACTCAAACCAGGTAAGAAATAATTAATGCAGAAGTTAACATGACTGGTTCTAAGACATAATAGAAACTGTAGGAAAGAAATAAAATGCATTTGCTGTATAACTGAAATATTACATTACTTGATAATTGGTTTTGGTTTATTTTAAAATGATGATAGGTTTTCTCTTATTAGTAATAAAAGTATGCCTTTCACTGTGTCTGACAATTACTATTCTATTCAACAGAGCCAGTGCACCAATATTAAGATAGCAGGAGTTTTATGGATGTGTCACATGGAAATTTTACAACAGTGTTCTGATATATATAAATATATATATCTCAGAAAATGAAAAAAACACTCAGTTTAAGATGCATAAGAAAAGGATGTATTGCCCAGCTGCAAAACAAAAATGTGGATACAAAACAGGCAAAGGATGGGAGCACTGGGACTTATAAAACAATAAAGTTTATTTGATATACATTAAAAATCAGAAGTTTCGGCTCCTAAGAGTCTTTATCAAGGAATTAAATATATATACATATATAGTGAGGGAAACAATTATTTGATCCCCTGCTGATTTTGTACATTTGCCCACTGACAAAGAAATGATCAGTCTAATAACAAAAAATAAAAAAAATGCATTTCAAAAAAGTTATAAATTGAAATGTATTTTAATGAGTGAAATAAGTATTTGATCCCCTATCAATCAGCGCGATTTCTGGCTCCCAGGTGTCTTTTATACAGGTGACAAGCAGAGATTAGGACTTTCTTAAAGGGAGTGCTCCTAATCTCCGCTTGTTACCTGTATAAAAGACACCTGTCCTCAGAAGCAATCAATCAGATTCCAAACTCTCCACCATGCCCAAGACCAAAGAGCTGTCCAAGGATGTCAGGGACGAGATTGTAGATCTACACAAGGCTGGAATGGGCTATAAGACCATCTAAATGCAGCTTGGTGAGAAGCTGACAACAGTTTGTGTGATTATTTGCAAATGGAAGAAACACAAAATAACTGTCACTCTCCCTCGGTCTGGGGCTCCATGAAAGATCTCACCTCGTCAAGTTTCAATGATCATGAGAACAGTGAGGAATCAGCCCAGAACTACACGGGAGGATCTTGTCAATGATCTCAAGGCAACTGGGATCGTAGTCACCAAGAAAACAAATGGTAACACACGTCAAAGACTGAAATCCGGCAGCGCCTGCTCAAGAAACCACATGTACAGGCCCTTCAGAAGTTTTTGTTTTTGAACATCTGAATGATTCAGAGGAGAACTGGGTGAAAGTGTTGTGGTCGGATGAGACCAAAATCGATCTCTTTGGCATCAACTCAACTGGATGTGTTTGGGGGAGGAGAAATGCTGCCTATGATCCCAAGAACACCATCCCCACCATCAAACATGGAGGTGGAAACATTATGCTTTGGGGGTGTTTTGCTGCTAAAGGGACAGAGCAACTTCAGCGCATCAAAGGGACGATGGACGGGGCCATCAAATCTTGGGTGAGAACCTCCTTCCCTCAGTCAGGGCATTGAAAATGGGTCTTGGATGGGTATTCCAGCATAACAATGACCCAAAACACACGGCCAAGGCAACAAAGGCGTGGCTCAAGAAGAAGCACATTAAGGTCCTGGAGTGACCTAGCCAGTCTCCAGACAGTAATTCCATAGAAAATCTGTGGAAGGAGCTGAAGGTTTGAGTTGCCAAATGTCAGCCTCGAAACCTTAATGCCTTGGAGAGGATCTGCAAAGTGGAGTGGGACAAATCCCTCCTGAGATGCGTGCAATCCTGGTGGCCAACTACAAGAAATGTCTGACTTCTATGATTGCCAACAAGGGGTTTTCCACCAAGTACTTAGTCATGGTTCATGAACAGGTCAAATACTTATTTCACTCATTAAAATGCAAATCAATTCATAACTTTTTTGAAATGCGTTTTTCTGGATGTTTTTGTTGTAATTCCCACTGTTAGAATAAACCTACCATTAAAATTATAGATTGATCATTTTATTTTCAGTGGCAAACGTACAAGATCAGCAGGTGATCGAATAATTTTTTCCCTCACTGTAAAATATATATATATGTATTACACATATATTTTGGATTTTAAAATGAAACCAACATCACTCTGCAATAATCACATGTCTAGCTCTTGCTGAAGAGGATTAACAAACCTAAAATAGATGTTCGTGAGTGGTTTTTGAGATACAAAAAAGTTAGAAGTTCTTGACTTCACTTGTATGTCCTACCCAAAATTCCCTGCTACACATGGGGAGTGTGGCGGCTCCGTCAGCATACAAAGTCTCTGATTTGCTAGGATGTTGAAATGTGTTGACTTCTAGATTCTCTCTAGCAGTATATATATATATATATATATATATATATACGGTATATATAAGCTTCCAGATCTGAAGAAGAGGATTATACTCTCCAAAACCTTTCTTTTAAATGTAATGTTAGTCCAATAAGAAAGGAATCACCACTTACTGCTATACTCTGGTTATATATATCTATACATATATTATGATGGTAATTACAGCTGAAATTGTGACACTGAATTAAACTACCACAACGTTGAGAAGACTGGCTAATACTTATATATACACATACACTGATCAACCACAACATTTAACCCACCTGTCTAATATCATGTAGGGCCCCTCATTTTGCCTAAACAGCTCTGATGAGTTGAGGCATGGACTCCATGAGACCACTGAACGTGTTCTGTGGTATCTGGCACCAAGACATTAGCAGCAGATCCCTTAAGTCCTGCAAGGTACGAGATGGGTCCTGGATTTGTTGTTCCAGACATATCACACAGATGCTCAACTGGATGGAGCTCTGGGGGATTTGGAGGCCGAGGAAACACCTGAAATCTTTCTCATGTTCCTCAAACCAATCCTGAACATGTTTTTCACTGTGGCAGGGTGCATTTTCTTGCTGAAAGAAGCCACTGCTATAAGGGAACACCATTGCCATGAAAGGATGTATATGTCTGCAACAACCTCTAGGTAGGTGATACTTTTCATATATATTTTGGTACCTTTCTGTCATGGTCAATATTAGGTTTATCAGATATGTGAGCTACAATACCTCTACTGTTTTATCGAACCAGACAGGCTAGCCTTTGCTCTCCATGTGCAACAAAAAGCCTTGGGTGCCCATGACCCTGATGCCAGTTCACAGGTTGTCCTTCCTTGCACCACTTTGAAGGTTATTATCCACTGCATACCAGGAAACACACCACAAGACTTGCTCGTTTGGAGATGCATTGACCTAGGCAACTAGCCATCTCTATTTATCCCTTGCCAGAGTCACTCAGATGTTTTCAGTTGCCCATTTTTCTTGCCTCCACCACATGAAACTCAAGAACTAACTGTAATCTTCCTGCCTGATATATTCCACTCCCGGACAAGTGCCATTTTAACCATATAATCAATTTAATTCACTTCACCTGTCAGTAATTTTAATGTTGTGACTGATTTTATATATATATATATATATAATTACAGTTACAAGTATTTATAAAGCACCAACAAGTTCTGTAGCGCTGTACAATGGGAGAGCCAGAACAACAAAAATACATTCAAGTTCAACAAACAGAACAGTAGGAGGGAGGATAAATATAAATTATATCCTGATGAACGTTGAATTATAAAAAAAGTATTCAAGAAATCCCCTTAGTGTTGCTTTAAGTAATATGCCTGTAATTTTAGAAAGAATGCAATAATAAAAATATATAGAATTAAATTTGTTGACCAAAGGGAAAAGATTAACTGTGTTTTTATTCCCTAACATCTGATTTTGAAGGTGAGGTGACCAGAACATTGCATGTTAGGTGATGCTTCATGAAAATTCCCTAGTTAGGGAGTTACTACACAGATAAACAGACATTATTGTCTACATACACAGTAATGAAGAGTGACAGACAAACCAAGATAAATAAAAATTAGGTCAAATCAATTTTAAATACATAAGCAATTTGCATGCCAAATAACTCTGAATACACTTTTCCGTGTGTAGTAAAAGCCTTTCTCACCTATTCTGCTCCTTCAGATTTTTTTTGTACGGTCAGCATAAAATCGAATCAAGCCTCCATTTGATTCCTCAACAGATTTTTTTTCTAGGGGTACACATACAAGAACAAAGACTGCAGTAGAAAGGGGATTACAAAAATAGCTTATATCATCTGCTTTCTGTCAACTGTAAATTAAAAACTAAAAGCAATAAGCATACATTGAAACATTGGACTGTCCCTTTAACAACTGTTGTATTTGCTTAAACATGATGGGTTCTTGTTCTTTCAGGTAAATACTTAACCAGAATCTCATTCAGAGTCAATGATCCATATCTCTATATGATACATTACAAAGTAAGAAAAAGAACAATATTAAATTATCTTTGAGTTGTGCCAAACAGTGTTCATGCTGTTGGATAATGTAGCTAAGCAATTTTATGTAAAAGCAATGGGTATAACGTTCTGCTTATTTCATTAACAATGGTAGTGCTGTAATTTCAAAATTTTAAATAAAACATTAAAACAGCATTTATGAGACCACATTGAAACACATATGTATGCATATTTTCCAAATGATTAAATAAACCACTACACTTATATTCAAGTTAGTTGCAATCAACTTCCAGATAACTAGTCATCTTAATGCCTATTATTAGGCGAGTGACAAACAATCAAGAGTACACAATAATTATGGTGATTTTTTTTTCTTTGTACATTTGTTGTAGCACGGTTGTAAGGCATCTGTGGGAATTGTTAACTTCAGGAAAAGTACCAATTTATCATCAATCAACCCCACAATGTAATCTAATAGAGATACAGTTACAGGTATTTATAAAGCACTAACAAGTTTCGTAGAGCTGTGCAATGGGTGAGACATAATAACAAATATACATAAAAGTTTAACACACAAAATAGTAGGAGAGAGGACCCTGCTTGAAAGCTTACAATCTAAGAGGAGAGGGGTGGCACACTAGGTGAGGTTAAATAGAGGACCTGAAGTAGCAGGGTGCATGTGGGCTGGGTGGGGGGATGGAGCAAGAAAAGTACAGTTGGGGAATTATGGAGTGAGCCGATAGGCTTTTCTAAAGTAATGTGTTTTGTCCATTTTTTTCATTATATTTTATACTTTTTTATAGTAAATTCTAAGATATGATGAAAATAATGGTATTTTTAAAAAGTCCATTTAATGGCGAGAAAAATGGTATAATATGTGTGGGTTCCATAAATGAGTAAGAGTAAAATTAGAGCTAAACACAAACAGTACAGAAATGTAAAACAGCAATGGGCACTTTCGGACAATGGTAAAATCGCCTGGTCACTATGGGGGGTTATAGCTATATCAGCACCTCGCCCCAGAAAACAGCACTAACCTCCCTGATACCCGTCTCAGCTCCTGGAGTCCATAGGACTCCATAGAGGCTTGTGCTTCCAGGCCGCAAGATCACCAGCTCTACTGAGTGATTGCAGAGGGATCTATTTGTTCACGGAACTATTTTCAGCAGACCGGGCCACCCTTTTCGACGTGGGATGAGAGATGAATATGGGATTTTTAGGATGGGGGTTTGGAGCATGTTAAATGGTTTTGCATTTGCAGAATCATTTGGCACCGTCTTTTAGGAGTTGTTAAAATTTTGGCTAGCACATCCCGATGGTAAATTGCGCCAGCACTTCTAATACCTAACTTGTCGAGATGCTAAAATTAGATTGCGCTCCCCGTGTTAGGTATAGGAGACGCTTAAGTATAGTAAGCACGCGCAAGCTACTTACTTTTTCACATGACTGTACCGTCAAGATCAGAATATTGATGCCATGCATTAAACTTCCTTACCCTAGTGCTAACAATTACATATCAAGACGCAACATTAGTACCAACTATGGAATAGAACCCATTGTGTACACCACCCAGCAGCTGTGTAATCAGCTACTCTACACCTAATAAGCCAAGTCTTCCAGGTGCTGCTGGAGAATAGCGTAGGCCCTCGCCGGCATCACCCAAATCAGGTAATACAGGATCAATGAATAAACAGAAAACTATCAGGCCCAGTGAGCTGTCCTATACCAACACTGTAGTCTATGAGGGATTGAGAAGACTAAAAAGGCAGTGAGACCCTTAACGGTGCAAAATACCAATACTTGCAGTGTGCATGATGCAATAAAGTGCCTAATGCTCGACAGATATATTTGATACACCAATATAAAAGTGACTTTGTCTATATACAACTTAGTTACTTATATTTCTTTGTAGATCATTTTTCCTGTCATCATAGGGACCATGTAAGAACAAATAAAACAGCATAGTGCAAATATTGTTTTATACTAATTAACAGAAAACTGATTGATTCCAGAATCACCTTGTTCTGAGCCCATTAAAAAGAACTGGCTCTATAATATCAACAGTGGTCCGGTATCAGTGGTATCTCCACTCTCCAAACGGTCACCTCTGCCTAGCGAAGCCCTTCCAGGATGCCATATTTTGGTGCTGTCAAGCAGGGCTCCTTCACTCCTGTAGGTCGTGGTGTGCAGCGGATATTCCCTGAAAGACCAGCAGTTCAGCACTATAGACAGCAGCCATTGAGTAGCTAACCATGGTGCTGAAACATCAATGTTTCAGCACCATGGTTAGCTTCTCAATAGCTGCTGTCCATAGTGCTGAACTGCTGGTCTGATACATTTTCAATGAAAGAACACTATGTATCAGGACCTTGGACAGGTCAAATGGAACTCACTATGGTGCTGAAATAATAAATTAGGAACAATAAAATTTCACACAAAAATGCCCAAAAAAGTCCTAAAAAATAAATAAACAAAATGGCTTTTTGCTGCAAGTGAAAAAATGTATAATTTTTAAGACATATTTAATAAAAACAGGGAGTTTTTAACATTGAAACCTATAGGCGTTGCAATATTTAAAGAAATCAGTTTTTATTACTTTGAAATCATTTTGTTCCATTTTCTTTCGTTTTGTGTCATTTTCATTCCGTTTCTTTTCATTTTGGAGCATTTTGTTCTGTTTTGGGTAATTTTTGTTACATTTTTCTCGTTTCAGATAATTTCCGTTCTGTTTGATATCGTTTCGGATCATTTTTGTACCGTTTGATATAGTTTTGGATCTTTTTCAGATCGACTTCCCTTCCTCCCTTTAGTCGTTTTCGTTGTGCTACCGCGATTCATAATTTTGTCCGATTCGTAATATCGGATGGCCGATATTACATTTTTCAAAAACGCCAAAAAATTACAAAAATGCGAATCTCAGAATAAAACAAAATTTTGACGATACGAAATGCACATGTCTATGAAATACCCGTTGCAGAAAATACTGCTTTTTTCATAAATCAGGTTTTCATGCTTAATATATAATAATAAATGTTTTTGTTCACCAGGTTTACTGCTACTCACAATTAATTGAGAGCAGCCCTTAATGAGAGTCTTTTATTGTAATTGCTGGTCTATGCTTGCTATCACATTTGAATATATATATTATCACAATATGCCTTTATGTGCCTTTATCACAATATATATATAGTGATAAAGGCACTGGACACAGGTATCAGTGCTTCACACTTTCTTTTATTAGGCAGCCCTGGTACCCGCAGGGTACACCATAAACACAAAAATAAAAATGAATACAGATAAAATGCCTACTTCTTTATGTGAAGTCTAACTTAACATTCAGGATTTCCTGACTGAAACAATGGGCGGCTAAGCCGCTTACCAACAAGCGAAAAAATGAAATGTGCTTTCCTTTTTCTCTTCAGGGTATTTGCTTCCTTCCCTGCCATATCCAGCACCAAGACTGCTCTCTCAGAGGGGAGCACTTCTCCTATAAGGGAAGTGCAGACTTAGGCCCGTGTCAGACGAGCACACTGATCACGTCCGTGTTGCCGCACATTTGTACATCCGTTATAGCATATAATTATGACCAATGGAGCCCCACACACGAAGTACATCCGCACAGAACTGCGGACGCATAATGGACGCGGCAAAGGGACACAGGTTAGGCAAGAAAGTAAATCCGCTAGAACGGACGCACAGAGTGCGCTGCATCCACAACGTCCGCATTGCTTTGTGTGTGAGCGATGGAACGAAGTCAGACGGAGTGCATTTTTGACGTCCAGCATTTTGACGGACAAAATGTTTTTCATATTAATTTACTTTCCCTTCTACATCAGTCAAAAAACGTCAGTCACAAAAACAGACCGTGTGGCCACTACCTTGTCGTCAGTCATAAAGTACGTCCATTGTGCACGGATGCACAGTCCACACAGAATGCGCTCGTCTGACCCTAGCCTTAATCAGGCATTAGCTGTGAGCAGTGGTGTATTTAGGTTTTGTGCTGCCCTAGGCCTGACTAAACTCGTGCACCCCCTAATTTAAATTTGACGCACCCCTTCCTGTCAAGGGCACACCTCTTCCTGGTTAATCCCCACCCTTCCTCTTTAAGCTCCACCTTTTCCTTTTAGAGCTCCGCCTTTTCCTCTCTTTATATTAAAAGTGGATACCAAGTGCCTACTTGTATATTTTGTATACCATTTCAAATGTATCTATTGAGATAAAGAAAATTATGAATTGTTTAAATTCAAGCATTTTTACAAAGAACATCCACGCATGTCAAGTAAACGGGATCGCAGCCGCTCTAATTGGTTGAACAATAAAATCCACAGAAACGTGCACTGCATATGAGCGTATCATAGAGCTGCACAGCAATAAAACCCACAGAAATGGCACTGTGTATGAGCATATCAGAGCTGCACAGCAATAAAACCCACAGAAATGTGCAGTGTGTACAGTGGCGTAGCGTGGGTTGTCAGCGCCCGGGGCCAGCCAAGAATTGTGCGCCCCCCCAACCTGTGGACACGTTATCGATATTGCCCCAGCCAGTTCACCTGGATATTGCCCCAGCTCACACCTGGATATTGCCCCAGCTCTCACCTGGATATTGCCCCAGCTCTCACATGGATATTGCCCCAGCTCTCACATGGATATTGCCCCAGCTCTCACATGGATATTGCCCCAGCTCTCACATGGATATTGCCCCAGCTCTCACATGGATATTGCCCCAGCTCTCACCTGGATATTGCCCCGGCTCTCACATGGATATGCCCCAGCTCTCACATGGATATTGCCCCAGCTCACACATGGATATGCCCCAGCTCACACATGGATTTGCCCCAGCTCACACATGGATATTGCCCCAGCTCACACATGGATTTGCCCCAGCTCACACATGGATATTTATTTATTTTATTTATTTATTTATAAAAGGATTTTACCAGGAAGGATACATTGAGATTTCTCTCGTTTTCAAGTATGTCCTGGGTTCGAGAACATTGAGTGGTTACAGAAATACAAAATAGTAAAATGCAAGAAATTAACACAAGACCAAATATACAGATTAACAGAAAAAATAAATATGGAGGAAATAAAGTCATTATGTTACATGTTTACAGGTGCATTTTGTATTGAGGTATGTTAATAGGGAAGTCTTAAGGGACTTTAGAGTGGGGGAAGATTTGACGGTGTCTGGGAGGTTATTCCATAATTGTGGTGCTCTGTAGGAAAATGAGGATCGAGCCATTTTCTTTTTGTATTGCGGTATTGCAAGTAAGGTGCTGGTCCTGGATCTGAGGTTATAGGATGAGGGAACTGCCGGGGGAAGCAGCATATTCAGGTAGGGTGGTAGCTTCCCAGAAAAGCTCTTAAACACCAGGTTGGAAAGGTGAAGGGTGCGTCTAGAGTCCAGTGATGGCCAGTTTAGTTCTTTTAACATGTCACAATGGTGTGTCATGTAGTTACATTGTAGCACAAAGCGACAGAATGAGTTATACAATGTAGTAAGTTTCTGGAGGTGTGTTTGTGGGGCGGCTGCATACACTACATCTCCATATTCAATGGCTGGCATAAGCATTTGTTGTACAATCTGCTTTCTTACCGCGGGGCTCAGGCAGGATTTGTTTCTGTACAGGGCACCTAGTTTGGGGTAGAGTTTAGATGAGAGTTTTTCGATGTGGGGGCCAAAAGATAGATTTGGGTCTAACCACATACCTAGGTATTTGAGAGAAGTGACTGTGGTCAGCGTGCCATTTGATTTTGTCCCAACATATAGATGGGGTGTTTGCAATTTGTGTAGTTTAGGTGCGGTTCCAAAGAGCATTGTAACAGTTTTGTCAGTATTTAGAAAAAGTTTGTTATTTGCGATCCACTTTTCTACCCCTGTGAATTGTTCTTGCAGCACTGCCTCCAGCTGTGGGAGATTTGGTTTGCTGGTATAGATTACAGTGTCGTCTGCGTACATGTGTACAGTTGAAGCTTTGCAGACATTGGGCAGATCGTTTATGAATATTGTGAATAGCAGGGGGCCAAGTATCGAGCCTTGTGGTACACCACACGTGACTGGGAGGGGGAGGGAAGTGCTGTCAGAAATGGACACAAATTGAGACCTATCAGACACATAGGATTGGAACCAGGTTAACGTACTATCACCAATACCAGAGTTCTTAAGTTTTTGTAATAGGATGCCATGGTCTACGGTGTCAAAAGCCTTGGCAAAATCAAGGAAGATGGCTCCAGTTAGATTTCCTTGTTCCATGCCAGCTTGGATATCATTACAAACTTTTAAAAGGGCAGTTGTAGTTGAATGGTTTGGACGAAAGCCTGATTGATCTGGGGTTAAATAGTTCTGATACTGATAATAATCACGTAATTGAGTGTAGACACATTTTTCCAGAATTTTTGACATTACAGGGAGCAGTGATATTGGGCGGTAGTTGGATACCAAAGTATTGTCTCCACTTTTATGGATAGGTACCACCCTTGCGGTCTTCCAGAGTTTGGGTATGTATCCAGTCGCCAGTGATTCATTAATCAGGGTTGCGACAGGTTTTGAAATTGCTGGTGCACTGATTTTCAGCAGCATTGCTGGGATTTGATCAGGTCCAGACTGGTATTTCATTTTTTGGTTACGGAGAACTTTAGTGATGGCACTGACAGGCACTGGCCTAAAACTGAATTTCTCTGGGTTATGGGGTCTTTGCACTGTTGGTGGGTCCTGACCTGCGTGCAGCCTTTCTGATTGCATGTCATTTCCTAGCTTAGCAATCAGGGTGGTGGCGCATCCAACAAAATAATTATTAAAAGCATTTGCTACATCTAGGGGGTGTTGTACAGTTTGGTTGTTTACTTTTAAAGCAGCTGGTTGGGAGTGGCTGGGGGGTGCTTGTATGTTACTTATGATTTTCCAAAAATTTCTGAGGTTTGATATGTTATTGTTTAAATTTTCATTGAAGTATTGGGCTTTAGCCATTTTTGTTTCTTTTGTGCATTCATTCCGGCATTTTCAGTATTCACAGTGATCGTTCATGGATCCAGTACTCTTGAACTTTGACCACAGGGAGTCTCTAAGCTGGTACATATGCGTGAGGTCAGCTGTAACCCAGGGGAGATGGGCCCCTTTTACTCGCACTTTGCGCAGTGGGGTATGGGTGTTCCAGACTTTCAGGAGCTCGGCTTGAAAGTATTCAATTGCACAGTCCAGGTCTGGGATTAGGTTTAGTCTGTACCATGGGAGCTGTTTGAGATCATTTAGGAAGGATTCAAGATTAAATTTCTTGAAAGACCTGGTGATTATTACCTTTGGTGGACATTTTATGGCCCTTATTTTGCGCACACAGTACACTAGGCCCAAGCTCACACATGGATTTGCTCCAGCTCACACATGGATATGCCCCAGCTCACACATGGATTTGCCCCAGCTCACAAATGGATATTGCCCCAGCTCTCACATGGATATGCCCCAGCTCATGGATATATGCCCCAGCTCATGGATATATGCCCCAGCTCATGGATATACTGCCCCAGCTCATGAATATACTGCCCCAGCTCATGGAGATACTGCCCCAGCTCATGGAGATACTGCCCCAGCTCGTGGATATACTGCCCCCAAGCTCTCATGGATATGCCCCAGCTCAGACCCCAGACCAGACATGGGGCGGCTGTTCGAATGCTCTATCGGCATTCGGACAGCCGCCCCTGGAGCTCCGTCTCCGGCATACTTACCTGCCTGAGCGGCACAGGGAAAGTTTCCTCGCTTCCGCTCTTTGAAGGACCCAAGCCGCGGTCACGTGGGACTCCCACGTGACTGCAGCTTGGGTCCTTCAAAGAGTGTAAGCGAGGAAACTTTCCCTGCGCTGCTCAGGCAGGTAAGTATGCCGGAGACGGAGCTCCAGGGGCGGCTGTCCGAATGCCGATAGAGCATTAGAACAGCCGCCCAACCCCGGGCCTCAACTTTTAGGGGCGCAAATTTCTTTTGAAGTTATGCGCCCCTAAGAAAACTGCACCCGGGGCCGCGGCCCCCCCAGCCCCCCCCACGCTACGCCACTGAGTGTGTATGAGCATATCACAGAACTGCACAGCAATAAAACTCACAGTAATGTGCAGTGTGTATGAGCGTATCCCAGAGCTCCAGGGCAATAAAACTCACAGTAATATGCAGTGTGTATCACAGAATCCACAGCAATAAAACTCCCAGCAATGCAATGTTTGGTGTGTGTCAGCGTATCAGAATCCACAGCAATAAAACTCCCAGCAATGCAATGTGCGGTGTGTGTCAGCGTATCAGAATCCACAGCAATAAAACTCCCAGCAATACAATGTGCAGTGTGTGTATGAGTGCATCAGAATTCACAGCAATAAAACTCACAGCAATGCAATGTGTGGTGTGTGTCAGCGTATCAGAATCCACAGCAATAAAACTCCCAGCAATGTAATGTGCGGTGTGTATGAGTGCATCAGAATCCACTGCAGTAAAACTCCCAGCAAACCGAGTGTATATGAGCACACAGCAATTATGCTGTGGAGCCATCTTGTCAGCAGTGGGGTGCCACTACCAGAGGGTGCACTGTAACTTTGATTCCCTTCCCGGTGGGTGTTCAGTCCAGAATAGAGTCTGTGTTAACGAAAGGGCGGGCAGCTGCGCGCGTGCGTTTCACGTGGTTCAGCCAATCATGTGGTACTGAGACTCAGAGAAATGGCAGTGAAATGCCCTGATGTTCGGTGGTTTCAATCAGCAGGTTTATTCAGGTGAACCCCATAGGTTTCATTGTTAAAAATATTCCTGTTTTTATGCAATATCTAATAAATCATTTATTATTTTAATCTGCAGTAAAAAGTCTTTATTTATTGATTTTTCTTTTAGTACCTTTTAGTCATTTTTCAGCAAACTACCCCCCTTTTTTTTAATGGCGGTTTTTCTTTTTTCTGTAACAGAACTTTTTATTATCAATCATAGGATCTTATATGTAAATTCCGTTTTTTGCTGCCCCCTGGAAAGTGAAATTGAAAGTGTAAATTAGTGAAATCTCAATGTATCCTTCCTGGTAAAATACTTTGCAAAAGTAAAAAAAGAATTTTTTATTTTTTTTTAGGGGTGGGGCCACCAGGCCGCCGCCCCCTGGAAAGTGCCGCCCTAGGCCTGGGCCTAGTCGGCCTAGGCCAAAATACACCAGTGGCTGTGAGTTACCCCTATAGGGGGAAAAGGGCATTCTCCATTCGCCTGCTAATAAACCTGTGCTCCACCACCCTGTCCCTAATCACACTTTCACAATATATATATACACTCTTTATTTACCATGGTGATAAATTTCCTATAGAATTAGGGTCTATGGGAGGGTGTCAGCTATCTTGAGCTGTGTTTTAGCATTTGTATGTGATGTTATACTATTGCTAAAAAACAGAATAAATATTTTGTTTGGTATTATGCCTAATCAGATGCATGGTTGTATCTCAGGTGCCTGGAGTGTCCCTTGAAATCTCACAATAACAATAAACTGAGACAGTGTTGGCGATACACAGAGATATTCCTTTGCTCTGTTTTTACTGAATAGTCGATTAACTGCAGTAGTAGAATGATGTCAATTTGTTTCAAAATATTGCAGTAAAGCGTTTGAATGAATGAGCAATTATTCAGAACAGAGGGTGCAATTATAACCGAGTCACTGGGAATGCTTTGATATGGTTTTTTTTTTTTGTCCCTCTAAATGGAAAGAAAAACAAGGAAATCCATTGAAAAGGGGTAATAATCTGACAGCTGCATTCGGAAAGCACCTTGGCAGCTGTCATTTTGAAGTTAACAGCATCACGTTGGTCCATTCTTAATCAGATTTTCATGCAGAAACAGTGACTGACAACATGTTAGAGATTAGGGAAAGTTAAATAAAATGTACTTAAATTTAAGTGAAGTAGACTATATTATGTTCATTTAACCTCACTTTTGTAGCTTCTGTCCTTGTCTTGTAATGTAAATATAAATTGCTGACCTCTTGCTAAAGCTTCCACCACACCTTCCAGTTCTGTTCATGAAATGCCGCACCTCTGGCCCAGGTCCAGGACTCTTTTGCTGACAGTGATGGCAAACTCTGCTTTTGGTCCAGGTTCTTGCATCAGTAATAATACAACCTTAGCATCACTTTGACATTAAGTCAACAGCATCCTCTTTGAAGACAGATTCAGAGTGTAATAAAAAGTTCACTCCCAGGTGCGGGAGGAAATCAAGAGTATCCCAGTGGGAATGATGGCACATCCTGCTACTTTCCATATGCATATCATCCTCTAGAGACCTTTTCTTACTGTATTTCCTTTGCGATCCTTATCCACTCAGACACCGCTTGCTACTGCTACCTGATTGTTTTAAAATGTTATCCTCTTTCCCCACTCACATTATATACTTAACCTTGGCAATTCCATGCATTTCGAGGGGCATTCTCCAATAATAATCGACATCACATTTACAACATAAAATCTGTTAATTTCTACATTGTTTAATCATAATATTTCAATAATATTGTTAGTATTTCTATAACCACACATCAAGTACTGAAAACCTTCTGAAAAGAATGAGAAATCCTAAATATCATGTATAATTACTGATTACTTTAGAACTGACAATGCCTGTAGTGAATGAATCGGATAATATCAATATGTCATTCTTTTATTGTCTTATTCTTCACATATTGTTGATACAATAGTCTTTCACCTTTGAAAGCCCTACTGTACTGTCACTTCTAGAAAATTAGAACAAACGGATGCTGAGGTGAAAATTACACTTTTCGCCAAAAGCACAAAATCATCTCCTCCTAGAGAGTCTACACAGCTTCAGTAATTTTCCATTTTGCAGCCAGGAACAAGCTTTGACAACATCATGAGCGGAACACAATAGAAACCTAGATCTAAATGTATTCTCCCAAAGACGATTTCAAATAAAAAGAGAGCAAATCTATAAAGCTTTACTAGCAGTGCCCAGTATCTAGTTACATCTGCAATGGTCAATGTAGCTTTATTGTGGTTTTGTTTAGCAGAGTGTGAAAATGTATCTCCATTGCATGTTACATATCCTATAATCTACAAAGGAAACATAACATAAATATAGCATAGGAAACATAAGATAATATAAAAAACAGTGAGTAAGCTACTCCCATCTTCATCCAGTTTGGCAGGGCCGACTCTAGTGTTTGCGCGGACAGGTGCAAGGTAAAATACAGGCCCACTTTTTCATAGAGATGAAAGTGACTGAATGTGATGGAAATGGGTGGCCTAAGTAGTATGGGTGTCAGTATGTCGATTGTAGAGATTGATGAGAGTGTGTGGCTGGAGTGATCTAGAAGTGGATTTGTGTTTGGGAATGTGACGCAGGAGTGAGTGTGTGGCTGAGTGTGATGCTGGCTTAGAGAAGAAGGGGTGTGTTGACTAAGTGCAAACTGCATGCACAGAACACATTACACAGTTACATACACAATACCAAGGGCTTAATGGCAGCTTCTGACCCAGGGGGCAAGTACAACCCATAGGCCCCTTGTGCAGCAACCCGGCATCCCCATTTAAATGAAAATGGCTGTGTTAAATAAATAATAATTATTTATTTTCTGCAAACATAAATTAACAAAAATCCATCAATACCACCTACAGTATCTCTAAGCACCTACCTCAAACTAACACTTCTTATATCCGAACGATGTTCCCTTGTCCTCACATTATTACCCCCTAGTTCATAGCAATGCCACCTTTACCCATAACTACTAACACCTGAATCAGAACAATACCCCGTTCACAATACACTGATTCCCTTTCTGAAGATCCCAGCACTGCCTACCTCTTTAAAATCAAACCTCACACAAAGGAACCCGGGGACAATTTTAGTAGTTGTAAAAGCCACTGAGATTCTCACACTGACAGACACATACACTCAGATGCACACTCTCACACTGACAGATGCATACACTCAGATACACACTCTCACACTGACAGACACATACACTCAGATACACACTCTCACACTGACAGATGCATACACTCAGATACACACTCTCACACTGACAGATGCATACACTCAGATACACACTCTCACACTGACAGATGCATACACTCAGATACACACTCTCACACTGACAGATGCATACACTCAGATACACACACTCACACTGACAGATGCATACACTCAGATACACACTCTCACACTGACAGATGCATACACTCAGATACACACTCTCACACTGACAGATGCATACACTCAGATAGACACACTCACACTGCCAGATGCATACACTCAGATAGACACACTCACACTGACAGATGCATACACTCAGATACACACTCTCACACTGACAGATGCATACACTCAGATAGACACACTCACACTGACAGATGCATACACTCAGATACACACTCTCACACTGACAGATGCATACACTCAGATAGACACACTCACACTGCCAGATGCATACACTCAGATAGACACACTCACACTGACAGATGCATACACTCAGATACACACTCTCACACTGACAGATGCATACACTCAGATAGACACACTCACACTGACAGATGCATACACTCAGATACACACTCTCACACTGACAGATGCATACACTCAGATAGACACACTCACACTGACAGATGCATACACTCAGATACACACACTCACACTGACAGACGCATACACTCAGATACACACACTCACACTGACAGATGCATACACTCAGATACACACACTAACAATGACAGACATATACACTCAAGATACACACACTGACAGACACATAAAGTCAGACACACACTAACACTGACAGACAAATACAGATACACTCAAGATACACACACTGAAAGACAGATAAGCTCAGATACACACACTAATACTGACAGACACATACAGTTAGATACACACACTCACACTGACAGACACATACATTCAGATAGAGATGTGCATTCATTTCAGAAAAATTCTGAATTTGGAACGAGATTTGATAATTCGTATTTCGAAAGTACTTTCGAATAACGAATCGATACGATATGAATTCGAAACGATATATAACAAATTTATTTCGTTTTACACTGTGTCATCATCATAAAAGAAAAATTTGAATAATTGATATCAACTATCGAATTTGAAATGAACTATCAAATTGATATCAACTATCAAATTGATCTTAACTTACAATACAAGTAATAGTCAGCAAAGGACTTTATGAAACAAATAAATTCTGTTACACTGTTTAATTTGACTCAAATACAAAATCTGTGACACAGCTTAAAATTTAACCCTAGCTTTTCTTTTAACAGCAAAATTTGATTAATTGTTTTTTTTTTTAGTGATCCAAAATTTGAAATAATATCAACTATCGTATTGATATATGAAATTCGAATCGATTCTAAAACTAATTTTTCAGCCATGCACATCCCCACACTCAGATACACACACTCACATTGACAGACACATACACTCAGATACACACTACCACTGACAGACACATACACTCAGACACACACTAACACTGACAGACACATACACTCAGATTCACACACTCACACTGACAGACACATACTCTCATACATACATACAGGATGTCACTCTGCTTTGGCTGAAGACCCTGCTCAGCTCCAATGGCACCAAGGAGGGACAGAGACAGGACGTGAGAGGAGGGTCCCCGATGAGAATGCTGCCCTGCCTCAATTGGCCAAGCATAAAAGACCACAAACCTGGTGAGTCAGCTCAATTATTGTTCTTATATCTGAGTTACTGTGTTCCTATTACCTGTATTCTACCTGATTTCCTTGTTGCCGAACCCTGCTTGCTTAACGACTGGCCTTGAACACTGCCTGCCATTAAGACCCCTTTGCCTGCTTCCTACAACTACACTTTGAACGTTGACTGCCATTATGGCTTCTTTCCTGCTTACTACGACTCTGCTTTGAATGCTGTTTACCATTGCTTGGCTGTAAGGAGTTGACTTACCACTTATAACCAGGTTGTTGCTTCCATATTTACTCTCTCACGGAAATTATTGGAACCATCGTAATTTACAAGTCTGACCACTTCCACTGATGTGAAAGCTCTGTATCCCTCATCTAGCCTCTCTGTTAGTGGTCAGTGGTCACATTGAATAGGTCATTTATTCCTTGTATCCGGATCCACATCCCGTCACCTGCTGCACGTGACAATACAAGAGCTGCAAACTTTTTTGCACTGAGAAAAAGTGAGAATCAATAGGAATATAATTATCATTTCACTAAACAAGGCGTTTTAGAAAAGTGTGATTTCAATTAGAGGTGAAGAGATATGCATATTTTGGACTAATTATTTTTTGCAAATAAGCAAGAATGCAGAGAAAGAAAAAAACTATTCAGGAAACTTTACATTCGTGCATGCTTTTCTCATATAATAGAACAGATTAAGCCATTGTATAAGGTTCTGCTAGAGGAAATTATTTTAGGTGGAATGATTTCCCGACCTGAATATTCGAAGACCTTGGCAAATGTAACGTATGCCTCTTAATCATCCTACCTCATTTACCCCTACCCTATCTAAATCTAATGTATCTCTGGAGTTTAAATTGTGATATAATTCTAAAATAAAAAATCATATTGCACTAAAATGGTTTAAATCATATCAATAGAGTATGTAAGCACACGGATGCACAATAAAGGTTATTTAATAACCGACCGTGGCTTGCAGGTGTTCACTGTGAAGCTTATCATAGTGCTCTGTGAATTTAACTGTTGTGGAATGTTGGTGTTTGTTGGAGTTGCAGCATTGAATCGCCCCCTATGCTTGGCAGATCACATAATTATCCCTTTTACTACCAAAATCCAGTTATCGCGATTTGCATTGTAATATATTGAAAAGCACTCATTAGCACATCAAAACACCATTTTCACACCATATTAAGGCAAGATTAGTTTGCCCCCTGTGGAGAAGTGAAATCCATTGTCTTCTCTCAATCCAGTCACCCTGGACATAGATACAACTTGCTGCAAATAGCAGCCATAATCCTCAATATAACAAAAAGTTCAAACACTTTGCTGTTGCATTAGAGCAGCCAGGGAGAGGGCAGAATACAGGGGACACTCTGGGGTCACTCACTGCTGTACAGGGATAGAATACCGTGGGTTACGATGAGGATCCCTGTACAGAACAGATACATGGGGTTACTGAACTTTCCATATGCAAACATTATGCAGGAACATACATGCAGGAACATACAGATATTATTTTTATATTGTGACATAGTGCATGGATGGGTCTGCGTAGTCCCTGTATTTTTGTTTTAAAGGTGTAGGCATTAACCCCCAGGAGGGAATGTGATTTTGTGTTGCTGCAGGTGTCCCTGCAATTACGGGATTAAATAGCTCCTTCTTGAGGGAGGGCACCCAATGAGGATTCCCACACGGGGGAAAGATTAGAATGGGCACCAGATGAGAAGGATTCCCACACAGGGGAAAGATTAGAATGGGCACCAGATGAGAAAGATTCCCACACAGGGGAAAGATTAGAATGGGCACCAGATGAGAAAGATTCCCACACGGGGGAAGATTAGAATGGGCACCAGATGAGAAAGATTCCCACACAGGGGAAAGATTAGAATGGGCACCAGATGAGAAAGATTCCCACACAGGGGAAAGATTAGAATGGGCACCAGATGAGAAAGATTCCCACACAGGGGAAAGATTAGAATGAGAAGCACAGGTTGGTGCTACTACAGAGATGGGAGAGGAATGCTAAACCAAAGGTTGGTTTGAATGGTCTATGTTCTTTGATTTCTTGGATGCTGAAATAAAAGCATGGAATATTTCACAGTTTAAAGGACTTTTGTGTCATAATTTACCCTAGAGGACCGCGCTATAGCGCCCCCCTGTGACAATATTCTACTTGTATTTCTTGGAAGCTACACTGCTAATAATCTCATTATGATTCCTACAAATCCCCAGCAGGAGATCACACCATATTTATTATTTATCTTTATCACAATTACAATAACTAACACTATAGGGGTTATTCAAACACTGACGAATTTGCTACTGAATTTCACCGAACAGTAAATCTTACCATACGGTGCAATTTCATTCAAATGCGGCTAGTCAGAAAAATGGTAATTTGCCAAATATTGGCGAATTGCCAGCGAAATATGGTGCAATTCGGCAACAGTAAAATTCCCCATAGAGAAGTAATTTATTATATTCAGAGAACGCCTACCAGGAGCAAAAAGTTGGCGAAATGCCTAGATTTTCGGTACTTTTGTTCGCCAGGTGTAAATAGGAGAATCCCACAGGTAATGTAAAAAAAGCCCCCGTTTTTATTATATTTTTATTCAACCATTCTTTTTCAATTTTTGTTAAGCATTTTTCTGTATTTTTTGGCGAAATTTTTGATACTTTTATTCTTAGGCTAGGGTCAGACTGAGGCAGTGCGAACGCGCGTTCTGGCGCACATAATCACGGCCGCACTAGCAGCAGATGACAGGCAATGACGGCCAATATACGACGTACGGTCGCACAAAAGTCCGGCCGCGCAACGCAAGTGGAAAATGAACGCATTTTTTCGAGAACGTTAAACCGCTGGTACTGACGTACAGAGTGCGCTGCGGCCGCATAGCAGCGTGTGTGCGTGATTAGGAGACGTCAGACGCTGCTAGTGTGCGGCCAACATAACGTTCAAACAGCCGGATTTCCCTAGACTTCTTTTTACCCCATCGTCATGAAATACGTCCAGAATTGCGCATCGTCTGACCACTTAAGCGTATTCCGTGAAAAAATGCGTGCGCACGCATCGACGTACATTTTGACGGTGGCCGCAGAAAATGCGCTCATCTGTCCCTAGCCTGAAATGGTGGTTTTTTTTTATTATGCAACATACCTTTTTATTGCTATTCATTGGACCTTATATATTAATGCATTATTTTTGTTTAAAACGCCTTTTAAAAATTGCGTTGTTTTATTTAAAAAAAAATTACACCTTTTTGGCAGCTGGTCATCTTTTTTTGGTGTCGTTCGGTGACTGATCGGAGGCCTTTGGTAGTCTGCCCAGCGGATCGTTGGCTGCATGCGGCAATTTGTGGATGCGGTCAGCGGTTTATCAGCATTCGGGTGCGTTCACCGGGTTCATCGGTGTCATTCAGTGGATCCAATCGCCGCATTTCAGGGACCCTGTGGTGAATGTTGAATTCACTGCAGGTTCGGCGAATTAAACTTGTCGAAGGGTGCCAAACAAAAGAACATCGCAATTTCTGTGAAGTTTTGGTGCACTCTGAATAACCCATATAGGCTATTTCTGCCTGTATGCCGATATTGCAGACCCCGGGTGACAATGTGTAAGATACACAGAAGAGGTTAACAATGACAAAGGCATCATCTTTATGAATTTTGTGATACTTCCACCGATCTTACTTTTTGTTGTCTGTGGTATGTCTAAATGGTAGATCAGGAAAGCATCACAGCCAACAGAAAACAGAGATTTACTCTGCTTTATATAATATGGTCTGCAACTTGTTTTTAAAATATATCTTGTAACCCCTTCTCTACCAGTTTCTATAGTTTCTACCAACATAGTGCTGTCGATGCATACTACTTGAACAAACAAACAGCCCTTTAAGCTGTGACCCTATATAAAGCTTCTAAATATGCAAAAGATAATAGAAATACCAAATTATTTTTGTGTCAAAATATAGATTTTTAGTGCTGTGTGGAAATCTTTTCATCTTTTTCTATCTTGAAGAAAGACGTGGGTCCCAATCCGGCTGAAGCATTAAAGAGCCACTAAGACCAAAAACTGCTGCGAGACTTTAACTCTAAGGCTAGGGTCAGACTAACGCAGTATCAACGTGCGTTTAGCCGCACTAAATCACGGCCGTGCTAGCAGCAAATGACGTCCAATGCCAGGCAGCATACGAAGAACGGCCGCACAAATGCAAGTGGCAAACAAACGCATTTTTTCGAGAACATCAAACCGCTACTACTGACGTACAGAGTGCGCTGCGTCCGCTAGCGGCATGTGTGCGTAAATAGGAGATGTCAGACGCTGCTAATGTCCGGCCAACATCACGTCCAGACGAAAAAGTGTTTTATTGATGATCCGTACAAAATCACGACGAAAATGCTATCGCGTATTCCGTGAAAAAATACGTCCATTCGTTCGAACGCACTTTTTCACGGACAACGCGAAAAATGCATTAGTCTGACCCTAGCCTTAGCAGCTCCCTATTACTGATTCAAATACGAGTCAGCCATTAAATTAGTAAATTGGCTTATAATTGGAGGAAGCGGCTAAAGAATATGATATGTTAAGGCTCATGGAGCACTATGGGAATAGGTATGTGGGAACATTTTGGTATGGTAATTACATATTCAGCAGGTTCCACAGGTGGAACTGATTAACTTATTGGTAAGGACACATATAACACCAAGGAAGGAGGAGTAAACAATCATTATACTGGCTGAGGAAGTACCAAGATGGACGAAACTAATTCCGGTATTGTTGAGTTTGTTATTTTATGTTTTTATGCTTGAGCTATAGCTGCTGTGTATTTTATAGTGTCGTCTTTATAAATAAGAATTTTGCCACCAAGATTTCTTCGAATCACCTGCTGAATTGCTGGATGATGGTTTTGAGGATTTCTACCTGAAAAATCCTTATACGTGAAACGTAGAGCCACTGGAGGCTCCACAGAATGTGAGTTTACAGACTTTCTGCCATTATTTATACCACTGATATAAAGGTATTATATAAAGTGGCACCTGCGGTGCACCGCTTTTTCACTCTGTTTCTTTGGGGGTGTGGTGGGAGAGAGAATAAGGAGGAAGAATTTATCTGTGTGGAAGGGAGTTGGGGGACCCTAAACGAAACCACCCATATGCACAGTCATCAGAGCTGATTTGGGCTCTGAAAAATGTGAATGACTAATTTACTTTTTAATCTTTAATTTAGAATTTTGCTATATGTTACGCTATGTGAAAACTCTTTCTTTTTCATGTTATCCGGAGAAACCAATCAATATCCTCCATATTTGTATGCGCATACTTTCATCTTATTATAAGTGTGTCATATTGTGTATAAAGAATACACACCCTGTTATATACTCTGCGCCAATCCACTGTACTTTTTGCACATTTGGTCTGTAGGATGGTGGCGAGAACACCCATGTGGTGTACATCGAGATGTACTTTGTCCAATTTCTAGATTCTTGGCGTCACAATTTATGAAGGTTTTTTTCAGCAGCTAAAGAATGCTAGCGGTGCTGCTAGCTACTGCTAGTAGTCTCTCCTGGAGTCCATAGGACCCCACAGAGACACAAAAGAAGAAGGAAAAGAAAATATTTTAACTTTACATGTATTTTTATTTCTTTATTAAGGTGTTAAATATCTGCTATTAACAACAGGTTTTGGCGAGCAAATTTTTTTTGCTGCAAAAAAAGAATTAATGAGCAACATTGAAACAGAAATTAATCCTTTGGGCTTCTTTTTCAAAATACAACGACTCCTGTGCAAAAGGGCCCAAAATATCCCATAACCGATTATTTTTTATTTATTGTTTTTATTGTTGTATAATCATTTTATGCATAATGATTCAGACCAATCACACAATCATACAATTCTAGTTATATAACTTCAAGAAAGCCTTGTAATAAAATTTATTTAATAAATGAAATATTGCCAGGTTTATTGGATAAACTAACAATTTCTCTGTAATCTAGGGTTTTTCAATATAAAAGGTACATTTTAAGTGGAATTATACAACATGTTACTCTGTAATATAAATTATTCCCTTAACATTTCTTTTTATGATCAGGAATATACATAATGATAAAAGTCTTCTAGTCATATGATTAAACGCATGTTTCAATCTGCAGTGCAATTCAGTAGAAACGTTTGCAGATCAAGACATAAATATATATTTTGAAGAAGCAATTTGCAAATTAGAACAAATGAAAATGAAGATGTTCTGCATTGTCATTCCTACCTTCTGCCATGGAAGGTGAATCCATTATAATAATATTCTCTTTCTATCTGCAGTATACTCTTTGTATCTGCAGTATATTGCATTACATGCAAAGTGCACATTATATTTTATGAAGTCCTCTGCGTATAGTCTAACACTTAATTGAAGATGTGACAGTGAAAGAATCATCACAACACAAAACTAATGGTACAACAATGTGTCTGATCCACACAACGCCCAGGCGATGACGCCGACTGCCATTTCACAAAGTGCATAATGGCCCCTAGGACTGGACTAAACCTACAGGAAATCTTATGCAAATATCCATTTAAATTGTATAGTCTAGGTCAGGATTCAGCAACTTTGGCTCCCTGATGTTTTGGGAAATACATTTCCCATGTGGCACAGTCAGCCTAATGGGTGACTGAGCATCATGGGAGATGTAGTTCCGAAAAACATCAGGGAGCCAAGGTTGCTGACACCTAGTCTAGGTCAATGCCATAAAGTATTTTCCTAAAGAGTTCCAGGATCTACCACGGTTAATACAGAATCTTGAAGACCATAGAGGATGATCAGAAAAAGTATTTATTTCTGATAAATGACCCCCCCCCCATTCTATAGGTTTACTTGTTTTTCTGTCAATGTAAACCGTACTGTAATTTAATCATGGGAGGTTATTTTAACCTTAATGCTGTGGGGTATCCTTTACCATCCTTTTGGTAAACCGGCTTAAACGGAGCACCATGGCATTACACGCCCCATGGCTTTCACCCAAATAACCTCTTACATGTTTCAACTGTAATAAATGGCATTATTTCATTATTCCTTATTTCATTCACTGAACTGAATATTTTGTACATGTTTCTCATTTAAATGTAATATGTTTTTTTATTTAGTTGACCAGATGGACTGGTATATTTTATACCCTTTTTGCCATAACTGCCATCCAGTTCTGCTGTACAATTCATCCCTTTATGAAAATCACCTTCTTGTGACATAATGGTTATTGTCTAACCCAAGGGTCTCTAAGTACTGGCCCACTGGCCATTTGTGACCCGCAGACAGGTTGCAAATGGCCCACAGACAGGGGGCAGACTTACCCGGTCCGGATTGATCTCTTGCTACCCCTGCAGCCCAGGAGGTGCATGGAGCGTCATGGGGACGCCCATCCTGCTTGGTGCCGATCTGGCACGGAGCAGGGGCTTCAGCCACAGCGGACTGCCATCCATCCTTTGTTGTTGGACAGCCCCCGGGCTGCAAGATGCATCGCGCTCGTGTGCATGCGATGACGTCACTCTCTGGGATTCCCCCTGCCCGGCAGGATCCCATTACAGGAGAGATCAGCAGAATCCCATTACAGGAGAGATGCAGGGGTGCTATAGAACCCTGTATCTCTGGATCCATTGGAGCTACAAGGACAGTTGAGGTGTCATTAGAAAGGCCAGAATCTGTGATGATTAAAAAAAGATAATTAATAATAAATAGAAATATTAAAATTAAACACAGTTAAAAAGATATTTTTATTGCTGTAAAAACAGGGGCATTGTTCCCCATAAAATTAACAATGTCACTGCACTAACTCACTATTTTTATATATATATTTTAATAAATTGAAATAATATTTTAATATATAAAATTTTATTTATATTATAATTATTATTTTAAATATATTTTAATAAAATACTGCATTTTGATATCCTTTATTTTAATAAATAATAAGTAAAATATAATTATTTAATTTCTGTGAAGCTCTGCAATACGCTCATACACACCGCACATTACTGTGAGTTTTATTGCTGTGGAGTTCTGTGGTACTGTAATGTGCGGTATGTATGAGCGTGAGTTTTATTGCTGTGGAGTTCTGTGGTACAGTAATGTGCGGTATGTATGAGCGTGAGTTTTATTGCTGTGGAGCTCTGTAATGTGCAGTGTGTATAAGTGTACCACTAAGGTACACTTTCTTATAAACCTGAAAAGTGAGTGGCAGCTTCTCACACGTGCCACAGGGACCTTCTGTGCCACGGCGCAACCTTAGATACAATGAGTATTTTGCCACATTGTGTTTTATGGTGAATAATATGATATGTATAAAACACCACTGACCTTGCTCGCAGCGTGGGAAATGAGAAGGTGAGTAACGGCAGTGGTATTGCTCATTTTATACTTGACAACTGGATAATGCCATTGCTTAGGAACAGAAAATAAAAATACATTTTGCTGTAAATGAAAAGAATAAATGGTTTAATTAAAAAAACGAGTTTGAAATTTTACATGCACCCCCCATGGGATATGAAAACTTGTACAGTGGCCCTCGGGTTTTTTGAATTTGAGACCCCTGGTCTAACTCCTTATGAAGAAGAGTTACTCCCTGCCCACTCAAAGGACTAGGGGTTAGGAGGGAATACAAAAACTGGTCACATCTGCACATTAAACAACAGGCACTCCAGTACGGTGGAGATGTCTAAGCACCACATTGTCGTCTTTTTATGTTTAGACCAAATTTTTGCTAAATGGCGACAACGGTATATTGTTTTTATTTCTTGGCAAAGAACACTCACAATTAACTAAACATTCTAAGATCTGACCTTTTAATTTTAACAAGCATGTATTGACACATGTTCTTTCTTTCTCCCACATGCAAATGGTCACAGTGCAACTGAATTGATTCTCAATCTCAGATGAGATAAAGGCAGTAATTTACTTTGCTCTCAAGTGACCAATTGCACTGTGAAATGCCACATCAACTTCAGTAACGTGGGAATGAAGGGACTTTTAACATATTCCAGCCATACATTACATAGTAGCACTCATAATTTTAATAGTAGGACATGCTGAGCTGTATTACCTTGGAGGAAATGTAACATATATTTACAGTATATGACAAAATTTAACTATCAACATCTTATCGAATATAAAACTAGATGAAAAATGGTTATAAAAATTAGGTATATCAACAATAATGTCATATATAGTGAAACGCAATGGTGGTTTGGGTTTCGCTTGGGGCGGAAATTATCTTGGTACACAACAATACTTTAAGGATCTGTTTTATCATTTAAAATAACAAGAACTCTAATGCTCTAGTCAATACATCCATCCCCATTGTACCATTGCTGTATTACAGCCCCATTTTGCCATTTCCAATTACACACTCACTCCAGTGGTCCATAGTACAGTAAAGTCCCTACAGCAGCTGAGGGACCATTGGCTGCTCCAGCCAACTAGATGTTGACAAGTCCAAGATTTTATTGAATGAAATAGATGGTCAGAGAATCATGGGAATTCTAGTTTTGAAACATCCATGGGGACCAGTGTTTGACATCCCTGGCTTAGAGTATAGTCTAATATACATATGATTGAGAAAGATAGACTCAACAACAACCCGGCCCGGACTGGGACAAAAAATAGGCCCAGGCATTTTAAGTTGAGCAGCCCACTTTCATCTACTGCAGTGTTTCCCAAACCTGTCCTGAGGACCCGCTGACACGCCAGGTTTGCAGGATATGTGAAGCACAGCACAGGTGATATGTACAGAGCACTGGTGAGACCTCACTTGGCGTACTGTGTGCAGTACTGGAGACCGTATCTCCAGAAGGATATAGACATCTTAGAGAGAGTTCAGAGAAGGGCTACTAAAATGGTCTACGGCTTGAAGGAGAAAAGTTACCAAGAAAGGCTTAATGATCTTAACATGTACAGCTTGGAAAAAAGACGAGACAGAGGAGATATGATAGAAACATTTAACTACGTAAAGGGAATCCACAAGGTAGAGGAAGGGACTATATTTAAAAGGAAACAAAATAGCAAAACAAGAGGACATAGTCTTAGATTAGAGGGGCAAAGGTTTAAAAGTAACATCAGGAAGCATTATTTTACTGAGCGGGTGGTGGATACATGGAACAGTCTTCCAGTAGAAGTGGTAGAGGCCAAAACAGTAATTGAATTTAAGCAAGCATGGGATAGGCATAAGGCTATCCTAAACAAAAGATAAATCCAGGTTAAGTATCCATGTAATTGGGCAGACTAGATGGGCCGAAAGGTTCTTATCTGCCGACATTTTTCAATGTTTCTATGTTTCTATGTTTCTATGTTTCTATATGATTTGCTGCTCAATGATTGCAGGATTCAGTCTGCATTTCCTCAAGGTGATCTGCAAAATCTGGCCCGGTTGAGGGTCCCGAGGAGAGGTTTGGGAAACACTGATCTACTGTGATACAGAAACACACACATATTATTATTAATATTATCATCGTCATTTATATGGGGCCAACAGTTTCCAAAGCGCTTTATAATAACCAAAAGGGAACAAGATACAGATAAATGAACATAGGATGGAAACCTGAGGTGTAGAGGGCCCTGCTCATAGGAGCTTACAGTCTATTAATACACTCCTCGATATGCACACCCATACCCAAACCACTGTAAATATACACCCTACACACCCATATTATACACCTATTCAGGCGCACACAGCAATAAAACTCAAAGTAATGTGCGGTGTGTAAGGGCATATCACAGAATCCACAGTAATAAAACTAACAGTAATATGCACTGTGTATGAGAGTATCACAGAGCTCCACAGCAATAAAACTAATAGTAATGTGCAGTGTATATGGGTGTATATGAGCTCCACAGAAATAAAACTTGTGCTCATACACACTGTACATTACTGTGAGTTTTACTGCTGTGAAGCTCTGATACACTCACACACAGTACATTTCTGTATCAGAGCTTCACAGCAATAAAACTCACATTAATGTACAGTGTGTATGAGCATGAGTTTTATTTCTTTGGAGCTCATATACACCCATATACACCGCACATTACTATGAGTTTTATTGCTGTGAAGTTCTGTGATACACTCATACATAACGCACATTTCTGTGAGTTTTATTGCTGTGAAGCTCTGTGATACACTCTTACATAACGCACATTTCTGTGAGTTTTATTGCTGTGAAGCTCTTATACAGAAATGTGCAGTGTGTAAGAGTGTATCAGAGCTTCTCAGCAACAAAACTCACAGTAATGAACAGGGTGTATGAGCATGAGTTTTAATTCTGTGGAGCTCACATAGACTGCACATTATTATGAGTTTTATTGCTGTGGAGTTCTGTAATACGCTCATACACACCGCACATTACTATATCACAGAGCTCCCCAGCAAAAAAACTCACAGCCAAGTGGGGTGTGTATGAGCGTATCACAGAGCTCCAAAGCAATAAAACTAAAAATAATAGTATTTTCAATTAAAATACACGTTAAAAAGTAATTACACTAAAATAAATGTAAATATTTTATATTATTAAAATAAATTATATATTAATACTCTTAAAATAAACATACTATATTTAAATATACATAAAAATTATTAAAATGTAATATATATTATATATTATTTTAATATTAAAATAATTATATAAAAGTAAATAAAAAATAATTTTAAAAATGTTAACAATAAAATATACATTATTATATTAATTATTGCCCCCCTGTCCTGCTTACCTTTGTTCAGGGAGGGGGCCAAAGCCTCTGGGCAGAGGTATGAGAAGAGGGTCATTTCTCCATGGTGGTCCACTGCTGAGCTGCACTAGTGAGAACGTTGGGCATGTTGCCTGGTGATTGGGATGGGAAAGGCTCTTCTTGTGCTGGCTTCTGTGACAGCGAGTCCCCCTGCGGCATGCTGATGACGTCATCAGCATGCGATGCACTGATGATGTTTTCAGCATGTGCCGCGCTCAGAGAGCAGTGGAGCTCAGGGAATGCGGTCTGTGCGTGATTGCAGCACAAACCGCATTGCTCCGAGGGAGCAGGCTGCCTCGGGCTATGCCGGTTGTCCGTTCTCGAGTGGTAACTCGAGGGCTGCCAGCCGACCGGCCGCACAGGCCATCGGCCTACCGGGCCTGACAACAACATTTAAGATATTACCTTGAATGTAAACTATACCAATTGTCAGCAGTATTTTACAGCTTCACTTCCATCCTTGCGTATACATGAAATCACAATCCTAAGTATACACAACCAACACTTTATGGACAACGCCATATATCTCTAGCAGTATACTTCCAGCCAAAAGGAAAACTTCAAAGAAAAATTGATCAGTAACTATTAGACTGTCACTGATAAATAAGATGAAACATGCAGACAGGGTAACTTAATAGATATTCTGATATGGAAATATTTTCCATGACATTCTTTTAAGTGCTGCTACAGTTCGGTAATATTCGGTTTACAGTTTGGTAATATTGAGATAGTCTTATTTATTTTTTAATTTAGTAAGCACAAGGTTAAAAGGCTAAACATAATAATTTCATATAAATATGAATATAAAATGAATGATTTTATGCCAACTTAATAGCTATACAATTGTCAGTTCACTTTTTTCACCACATGCAATGTAAAACTCATTTAAATTGTCTTTGAAGACTGAAAAATTATTAAATTGTACAGTTAGCCCATGTAATTAAACCATTAATATGTGGTTTTTATTCCTGTGGAAACCTAACATTTATCAGTTCACTTGTGGAACGGAATATAATTGTTTTGCTACCACAAAGAAAACTATGAAAATGTGATCCTTCAAATTATATATGTGTATATATATATATATATATGTAGTATACATGAAAATGCAAAAGTCGAGGCTGGTCCTCTTGATTTGGTTTCGTCTTTTTAAATCGCAGTGCTCTGCCATTTCAGATTCATTTCAAGAACTATTACTTAGACACATTACTAATTAAGATATCAAATGAAATTTGATTTTAAAAAACCCCATCCCTTGGATCTAAAATTAAAAGCTAGATGTGGTTTGGAGTTATTGGGGTCTGATCACTTTCCTTATCTTATTACTGTACATCATTTTCAGCCGGGTAGAGAAAAGGTTGCTCTGCAACCATGGAGATTTAGGTTGAAACCACGTTCAAAACGTCTCTTCAGTAAGTGTCCTTGGTACGATACCTAACAATACGTACTTGTCTACTACACAACAGTTGCTGCATAACATCTCTGTTCTACATGTTCTGTTCTCTGTTTTGATGGCACAGGTTAAAATACTAATTGGAGGACCTCTCCAGCAAATGTTCTTGGGAAAGACTCTTAGTGGTACATACTTGCCTACAACACAATATTGACTATGTAATGTAGCACTAATGTCTCTGCTCTACACCTGTGAAGAAGTAGGTTTGAATCTCGATCAGGATACCTGTCCAGCACATCTCTTCTCTGCAACCTTGCAGAAGCAAGTTGCTGCCTTACGACTCCGGAGAAGCGGGTTCAACCTCACCACCATGTATTTTCTCTACAAATATGTAATGTGTAATACAGATTGGCAACCTGATCAGATCACCTCACCGGCAAGTGTCCTGAGCAAGACACCTAATGATAGGTATGTGCCTACCTTAAAACATATTCCTTATAGATTGTAAGTTTATATGGGACAGCGTCCCTCAATATACTGTATCATCCTTATTAAGCTGTGACTGCTGGTCTAATGTATCATTCTCCTGTTCACATATCCTGTACAGTGCTGTGGAATATGACGGCAATATCTAAAATATTATAATAACTTTACATAAGAGAATAGCGAATTACATTTCAGTTCAAACAAGACAAAATACTATCTTATTACATTTGAAACAATAACTGATCTTATATACGCTGTGTTTTGTTATTAGTGGTTCCTGGAGACATTTATGTAAGATTAAAATGAATATAACTACCAGCAAACAGTAATAACACTATATCTTTACAAAGGAAATAATGAATATAAATTCGAGACACTCACAGACACAATGTCAAGCAAACTATCCTAGTACACAACAGGTCAATGGATTTAATGCTTTCGCTGCCATTCTGCCAGGCTGTTTACAGTTTTGGCAAATTAACACCAAATAGATTGACAAGAACTTAATGGAATTCATTTTTACAAATGTAAACCGTCAAGGAGTCTACATCAGAAATTATGTGTTGTTGATCTAAGAAATACAATGTATAATTTCTCTCTATAATATATATATATATATACGTATATTCAGATAATTTGCAAAAAAATAAAGTAAAATAAAAGGACAAGATATAAATTAAAAAGTCAGCCTGGGAAGTAAATCTGTTCATCATAATAAAACTGAAGCGTTTGTTTCATTTGGAAAAATATCAGCATATGCAAAAGCACATTTTGTCTATAAAATGATTCACCCACATGCAATTTTATCTCACATTGAAATAATTATTTCTACTGAAAAATCCTCAGCAGGTGATAATGATCTTAAAATGCTTGGTTTAACAAATCCTGCATCTAATCTTGCATTAAAAAAGCTATTTTGTTGTTCAAGCAATAAAGAGAAAAACACCTTAATGGTAACTGTAGGTAACAGCAATTTGTCTATTTTCTGTTATTATAATATCGAATTATGGTTTCCTGTTCTTAGCTATAGTTTATTAAAAAATATGCATGTTATATATTGAATAGTAATATCAATAGTGTCTAACGTTTTAGCACCATGGTATTGTACATTATCAATCTTAAAGTTCCTTGTCTCACAGATACAGAAAAGAGCAAATTATTACTTCCAATGCCAAGCACTTTTGGTCGAAACAAATATTCTAATTTTAATTTGAAGCATAGTATGGATAGATAACACTTGAATGTATTATAAAATAGCAATTTTACATAAAGACTTTTATTCTGAGATATTTAAGAGAACAATAGTGTAAATTTAATATTATTTCATGTCTTAGTTTGTCCTGTACAAAAATATTGATGGGATGAAAGTTTCTGAACTGTAGATGCTGTCTCATATCTTGCACAATTCCGAACAATGTTTGCATTATCGCTATACATGAAGATATGGCCTTTGTGTCATATACAGTAAATGTGAAAAAGATAGATAATAAAAATGGTCAGATCTCCTACTTATGCAGATTTGTAGTGATCATAATGACATTATTAGCAATTGAGCTTCCAAAAAGTCCAATAGAATATTAAAGAAATATCTGTATGTGGCATAATGCCTGTGTATGGAAATTAGAGTAACATCTTGTATCTGTACTGTACCAAGATGTTCAACAAATATGACCCCCTGAATCGTATCCTTGTACAGCAGTGAGTGATCCTAGAGCTCTCTGTATTATGCCCCCTCCTTGGCTGTTATATAGCAGTAACATTGTTTTAATGATTTGTTGCAATAAAGGTGGCAGCTGCTGCTTGTAGCTAGTCATCAAGTATCTAGCAACATTCTATAATGGAAGGAAGAAGATTAGAAACAGTGGGCAAAAAGGCTTTTTAACAATATGCTATAAATCTCAGCAGCCATCTTACCACACACAGCTAAAAGGAACTCTGGAGACATATTTATAAACACACACACATATACACATACCAGCAGGCATAATTTTAAATGTGTCTCCTGTTATGACCCTCCTAGCAGTGACGTGCGGTGAGGTCAGTGGCTGGTGAGGCACTGGCTAGTATCAGAGCCAGATATACACAGATATTAACTAACACTTTCTGCAGTATGTGTTTAGCTGTAAATGATCTTTTACTCATTTAAGGTACCCACACATATTATATACCGTTTTTCTCACCATTAATCTACTTTCTAAAGATACCATTTATTTTCATCATATCATATACTATTAAAAAAATATAGATATTATAGAAAAACTGTTTGTCTGTGCCTGTGCCTGTCATACCCTGTATCCGCAACTAGAAGGAGCTGCCTGAGCCTGTCATACTCTGTATCTGCCAATAGAGGGAGCTGCCTGGGCCTGTCATATGCTGTATTCGCCACTAGAGAGCAGAGGGAGCTGCCTGGGTCCCTTCCTGTCAATCAGAGGCCAGCCTCCAATGCAGGCGTTTTTTTTAATGGATTGGACCAATGGTGCTTTCCCATTGGTCCAAGCTATTCCATTGTTCTGTCAGTGCCTCTCTGAGGCTCTGACGAGCAGTGTTCAGGAAGTAGGCAGCGCGCGCGTGTTCCCATTTGAAAAGCCGCGCATTGCATATTTCTTTGAGCAGTTTACGAGATTAGCATAGCGGTGAAGCATACTGCTACGTAAATTGCGTAGGCTGTACAAAGAATGCGCACAGAGACAGAGTACGTAGCTGATGACAGGGGAGCGCAGAGCCAGTGAGTATACTTTATTTTCTTAAAAATTATATTAACGATTAATGGCAGGTGAGGCTCTGCCTCACCTGTCTACCCTGACGGCACGTCTCTGCCTCCTAGCTAGCTGTTTGAGGTGAGATGGCTGATGAGGTTTAAAAGGTGTTCTTTTGGATAATGTGGCTAGGCTGTATTGAGCATCAAGATGATTTCCTGGACTCAAATGGTTTCCTGCTAGACAAAATGGTCCTTGCTCCTGGTGAACTCCTATGGCTCAGCGCTAGACCTCCTCCAAGACCCAGGCTGAAGTTCCCCTTTATGCGGCATTCCCATACATTGATCCCTCCCTCCAGCCCTTTCCCTTTTTCTGTGGATCTTCTGTTATTGGGAAATGTGTCACTCTTGTCTGATATAGTTGCTTTGCTGTGATTTGTATCTCCCCCTCCCGATTTTATGCCCTTATTTTGAATGATGTGGGCACTTCCTTTTCACTTTTATCTTGTCAATATTAAAAACCTTGAAAACCACTTACACTGGTATTTCACACACAGGGTTATTCAAAGAGATTCGAAAAGTCACCGCACGTTCGGTGACTTTTCGTTCTCTTCAATTCGGTTCCTTTTGCCGATCCCATTTCGGTGACCCTGCGGTGTATTCAGCAAGCACCACAGGGTCCCCGAATTGCAGGGAAAAGCTGCTGAAAACCCTCAAAAACTAACCGCAAAACCCACCGAATGCACGCTGAAAACCCTCAAAAACATCTGGATTAACCTTCGAAAAACCCGAGCAGGAGCCGATCACACACAGGGAAGCAGTCGAACAGGAGCCGAATCACACAGAGCCGAAGCAGCTGAGACCCAGAGGAGGCAGTGAATAAATTAGCAAAACCATTTGTATGAATCTGTGAAAATGAAAAGCTGTTTGCAAAGAAACTACTGAGCGAAAATGTCTGAAATTTACACAGGAGGTCCAGGGAATGATAATAAAGAGGGCTGTTACAGAAAAAAGAAGTAAACTTGAAAAAAAAATCGGACTTTTAAAAAAAAAAAAAAAATCTGAAAAATGCTTAAAGTATCCTAAAAAATCGATATATAAAGAGACTCTTTACTGCAGAATTTTATAATGAACGGTTTATTAGATATTGAATTAAAACGGGAATATTTTTAACATTGAAGCCTATGGGATTCTCCTGAATAAATTTGCCGCATGAAATCACCGAATGGCAGGGCATTAGGGGAACCTTTCACTGCTGGTTTGTGTTCTCTGAATAGCCGAAGCAGTGCTTTTTCATGGGGATTTCCCTGCCCTCGAACAGGGACCGAACAGGCACCGTATGTTCAGGCAATTCGCTAGGATTTGGCGAATTGCCTGCTCTCTGAATAGCCGAATGGTCAGGAAAGGTAACCGAACGCTGATTTTCAGCGTTCGGTTACCTTTCTCAAGCAATTCGGATCTCTTTGGATAACCCTGACAGTTTCCCTTTAATTCTGGGACACTTGCAATAAGTCAGTAGGAAGAGAATATGGAGATTAAATTGTACCTAATATGCTGATTTTTTTTCTATTTCTGCAGAGACACATACTATGATGTCAGTGACACTTAATGTTTGACAAAGGCAAGTGTAGTGACATGCTGTCACAATGGTCTAGTTAAAATAATATACCCAATAAGGAATTCTCAAGTGCATCCACTTTTGGAATTGGTAGGTAGGTCCTTTAAAAAAAGTCATATTTTCTATTCTGTTACATGTATATGCAAACTATCACATGAATTTAGAACCTAGATTACACTTAAAACAAATAAATAGCAAAAACTCTAATTGTTTTGTTGATATACGCACACAAGATCTGATTACTTGAAATCATGAAGGTGCTAACTTAAATTACTGCTACAAAAGTAAGATATTTATAAATATATATGTATATTACTTATTGTTTTGTGATGACCAAGCAGTAGACTAAAGTAAATCTGATTAAAATGATATCTAACCAGTATTGCTGATTTTATGTCGAGTACTTTTTAACTCTTTTTCACTAACGAAGTCGAGTTAACTTGATTTTGCATTGTAACATATTGAAAAGCAATCATTAGGATACAAAACCCTATTTGTAAAGTTTTTTAGACAGGCAGGGTTATTCAAAGAGATCCGAATGGCTGGAGAAAGGTAACCGAACGCCTGCACATTCGGTGCCTATTCGAGGGCAGTGAAATCCCCATAAAAAAGCACTGCTTCGGCTATTCAGAGAACACAAACCAGCAGTGAAAGGTTCCCCTAATGCCCTGCCATTCGGTGGTTTAATTCGACAGGTTTATTCAGGCGAATCCCATAGGCTTCAATGTTAAAAATATTCCCATTTTAATTCAATATCTAATAAACCATTCATTATAAAATTCTGCAGTAAAGAGTCTCTTTATTTATAGATTTTTTGGGATATTTTAAGCATTTTTCTGGATTTTTATTTTTTTTCAAAAAAGTCCGTTTTTATTTAGTTTTTTTTAAAGTTTACTTATTTTTTCAGTAACAGCCCTTTTTAGTATCATTCCTTGGACCTCATATGTAAATTTCAGACATTTTCGCTCAGTAGTTTCTTTGCAAACAGCGTTTCACTTTTCAAACATTCAAGCAAACAGTTTTGCTAATTTATTCACTTCACTCGTCTGCGGTGTCGGCTTTTTCCGGTGGCTGCGCTGCATGTGATCGGCTCCTTATTGGGTTTTTCCAGCGTCTTTTCTGCGGGTTAATCCAGATGTTTTTGCGGGTTTCGGCGTGCATTCGCCGGGTTTTTGCGATGACTTTTCGTCGGGTTTGCGGCAGCTTTTCCCTGCGCTTCGACAGCCCTGTGATGCTTGCTGAATACACTGCAGGGTTGCCGAAATGGGATCGCCGAATCGGCCCGAATTGAAGAGAACGGAAAGTCAAGAGCGTGCGGTGACTTTTCGATTCTCTTTGAATAACCCTGAGGATTAGTGTGAACCATGTGCAGAAATGAGGAATTCACTCCTCTCCCACCGTAATACTGTAAAACAAGCTGCAAAGTGCAGCCTTACACCTCACTGTAATAAAATGTTCAAAACCTTTTCTACTGCAGTACAACATCCAGGAAGAGGACAGAATACAGAGAGCTCTGGGTGCCACGCACTACTGTACAGGAATATGATTCAGGGGTTTAGAACTGCAGAAAATCCCTGTACAGTACAGATACAAGGTGTTACTGCAATTTCAATATACAGGCAGTATGCCACATACAGATATTATTTTTATATTCTATAGGTATATTTTGAAAGCTGCATTGCTAATAATCTCATTATGAGCTCTACGCATACCTGTAAGCAGGAGAGCTGACCATTTTAGTGTCCACCTTTATATTTACTGTATTTTACACAGTCAATTTCTGCCTGTATGTTTATAACGCAGTCCCCGTGTGAATTTGTGAAAGATGAGGGATACCATCTAGAATTCAGAATTTTTTATTCCAACATTATTTCTGTAAAGGATAAACCAATACATAAAAAAATATAAATGAGCCAATTTACATTATTTAAGGCTAGGGTCAGAGTGGGGCAGTCGGAACGCGCGTGCAGGCGCACTAAATCACGGCGGCAGTAGCAGCACATAACGGCCAGTGACGGCCAATATACGCAGTACGTGCGTACAAAAGTGCGCCGACACCACGCAACCGGCAAATGAACGCATTTTTCTCAGAACGTGAAACCGCTGCTACAGACGTACAGAGTGCGCTGCGGCCGCATGGCAGCGTGTGTGCGTGATTAGGAGACGTCAGACGCTGCTAGTGTGCGGCCTACATAACGTTCAAACAGCCGGATTTCCCTAGAATTGCGTTGGTGAGTACCTGCGACTGTGCGACTGTGGTCGTCTGACCACTTAAGCGTATTCCGTGAAAAAATGCGTGCGCACGCATCGACGTACATTTTGACGGTGGCCGCAGAAAATGCGCTCATCTGTCCCTAGCCTTAAGGCTAGGGACAGATGAGCGCATTTTCTGCGGCCACCGTCAAAATGTACGTCGATGCGTGCGCACGCATTTTTTCACGGAATACGCTTAAGTGGTCAGACGATGCGCAATTCTGGACGTATTTCATGACGATGGGGTGAAAAGAAGTCTAGGGAAATCCGGCTGTTTGAACGTTATGTTGGCCGCACACTAGCAGCGTCTGACATCTCCTAATCACGCACACACGCTGCCATGCGGCCGCAGCGCACTCTGTACGTCAGTACCAGCGGTTTAACGTTCTCGAAAAAATGCGTTCATTTTCCACTTGCGTTGCGCGGCCGGACTTTTGTGCGACCGTACTTCGTATATTGGCTGTCATTGCCCGTCATCTGCTGCTAGTGCGGCCGTGATTATGTGCGCCAGAACGCGCGTTCGCACTGCCTCAGTCTGACCCTAGCCTAACTTTGTAAATATTTTATAGCAACAATTTCTGTTCAAAATGTCTATTTTACTCTATTGTTATCTTTGTATACCAAATTCAAATATATGTTATGTTAAGTGAAGGAGTTAGTGATTTGCCTTGAAGGTCTGAAAAAAGTAAAGCCGTAAAACGGCACAATTCTTGATTTTGTTAATAAAATATATTTGCATAGTTGTTCCATATTTTTGTAATGTTGATTTAACATGTCACAAAAGATTGACATTAAAGATGTATTTATCTTTGCAACATGCAGAGTTATCTATTTAGGAACAAATGTGCTTTAGAATTTAAATATTTATAACTCCTCTCTGAAAGTGACCCAAAATTGTAATTACTCTATTAACTAGAGGCGTGGAGATGCATATGTGGACCAGCCTTAGAGAAAACTGTTCATTTTCAGAAATATTCAAAAATATTAAATGAAGGATAAAACAAAGAACATTTAGAAGGCACCAAATGTAATGTGAAACAGTCGAACCACATGACTGATTGAGACAGCTCAGAAAACAAGGCCAGCAAACATGCTTATGAGGATTCGTTTTTAAACACATGCAACAAATGTTGCAAATTGCAATAAATTCTGGAAAACCTTCAGATTTCTGTCTCCTTGACTATAATTTGAGCAATAACCAGCCTCTTTGGATTAGGTGTCTCAGCTGAGAGCCGCATTAAGACTGCACAAGAGTGTAATACAACAGCTTTAAAGTAATGATTTTCAACCTTTTCATCTCTCTGTTCACTGATAAAGAGCAAAAAATTGTAACGCACACCTGCAGGTTTTTAAGAATGCATTATTTCATTTTAAAAATGAGTATTAAGATGTTAAGCTTTCATTTACAGTCCTATTCATTAATACTGCTGGGCTGGTGATGATAGGATTTTTGTGTACATAGGCGATGATGCACTTTTTTGCTGCGCCCCCTTCATGCCAAGCCATTCAGCATCTCGTCATAGCGATACATAATAACAATCACAGAGCTCCACAGCAATAAAACTCACAGTAATGTGCAGTGTGTATGAGCATATCACTGAGCTGCACAGCCATAAACCTTACATACTGCCCCCCCATAGAGACACAAACACACACTGCCAGCCCCTTTTGATGGTGTTTTTGATGGGGGGGAGGGGGTTACCACAATTTTTTATTTTCAAATAAAAATTTAAAGTAATTAGAAACAGCGTATATAAAATAAGTAAAGCATAAGGAATATAATAAGACCCATACCGGGTATGGGAGGATTCTAGATCAAATCTGATTGGCTTAGATATTTTATTAGATATAGATATTTTATTACAAACACAGTCAGTATTTAACCCCTTATTTCCCAAGTATACAATTTGTCTCCTTCCAGATAGTATGGTTGTTGCGGGCATACACTATAATCATATCACCGTATACCTAAGTAAGGTGTTTCAAATACAATCATAATATTATCCCCTCACCGCCAGGCAGGTTGTGCCCGACTGCGAGGCATTAACTCTGTTGGGGAGTAGTAATACACCCCGCCTGCCAGTTGCAGCGGCGGGCCTCCTCCGGCCCATCTATGCAGCTGACAGCCATCATTATCTGAAGTGGGACGGCCTGAGTCCAAGCAGTCCCCATCAATGGCATGCTCCGAGCAGCAACTGGAGTGCGGGACTGCATGAGCTCATAGCAGCTAGAAGCGTTAAGGCCCGACGGCATGCTGGGACGGCATGGTACACCCCGCAGCATTCAAAGGGTTAATCATTATGTAATTGTTTACTCATATTTTCTTATTTACTTTCTATAGATAATAGCTGTGTATTTCAGAAAACATCATAGTGAATATAATTATTCAAATTACACTAACGCTAATTAACTATTGTTACTGTGTTCTAATTATCTCTTAATGGATCATTTACAAAATAAATTTGTTTTCTATTTGCTTTTGTTTCTCCTATCTCTAACTTGATATTTTAATATATGTCTTAACTATGTCCAAAGACTATAGTATAGGGTCTATTCACTAAGCACCAAACTTGCCACCAAATTGCAGCGAACAGTGAATTTCTCTATTTCTGCAATGTCGGGGCAGCTCGTTTATTCAGAAAGCTATCAATTTGCCAAATCGTGGCAATTTGAAGGCAAAATACAGTGCAGTTCACTGCAGTTCGGCGATCTTTAGCAACAGCGAAATTGTACCATAGAGAAGTAATGGTTTGTTTAGTCACAGAATGCCAAACTGCACCAAAGTGTCAGTGAAATGACCTCATGTTTGGTGTTTCAGTTCGACAAGTTTACACAGGAGAATTCCATCGGATTCAATGTTAAAATCTTTTATCATTTTTTTTTCAAAAATACTTGTTTTTTTCATTTTCAGCAAAAAGGCTTTTTTTTTTTTTAAGACTTTTTTGTATTTTACATATTTTATTGACAATATTTTGTTTTCGACTTTTTTAAAAAGGCAGCGGGGTTTTTCTGTAACAGACCTTTTCATTACTTTTTAATGGACCTTTTTATTCTTTTAACACATTTTAATAAATTTTTATTGGTTTTAAACAGCTATTAGGTGAATAGGACTTTAGTTTTTTTTTCCCCATATTAATGTTTCTGAGAGTTGGGAGTGTTTCATTTTTATGTAAAACTGTCAACTTTAAATTTTGGCTAGATGGAATTTATAGGAGCATTGCCGTTATTTAAATTCAGACGTGGAACCATTGTTCTAAGTGTGGTATAAGTTGCACCTCCCTGATGAAGCCCAGAAAAGGCCAAAATGTTCATGTGATGGTGCTGTATATTTCATACATGAAAGAGTGGCCTGACATTTCTGGTCTGGATTGCCATAGTGCAGGTTGCTATATAAATGGTATGAGAGTCAAAATACAAGATTAATGTGGGAAAAATCTGCTATGTTTTTAAAAAGGTACACACCTGATGCCAAAATCATTTAATTTAATAATGATCAAAAGGAGCTGAGTGTCTCTCCCCTGCTCCATCGACTGCTGTAGTGGGAGGACTTACTACTGCCCAGAAAGCTGTCAAACAGCTTATCCTGAGACAACTTTTCAGGGTTATATGGAATGTGTAGAGCAGTGTTTCCCAAACCTGTCCTCAGGACCCGCTGACAGGCCAGGTTTTCCAGATATCTGAAGCACAGCACAGGTGATATGATTTGCTGCTCAGTGATTGCAGGATTCAGTCTGCTTTTCCCCAAAGTGATCTGCAAAATCTGGCCCGGTTGAGGGTCCCGAGGACAGGTTTGGGAAACACTGGTGTAGAGTATGAAAGGGTGATGCTAAGTATTGAGCCTTAACCAGAAAAAATTGAGCTAGGAAGCTGTAAATTGAAAGCATGAAACCCAGTGGAAAGCCTGTTTCTGTCTCTATTCCTGCAAATGTGAAAGCCATCCATGACATGGCTATGGAGGACAGCTGAATATCAGCCAATAGTATTGCTGCATATCTGGGAATATCACGTGAGAGAGCTGGTGCCATTATCCATGACGACTTGGAAATGAGAAAGCTTGCAGCAAAGTGGATCTGGAAACTTTTGAACACAAAACAAAAGAGGAGACGTGTGGAGACAACGGTGGCTGTTTTAGACCATTTTGCAAGAAATGGATCAGATTTCCTGGACAAACTGGTAACTGGTGATGAGACATGGATCTACTGTTATGATCCTGAGACAAAGGAACAGTCTAAGTAATGGAGGCACAGTGGTTGCCCCAGGCCAAAGAAGTTCCGTGTGCAAAGCTCATTGCAGAAGCAAATGGTGACAGTGTTTTTGGGATAAGAGGGGAGTTCTGCTGGTGGACTACCTCCAAAAGGGTGCAACCATCAATGCAACATATTACTGTTCTTTATTGACGAAGTTGAGGCAAAACATCAGGGGAAAACTTGAGGAAAGCTCTCCAAATGTGTCGTCCTGTTGCATGACAATGCCTCCTCATACACTGCAGGTGAAACTATGGCAAAACTGACCTCCTTAGGCTGGGGGCACACTATGCATCTTCTTGTGCGCACTAGCGCGCTTTACCGGCGCACGTCGCAGCGTTGTGATGCTGCGGAAGGAGCCGGTCACATGCTTGCGCGCGTGCACTTAGTGTGTGCGTAGCATGCGTGCACCTAGAGATTATCACTGTCGATGCGCTAGGATGAGCGTCGACGGGGCTGCAAAGTGCGATCCTCCATAGGAGGATCGCACTTTGCAGCCTTGTGGAGGGGGGCAGGTGGGTGTCGAGGGGGGGCGGTGCATTAACATTTTCTTTAACGCACGCTAGTGCGTTAAAGAAAACGCCTAGTGTGCCCCCGGCCTTAGGCTTTCAAGTGATGCCCCATACACCCTATTCACCTGACCTGGCTCCTTCTGACTATCATCTGTTTCCCAATCTCAAAAAACACCTAAAGGGACAACTAAGGCTGCAACTGAGTGGTTACACCAGCAGACAGAGGAATTTTATTTGCAGGGACTTAAGAAGCTGCAGGACAGATGTCACAAGTGCATTGACTTCCTGGGGGAATATGTAGAACAGTGTGGCAGATACAGCTTCCTGGCTCAATTTGTTCTGGGTAAGGCTCAATGCACCCCCTTGTAGATAGTCCATCGTCTGTTAGTAAATATCCAATGAGAGTCACCAGATTGACCGAGTGCTCTACAGAAAAAACAAGGGATACTTTTCCATCAAGGGAAACCCAACACTTGAATTAAGTAAAGTCTCAGCCCACTTTAATCTACAAATTGAATGGAGGGCTGTGGGTGGGATCAAGAGGGTGTAACAGCTAACCGCACAAGTTCCCCTCTCCCACTTTTAGTTTAACGTGTCCCTCTAAGTATACTTTTCCCTTATCATTATTCTAAGTTTTGTTCTGGCATAACGTTGCATTTTAATTGTAGATTTGAGTTTGGAATCTATCCATGTGCTTCATTGGCAAGTTAATATCAATACGTTCTGTGACATTGTTGATAGGCCGCTGTCCACGCTAGAAACCAATATGAATTACAATATACATATATATTTCCAGATATAGCGCTGCTCTGCAGTGTGCAATTTAATTTTGATAATTCAGTCAAAACAGTATTCAGTTGTAACTGTACTTTACTAAATGTGGGATGATAATTTCCTTCACAGGAAATCACTCAGCAAGGTTTCTAAGGAGACAAGAGAAGCACGCCAAGCTAATACCAGGTTTTATATGACAGCAAATGCCATGCATTCAGAGAGGGAAGAGAATTTTCTAGAGACAGTTGCAGTAAACATGAAATTTTAAAGATTGGATTTGAAAAATACCAGTTTATGCAGCCACTTAGCTATTCACTTGGACATATGACTTGCGTAATTCACATGGCATAAAAAAGCTTTCTGGATTAACATAGATTGGAAACGAACATTTAGCTGTTTATTTACTGTAACAATCAGGAAGGAAACATTATCAGATATCATCAGGTTTCATATTATATTATTTAGAATTATCTGTAATTTATTTTCAATTTAAACTATCTGTAGTTGTGCACATTACATTGTTCTTATGCCAGTCTTTAAGAGAAAGTTGCAGATCATTCACTAGGTTGTAGTTGTCAATATAAGACGGCGAGTGTCACAAAAACACAGCTCTGATATGCGAAAATATATTTATGTACAAAAAAAAAAAAAAATGTCCAGTCAAATTATCATTGCAATCCTTTGGAGTTACTACATTACAATCGAAATTAACAATTTAGAAATAGTTATTTTATATTAATAAAATGAGTCAGATATTTTTAAGAATTTCTTTATTACGTTTTGATTTCTTCTTTGTTTACCTTAGATTTTTGATTTATGCCCAATACATAAAACATATCTTATATATATATATAAAATGCTGCAGCAAGAGCATCATACCTGACATACTGACATAAATAAATAATTTGCTAAAATAAATAAATAAATAATTTGCTGTGCAATGTGGACAAAATTTGATAAACGCAAGGATCTTTTTAAAGGTAGTATAGTGTTGCGGTGGTCCTTTGAGCTATGGAGTTAATGGACAAGATTTATAAATCATCGAGAGTGACGCGATGTGCAAGAAATCGACTTGAAGCTTTCAGCCTCATTCACACTGCACTTGGTCTTGAAGTTGTACATTCTGAACTGGAAAGTTGGGATTAGACCAAGTCAGTGGTAGAGGTTGCATAACATCGCAACCCTATCCAGGCTACTGGTATACTGAGTTGCTGGCATAAGAAGGACCCTCACCCAATGCCTAAGCCAGTGAGTGATGGGTTAATATGGAGAACTGCTAGGCTCCAGGACAGCCCACCTGCTGTCGAGCAAAAAACCCATGGGCCCTTAGGAGTCAATAGGGAAGACTCCTGCTCCCTTATGTCCAAATAACCGTACACACATTAACTTGTAAAAATACTACCTATCCTTAAGAACCCACTCATTCTAAATCATATGTAGAATTCTCCAAATTAAACCTCCTAAATTTAAATGAATCTCCATTGTAGATTATACTTAACCATCCAGCAGTCGGCAATATCCCGGATATCCTTCCATACCAGGGTCTTCATGCAGAATGAGCCTGATAGGACCGAATGTATTTAACTGGATTTCTATCCAATAGCAATTCTAGGTAACTATTTCTTTCAGTCAATGAGAGAGCACCAACTACTGGAGGGTTGCTCTCACGAGATCATGCAGTGATCAAGGGAGGGAGACTGGGACTATTTGTTCCCAGTCTCACTCTGCTCATGGCAGCAAGAAGCAGCAGATCAGGCAACCGTTCTCACCACGGGATGAGAGGTGAGTATTGGATTTATTGGGGAGGTTTAACTGGTGCTAAAAGATTCTGCAAAAGCGGTATCAGTTAGCACCACCTTCTAGGTGATGATACATTTTTTGTTAACCCATCGGTGCTGTAATTAGCGTTAGGACTTTGTAATACCTTACTTATCCTAACGCTAATTACTGATTGCGCTCCCCGTGTTAAGTATAGGGTGCGCAAAGTACAGTAAGCTTGTGCAAGCTAGCGCATCTAATGTATTTATCCATGGTTTAGCGTTAAGAAGGTCTTATGGGTGGTATGCGCTAAAGTCACTTATCCTGACGTTGACACTTACTCATTGGAACGCTACAGTTAGCGTTCAATAGGGCATAGAGCCCACTATGTCAAGGTGTCTTTCCACCTCGTCTCTGACTTTGATGTTGTGTTATAGTTGTAAGTGTTGTCAAATGGGGATGGGGCACATTGAAAAAGTTTTTTACATTTTTAAAAGTTTATTTTAAATGTACATCGCTTTTCTGGTGGCCCTTTCTTTGACGCCAGGTATAGGAGCTCGCACAACCTATCTGTGCAAGTTTCTATGTTGATAACGGGTGATATATTGTGAATATTTTGGTCAGGCGTACCACTTAGTGAATCCAGACCGATGCCTCAGGGAGGCAGGAGAGGACTCTTTAATAGATAAACCTGTAAACGTATACAGATTAGGACAATACTGAATAAACTGCTGAATAAGGACACATGTGATCCACCATTCACCCAGTTCTTTTACTACAAAGGTTCTGACGAAAATCACTTTATTTACAGGGTAAATTGCAAAAAGGACATGAAAGATCTCTGAAAAGAAGCAATGGAAGGAAATGGAAGAAATATAGTTCTTTACCATAGAAAGAAACTAAACCTGTTTTTTCTCCCTATTGTTTTTTTTTGGACTTTTCCTTGTTTTTCTCTGCTTTCACTTGTAATTCTCTCTTCCATACAATTAACACATGCAATTGGGAAATGCCTGCTGAGAAAATATAGACAAGTAGTGAGTCTGACCTTTCCATAAGTCCTAGTTATAGGATATCCCAGAGAGGTGTGTGAGAAAATGACAGGTGGTAAACAGAACGATAAACAGCCTAATTATTCTTCAAGTAACAGATTTTTTGCTGTATACTTTACTCTAAAGTACTCAAAAATATTAAATCTTGAAGAATATCATCCACATAGTCGATCAAACTTTGACAAATCAAATGATCGATCATAGTTCTTGATCAAACAATTCATAATATGGCAGATACAATTACAAACTATTGCTGCAAAATAATATTAAAATATCAGGTAACTTGTGAAAGGGATTATGAATCTAGTGTAAACTTAAGCAGAGCCATTGATGTCTGTGGGGTTGGCAGCTCTGGTTAAAGGGAAGCTACTAACCTCCGAATTGCACCAGACAGTGAATTTCACTCTTCAGTGCAATTTCGGGCAAATTCATCAGTTCATTAAGCTGTCAATTCGCCAAATGCTGGCAAATTGACAGCAAAGTACGGTGCATTTCACCACAGTTCGGTGGCGTTAGACAGCACTGAAATTGTCCCATAAAAGACTATTGCATCTTTTCACAGAACGCTGAATTGCACCAAAATTCTCTGAAATGCTCTGATTTTCGGTGTTATATTTTGACAGGTTTAAACAGTTTCAATGAAAAAAAAAGGAATATCTTTTTAATTGTTATTTTTAAGTTCATTTATTCTTTTCTTTTTTGCAAAAACATTTTGATTTTAAAGAAATTTTTGGAACACCTTTTTGTATGTTTTAGAGGACATTTTTGTTTCTTATTTTTGTAAAAGACTGTAGGCACTGTCCCCTAGTTAACGCTAACGTAAGCGTCTGGATGTGTAAGCATTAATAATCAAACAATTGTGATGTCACCACTGAGGATTAAAATATACATAAAATGTATCTTATCGCAAATCCCCTTCGACGTTTCTTCCTCTTAACACCACATACAGAAATATCAATCCAAAATGGGGGATGTGCGATCTATAAAACTAGAAAACATCTCATGGTGCAGAGGGTAGCAACTTTCTACTTTAAAAGGCCCCCGCTATCATAGCACTCACAAAATATTGAATATTAGTAGGCATATAGTATTGCTTGTTACCGCTCCCAAAGGAAGATCTTCGTCTAATTCTCCCGCCGCTACAGGAAGGAACCACGAGGAAATTTCCAAAAGAGGATTTATTGTAAACAGCATACATTCAAATAAAATAAAATAAAATCTCCAACGCGTTTCGGTCGTCAAACTTCATCAGGGAGAAAGATGCCAAAAATAAAAGGAATAAACATCCACCATAATCTCCGGCTTAAATAGTGTCTCTTAATTGGTCTCCTCTGTTTTCACTTCACACAGCAATCTGTATATCCTGGATCCAAAACGAGGCTTGGCTGTCCCAGATTTGAAACGAGGCTTGGATGTCTTTGTTTCTTTTTTGCAGTGATGCATATTAGGGATGAGCTGTTCGGTTCGATCAGTTCGGAGTTCGATTCGAACTTTGGCCGTTCGCAAGTTCGAACTTCAAACCTTTTAGCGTGTTCGATTCGAATTCGCCCAAAATTTTTTTGGAAAAAAGTATAAAAAATGCTTAAAAAAGACTAAAAAAATCGAGAAATAAAGAGACTCTTTACGGCAGAATATTATAAGCAATGTTTTTTTAGATATTGAATTAAAAACTAATGTGTACGTGCAAAGATTCTCACCTCTAAATGACCTGTGTTTTCAAACGGCGTAAACAACAGGTGTTTTTAGTCTGGTCTAATCAATTTGATACATTGTATGTAGACTATACTGAGGGTGTGGTGTCTCCAGATGTATCAAACAACACCTGTGCTTCTGAGAAGTGTTAATTTCTTTACTAAATCTTCCTCTGATATGCAGCATTTCACTGCTGTGTGCTCAGCTCATTTTTACCACTTTCGCTCATCATGTTTAAACGTGATTTGAAACCACATTTTATTAAATGACCCAGACATATTAGATATATATCGTTCTTTCCGACAGACTCCGCAGATTCATAATATATAATTTTTATATGTATACATCATGTCCTGCCTGTATATTATGACAAAAAATGCAATAAAAATTGAATTTTTAATCATCTGCAGTGTGTAAAGTGGTTTTTTTTCACATTTTAGCACACGAGCGTTTGCGGTTATGTTTTCTATGGGGTGCGCTTGTACAAAAATTAGAAATGGGGAATTGTTACATTTTGTGGGGGGAATTACGTGATTTAAAGCAGACGCACCCCATAGAAAAAAATCATTAGTGCAGCAATGATGAAATGTGAACAATGAAATGTGAACAATATTGCTGCATTAATAAAAATAACACACAAAAAAAAATACAGGTTTTTATTTGTTTTTACTTTATACCTGGTCATGTTGGGTATCATGCTCAGGCCTTTCGATTGACACCCTCCATGACCCCCTCACTGCCACGGTTCTGGAGATATCGGGGTTCAAATTAACCCCCTATCTCCACCAGGGGATTCCGGGCAGCTAGGGGTTCCCCGGCTATCTGACGTCATCAAACTATGCGTGAGGACGTCAGGCAGTGAGGGGGGGACCCGGGGGTGGAGCCGCCATCCAAGATGGCGGCCCCCACCGGAGCTAGGCTGCACTTCGGCGCCGCAAGGCATCTCTATACACAGCCCCATCAGCATCTCTATACACAACCTCACAGCATCTCTATACACAACCTCACAGCATCTCTATACACAGCCTCACAGCATCTCTATACACAACCCCATCAGCATCTCTATACACAAACAGCATCTCTATACACAACCCCATCAGCATCTCTATACACAGCATCTCTATACACAGCCACACAGCATCTCTATACACAGCCACACAGCATCTCTATATACAGCCTCACAGCATCTCTATACACAACCCCATCAGCATCTCTATACACAAACAGCATCTCTATACGCAACCCCATCAGCATCTCTATACATGGCGTCTGAGGACGCTGAAGTCAGAACGCCATGGGACCCTGGATAGAGAGGTGAGTATCTCCGCCAGGGTCCCGCAAAGCTGATGACGTGTGGGACACATCCTCCTCAGCATACAGCGGGAGTAACTGAGGACATGTCCCACACGTTGTCAGCAGTGAAGAGGTTAAAAATGTCTTTTTTAAAAACTTTTTGTCCTTGTTTACTGTCCCCCAGGGCACTACCCGGACACGGACATTGTTTTTAAATGTTTCTATACATCCTAGAAATCCGCCACTTCACGGGCAGGTTATGGGGACCTCCTAGGCACGATATTTGAAGGAATTTTTTGTTTTTATTTTTAACCCTTATTTCATGGAAAACTCACTGTCCCTTTAAAAACATTTTTTTTTTTTACTTTTTGTCCTTGTTTCCTGTTCCCACTACCCAGACCCTAATACACCTTTTATGGCAAATATCTAGCATATATGCCCTCTTGGAGGGCACTCTAAAAATCGAATTATGAGTCCCATTGACTTGCATCGAGTTCGAGTTCGAATGCGAACCGAACTCGGGGGTGTTCGGCTCATCCCTAATGCATATATCCCGGATCCAAAACGAGACTTGGCTGTCCTAGATCCGCAAGCGAGGCTTGAGCATCACGGTTCTAATGCGCATAACAGGATAGCCGGCGTTTAGGTATATTGAAGACAAGCGAACTCCAGAGAATCCCCCGGATGGTGGCGCTCAAATGTCTTCTTACAGTGGCGGCTCCTTAACGATTCAATACTTGCAACCATATAATAAAAACGAAAATAAAAACAAAAAATAAAAACAACAATAAAATATTACTTCAAAGGTAAACATTTCTAAAGACATCCCTTTATGTCTATTTCCATCTTGAGACCTCCTTTCCTCCATGTGCCCATCCTAAAAATCCATTCGGTTTCTTTTCTTGCCAGAACTCTCTTTTTCTTGTTTTATAGATCGCACACTCCCCCATTTTGGATTGATATTTGTGTACCCATTAATGCCAGGTTAAGTGAATTTAACGCATGCCACCCATATTACATTTCTGACGCTACAAGATAGCGCATCATTTTTTGCGCTAACTTCTGTGAGCTTACTCTACTTTGCGCATCTTTTTTTTAACATGGGGAACACAATCATTAATTAGCATTTAAATAAGTAAGGTATTGCAAAGTGCCAGCGCTAATTACCACAACGAGGTGCAATCCAAAATGTTATCACCTGCTTAAAGCTGACTCTGCAAATGCTAAATCAGTTAGCACCCCTAACCCCCCCCAATAAATCTGATACTCACCTCTCATCCCACGGTGAGACGGGTGGCCCAATTCACTGCTTCTTCTGGCCACGAGCAGAGTAAGATTGGGAACAAATAGTTCTCAGTCTCCCTCTGTGATCACTGACCCAGAAGCGTAACCGTCCTATGGACTCCAGGAGGTGATACGTGCAGCGGCGTGGAACGCTACCACAAATATCAACAAGGGTAGGACTTCATTTCGAGGCAGGTGCTAAGCTGAAATACCCCGAAATATTGCGTTAACATGGGGACACTACATGGAAAACTGCAGGCACAGATATTCCCCCTTAGCGTCCCCATGTTAGCATGAAGAAGGGAATAGGGGTTCTTTTTTTTATTTTGTAACAGACCTTATTATTATTTTTTAAGGGACCTTCTTTATTATTTGAACACATTTTATTGAGTTATACTCCTTTTTGGAGAATAGGAGCCTTCCTTATTTTTTTTTTTGCAGTTTGGTGGAATTCGCTGATGCTAATTTGGTGAAATTCGCCAGTTAACAGTGTGATTCGGCATTTTTTCCCGACGTCTGATAACTGCTTCGGCAACTCCAATTTTGGCAAAATACAGTGACTATTCGTTAATAATGAATTCACCATATTTTCAGTGAAATGGAATCGCCAGTATACGGTGAATTGTGGAAAAACACTTTTGTGAATAGACCCTTCAGAGTCTCTATAGACTATTGACTCTATAGCAATCCAATTTTTTTTGACTGAAGGTTTTAACCAGATCTATGCCAGATGTAGACCTCCACACAGTGCTAACATCAAATTTTCCGGTATCGGTTCAGCCAACCACTTTTGCCTAGTATGGAATTGCAAGGACCTACACTTGTCTAACATACAAATTGACAACACAATATGGTAAATACTGATGATAGAACATGTGATGGTAAAAATGGTGCACTTTATGGTCTCTAGATGAAGGCATTAACCACTTCCTCTTCTCTCCACTGACCTTACATTACCAGCAAAAAACAGGGCTAACATGTAAAATAAGCCCTGGGGTTGTCTTACTTTAACTCCCTCCCTTCTTAATGGCATCTCTACTCTGGTAGAGATTCCCACCACTCAAAACTTCCATCACATCTACTAACATTAAAAAGTAAGCCGTTAAGTTTCAGGCCCATTCAATAATAATCATGGCTGTCCTCAAATTCCAAGCAGAGTCACAATTATTATAATTTTTAACCTTTATTTATATAGCGCAACATATTCCACAGAGCTTTACAAGATCAGTGTAGAAAGGGGTTGATACATTAGAATACCACACATGGATGATATGGCCGGATTCAGGTGGAACTGGTCTCCAAGGGAACTTACAATCTATATGAGAAGTACAAGTACAATCTCAGGTTTTTATGACTGCCTAGTGTTCATTTGCACATCCTGTACTTTGAATCTGCAAAATAACACCAAAATAAAATAGATATAAAAATTCAACACTCACTAGTGATCCTTTGGTAAAGAGGAAAACGAGATCCCGTGCCTCCTCTCAATGCCAACTAAAAGGTATGGAGAACAGGGCAAGTCCTAAAAAAAGAAGGGTGGGAACTCACCAAAATTTCTGTCCCCCAGTTAGAAATTATCATATCACACATAATACAAACACACTCAAATCAGGTATATTTATATATGGATATATGGAATTTAGAAAAAATATATGTTAAATCATATATTTCCCTATTAAGTCACAATAAGTATATGATTGAGCATCTGGATGCAAGCTTTAGGCTAATGTCAGACGAACGCAGAACGCACTCTGCGTGTGTGCACAACGGACGGACGTACTGACGAAAGATACTGTAGACACCACACGATCCATAGAAAAAAGAGGGAACTATGAGAAACAAAATTAAATGAAAATGATACAAATTTGAAAAGGATATGAAAAGCCATTGTGTGCGTCAAGGTGCTGGATGTCGCAAATGCGCTGCATCTGACATCTCCTTATCACTCACACAGAACGCTATGCGGACGTGGCGCACCCTGCGCCACACCCTGCGTGTCCATCTAGCGGTTTTACGTTCTTGCCTAACTTGCGTCCGTTTGCCACGTGCGTTGTAAATGCACAGTTCGGTGCGCACGTACTTCATGTGTGTGTCTCTATTGATCATGATTCTATGCTATGATGGAGGTTAAACTGTGCGGCAATACGGACGTGATAACTGCGTTTGTCTGACGCGGGCCTTATAGTGTGTGGAACCATAAGGAACTCAGTTCCCTCTGCAAAAATAGTGCAGGTACTCCGTTCCCACACGTCACTCCGGTCTGTTAATTTCTTCAGCAGCTGCTGAATTGCTACATTGCAGCAGTTCAGTTTGCAGCAGCAGTCTCACTGAACTCTTTGGCTGGGAATAAGAAGTTTCTAATTTAGCACTTGCAGCGGCTGAGAAACTGAACAGGCCTCAGGACAGCAATGCTCAGCTATTGCATTGCTGAAGGTCAAAACCTCTCACTGCATTGAATTGTCTGAGTGCTTGACTGAGCATGTAGCCCGTTCACAGCATCTGAAGCTATCATGTCAAAGAAGAACAGTTTAAACTGAAATTGGGATGGAAGGGGGTAGTCAGGGGGTGCTAATAATTAGCCCTTGTGGTTGTAAGTGGATAAGTCCCAAGATGCTTAGGCTGGTGACAGACCAGCGCATTTTGTACGGACTGTGCGCCCGTGCAGTACAGATGCACTTTTTGACGGAAGACGCAGTAGTGACCACACAGTCCGTTGTTTAAACTGACGTTATTTTTGACTGATGTAGAAGGGAAAATAAATTAAATATGAAAAATATTTTGTCTGTCAAAATGCTGGACGCACAAATGCAGTCCGTCTGACCTCGTTCATCACTCACACACAAAGCTATGCGGACATTGCGGACGCAGCGCACGCCGCACGGCCGTTCTAGCGGTTTTACCTTGCCTAACTTGCATCCGTTTGCCGTGTGCGTTGCGTGCCCGCAGTTCGGTGCGGACACACTTCGTTTGGGGGGCTCCATTGGCGATTATTCTATGCTGCGACGGACATTATTATGTGCGCAAAAACGGACGTTCACACTGCGCTCGTCTGACACCAGCCTTAATGGAGGAACGTGCTGTCAGCTGCAGTGGACCAAGAAGACCTCTACTTAGAAAAGGAGAGTATTACACTCTAAATCTAAAGAGGGGTAAACAAATCAGGGTGTGGGAGGGTGAAGCGGTAGTTTTATCTAAGAATATCAATTTTAGCAGCCTTAAATTAAATAATAAAGATTTTGTACAATTTCTTTAATTATCTGTAAGTGTAGATAGGAAAACACATTCTAATCACTTTAAATATTAAATAGTAGCCAGAGGTGAAGTGTACAGTTTGTAAGAAAGCAGAAAACCTTTGTGCGTTCTTTGTTTGTTTGTTTTTTACGTCCTTAAAATGCTGTGTTTAATAATGTAGTCATAGATCAATATACAGAAACCGTGCGTGTCTTCTTCCACATTCATTTTATTACATTGCAGGTTATAGGTCAGTATTATAAAGGTTGTGCATTTTTTAACGTAATATATGTAAACATATTATAGAGTAATCACAAAACATGCCATGTATTCTAGAGAGCACTGCAATGCAGATAGCATTAAGGATATTGCTGCTGCAAAAATATTTGTCCCACAAGGTCAGTGTTAATTTTGACAGCAAACTTTGATTTAGTTTAAGTCTTAGTCTTTTGACTATAATAGCAATTAATTTTAGTCATCTGAATTGTTTTAATTGTAGTCTAGTTTTAGTCGACTAAAATCTACTGTAAATTTAGTCGACTAAAATCGAATGGGATTTAGTTAAAGTGTAATTAATGCATTATTTCAGCAAATCCCATTCTATACTCCTGGAGTAAACATCTATTAACCTGTTATTATTTATGGTATTAAAGTCTGAACTTGCAATACAGGCGCAGATATAACTGTTATGTTATAAATAACATTTATCTTAAAATTCAGTCTCCATATTGACAGCAAAGTGATTACGTTTAAGGCTAGGGTCAGACTAACGCATTTTTCGCGTTGTCCGTGAAAAAGTGCGTTCGAACGAATGGACGTATTTTTTCATGTAATACGCGATAGCGGTCATACGATGCGCATTTTCATCCGTGATTTTGTACGGATCATCAATAAAACACTTTTTGTGTCTGGACGTTATGTTGGCCGGACATTAGCAGCGTCTGACGTCTCCTAATCACGCACACACGCCGCTAGCGGACGCAGCACACTCTGTACGTCCGTACTAGCGGTTTCACGTTCTGGAAAAAATGCGTTCGTTTGCCACTTGCGTTGCGCAGCCGCACTTTTGTGCGCCCGTTCTTCGTATGCTGCCCAGCATTGGACGTCATTTGTTGCTAGCACGGCCGTGATTTAGTGCTGCTAAACGCACGTTGATACTGCGTTAGTCTGACCCTAGCCTTAGTCGTAGTCTTTTGACTAAAATGCCATTTAATTTTAGACACATTTTAATCATCTGAATTATTTTATTTTTAGTCATATTTTAGTCAAAAACATGATGTAATATTTAGTCAACTAAACCTAGGCTAAAGTTTTTAGTCATGAAATTAACTTGCCGAAGGTGCCATGCAATTATATCCCCCATATATTTTTTAGAGAAGCTTTTCAATTCATTACACGTAGAAAGCAGGAGGGGATGGACATTTGCACACACATACTTTTATATGGTTACAATTTGAGAATCAGATGTGGATATGTATAAAAAATTAATTCATCTGCTTACTGCTTGCCTATATATTGGATAATTAGTTGGATAGTAAACACAAGTGTGACAATAATATATGTATGATACAAAATTAGAAGGTAGCATAATCACAGGATATTATAAGTTATTGAAAGGCAAGATAAGTGGTTTGTTGCTGTCTTATTGACTGATATTAAACCCTTCACTACCGATATCGAGATATCTCGGGCTTCAAAGGCATCATCTGTTGCCCCTATATCGATATCTCAATATGTTGATCTGCAGCCCAAAAGCTAATGAAGTTAATTTGCTTCAAACTAATTTCGTTAGCTTTTGGGGTGCAGAAGGTGCCCCCAAAGTTTCAGCCCTGTGGGCATTTTGCCCAAAGAGATAAAACTGTAAAATCAGCTGCTCAAAGCTTTGAAATATCAGGCTTTCAGCAGTCGATGCAGGGAGAAAAAGAAGAAAATAGACCAGCTGCTCAAACCTCTAACTCAATTTGGCAGTAGATGGCGCCAGATGGCCAAAAATAGATTATTTACAGTAAGAAATACAATGGGTATAAGCTCAAATATTTCTTACTTCATAATTTAAAAATTATTTTACAAAACACAACTGGTTTCTGGCAATGTTTTTTTTGGAAAATCACTTGGTAGTGAAGGGGTTAAAGAAGGTGAATAAAAAAAGGATCACTCTTAGGCTAGGGTCAGATGAGCGCATTTTGTACAGACTGTGCATCCGTGCAGTACGGACGTACCTACTGACTGACAACAAGGTAGTGGCCAAACAGTCCATTTTTTTCACTGACGTATTTTTTGACTGATGTAGCAGGGAAAATAAATTAAAATGAAAAAACATTCTGTCCGTCAAAAATGCTGGACGTATAAATGCAGTCCGTCTGACCATGCTCCATCACTCACACACAAAGCTATGCGGACGTTGTGGACGTGGCGCACTCCGCACGTCCGTTCTAGCAGTATTACGTTTTTGCCTAACCTGCGTCCGTTTGCAGCGTCCGTCAGCCCCCGCACTTCTGTGCGGACGTACTTTGTGTGTGGGGCTTCATTTAACACAATTGTATGCTATCACGGACGTACTTATGTGCGGCAACACGGACGTTTAGGCTAGGGTCAGAGTGGGGCAGTCGGAACGCGCGTGCAGGCGCACTAAATCACGGCGGCAGTAGCAGCACATAACGGCCAATGACGGCCAATATACGCAGTACGTGCGTACAAAAGTGCGCCGACACCACGCAACCGGCAAATGAACGCATTTTTCTCAGAACGTGAAACCGCTGCTACAGACGTACAGAGTGCGCTGCGGCCGCATGGCAGCGTGTGTGCGTGATTAGGAGACGTCAGACGCTGCTAGTGTGCGGCCAACATAACGTTCAAACAGCCGGATTTCCCTAGAATTGCGTTGGTGAGTACCTGCGACTGTGCGACTGTGGTCGTCTGACCACTTAAGCGTATTCCGTGAAAAAATGCGTGCGCACGCATCGACGTACATTTTGACGGTGGCCGCAGAAAATGCGCTCATCTGTCCCTAGCCTAACACTGCGCTCGTCTGACCCCAGCCTTAAATTGTCCCATATACAATTCAAATCTTTATAAATAAAGATTTAAAGGAAAAATGTTTAAGTGCATGCCCTCACCAAATATGTGATGCTCATTAATAGTGAAATAATGATTTTTTTTAAATACAATGAATACACGTTTGCGGTCTAAGGCTAGGGTCAGACGAACGCATTTTTATGTTGTCTGTGAAAAAGTGCGTTCAAACGAATGGACGCATTTTTTCACAGAATACGTGATAGCGGTCATACTATGCGCATTTTCGTCCGTGATTTTGTACGGATCATCAATAAAACTCTTTTTGTGTCTGGACGTTATGTTGGCCGGACATTAGCAGCGTCTGACCTCTCCTAATCACACACACACGCCGCTAGCGGACACAGCGCACTCTGTACGTCCGTACCTGCGGTTTCACGTTCTCGAAAAAATGCGTTCATTTTCCACTTGCGTTGCGCTGCCGCACTTTTGTGCGACCGTACTTCGTATATTGGCCGTCATTGCCCGGCATCTGCTGCTAGTGCGGCCGTGATTAAGTGCGGCTGCACGCGCGTTCGCACTGCCTCAGTCTGACCCTAGCCTAAAAGGGACAATCTAGGCAAAAATAATTGCTTGATATTTTTTTTTCCCCCTGAGGCCAGGGTCAGACGAAAGCAATTTTCCCCGCGAACGCCAAAAAGTGCGTCCGAACGCATTGACGTATTTTTTCACGGAATGCGCAAAAACAGTCAGACGACGCGCATTTTCGTGCGTGATTTTGTACGGATCGTCAATAAAACTCTTTTTGCGTCTGGACGTTATGTAGGCTGGACATTAGCAGCGTCTGACATCTAATCACGCAAACACGCCGCTATGACGCAGCTGTGCACTCAGTACGTCAGTACTAACGGTTCAGCGTTCTCAGAAAAATGCATTCCAATTCCACTTGCGTTGCACGGCCGGACTTTTGTGTGGCCGTACATCGTATATTGGCCGTCATTGCCCGTCATCTGCTGCTAGTGCGGCCGTAATTATGTGCGCCAGAACGCACGTTAAAAGTGCGCTGGTCTGACCCCAGCCTTAAGTATCAAGAGTAAGTCCTGCTTTTTTGCATTAAAAAAAGGCCAAAAAGCCATTAGATTAATTCCACTGGAAAGAGGCAGATTCACCCATTTGATCCTTGATAGCAATCATGATTATATCCAATTAAATACTAGTCATACAGGGTTATTCAGAGAGAGGTGAAAAGCAGGAGAATGACTGGAGAAGTGAAACTTCTAGGTCAAAATAGCCAAACCAGAAAACTTCTCCCATTTATCTCACTTTCCAAATCAGCTATTTGGTCTAGATTGTTCATTCTCCTGGCAATTCTCCTAGTTTTCACCTCTCTCTGAATAACCCTGATAGAGAAATATTGAGAACAAGCATGGGACATTTATGTATATATGCTGTATATAACAGCTGTACAGGAGTGAGGGAGACTGCTGACCTTTGCGAAAAAAGCCATCTAGTATGACATGGCACGGCATTGACATTCTCATTGGTTCTGTGTTATTACAGACCCTAGATCCAAAAAAAGTAAGAAGTTGTGGACTTCATTTGCAAGTCCTACCCAGAGTTCCTTTCTGCATATGGGGAATGTAGCACATGAACTTTCTAAGCAGTTCTCTAAATTGCTGGGATGTGTAAATGTCTTCTGCAACTATAAACTTTATTTTATATAAATATATATAACATACAATGCACAAATATTTAGCATATTAACAGATTTCCCATTCACACATATATCCCATACTGACACATTGCGCTTTATTGGGCTGCCAGATCTATCTTGCTACTTTGGATGCATAACACTCCTTCATGCAGTTGGTGTGCAATGGGATGTTGTTGCAATTCAACAGGTTGACATTCCAAAAGTAAAATCAATTATCTAATCAAGGCAGTTCATTTGGAATCTCACTCTGCTTAACCCCTTCACTACCAAGTGATTTTCCAAAAAAACATTGCCAGTAATAAATAGTTATTATTATTATTATTCTTTATTTATATAGCACCAGCATATTCCACAGTGCTGTACAATGAACACGATATAGACAGGGTTACAATTCATTGACCAACATTTGGCAAACCAGTACAGGAGGAAATGAGGGCCCTATTCCCATAGGGAATTTACAATCTAGACGGGTTGGGGATGGAAACAGGAGGAGAGGACTGTAAGGTGAGAGTAATGGACTGGTGAGAGTGATGGACTGGTTGCGTCAGTGAGTCGGGTGGTAGGCTTCCTTAAATAGGAATGTCTTAAGGGAGCATTTGGAGGAAGGGAAACTAGGGGAAAGTCTGACCATACGAGGGAGAGCGTTCCAGAGAGTGGGGGCTGCGCGTGAGAGATCCTGCAGTCTATCATGGGAAGAGGTGATGCAGGGAGAAGCTAGGTGCAGGTCACTGTTTGACCATAGGGAGCGGGTTGGGGTGTATTTGGTGATTAGTGAGGACAGGTAGTGGGGAGCTGAGTTAGTGAGGGTTTTGCAGGTAAGGATAAGGATTTTGAATTTAATTCTGCATTGGATGGGGAGCCAGTGAAGGGACTCGCAGAGGGGAGCGGCAGAGACAGAGCGGCGGGTGAGGTGGATGAACTGACAGAGGCATTCAGAATGGATTGTAGGGGGGCGAAGTGGGAGATAGGGAGGCCAGCTAAAAGATTATTACAATAGTCAAGTCAGGAGATTACAAGGGCGTGGATGAGTTGCTTTGTGGTGACAGCGGTAAGAAATGGCCGAATTCTGGAAATATTACGTAGTTGGTAATAGCAGGAGGAGGAAAGAGACTGAATGTGGGGATGAAGGAAAGAGCCGAGGCAAGTTTCACTCTGAGACAGCGAACCTGGTTTGATGGGGAAATAGCAATACCATCAACCATGATGGAAAAGTCAGAAGGTGGGGAGGCAATAGAGGGAGGAATTAGTAGGAGCTCAGTGTCACGGCCCAGGCCTAGCATATGTCCAGAATGTGGGTGTGAGCCCAAGGTGCAGTAAATATAGCAGATTAGGCAAGATACAGGGTAACAGGGTTTATTTGTAGCAACAAATAAACAGACAAGAAATGATACAGAAGGCTCAGAACAAAACCATAGAAGGAGGCTAGGGGTAGTGGGAATGGGAGAACTGGATAAATATAATATAAAGGATACAGAGAACATATATTCCAGGCAAAGGTACAGATGGAGCAGGAAAAAGGGCAATCAGGGTTAAGCAAGGGTCTGGTACACAGGTAGTCAAGCAGAATAACAGAGGGGTACTGGGGGGGACAAGGAGGATACCGGAAATAAATGTAGAATCAGAGCAGAGGGAAAGCAGGAATGTCTATGGTACAGATGGGTTCCAGACAAGGATCTCAGGAGTATCAGAAAGCAGGTCTGCACTTGGCAAAACTAGCAACTTCAATGAGGAAGCGTGGGAAAAGGGGCGTAGCTTCCTCATAAGCAGGACTCATCAGGCTGGATAAGGTGCAGGTGAGTCTCCGCTTCCAGAATGCAGAATCAGAGAGTCCAGGAATAAGCATATGGAAACAAAAGTCCTGGAACCTGCATAGATCATGCAGAATATGGCTAAAAAAGGAGAACAAAGGGGGCGCCAGAGGGTCTGGGGGTACGGACCGTGATAACTATTACTGTAAAAGACCTATTAGGCCAGTAGATGACATTGTCTACTGCCAAATTGAGTTACCGAGGTTTGAGCTGCAGGTCTATCCCCCCCCCTGCATCGGCTGCTGAAAGCCCAATATTTCAGAGCTTTAATCAGTTGATTTTACAGTTTTAGCTCTTTGGGAATTATGCCCACATGGCTAAAACTTTGGGGGCACATTTTGCAGCCCAAGAGCTAACAAATTTAATTTGCTTTTGTGCTGCAGATAAGCAGATCGAGATATTTCAATATAGGGGCACCAGATGGTGCCTTTGAAGCCCAAGATATCTCAATCTCGGTAGTAAAGGGCTTAATGATAACATTTTCTATCAGCATTATATAGCTTCTATATATGTCAGGGCAGTGCCTTTCATGCACTGCCCACCATCATGTAAATATACCTATAATAAAAAAATCACACTGTGGACGGCGTCACAAGTGTAAATGTATAGAAGCACAATAATATTATATTAGTGCCAATATAGTATCAAACTAAACACACCTGTGGTGAAACAATAATCACTTGCATAAGATACCACAGGACTTTGAAAACACCTGTTATACATGAAAAAAAAATAATAGCGGAACATGTATTATATCTATAATCACTCGCACCCACACTGATCTAACATGATGTTTACAAAAAACAACTTAAATAAAACATAATGTTGTTATAGGCACCAAATCTCCCAGACATGTTCTATTAAGTACAATTCTTTGCTTTCTCAGTTGGTACTGAGCAAAGCATTCTACGTGGAGAAAACCAAATATTTTACACATCCTAACATAAACACTTTAAATAATGAGATTAGAAAAATGAGCAAAATCAATAAAACACCAGGTCGTGGAAGTCCGTGTTTCTTTGAGAAATACAGACTCCAGGATAAAAGAATGATCTACAGTTCAGGCATCCCATTCCTGGAATTGTAAAATCTGTATGACTCCAAAATCTGGATTTCTCAGTCATCCAAATTTTTGTGATTCTGGACCAAGATTGCCCATACAGTTGCTGCGCTTGGGAACTTGGCTGCAGCAGACCGCAGCACACACCAGGAGCCTCTGGGCAGCCCAAGCATGTGACATGCTGCCAGGATTCTCGCTGACCTAGCCGGTCACCTGACTATGGACCCAATGGACGGCCAGCCTTAAACCCTGGCAAATCATATTCAACAAAGCTACAACGTATGTAATACTTTTTAATAACACATATTAATACTTCCTCTTATTCGATTTCTTACATTTATCACAAAATACATTTGGGATTTATAAAAAATACCAATGGACTGTTTATCCCACTGAAAGCTGTGGATATGAGATGTATTTACCTAAAGCATTTCGCTTTTTACTTGTAGTTTTTCAATCTGGACTCTTGAAGCAAACACTGTTTCTAAATAATAGTGTGTCAAAGGTCTAGAATCAAGCTATGGACATGTAAATATGTGCAGCATCTGGGCCTTTTTCTCCCCTTTGTCTTCTGTTCTGAGATCGCCTTGCAGCATCAACCTGACTCATTATGCAGCTTGATCCAGCAACACGCTCATGAACAGCTAAGGTCATCCTGTTGCTCTCACCATATTGTGTGCTCTTCTAAACCTTGCATTATGGATCTGGCAATCCTCTATACAGCGAACGCATGTCAAAGTGATAAGCTCCATGTAACAAACAGAAAACCAAATGTTATTTATTCCATTTTATTATCTAATAGGACCCTCTAACCTTTCCAAATGTCTCCTTTTCTAATATTCTGCAATCATATTATGGCTCATCATTCAATTTTATTTTGTTATGATAATATTTCACTTCATTTTGGTTAGAGGTTCCGCAATAAGGATTCTAACCACAGAGATTGATGGACAGATTTTATTTGTTAACAAGGCAAAGAGGAAAAAACATGAGAGGACGCAATATGGAATCTGAACCTAAATAAAAGTTAAAAGTGAACTTAAATAAAAGTCTCCTAAATAAAAGTTAACTGTAAGTGTGATGTCATATTTCCTTGAAAGGAAAGGATTGTGAAAGTAGAACATTTGATATAATGTAGTGATGTTGTGGATTCCGGTTAAATATAAACCATTTAATATGAGCAGCTGTTTCCAGAGTATAAATATGAAGTTGGTTGTAAAACTGTGCGTTTCAAGGTCATAGATACAACTTAACGTTTAATATTGTGATTATAAAGTCATCTGTCATATATAAAAAAAATGAATAAACAGACAATGGACATATAGGTCCACAAAGGGTAACTTCTGCCATTACAGAGTAACAGTTTAGTATATACGTACAAACTACATACAAACATATTTAGAGTTGGCAATAACTACTAGGTGCCCAATGATAACACCTGGAGACCTAAGGACCTAAACTATTTAGCTAAAATTTGAAAAACACAGCAAAATTATGACTTGTTGTGTTTAACATCATTCTTCTGACAACAAGTTGATGTGCACCAGATTATATATTATGTAGTAATGCACATTACAGCCTTCCACTGTTATTCTCCATCCTTAGAGGACACAGCAGAGATTGTGGCAAAAAGTTATCTAAGTATTAATAATTTAATGCTTTCACTTTATGTTTAGTCATCATTGTTCTACTGGAGGATAGAAATATTGGAATTTTGATAACATAGGTCAATATGCTGGAAATTGAAAAGCAGAATGGCAGTAGGACAGGGCAGATCTCTAAGGACATGGAATAAAGTCTATCCAGAAGACCTATAAGGTCATTTCTTTGTGGAAAGGTGCCCTCAACATCAATTTACATTGCAGTGTCAATGAAACCTTCATAAGATTCATAATGGAAAATTAGTAATATGTTTAATTACGTCTCCAAAACAGAAAAACAACCACACTCACACTGTTTGCAATTATAGCTGCATTTCTAATAAGTAATCGTTCACAAATTTAGCAAATACCATTTGGATTGTAATTGTATCAGTGACAACCAGAGACATTCTGTGATCGTAATACTTGGGATAGAAAAACTAACTTGTTCGGGTCTTAGCATTTAAACGTGCCTTTTACTATTTCATGTAGGAGTGTCCAACAAAATAAAAGTGGAGATATTTTCTAAGCATTCACGTGGATTCTCAAACATGTATACCTATACATTTATTTCTCTCTTGTTACATACAGGTGTTTGATGATGTCACTGCTTATGTGACCACCTAGGCTTCCAACATCTCTAGACGAAAATAAAACCACTATCAAGTATGCCTATGCTTCTAGTAGTTCTATTTTGTGCTTTAGACTGAGCGTCAACTGGCACCGTAGTCGGACGACCGACGCGTTCGTCAGACTGTAGACGACGTTGGTCGTCCGACTATGTCCAACCAGGATCGTCTACTGCAAGCGATCCATCGGAACGACTTATGGACGATCCAGATAGATCAGATTTCAGAGGTGGAGTGCAGAGGCTGCCAAAACCAGAATGAACTGTTTTACAAGCACAGTTCATTATGCTTTTGGAAACGCTGCAGTCCTTTGGTGTGAGAGAATGGATATGACAGAATGAATGACAGAACAGTAGGAGAGATGACCCAACAGTTTACAATCTTCAAGGAACCTACCCTGGCCTTCCCCTCTTCCTACACAAACAGGGCTAGTCCCACACATCTCACATACATATATTTAACAAATAGTTTATTTTAAATACTTTTATAAGTCACCTGATCAGTTTCTCCATATCCATCTTCTCTAATCTGCTGAAATACATGCGACGCAAACGAGAGAAAAAGGAGTGGTCGCCCACCTGATGCCGTCTTTACCTGTCACCGGAAGTCACATGTCAGACTTCGGACACATGGACGATGGTCCATTCACCTGCATGTTGTTGGATCAGATGGACGACGACAGACGATATCGGGTGATCGCACCATCGCACAAATAGGGTGCCAGTGGACGCCCAGCCTAAGGCTGGCCGTCCACTGGCACCGTAATCGGGCAACCGATTTGGTCACCCGATTACAGACAACGCCAGCGGCCAATCAGGGTTGTTCACTGGAAGCATCTGTGGATGACCCAGATCGGCCATTGGACAGGCTGCGGGGTAAAAAAAAAACTCGCTGCGGGATTGGTGCCGCGCCGCTCCTGGAACTGTCTTTGATGCTGAAAGAGCATCAGGGACAGCCCCTGTCCAGCTCAGCCTGCCCCTAGTGTGTAAAAAATAAAATGTCGAAAGTCTGCAGGCGGGATTAATGCTCCTCTCCCTGCTGCTGAAATAGGTGTCAGCATCAAAGAGAGCAAATGCTGCAGGCGATTCAAAGAAAAAAAAAGACAGGAGGAAAAAAAGTCTTGTCTTTAAAAAAAAAAAAATCAATCAGAACCCTGCCGCGGCTCTGTAACTATGCAGATCATTCCAAACATCGGTCTGATGAAATCAAACAAAATCGTTTCGATCGCACATCTATTGCAATTGCCTGAAATCGTCTGGAATAGTCCGTTGGTGGTTGGATGCAGTGTAAGAGGGCTGATTCACCTGTATGTTGTAGGATTGGACGGACGAGTTCAGACGATATCGGATGATGGCACCATCGCAGGAATACGGACCCATTGGACACTCAGCCTTAAGCAGTTTATTTAACCACCAAAATATTTGACCTCAGATCTTCCCTAATGAACAAATTAAGCTCCAGACATCTTTAAGTCAAATAAAGCTCCCTGTAAAAAAAAGCAAGGATGAAATATGCACTGTGACACACTCAGCCTAACCTTTAAACATTTTGGAAGAATAGATATATGCAATTTTAATAAAAGAAATCTTATTTCAACATATTTAATCAATGCTGAACCTCAAGTATTACTTACTACTTAAGACGTTATTTACCAACCATTGCTATGGGAATTGTGGTGGACTTGTGGTGGCTATCCAGAAAAGCAAAATTCATTAACAGTGGGTAAAACTGATGTAAGCAACATTGAACAATAGTACTACCATTATCTTCATTATTTTCACCCCTTCACTGTTGAGTGATTTGTTTTAATAATAATGCTGTGTATCATTTATTTGGAATATAGGGTACATACTGTGATATTAAAATATTATTTCTATAGTAATTGCTATAGTAATACTTAACCCCATTCACTACAGTGATACACGATCAGCGGTAGCAGCCACAACATCCCGAGATCGTGTTAACACGATCTCGGGCTGAGCGTTATTATTGCAAATAAAATTTGTTTGCTTTAGGGCTTCAGAAGTTGCCCCCATAAGTTTAGCCCTGTGTGCATAATGCCCAAGATGATAAAACTGGATAAAATCAGCAAATTGGCTAGGGAATGCCCTGATAAATTGGATGTCCCCAGCCGATGCAAGGAGCCAGGGGCTGCAGTTCTACCTGCCTTAACTCATTTTGGCCAGCAGATAATGATATTGTATATAGTTATTACAGTAAGGATACATTGGGAATATTACCAAATATTTCTTACTGTATAATTATTTAAAAATGATTTTCCAAAATACCACTGGTTCCTGGCAGTGGATTTTTGGGAAATAATATGGTAGTGAAGGGGTGAAAATGAGTAAACTATGACTCTTCTCCATTTAGCATTGTCCCACCATTGTTTGCAACACCAGTGGATATACCGCAGCGATTTTAAAATTTACAGCAAAAAACTTCAGCGAAACTATGGTGGAAAGGAAAGTGAGAAATAACGCTGTAGTACAATGCAAATTTCCTATATAATGCATTCACTATATATTTGATCCACTGTAGTTCCCTGAAGTTCTGAAAGTTAAATCAAACTTTCTTTCATTGAAAAAACAGCACTGCATGTAGCAGACGTCATCTGGGTCCCACTGGAAACGTATTGGGTTACTTGTAGTTTCGCAAATTCAGCTCCAGCATCTCACCAGCTGTACCTAGGGTCCTATGTGTACAGGCCAGATGCAGGAACCAAACAGAGGAAAGGAAACAGCTCTGGGTTTTGCAAATATGTGCAGTGGAGACACCTACATTGATTTACAGTATGCTGTTTTATCTTTTTGTTGACCATTCGAAATTTACATTCTTCACACTTTCTCAGTCAGCAGAACTGTTGACTTAATGAGAACAAGATTCTACAAAGAAGCATAATTTGATATTTTACATTTAATACAAGTGTTCCCTTCTGTGTTTGCTGATGTAAATAAAATATTATTAGACAAAAAAGGTATATTAATGTCTACTCATACGCTTTCTGTATAAACAACACAAAAATTGTGTTACAGTCTCAGAACAACTGTTGTTTAGGATAAAGTACCTTCAAATGGTGGAAAAGAACTTCTGTCTCACTGTGACTCTTTGCCAAATATGCTTTACAAACAGGAATACAGCACATGGTAAATATAGACATATGGGAAATAGAAATCGGTTTCATAGGAAGGGGGTAAGACAGTGAAAGAAAAGTGGTTTCTTTATTTAGGTGCCAGGTTTTTTCATACAGAATAATAGACTCACATCACTTTACTAGCACATTAAGCAAATTAAATAAGGAAATATGAGAATGTTCTGGCTTAGCTTCACTAGATATACAGCTGATATTTATTATATTAGTGACCATCAGTGCGAGCCAGTCCATGGAGCCAGGTGGTGCAGTGGCTCCAGGCGGCCCTTTGTCAGGGGTGGCATTTTGCCACCCTTTCATAGACCACTGCATGGAGTGCCTGGCACGGACAAGGCACGGCCCTTTAGCATGCCAGTGTTTCATTGAGAAAGCAGGCCCTCCCCTCCATCGGGCCGCACCCACCCCTCCAGAAGACCACGCCCATCCCTTTCAATGGGCTGGCGCCCACCTCTTTCGGTGGGCTGGGGCCCGCCCCTCTAGCTCCTCCGAGCACAGGCCATGCAGCAGCCCCGAGGCGGGCCTGGACTAGGGCTTTGTGGGTAAGTTTATGTGTGTATATATGACTTATGTGTGTGTGTATGACTGTATGTGGATGTGTGTGTGACTGTATGTGGCGGGGCTGTGTGTGACTGTACATGGATGTGTATGTGTGTGACTGTATGTAGATTTGTGTGTGCATGGATGTGTGTGACAGTGGGCCAGGATATTTGGTGCTTTGTGATACACTCATACGAACTACACTTTACTTGAGCTTTATTGTTGTGACGATCGGTGATGCGCTCATACACACTGCACGTTACTGTGAGCTTTATTGTTGTGGATTCTGTGATACGCTCATACACACTGCACGTTACTGTGAGCTTTATTGCTGTGGCACTCTGTGGTGCACTCATACACACCACATATTACTGTGAGTTTTATTGCTTTGGCACCCTGTGATACGCTTATACACACTGCACTTTACTGTGAGTTTTAATGCTGTGGAGCTCTGTGATATGCTCATACACGCCACATGCTTTTTTTGGGGGTGCAGCAATTCATTCTTGGTTCCAGGCATAACAGTCGCTTGGGCCGGCCATGGTGACCATAGACCCTTCCTCACATGTCCTAAGTGCAAGTGTGAGATAGATAGATAGATAGATAGATAGATAGATAGATAGATAGATAGATGTGAGTATTCAGTGTAGATGGTACATTGGCACCCAATGACATTAATGTTTTGGATGTAAACCATCTACACACACCCAATATCTTCTAAGCACTCCACATTAAGAATTTTTTAATTGTATAATATTTTATCTTAAACAATTAATATAATAGGAGTTTTGTTCCATCTCTGATGGCAAGCCAGACATGGCATATGAACTGCTATGCAATGCATAAGATACAAACAGACACACATACTGTATATGTATTAGAGGCACAGAGGCCCTAGGACCCTAGTAAATTATTTTTTAGCAGCTCTTGTCAATCTAAAACGTTAAAATTCTGCTGCAGCCTCAATACAATATTGTGATTTGCATCACCCTCAAGTAGTCTCTGATATTTGCTATTCAGTACCAATATCTAGTGATCCTATACCGAGTCCTATTGCAGTGGAGTTATGGCCTTCTGTACTGTCTGATCACAGGGCACAGATCATATGTTACATATAAAGACATGAGGCTCTATTACATTAGCAGTAGTATTCTGTGAGAGCTAGCTCGCTTATTTACTGCTAACACGAGCGGGGCTGGTATTCAAATAGGATCACAAGGCATTTTATGCCAAGGGCTTCTACAAAGTACAGATATAATCACTGCTCACTGTATACACTCCTAAAGAGATCTGGCGCCATGCAAGTTCCAGTGGGAGGATAACGAGGAACTAAATTAGCTCAGTCTTCTTCGCGTTATGTCATAGCAAGGTGGCACATCAGAGCACTAGGTTTGTGGTGGTGCTATTTTCTTTTCCTGTTTTTCGCATCCATTAAGAATGACGAGTGATATGGAATCGCTTTTTTATCGATCACTAGAGCAACTTTTGGTCATCTTATACAAACTATAGAATGTGAAATAAACATTTTCAAAGCAAAAACAAGTCGAGCGCCAACGCAAGTTACCACTTGGCGTGGAATAGCAAGTGAAGCAGTAACAGATCTAAGGACATGCAGTAATTATCAATCCTCGCTCATTTGTTACAGCACCAAATGGAATAGAGCCCTTGATATTTTATTTCTATGCGGTTCACGTGATTTTTTATTTTTTTAATTGGGAAAGAAAAAATAATGCTGTATGCATTTCACTGAGCATGTAAGAAATTTAATATGCAATAACTGCAGCATTCAATCTGGTCCTTACATTCTGATATTCTATGATAAGCACCATTGCCCTTTTGATTTATACTGATTATTATAAAACGTATATGCCGAGATACATTATGAGTAATGACATTCTGCAAATCATAACTACAGAGAACTAATGATAACAGGAGTGAGTAATATGTCTTTCTAAAGGGGAAAGATGTTCCAATTTAAAGTGTAAGTATGATATAACTCAATGTGTATAGGAAAATAGAGCTTCGTACTACTGTAAGTGATGGCTACAAAGCTAATTTATGACATAGTTCTACAGAATGAGTTTTGGAATTTTTGCCCTGCTACTTCTTTAATTTCTTTGTCCTTATACCTCTATTTTTTATGTTTTCCATTTCTTCTTGAAATAGTTTTTCCTTCATTATCGGTGACTAAAAATTTGCTATATATTTCTCTATTTCTTCATCTTATTTTGTTTTTAATTCCTAAACATCTGGAATAAAGAAAACAAGGATATCAAAAATGAATGTGCAAACACAAATTTGTGGAGGCAAACATGAGAACGCTGGCAGGCCTAGAGTTGTTGGCAGAGGTCATGTCCAGAGTTTTAAGCAGGCTATGGAGGTGGTAGTAAATGCCTCACAGTTGTCCTCCCACCTCTGCCTTTTTTTAAAAAACCTTTAACTTTATTTTCTTTTTTCTTCTCGATGTTTCCAGCCACTACCTCGTTGGTTCAGACATACTCCAACTGACTTATTATTTGGGTTCACATCTTTATGGACATGGACACAAATATTGAAATGGTGTAATACATTAGAGATGTGCGTTTCATTTTGTTCCGAATCAAAATTCAGACGAAATTTATTGATTCGTATTTTGGAAGCACAACCTAAATAACCACTCGGTTCCGTCCAAAACTGAACGAAAAATGGAATGGAACAAAACGAAATACACTGAATTGATTCAGTTTTTTTGAATCGATTTGTTGTACTACTTCACTTAGATTCAGCACTGTGTCGCTGTCCATCGGTCATGGTGCTGAAGCTGTTTATTCAGTAAGACAGGCCATAGACAGTGCCATGATGCCGTTCAGTGCAGTTCGACAGCAGTGAAATTCCCCATAGACAAGTAATGGTTAATCTATTCAGAGAACGTCAAACTGCACCAATAGGTTTCGGCACCAAGGACAGGGGAATATTTTGCTCCAGAGCCCTGTGGAGGTGGTGTCCTTGGGGCTGAATAGGTTTCAGCCCCAAGGACAGGGGGATTAGGTATCAGGGCCTTTTACCCTAATCTAAATAATTCATTCATCCATTTCACATTCCGAACTAACTAATAAAAACAAAATAATGAATTGATCTGAAATACGAATTAACTAATGAAAATGAAATACGAATTGATCCAAAATATGAATTACTAAGAAAAACTCAATAACAAATCGATCCAAAATAGAATTACTGATCTTCCAAAATAACAAATCGATCCGAAATACAAATCACGGTAACATACCGAATGCGCTGAAACGAGTTGAAAAACGTAACAAATTGATCTGAAGCAAAACAAAATTTATTTTTTCATTGTGCACGTCTATTCATTCAGGTACAATTATGTCATGAAACTTAAAAGTGCAGAGAGAGGGAGAGAGAACTAGAACCAGGGCAACAGGGGAAGCAAGCATCACTAAAACCGTTGTTGTTTTTTTCTTGGATTTTCTGTTTGCTATTTATGTGCATTGGAAGGTTTTTTTCAGGTCTGGAAATGAATGTGTCTAGCAGTCAGAATTGTATAATAAAAGAGTCCATTTTTCACCTCATATATTGTTTTCATTGCAGTCTTTATTCAGCTTCATAGCAAACAGCAGAATGCAGACCTTCACGGCCCCTGTTCTATGGTAAGTGCACATTAAGTTGAATTTTTTTCTGTTTGTGCCGCAGGCACAAAGGCATCAGAGATAACAGTGTGTTTTTTAATGCACGCACAGTTAAGGTTTTATTGCCTAAATGCTTAACTGTAAGGGTAGTTGTTTAAAGTATGGCTGTTCACCGATGGGACACTTGGCTAACATGACATTCTGCTAATTCTTTCTCAGCTGCAAGTCAGTTGACATCCAAATGATTGTAAAACTACTGCAACTGAGTGACATGATGAGTATTTAACTAGTGGTGATTAGCAAATGAATGGCAGCGGAGCACTTCCAACTCATTCAATATAAGTCAGAAGTCAGAAGTTATAGGTCTGGCTGGGAGTTGGCTGGAAGTCAGCTTTAAGTTGGCTGATCCTCAGCTTTCAGTGGAAATGTATCTGCTACATACTCAAATTAGTGACTGTTCAAACTTAAATGTATTAATTGTATCACAGAGTATATAGTATCTGTCTAATGCAATACGGGTTGAGCAGAAAAAAACAGCTGAAGATACAAAACCACCTTCAACCTTTAATCACCAAACTATAGATGTGTTTGTGGTAGATACTTAGCAACAACCAAAATTCATTAATCAGAATGGGTAGAACCGAGATAGAATCAACAACCAGTCAACATAGAGAAGCTGTCAGCAGCAGGTCAACATTTTGTGTCTGCCCTATAGGGAGCAAGACAACCAAAGCACCATGCTGTCCTTTTTAATTGAGGTTGGCAAAGCTGGGTCATTGGATGTAATTTCCGATGATATGACATACTAGCTTGGGAACCAATGACATAAAATCTATGCATCACCCAGAGTGGCAAAATTTGGCCCAAAGTAAACATTGAGGGAGCAGCAGTGTATTCATTTTTAGTATGCAAAAGGCTCCAGGGACTTCTGCCTTTGGAAGCCCTGCAGGGGGGAGAGCTACTGGACAAAAGGTAAGTATTGTAACATAAATAAATGAGATTTTAAGAAGAGATATTAAATAATAAGTGTGCAGATGCTGTCAGTTCAGCTTCTTGTGCGACCAGTCAAATACAGTACAATATATACCTTGTTACATACTGCATATTGCACATTGTATCACTTGACATACAAATGATTGTTATCAGCACTCTATCTGTGCATTTGTACACTGTTTAGGAGACATAGTAAGCATTTATTACACATATCAGTGGACGACTAGATGCTTAAATAAGTGATTTCCTATGGGCACTATCACCTGGCGTGAGCTCACCCTAGCGTTGGCATGTTTTTGCGCTAGCTCCATGTTAACTGAGTCTAGCCCCTTACCAACATATCGTTTGCCTCAGGCTAGAAATGGGAAAAATAATTTAACGTGTCGTTATTAGCGATTCGTAGCATGAGCTTACTGTACTTTTGCGTCCTATATTTAACATGGGGAGCGATAGAGATCTCTAGCACTTTTGTAACCAACAGCTCACTTGGTGCCTGCGCTAATTTCTGGAGTGACGCTAATCGCAAAATTTTACCAACTACTCAGCCCTGGTGCTAACTCTGGAAAGACAAAAAAACAGGTCTTCGCCAAAAATAAACAGGCAATTGAAAGGAATGCAGTGTAGCAGGATTATTCAAAGAGCTCCGAATTGCTTGAGAAAGGTAACCGAACGCTGAAAATCAGCGTTCGGGTACCTTTCCTGGCCATTCGGCTATCCAGAGAGCAGGCAATTCGCCAAATCCTGGCGAATTGCCTGCACATACGGTGCCTGTTCGGTGCCTGTTCGAGGGCAGAGAAATCCCCATGAAAAGCACTGCTTCGGCTATTCAGAGAACACAAACCAGCAGTGAAAGGTTCCCCTAATGCCCTGCCATTCGGTGGTTTAATTCGGCAAATTTATTCAGGAGAATCCCATAGGCTTCAATGTTAAAAATATTCCCGTTTTAATTCAATATCTAATAAACCGTTCCTTATAAAATTCTGCAGCAAAAAGTCTCTTTATTTATAGATTTTTTAGGATACTTTAAGCATTTTTCTGAATTTTTTTAAAAAAAAATTTAAAGTCCGATTTTTTTTTTTAAGTTTACTAATTTTTTCTAAAACAGCCCTTTTTATTATCATTCCCTGGACCTCATATGCAAATTTCAGACATTTTCGCTCAGTAGTTTCTTTGCAAACAGCTTTTCACATTCATACAAACTGTTTTGCTAATTTATTCACCTCCCTCTGTCTGCGGTGTCGGCTTTTTCTCAGCTTTTTCTGGCGGCTTCGCTGCGTGTGATCGGCTCCTGCTCGGGTTTTTCCGGCGGCTTCGACGGGTTAATCCAGATGTTTTTGCGGGTTTTCGGCGTGCATTCGGCAGGTTTTGCGGTTAGTTTTCGTCAGGTTTGTGGTAGCTTTTCCCTGCAATTTGGGGACCCTGTGCTGTTTGCTGAATACACCGCAGGGTCACCGAAATGGGATCGGCAAAAGGAACCGAATTGAAGAGAACAAAAAGTCACCGAACGTGCGGTGACTTTTCGAATCTCTTTGGATAACCCTGTAGGTGTTCTCTTGGCCCCATACACCATAGCAATGGATCTGGTCAGCAATGTCGCTGCTGTTGCAGTAAGTTCTATTTCGATATATAAGTATCCTTTATCCACATATATCCTAATTCTAATATATTGCCTAATTTTAAACATTTTACGCTGGGGGTTATTGATAGTATGTAAGCGGTTTATTATTAGGGTGACTGTGTGGACCATGTTTAAAGGGACACATGATAAGTATTGCCCTGAAACATGTATTATTTATATGCTGCAGCAGGGTAATTATTGTCGCTCACCTGGCCTTCCTTTTGGATCTATTAAATGCAGTGTAATTATTCTACAGGCTGTTGGCGGGCATTTATCATGCAATGCCCATCAGAATTAACATGTGTGTGCATCAAAACATGGATGATATGGCCACCTTGGAGGATTTTAATAATGCAGGGTGTGAGGGCTATTTGCTGAATGTGTTCATACTTATACAAAGTTCTATCCTGTACAGAACCGCATTAGCGCTGGGTCTCAGCATGGGTCTTAGCGTTTCCCTAGCGTGCTAAACGACCTTGTACAAAGACTGCCACGGACAAGGTGATCTGTTATTAGGTCATCAGGCGCTAAGTTTCAGCGACTCATGCTAAATGTTTTCTTTAGCAATGGGGTTTTAGCTCACACCAGGTGATAGGGCACTATGTGAATAGCAAGCTATTATTAATACAGAATATTAGGATCCTATAAATTAGAGATGTGCATTCGTTTCGGAAAAATTTGGAATTTGTAACGAAATTTGATAATTTGTAGTTCGGAAGTACTTCCGAATAATGAATCGATACGATCCGAATTCCAAACGAAACGGTATATAATGAATTTATTTTGTTTTATTTTGTCATCATCATAAAAGAAAAATTTGAATAATTGATATCAACTATCGAATTTTAAATGAACTATCAAATACATATCAACTATCGAATTGATCTTAACTTAAAAGACAAGTAATAGTCACCAAAGGACTTTATGAAACAAATTTTAATTTGTTTCACTGTTTAAATTGACTCAAATACTAAGGACAGTATTACAATGTTGGTGCTAACTTAACCAGAGCTGTTGTAAACTTCCCAGAGCCATTATAGCCTATGGAGGTTTTAAGTTTACAACAGCTCTGGTTAAGTTAGCACCAACTTTGTAATATGGTCCTAAATCTGTGACACAGCTTAAAATTTAACCCTAGCTTTTCTTTTAACAGCAAAATTTGATCAATTGGGGTTTTATTTAGTGATCCAAAATTCGAATTGATATCAACTATCGAATTGATATATGAAATTCGAATCGATTCAAAATTTTAAATCGATTTGAAATTTCAAATCGATCTAAAACGAAACTAAACGAAATGCGAAACAAAATTAGTTACGAAATTCCAAAAAACGAAATTATTTAAAAACGTAACGAAACAAATTTTTCAGCCATGCACATCCCTACTATAAATTGTAAAGTAAAGACACACAAATAATATTGATTCAAAATTAATTCAAATTGAGTCGTATCATTAAACTTCAAATTTTAGTAAATTGATAACATAGCAATACCGTTCACTGATCAATACACCTGCATCTGTTTTAACTGTTTATAAAGCTTTCATGGTTAGAGGTACAGGTGTATTTTATTTTCAGATAGGAGTGGTGTTTGTAAATGAACGGTTATGACATCACATACATTTAACGTGACAATGAAAATCTATACATTTACAAGGTATCTATTTACTAAGCTGTCAATTCGCCTAATACAGGCTAATTGACGGTAAAATATAGTGCAGTTTGCTGCAGTTTGGCGGGCTTCAATGGCAGCTAAATTGTCTCACAGAGGAGTAGTGGTTCGTCTATGCACAGAACACCAAACTGCACTGAACTCTCGGCGAAATGACATGATTTTCTGTGTTTCAGTTTGAAGAGTTTAAAAAGGCGAATCCTATAGGATCCAATGTAAAAACGTAATATCTTTTTTAAAAAAAATTAAAAGACAATTTATTTTTTAATTTTCAGCCTAAATAAAGCCTTTTTTTATTTTTTAGAACATCTTTTTGTATTTTGATGAATTTTTTAAAGACAAAATTTTTGTTTCCCAATTTTTTTAAAAAGCTGTTTTTTTAATTCTGTTCCTAACCTGTTTATTTTTATAGAACCTTTCCTATTATTTAGACAAATTTAATACATTTTTATTGGTTTAAACACATATTGGGAGAATAGGAGAGTTTTGTTTTTCTTTCTTTCTTCAGATTGGCGTAAATCGCTAATTTGCCACATTGGCACTCTTCGGTGCTTCATATCCTATCAGAATACTATACCAAATAATTTTTTTTTAAAAATTACATATCCAGGTTTCAATCATTTATAGTGTGTAAAATATTTTTTTCACATTTTATCATCCAGACGTTTGTGGTTATTCTATGGGGTATTCTTGCTAAATAAAAACATTAAATAGAAGTCTGTTATTGCATTTTTCTGCGAAAATATGCAATTTTAACCAAAAGTAGCAAATGGACAAAGCCATTGCTTTGGAACAAAACTTAAGAAGATACTCAAGTATACCGCTAGATTTTGGTGACAAAAATGTACCTTAAAATTGGGGGGGTCGCGTTATATTCGAGACCTCTGCATCGCGTGTAAAAAAAAACTTGACATGTTCAGAGATCCCAAGTCTCCCAGAAGTTCCGGTAGTCTCCCTGAAGTGAAAGTGGGCTCCCTGACACCCGCTAACACTTCAGGAACTCCCGGATTCAGGAGAAGTGGGCTCCATCACAGCCAGAGGGTATGCTTGGTTTAAGCCAATCATTCAAGATCGCTGCATGATTCTCCTCACATTCTGAATGTGAGAATCGTGCGGCACCTATACAGTGATGTCAGGAGCTTGCTCGGGGGGGGTGGCTACTGGCAGACGATGCAGTGGATGAGCTTGCCTGCTGGAGCCGGAGCTCGAAAATGACACCTCTCGGCGTGCTAGCTATCAGTGAATGATTCACTGTGTTGGTCACCTTGCTCCGCCGGCCATCTTATCACAAGTAAAGAAGACAGGTGGGCAGTGGCTTCATACTTAGTAACAACTACAATCATTCTAGAGCAAAGTACCCTGGCCTGACTGTGTTAAGAGAACCTCGAAGGGCTATGTTTACTGGTACAGTATAATTTTGTTCCTCGTGTTATATTCGAGTCTTGAGTATTCTCTAATTACCATAATGAATCTCTACCCATCGCATTATATTCGGGTCGCGTTATACTCGAGTATCTACGGTAAATAAATAAAACTTTAGATTTTTTTTTTTCTTCTAGTTTTTACATGGTCATATTTGATATCGTTGAATAGGCCAGACTCTGACCTTTCTAATCTTGTGTGGTGTAAAGATTATAGATGCAGGGTTCCAAAGACCCCCCCAGTGCTCCTTGCTGCATTGCGGTGGTTTAGGTTTTTGATGGAACCATGCGTAATAACATATTATTCCACACTTGTTGAAGACATAAGAAATGACATGGTGAGTTAGGGCAGCATCATTGTTCACATTATCATTGAAAGTGAACAATAGTGCTGTGTTAGGGAAAAAAAAGAACAAAAAGTAAATATTTATTTACTTACATTTCCATAAAACCATGTTTAGTATGACTGGAAAGGTCATGTTCTGGCCTTTCCAATAATACCTCACATGACCTTGTTGCTGCTGCAGGACCTGAGATAAAGGGGTCCAAATGCCCATCAATGCAGACTGTTCACTAAAAGGTGAAACTCAGGAGAAGAGAACAATCTAGAGCAACTAACCGATTTGGAAAGTGAGATAAATGGGAGAATTTTTCTGGTTTGGCTATTTTGACTTAGAATTATCACTTCTTCTACCAATTCTCCCGACTTCACACTTTAGTGAATAGACCTGATAGTTATCGTTTCTCTGGGCTTATTATGGGGCATGGGCCTGGGTCTTCCGCTCCAATAGCCCATATATTAATTCAGCCCTGGCAGAAGGAAAGAGATTCCATCAAGATGAATGCCAGGAATGTATATCATTGCTTGCACTCAAAGATGCACCTACCCAATTCATGACACAGCATAGCATACTTGACTGTCTACAGTACCTGCATCTTTAAAATAAAGGGATGTATTAATACATGTGCTAGCTATGTGTTTTACCATCTATATAAATATAGCGCATGCATGCAAACATAATAATATATACATTTATGATTCTAAAATGAGTGGTGGAAGAGAATCGTTGTTTCCTGTATTTTTGATTTAACAATGCATATTTTAAATTGTTATCTTGTGTAAATGAAAGCTTTTATACGTCAGTAAGTTTTGAGATAAAATTTTCATCCTCAAAGGTTGAAATTAATTAGTTTTTGTGTGTTTATATGTCTTACCTCCACATTATAACACTGCATGCTACTGCAATGTATATTGTAATGTTTTGACAGAACAGGATACAGTTTCATAAACTAAACAAACATGAGGATTTACACAAGATTTCCCTCCAAAAATCAATACAAGCTGTGAGACATCTGTATCAGTAACATAATCGTCCACTTTTATAAATATATACAGGGTTGTCCACTAAGCACCATTGTTTCACTATTAAAAATCACCATTGCTACAACTATGGTGAACTTCGGTGATCCACAGAAGAATAATTCAACAATATCAGGCATAGCTGCTGCAAACAATGATGAACAATGCAAAACAATAGTAACACTTTTATACTATAATAAGAGAAGTGAACTTTTATTCTCAATCCATTGTTGTTATGCCAAATGATTAAACTTTGGCGAATACAGGTCTCTAAATTGAAATGGGTAAACTACCAGGGAAGTGCCGAAGAAATGTACGAGAATAGCAACAGTCTCTAGCAGAACTGAATCAAGTTAGAGCATTGTATTTAACCCCATTCACTACCAAGTGATTTTCCAAAATAAACATTGTCAGTGGTTTTGTGAAAAATCATTTAAATTAATTATACAGTAAGAAATATTTGGGGATATTCCCAGTGTATTTATTACTGTAATAATCTATTTGGCAAGCAGATTTCGCCATCTACTGGCCAAAAGGAGTTACAGCCACTTGAGCAGCTGCTCGTTGTTCCCTGCCTCAATTGTAGACAGTTTTAGCACCTTGGGCATTATGTCCACAGGGCTAAAACTATAGGGACTCCTTCTGAAGCCCATAAGCAAATTTAATTTGTTTGCAGTACAGGAATCTCTTTGTTCCTTCAGAGCTGCGGAGAAAGATGTCACAATATTGGCACCCATTGGTGCCTTTGAAGTCCCAAATTATCTCAATCTCAGTAGTTATGGGGTTAATTAACTTGGGCTTTCTTTAGCTAAATGACAAAGCTTTAACCCCTTCGCTACCAAGTTATTTTCCAAAAAAGCATTGTCAGAAACCAGTGTTTTTTTTGTAAAATCATTTTTAATTAATTATATTGTAAATACCCTATTTGGCCAGTAGATGGCACCATCTGCTGTCAAATTGAGTTACAGCCATCACGGCTGTAACTCGATCTTTTTTTTTTCCCCTGCATCGGCTGCTGAAAGCCCAATATTTCAGAGCAATCATCAGCTGATTTTACAGTTTCAGCTCTTTGGGCATTATGCCCACAAGGCTAAAGCTTTGGGGGCACCTTCTGCATCCCAAAACTAAACAAAATTTGTTTGCCGCAAACAAATTTAATTTGCTTTTGGGCTGCAGATCAGCAGATCGAGATATCTTGACATCGGAGCACCAGATGGTGCCTTTGAAGCCTAAGGCTGGGTTCACACCTGAGCGTATCTCATATGCGCGTTTTACGCTCGTTTTTGTCAGGTGTTTTATGAGTGTATTACCTGGCATTTTCGACAATTAGAAACGCCTGTCGTACGCACGCTTTTTTGATTGACTACGGAGGTGTCCAATGAAAAATACTTCAGAGGTGTCCGAATGAAAAAGACTTTTGTGCCTTTTGTGCCTGTTGCCATGTGCAGAACGAGCATTCATACGCGCATTTTTGATGACAAAAACACGCAAACGCCCATTTCAGCGCGTTCACGTTGAAGTCTATGGCCGCAAACGCACTGTAATACGCCCCAAAGAAGCTCCTGTACTTCTTTGGGCGTAGAGCATTATACAGCGTGTTCCTACATGCTGTAATATGCCCAGGTGGTAACCATGCCCATAGGAAATAATGGGATTTCAGTGTTTGAGTGTTTTACAGGAAACGCGCTGTAAAACGCCCAGGTGTGAACCACACCTAAAACATCTCAATCTCTGTAGTGAAGGGGTTAAATACCATCACTTTCAGTGTTAACACACAAAAACAAAATTCCAATAAAAAAAACTGTCACCACAAGCCTGTCAAACCAAACGCACAGGCTCCTGCAGTATCTTTCAGGTTTTCCAAAACACACAACTTCTATATTCTAATGGAAAGTATGTGAAGGTTCTTCCATGCAATGTGCAGAATTCATATGCTTCTGGAAGAATTTCTTCAGTCTGCCACTGGTCTATGTTAGTGAATTACTGTAGTTTATATGTCCTGTAGGAAAGTGTATCTGCAGAGATCATAGGCTGCATGGGGAAATCAATTCATTATTTAAGACATGTGAATTAATGCAGAATATGAATCTTGCATACTTTGATGAAGCGCTTCTCTGCATGATTAAGAAATCAATTCACTGATTAAGATGATTTGACTTCATGAAGTTTGTCCCTGCTGTATGTGAGTTCCACATGCTGAAAGAAATCACACCAACTTCAGAGTATGAATTCTGCACACTGCTGAGAAGAACTTTCCTACGTTATATAGAAACAGCTTTACTAGTTAAGATTATTTGCACATTATATAGATGAGGAATAATAATTGATTTCCAAAAATATGTTATGATAATTTATGCTTCCTGACTGTACGTAACAGCTTCACTTTAAGGCTAATGTCAGACGAACGCAGTTATCACGTCCGTGTTGCCGCACAGTTTATCGTCCGTCATAGCATAAAATCATGATCAATAGAGACCCCGCACACGAAGTACGTCTGCACCGAACTGCGCACGTACATCGCATGTGGTAAATGGACACAAGTTAGGCAAGAACGTAAAACCGCTACCACAGACGCGCAGAGTGCGCCACGTCCACGTAGCGTTCTGTGTGAGTGATGAGATGTCAGACGCAGCGCATTTGCAACGTTCAGCCCCTTTGACGCACAAAATGGCTTTTCATATCCTTTTCAAATTTTTATCATTGTTCATATTAATTTTGTTTCCCATAATCCCCTTTTTTTCCCAACTTCGTCAACAAAAACGGACCGTGTGGTGTCTACAGTATCTTCCGTCAGTATGTCCGTTGTCTGACGTTGTCTGCATTTGTCTGACATTAGCCTAAGGCTGGCCCCTCCTCTGGGTCCGAAGTCGTACGAATGACTTGGACATAAGACTACGAACAACTTTATCGTACGACCTGGTTTGTCCACTGAAAGTGACTATGGACGACCCAGGTCGACAGACAGACAGACTGCCAAATGCCGCCAATGACCGTTGGACTGCAGGATAAAAAATCCGCAATTGATCGCTGCTGCAGACCGCCGGACTGCAGGGAAAAAAAACCAAGCAATCACCGCTGAAGACCGCTGGACTGCAGGGAAAAAAAATGTCACCGAAAGCTGTCGAACTACAGAAGAAAGAAGAAAAAAACAGAACTCTGCTATTTTTCTAATAGGTATTTAAACCAATATCAAATGCATTTAAAATGTCTAAATATTAATTCAAGTCCTTTAAGAAAGAATAGAAAGGTTTGGTACAGAATTTTAAAAAAAATAATTTGGGAATCAAAAATTTTGTCAAAAAAATACCAATATTACAAAACAGAGGTTCAGAAAAATAAATAAATATAAACACATTTTGCTGAAAATGGAAAAGAATAAATAATTTAAAAAGGAAAATGAAAATAGTATTTTACATTGAATCCTATGGGATTCGCCTGTTTTATCCGGCGAACTGAACCACTGAAAATCAGGTGTATTTTTTGATGTTTGCTGCACCAGGACGTTCAACTACGCCTGACAAATCTCATTCAAATGGGAAAGGTCACTAGTCTGATGTAGTCGCACGAAGACGTCTGAAGTCGCCGATTGAAGTCAGTGGACGAGGGCTGAATCTCCTCTGTGTTGTGGGATTAGTCGAACGACTGCAGACGACTATGTCCAACTTGATAGTCGTCCGACTACGGACCCAGTGGACGTCCAGCCTAAGACTCCACTGATAGATGTGATGCGAGACACTGACGCATTTGTACTGCAGCAATATGGCAAACTACAGTAAACAACAGTGTAATGATGACGGAATTTCCCTTTGTTTTAGCAGTCTAAACTATAGCTCACTTGCCCGGACCCCACACTTCCCTGGATAGAGAATTCATTTTATTTCACGGAAAATAATCCATTGTTGATGAATTGATACAACATTGTTTAGTGAATGGCACACATCATATCTTATGAGAGAATTTCTATTACCTTTCACCCTCCTGTACATGTTTTATTATGATTAACCTGATTAACATGATTAACATAATCAAATAAGACTTTTACCTCCTTACTGCACCTTAACGGGTTAAAAGGTAATATGTGCATATTCTCTATAAAAACACACACACGTATACATACATACACACCAGTGATGGTGACTATAGCATGTATGCATGCATATAACACAGAAAGAATAGTCATGCATTCCTCTTTAGTGTCTCTTCCCATCTTAAATCTGACTAAGTAGAATCCAGTTGGTTAATTGGTTGATTGCAGGAGTAAATTAATATGTCCCATGGTAGTTCTGACCTAATAAAGTTAATTTGTAATAAAGTATCTCTAAATATCGCTGTTTGCGATTACATTTTTAAAACTCATTTACAATGGCACCATATTATAGTATGTTATTGAAATGTAATTTAATTAACAGTTCTAATGTTTTCAGAAATATATTACATTAGTTTCATCTCTTTAATATAATGATTTTCTAGAATGCCTTGCTATAATGGGCTAAACAACGATAAGTTTTATATTAAAAAAATGAATCAACGTCTGTATGAATCAATCAAATTATATCAATTGCAGTTAAAGAGGAACCAGTTAAATACTTACTTAGCATTTGAATTATCATGGAATAAAAAAAAATTCATCCTATTATATCAATACATTGAATGATTTTGACAATATAACTGGCAAACTATGTCATTAAAAATGATCTTTTTCAACATGGTATACCATGATATAAGGAAATTATTACTACTTAGAGCCCCTATCCAGCTGAACTGGCAATATAGAGATGCTAATGGGAAAAGTGTGCCATTAACCTTTTGCAACTCCCTATTATCACCTGTATTATGAGTGACCTGCTATATTACTAGCTCGACTTTTAATATTTGGGAGTAGTGATGGGCCGAACACCCTCGTGTTTGGTTCACATTCGAACTCGAACACCTGAAAAAGTTCGACCACAAATTCAGAAACAATTCGAACACCATGCAAGTCAATTGTACCGGCTGGGTGGAGTAGACGTAACATCACTGCTCTGCGTGGAGAGAGCCTGTGGAGTCATGGGTTCGATCCCAACGAGCACCTCTCCAGTAAGTGTCCTTGGGCAAGACACCTAACGGTACATACACGCCACCCAGGACATACTTGAAAACGAGAGAAATCTCAATGTATCCTTCCTGGTAAAATTCTTTCTGAAAAAAAGAAATAGGGCTCGAACGTTCAAAAATTAAGGTGCCCTCCAGGAGGGCATATATGCAAGATATTGGCCATAAAAGGTGTATGAGGGACAGGAAACAATGGGGGGGAAAAGGTTTTAACCCCTTCACTGCTGAGTGCTGAGCCATTTCACCGCTGCGCGCTGAGCTCATTTTTGCTGCTTTTGCTCATGTTTAAAAATGATTTGAAGCCATGGGAAATGTTTGACCAACAATGAGTGGGAAATGTTTGACCAACAAGGAGTGGGAAATGTTTGACCAACAAGGAGTGGGAAATGTTTGACCAACAATGAGTAGGAAATGTTTGAGCAACAAGGAGTGGGAAATGTTTGACCAACAAGAAGTGGGAAATGTTTGACCAACAAGGACTGGGAAATGTTTGACCAACAAGGAGTGGGAAATGTTTATGAATCCCATAGGCTTCAATGTTAAAAATATTCCCGTTTTAATTTAATATCTAAAAAACATTTATTATTATATTCTGCAGTAAAGAGTCTCTTTATTTTTAGATTTTTTTGGATCTTTTAAGCATTTTTTGGAATTTTTTGGAAAAAAATTCTCGAACTTTCAGCGAACGTCCCGAAAAGTTCGAAGTTCGCAAATGTTTGATCAGCCGATGTTTGAATCGAACATCGAATGGATTCGAACCGGCAGCCCAATCCCCATTTCGGAGCCCATGGTAGTGTTTATGTAATTTTACAGTACTGGCATAAGGACACTGCAAACTATTTGTTCTCGGTTTCCTTCTGCAAGAGTCAAGATGAAACAACAAATAACACCATCTATTGCACTGCAGAACCAGAGATGAGTATTGGATTTTTTCATCTACTTTTTATTTAGTGTTAACATCTTCATTACCAGCATCACATACAAGTGCAGGGTTATTCAGAGAGATGTGAAGACCAGGAGAATGAGTGGAGAATTGAAAATTCTAGGTCAAAATAGTCAAACCAGAAAAATTCTCCCATTTATCTCACTTTCCAAATCGGCTATTTGGTCTAGTTTGTTCATTCTTCTGCCAATACTCAAGGTTTTCACCTCACTCTGAATAACCCTGTTAGTCTTAAAAGCAAATGCTGTTGTTCCAATATTGAATATTCTCGATTTTATCTAATTCTGGAGCAATACAAAAGAATCTAATCTATTACAAACAAAATTGATTCGAAAATTGGCTCCAGAATGTGTCACAAACGTTTCATGAGCTCATGCATGACACCTGAAGTCCCGGGCATGACACCTGAGGTCCCGGCCGGGTATGACACCTGAGTTTGGAAAATTGAGACTCTGTCTCTAAAACACAATCCCCAGTTTATTAAGCATGGAGCCCTTTTTTGGCCAGCAGATGGTGACTCCTGTCAAATAAGGCTACTACAGTAAAAAGAAAATTATGTAAAAATCCAAAAAGATCTTGTACTGTATAATAAATGAAACTGGATTACAAAAAAACAATAGTTCCTGACAGTAGTTTTATCCAAAATCAGTTAGTAGTGAAAGGGTTAAGTGATTTTGCCAGTCACAGATACAGTGGCAAGAAAAAGTATGTGAACCCTTTGGAATTACGTGGAGTTTTGCATGAATTGGTCATAAAATGTGCTCTGATCTTCATCTAAGTCACAACAATTTGAAAAACACAGTCTGCTTAAAATAATACAACACGAACATTATATGTTTTCATGTGTTTATTGAACATAACATGTAAACATTCACAGTGCAGGGTGGGAAAAGTATGGGAACCCCTAGCCTAATGACTTCTCCAAGAGCTAATTGGAGCCAGGAGTGAGCCAACCTTGAGTCCAATCAGTGTGATATTATTGGATGTGTTGCTGAAAGCTGTCCTGCCCTTTAAAAACACACACCAGTTTTGGGTTTACTGGTTTCAAGAAGCACTGCCTGATGTGAACCATGCCTCGCAGAAAAGAGCTCTCAGAAGACCTACGATCAAGAATTGTTGACTTGCATGAAGCTGGAAAGGGTTACAAAAGTATCTCCAAAAGCCTTGATGTTCATGTGTCCACGGTAAGACAGAATGTCTACAAATGGAGAAAGTTCAGCACTGTTGCTACTCTCCCTAGGCATGGTCGTCCTGTAAAGATGACTGCAAGAGCACAGCGCAGAATGCTTAATGAGGTAAAGAAGAATCCTAGAGTGTCAGCTAAAGACTTACAGAATTCTCTGGCACATGCTAACATTTTTGTTGACACATCTACAAAAAGGAAAACATTAAACAAGAATGGAGTACATGGGAGGACACCACGGAGGAAGCCATTGCTGTCCAAAAAGAATATTGCAGCACGTTTGAAGTTTGCAAATGAGCACCTGGATGTTCCACAGCACTACTGGCAAAATATTCTGTGGACAGATGAAACCAAAATTGAGTTGTTTGGAAAAAACACACAACATTATGTGTGGAGAAAAAAAGGCACAGCACACCAACATCAAAACCTCATCCCCACTGTAAAACATGGCGGAGGGAGCATCATGGTTTGGGGCTGCTTTGCTGCCTCAGGGCCTGGACGGATTGTTGTCATTGATGGAAAAATGAATTAAAGAGTTTATCAAGACATTTTGCAGGAAAACGTAAGGCCATCTGTCCGCCAACTGAAGCTCCGCAGAGGATGGGTGATGCAACAGGACAATGACCCAAAGCATACAAGTAATTCAACTAAAGAATGGCTTCAACAAAACAAAATACGCCTTCTGGAGTGGCCCAGTCAGAGTCCTGACCTCAACCCAATTGAAATGCTGTGGCATGACCTTAAGAGAACGATTCACACCAGACATCCCAAGAATATTGCTACGCTGAAACAGTTTTGTGAAGAGGAGTGGTCCAAAATTACTCCAGATCGTTGTGCAGGTCTGATCTGCAACTACAGGAAATGTTTGGTTGAGGTTATTGCTGCCAAAGGAGGGTCAACCAGTTATTAAGTCCAAAGGTTCACATACTTTTTCCACCCTGCACTGTGAATGTTTACATGTTCTGTTCAATAAAAACATGAAAACATATACAGGGTTATTCAAAGAGATTCGAATTGCTTGAGAAAGGTAACCGAACGCTGAAAATCAGCGTTCGGTTACCTTTCCTGGCCATTCGGCTATCCAGAGAGCAGGCAATTCGCCAAATCCTGTCGAATTGCCTGCACATACGGTGCCTGTTCGGTCCCTGTTCGAGGGCAGTGAAATCCCCATGAAAAAGCACTGCTTCGGCTATTCAGAGAACACAAACCAGCAGTGAAAGGTTCCCCTAATGTCCTGCCATTCGGTGGTTTAATTCGGCAAGTTAATTCAGGAGAATCCCATAGACTTCAATGTTAAAAATATTCCTGTTTTAATTCAATATCTAAAAAACTGTTCATTATAAAATTCTGCAGCAAAAAGTCTCTTTATTTATAGATTTTTTAGGATACTTTAAACATTTTTCTGAATTTTTAAAAAAAAACAGCCCTCTTTATTATCATTCCCTGGACCTCCTGTGAAAATTTCAGACATTTTCGCTCAGTAGTTTCTTTGCAAACAGCGTTTCATTTTCCCAGATTCATACAAATGGTTTTTCTAATTTATTCACCTCCCTAGTCTACGTCACAGCTGCTTCGGCTCTGTGTGATTCGGCTCATGTTCGGCTCCTGTTCGGCTCCTGTTCGGCTTCTTCGAAGGTTAATCCAGATGTTTTTGCTTGTTTTCAGCGTGCATTCGGTGAGTTTTCGTCAGGTTTGCGGCAGCTTTTCCCTGCAATTCGGGGACCCTGTGGTGTTTGCTGAATACACCGCAGGGTCGCCGAAATGGGATCGGCAAAAGGAACCGAATTGAAGAGAACGAAAAGTCACCGAACGTGCGGTGACTTTTCGAATCTCTTTGGATAACCCTGATAATGTTTGTGTTGTATTATTTTAAGCAGTCTGTGTTTTTCAAATTGTTGTGACTTAGATGAAGATCAGAGCACATTTTATGACCAATTCATGCAAAACTCCACGTAATCCCAAAGGGTTCACATACTTTTTCTTGCCACTGTAAATGGAGTAAAGTGGGCTAATAGTGGGCTAATATCCAGTCTAAGCAGGAAATTCAAACAAATTCTCTTTATTAAATCATCTGATTGAGAATGGCTACATTAACAATGAATATTTTCAAATAATCAATATACATAATAAGCAACCTTTAGTTTTGGTCTTTAGCTGTAGTTATCTCACTAACAAATATATGTAGAAAAGGTTAATGTTTTTTTGTAATTATTTTATTACTTTATCAGCTATGCTCAAGTCATAATAAAATGAACTATATATATTAATAGAGGTTTGTGTATTTTAATAGCTATCCCGGAATAAATATGGAAATTGTATTACATTTTATGCACATTACAATAAAAGAAATATCAGAAGTACTGCAAAAATACATATAAAGTCTTAAAATATAGTGATGTTCTATGCACATAGAAGGCCCTTCTTAAAGGCAAACAATACACGTGTTAAGCAGCAATTCATATCAAACACATTAAAAACAGATGTGAATCCCATAAATCAAATGTAGAGGGAATCTACATGACTCTTTGATATCCTGAAAACTATAATAATATAAATATTTATAAATTGCTGTGCCTAAAAGGAATCAAAAGGTTCTCATAGATTATTAATTCTGAAATCTTTTTGCTTGGAACATGTTTTGGCTTATTATTTTAAGCATTTACAGTTCCAATAACATTGGTCAATGTGCAGCTATAGAAACAACAATTGTTCTGAAACTAAGCCATAACATTTCATTATCTGAGTTTGTTGCATCATGCAAGGCATGCACACTTTAACCCTTGACCCCACCCTCCACTGGCTGCTACAATTGACACTGAAAAGCTGGAAGCTGGGTGAGATACCAGACAAGGTCAGCATTAGGGTTAGGGCTAAGCTCTTATATAATAGCTAGGGGCTGGGGCTTGATTTTTACAATTGATTATGAGTCCAGGGTGAGTTAAAATAGTGCAATTGATTTTATGATGCGATTATGCAATTATATGGGGTAGATGGGCATGATTTTATTTCACAATGACTATTTTTTCATGAATGATAAAATATTTAAATGATCTGTTATGGAGTTTATATTTTAACACATTGTATGTATACAAATCATATTTATATGTTTGGGTTTGCTTCTTTCTATAGTTATAATGCACATCCAGCCTTGTTACATGGATACATTCACATCTGCGTTCCACTTATTTATAAACACGTAGGAGAGACTTCTGCTTTTTAACAGGTACATTTCCTTTCAGGCAATTTAATACTGCTCGAAAGCATCATATGGTCCCTGCACACATTTCAGCCAAATATTTGCAGTTTCATTCATTCCACTTTGTCCCGGAGACATGCAGTTAAGAGGGATATATGGAGGCTGAACGTTTTGCCAAATTCATTGCAGAATAAATTACTTAAACATATTGGACAATAAGGAGTTACATTACCATTTTAAACCGAGTTTGAAGGTCAATCGATGACCGACCCTTATAAAGATAGTAACTGTGCAGGTTGACTAAAAGCCAAATAAACTATTAAAACTGGTGAGTTCAAGCATTTCTAAAAGCACATCATTTGTACTATATGAATGAGATTCAGCACCTTGGACAGCACACGGTTTCTTCTATGTCAATAATTTGTATCTCCATAAGCATGGCACTTGCTTTACTATTATTGACACTGTGCTTCAGCACCATGGACAGTACCACATGATTTACTACTGTAATCAATAGGTTCCAGTACCATGGATAGCACATCATGCATTCAATAGCCAATAGGTTTTAGCATCACAGAGAGCACGTCACACTTTATAGTAGATTTCAGCACCATGGACAGCAATTCACATTTTATCACTATATCAAAAGATTTCAGCACCATGTACAGCAGCACGTCAAACTATATTGGATAGGCCTCATTACCATGGACAACACTTAGTTTTTCATACAACAATCAATAAATAACAGGAGAAATTGCAATGTTCAGTAGGTTTCAGCTCTATGGCTGGTGCATCATGCTCAGCTGCTATAGTGGATAGGCCTCATTAACATGGACAAAACACCATGTTTTTCATACACCAACCAATCAGTAACAGTAAAAATTGCAATGTTCAGTAGGTTTCAGTAACATGGACAGTATATCATGCTTTGGTATAACAGGTAATAGATTTCAGCAGCACCATGCACTCAGCACATCATGCCTTCCAGTAGGTTTTAGAAACATGAACAGAACATCATATTTTAGTCCTAACATCGATAAGTATTATCCCCATTAACGGTACATCTTGTTTTATTCCCGTGGTCAGTATGTTTCAGTACCATGAATGGGACATCTAATAATAATTACAGCAGACATTGAGTTTTAGTGCAATGAATAGGTGATAACTATGGCTGATAAAGATACAACAGCAACACTAGCTTAACACACTGCAAACTGATATACCGGACAGCACTTCAGCTCCATTGTGAGATCTAAATTGAAATATTAAGACTGAAACAAATGAATGAAGAAAAAAAAAATAATGGCTGCTTCCACATGTTCATAGAAATCAACACATAGCCATCATGATTCATCATTTCCATATTTTGCTTATTTAATACAATTTTGATATAAAACTGTAAAGGTTGAAATAAAATTATTATTTAACATGAATCCATATTTTTGACAAAACAAATATATCCAATAATTTATATGGAAGCAGATAAACACAAAGCTATACCTCGTGACAACCTGATGATTTTTTTTCTGGATGTCTGATGTGAGATCATTGCTACTCAGATGCTTGGAAATATATTCAGTTAGCAGGCCCTGACACAAACAGCAATGTATTCAGACATAAAGTGTGCTGCTGTGATGCACCACAAATTGCTATATATATACATACCAATTATTTTACACTGCTGTTAATGAGTGATACAATGTTATTCACTTGAAGTATATACCTTACCTTGCCATGTCTTGAATAAAACAGCCAACATGCAGGTAAGCACAGTCATGAGCATACCAGGTATTAGTGTGGGATGTTGTGTATGCACGTGTATCATATAATGTTAACCTTATGTGTGCCAGATTTATTGGCAGAACTATCTGATACATTTGTTAGAATACACATCATGGCAACATTCTAAAATCCATCGCCAAATCCGTTTAATATGAATAGATTTTAAAAATAATAACAATGATAGCTGCACCCCAGCATCTGAATTCTCCACCTCCGCCCACAAAAAAACAACACGCATGCAAAAGAACTCTGCTTGAGGTATACCCATTCACCACACTGTGGGTGTTTGCTCCATACAGCTACTTCTTGTATCAATCTTTGCACCAACAACAGGTATCTTGAAAGGTGACAGCATCTGTTACAATGTATCTGATGGTCTGGCTGTGGCTGTTCCCATGGGATGCTGCCACAAGTAGGCAAGCTTTTTGGAATTCAGTCACAGTGTCAAGCAGAACCTGTTTACTGTAAATCCACTCAGCTGTAAATCCAGGAGTCCTTAAACTGCAAACCCTATAAATGAATTCTGCCATAGCCCATGCCTCAATCCAGACTTTGAAAAGCAGGCATCCTGGACTTGCTCTGCTTCATAATGCCCAAATAAACTTACAGGGTTATTCAGAGAGAGGTTAAAGCAGGAGAATGACTGGAGATGTGAAAATTCTAGGTCAAAATAGCCAAATTCTCCCATTCATCTCACTTTCCAAATCAGCTATTTTGACCTAGAATTTCCCATTCTCCAGTCATTCTCCTGTTTTTCACCTCTCTCTGAATAACCCTGTTAGTTGGTCCAATTGGACACAAAACTATCAGGGTTATTCAGAGAGTGGTGAAAACCAGGAGAATGACTAGAGAAGTGAAAATTCTAGGTCAAAATAGCCAAACCAGAAAAATTCTATCATTTAACTCACTTTCCAAATCGTCTATTTGGTCTAGATTGTTCTCTTCTCCTGGTGTTCACCTTTCTCTGAATAACCCTGTAAATTTACATGAAAAACAATGCTCTAGAGTACACTGACAAAAGCCTAACACACCAGTATGTCAATATAGATCTTAAATTCAGATTATTATTAGTATTATTAAAGAAATATTTGACATGGACCAATGAAAGCCTTACTCTTGCCTACTAGTAACCTCCAGATGCCTTCATTAACCATTTCAGATTCATGAAGCCACCAAACGCCATTCCATTGTCATCATGACATCTTCCTAAACCTTACTGCATGAAGGCTCCACAAGCCACTGAAAAGAACACAGATTCTAAATCAACCAAAAGCAGAACGCTAATCACCATGGTGCAACTTTGTATCAGTTCCTCAAGCAGGTGAGAACCTCCAAAACCCACCAGGTTGCCATCACTGGCACTCAGGCCAAAAGTGAAGCCTCCTCAGATACAGCACAATGACAGCTGAGCCCAAGGATGCTCCATTCAGGAGAGCAGCACCCAGCATAGCAATAAGAATAAAAAATAATAAAAAATAACATTTCCAGGAGGAGAAAAGACATAGTGAAGCGAACAACCTCTCCATTGTTGGGCACCAGTTGACAGTCCACTTGTGGTACCAACCACATCACAGCAAGATGGGAAGGAGAGGAATGTCTTCCAGAAAAAGGGAAGAAACGCATAGCAAGCCGGGTTCCTACCTTGCAGTCCTCAGAGCAGGCTTTCACAGAATACTCATCCGATTGTAAATATTTCTGCAGCAAAACCTCAAACTCTTGGTATTTCTCCTGAGCATGCAGGTCGTAGGTCTGGTAGGCTTGGATACACTCCCTGCAGCCGGCTCCATCCCCGCTCTGCACCACCTCCCTACTACAGTTGTAAGTGTCCGGATTCGAGAACCCAGAAAACAAATCCCAAAGTGTGTAGGTATTACAAAAGGAAAGGTAAAAATTCCTCAGGTTGGAGTGAGCAGGCTGCGTGTGGTTGTGGTGGTGGTGATGGTGGTGGTAGTGGTGGCTGCTGGACCACTCACTCAAGTTCCTACAGACAGCATCAGCATCGTCGACACTAAAACACTGAGCAGATGGACTAGCACTGTACTGTGGGAAACACGTTTCTAGCCTCCACGAAGGTTTGGTAGAATTTCCTAGAAAAATAGCTTTTTTGCCTTGACTAAGGCTCTTCTGTAGAGTTGAGGGAAGGGTGGGTGAAGATGAGGGTCCTCTCACTGGTGGGAATCGATCAGCCATGGTAGGGGGCAATGTGGTAGTGATGGTGGTGGTGGTGATGGTGGTGGTGCCCTGCTCCTTGTCTCTGGTCCTTGTCAATTTGGCCTCAGCGCAGAACCACAAATGATCAGAGAGCAGAACTGTGAAAAACAAGAGAGATGCTAAAGACAGTCGCCATTTCTGAGCCCTCTCTGAATCAGTAAAAGGTTTTTCGTTCTCCCGGGGTGCAAACCAGATTTTTAAGCTGTCATCATCATACTGCCGACACATCCAAGCACCCCTGGTCATATTTTGGGAACGCACAGCTCTGGCCGACTCCACCGTGAGGGCTCCTTTGCCAGTGTCACCACAATATTCATTGACTTGAGGATTGATTTGCTTGTATATTGTTTTTTTGTTGCCTTTTCTGCTTTTCCTTAGGTTTCTTCTTCCTAGTGCCCCCCCTTGGCCAGCGTTCGCCCGGGGCAGGATGTGACTTCTTGCGGTGCTGATGCTGCTGCTGCTGCTGATGATGATGATGATGATCAGCTATATCCATCCAATTAAAGGAAATAAAGAGATAAAGCCAGGCATTGTCAGATCACGATTATCCATTGCACTCCTGAGAAAATCCTACTTCCCACTGGCTGCTGCATGTCTCTCCCCTTCCTCTGGACCGTGTGAATAGCTCTCCTTTTCCGCAAAGCACTTTCATCAGCCTTTCCCCTTCCTCTGGCTGACAAGCCTGGGAGCTGTCTCTGCAGATCGCGGCTCCTGTTGCTGCTGGAGGGAATCGCAAGCTTCAGCCTGGTGTCTTCTCCTTGGCAAACTGGGCGGAATACCCTGGGTTTTGCCTCCTGATGGCCACAGTCATCTTGGTCCTGTGCTAAGTTGCCGCCATCTTCGTCCTGGACCACTTTTTGGGGGGAGCTCGCTCTTCTGCGTCACCCCCGGCACCGCTATCGCTCTATGCTGGCGCATTGGCAGCTCTGGGCTGGATGATGGGGAGAAGAAGGCAAGAGCAGGATCTCGGGAGGTGGAGGCACGAGGAGGGAGAGGGTGCGGGGAGACAGCACTGCTGGGAATCGCATAGCAGAGCCTACGTTTCCACGTCCGGCTGCATGATGCTGCTGCTGCTGAGGAACTTATTGCGATGGGCCATTAGGAGGTGGTGACTGTGCTATATGCGCCGGGTGATGGAAGGATAATGGCACGGACATGGGATTAAGTAGCTGCTCATTCATGGGGTTCAAACACCATGCCGCAGTGTATCTCTGTGTGTGTGTGTGTGTGTGTGTGTGTGTCAGTGACTAATACCCCCCTCTTTTCCCTCCCCCCTCCGGGGCAGAAGGAATACCATGTCATTCAGGTATGTGATGGGATGGCATGGAGACAGGACATTGGATGTGGAAGAGCTGTGGGAATGGGAGCTGTCACATGAATGGGCCAGTATGGCTAGATCGGGCGTCACATCAATGTGAGTTATGGCTGCATGTGATGTATGGCAAGGGACGGATTATTATGCCATGCCCTGTGTGGCATTACATGGGATCTATGTGACATCTGGTAATGGCTGAGTGAGCAATGACATTGCATCTGAGTTATGAATAGGATCAATCATGAAACTGTATAGAGGCATGAGAGGTGTAGCATAACATTTAGATGAGGTGCGACATGGGATCCGCTTTATGAATCACATGGGATCTCTTTAAAGAATGGCATGGGATCCGCTTTAAGAATGACGTGGGATCTCTTTAAATAATGGCATGGGATCTATTTAAAGAATGGCATGGGATCCGCTTTATGAATGACATGGGATCTCTTTAAAGAATGACATGGGAGACTGCATCCACATGCCGCATCCTTGGCTGATTCTTGTGATATGTTGTTTTTTTCCCCTCTGCAGTACAATGTATCCAGAGGACGGTTTGTTCTCCTGAATAGAAATCTGATACTTTGTATCTGTGGGATGAGTGGCATCAATCCAACTGTTGTGTAAGGTTTAAGATCCATCAGTTTTCAAAGCTACCTCTGGCTGGAGGTACCACTGCCACCAGAAACACACATATTGCAGAGACATACAATGGATTGATTTGCTTTTTCATCTGTGCTGAAATATCTGAGGTTTCATGGATTTTCTGTGTACACACTGCAGCTGTCACAGTAACAGGGACAATATAGCTGTGCTTAAGTCCTGGTGCTCTCCCACTCACTATTTGATCATGTGTTTTCCATCTCAGCTCACGCAGAGCTACATTTCTCTCCTATCTTTTTTATTATTTCTATTATTTTTTTTTCTCTTTGCAAGTTACGTTTTCATAGACTTCTGCAGCAGCATCTCTTATTTACTGGGATTTGATACTGCAGTACAAATCTCTGCTGCCCCTCAGTGTTAAGGATTCACAGCATGCAGCAACAGTCACTGTGACAATACAAGGTTCTCTACCACCTCCAGAGGGGGGGGGGGAGGAAAAATTACGACACATATTATTTTTTTTACATATTAACCCTATAAAGCCATTTGTATAAGATTTGATACACTGTTTGCCATTAATTTATTATTTTTTTCATAAATTATGTCTAAAGGTGCAATAAAAAGTTCACATTTAAAAGAAAATACATTTCTGACTATTACTACATTGGTCAGGCTTTACTGGGTTAATTTACATATTAGATTATGAGAAAATATCTGAATAAAAAGGCACATCTGCTAAATTTTGATATTAAAAGGAAGCACTTACCTCCTCTTTATTGATTCTTTTCCTCAGGTGTTTTTTTTTTTGTTTTTTTTAAAGATCAGCAAGAAAATTCACTTGACCCTCTTGTGGAACTATTCATTTTATGATTGTAAAAGAAGCCAACTCCTCCTGTGAAGCAAAGGAAACCCCAAAGGACCATGATCGGTTTTCCAGATCTGATGAATAGCACATACACTGCAGACTGTCCTCAAAGAAGCACCAGAGTTGATGTGTCTCGTCATAGATCCTTACCCATTTCTTTATGCCCATTTATCACTAATGACTCTGAGGAAGATATAGTATTTGTCATATATGGGCTACCACACACAGCCAGTGACAATGTATCTTTTAAAATCAACAGTTTCAAATAATTTATATAATAATAATAATGTATATAGGTACTTTAAACCTCTTAGGCTAGGGTCAGACGAAAGCATTTTTCCCCGCGAACGTGAAAAAGTGCGTCCGAACGCATTGACGTATTTTTTCACAGAATGCGCAAAAACGGTCAGACGACGCGCATTTTCGGGCGTGATTTTGTACGGATCGTCAATAAAACTCTTTTTGCGTCTGGACGTTATGTTGGCTTGACATTAGCAGCGTCTGACATCTCCTAATCACGCACACACGCCGCTATGCCGCAGCTGCGCACTCAGTATGTCAGTACTAGCGGTTCAGCGTTCTCAGAAAAATGTGTTCAAATTCCACTTGCGTTGCACGGCCGGACTTTTGTGCGGCCATACATCGTATATTGGCCGTCATTGCCCGTCATCTGCTGCTAGGGCGGCCGTAAGTATGTGCGCCAGAACGCACGTTAAAAGTGCGCTGGTCTGACCCCAGCCTTAGATTGTAAGCTCTCGAGCAGTGTCCTTCCCCCTTCTGTTCCGTATGTGTAACGTGTATGTATATTTGTTATTCTGTTTCTCCCATTGTACAGCGCTATGGAATTTGTTGGTGCTTTATAAATACATGTAACTGTAAACACAATTATTTTCATGAAGGTACCTGAATTATTTTTCTGTTGAATAGTCTACGTTTATCAGCTTGAATTGTTCCGTTTGATCACTTATTTCTTAATCAATTTGTTGACTAAATGCAGCATTTAAGATTTCGTAAAAGGGGCATTCTCGTGGAATATATAAAGAAATCCTTAAATCATTCAATCCAGTAAAATAAGTATTTTAACTTATTTACTTATTTTCTAAAAACATGAAACTAATCCTATTTATTCTACAGCCTTCAGCATATCGCAGACTCTGCTCTTCCTCCCTGTCATACTTGCTCACAGGAAGAGAGAATAACTGCATCTTTGCTCAGTGTTGAGCTCAGGTTTCATGGGGATAGCATAAGCAGGATCGCAGCACAATACAAAAGCAGTATTTTACTAAAAGCCAAAAATGGAATTACTTGACAAGATTTAAGATAATCATGAGACAGTTGATATAGCATTTTAAAATATGTTTAGCGCACAATTAAATTTGCAAGAATACAGCCTTACCTGCATAAAGTATTAATTAACCCCTTCACTGCTGAGCCATTTCACTCCTGTGTGCTGAGCTCATTTTTACCATTTGTGCTCATCTTGTTTAAACGCAATTTGAAGTCATGTTTTATTACATGACCCAGACAAATTATATATCCTTTTTTTCTGAAGAGTCATCATATATCATTATTATATGTATAAGTCATGTCCTGCCAGAATGCTATAACAAAAAATGTAAATTCCCATTCAGATTTCAAACATTTACAGCGTATAAAATAATTTTTTCACATTTTATTATCTGAGACTTTGTGGTTATACATTCAATTTCTAGAAAAAAAAAGAAATGGGAACCTGTTACTGTATTTTTCTGAGAAAATTAACGATTTTAACTAAAACTGAAAAACCAACATTTTTCATAGTGGGAGGTGAGAAGGTGATTTCATTCAGCATCATTGTTCACATTATAATTGAAAAGTGAACAATAGTCCTGCATTATAAAAAATAAAAAACACTTTTATATTTAGTAATTTTTATTAAAAAATTTTTTTAAAAAAAATCTTTACACAAAACCTAATCATGTTTGGTATCATTGGAAAGGCTATGCTCTGGGCATTCCGGTGATACCAAACATGATCCTCTACCATGTACCAGTCTCGAAATATGGTGGATCGAAAGATCCCTGTATCTCTAACATAGGGAATCCCCTGCTCGGCTATGGGGGATTTCCTTTCTGACGTCATCATGCCCATGCACACCTAAGTAAATGAGGGGAGGTCCTGGAGGTGGGGCTGACATTCAAGACGTCAGCCCCAAATGGAAGGCCACAAGCCGGGTCGCGATACCTGCAGGTAAGGGGGTTAAGAGGGGCATCACTGGAAAGGTCAGACCGTGATTTTTCCAGTGATGCCACTCTTGAGAGTTTACCTGCTACTGATGGGGAGTTAGACCCCCCTCCTCTTCAGTAACGCTTCCTGATCTGCCAGGGGTGGGGGCTGAACCTGACGTTGGCCAGGATCCTGGAGGCAGGGCTCAAAGATGTCAGCCAACACTGGGAGACCATAGTGATCGGCCAAAATATCGTCCGATTGCAGCTGCAAAGTGAGGACGAGCCCAGTGCGCTGTCCGCACACTGGGCCCATTCGCGATGACACCGAGTGCATCCTCCGCAGCCAAGTGGTTTAATATAATAGGTTTTCATGCTCATAAATTGCACATATCTTGAGATGAGTGCATATAAAACAAGGTACTTACAATATTTATTATTGTAGAAAATACAGTTTTACAAATGCTTCAAATGAAGTAACAGTGCAGTAAATACTTAATTTACAGATACATTTTAAAAACCAACTTCACATATCTGAATTCTGTAATATTTGTGTCTGTCATAACATTGCTACATGAGTTCATTATAAATATGCTACTTCAGTGCACTCCTGGGCCATCAATAAATCAAACATGTGGTTCAATGCTAATAACTTTTGCCACTAAATAAGATACCCATTTTCACTGGAGGCATTTCTGTTAGATTAATGTACATGCACTGGGATTGTTTTCTGTTTTGGTTGCTTGCATTGTTTTTGCAAGGTGTGAATATAATAATAATAATAAAATGAAAAGCAGGTGTTTTTAAATAAAATGGAAAACACGTACAGGTCTATTCACTAGCGGTGAAGCTCAGGAGAATTGGCAGTTCTGGAAAATGATATACATTTGAGAATTTTTCTGTTATAGCTATTTTGACCTAGATTGTTCTCTTCTCCTGCCAATTCTCCTGAGTTTCACCTTTAGTGAAAAGACCTGTATAGTGTGGTCTCTCACATATGGAGAGAAAATAATGAATAATAAACTGCTTCAAGCAAGCCTGGTGATTTTTTATACTTTTTCTAATTATTAGCAAAATATTACAAATATATTGGAGAGTTCACTACAATAGACTAAGGGAAACAAGGTGAAAGCGGGTTACAGGAAGGAATTCTGGAACGTTTGATCCCAATGGCGGATTGGTGCATCCTCCTAAATTATGTGAATAACAGTAAGATAACTGTAAAATAAAAAGATATTACACTATACTCCCAAGTAAAACTTATAATCACCCTTTAACAATAATAGAACAACGTGTTCCCAGCTTAAATATTTTGCACCACAAACTCTAACAGGGTTATCCAAAGAGATCCGAATTGCTTGAGAAAGGTAACCGAACGCTGAAAATCAGCGTTCGGTTACCTTTCCTGGCCATTCGGCTATCCAGAGAGCAGGCAATTCGCCAAATCCTGGCGAATTGCCTGCACGTTCGGTGCCTGTTCGAGGGCAGTGAAATCCCCATGAAAATGCACTGCTTCGGCTATTCAGAGAACGAAAACCAGCAGTGAAAGGTTCCCGAAATGCCCTGCCATTTGGTGGTTTAATTCGGCAAGTTAATTCAGGAGAATCCCATAGGCTTCAATGTTAAAAATATTCCCGTTTTAATTCAATATCTAATAAACCGTTCATTATAAAATTCTGCAGTAAAGAGTCTCTTTATTCATAGATTTTTTAGGATACTTTAAGTATTTTTCTGATATATTTTTTTTTTAAAAAGTCCGATTTTTTTTAAAAAAAATTTAAGTTTACTTATTTTTTCTGTTACAGCCCTTTTTATTATCATTCCCTGGACCTCCTGTGTAAATTTCAGACATTTTCGCTCAGTAGTTTCTTTGCAAACAGCGTTTCATTTTCACACATTCACACAAACTATTTTGCTAATTTATTCACTGCTTCTTCTGCGGTCTCAGCTGCTTCGGCTGCATGTGATCGGCTCCTGTTCAGGTTTTTCCGTGGTTTTCGGCAAGTTAATCCAGATGTTTTTGAGGGTTTTCGGCGTGCATTCGCTGGGTTGTGCGGTGAGTTTTCGTCGGGTTTGCGGTAGCTTTTCCCTGCAATTCGGGGACCCTGTGGTGTTTGCTGAATACACCGCAGGGTCACCGAAATGGGATCGGCAAAACAAACCGAATTGAAGAGAACGAAAAGTCACCGAACGTGCGGTGACTTTTCGAATCTCTTTGAATAACCCTGTAAGAGTCTTATATTTCCCACCTAAAGTACACACTGACTTTCTCGAAACACCCTAATGCTTATTGAATCATGACCAAGTAATAAATGGTATTAAGGTCTGTGTGTTTTTGTTTCTTTTTTTCTGTCTTTTAATTTTTTAAGTACATGATGAAGAAAGTAATTTTTTTTAAGACTGCCCAATTCTAAAGTAAGGCCTTGCAGCTAACTCAATTAATCTCCGCCCCCACTCGCATTAATATGAACAGCCCGAACCATACCCTGCTGTACTGGATTCTCTCTTCATGTCCCGATAGAATACAAGAGGCAGGCGTTCTCGCTAATAGCTTCAGTGACCACTGTCTAGTGTACTGTGTGCGCAAAATAAAAGTCACAAAATCTCCCCCAAAGGTAATAATCACTAGGTCGTTCAAGAAATTTATTCTTGAATCCTTCCTAAGTGATCTCAAACAGCTCCCATGGTACAGACTAAACCTTATCCCAGACTTGGACTGTGCAATTGAATTCTTTCAGTCCGAACTGCTGCAAGTCTGGAATGCCCATGCCCCACTACGTAAAGTGCGAGTAAAAGGGGCTCATCTCCCCTGGGTTACAGCTGATCTTACACAAATGTACCAGATAAGAGATTCACTGTGGTCAAATTTCAAGAGTACTGGTTCCATGAATGATCACTGTGAATACTGACAATACCGGAATGCATGTACAAAACAAACAAAAATGGCTAAAGCCCAATACTTCAATGAAAATCTAAACAATAACCTATCAAACCCTAGAAATATTTGGAGAATTATAAGTAACATACATGCACCCCCACTCCACTCCCAGCTGGCTGCTATCAAAGTAAACAACCAAACCCTGCAACACCCCCTAGATGTTGCAAATGCCTTTAATAATTATTTTGTTGGGTGCACCACCACCCTAATTGCTAAGCTATCAAATGACACACCTTCAGAAAGGCTACAAACAGATCAGGCCACTCCAACCATGCAGGGACCCCATATAGCAGATAAATTCAACTTTAGACCAGTGCCTGTCAGTGAAGTTACTAAACTGCTCCGTAATCAAAAAATGAAATACCAATCTGGACCTGATCAAATCCCAGCAATGCTGCTGAAAATCAGTGCCCCAGCAATTGGAAAACCTGTCGCAACACTCATCAATGAATCACTGGCAACTGGATACATACCCAAACTATGGAACACTGCGAGAGTGGTACCTATCCATAAAAGTGGCGACAGTACTTTGGTATCCAACTACCGTCCAATCTCATTGCTCCCGTTATGTCAAAAAATTTTGAAAAATGCGTGTACACACAATTACGTGATTATTATCAATCTTCAAACTATTTAACCCCAGATCAATCCGGCTTTCGTCCAAATCACTCAACAACAACCGCCCTTTTAAAAGTTTGCAATGATACCCAAGCTGGCATGGAACAAGGAGACCTAACTGGAGCCATCTTTCTTGATTTTGCCAAGGCCTTTGACACAGTAGACCATGGCATCTTATTACAAAAACTTAAAAACTCTGGTATTGGTGATCACACGCTAACCTGGTTTGAATCATATTTATCCAACCGATCGCAACATGTGTCCATCTCTGGCAGCTCCTCCCAGTCATGTGTGGAGTACCCCAAGGCTCAATACTCGGCCCCCTGCTATTCACATTATTCATAAATGATCTGCCCAACGTCTGCAAAGCCTCAACTGTACACATGTATGCAGATGACACTGTAATCTATACCAGCAAACTAGATCTCCCACAGCCGGAGGCCGTGCTGCAAGACCAATTCACAGAGGTAGAAAAGTGGATCACAGATAACAAACTTTTTCTAAATACTGACAAAACTGTAACAATGCTCTTTGGAACAGCACCTAAACTACATAAATTGCAAAATCCCCATCTACATATCAGGACAAAATCAAATGGCACGCTGACCACAGTCACTTCTCTCAAATATCTAGGTATGTGGTTAGACCCGAATCTATCCTTTGGCCCCCACATAGAAAAACTCTCATCCAAACTTTACCCCAAACTAGGTGCCCTGTACAGAAACAAATCCTGCCTGAGCCCCGTGGTAAAAAAGCAGATTGTACAACAAATGCTTATGCCGGCTATTGAATACGGAGATGTAGTGTATGCAGCGGCCCCACAAACACACCTTCAGAAACTTACTACATTGTATAACTCATTCTGCCACTTTGTGCTACAATGTAACTACATGACCCACCATTGTGACATGTTAAAAGAACTAAACTGGCCGTCGCTGGAATCCAGACGCACCCTTCACCTTTCCAACCTGGTGTTTAAGAGCTTCTCTGGGAAGCTGCCACCCTACCTGAATAGTCTGCTTCCCCTAGCAGTTCCCTCATCCTATAACCTCCGATCCAGGACCAGCACCTTACTTGCAATACCACAATACAAAAAGACAGTGGCTCGATCATCATTTTCCTACAGAGCACCGCATTTATGGAATAACCTTCCAGACACCATCAAATCTTCCCCCAGTCTTAAGTCACTCAAGAGCTCCTTACTAGCATACCTCGGTACAGAATGCACCTGTAAACATGTAACATAGTAACTATATTACTTACATGTTTATTTTCCGTCTTAATCTGTATATTTGTGTTTAGCTTTTAATATCTTGCATTTATTACTTTGTATTTCTGTAACAACTGTAAAATTTCAATGCTCTTGAACCCAGGACATACTTGAAAACGAGAGAAATCTCAATGTATCCTTCCTGGTAAAATCCTTTATAAATAAATAAAATAAATAAATAAATAAATAAAGTGACTGACACACATTCTTTAGCACTGTAGGTGCTACACATGGCGAGCAAAGTGAAATCCATCTGGCATACAAAGATTTGGGTAAATGTGAAGGAAATAAAGCTAATTAATCTGTTATCTAGTTGGCATTTTTTTCCTCCATCATTTTAATCCAATTAACTGGGATATTCCAGTAGTGTTCAAGTATACTTTAAATATATTCTCTTTACTCTTATGGCAACTAACAGAGGACAATCTCCCAGGATGTGGTCATCATGAGCCCAGTGTCTCCAGGTATTGGTGCTTACAGAGGGTGTGCTTCAAAATTCCTGTATAAAGGTAGTGGCACAATGGAAGAGAGGGGGAAGGGGGAGACCAAACACTGGTAAAAAGAATGTGGCTGACTATGGGGGGGGGTGGGATAATGTGGCTCACATTTGGGATAGGGAGGTGGTGTAAAGAACGTAGTATGGCAGAAGGGAAGGAGAATGCTGCTGACTACTGGGGAGAAGGGATGGGAACTACCAAGGAGGGGAGGACAGTAAATGGGGCTTAGCATAAAGTTAACACGGGTGAAAGTAGTTGACCACTGGAGGGAGAAATTTGATTTCTAACTTTTCAGGATGGGGGGTAGCCCACTTTTGGGTGAAGGGGGTGATGGAGTCTCTCACTTTGGTAATGAGGCCACTCACTCAAAGGAAAGGTAAGAAGCAAATGGGGCCACTCACACTGGTGAAAGAAAGGTGGAGAGAAGGAAGCCTCTCACACTGTGGATAGAGGTGGAAGGGATGCAAAAATTAAAGGGACTACTTGCCTTGGTGGCTCTGAAACAAAAGGCCCCCTTGTCGTGGGTTGTTGGGCATGGGGATGTTTGTTTTGGAGTTCAGTGGACATGAGGACCTCAGACTTGGAACTGTGGGTATGGGTTCACTGTCTTAGTTCCTGGGGTCTCCCTTACAAACAAGCACCACTGGATCAACAGACCCTTCCACCCAAATACGGGACACCCAATCCCATTGCATCCTACCACAGTGAATACAAATAAGTAAGACAGCTCCTGAGTGGGTACAGGACACTCGACATTTAAAAAAAAAAAAGAGCGACATTTGGGTCCTTAGACCATGCATGATTAAGGTCTAAGGGCCGAAATATTGCATATTTCTTTTTTTCCTCTTTAATAAATATCATGTGTCCTGTACGCACTCTGGAGCCGGCCATGGGACCCCGTTTTGGGACCTGGTACCTCTGTCTTGGATCTTGTGATGGTATGCAAACCTCTTTTTTGGTGCGAGGGCATTTAAAGCCCAGTTTAGTTGCATGGGAGGGGATTGTCTCTCGGTGCCTGTCTGTGTATGTGTTACCTATATGTGTGCTGGGGCAGTTGAGAACATTCTAAGGGGTGCAGTTGGGAAGAGTTGGATGGTACTGTGGACTAATGGGGGAGGTCCTGACCAGTGGTTGTTAAGGTGGTTTCTGGCATACGCCATGGTGGGACCGCCGAGGCATGACATGGCAAACCCTTTAGGCGAGGATATTCTGGAAAAGGAGTGGTAAGGGTCAAAACTTTATCATACAACTCAAGGACAAAGGTGAAGCAGGATCCAGACATGGTTAAGCTGAGCTGATGGATACCATAGGACAATGAACTACAACTGAGGTGAAACAGGGAAAGAAGGCTGGATGCTTGCACAGCACAGGGCGAATGCTTGCAGAGCACAGGGCTGAATGCTTGCAGTGGACAAGGCTGGATGCTTGCAGTGGACAAGGCTGGATAAAAGGATCAGGCTTAGGAGCAGCATAGCTTACTCCATACTGGAGACTCAGAACTGAGCTCTGCTAGGCGGGTGCACCGCCCCTAAATAGGGAGTGAGACGGTGCTCAGAAATCAGATGGACAGAGACAAGGCAGGTTAGAGGGAAGTCCTGGGATGGATGGATGGATGGATGGGCCAGGAGTGTAAGGGCAGGCCTGGATAGGTTAAACAAAAAGGGGAATCCATGGGTCTCCAGGTTGGTGGCATGACAGTGGTTCAGTAGGAGACCCCAGGATTTCTGATTACATCCCTTAGTACTGTCTCATGTGTCCATGTAAATCTTTAAAAACACTTTCGAAATACATTTTACCTTTTTAAGCCTGTGTCACTTACCTTCTATTACTTTAGGCTGATGGCAATAACTGTCCCCTCATCCTCAAGGTCATATTCTGGAGATAATTTGCAAACAAATTTCATTTGAAATAAACAAAATTCATTGCATTCTTCCACAATATGATCAGATAGAGTTAACACGATCTCAGTTACCTGATGGTGTTTTTGAGGATCAAGTAAAATCGAGAATAGAAGTGATGGGGTAAAAAAACAATAAAGGTTTCTGACTAGGCAGGCTTATGGGACATAGCACCATGGGGCTCTCAGCTTTGCAATTTCAGGAAGTCAAAGTTTCCCACATTGTAATATTGTAAGTTGTGGCATGCTGTCAGGCGATTAGAAACCCTGAAAACCATTCTTTTGAAGGCTGAACGGTGGGGGTGTTTAATAGCATAAATGTGTGGAGTAGAGGATCCCAGTGGCGCAGCTAATTCAATGGATAGATATTCCTTAGCATTAGCTACAAACACATATATGATGTTCTATCATTGGAACGTTACACACGATCTGAGACAATAAAATCAGTATATTGTTTAGATTCTGATTGCTAAAAGACAAAAAGACTTTAATAGAATAGCAGTAAAATATATATATTTTTTCAAACTGTAACAAGCTAGAATTGATCTAAACAGTGACTTTTTTTAAAATAGGCTAGGTAACCTTTGGACAACTGTTATCTGAGATAGGTAGTAAGCTTGTTTAATCTATAATGAATAGACCCATATGACCAACATAAAAATGTGACTTGACCGATACCGACTGTCCATTGATTACAGATGGAAATACAAATACCTCTCTGCAGCTCATTCTAGACCACTGGCCCAGAGGCCAAATAAACACACGCTACTGTTTCTTTTTTTATATACAGGTGAAACTCAAAAAATTAGAATATCGTGCAAAAGTTAATTTATTTCAGTAATGCAACTTAAAAGGTGAAACTAATATATGAGATAGACTCATGACATGCAACGCAAGATAGTTCAAGTTGTGATTTGTCATAATTGTGATGATTCTGGTTACAGCTCATGAAAACCCCAAATCCACAATCTCAGAAAATTAGAATATTAAATGCAATAAATAAAACAAGGATTGTACATAGAACAATATCGAACCTCTGAAAAGTATAAGCATGCATATGTACTCAGTACTTGGTTTGGGCCCCTTTTGCAGCAATTACTGCCTCAATGCAGCAATGTGGCATGGAAGCTATCAGCCTGTGGCACTGCTGAGGTGTTATGGAATACCAGGAGGCTTCAATAGCGGCCTTCAGCTCTTCTGCATTGTTCGGTCTCATGTCTCTCATCTTTCTCTTGGCAATGCCCCATAGATTCTCTATGGGGTTCAGGTAAGGCGAGTTTGCTGGCCAATCAAGCACAGTAATCCCACGGTCATTGAACCAGGTTTTGGTGCTTTTGGCAGTGTGGGCAGGTCCCAAGTCCTGCTGGAAAATGAAGTCAGCATCCCCATAAAGCTCGTCTGCGGAAGGAAGCATGAAGTGCTCCAAAATCTCCTGGTAGACGGCTGCGTTGACCCTGGACTTAATGAAGCACAGTGGACCAACACCAGCAGATAACATGGCTCCCCAAATCAACACAGACTGTGGAAACTTCACACTGGACTTCAAGCATCTTGCAGTGTGTGCCTCTCCATTCTTCCTCCATACTCTGGGTCCTTGGTTTCCAAATGAGATGCAAAAGTTGCTCTCATCAGAAAAGAGGACTTTGGACCACTGAGCAACAGACCAGGTCTGTTTTTCTTTAGCCCGGGTAAGACGCTTCTGACGTTGTTTGTTGTTCAGGAGCGGCTTGACAAGAGGAATACAACATTTGAAGCCCATGTCCAGGATCCGTCTGTGTGTGGTGGCTCTTGATGCACTGACTCCAGCCTCAGTCCACTCCTTGTGAAAGTCCCCAACACTTTTGAATGGCCTTTTCCTGACAATCCTCTCCAGGCTGCGGTCATCCCTGCTGCTTGTTCACCTTTTCTTCCACATAACTTTCTATTAATGTGCTTTGATACAGCACTTTGGGAACATCCAACTTCATTTGCAATGACCTTTTGAGGCTTTCCCTCCTTATGGAGGGTGTCAATGATGGTTTTCTGCACAACTGTCAGGTCAGCAGTCTTTCCCATGATTGTGATTCCTACTGAACCAGACTGAGAGACCATTTAAAGGCTCAGAAACCCTTTGCAGGTGTTACGGCTTAATTAGCTGATTAGAGTGGGACACTTTGAGCCTAGAATATTGCAACTTTTCACAATATTCAAATTTTCGGAGATTGTGGATTTGGGGTTTTCATGAGCTGTAAGCCATAATCATCACAATTATGACAAATCGCGGCTTGAACTATCTTGCTTTGCATGTAATGAGTCTATCTCATATATTAGTTTCACTTTTTAAGCTGCATTACTGAAATAATTGAACTTTTGCACGATATTCTAATTTTTCGAGTTTCACCTGTACAAGGAAGATTATAGAGTATTAAAAAGTATACTTGAAAAGTGGTGTGCTAAAATATGCTCCTTTACTCTCAACTCGGCTCCGTGTTACCAACTCAGGATGTTTAAGCTTGGCGCTAACAACCGATAATTAGACTGATTAAAATGATGCTAGTGTATTTTCTCGGAAAAGTTATTTACAAAATATTTTCAAACCACCCTACAATGCTGGGGTACATGCTGGAGCTGGGATTTAATGATTAACATTGACATTTATAGTTCTCTTCTCCTCACTGCCAAAAATATTGCAGTAATTTTGTGGAGTAAGACTTAGGGCCCTATTACATACTTGGTGCTAACGTTAGCGCTCACCTGCATGAGCATTAACGTTAGCCCAAGTAGTCACCAAAAATTACAATCTGAACGCTAACAGGTTAAGTATCCCATTTGCGTTTGGTACCTTGTGCTTTTCAACACGAGGTTACTGTACTTTGTGCTCCCTATACTTAACAAGGGGAGTGCAAAGTGTTAATCAGTGTTAGGATTACGAAGTCCTAACGTTGATTAACGTCTGGCTCTGGTTAGCGGAAAGTTAGCCAGAGCCAGGACTTGTTGCTAACGGATTCCGTTTCTGCAGAATCCGCTAGCACCATCCAGAAACCCCCCAAAAAATCAATATACTCACCTCCTGTCCTGCGGTGAGGACCGCGGCTTTGTCCGCCTCTTCAGTCCAACGGGAGCAGGGATCCGTCTGTGTGTGGTGGCTCTTGATGCACTGACTCCAGCCTCAGTCCACTCCTTGTGAAAGTCCGGCCGGATCTCACAAGGCGAGATCCGGCTGGTCATGTGACTGCCGGCGTCTGCCTCAATGGAGGCAGCTTTTTAAGCGCCTGCATTGTAATTCCATGCTAAAACTGCAGGTGCAGTTTTTTCTCCCTAGCATCCCCCGTTTTAGCGTTAGGATTGTAATTTAGCCTTTAAACTCTCTCCCGAATCAGTTGTCTTTCCAGAGAAGAAAGGGAGACTGCAAGAGTCTTTAAAACTCCATACGTTGAGGACCTCCCAAATGTTTGTTGTGTAAAACTTTGTAGGCGACTGGGTTGTAGAAAGCCTCAATAAAAGTGTGTAAAATAATTTAAAATTTATATTTTTATCTTAATTATAATTATATTGGAAGTCTCAAATGCAATTGCAAAGGGATGGACATTCTTGTTCTTGAGGATTCAAAGCTGTCTAGTGGTTTGAATGTGCCTCCAGTCTCTTCTATCTATAAAGCCTCTGCAGTACTAAATGTGTGAGGTTCTACTCCCTTAAATTTAAAATTATTATTCTTTTTTTTTGTTGTTGCATGTTTTTTTATTAAACAATTACTTTACCGTCTTTTTTTTTTTATATATTTGATGTTTTCATTAAAAAATACCTATTTTACTTTATTTAATTGTGCCTAGTGTCAATTTTGACTGAGACTTCACACTTGGGTTTGCGGTGGTACACCTCTAGAACCTCATGTGTGTCAATCAATGCAAACATTTTTATTGAGTTTGATATTTTTCAAAGTTTGACACTCTTGCAAGAATATACTGTTGGATGCGCAATCGAGTATAGTGTTCTAATGAACCTCGTCTGTGGTGAGTTAGTAAGCAACTTGCACATGTCAAGCTAATCAGGATGGAGAATATATCTCACTCTTCCAAGACATACTTATTTCTGTGCATCTGAAATGTTATGTTAAGCTAAAGGTTGCCAACGCATTACAGCTTACTATGTAGTTAGTGTTTTTTCCCCAGTCAATCCATTGGAGTTGTGTAGATCAGCCTTTCAATAGTAAAGGTAAGGAATTACTCTGCACAAAGGAGACTGTGGGATCAACAGATTTAAACTATTGTCGGTACACCTGTCTACTATAAAGAGGACAACAGTTTATATCTTTTGAACCCACACTCACCTGTGCACCGAGGGGATTCCTTACCTATTCTGTATCTTTTAGTGCCCTTTGGCTGTCAGGCCTTTAAGGAAGACAAAGGAGTAGGAATTCACAACTTTACTCATTGTCTCTATCCCCAAAAGTGCCAATAGACACACATCAGTGGCGTCACTAGGGTTGGTGTCACCCGGGGCGGTAACTCACGGTGTCACCCAGCGGTGTAGCGTGGGTTGTCAGCTCTGAGGGCAAGGCAAGAATTGTGCGCCCCCCAACCTGTGGACACGGTAAGGCTGGGGTCAGACGAACGCAGTGTGAACGTGCCTTTAGTCCGCACTTTATTACGGCCGTGGTAGCAGCAAATGACGACCAATGACGGCCAACATACAAAGTACGGCCGCATAACGCAAGCGGCAAACAATCGCATTTTTGCAAGAACGTCGAACCGCTAGTACTGACGCACAGAGTGCCCTGCGTCAGCATAGCGGCGTGTGTGCGTGATTAGGAGACGTCAGACGCTGCACATGTCCGGCCTCAGGGCCGTCTTTAATTCAGGGCAAAAGGGGCAGCTGCCCCGGGCCCAGTTATTGTTGAGGGGCCCAAAGCAGCTGACCCTTGGACCCACATATACTAGGCAGTGATGGCTTTCAAAGGCAGCTGCCTATTTTTCCCCCAGCAACTTCAGACTGCACAGCGGGGGCACTAGATTCTCTGTGTGCTGCCCGCTGATGCAGTCAAGGCTGTGCGGGAAGAGAATATGGGACTTCCGTATCTGGCTCCTCCCCCATTCTGACATCCTCTTCCTGTCTCTGCACATTGCACACAGTCAGTGTGCATGGGGGCTGCTGAGGAGGAGCTGGAGACAGATGTGAACCAGGATCAGGGAGGTGCAGGGCCAAGCAGTTATGTAAGTATTTGTTTTTTCAGCAATCTGTGTGCAAAGCCCCTGCACCCCCCCCCCTCAGACCATGAGCTGCAGGCATCGTTCCCACAGGAAGGCAGCTCTCTGCTCTCTCTGCCTCCAAAAGCTCCCCCAACAGCTGTGGCCTGACCAATTATCCTGCTCCTCGCAATCTCTAACATCAACCCCCACTCCACACTCTCCAGCATCAAACCCCCCTCCAGCATCATCCCTCCCCCACGCCACACCCTCCAGCATCAATCCCCCTCCAACATCAACCCCCCTCCAACATCAATCACCCCCTCCAGCATCAATCCCCCCTCCAGCATCAATCCCCCACTCTACACTCTCCAGCAGCAAACCCCCTCCAGCATCAATCCCCCACTTAACACTCTCCAGCAGCAAACCCCCCTCCAGCATTAATTCCCCCTCCAGCATCAATCCCCCCTCCACACTCTCCAGCATCAACCCCCCTCCAGCATCAACCCTCCCCCACTCTACACTCTCCAGCATCAATCCCCCTCCAACATCAATCCCCCCTCAAGCATCATTCCCCCTCAAGCATCAATCCCCCCTCCAGCATCAATCCCCCACTCCACACTCTCCAGCAGCAAACGCCTCCTCCAGCATCAACCCCCCTCCAGCATCAATCCCCCCTCCAGCATCGATCCCCCTCCACACTCTCCAGCATCAAACCCCTCACTCTCCAGCATCAAGCCCCACTCCAGCACCAATCCCCCACTCTACACTCTCCAGCATCAACCCCCCTCCAGCATCCACCCCCCTCCACACTCTCCAGCATCAAACCCCTTCCAGCATCAACCCTCCCCACTCTACACTCTCCAGCATCAACCCCCCCACTCACTCTCTAGCATCAAACCCCTCTCCAGCATCAATCCCCCTCCAACATCAATCCCCCCTCCAGCATCAATCCCCCACTCTACACTCTCCAGCAGCAATCCCCTCCAGCAGCAAACCCCCCTCCAGCATCGATCCCCCACTTAACACTCTTCAGCATCAACCCCCCTCCAGCATCAACCCCCCTCCAGCATTAATCCCCCCTCCAGCATCAATCCCCTTCCACACTCTCCAGCATCAAACTCCCCCCCACTCACACTCTCCAGCATCAAACTCCCCTCCACTCGCACTCTCCAGCATCAAACCCCACCACACTCACACTCTCTAGCATCAAACCCCACTCACACTCTCCAGCATCAAACCCCCACTCTCCAGCATCAACCCCCCCACTCACACTCTCCAGCAGCATTAAAAAAAAAACTCCACACACACAGGCAGCGCCAAACCTTTCTGCTGCTGTGTGTGTAAGATGTGTAGTTAGTGTGTGTACCACAGAGGGGTATAGTAGTTATATGTGTGTGTACTTTGTATACACAATATACACACTATATAGTAGTTACACAATGTACTCAACATACATTATACAATGAGTATATACTGCATACTGCGTATATGCTAAGTGTATAGTGTATAGTGTGTCTAATGTCTAGTGTACTGTATATCCTGAGAATATAGTTTGTATATGTGTATGAGTTTATGTGTATACTATAATATGTAGGAGTGTATATTGTGTTACTGTATGTAGTGGGTAGTCTGACTGTATAATATACATAATTTAGGGTCGTGTACTGAGTACAGTTGTCATACTATATAGTGTATGACATGTATACTGTATAGTGTATAAACTTGCTGAGTCTGAGGAGCTCTGTGATGCACTCATACCCAATGCACACTATTAACCCCTTAGTGACCGGGCGGTTTTACACAAATCCGTCCTTTAGTGACCGCTGCTGTTTTTACGTTTCTGCGCAGCTCGTGTTTAGATCAAATTTTCCTCTTACTCGTTTATTCAACCCACACATATTATACACCCTTTTTCCCGCCATTAAATGGACTTTCTAGAAATACCATTATTTCCTATCATATCCAATAATTTAATATAAAAAAAAATATAAATATGATGAAAAAATGGTAAAAACACACTTTTTCGTAATTTAATCCCCTAAAGCTATAACCACCAATAAAGACCCCGGCTAAATAGTTTCCAAATTTTATCCCGAGAATAGAAATACCCAATTTTTACATGTTTTTACCTTTTAACCCTTTCACTGCTGAGCCAGTTCACCTATGTGCGCTGCGCTCATTCTGACCATTTTGTGCTAATTATTTTTAGATGACAGCCTAGGTCCTATTTAATTAAACTCCCCCCAGACAAAAAAAAAATTAAAAAAAATCATTTTTTTATTTTATTTAATTTTTTTATTATTTTTTTTTTTTTATTTAATTTTTTTTAACATTTTTTTTTAAAACCAAACCTGGTCATGTTTGGTATCATTTGAAAGGCCATAATCAGGCCTTTCAAATGATGGCAAATATGACCATCTAGCTCCATGGATCGGGAGATAAAGGGATCCTTAGGATCCCATTATCTCTACATGGCAGCTAGAGGGTTAACTGGCCCACTGACATCCTCACACATATGGTGAGGTTGTCAGTGGGTGGGGGGGACCTGGAGGCTAGGCTGACATCCAAGATGTCAGCCCCCCTCCAGGTTTGAATCACGTTTTGGCGCCAATTGGCGCCGCAACGTGATCCGGCGGCGAAATGGTTAATGCCATACACCGCTGGAAAGGGGAGGCTCTCCCCTCTCCAGCGGTGCTAACGGCATCTCCCTAGCTTCAATGGTTGGGGAGATAGAGGGCTCCGAAGGAGCCCACCCCCCTCCCCTCCATTGAAACACATGGGGGCACCTTCTGATGACGTCACCACACGCAGCGTGGCGACGTCATCAGCCTCGCCTGCCCATGTAAATCACATGGGCAGGCTTCCTCCCTGTCAGATCGACGTGGGATCCGACGAGGGAGGTGAGTATCGGGTGGGAGGGGGATTTGGGCGCCGCTGACGTACCCTGTACGTCATCGGGTCTAAGGAGACCCGAACACAGGACGTACAGGGTACGTCAGGGTCGGGAAGGGGTTAAAGCTTTTTGAGACAAGTCTATGATGTATTTGTTTTTTGTTTTTTTCGGGATGTTGGGGGTGGAGAGTAAATTATGCGAAGGTGGGCTTTCAGGGGGGGACCAAGAAAATGTTTTCCCAGGGTCCAATCAATATTAAAGATGGACCTGTCCGGCCTACATAACGTCCAGACACCAAAATTTACCTGGTTTGGCTGGCGGTACCTGGAAGTTGCTGCAGACAATGCCTGGGGCCGACATGGATGTGGAGAGGCTGATAGCTGCAGTGGCAGAGCATCCAGAGCTATGGGACATGGCCTGCGACACCTACAAAGACAGACTGAAGAAGGCCAGTGCATGGGTTGCAGTGTCCAGGGTGGTGTAGCCAGAGTACGAGACGTGGTCTGATAAGGAGCAGAAGCTCCAGAGTGAGTATATGATTATTTCATTCATAATCGCATGGAAATGGAATGTAAAAAAAAAAAAATGGCAAACCGAATTATTGTCGTCACATGTTAAATGCTGTCCAGCTGCCAGGGCACCTGCCCTGCAATGCTAGTAAAATAATTAGACAGGGCATCCCGAAAACCTGTTGCTGTGTCTATTCACAGGTATGTCATCGTTCGCATATTCATCCAGACCCATAACTGTAAGGGTATCATCGAAATTAAAACCATCCCTTGCACGAACATAAATATGTAAGATGCAGCAGCATTTTACAATATCCAAACAGAAATCAACATTTACATGGAGCGGCCTATGAAAGATCCTCCAGGGACTGCCACGTCACTGCCAGGCAAAGGTGCGGGTCTGGGGATGTGCAGGGTCCCACTCTCAATTTCATTCCACAGTGTGGAGTTCCTGAACAATGTGGAGTCCTTGCCGTATGAAAAATAATGTTTATAATTTTGATACAGTGAGCCATTGTGAAGTGGCTTCACTATGCGGACATGTTTGCCATCCACGGCTCCCAGGCAATTGGGAAACTTCGCTCTCTCCCAAAATCCTGCTGCAATTGCTACCCATGCCTCGTCTGTGGGTGTTGGCAAACATTGCTCCTTCATGGCTTCCCATATTGTTTGGCACACCTTGTGGATGATTTTGCCAGCTGTTGATCTGCCAATGTGGAAGTTGTAATGCAGATCCTTCAAATTGCATCCACTAGTAAGATACCTAGAAACAAAACAAAATAGGTGTGCTATGATCAAATTATATGAACCTAACCTAAATGTCACTCTCATCATGTTTTGTAGCACATGAAGCCATCAACAAATGGCGCACTGTGAGGGACAATTATACCCGGGTCCTGAAAAAGGAAGCAGAAGCTGCGTGCTCTGGAGCTGGGGCGAGGAAGGTCCGCTGCTATTTATATGCAGAACAACTGTCCTTCCTCAGAAAGATTCAGGAGCCGCGAAATACTGTCAGCAGCATTGACCGGCCATCCACCTCTGGCTCACAGGAGCAACACCTGCAGACAAGAGGTTCTGGCAGCTGCCAGGAGGAGGTCGAGCAGGGTGGTGCAGAGTCGCAGGTGGAGGAGGATGTGGAGACCAAACAGGTGCAATGTACGGCACCCACAGCCAGCACCTGACCGGCTCATAATAGGAAGAGGGCACCAGCTGCTGAATTTGAGCAGGCCATGGTCACCTTCATGGAGGCGCACCATCCACAACCACCTCCACGCTGCATGGTCACCGAATCTGAGGACATGTCCTTCTTCAACTCCTGTCTGTCCCTGCTGCACCAGATGACCCCGGCGCAGAAGGTGGAGTTCCGCCGCAGAACCCTGGCGACCATCGACGACATCCTTTCCCGTCCACAACAGGCACCTGTTTATCACGGTGCTGTGTCACAATCCCCCATGCCGATGGATATTCTCACCACAGCCAGGTGCTGCCTACCCACCCATGTCCCCTGTTGCTAGGCCACCCCCAGAGACCGAGTACCACTGCAGCCACATGCACGGTCCTCATGACCCTGATGCTCCTCAGTATCATGATTTGTGATGTGTATCGTCTGTTTGTTTTTGTTTGTCAAATGTTGTTCATGTTGTTCCACTATTTGTATATTTTGACCTTCATTGTACATGCAATAATATATGTGGTTAATATTTTATTGTTATTTACTTTTATATTATTTTTTATAATATATTTAATTTGTTTCACATTGTTGTTGGTGTCATAAATCTTTCTGTACGTGTTATGGAATGTGTTGCCTGTGTGTGTGTGGGAATGCATGTGCTAGAGGGCATATCACTACAGACCAACAATAGGGGCTCTGCTCACCGAGCACATGTCTGCTGACTGGCATTGATGTCATGTATGCAGCTGTTTGATAGTACTTACTGCAAAGTGATAACCAGCATCTCCTCCGGTGGTATGGCAGCCCTCATGTTGGTGTCCCTCTTGGTCAGTGGCTCACGTACCTTCGACAACAGTTCATCAAAGGAGGGGATGGACATCCGCATGTAGTTGAAGAACTTCACGCGGTCCCTCTCTCGCAGTGGCCTGTACAGCGTCACAAAGTGGCCATGTGTGTTTCAGTGACGTGCAGTGAGGTCAGTGGCTGGTGAGGCACTGGCTTGTATCAGAGCTAGATATACACAGGATATTGCCCCAGCTCTCATGGATATTGCCCCAGCTCCTCTCATGGATTTTGCCCCAGCTCCTTTCATGGATATTGCCCCAGCTCCTTTCATGGATATACTGCCCCAGCTCTTCTCATGGATATTGCCCCAGCTCCTTTCATGGATATACTGCCCCAGCTCCTCTCATTGATATTGCCCCAGCTCATGGATATGCCCCAGCTCATGGATATGCCCCAGCAGCTCATGGATATGCCCCAGCACATGGATTTGCCCCAGCACATGGATATGCCCCAGCTCATGGATATGCCCCAGCACATGGATATGCCCCAGCTCATGGATATGGGATATGCCCCAGCACGTGGATTTGCCCCAGCACGTGGATTTGCCCCAGCACGTGGATTTGCCCCAGCACATGGATTTGCCCCAGCACATGGATTTGCCCCAGCTCATGGATATGCCCCAGCTCATGGATATGCCCCAGCAGCTCATGGATATGCCCCAGCTCATGGATTTGCCCCAGCAATGCATGGATTTGCCCCAGCACATGGATATGCCCCAGCAGCTCATGGATTTGCCCCAGCAACTCATGGATGTGCCCCAGCACATGGATTTGCCCCAGCACATGGATGTGCCCCAGCACATGGATTTGTCCCAGCACATGGATTTGCCCCAGCTCATGGATGTGCCCCAGCTCATGGATTTGCCCCAGCACATGGATTTGCCCCAGCTCATGGATTTGCCCCAGCTCATGGATGTGCCCCAGCACATGGATTTGCCCCAGCTCATGGATTTGCCCCAGCACATGGATTTTCCCCAGCTCATGGATGTGCCCCAGCTCATGGATTTGCCCCAGCTCATGGATTTGCCCCAGCACATGGATTTGCCCCAGCTCATGGATATACTGCCCCAGCTCATGGATATACTGCCCCAGCTCATGGATGTGCCCCAGCACATGGATTTGCCCCAGCACATGGATTTGCCCCAGCTCATGGATGTGCCCCAGCTCATGGATTTGCCCCAGCAGAGTCACAGGGTTCCTGCAGGGGAGGGCTCCTTACTTACCTGAGACAGCTCCTCACTGGCTGTGCTGTCCAAGAGAGAAGAGGTTGGCTGCTTCCTGTCCCACGTGTCTCTGTGGTGCTGGCACGAGGTCAGGTGATGTAGGAGGAGCTGCTGGAGCTTGAGAGTGTGTGACTGTGACAACCCCCCCCTCCCTCTGTGCTGAGCGCATGTGTGCTGTGTTTATCACACACACATGCGCTCAGCACTTTCTGGAGGGGGTTTGTCACAGTCACACTGCTGTGATCTCCCCGCCCGCCCCCACGATTGACGAGGACAGTCACATGACTGTCCTGCGTCAATCAAACCATGGGAGCACTGCCTCCCATGGTGGGTTTTTAAAAAAAAAAAAAAAAAAACTTGCTTGAGACAATGGAGCTTTCCCATTGGCTCAAGCTTCATTTGCTGTCATTGCCTGGAGGCAATGACGAGCTTGCCTGTTACCAGCCTGAGCTCTGCAATTAGCGTAGCGTTGGGCTGCGTAAATTGCGTAGCCTAGGCTGGCTCAGTGCTGCCCCTGCTGTCTGTGTAGTGTATTACACACACACAGCAGCCGGCAAACTGAGAAAGTGAAAGCTGCAGGAGAAAAAAAAAGCGGACAGAGAAGAAACAAAGCACAGCGAGGGAGCAAGGAGAGGTGAGTATGAGTATAAAAAACAATTTATTTACAGTTTAAATGTACATACACACACATCACATGTCATTACAATACACACAATGAGCTCATTAATTTACTGGCATGACAGGGGAGGCGGAGCCTCCCCTGCCACCCCTGAGTGCACATCCCTGGTGTTTTTCTGGCAGCGTTAATTGGATGAACCCAGGTTCGCTGTTTTCTTTTGTTCTTCAGGTACAGGTAGCCCGTTGCAGCAAACACAAACACTTGTACTGCATCCATCTTGGAAAAACGCCACCATCCACAAAATGCCTTTTTATATCCCTTCCCCTTATTGTTTTAATTCTGCAATTAAATTTAGTTACTCATATTTCTCTTTTTTTGATAGCTCCGTCAAAAATCACGGCCGTAATTGCGCACCGTATGACCACTATCGCGTCTTCCGTCAAAAAGTGTGTCCATGCGTCCGCACGCACTCTTTTATGGTAGACGCGAAAAATGCGTTAGTCTGACCCTAGCCTAACACACCCGGATTCCCTTCTACCAGTAGAGTATTGACCCTCTTACCCCAAAAGCACTTGTATTGATATAATATAATAATATAATTAAAGGTAAAGTATCCATGTAATTGGGCAGACTAGATGGGCCGAAAGGTTCTTATCTGCCGACATTTTTCTATGTTTCTATGTTTCTATGATATAATAAAAAAACACATGCCCCCCATGCTACGCCACTGCTACCAGTCACCCTGCCCCCAGTATACCCTAGCATAGTTCCACTCTCACACTATATCCAGACTCTCTCTCCAAGTACCCCCACTTTCTCCCAGTACACCAGTCACTCTCTCCAAGTACCCCCACTTTCTCTCAGTACCCCAGTCACTCTCTCTATCCAAGTACCCCCACCACTCTTTCTCTCCCAGTATCCCCCCAGTCACTCTCTCCCAGTATCCCCCCAGTCACTCTCTCCCAGTATCCCCCCAGTCACTCTCTTCCAATACCCCCACTCTTTCTCTCTCCAAGCACCCCCACTTTCTCCTAGTACCCCCACTCTCTCTCTCCAAGTACCCCCAGTCACTCACTTCCAGTATCCCCAGTTAATCTCTCACTGAACCTCCAGTCACCCTCTCCCCGTACACCCCTCACTGTGTGGTGGTCACTCTGCTCTGGTGTCACACAGTGTCACCTACCTGCGTGGAGTTGCTGGTGGCCCAGGGGAAAGCTGTCCAGGGGGCTTAGTGGGGACCGGATTTTAAATGTTCTGCAGGGCAGGCGCCTCCCTCCCTCCTTCCTGTTCAGCAGCTGCAGGGCTGCCAACGGCAAGGGGCTGGCACAGGGCTTCAAGGGGGTCTGACAAACATGGTACAGGGTGTTCCGTCTGATAATGCTGTGCTGCTTCCCTTCCAGACGTTGAGTGCTCAGTCACTGCCGGCACTGTAAAACTGGCGGCTGCCCGTGCAAGGGGCTCTCATGGATACCAGTGTCCGTGGGCAGACACCTTGCTGATCCCTGCTGGAAAATATTAGTAGTTCAAATTTCTTTTGAAATTTTGCACCCCTAAGAAAACTGCACCCGGGCACCTAGGCCCCTCTACGCTACGTCACTGGTGTCACCACGAAAAGATGGTAAGCGCCCACAACCTGTCACACCACCAGTATCACAATGATGAACCAGATTATTAGTGGTTTCCCCCAAACCATTAGCCAAAATCGTGTGTAAACGCATCTGGTAGCGTGATGTTAGTCGCTCTCAGGATCTAGGTGGCTTTCATAAATTTCATCATCCACATGGATTAGTATATAGAATAAAAAATACATATAATGGTGCAGAACGTCACAATGTATGAACTAAATACAAACTATATATGATGATCCTACTCACAAGAATAGAGCCCCATCACTGGCTCTGAGTGGGTAAGTGCAGATGGGTATTTTTCTGGATATTCCGAGGTAACCCACACCTCTCAAATTCAGCTCCTCATCTCAACATTTGGGTATAGGAGAGAGCATAAAAACAGAAAAACAGAAAAAACTTTCTTGTGCAGATTGTACAGGGAGTATACAAATGTATCTCAAATAGATGTCAACTCACATTTGGTGGAGCTTTGACAGTGACATGCTGGAGGCAATAATATGGCAAAATAAGGTTGTTTATTGAGGGGAACAATACAGAATGGGGCAAGGTAGGAAAAGGGCTGACTATCAGCAGGGGAACTGAGAGACAAGACAGGAAGGGGTTAACGAGAGGTGGACTTGACAGGAACAGGGCTGACAGATATGAGGGGAATACACAGAGACAGGAGAGCTAAGAGGTTGACTAACAGACAGAGGGACAGTGCAGGAATGGAACTGAAGGCAGGATCACTGGGATGAAGGTGGAAGTCCAGGGGTGGTGAGAGTGAGAGTCTAATTCACAGGGAATCTGGCAACAGGGTATAGAAATGGCAAATGATGACCGTCTGTGATACAAACAATGAGAGTCTCTGATGAAGGTACAAAAGAGGGTTTTGGACGATGAAGGAGGGTCTCGGATGATGATGGGGCAATAGGGTTACCAGGTGAGAGCAAAAAGGGGGGTTTGCGAGGGTCCTGAGAACGAACAACGGCACTAGTGGCCGCCTGCTCTACGGTGGGGTCCGCTCAGGTCTCGCAAGGCTTTAGCTTGATTGTGCCATTACAGGGACAACAGCTCCATATGCAAATCAGACTGCTACACTCAGAAAGGGTGGCCCTCACAAACCTCTTTTTTTTCTCACTACAAGTATACAGGGTATTCCAGACGTGGACCCCTTGCTTGAGGTGCCTAGAGGGGTGTCAGCTACACCCTCCTGACAGGCTGAAACGATCATCAGGGGGTCGCTGCACCTCTACTGCAGGGATGACGTCCTTGGGAATCAGTACTGGCTACCCTTTCTGGGTGAGAGCAGGCTGATTTGCATATGGAGCATGTGTCCCTGTAATGGCACAATCAAGCAAAAACCCTGTGAGACCTGAGCAGGCCACTAGTGCTGTTGCTCGTCCTCAAGACCCTCACAAACCTCTTTTTTACTCATTACCAGGTGAGAGCCCCAAAAGGCTGTTAGGGTATCCAGGTGCTGTATCCAATAGAAGGATAATCCAGAAGAATTGTCAGGGGGCGATCCATGAGTCAAGGGCTGGAAGAGAGCGGCAATCGAGCAGGGTGTCTGGTACACAGATGGGCAGATACTGGTAATCAGCAGAAGATGCTCTTAGCACAGCACAGGTGATATGATTTGCTGCTCAGTGATTGCAGGATTCAGTCTGCTTTTCCCCAAGGTGATCTGCTAAATCTGGCCTGGTTGAGGGTCCTGAGGACAGGTTTGGGAAACACTGTCTTAGCTGAAGACCAATTGAGGATTGATGCATTGCTGAAGTACCCTGGGAAGGGTGCGGCCCCCTTTAGTAGGAGCATACTGGCTAGATAATTACGTCCACCTGAGTGAAGTGGAGTAGCAGGAAAAGTCAGTTCAGTATAGGGCAGCACTTTTCATGTACTGCCCAGGTAGTTTCATGGTGCGGCGGCGCTGGACTTGCCTTTTCTCTGCAGGGTGCGGCAGCAATGGCCGTGACATCGGCTCCCGAAAAGGACCCAGAGCTGGAAACGTGACAAACCGTATCCTTAACCCTAGTCTGCTAACACAAGCAGAAACAGTAAACCTATTCCTAACCATAAAATAAGTCGAAATAGTAACCATAACTTCTACCCTGATCATAAAACAAGCAGAAATAGTAACCAATAATATTAGTAACCATTTTTTTTAATGTTTTGCACTTTGCAATTTTGAATGCCATAAAAAGTGATGTCCAATTATTTCTGAATCCAAATACTATGGATAAGAAATATTCCAAACCGAACTGAAAACTTTGACTTGGCACACGTGTAAAATACAGCATATGCTATAGAGGAAGTTGAAACAATGTAGGTTTCATAACATATAATGACATCATGTTATCAGAACATAGGTTGTTATCAGCATAAAACATGATTAGATTATATTATCTCATATTCACATACTTATAGATTTAGTATTATATAAATAGAGAGAGTGCCGCACTTTACAATGGGGAAATACAGATAAGACATACCAGTACAAAAGGGACAGAGAGCACTGCTGGTGGGATAGCATTTACAGCCCATTATATGACCCATGATTTTACACTAGGAATAAAAGGAACATGAGTCAAATGGGAGCAGGAAGAATGTGAAGCTGGTGGCCAGAGAGAGCGAGCAAAAACAGCTGAAGCAAAGCTTTCTTTAGGGGCTAATATGAGTGAGAAGCACAGGCACCTGGATATGGAACGCATAAATTTAGGTTGAAGACAGCGTGGGTAGATGGGAGGAGGGAGGGAAGCAAGAGTTTCTGTGGATCTGGTGGTGTCCTTGTGTAATTAGCTACAGAGAGAACATAGAGAAAAACATATGGCTTAAATGTATGAATTTATGGTAAGGGAGTGGAAGACAGACCTGGGCTAGAGTGGGAGGTATGGAGTGCAGCCACATGAATTAATTACAAATTTGATAACAAAAACTCACTAAAGATTAATAAGCATCACATAGTTGGATAGGAGGATGATGAATGTGGCTGTAATACCATTCTTGGTAAGGCCGGGGTCAGACGAGCATTTTTAAGAGTGAAAGGAACGTCCGTGAGAGTGGACGTTCCTTCCATTATGACGCCAATCTGACCCTCATCTGGCACCTCGCTGAGTGCAGTTAGTGTGCTCAGCGCTGTAAGACTCAATCCTCCTATTGAGGATCGCGCTTTGCAGCTCCATCGAACGCGCGTCGTAGCGCTTCGACTGGTACGCTTGCAGCACGGCCGCAGCACGGCCACTGTCGTGTGCGCAATTCGTGCGGTCGGCCCCGTCGAAACGTCACAACGTTTTGGCGGACGCCGGGAGGTACGTCAGTATGGGCTCACATAGTGCGTTCGTCTGACCCAGGCCTAAGAGTCTTCTTGGAAAGTTGGTGGTATTGGAATGTGATGAGTTTGCTTGAAAAGATTTTCTGGAGAAAATGGTGCTATCTGAGTGTGATGAGCTTGTTCAATGAAATGCAACATTTGTCCATATACACATTTAAAGGAATGGTAACCTCACATGTCCGTAGGGGTCTAATTAATTTAGTTAAGAGGTTATTCACTAAACTCTCAATTTGTCACCAAATTGCACCGAACAGTGAATTTCCCCATTCGGTGCAATTTCAGGGCAATTTGTCTATTCACAAAGCTATCAATTCGCCAAATAAAGGCAACTTGACAGCGAAATATGGAGAATTTGCTGCAATTCTGCGGCATTCTGCAGCTCCGAAATTGTCCAATTGGAAACTATCGATTTGTCTATTCACAGACCACTGAATTGCACTGAAATTTCAGTGAAATTACCTTATTTTTGATGTTTCAATTTGACAGGATTAAACACGCAAATCCAATAGGTTTCAATGTAATAAATGGAATATATTTTTTAATTATATTTTTTTAACAGCAGTGTGGAGAAACGTGGTCTGTGTGTGTATGCGGGAAGAGAGATTGGAGATTTGGTGAGTGCGCCCTTAAGAATCAATAACACAGGAGGGGGAGGAAGAGAAGGAGCAGGAGGAGGAGGGGAGGATGAGAAGCAGAAGGGGAAAAAAAACTAACAGGGTTATTCAGAGAGAGGTGAAAACCAGGAGAATAACTGGAGAAGTGAAAATTCTAGGTCAAAATAGCCAAACCAGAAAAATTCTTCCATTTATCTCACTTTTCAAATCAGCTATTTTGACCTAGAATTTTCAATTCTCCAGTCATTCTCCTGGTTTTCACCTCTGTCTGAATAACCCTGCTAGTAAAAAAGAGAGAAACTTAAGAGATGTAATCAGCCAGAAATTAAAATTACAAATAAAATACAGTTGCAAGAATGGAGTTGTTTGGAGGATAGGTTGGACGGCATTCTGAATCCTTGATATCTTTATGCTTGTTCCGGGCAGCAGAGTGGAGAAATGTGGGGTGTCTGTGTATGCTGGACGACAAAATCGAGATTTGGTGAGTGTGCCCTTAAGAATCTACAATGCAGGAGGGAGGAGGAGGAGGAGCAGGAGCAGGAGCAGGAGCAGGAGCAGGAGCAGGAGCAGGAGCAGGAGGAGGGGGAGGATGAGAAGCAAAAGGGGGAAAAAACTAACAGGGTTATTCAAAGAGAGGTGAAAAGCAAAGCAGGAGAATGGCTGGAGAATGGAAAATTCAAGGTCAAAATAGCCGATTTGGAAAGTGAGATGAATGGGAGAATTTTTCTGGTTTGGCTATTTTGACCTAGAATTTTCCATTTTCCAGTCATTCTCCTGCTTTTCACCGCTCTCTGAATAACCTTGTAAGTAAAAAAGAGGGAACGTTAAGAGATATGTAATCAGCCAGAAATTAAATGTACAAATAAAATACAGTTGCAAGAATGGAGTTGTTTGGAGGATAGCGTTGGACAGCATTCTGAATCCTTAATACCTTTAAGCTTGTTCTGGGGAGCAGAGTGGAGAAATGTGGTCTGTCTGTGTATGCTTTATGCTTGTTCTGGGGAGCAGAGTGTAGAAATGTGGTCTGTCTGTGTATGCTTTATGCTTGTTCTGGGGAGCAGAGTGGAGAAATGTGGTCTGTCTGTGTATGCTTTATGCTTGTTCTGGGGAGCAGAGTGGAGAAATGTGGTCTGTCTGTGTATGCTTTATGCTTGTTCTGGGGAGCAGAGTGGAGAAATGTGGTCTGTCTGTGTATGCTTTATGCTTGTGCTGGGGAGCAGAGTGGAGAAATGTGGTCTGTCTGTGTATGCTTTATGCTTGTTCTGGGGAGCAGAGTGTAGAAATGTGGTCTGTCTGTGTATGCTTTATGCTTGTTCTGGGGAGCAGAGTGTAGAAATGTGGTCTGTCTGTATGCTTTATGCTTGTGCTGGGGAGCAGAGTGTAGAAATGTGGTCTGTCTGTGTATGCTTTATGCTTGTTCTGGGGAGCAGAGTGTAGAAATGTGGTCTCTGTCTGTGTATGCTTTATGCTTGTTCTGGGGAGCAGAGTGGAGAAATGTGGTCTGTCTGTGTATGCTTTATGCTTGTTCTGGGGAGCAGAGTGGAGAAATGTGGTCTGTCTGTGTATGCTTTATGCTTGTGCTGGGGAGCAGAGTGGAGAAATGTGGTCTGTCTGTGTATGCTTTATGCTTGTTCTGGGGAGCAGAGTGGAGAAATGTGGTCTGTCTCTGTATGCTTTATGCTTGTGCTGGGGAGCAGAGTGTAGAAATGTGGTCTGTCTGTGTATGCTTTATGCTTGTTCTGGGGAGCAGAGTGGAGAAATGTGGTCTGTCTGTGTATGCTTTATGCTTGGGCTGGGGAGCAGAGTGTAGAAATGTGGTCTGTCTGTGTATGCTTTATGCTTGTTCTGGGGAGCAGAGTGGAGAAATGTGGTCTGTCTGTGTATGCTTTATGCTTGTGCTGGGGAGCAGAGTGGAGAAATGTGGTCTGTCTGTGTATGCTTTATGCTTGTTCTGGGGAGCAGAGTGTAGAAATGTGGTCTGTCTGTGTATGCTTTATGCTTGTTCTGGGGAGCAGAGTGTAGAAATGTGGTCTGTCTGTATGCTTTATGCTTGTGCTGGGGAGCAGAGTGTAGAAATGTGGTCTGTCTGTGTATGCTTTATGCTTGTTCTGGGGAGCAGAGTGGAGAAATGTGGTCTGTCTGTGTATGCTTTATGCTTGGGCTGGGGAGCAGAGTGTAGAAATGTGGTCTGTCTGTGTATGCTTTATGCTTGTTCTGGGGAGCAGAGTGGAGAAATGTGGTCTGTCTGTGTATGCTTTATGCTTGTGCTGGGGAGCAGAGTGGAGAAATGTGGTCTGTCTGTGTATGCTTTATGCTTGTTCTGGGGAGCAGAGTGTAGAAATGTGGTCTGTCTGTGTATGCTTTATGCTTGTTCTGGGGAGCAGAGTGTAGAAATGTGGTCTGTCTGTATGCTTTATGCTTGTGCTGGGGAGCAGAGTGTAGAAATGTGGTCTGTCTGTGTATGCTTTATGCTTGTTCTGGGGAGCAGAGTGGAGAAATGTGGTCTGTCTGTGTATGCTTTATGCTTGTTCTGGGGAGCAGAGTGGAGAAATGTGGTCTGTCTGTGTATGCTTTATGCTTGTTCTGGGGAGCAGAGTGTAGAAATGTGGTCTGTCTGTGTATGCTTTATGCTTGTTCTGGGGAGCAGAGTGTAGAAATGTGGTCTGTCTGTATGCTTTATGCTTGTGCTGGGGAGCAGAGTGTAGAAATGTGGTCTGTCTGTGTATGCTTTATGCTTGTGCTGGGGAGCAGAGTGTAGAAATGTGGTCTGTCTGTGTATGCTTTATGCTTGTTCTGGGGAGCAGAGTGGAGAAATGTGGTCTGTCTGTGTATGCTTTATGCTTGTTCTGGGGAGCAGAGTGTAGAAATGTGGTCTGTCTGTGTATGCTTTATGCTTGGGCTGGGGAGCAGAGTGTAGAAATGTGGTCTGTCTGTGTATGCTTTATGCTTGTTCTGGGTGAGCAGAGTGGAGAAATGTGGTCTGTCTGTGTATGCTTTATGCTTGTTCTGGGGAGCAGAGTGTAGAAATGTGGTCTGTCTGTGTATGCTTTATGCTTGGGCTGGGGAGCAGAGTGTAGAAATGTGGTCTGTCTGTGTATGCTTTATGCTTGTTCTGGGTGAGCAGAGTGTAGAAATGTGGTCTGTCTGTGTATGCTTTATGCTTGGGCTGGGGAGCAGAGTGTAGAAATGTGGTCTGTCTGTGTATGCTTTATGCTTGTTCTGGGTGAGCAGAGTGTAGAAATGTGGTCTGTCTGTATGCTTTATGCTTGTGCTGGGGAGCAGAGTGGAGAAATGTGGTCTGTCTGTGTATGCTTTATGCTTGTGCTGGGGAGCAGAGTGGAGAAATGTGGTCTGTCTGTGTATGCTGGAAGAGAGATTATTCACAAAACGCCGGTGTTTGCTGATGTTTCAATGGCGACAACACGGAAACTCCAAAAAGCTACCGGAGGATCTTTATTGAAGCTTCTTGTGTGGCTGCTTGGACTTTTATTTTGAGAACCCCCAATGCTTGTTGTCATTGCAACAACGGCAAACACAGGTACTTTGTGAAAACCTCATAAAATTCTAACTATCCAATTTGAACATACAGATTGTAAAGATCTTGTGTAAACTTTCAATCACAGGATTCCTTGTTAAGTAAAAAAAAAATATATATAATTTTTATTATTATTGCAAAAAAGCCAGCCTAAATAAGTATTGATCTTGGATTTCTGTGTGAAAAAGTTAAGTGTAAAAAGTGAAAAAGTTAAAAAGTTAAGTGTAAGATGACAGTGCATTATTGGAGAAATAAGTTGAGGTCCCTAACATTTTTGAAGACTTGAAGTTTAACCCCTTTGCTACTGATATCGAGAAATCTCGGTCTTCAAAGGCACCATCCGGTGCCCCGATATCGAGCTATATCGATATGCCAATCTGCAGCCCAAAAGCAAATGAAATTAGTTTGTTGCAAATTAATTTCATTTGCTTTTGGGCTGCAGAAGGTGCGCCCAAAGTTTTAGGCCTGTTTGCATATTGTCCAAAGAGATAAAATTGTAAAATCAGCTGCTCAAAGCTCTGAAATATCAGGCTTTCAGCAGCCGATGCAGGGAGAAATAGAAGAAAATAGACCAGCTGCTCAAACCTCTAACTCAATTTGGCAGTAGATGGCGCCATCTACTGTCCAAAAATAGGTTATTTACAGTATGAAATACAATGGGTATAAGCTCAAATATTTCTTACTTTATAATTAATTAAAAATGATTTTACGAAAAAAAAACACTGGTTTCAGTCATTGGTTATTTGTAAGATCACTTGGTAGTGAAGGGGTTAATAGTGAAAATGTATCATGTTTACATAAATAACACATATATTCTAAGTTGTGCCGGCTGGGTGGAGTAGAGGTAGCATCACTGCTCTGCGTGGAGAGAGCCTGTGGAGACATGAGTTCGATCCCAGTGAGCAACCTCTCCAGTAAGTGTCCTTGGGCAAGACATCTAATGGTGCATACTCACCACCCAGGACATACCTGAAAACGAGAGAAATCTCAATGTATCCTTCCTGGTAAAATCCTTTCACAAAAAAAAGTCAAACTGGAGTCCAGATTTCCCTCTCCATGTACTAAACTTAAATCATACCAGTACTTTGTGTGGGGTGTTATATTTGAACTATAATTTAAGAATATTCACAGTTTTTTTTTACCTGATAAATAGTTTCATTTCCCATGTTCAAGGTTTATAACTTGTTACCTCTTTCAAGTTGCTACGTTGTTGCTGATGAAGGTTGAACATTAAAAATAAAAGTAAGTTTCTACAAGAAATGTAGAAAATAAATTCCTCAAATTTCATGATTTGGCAATAATTTCAATGCGTGCTATTTTAATCTACCATAACCAGGAACCATAACATTGTAAAGATGTCATATTGTGCAGATATCTGAGTAATTACGTGCCAACTGGGTTAGTAGGAGTCAATGAAGCAAGAGGCATCCATCTCTTTATAGAAATCAGCCCATTCTTTCTACCAGGGTGGAATGCATTCTATTGTTTGAAGTTACTTCATAAAATATGCAACATAAAAAACAAACAGAACAGATGAAATATTAAACTTTATGCGCATGAACACTTGCTCTAACATTATCTGTCATTTCTGTCTAGTGAGGTCCCAAAAGATGAAATCACGAGGCACAACAGCTTGATTATATCACAGAATATAAACCCATTCCTAAATATACCTGTAATCATATTCCAGTGCTTGGACAAGTAAATTGCGAACACTATAAGAGTATCATTGTAAGTATTCTACATCTCACATACATTTCCTCCAATTCATATCTCAGCTTTTAACACAATTTGTGAGTAGTGAGCTTCCACGGAAGAAGAAAAAAAGGAGAGCACAGAGCTCTAAATATTTAATATGCTCTGGAAAAATATCACTCTGAAAATATAAAAAAGGAATATCAAGGGTGTTGTAACCCATGTGCCATGTAAGAAGTACTGTAATACTAAGAGTAGTAAGTTGACTATGTATAAAAGAAGTAGACAATATTTAGCAGAGATAACCATCTGCTGCGTAAGCTGCTGTGCATAGCATTTCCAAATATGTTCATCCAACGTGTGTAGGGAAAAGGGACACTACGGTTTGATAGTCCCTAGCATCGAAAACTGAATGACTTGGCCTTATTTCATTTTCTCTTTAGGTGGTACAAAAAAAATTAAATTATATTAATAAATATTCAGACTTAAACTCTCTTAGCTCTTACTACTAGACAATTGTGCAGTGTAACACTGAAAATTAGCATAAAAATCCCATTTGCCAATGTTTTTAATGTAAAGTTAGTGTTCTCCTTGGGAAAACCAAACTTTCAGCGAGATCTCACTCCTGACACCCTATATTACTGTAAATAAACTACAAAGAGCAACCTCCACTGTCACTGTAACAAAAAGTTCAACAGACATTCAACAAACATAACTGTTGCAATACAACAGCCATGAAAGGGGCAGAATACAGAGAGATCTCTGCGGTCACTCACTACTGTACAGGGATAAGAAACAGGTGGTTATAATGAATGAAAATCCCTGTACAGTACAGATAGAATATTACTGTAATTTTCACATACAAGCATCATACACACATACAGATATTTTTACATTTTAGCAGCATTTAATGGATGTTGCATTGCTACATTAGTAACCCCTTAGTAGACATGGCTGGGTGTGTAGTTTATATAAATATATACTTTAATTGCCATATTTTAAGGCCATAGTTAGCTAGAACGTGTAAAATGCAGACCTACCTGCTTTCAAAATATGCAGGAAAATAGCTTTTTAAATTGACTTTGCACAAGCTGCACATTAAGTCCTCCATGGCATGGGATTTTTTGTACCTTTGAAAATAAATTGCTATTCCATGTTCAGTATTGTGACAAGAGTGACTTTGAATTTGGGGTACATGGACCTAGAGACGCATTTGGGAGGTGCAAACCCAATGTTTTATATTGTTTCCCTGCCCTCTCCTATTTTGAAGTCACCCTGTACCTACAATTCTAGGTGCAAGGTGCTTGTGTCTTTTGTGCTACACTTGAACACTGTTATTGTCATTATCGTTACTGTCCATAGCTACCTGTTACTATGGTTTATATTATTACTGTGTGGGTCACTGTGGCCTTTTCCAAATCCCCGTTTCTGGAGCATGTTTGCATCTGTTAAAGGTTGGCGTGAACTTGGACTCCATCGAGCGGATAATATTATAATATTATAATATTCTCCAGTAAAAAGTCTCTTTATGTATCGATTTTTTTTTTTAGGCATTTTTCTGGATTTTGTACCAAATTTTTTTTTTACATTTTTCTTTTTTCTGTAACAGCCCTTTTTATTATCATTCATTGGATCGTATATGTAAATTCCAGACATTTTTGCTCATCAGTTTTTTTGCAAACAGCGTTTCACATTTTCAAACATTCAAGCGTACTGTGTGTTTTTTTTCTTCACCTCCTTCTTCTGCGGTGTCGGCTTTTTCCGGCGGCTGCTCTGCGCTGTGATCAGCGGCTGCTTGGGTTTCTCCAGCGTGTTCAGCGGGGTTAATCCAGTTGTTTTTGCGGGTTTAAGTGTGCGTTCGCCGGGTTTTGCGGTGAGTGTTCATCGGGTTCCCGGCGGCTTTTCCCTGCATTACGACAGCCCTGTGGTGCTTGCTGAATACACCGCCGGATCGCCAAAATGAGATCACCACATCGCACCGAATTGAAGAGAACAAAAAGTCACCGAACGTGCGTTGACTTTTCGATTCTCTTTGAATAACCCTGCAAGTTTTTTGCCTCTGCAAGCATCTTATTTTTACATCTTGCTGGTATATGTTTGGAAGTTGTAAATAAGCTCAACGTGATCACTACCTGACCATTTGCATGTGAAAGACTGAGAAAACCACTGTCCCCCTACTGATTTAGTCACAAATATGAGTGTGAGCCTAAAATCCTTAGAGACTCCCTCTATTAGCAGCTTGAGTCCTAAACTGAGAGACCTGCTAATTGATACCCTCAATGGCTTGATGCTAATATTAACCACAACTCTAAAATGAACCCCTTTCACTACCAAGTTATTTTCCATGAAACCACTGACAGGACCTAGTAGATTTATGGAAAACAACCTTCCCTTGCAGGCAATTCAAAATGAATGTAATCTTCAAAAAAATACATTTTAGACATGACAAATGTATTTGACAGTCAAAGGGCTTTCCTTGCTGGCCAGTAAGTGCTACTACATGTACTACATGTACAACAGTACAGTTGGAGGTCCAACTTTCTATAGAAAACAGATCTCCAAGCTGTTCAAACAGCATCAGTTACTAGGTTGAAATGTCCAAGGTGTTGAGAATTTGGGGGCACATTTTATAGTCCATATGCAAGGAACTCTATGTAGTGAAAAAATGACTATGCATTGCTCCACAATATGACCAGATCGAGTTTACTCGATTTTGGGCTCCTGCAGGAGCTTTTGTATATCAAGTATACTTGAACACGGTGGTGAAGGAGTTAAAAGGAGCATTTTTTTTTGTCTTGTACTAAGTTGCGTTATAAAAATGACGCCATTTTATTGAGTCAGACACAACTTTCTTTCATAACGTCTAAATGTAAGGAAGATTTATAAATAGGTGACTTTTTGATTCATCATTTATATCTACATACAGATGATGGCAACTTTGTCCCTTTTATGCCACATAAGTACTGCGCATGATAACACATTATAACTGTGTATGAGTTATTCTTACTGCTTTGTTTTTAGTAAATATGTATTGTACACTTATATAGTATAGAGATTCTCCTCTGTATTGTTTATTCTTTTCCATGGGATGGCACTTGAAGACATAGAAATGCTATTACAGAAACTCTGTTGAAAATCTATACTATAAAAGAATAAGCTAAAAACTGTCCGTCGCCAAAAGCCTACTGCGCATGCGCGACGGACATTTGAAAGCGGCCGTTAGAACACACAGGTAGCTGCGCGTGCCAGCCGCGTGAAAAAAAAAAAAAAAAAAAAACGGCACGAGCCGCGCGCAGCTACCCGTGTGTTTACACGGCCAGATGCCCCGATCCTCCAGCGGTGACCGTCCTCCGGCTGCCGGCGGGCCTCCAGGCTCAGGCGAGCCCCCGGCTCGGTTTGGGCCTACAGGCCCAGCCGAGCCGGGGACTCGCCTAAGCCTAGAGGCCCGCCGAGCAGCCAGCGGCAGCCGGAGAAGGTCACCGCTGGAGGATCGGGGCGAAGTTCCCAAACAAATACCCCAAAATCGGCCCTGAGCTCCAGCGGAGACCTCCTCCGGCTGCCGCTGGCTGCTCGGCGGCCCTCTAGGCTCAGGCGAGCCCCCGGCTCGGTTTGGGCCTACAGGCCCAGCCGAGCCGGGGACTCGCCTAAGCCTAGAGGCCCGCCGAGCAGCCAGCGGCAGCCGGAGAAGGTCACCGCTGGAGGATCGGGGCCGAAGTTCCCAAACAAATACCCCAAAATCGGCCCTGAGCTCCAGCGGAGACCTCCTCCGGCTGCGCTGGCTGCTCGGCGGCCCTCTAGGCTCAGGCGAGCCCCCGGCTCGGTTTGGGCCTACAGGCCCAGCCGAGCCGGGGACTCGCCTAAGCCTAGAGGCCCCGCGAGCAGCCAGCGGCAGCCGGAGAAGGTCACCGCTGGAGGATCGGGGCTGAAGTTCCCAAACAAATACCCCAAAATCGGCCCTGAGCTCCAGCGGAGACCTCCTCCGGCTGCCGCTGGCTGCTCGGCGGCCCTCTAGGCTCAGGCGAGCCCCCGGCTCGGTTTGGGCCTAACAGGCCCAGCCGAGCCGGGGACTCGCCTAAGCCTAGAGGCCCGCCGAGCAGCCAGCGGCAGCCGGAGAAGGTCACCGCTGGAGGATCGGGGCCGAAGTTCCCAAACAAATACCCCAAAATCGGCCCTGAGCTCCAGCGGAGACCTCCTCCGGCTGCCGCTGGCTGCTCGGCGCCCTCTAGGCTTAGGCGAGCCCCCGGCTCGGTTTGGGCCTACAGGCCCAGCCGAGCCGGGGACTCGCCTAAGCCTAGAGGCCCGCCGAGCAGCCAGCGGCAGCCGGAGAAGGTCACCGCTGGAGGATCGGGGCCGAAGTTCCCAAACAAACCACCCCAAAATCGGCCCTGAGCTCCAGCGGAGACCTCCTCCGGCTGCCGCTGGCTGCTCGGCGGCCCTCTAGGCTCAGGCGAGCCCCCGGCTCGGTTTGGGCCTACAGGCCCAGCCGAGCCGGGGACTCGCCTAAGCCTAGAGGCCCCCGAGCAGCCAGCGGCAGCCGGAGAAGGTCACCGCTGGAGGATCGGGGCCGAAGTTCCCAAACAACAAATACCCAAAATCGGCCCTGAGCTCCAGCGGAGACCTCCTCCGGCTGCCGCTGGCTGCTCGGCGGCCCTCTAGGCTTAGGCGAGCCCCGGCTCGGTTTGGGCCTACAGGCCCAGCCGAGCCGGGGACTCGCCAAGCCTAGAGGCCCGCCGAGCAGCCAGCGGCAGCCGGAGAAGGTCACCGCTGGAGGATCGGGGCCGAAGTTCCCAAAAAAACACCCCAAAATCGCCCTGAGCTCCAGCGGAGACCTCCTCCAGCTGCCGCTGGCTGCTCGGCGGGCCTCTAGGCTTAGGCGAGCCCCCGGCTTGGCTTGGGCCTACAGGCCCAGCCGAGCCGGGGACTCGCCTAAGCGTAGAGGCCGGCCGAGCAGCCTGCTCGGCCGGAGGAGGTCACCGCTGGAGCTCAGGGCCGATGTTGCCTAACACATACTCACCGACATCGGCCCTTAGCTCCTCCAGCGATGGCGGTCCCGCTTGCAGCATCCCCTCTCTCTCCGTTGTTCGCCGGAATGACGTCACGAAAGCCTTTGACCCCGGGGGGTCAAAGGCTTTCGTGACGTCATCCGGCGAGCAACGGAGAGAGGATGCTGCAAGCGGGACCGCCATCGCTGGAGGAGCTAAGGGCCGATGTCGGTGAGTATGTGTGGAACCGGTGGAGGACTCGAGGCCGATGTAGGTGAGTATGTGCTCTACACACACACACACACCTGCTTGCTCGGCCGGTATCCAAGCTTAGGCGAGCCCCCGCTTGGCGTGGGCCTAGAGGCCCTGCCGAGCCGGGGACTCGCCTGAGCATGGAGGCCGGTCGAGTTGCATGCTCGGGCGTCCTCCAGGCTCAGGCGAGTCCCCGGCTCGGCTGGGCCTCTAGGCCCACGCCAAGGGGGCTCGCCTAAGCTTGGTCGGCATCCAGGCTCAGGCGAGCCCCCGGCTTGGCTTGGGCCTAGAGGCCCAGCCGAGCCAGGGACTCACCTGAGCCTGGAGGACGGCCGAGCATGCAACTCGACCGGCCTCCATGCTCAGGCGAGTCCCCGGCTCTGCTGGGCCTCTAGGCCCAAGCCGGGGGCTCGCCTAAGCTTGGATACCGGCCGAGTAAGCAGGGTGGGTGTGGAGAGCACATACTCACCTACATTAGCCCTGAGCTCCAGCGGTGACTGTCCTCCGGCTGTCGCAGGCTGCTCGGCCGGCCTCCAGGCTCAGGCGAGCCCCCGGCTTGGCTTGGGCCTACAGGCCCAGCCGAGCCGGGGGCTCGCCTAAGCCTGGAGGCCGGCCGAGCGGCCTACGACAGCCACCGCTGAGGCTCCGGGCCAATGTAGGGGATGTTGCCTACACATACTCACCTACATCGGCCTTAGCTCCTCCAGCGATGGCGGTCCCGCTTCCAGCGTCCTCTCTCGCTCCGTTGTTCGCCGGAATGACGTCACGAAAGCCTTTGACCCCGGGGTCAAAGGCTTTCGTGACGTCATCCCGGCGACCAACGGAGCGAGAGAGGACGCTGGAAGCGGGACGCGGGACCGCCATCGCTGGAGGGCCGATGTAGGTGAGTATATCCACGAGCGGGGGGGCCATATCCACGAGCGGGGGGGCCATATCCACGAGCGGGGGGGCCATATCCACGAGCGGGGGGGCCATATCCACGAGCGGGGGGGCCTATCCACGAGCGGGGGGGCCATATCCACGAGCGGGGGGGGGGCGATATCCACGAGCTGGGCCAATCCACGTGCTGGGGCAGTATTACCATGTGCTGGGGCAGTATCCACGTGCTGGGGCAGTATCCACGTGCTGGGCGTATCAATCCACGTGCTGGGCCAGTATCCACGTGCTGGGGCAGTATCCACGTGCTGGGGCAGTATCCACGAGCTGGGGCAGTATCCAGTGCTGGGTCAATATCCACGTGCTGGGGCAGTATCAATCCACGTGCTGGGGCAGTATCCACGTGCTGGGGCAGTATCCACGTGCTGGGTCAATATCCACGTGCTGGGGCAGTATCAATCCACGTGCTGGGGCAGTATCCACGTGCTGGGGCAGTATCCACGTGCTGGGTCAATATCCACGTGCTGGGGCAGTATCATCCACGTGCTGGGGCAGTATCCACGTGCTGGGGCAGTATCCACGTGCTGGGTCAATATCCACGTGCTGGGGCAGTATCAATCCACGTGCTGGGGCAGTATCCACGTGCTGGGGCAGTATCCACGTGCTGGGGCAGTATCCACGTGCTGGGGCAGTATCCACGTGCTGGGGCAGTATCAATCCAACGTGCTGGGGCAGTATATCCATGTGCTGGGGCAGTAATCCACGTGCTGGGGCAGTATCCACGAGCTGGGGCAATATCCACGTGCTGGGGCAAGTATCCACGTGCTGGGGCAGTATCCACGTGCTGGGGCAATATCCACGTGCTGGGGCAATATCCACGTGCTGGGGCAATATCCAGGAGCTGGGGCAGTATCCACGGGCTGGGGCAATATCCACGTGCTGGGGCAGTATCAATTCACGTGCTGGGGCAGTATCCACGTGCTGGGGCAGTATCCACGTGCTGGGGCAGTATCCACGTGCTGGTCAATATCCACGTGCTGGGGCAGTATCAATCCACGTGCTGGGGCAGTATCCACGTGCTGGGGCAGTATCCACGTGCTGGGTCAATATCCACGTGCTGGGGCAGTATCAATCCATGTGCTGGGGCAGTATCCACGTGCCTGGGGCAGTATCCACGTGCTGGGTCAATATCCACGTGCTGGGGCAGTATCAATCCACGTGCTGGGGCAGTATATACATGTGCTGGGCAGTATCCACGTGCTGGGGCAGTATCCACGTGCTGGGGCAGTATCCACGAGCTGGGGCAATATCCACGTGCTGGGGCAGTATCCACGTGCTGGGGCAGTATCCACGTGCTGGGGCAATATCCACGTGCTGGGGCAATATTTAGGAGCTGGGGCAGTATCCACGAGCTGGGGCAATATCCACGTGCTGGGGCAGTATCCATCCACGTGCTGGGGCAATATCCACGTGCTAGGGCAGTATCCACGAGCTGGGGCAGTATCCACGAGCTGGGGCAATATCCACGTGCTGGGGCAGTATCCACGAGCTGGGGCAGTATCCACGAGCTGGGGCAGTATCCACGTGCTGCGGCAATATCCACGTGCTGCGGCAATATCCACGTGCTGGGGCAATATCCACGTGCTGGGGCAGTATCCACGTGCTGGGGCAGTATCCACGTGCTGGGGCAATATCCACGTGCTGGGGCATATCCACGTGCTGGGGCAGTATCCACGTGCTGGGGCAATATCCACGTGCTGGGGCAGTATCCACGTGCTGGGGCAGTACCACGTGATGGGGCAGTAATCCACGTGCTGGGGCAGTATCCACGTCTGGGGCATATCCACGTGCTGGGGCAGTATCCACGTGCTGGGGCAATATCCACGTGCTGGGGCAGTATCCACGTGCTGGGGCAATATCCACGAGCTGGGGCAATATCCACGAGCTGGGGCAGTATACATGAGCAGGGGCAGTATATCCACAATAGACTGCCCTCTGGGCAGGCTTTACAACTAGTGTATTATATAATACCTGTGGCTTGCGTCAATGAGATTTTGTATATCCATATTTTATTTTTTATTTGATTCTGATTCCGTAGCATTGATATACATTTTTGTACAGTTTTTTTTATATTTATTAATAGTGTAGGAGATCAGTTAGTATATCATAGCTGCTGCTGTTCACTTTTTTAATTTGTCCTAGACCTTTTGCTATATGTCCTTAATCCCTTCACTACTGAGACCAAGATATATCAGGCTTCAAAGGCACCAACCGGTGCCCGTTATCGAGATATTTCAATCTGAAGCCCAAAAGCAAACTATATTTGTTTGCTGCAAACATATTTCATTTGCTTTAGGGCTGCAGAAGGTGCCCCCAAAGTTTTAGCCCTGTGGGCATAATGCCCAAAGAACTAAAACTGTGTAAAATTGACTGATGAATGCCCTGACATAGGACATTCAGCAGCCGGTGCAGAGAACACGAGCTGCCGCTGTAACAGCTGTAACTCAATTTGGTAATAGACGGCACCATCTCCTGGCCAAACATGTTATTACAGTAAGAAATACACTGGGAATATGTCCAAATATTTCTTACTTTATAATTAATTAAAAATTATTTTTCAAAACAACACTAGTTTCTGACAATGTTTTTTTTTTTTTAAAGTCACTTGGTAGTGAAGGGGTTAAAAGTAAAATTGTCATGGTCAGTGTTCTGAAGGAAGCATTGCCTGACTAGTGCTCTCTTGAAGTTTTGAACTTCTATTGGTGTGCCTAGATTCCTCATTTTTGAAGCAATTTACCAGTCTTGCGTTTGTCATCTTGAGGCTCCAGAAAGCACCCTCATTTAAGAATATTATGTATGTTAATGTGAGAGTGCCTGTTTTTCTTCTTTTTAAACTAACAGAAGAACCCACATGTGTCAGCTACATCCAGTAGACTACATAGACAACAGAAGCTCTCCTGTGCAAGATCAAGTGCATGTTTTATCCATGAAACTACAAACAGGGCTCAAAACTACAGTAAGAAGCAAACAAAAAGCTCCAAAGACATTACTTGGAGTAAAAATCTTTCAATGGACACATAACACTGGATCTCATGCAATGCTCTGTTTTCCAATGATTCATGTTTAAATTACATTAGAGGTCACATAACAACCTTATTGCTATAATGCAGAAATTTTCATTTATTTTACTGCTTTTATTTAAGATGCATGAATAAACTGAACATTAATTGGTGAGTTAATTGGCTTCCACGTTCATTGACGTAAGTTTATTTGCTTAACTGATTGTTGTGTTTATTATATTACTTTCCTATATATTTAGCTTAAGTATATACATCTCTCTATTCCTGTCTCTGTGATCTATTGTGTTAATGCTGACCAGGTCAGTGTGTGTTATCGTGATTAGCATCAAACTGTTGTATTTAGTTCATTCATTCAGCATAGTCATTTTATTTTCCACAATATTTTTCAATTTTGCCTGAAGGAATGACTGTTTTACAAATTTGGATTTGTAAAAATGAGTAGAGCATAAAATTAAGCCATGTATACATGAAGAAAATATTTTAATATTTTTTGCAACATGGCCGATGAAACCAGTGACCCTTGTTATCACAGTAGATTGAGTATACCAGGGCTCAAAATTTCCACTGTGAGGGCACATGCAGTGAGCACAATAAATTATTTCGTGCTGCGTATTCTGGTGGTGTCACTGTGCAGCCACCCCAGGCTGCACAGTGGCAGGGATCAGCTGTCTAGATGACCAAGCTCATCTCTGTCACTGGCAGTGGGGTGGAGAGGAGCTTCCCTGCCTCCTCACTCTGCTCACACCGGGGTCTGATGACTGGGTATACATGTATCTGGGGACTGATGTCTGGGCATTAATGTTATTTTGGAACTTTATTCTATATAAAACCTTTAACCCTTTCGCTGCTGAGCCTTTTCCCACCCCTGTGCTGAGCTAATTTTTACCGGTTTCGCTCATCATGTTTAAACGCGTTTTGAAGCCTTATTTTAATATATGACCCAGACATATTATATATCGTTCTTTCTGGCAGACTGTGCAGATTCATAATATGTCATTATTATATGTATACGTTATGTCATGTCTGTATATTATAACAAAAAATGCAATAAAATTTGAATTTTCAATAATTTACAATGTGTAAAGTGTTTTTTTTCACATTTTAAAATGCGATCGTTTGCGGTTATATTTTCTATGGGGTGCGCTTGTTAAAAAAATTAGAAATGAGGAATCGTTACTTTTTTTGGGGAAAATTCCGTGTTTTTTAGCAAACGCCCCCCATAGAAAAAATCGTTAGTGCAGCATCATTTTTCACATTATAATTGAAATGGGAACAATAATGTTGCACTAATAAATAAAAAAAAACCAAAAAACTTTTTTTTAATTTTTTTTTTAATTAGTTAAAAATATTTTTTTAACTTTTTACAAGGTCATGTTTGGTATCATTGGAAAGGCCACACTCTGGCCGTTCCAATGATAGTAAACATTAACCCCTAGCTGTCACGGATCGGGAGATAGGGGGTTCATTGGAACCCCCTATCTCCACTATAGGTGACAGCAAGGGGTTAATTTAAAAACTGGCACCATCGCGCTCTGCGCGATGACGCCAGTTATTAGGGGGATATCCCGGAAGCTTGGCCGACATCCAAGATGTCGGCCAGCTCCGGAAGGGGACCGTGATACGCGCATGTTGGCGCCATATCGCGATCCAGCCCCCTAGGGGTTAAAGACAGCCGCCGCTTGGAAGGGCAGGCTGTGCCCTTCCAGGTGGTGCCTGCCTTTAATCGCTGGCCCGCACGGATGGGGAGGGGGAGAGGTCCAAAGGACCTCCCCCCCCTCCCCTTCAGGCACCTTCCCTGCAATGGCGTGGGGGGTGCCTGAAATAGACGTCATCGCGCATGCGCGATGATGCCTATTGTGCCCGCCGGGGTCCCGGAGGTTGGGCTGACATCGATGATGTCAGCCCACACCGGGGGGCCGAGCGATCAGCCGGAATACCGGCTGATCGCGGGCTGCAAAGGGAGGACGCGCTCAGCGCGTCCTCCGCAGCCAAGTACCAATGCGGTTGGACGCGCTCAGCGCGTCCACCGCATTGAAAGGGTTAACAGTGTGATTTCATAAGATAATTTAAGGGGTGTGGTTAGGGGCAGAGTTTATTTATTTATTTATTTATAAAGGATTTTACCAGGAAGGATACAGTTAAGGGCTGGTAGGGGTTAGGTAGAGCAACTGGTGGCGAGTAACTCTTATGCCCTGGTTAGTAGCTTGGAACTTGAAATTTTGAGCCCTGGAGTATACTAAACATAATGCATAATAAGTCATCATAAGCTATTAGGCTTATTGACTTGGTGATCTGAGGCCTCCGAATTGTCTAAGATTTAACACACTGTGGCCAACAATTCAAATGAGCCGGTAGCATTATCAATATTTTCAGGTAGCCTGCTATTCCACTGCACTTGTGGCATGACTTGTATGGCAAGTAACAGTACATCTGTTCTTCAAATTATGCAAATTCAAGAGAAATCAAGGTGTAGAGAGGGAAATGGCATTTGTGAGCGTATGGGTTGCCCAGTAAAGAGTATTTGTAAGTGGGTTGCTGACACCATATGTGTGAGCATATAACCCAACACACAGGTAGCAGTTTAAACAAACAACTCAGATAACCTGTGATAGAGCCGGTTGCGTTGGGTTGGGTAAGAACAAGACTACAACAACAAAGTATATCCAGGAATAGAAGCTGAGGTTTAAGACAGGAGAGGTACACATAAACAAGCCAGGGTCAAGGGGCGGAGAAATCAGGATAAACCAATATACAGAGTAAGAAGTCAAATACAAGGAGATCACTTGTGAACTATATCAGGAATGCACTGAGGGGGAACCACAACAAGGCAATGGCAGAAGGAAAAGTAAATTCTATAAACCCTCACTGGAAACTCCATTGGCCAGGGCATGAGACAAACGCAGCACTAACACCACTGGTTGGAGCGTAGGGATGAGCCGAACACCCCTGAGTTCGGTTCGCATTCGAACTCGAACTTTTCAAATGTTCGAATTCGAACTCGAACTCTAACTCAATAAAGGTCAATGGGACTCAAAATTAGATTTTTAGAGTGCCCTCCAAGAGGGTATATATGCTAGATATTTGCCATAAAAGGTGTATGGGGGTCCAGGTAGTGCCCTGGGGGACAGGAAACAAGGACAAAAAGTAAAAAAAAAAAGTTTTTAAAGGGACAGTGCGTTTTCCATGAAAAAAGGGTTAAAAATAAAAATGAAAAATTCCTTCAAATATTGTGCCTAGGGGGTCCCCATAACCTGCCCGTGAAGTGGTGGATTTCTAGGATGTATAGAAACATTTAAAAACAAAAAAATGACGTTTCAAATGACGGTAAATGCTTTTCCTTTAATCTATTCATAAACAACTGCTTGGGGCGGCAGCCTGTATGAAAAGACATTTTAGGACGCGCAGAAAAAGTTTAGTGATTTTTTGGCTAAATTATGGTGAAACTTATGCAGGCTTTGGATGAAAGTAACAATAGGTGCTTTAAAATTGGGCCTTTAGCGTCGGCAACAGTGCTGTCACACAGTATCCCTTCTGAGGATATGAATCTGGTACAGGCGTCAGTGGCAGTGCACCCAAATATTGTGCCTTTGGTGCCAGGCCAGCAAGTGCCATCATACAGTAACCCCCTGTGGTATTGTGGCAGAGTGCAGGGGTGGACCATGCGGTCCTATATTAAAAAGATATTTATTTATAAAGGATTTTACCAGGAAGGATACATTGAGATTTCTCTCATTTTCAAGTATGTCCTGGGTTCAAGAACATTGAGTGGTTACAGACATACAAAATAGTAAAATGCAAGATATTAACACAAGACCAAATATACAGATTAACAGAAAAATAAATATGTAGGAAATAAAGTCATTATGTTACATGTTTACAGGTGCATTTCGTATTGAGGTATGTTAATAGGGTAGTCTTAAGGGACTTTAAACTGGGGGAAGATTTGATGGCGTCTGGGAGGTTATTCCATATTTGCGGTGCTCTGTAGGAAAATGAGGATCGAGCCACTTTCTTTTTGTATTGTGGTATTGCAAGTAAGGTGCTGGTCCTGGATCTGAAGTTATAGGATGAGGGAACTGCCGGGGGAAGCAGCATATTCAGGTAGGGTGGTAGCTTCCCAGAAAAGCTCTTAGAGACCAGATTGGAAAGGTGAAGAGTGCGTCTAGATTCCAGCAATGGCCAGTTTAGTTCTTTTAACATGTCACAATGGTGGGTCATGTAATTACATTGTAGCACAAAGCGACAGAATGAGTTATACAATGTAGTAAGTTTCTGGAGGTGTGTTTGAGGGGCAGCTGCATACACTACATCTTCATATTCAATGGCTGGCATAAGCATTTGTTGTACAATCTGCTTTCTTACCGCGGGGCTCAGGCAGGATTTGTTTCTGTACAGGGCACCTAGTTTGGGGTAGAGTTTAGATGAGAGTTTTTCAATGTGGGGGCCAAAAGATAGATTTGGGTCTAACCACATACCTAGATTTTTGAGAGAAGTGACTGTGGTCAGCATGCCATTTGATTTTGTCCTGACACATAGATGGGGTGTTTGCAATTTGCGTAGTTTAGGTGCGGTTCCGAAGAGCATTGTAACAGTTTTGTCAGTAATTAGAAAAAGTTTGTTGTCTGCGATCCACTTTTATACCCCTGTGAATTGTTCTTGCAGCACTGCCTCCAGCTGTGGGAGATTTGGTTTGCTGGTATAGATTACAGTGTCGTCTGCGTACATGTGTACAGTTGAGGCTTTGCAGACATTGGGCAGATCATTTATAAATATTGTGAATAGCAGGGGACCGAGTATCGAGCCTTGGGGTACACCGCACGTGACTGGGAGGGGAAGGGAAGTGCTGTCAGAAATGGACACAAATTGCGACCTATCAGACACATATGATTGGAACCAGGTTAACGTGCTATCACCAATACCAGAGTTTTTAAGTTTTTGTAATAGGATGCCATGGTCTACTGTGTCAAAAGCCTTGGCAAAATCAAGGAAGATGGCTCCAGTTAGGTTTCCTTGTTCCATGCCTGCTTGGATATCATTACAAACTTTTAAAAGGGCAGTTGTAGTTGAATGATTTGGACGAAAGCCTGATTGATCTGGGGTTAAATAGTTCTGATAATAATCACGTAATTGAGTGTAGACATATTTTTCCAGAATTTTTGACATTACAGGGAGCAGTGATATTGGGCGGTAGTTGGATACCAAAGTATTGTCTCCACTTTTATGGATAGGTACCACCCTTGCAGTCTTCCAAACTTTGGGTATGTATCCAGTCGCCAGTGATTCATTGATTAGGGTTGCGACAGGTTTTGCAATTGCTGGTGCACTGATTTTCAGCAGCATTGCTGTGATTTGATCAGGTCCAGACTGGTATTTCATTTTTTGGTTACGGAGAAGTTTAGTGATGGCACTGACAGGCACTGGTCTAAAACTGAATTTCTCTGCGTTACAGGGTCTTTGCACTGTTGGTGGGGCCTGACCTGTGTGCGGCCTTTCTGATTGCGTGTCATTTCCTAGCTTAGCAATCAGGGTGGTGGCGCACCCAACAAAATAATTATTAAAAACATTTTCTACATCTAGGGGGTGTTTGTACAGTTTGGTTGTTTACTTTGACAGCAGCCGGTTGGGAGTGGACGGGGGGTGCTTGTATGTTACTTATGATTTTCCAAAAATTTCTGGGGTTTGATATGTTATTGTTAAAATTTTCATTGAAGTAGTGGGCTTTAGCCATTTTTGTTTGTTTTGTGCATGCATTCCGGCATTTTCGGTATTCACAGTGATCGCTCATGGAACCAGTACTCTTGAAATTTGACCACAGGGAGTCTCTAAACTGGTACATATGCTTGAGGTCAGCTGTAACCCAGAGGAGGTGGGCCCCTTTTACTCGCACTTTGCACAGTGGGGTATGGGTGATCCAGACTTTCAGGAGCTCGGCTTGAAAGTATTCAATATGAATCTAATAAAGGCGTCAGTGTACCCATATATTGTGCTTTTGGTGCCAGGCCAGCAAGTGCATTCATACAGTAACCCCTTTATGGTATTGTGGAAGAGTGCAGGGGTGGAGCATGCGGTCCTATATTAAAAAGATATTAATCTGGTAAAGGCATCAGTGCACCCAGATATTGTGCTTTAGGTGCCAGGCCAGCAAGTGCCATCATACAGTAACCCCTCTGTGGTATTGTGGAAGAGTGCAGGGGTGGACCATGCGGTCCTGTATTAAAAAGATATGAATCTGGTAAAGGCATCAGTGCAGCCAAATATTGTGCCTTTCATGGCAGCAAGTTCCTTCACACCGTAACCCTTTTGTGGTATTGTGGAAGAGTGCAGGGTTGGACCCTGTGGTTCAAAAAATTAAAATGATATAAATGTGGCACAGGCATCAGTGCAACCAAATATTGTGCCTTTCATGGCAGCAAGTGCCTTCACACCGTAACCCTTTTGTGGTATTGTGGAAGAGTTCAGTGCTGGAGGTTTTGTGAATGCAGAAGACATCCCCGATCTATTCTGTTACGTCACCATCAGGGGATTGATAGCTGCTGATCCAGGACTGATTCATTTTTATAAATGTCAGCCGGTCTACAGAGTCGTTGGACAGACCCCCCCCTTTTGTCTGTGACAAAACCTCCAGCGGCACTGAACGTCCTTTCAGAAAGCACGCTAGATGAAGGGCAACCTAGTAGCTGCATAGCATATTGGCTAAGTTCTGGCCAGTGATCCAATCTTAACACCCAGTAAGCCAGTGGATCATCTGCTGGAAAGTTATCCAGGTCTGCCCTTGCCCCTAGGTAGTCCTGCACCATATGGTGAAGACGCTGGCAATGGGTGCCTACATTTGACGTCCCTGGGCGTCGTGGACTAAAAAAATTTAAAAAGGCATCAGTCAAGCGGCCCCGGCCTTCACCATTATTCCGCTGATCATCCGCAGCCTCAGAAGCACCTGTGTCATCACTTGGTAACCTACCAGTGCCTGGAAAGGTGTTACACAAGTGTCGCTTTAGAGCGTCTTCAAGTTTTTTCATCCTGCGCTCCCTCTGTGCGGGCAGGATGAGCTCTACAACTTTACCCTTGTATCGTGGATCAAGAAGGGTTGCGAACCAGTAATGATCCCTCTCCTTGATAGTACGAATCCTGGGGTCCTTTAGCAGGCTTTGCATAATAAGGGAGCCCATGCAGCGTAGGTTGGAGATGGCATTAGCTTCCGAGTCTTCCTCCTTAATGAGGAGGATGACCCCATCGTGCACTTCCTCCTCCCAGCCACGTACCAGTCCTTGTGTTTCTGGGCACACAAAATCCTCCCTTGAGGAATCCCCACCTTCAATACCCCACTACTCAAATATTCCTCATCCCCTCCTGTCTGACCTGAGGAGGACCCACTGGAATGCTGTCTGCGGAAAGACTGGGGCCTTCAGAGCTAGGGAAGGCCTCATCTTCCTCCCGCTGCTCTGCCTCTAGAGCCACATCTATAATTCCCCACAGAGTGTGCTCCAGCAGGAACACTAAAGGAATTGTGTCACTGATGCATGCACTGTCCCTGCTCACCATCCTCGTTGCCTCCTCAAATGGTGACAGTACAGTGCATGCATCCTTGATCATCAGCCACTGCGGGGGGAAAAAACTAAGTTGACCCGAACCTGTCCTTGTGCCATACTCACACAGGTACTTGTTGATGGCCCTCTGCTGCTTGTGCAGATGCTGCAGCATTGCTATTGTCGAGTTCCACCTGGTGGGCATGTCACAGATCACACGGTTTGTGGGAAGGTGGAATTCTCTTTGAATTTCTGCCAGGCGAACGCTTGCTGGGAATGAACGTCTGAAGTGGCTGCAGACTTTTCTGGCCTTGCTGAGAAGCTCTGCCAGCCCTGGGTACCTGGTTAGGAAACGCTGTACCACCAGATTTAGGACGTGTGCTAGGCATGGTACATGCGTCAACTTACCCTGGCATAGGGCGGAGAGAAGGTTGCTGCCATTATCACAGATGACCATTCCCAGCTGAAGCTGGCATGGTGTTAACCATCTCTGCACCTGCCCCTGCAGAGCTGACAGAATTTCTGGCCCGGTGTGGCTCCTGTCCCCTAAAAAAAACAGCTCAAGCACAGTATGGCATCTTTTTGCTTGAGCCATTGCGTAGCCCCTGCCACGCGTCGGTTTAACTGCCACTTCGCCAGAGACACAGAAGGAGGAGGAGGAAGAGGGAGAGGTGGTGGTGGAGCAGACAGACCTCATACAAGCAGCTTTCTGGAGGCATGGTGGATGAACAAGCTCCAGCACAGAGCCCTGTCTTGGATCCCTCCCAGCTGCAATCAGAGTTACCCAGTGTGCCGTGAAGGAAATGTAACGACCCTGTCCATGCTTGCTGGACCACGTGTCTAAAGTCACATGCACCTTGCTGCTGACTGCCTTTCCCAATGACTCGATAACATCGTCTTCCACGTGCTGGTATAGTGCTAGAATGGCCTTCCGTTAAAAGTAATGGCGTTTTGGAACATGCCACTGTGGTACAGCACATTCAGCAAATTCACGGAAGGGAGCAGAGTCCACCAGCTGGAAAGGCAGCAGCTGCAATGCGAGTAATTTTGCTAAGCTGGCATTTAGACGCTGTGCTTGGGGATGGTTGGGACTATATTTTTTCTTACGCTGCAGCAGCTGGGGCAACGTAATCTGACTGCGTAAATCTTCAGCTGATGGGATGCTGTCACATTGTGAGGAAGGACCTGCTACATCCATTACTGTAGCATCATCCCAGTCAGTGGAGGTTGTAGGCAATGACATGGCAGGACATACAGTGGGGGTAGAGACAGATGAGGAGGAGGAGGACCTACGCAAAGTTTTGTGCCAACGGGATGTGTGGCAGGTGGTCATATGTCGCCTCAAGCACGTGGTACCCAAGCGTCCGGTGTCTTTCCCACGCTTGAGCCTCATCTGACATAGATTACAAATAGCAACGGTGGGGTCTGCTGCACATTTCTTAAAGAACTCCCAGACAGCAGAGTTTCTGGATGTGTGCTTTGAGACAACAGCGCTCTGCACCTGAGCAGCTCTGACATCTGATGCCTTGGACTGGCTAGTGCTATGGTTGGTCATAGAGGACATTGTGCCTCGTGTTTGTTGTGCCTCCTCCTCCTCCTCACTTGACTCCTCTGTTCGATCAGGCACCCAGGTGGAGTCAGTGACCTCATCATCATTGTCATCATCACCCCCTATCTCCTCGTCACTGGAGCCAACTTGGCAGTATGCTGCAGCTGCTGGGGCAACATGAGTGCCAGTTATTTGTGTGTCATCACTGGCACCCCCTTCCTCTAGGTTGCTTATACTCCCTTCCTCAACCTCAGAGATTGAATCAGAGCACTGTACTTGCTGCACATACTCAAGCAGCATGTCTCTGTCATTGTAGTCAAACAATTCAGCTGACTCCTCCGTGTGTGATAGTGAGGCTACAGCAGGAGTAGCTGTGGACATGGAGGCTGCATTAGATGCTTTGGCAGCTGAAGTGGACTGTAAAGCACTACAAGCCTGGCTGGCAGAGGACTCGGAGGATGAGGATGGCCTGCATAGCCAATCCACCAAATCCTCTGTATGTTGCTGCTGCTTAAGACGGCCAGCACCAGTTAGAAAGGACAAGCGTGCCGCTGCAGAGGATGCACCACGTCCACCACGACCAGAGGCACAGCCTCCTGACACAGAGGCTGCTTGCCCTCTTATCTGTGTCTGGGAGCGTCTGCCTGTCCTTTTTGGTCTTTCTGACATGGCGAGTGATATATAGATTAAATATATACAGAACTCTGATTCAACTCTGGTATAAAGATTAAAGATTTCCAAAACTCTGGTATAACTCAGTGAGACACCCTGATAGCTGGCAGCCAGTGACAAGACACAGATTACAATTCCTAGATACCTCCTATAAATCAGTGAGACCCCCTGATGGGTGGCAGTGACAAGACACAAATTACAATTCGCAAAAATCTGCTACAAGTCAGTGAGACCCCTGATAGGACCCCCTGATAGCTGGCAACAGTGACAAGACACAGATTACAATTCGCAGAAATCTGCTAGAAGTATTTGGGACCCCCTGATAGCTGGCAGTTAGAAGACACAGATTACAAATCTCAGAAACCTCCTATAAATCAGTGAGACCCCCTGATGGGTGGTAGACAGTGAGAACACACGGATTATAGCAATTCCCAAATATTTTGTAGAAATTACTGACCCCCAAAATTCTGGCTGGCAGTGACAAGACACAGATTACCTCAATTCACAAATATTTTGTAGAAATTCTGAGCCCCCAAAATTCTGCGTGGCAGTGACAAGACACAGATCACCTCAATTCACAAATATTTTGTAGAAATTACTGACCCCCAAAATACTGCGTGGCAGTGACAAGACACAGATCACCTCAATTCACAAATATTTTGTAGAAATTACTGACCCCCAAAATACTGGGTGGCACTAGCAGTGACAAGACACAGATCACCTCAATTCCCAAATATTTTGTATAAATTACTGAGCCCCCAAAATTCTGTCTAGGAGTGACAAGACACAGATTACCTCTGATTACCTCAATTCCCAAATATTTTGTAGAAATTACTGAGCCCCCAAAATTCTGAGTGGCAGATTACCTCTGATTACCTCAATTCCCAAATATTTTGTAGAAATTACTGTAATGAGCCCCCAAAATTCTGTCTGACAGTGACAAGACACAGATTACCTCAGATTACCTCAATTCACAAATATTTTGTAGAAATTACTGAGCCCCCAAAATTCTGCGTGGCAGATTACCTCTGATTACCTCAATTCACAAATATTTTGTAGAAATTACTGAGCCTCCAAAATTCTGCGTGGCAGATTAGCTCAATTCCCAAATATTTTGTAGAAATTACTTTACTGAGCCCCCAAAATTCTGTCTGGAAGTGACAAGACACAGATTACCTCAATTCACAAATATTTTGTAGAAATTACTGAGCCCCCAAAATTCTGCGTGGCAGATTACCTCAGATTACCTCAATTCACAAATATTTTGTAGAAATTACTGAGCCCCCAAAATTCTGCGTGGCAGATTACCTCTGATTACCTCAATTCACAAATATTTTGTAGAATTACTTACTGAGCCCCCAAAATTCTGGCTGGCAGTGACAAGACACAGATTACCTCAGATTACCTCAATTCACAAATATTTTGTAGAAATTTCTGAGCCCCCAAAATTCTGCGTGGCAGATTACCTCTGATTACCTCAATTCACAAATATTTTGTAGAAATTACTTTACTGAGCCCCCAAAATTCTGTCTGGAAGTGACAAGACACAGATTACCTCAGATTACCTCAATTCACAAATATTTTGTAGAAATTACTGAGCCCCCAAAATTCTGCGTGGCAGATTACCTCTGATTACCTCAATTCACAAATATTTTGTAGAAATTACTGAGCCCCCAAAATTCTGCGTGGCAGATTACCTCTGATTACCTCAATTCACAAATATTTTGTAGAAATTACTGAGCCTCCAAAATTCTGCGTGGCAGATTAGCTCAATTCCCAAATATTTTGTAGAAATTACTTTACTGAGCCCCCAAAATTCTGTCTGGAAGTGACAAGACACAGATTACCTCATATTACCTCAATTCACAAATATTTTGTAGAAATTACTGAGCCCCCAAAATTCTGCGTGGCAGATTACCTCAGATTACCTCAATTCACAAATATTTTGTAGAAATTACTGAGCCCCCAAAATTCTGCGTGGCAGATTACCTCTGATTACCTCAATTCACAAATATTTTGTAGAAATTACTTTACTGAGCCCCCAAAATTCTGGCTGGCAGTGACAAGACACAGATTACCTCAGATTACCTCAATTCACAAATATTTTGTAGAAATTTCTGAGCCCCCAAAATTCTGCGTGGCAGATTACCTCTGATTACCTCAATTCACAAATATTTTGTAGAAATTACTTTACTGAGCCCCCAAAATTCTGTCTGGAAGTGACAAGACACAGATTACCTCAGATTACCTCAATTCACAAATATTTTGTAGAAATTACTGAGCCCCCAAAATTCTGCGTGGCAGATTACCTTTGATTACCTCAATTCACAAATATTTTGTAGAAATTACTTTACTGAGCCCCCAAAATTCTGTCTGGCAGTGACAAGACACAGATTACCTCAATTCACAAATATTTTGTAGAAATTACTGAGCCCCCAAAATTCTGCGTGGCAGATTACCTCTGATTACCTCAATTCACAAATATTTTGTAGAAATTACTGTGCCCCCAAAATAGTTGCTGGGAGTGAGAACACAAAGATTACAACAATTCCCAGATATTTGGTAGAAGTGAGACCCCCCCAGTAGATGAGACCCCCCCAGTAGCTGGTGGCAGACTGTCAGTAAGAACACACACTAACACAAGATCAATCTCCTCTCAAATCTCCTCTCAAACACGTGCAGAAGCGCTGTGTGAAGCCTTATATAGTGTGCTGTGGGACTTAGCTCTGTGAGCCCATGATTGGGCAAAATTTGCCCAATCAGGACTCTGAGCCGTGATTGGCATAGTCTTGAACCTGTCTTGCACCTGACCTGTGGTCAGGTGCAAGGCTGTAGCCAATTACAAGCTTCAGGCCAGTGGAAAAGTGCATTGTGGTCCATTGTGGTGCATTGTGGGTGAACACGCGGAAATGTTCGTAATTCGCGAACATGCGAACAGGCTATGTTCGATGCGAACTCCGAACCGATCGAACCAAACAGCTCATCCCTATTTGGAGGATGAGAGGGGCAGAAGAACCTCTGGGTCCTGTCCTTACCATACATTATAGCAGCAACGCGAGGAGTCAAGTCCTAAAAAAAAGAAGTGAGGGAACTAACCAAGATTTCTGTCCCCAATTAGCAATTATTATCTCGCAATTAGCACTAACACACACTCAAATATGATATATTTATGTATATATATATATCTCTATCTTAGGAAAATGTATAAGTCACAATAAATATGATTGCACAGGGAAACATATGATTGAACGTCTGCACCAAAGCTTTATAGTGTGTGAGACCAAAGGGAACTCATTTCCTAGTGCATGAACTGCGTTCCCACGTGTTCCTCCTGGACTTGACCCCTGAGCAACACATAACATACCCAATGACAAAACAGTGCAACTACGGTGATAGTCCACCAGAAAGTCACAAAACAGGAACCTTCCTGGTTACCAAAGACAGGGAACACCTGTATCTGTGGACAGAGAACTATGAACAACTAGAGAGCATGACAATGTGCTGCAGAATTTTGTTGTGTGTTGTTATAATACATATGACAAGACTGAAGTGACCTGCAATACACTTCTCTTACCCAATAACATTTGTTTATGTGATGCATTTTGGCATAAACCTTTCCTAATTCATTACTGATCTTACGTCCACTTCATATATATTTCATTTTCCTACAACTATTTTCCCTAATTTGCTATTGCAGATTTCTCATGTTCATTTACCCATCTTAGGGCTATATTACAATCCCCGTGTTAAAACGGGGGCGGTAGGGATGAAAAACTGCACCCGCAGTTTTCCCCCTACTGCCCCTGTTTTAACGGGGGATTACAATGCAGGTGCAAAAAATGCTGCCTGCATTGGTAGTGGGCGCTACGCCCCGGGATGCTCGCGGAAGTGCTGAGCGCAGCCACGAGCATCCACTCGATGGCGTCCATAGGACTCCATTGAGCCAGACACAGGCGGTCACATGACCAGCCGGATCTCGCCTCGCGAGATCCGTCAGGTCAGCGTAGTGATACACAGGGAGAGACTGGGGGGACTTTTTCTCCCAGTCTCTCCCTGCTCCTGCCGGACGCAGGAGGCGGTTTGAGCCGTTGTCCTTGCCGCAGGATAGTAGGTGTGTATCTGTTTTTTTTTTTTTTTGGCTGGTGTTAACGGATTCTGCAGAAGCGGAATCCGTTAACACCAAGTCCTGACTCTGGTTAACTTTCCGCTAACCAGAGCCGGACGCTAATCAGCTTTAGGACTTTGTAATCCTAACGCTGATTAACACTTTGCGCTCCCTATACTTAACATGGGGAGCACAAAGTACAGTAACCTCGTGCTCAAAAGCACAAGGTACCAAACGCGGTATCCACCCCTGCTAACGTTAATGCTCACGCAGGTGAGTGTTAACGTTAGCACATAGATCGTAATGTGGCTCTTACTGTCACTTCAAACTCTTCTCGTGATTTACCTTTTCCCCCAAATTGTTTTAATTCCTCATTTCACTATTTCATCATATGATATGGATCCATAATGATCTAGAAAGTGGAAATGGCAGTAGCCATGGGGTGCAGACAGATTGTATGGCTCAAGGGGAGGATGGTGATAGACAGAAACACCTGCTGCTGCTCTCATCAAGAACAGAAACTACTAGTAACAGTCATTTTTTTTAAAAAAAAGTCTGTCAGGCAAAGGAATTTTGTTACTTCCAAATGAAATTTGCTTAGAATTGAACTCCAAAACATGACCTTAAAATATGAATCATCGCACATGACAGCTGATGTTTTGAAAATAGTTGAAATTTTTTGATATTCGTTATCCATCACTGAAACACAGGGTCCTAATTATATTGTAAATGTAGTAGCACTATTAGGCCTGCAGTGGGAACCCTTTGTACATAAAAAAGGACTTACCTACAGTGAAAATATACAGTGGGATGCCTCTGTATATATTTATTGTGTGGGTAATGGAAGGTACTGTCCCATAAAACCACTTGTCACTTGACTTGTCACAATTTTTTGGAATATCACTTTGTATCAAAAAGATTGAGGGACATATTCCAAAGTTGGTGCTAACTTAACCAGAGCTGTTGTTACCTTAACAATTCCATAGACTATAATGGCTCTGGTAAGTTTACACCAACTTTGTAATACTGCTCTGAGAGTGGCATTAAAATACCAAGATGCCACCATGACTATCAACTAATAGGGTTATTCAGAGAAAGGTGAATCTCTGGAGAACTTTTGGAGAGGTGAAAATTCTAGCCCAAAATAGCTTATTTGGAAAGTGAGATAAATGGGAGAATTTTTCTGGTTTGGCTATTTTAACCTAGAATTTTCACTTCTCCAAACGTTCTCCAGAGTTTCAGGTTTCTCTGAATAACCCTGATAGTGAACACACCTTTGTCCGCCGAAGGAAAGGTAACAGTAAGTCTAAGGTGAAAGATCAGGAGTCTTGTCAAAATAGCAAAATTAAGATATTGAAGGTATTAATGGAAAAGTATGTCTTTTTGCTGATGACACAAAGATTTGCAACAGGGTTAACGTTCCTTCCTGGAGGGATCAGCCAAATGACAAATGATTTAGGTAAACTAAAAAAATGGTCGGAGCTGTGGCAATTGAGTTTTAATGTGGATAAGTGCAAGATAATGCACCTGGGACGTAAAAACCCAAGGGCTGAATATAGCATATTTGATACAGTCCTAACCTCAACATCTGAGGAAAGGGATTTAGGGGTTATTATTTCAGAGGATCTAAGGGTACGTAGTCAATGTAATAGAGCAGCAGGAAATGCTAGCAGAATGCTTGGTTGTGTAGGGAGAGGTATTAGCAGTAAGAAAAGGGAAGTGCTCATGCCACTGTACAGAGCACTGGTGAGACCTCACTTGGAGTACTGTGTGCAGTACTGGAGACCGTATCTCCAGAAGGATATAGACATCTTAGAGAGAGTTCAGAGAAGGGCTACTAAAATGGTGTATGGCTTGAAGGAGAAAAGTTACCAGGAAAGGCTTAATGATCTTAACATGTACAGCTTGGAAAAAAGACGAGACAGAGGAGATATGATAGAAACATTTAAATACGTAAAGGGAATCCACAAGGTAGAGGAAGGGAGTATATTTAAAAGGAAACAAAATAGCAAAACAAGAGGACATAGTCTTAGATTAGAGGGGCAAAGGTTTAAAAGTAACATCAGGAAGCATTATTTTACTGAGAGGGTGGTGGATACATGGAACAGCCTTCCAGTAGAAGTGGTAGAGGCCAAAACAGTGATTGAATTTAAGCAGGCATGGGATAGGCATAAGGCTATCCTAAACAAAAGATAAATCCAGGTAAAGTATCCATGTAATTGGGCAGACTAGATGGGCCGAAAGGTTCTTATCTGCCGACATTTTTCTATGTTTCTATGTTTCTATAAGATGCACTGCAAGATGAACAAAGTGGTGAAGAACTCAGGATAAATTTTAGATTCAGATAAAATGTAAGTTCATCTGACCTGGTAAGACTTGGCGTGTAATTTAATAAAGATCTTAGATTCCTTATCATTTTAGACTTTGCTTATCTTAGGTCTATGTTACAATACATGTGTACATTGAATTAAATAAATTTATCTGCATACATATTGCAAACTCAAATAAATGCCAGTCATTCAACATACAATCGTAATGCAAATAATAAAACTGAGAAGGCATAAAAAATACATCAATGACATTTCAAACTACATGCAAATTTTGCATAACCCATTCAGTGTCACCAAGGCCTGCCAGATATGTAAATTAATGTCTCAGGATGAATCAGAATAGATTAATGTCTGTATAAATTACCTTATTCTTCTTGAGAAAAACTCTAAGGAATTTTGGGCTCTTAAACAAACGACTAAATAAACTACAATTAAAAGTAAAGATCCCTCAAGAATCTTCACTCATGTGTTAAGGGTATCACAAAAAAAAGAGAGTATCAATCATAAACATTAAAGATAGAAAATAATTTAATTTAGAATATAAATTGAAATGTTAATATACTTGTTGCAGTAGAATATTCTTGGACAATTCTACAAACCTGTTTCATCCATTGTGATGAAATCCTTTATTTGTACCTAGTTACAATGTATATTTACTATATTCTCCAGAACTATTTTTTTTCTGCTTGACCTGTGCTTATTATGTAGAAATTTATGACATCCAGTTCCCAGGTAAGTGAGATGCTCAATGTGTGCATTTTCTGGGTATGCTAACTTTATTGATAAGGAATGTTTTTCTCTGTTGATGATGTTAGTAGCAAAGCCAACAAAACACTGCAGCTCCATGAGAATTTCTTGAGGGGTAAAAGACTTTCTCAGGAAAAAAAATCAGAAGTCTGTTTAAAACCCACAATTTTACATCTTGATTAAAGATAACACACAAACACACACTTACTGTAGCATCACTTTTTATCATGTAGTTTCTGGGACATCTAGGCAGGGCCACTGTAACAGATCTCCTTACCCTGTTTGGGTCACATCCGTTAATGCTGCTTCCCCTGTTCTCCCACCAGCAGTCATTCGACCCACCTTTCCCCATCCCCTAGCAGAAGCTTAAAGACGGGTACACTGAAAGTGTGGTTCTAGCATTCCCCAGAAATTAGTCAGCACACAGATTTTGAGGTTAGAACAGTCATACAGGGAATTAGCCTTTAATAAACTCAATATATACAGCACCAGGCAGGGCCGATCACCTACTGGAAAATGACAACCTGGCACTTCATCAGGATACCCTCCCCTAGTATATTGCTATGACTGCTCAGGAATCACTTCCTGGTATCATTCTGTCTGTGACCTTATTAGACCAGGGACAGATAATGAGCTTAACTGTATAGCACAACATTCCACCAAACCAGAACAATAGTAGATTTTGAGTATAAAACAATTATGCAGTAACTGACAATAGGGTAGTATTTGCCACACAAGACAGATAAACAAAGACCACTCCAACCTTTAACAGACGTAAACATATTCTAGATAGGTGAAGTTGGAAAAGGCTAGAGTGACCCACACATTAATCCTATTAGCAGATAGAAACAAATAAACATAGACAATAACAATAATAGCAATAACAGTATTCATGCAAAGTACAGACTACACAAACACCCTGCACCTAGAATTGTAGGTACAGAGTGACTTCAACATAGGAGAGAGCAGGGAAACAATATAGAACATCAAGCCTGCACCTCCGAAATGCATCTCTAGGTCCATGTACCCCAAAATAAAATTGACTCCTGTCTCAGCAGCCAACAGGGGAGTACAACTAAGTGTACAAGTATAAGGGGCCTAGCACCACCAATAGGCTGTGTCAAACCTAGCAGCACGTAGACAGCTGCTGCTAGCTCTCTGAACCCTCTTGGCTCATGTCTCGACAATGTACCAAATTCCTGATGGCCCGGGTTTGGGTGACTGAGTTAAACTGTTTCTGGTGGTCCAGTAGGTGAGCAATTGGCATCGCTGGAAAGGTCACAGAGGTGAAATGACTCAGCACTGGAGGGGTTAAAAAGCAAAAAACATGTAAACATTGGGTATTTCTAAACTCAGGACAAAGTTTAGAATCTAGTTAGCCAGGGTCTTTTTTTTGGCAGTTGTAGATGCATAAAAGATTTGGGGGGTCATTATTTCAAAAAAGTTTTTTTCCCATTCTTTCAAAATATTTCATAACTTTTTTATAGTAAATTATAAGATAGGATGAAAATAATGGTATCTTTAGAAAGTCCATTTAATGGCGAGAAAAGCAGTACAGTATATAATATGTGTGGGTACAGTAAACGAGCATGAGGAAAATTATCGCTAAACACAAACAGCGCAGAAATGTAAAAACAGCAGAGGGCACTTTCAGACGATGGCAAAACAGTCCAGTCACTAAGGGGTTAATACACCCTCTAGTTTGCCATTGGGCCCCTAATCTAAGCAAAGTAGCACACAATAAGATGTTATATGGTGTAAAATCAGTTAATATAATATCTTTAGTAATAAATCTGCATTTGGGGAAGCGACATCACATAATTAAGTTTCTCTAAAGCTGTCAAGCTCTGCTTCCGTTACGGACATCACAGCTACTTACTGTACATTAACGTCTCCTATATTTTATATTAGCCTTAATGTGGAGCCTGCAGGTGAAGAACGAGCTATTCCAACCTTGCTCATTCTTCAACTGTGGCTGGAGTTATTTAGTAATGATTAACGACTTTTAAACCCTGGTGTTACCGGATTTCAATTTCACAAAATCAATTAACACATTAATTTAACCCAGGAAAAAATTCCAAAGTCATCTCAGACCCCTCAGTGAAAGGGGCAGCTATCAGTCTGATGGGTTTGTTTTGTTTCTTCAGCCTAATGATGGCTTGCTTCACTGATAGTGCTAGCTCTTTGGATCTCATCTTGAGAGTTGACAGCAACAGATTCCAGATAGCACACCTGAAATGAACTCCGGGCCTTTTATCTGCACATTGTAATTGGGGTAATGAGGGAATATCACACACCTGGTCATGGAACAGCTGAGAAGCCAATTGTCCCATTACCTTCGGTCCCTTAACAAGTGGGAGGCACATCTGCAAACTACTGTAAGTCCTACACCGTTCACCTGAGTTGGATGCACATACCCTCAATTTAAAGCTGACAGTCTGCAGTTAAAGCACATTGTGTTTGTTTCATTCCAACTCCATTGTGGTGGTGTAAAGAGAAAGATGTTAGAATTGTGTCGATGTCCCAATATTTCTGAACCTGACTGTAGGTATTAATGGAAATGGAAAACGACTCATGCATGATTTTTTTCTTTTTTTTTGTGTAAAATATTTTTATTGGCAAAGTATATAAATACAAGTCGCATAAGAGACAATATTGTGGGGGGCGTGGCTTGCGCGCCAAAGTAATGGCGCCTGACTCGGAGCTCCGCCGAGATCTCGCCCGATCCGCTGCTGCCTCTGCTCCGCACCGCCCATCCGCACGAGATGGGCAAACCCCGCAAGCCTCCGACCACTCCTGGCCCCTCAGAGCCCGCCGGGGACCCGCAAAACTGCTCCATTAGCAGTTTCTCGACGCCGATCCCGGACTTTGCCACTCTGTGGCGTCATCGCGGGACAAAATGGCGGCGACCCGCCGCCTCTTCGCCCCCAGCTCCCCCACGCATGCTGCAGACACATGGGCCATGCCGCCGGAGCTCCACCACCTCCTCAGCTCCTTGCCCACCAAAACGGATTTGGCGGCCTCCACATCTAGCCTCCAGGAATCCCTGCTGATGGAGATCAGAGGCCTCAGGAAGGAACTTGGCGGCCTGCAAACCCGGGTTCAGCACGTGGAAACAGCACAGGCCGCCACACTGAAATCACAACATCCCACACCAATGCCCTGCAGTCTCAACATCAAATTTTACAGACTATGACACGCCACCTGGAAGACCTGGAAAACAGAGGACGCAGGAATAACATTCGGGTAAGAGGCCTCCCTGAACTGGAACAATCCCCATCTGACCTGAAACGTACCCTACTCTGTTTATTTAACGGCCTATTACAGCGAGACTCTGACACTGACATCGAATTTGAAAGACTTCACAGAGCTCTGTGCCCTAAAGCCCCTCTGAGGCCCCCGCCACGAGATGTGGTTTGCTGTCTTTTGCGACATCCCCTCAAAGAGGACATTATGGAGGCAGCCAGAGCATCTCGCACTGTACTGTTTGAAGACGCCAGTATCTCCTTATATCAGGATTTATCACCAGCGACCTTACAATCCAGGCGCCTTTTACGCCCCCTCACCGCGGCCTTGCAGGAACGGCGCATTGTATACAAGTGGCTCTTCCCATTCGGACTACAGGTCCGCACTGAAAACGGTCCAGCTATCTTGCGATCAGAACTTGACCTCCCGGTATTCCTGGAAGCCCTTTCATTGCCTAAAGACACATACTTGCGTGGCCGGACCTGACGAGCATGTACGCCCCTCATTTGGTGCGCCACCGAGATCTCAGAGGCTCGCCGCCGCCGCTACTCCTCAACGCGGAATACTACACCCCATGATCCTCAAGATGGATGACTTACACCTGGCAACTACCCCTACAATTTCTGAGCACAAGTAGAAGATGCCATCCCTAATAGCTCAAGAGACTGGAGATCCTGCGGCTAACGACACCAGTGGCCAGATCCAGAATTGGAGACCCCCGCACTTTTCAAGACTGCTGCTTGTACCATCTCACGATGACCAGCGATTCACAGCACATCTGACTTCATTCTGACATCTGCCGCTCGCTGAGGTACAAGGAAAGACACTCGTCTGAACAACGCTCTCGAGATACGTAAGTCTCCCTGACGATTACATTGCATGTCTCCCCCGTTTTTATTTTTCTGGACTCTGGCCCGATTAACACCGAATGGACTGCGTGAGTACTGGACACGGCCTGCACACGCATCTCCCACGATGCAGACTCCTACCCAGGAGGAGACCAATACAGCGCTACATGCTGAGGTCGGCGGCACGCTAATACGAAATGTAGAGCGGGCCTCTAGGCCCGAGTTTTTTCTTTTTTCTGGTTTACAGTTAACTGTTTAGATAATTATTACGTTGATTGCATACGTCTGCATTTCCTATTTTGTAAACACGTTGCTCTCGGTTGTCGCTTGCTCCTGCCCCCGAGAACATGCCTTTGTACAGAATAGTGCGACACGCACCTACCCCGCATTTTGCGGTAGTGCATCGTCTCACTTAGGCACACACTCTTCACCCTCCCTGAAACCCCCCCCTCTTTTTTCTCTTGTACGTCTACCCCCTTCCCTAGTTGGTAACATGGCTACGGCACCTAGACCCATTAAAATCACCTCGATCAATGCCAAAGGACTGAACATCCCGGAGAAGAGGCATACGGCCCTCCGGGACTTCAGATCCACACACGCAGACGTGGTGCTCTTGCAAGAAACACATTTTGAAGCGGGTAAGGCTCCACGAATGCGCGATCTAAAATACCCAGTCGGCTTTTTTAGTAATTCCACTGCTGGCAAAGTATGCGGCACAGCCGTTCTCCTCTCCAGGGACTTCCCCCTCACTGTCACAGGCACGGAACTAGATCAGGACGGCCGATACACTTTTGTAAAGGGGTCCCTAGGGGACAATTTTATACCTTCGCCTCCATTTACTTGCCGAACAGAAAACAACACAAGGTATTACGCTCTATGCTGCGTATTCTTGCTAATTTTCAGGAAGGAATCGTACTTATTGGAGGAGATATTAACCTCCCATTGGATGCACGCTTAGACACTTCACGGGGTATAACGAGCGTTCCACACTCCATACTGCGACAAACCCACTCGGCACTCGACTCACACCGCCTAATCGATTGTTGGCGTGTCACACATCCCACCACACGAGACTACACCTTTTACAGCCCCCCGCACCAGTCCTATTCGAGGCTGGACTGTATGTTCCTACCATTTGGACACCTCCACCTCCTCGAATCGGTAGATATAGGCCCGATGACGTGGTCAGATCATCACCCGGTACTACTCACACTTAACTCCCCTTTAGTTCATCCTAAAGACAGAAATTGGCGCCTAAATGAAACCTTACTGAACGACCCCATGATCAGACAGGGCACCCTCCTGGCTCTCCAGCAATATTTCACTGAAAACTCCACCCCTGACACCTCACCTCAAATCATATGGGAAGCGCATAAGGCAGTGATCCGAGGTTACCTGATGCAGCAAGGCTCAATCAAAAAAAAACAACACACCCTTCAAAGAGACACACTTATTCAACGCATTCACGCACTGGAGAGATCCCATAAGCTCTATGTGGAAGACACAGTCTACACGGAGCTGTTGGAGCTTCGCTCCGAACTGAACGCACTTTTAAACAAAACTGCCCACAAAGCCTTCCTCACTACTCGCCGGACCTTTCACGAGCATGGTAACAAATGTGGACGGCTACTAGCGCGGGCACTCAGAACCCACAGAGAGAAACTATACATCTCCAGATTACGCACCCCACAGGGTAGACACGTCACGCTACCGCAAGACATGCTATCCCTTTTCCACGACCACTTCACGGACCTATACAACCTTCCTACAGACCAGCAACCATCCTCCGCAGCTCACATGCGTAAATTCGTGGAGACGCACACTCACACTAAGCCAACACCACTCATGCGAGAGGCACTAGATTCCCCTTTAACGGACGAAGAATTACACACAGCAATCAAATTGACCCCTGCCGGCAAGACGCCAGGCCCAGACGGTTTGTCCCTCCGATATTATAAAACATTCCTACCCACCTTGACTCCCACGTGGTTGCAAGCCTTTAATACGCTCGCGCAGCGCCCCATGCCTTACCCCCTCAAACCCTCTCTGCCACCGTCACATTAATACCCAAACCTAACAAAGATCATGACTTATGCGCTAACTACCGTCCCATATCATTCCTGAACCAAGACTTAAAATTATTTGCCAAAGCCCTGGCATTACGGATGGCTTGCTACATCCCCAGACTGGTACACCCGGACCAAACTGGATTTATACCAGGGAGAGAGGCCAGGGACAACACAGTCAGAGCCCTGAACCTCATGCATGTTGCCACTGAATCCCGTTCAGTCCCTTCCCTTCTACTGTCGACTGATGCCGAGAAGGCGTTTGACAGGGTCAGTTGGCCCTATCTGTTTTTTCACCCTCCAGCAGATGGGATTCGGCTCCAGCATGCTGGCATGGATTGGCTCCCTTTATGCTAACCCCACTGCACGCATTAACTTAAACGGCACGCTCACCTCTCCCTTCCATATCCGAAATGGCACCAGACAGAGATGCCCTCTTTCACCTTTACTTTTCGCGCTCTCACTTGAACCCTTCTTGCAGGCAGTTCGAACAGACCCCTCGATCCACGGCTTTGAGGTAGCAGATCACCGACATAAAGTGGCAGCATATGCAGACGATTTGTTATTTTTCATACGCCAACCGCTAATCTCCCTCCCCGCCCTCACTTCTCTACTACGAGAATTTGGTACCATTAGCAACTACAAGATTAACATGGCGAAGTCGGAAATATTGGGCCTCACCATCCCCCCCCGCTTCGCACCCAACTGCAAACCTCTTTCCCCTTTCAATGGTGCAAGTCATCTCTTAAATATCTGGGCATTTCCCTCACAGCCGACACATCAGACCTCTATACAGCAAACTACCTCCCACTACTACACACCATTACAACAGACCTCACCAAATGGGCACTGCCCCATGTCACGTGGTTCGGACGCATTAACGTCCTAAAAATGAACATACTCCCTCGACTTCTGTACTTGTTTCAGACCTTGCCAATAGCTGTACCAAACTTATTTTTTTCGATCCTTACAAACTAGGTTCACCTCCTTTGTCTGGAATAAACGACAACCACGGTTACGCTTTGCGCTCCTAACCGCAGCAAAATCTGCAGGCGGTCTAGCATTGCCACATGTTCGCCGCTATTACCAAGCCGCGCACTTATTGCGCATACTTGAATGGACATCAGGTCATGAAAACAAACTATGGATCCCCTAGAACGAAAACTGGCGGACAGCCCACTGGCCTCCCTGCCCTGGCTATCCGGCACAAACGCTACCTACCGAGTCGCACCTCACCCAACCATCTCAGCCACTCTGCGTGTCTGGAAGTCGCTCCAACACACCACACCCATTGCTCCATGGCCGTCACCCCTCCTACCTCTCTGCTATTTACCTGCATTCTCCCGGAGATTAATTCAACCAGATCAAGCACACATCCCACACTCTCTACGTGCAACCAATCTTATAGATGGCGATACCTTTAAGTCCCCAGAAGACATCCCACTACCACTACCGCATTCATTCCAGACAATTTTCCACCATCATAGACTCACGTCTTACATACGCTCTTTAGCCCCCCTATCTCAGTTCACCCGTCCCTGACTCAATTTGAAATTCTGGCTCAAAGACCACACCCACCATCTCACGGTATATCGGTCCTATATGGCTTACTACAAAACCTCACAAACCCTATCCCATCCTACCGAGCCAAATGGGAAGAGGACCTCCACATGTCCTTCACTGATGAGGAGTGGAATCAAATCTCCCTCCTCACCACCTCTTGCTCCACTGCCTCCAAATCCCAAGAAACAGCCTACAAGCTCCTATCTCGGTGGTATCGCCCACCTAAAACTCTGGCAATCTTTGACCCTAACAGTAATGGATCATGCTGGAAATGCAAGTCGCCACAAGCTGACTTGTTACACATGTGGTGGTCCTGTCCCCAAATTCAACCATACTGGCGAGCTGTCCACGACACCATCTGCAAAGTCTCGTCACCTCCGCCGGACTTTACACCAGCAGCTATGTTACTGCTGCACACCACTGCTGAGCCTTCGGATTACAGACGCACACTCGAAATACGACTTCTGAACGCGGCAAAGGCCGTGCTGCCCAGACACTGGAAATCCCCTAATGTACCGACTATACGAGAAATGGCTTCAAGAAGTACATAACATTCAGGACATTGAAGAGTTAATACATAGTGCATCAGGCACAAGTGCAACCCACCTACGCAGATGGTTTTACTGGTCAGAGGCCCGCCCTCGCACATAACTGCCATACCTTACGCTATAACTACCTGCTCCCCGCAGGTCACCCACCTTCTCGCACCAACTACACCCCCCCATTGTTCGTTTAAACATGTTACCCCTATTTTACACCCGCACTATCACCACACCAGCTTTACAGACCTTAAGTTGTTTTGTAGATAACTGTATCTTGAAAGCGATATCTAATCGGTATGACGAGTCGACACAGAAAAGTTTTGAGATATGTTTATTATAACTTGCCGCGTATCTATGTATAGATACTGATATTGCTTTTTTCTTGCACAAGAAATTGTTACAACGTAATTTCTGCTCTGTATGCAAATTATATCTCAATAAAAATTTATTACAATAAAAAAAAAAAAAGAGACAATATTGTCACAAAATGTAGAATACAATCAAAGTGCCTCTTGGGTATAGACATGCCGGATTTTAAATATAAACAAATAACAATTCAAATGAGCTCTAACTAACTAAAAAGGTGATCATCGTATCCTTAAATAAACAGCAGTAAAGGCAGTACCAGAATGTATGTCAAGACAACACAGCCCAGGTCGGATCTAATTCACCTCTGACCCACCATAACCGGTCGATTATCTTACGAGACCTCTTGTTCCTCCACCGGTGACCTGTCTGATACCGTTATTGAGCGAAGGTTCGAGGACCATGGACGACAGATCGCATAGAATTCCTCATATTTACCCAAACTATTGTAGTGCGCTTCTTCTAGAGCTCTGACCCCCTCCACCCTCAGAACCCAATCCCTGACGGTGGGTGCACATTCCCTCCTCCAAATATAACGGAATCAGTGGCCCTCGCTGCGGTTAACGGAATTGCCAGAAGCGAGTTTTTAAAGGAGGGCATCGAAAAGGGCAGTACATTAAGCAAATAGGCAGAGGGAGTAAATTCCACTTCCAGGCCCCCTAAACGCGATATCTCGTGTGCAACGTCTGACCAGAAGTTTTGAATTTCCGGACAAGTCCACCATATGTGGACATAGTTACCTCTGGCCACTTTACACCTCCAACAGATATCAGCAACAATGGATCCATAGCATGTAAAACAGACGGGGTAAGATACCATCTCATAAACAATTTACAATTCGATTCACGAAGCGCCTGACTCCTGGACGCAAAGTATGTAAGTTCGAAAGCCCTGGACCATTCCTCAGCCGAAATATCTACTCCTAAATCTGTTTCCCACTTAAGTAGCAACGGAGAATAAATTTTATAGGCCCCTCTCATTATGTATGAATAACGATTCGAGAACAATGTCCATATCTATTCTTATCGTACAGAAGGTCTCAAAGGGGGCCAATGGAGGCAACCCCTCTGTCAACCACGCAGTAGAGCGAATAAAGTGATTTAGTTGGGCATATTGGAACTTCATCATAGACTTGTTCGCTATTTCTGGGGCCACCAATCGGTCCAGGGGGAGCAATCTGTCGTCTTCCACTACTGCTTCAAGCGGTATATACGGTTTTGGTAGTAACCCATCCAAAAATGTCGGGGTCAGTCCCGGTGGGAACAGGGGATTGTGAGTCAAGGGTGTCAGGCGGGAAGTCAGTGTAGTCAGTCCTAACGCCACTCCATGTTTCCTCCACAGTCTTAGCAGTGTGCCCAGCAGCAGGTGTGACCGAAGCCCCAGGTTTGCCAGCGGTGCCGACTGCCAGGGCAAGGAGGACAATGGCCAAGTAATTCCTGCCTGTAACACATTTTCAAAAAGCTTACCCATCGTTCCTTTTGCCAAGCCGTATAGTATAGAAAAAACCGCTGCTAGATAGTAAAAATAAGCATGGGGCAAGCCCAGACCACCCCTTCCCACCGGTCTTGTCAATTCACTGTAAGATATCCTCGCCATCTTCCCCCTCCAAACATAGCCTGTAAATGTCTGTCGCAAATCAGAGAAAAATGTCTGAGGTACAGTAATAGGAAGGGTTTGGAACAAATACAACAGTCGAGGTAATACATTCATCCGTAAGACATTGATCCTTCCCAACCATGAAATATGGGGTAAGTTCCAGTTACGTAAGTCCACCTTGATCTGTTGCAACAGAGAAACGTAATTCAACTGAAATAATTTGTCTAGTTCCGACGATAAGCGTATTCCTAAATATTTAAGTCCCTCCGGAACCCACCGCATTCCAAAGGTATGACGAATACTCTCAGTCACGACTCGTGAAAGGTTTACCCCTAGAAACTCACTCTTCAGCACGTTAATTTTATATCCCGAGAAAGCTGCGAACGCATCTAATTCCGTCATCAAAGCCGACACCGATGAAAGGGGATCCGTCAAGGTGAACAACAGGTCATCCGCAAATGCGGCCACCTTGAGCTCCTGTCCCGGAACAGTTACTCCTCGAATCGCCGGATTATCTCTAATCGCCTGCAATAGGGGTTCCAGATACAGCAGGAACAGGAGAGGGGACAGAGGGCACCCCTGTCGAGTCCCATTATGTATCGTCAAAGGAGTCGATTGTCTGCCATTAACCCGCACTCGTGCCTGAGGGCAGTCATACAGCGCCCGCAACCACGAACACCATCGATCACCAAAACCCATCCTCTCCAACATCCGAAAAAGATAAGACCAGTCCACTCGGTCAAACGCTTTTTCAGCGTCAACCGAGAGGACTAACAAAGGCTGATCCATCCTGGAAGCATGATGGATGAGGGAGACGGTACGAATAGTATTATCACGGGCTTCCCTGCCCGGTACAAAGCCCGTCTGGTCTCGGTGAATCACAGAAGTCAGGAGAGGCTTAAGTCGTAAAGCCAGTATTTTCATAAACATTTTAAGTCAACGTTTATTAAAGATATGGGTCTATAATTAGCGCAATCTAACGGGTCTCTATCCGGTTTCGGTATCACAGAGATAGAGGCGGAGGAGCGTCGCAGGTGAATTGGAAAGGTATCCGAAATAGAGTTAAAAGCTTTAACAAATCTAGGCCCAGAATAGACCTGAAAGTCCTATAATATAGCACCGTAAACCTGTCAGGGCCCGGGCTCTTACCCAAGGGCGTTAATTTTAAAGCCTCCGTAAATTCCTCTAATGTAAGCGGGTTATCTAATTGTCGGCTAACATTACGCGGTAAAGTAGTTTTAATCGTCTTAGCCAAAAACGAGTCCACTATATGCTCAGGGACCCTACTCTTATCGATATTATATAAAGTTTGGTAATAAGCATGGAAGGCTTCCGCAATGTCTCGGGTCGTATTGACCTCGGATCCCGTGCTAGTACGCAGTTTCGGGATAAATGTAGCTTGGTATCGTTTCTTCAAAGCACGTGCAAGTAGCCTTCCACATTTATTCCCTTGGGTGTAGTAAGCATATTTCGTCAGTGTAAGGGCCCGCGCCACCAGCGCATTCGTTAATTTAGCTAAGTCAGCTCTTAAGAGAACTAATCGTCGGAATGATTCAGGATCTAGGTCAGATTTATGCATCAGTTCTATGGCCGTGATCTCCCTCAGCAATTCCTCCGTTCTGGCAGTCCTTTCCTTCTTGCGCCTGGAGCCCAACTGGATAAAAGCACCTCTTAACACACACTTGTGAGCCTCCCAACCGTCGCGGTGTTACATCTGATCCGTGTCATTTTCAAGGAAGTAATTCTCTAAGGAGGCAGTCACCTCCGCACGCGTCATGGGATCAGATAGCAATGACTCATTCAAACGCCAGGCATTCTCCGTTCTCACTAAATTAGGTAGGGCTAAAGATAACAGAAGGGGTGCATGGTCCGACCATGTGATGGGTCCTATTTTGCAACTGCGTACCATTTCCAAAGCCCTATGTTCCACAAAAAAATAGTCTATTCTAGAATACTTCTTAAAGGCATGTGAATAAAACGTGTAGTCCTTTACTGCTGGATTACTGAGACGCCAACAATCCATCAGACGGTCCGCTGACAAGAGTTTACGAAATTGGACCCGTAGAGAGGGAACAGACGATCCCCCACCCTGGACACAATCTGCCGGCATATCTAACGAAACATTGCAATCACCCCCTAAAACCACAAAACCTTCCTGAAACTCGGACAAACGTCGTAACACTTTTCGGAGACATTTGGTTTGCAAGCGGTTCGGCAGGTAAACATTTACAAAAGTTAACTTAGTATTGCCCAACATCCCTTTAATCATCAAAAATCGACCTTGCGGGTCAGTTACCACATCTTGCAGAGTAAAAGGCACATGTCGCGCAAAAAGAATGGCAACCCCCCTAGATTTTGTCTCCCCAAAATTGCTAAAATAGCCCGTCGGATAGCGAGCATTGCGAAACCCTGGTGCGGAACCCTCTCTAAAATGTGTTTCCTGAACAAAAAATAACATCACCTTTCAACCTCTGGAATTCTGCAAGAGCCTTCGAGCGTTTGGCAGGCATATTAAGACCTCGGACATTCATAGAAATCAAATTTAAATTAGCCATTTAAACTAGTGAGAGAGGAGGGCGTCAGAGCCCGGGACCTGCCCATACCCCCTAGTAGCATAGCAAATAGTACGAGTGATCACCAAAAAGAAAAATCTAAAAAACGAACAACAATAACAACACAAAACTTGAAAAAAATTGAGGTAGTGTAGACCTCTGATAGTGGGAAAACCCATCAGAGGACATAAAAAAAAAACACCACTCAGGAGGCGGCCGAGAAAGTCTCAGAATTTTCCAAAAATTCTGGGTGCCGAGCAAGAGTCTCATTCGACTGTCTCGTTTGCCGGACCCAAGCGCATTCAATCAAAAAAATTTGCAAGGGGGCAGAAAATATCAAAAAAGCGTATAAACTTTCAAATGACAATGGCAGCAAAAGCAAGGGCTTCCCTCACGGTTCTGGATCAGGCTCAGAAGGGGCCACCGTAGAGGTCTTGCCTTTACGGGTTTTTTTCGCCTGTTGAGTCCAGCGGGGTCGCTGTGGGAAGGGTAGAGTGTCAGATGGCGACGGCGAACCATGCCACTCTGGGATGTCAACTTCTGGGAGTCCAAAAACACGCACAAAGTGCGGAATTTCCTCAGGACATGCAACAGAATGAACTTGGTTGTTATGGGTCACCTGTAAAGATAGTGGGAATCCCCATCGGTAACGAATATCACGTTCCTGGAGAGCTTCAGTTAACGGTTTCAGAGCCCTCCGTGCCTGTAAAGTGGTCCAGGAAACATCTTGGAAGAAAAGTATCACTTGACCGTCCACTTTAATTTCCGAAGTTTTGCATGCTGCTCTGAGAATTTCCTCTTTCAGTGTAAAATCTTGCAAGCGACAGATAATATCACGAGGTGCGTCATTTTGTGATCCCCTCGGCCGCAGTGCACGGTGAGCTCTATCCAGAACTAATAATTCCTCTCCAGATCGACCCAGTATATCATTAAACAGACCACGGAGTAGCTCTTTAACATCTTCCTTGCCAGAGTCTGCTTCCGCGTAACCCTTTATGCGAAGATTGTTTCGTCTGCCTCTATTATCAACATCATCCAGGTGTCTAGGCAGCGTGGCCAGCTGTTTAGCTTGCGTTAGCATTTGACCATTTAAACGTTCCACATGAGAAAATAACCCATCTCTGTCCTCTTCCAAGTCACCCACGCGGCCTCCCAACTGCTTCAAATCAGACCCCAGTTCATCAAATTTAGTATTAAAATTGCGCTCCATTTGAGTAAACTGAGCAGCCAAATCCGTTTTGGTCGGCAAACTCTGTAATAAGGCCTGCAGTTCGTGTTTCATATCGCTCCCTTTTGTTGCTGAATCTAATCGTGGCGGGGAGGCCTCCTGATCTGAGTCGCCGGGCGCCATTTTGGATCCCTTACCGGAGGTCCGCGGCTGAGATGTATCTCCCAAGAATGGTAAAATGGAGGATCGGCGTTGGGTCCCCGCAGTCCCCGAGAGTCCTGGGGTAGTAAGTGTCTTTTTCCGCTGTGCCATTGCTGTTATTTCTGCCCCGAAATGACAATCTGTGCACTCGGGCCTGGGAGCTCAGCACTCACACATCCAGCTCTCTCTGTGTTCCGGCCACGCCCCCGCATGATTTTTTTCATTTGTGGCTGGCCATTAACACCTAGTATGCAATCAAGCCCCTAATCTAAGCAGAGTTGCTCACAATAAGTTGTTATATAGTGTAAAATCTGTTAACATTATACCTTTAGCAAGAAATCTGCATTTGGGGACGCGGTAACACATAATATAGCTTCTCTAAAGCTGTCATACTCTGCTGAGTGATAACACGGTACTAAGCATTAAGTATCTGAAGACACGCAGATAATGGTTAAAATATAGGCAGAAAGAAGCCTGTACCTATGGCGCCACCTAGAAGTGGTTTCAATAACAATTATCAGCTTTGAAAAATATACACATGAATGAATACAATTAATCCATATAAAGTCCACAATGACCATGGAAAAAATTCTATATGTCGAATCAGCTGCTGTCTCTTTCTTTTTGGTGGTATATCCAAACCCACCAGCGGTATAGAACAAGAAAAAGGGGTTGATAGAGTCAGCGCTTCTTCCGACCACGGTGTCTTCTTCCTCTCTATTCGTATCTGTTGGATACCTTAACCACTTGGCTGCTAATGACGCGCTCAGCGCGTCCTGCCAAGTGCACCTCCTGTGCTATGGACGCGCTCGGCGCGTCCTAGCACAGGAGGCAGCAATCGGCTGGGATTCCGGCCGATTGCTGGCCCCCCCGGTGCAAGCTGACATCTTGGATGTGAGCCCGGCACTCCAGGACCCCAGGGGGGGAAGATAGATGTCATAGCGGCGGCGTGATGACATCTATTTCAGGCGCCCCCCCTGCACGTGCGGAGGAGGTGCCTGAAAGGGAGGCGGGAGGTCCTTTTGTTGATTTTTGTTTTGTTAATGCAGCAATATTGTTCCCATTTCAATTATAATGTGAACAATGATGCTGTACTAACGATTTTTGTATGCGGTGCATTTGTTAAAAATAGCGTAATTTTTCCCCAAAAAAAATGGAACGAGACCCGGTTTTAATTTTTTTAACAAGCGCAACCCATAGAAAATATAACCGCAAATGCTTGCATGTTAAAATGTGAAAAAAAAACACTTTACACATTGTAAATTATTGAAAATTCTAATTTTATTGCATTTTTTGTTATAATATACAGACAGGACATGTCGTATACATATAATAATGATATATTATGAATCTGCCGAGTCTGCCGGAAAAAACGATATATAATATGTCTGAGTCATATATTAAAATAAGGCTTCAAAACGCAGTTAAACATGATGAACAAAACTGGTAAAAATTAGCTCAGCACACAGGCGTGAAGTGATTTCAAGGCTAGTTTATTAAATAAAAACAAACAAACGAACTAGTTTTTATTTAATAAACTAGCCATGAAATCACTTCCCGGCATCCTGAATTTCATCGGAGCGAAAGGGTTGCAGGCTATGTGGGAGATCCAGCGTTCCCTCTAATGCCGCCGGCTGTCTGGTTCATCTGGTACTCACATAGAAATGTGAGTGCATTCCTTTCTTTCTATCTACACCTCATAATTGTGGTTCAAGATTGCTACGTTATGGCAGCATTCTGTTTTATTTAAGGTATCCAACAGATACAAATAGAGAGGAAGAAGACACCGTGGTCGGAAGAAGCGCTGACTCTATCAACCCCTTTTTAATGGTTAAAATATATTTTCAAATAAACTTCAGTACAATACAGTGATGCTAAATTAATTTTTTGCATAATTTTAACTTATTTGTCTAAATTATCAGAGGCTGCTAAATGTCTTACTATTAAATGGATATTTAGAAGAAAATAAATGATACTATTTATTTGTGGAAAAAGAAGCAATTGTTCTGTGATTTCCATTGTAGCTTAATCATAAAAAAAAAAATGAAGTAATAGAGGCATCAAACATTGCTACTTGTGTATGTCCTCAAGGGAGATTTAATTAGAGTGCAATTCTAGGAAGAGGTATCGGAATAATATGCAGAGAAAATGATTGACACATTAAGGGCAGCTGTCTAATTGGTTAGAAATGCAAACAAAGAAAAACAATGGAGTCAAGTCTAGAAACATAACGAAAGAAGATTATTTCACGTTAATTAATTTAATAACGTTTTATCACAGATATACTTGACCACAAAGTAGGGCAATGCAGATATATGCCGATCAGCCACAACATTAAAACCACCTGCCTAATATCAAAGTCCCCCTTCTGCTGCTAAAACAACTCTGATGCATTGAGGCATGAACTCCACCAGACCTCTAGCTTTGTCCTGTGGTATCTGGCAACAAAACATTAGCAGCATATTCTTTAAGTTCTGCAAATTGCAAGGTGGTGTGTCCATGGATGAGATTTGTTGTTCGAGCACATCCCACAGATGCTCAGTCGAATTGAGATCTGAGGAATCTGGAGTCCAAGGCAGCACCTTGAAATCGTTGTTATGTTCCTCAAACCATTTCTGAACAGTTTTTGCATTGTGGCAGGGTGTATTAACTTGCTGAAAGAGGCCATTGCTATCAGAGAACACCAATGCTATAAAGGGGTGTATGTGGTCTACAGCAATCTTTAGATAGAACACACGTGACACGTACAACCTGACAATTTTCTATGATGGCCAAAACATTTTCAGTAATTTGAACTATAGTAGTTCTTCTGTGTGATTGAACCAGATGGGTTAGCCTTCACTCCTGATGCGCACAAATGAGCCTTGGGCACCCATGATCCTGACACTAGCCAGTTCAAGATTTGTGCTTCATGCACCACTTTTGGTAGATTCTAACCACTATATACCAGGAATACCCCACAAGGCTTGCTGTCTTGGAGATGCTCTGACCCAGTCATCTAACCATCACTATTTGGCCCTTGTCATATTCATTCAGATCTTTTCACTTTCCCAATCTTTCTTGCTTCCAACACATGAAATTCAAGAAATGACTGTTCACTTGCTACCTAATATATCCCGCCCACTGTCGGAAGCCATTGTAACCATATATTCAATGTTATTTACATCACCTGTCAGTGGTTTTCATCTTGTGGCTCATAAGTGTAAGCGGTCAATTACATAAATGGTCAATTTGTGTAGTATGTTGACCTCCGAAAGAAACACAGGAAAAGGATTACATCAGTGGCGTCACTAGGGTTGGTGTCACCCGGTGCGGTGACTTATGGTGTCACCCCCCCCCGAGTTTTACAGATTTTTTTAACTACTCTTACTCCTAAATCAGTACTCCCATATAACACTGAATGCTCATACACACAGCGGCGCACATTACTGTGAGGTTTATTGCTGTGGAGCTCTCTCATATGCTCACACAACTTTTTGCCAACTGCCAGCAAGTACGTTGCCTGTTCGAAGGCAGTGAAAGTACACATGGATATATATTGCCCCCAGCAGCTCTGGATATATATCGCCCCCAGCAGCTCACCCATGGATATATATTGCCCCAGCTCACATATGGATATATTGCCCCAGTTCAGTTATATATTGCCCCAGTTCACAGTTATATATTGCCCCCAGCAGCTCACCCATGGATATATATTGCCCCAGCTCACATATGGATATATTGCGCCTCAGCTCACACATGGATATATTGCACCTCAGCTCACACATGGATATATTGCCCAAGACCAGCTCACACATGGATATATTGCCCCAGCTCTCATGGATACTGCCCCCAGCACACATGGATATTGCCCCAGCTCCTCTCATGGATATTGCCCCAGCTCCTCTCATGGATATACTGCCCCAGCTCATGGATATACTGCACCAGCAGCTCATGGATATACTGCCCCAGCAGCTCATGGATATACTGCCCCAGCTCCTCTCATGGATATACTGCCCCAGATCCTCTCATGGATATATTGCCCCAGCTCAAGGATACTGCCCCAGCACATGGAATGCCCCAGCAGCTCATGGAAATGCCCCAGCACCTCATGGATATGCCCCAGCACCTCATGGATATGTCCCAGCAGCTCATGGATATGCCCCAGCACCTCATGGATATGCCCCAGCACCTCATGGATTTGCCCCAGCAGCTCATGTATATGCCCCAGCAGCTCATGGATAATGCCCCAGCACCTCATGGATATGCCCCAGCTCCTCATGGATATGCCCCAGCTCCTCATGGATAATGCCCAGCACCTCATGGATATGCCCCAGCTCCTCATGGATATGCCCCAGCTCCTCATGGATATGCCCCAGCAGCTCATGGATAATGCCCCAGCACTCATGGATATGCCCCAGCTCCTCATGGATAATGCCCCAGCACCTCATGGATATGCCCCAGCAGCTCATGGATAATGCCCCAGCACCTCATGGATTTGCCCCAGCAGCTCATGGATATGCCCCAGCTCCTCATGAATAATGCCCCAGCACCTCATGGATAATGCCCCAGCAGCTCATGGATAATGCCCCAGCACCTCATGGATTTGCCCCAGCAGCTCATGTATATGCCCCAGCTCCTCGTGGATATGCCCCAGCTCCTCATGGATAATGCCCCAGCAGCTCATGGATAATGCCCCAGCTCCTCATGGATAATGCCCCAGCACCTCATGGATAATGCCCCAGCACCTCATGGATATGCCCCAGCTCCTCAAGGATAATGCCCCAGCACCTCATGGATATGCCCCAGCTCCTCATGGATAATGCCCCAGCACCTCATGGATAATGCCCCAGCACCTCATGGATATGCCCCAGCTCCTCAAGGATAATGCCCCAGCACCTCATGGATAATGCCCCAGAAGCTCATGGATAATGCCCCAGCACCTCATGGATAGCGGCCCCAGCACCTCATGGATAGCGGCCCCAACACCTCATGGATAGCGACCCCAGCACCTCATGGATAGCGGCCCCAGCTCACCTCCGCCGCGTGTTCACTCCTTCTGAGTGTCCGGCGGCGCACAGCTTGGGCGCTCGCCTGGGGGAGCCACGTGACCAGCCGTGATTGGCTAGTGACGTGTTTCCTCCAGGCAAGCGCCGAAGCTGCATGCTTCGGACGCTCGCAGGGAGCGAATACGTGGCGGAGGGTGAGACACCTGCCCTTAGGGTGACGGTGTCACCCTAAAGGCGGGTGTCACCTGGTGCGGGTCGCACCCCCCGCCCCCACGTTACGACGCCACTGGATTACATATCAATTTAATAATCAACTTTTAATATTGACAACCTTCCAGATTGCAACCCAGTGACATGGTGTAATGTAACATTCTAAGAACCATTATTGAGGATTTAATTTAAGGCTATCTCTGTATTTTGCTGCATTCAGCTTTTCCTCAACCATGACCAATATCCCAGTTTCTGCCGTTGAGAGTCATTTAGGTGCATTTTTACAAAATCCAAGAGGGATCATTTGTGTTTTGCAGTGAAGAGACGCTTCTGCTTTCCAGGCTCCTGTAAAGCTGGAACTTAGGAGTGCTGAAGTGATGGTTGTCCTTCCACAAGTTTCTCCCATCTCCACACATGATCTCTGGAAATCACCCAGACTGACCATCAGGTTCTTGGTCACCACTCTTACCAAAGCCTTACTCACCATCAGCTCATTTTAGCTGGGTGACCAACTGTAGGTAGAGTCCTGGTTGTTCCAAACGTCTTCCCTTTAACAACTCCGCTGCTGAGCCATTTCACCTCATGTGCTGAGTTTATTTTGACGGTTTTGTGCTCATCATGTTTGAACATATTTTTGAGTAATGTTTTATTATTGTACCCAGACAAATATATATCCTTAGGGAGTGTGTATATATATACACTATACAGTGTGGGCGCCTATTAATTTAATGTTCGGTTAAAGTGCTAAGTGAGGTGCTAATAAATAGTCAAATGCTGCCTATAGCATGGTAAAACACATATAAAACAACCAAAATATGTGTCAGTAAGGACAAAGGTAAAAAACGAAACCATACGGCGCATTCAAATCGATTAATAAGTTAATAACAATAATACTAGAAAAAGAGTAAAAGTGCTTAATATCGTTAAAAATGTCTTTTAAAACATCATTTAAAGTGCATGAGGTAAAGTCCAGAAACAAAGTCCAATGTGCGAAAAAAGTGCTCAAGTGTATAATAGTTCAATACTCAAAATAATGATGAGGGAGGATGTGTTGATCTTCTCTAAAGTGCTGGTGTCGATTTCTTTAATTCGTCAGTGTCCCTCAAAAAAAACACATCATAGAAGAATAATAGTACAGATAGTCATTACAAAGTTGGTCAAATTGTTAAAACCAAAGTCTAGACCACTCACATTTGTGGGAGCCTACAAGATCCCGGCTCAAGGAAGAAAAGCCTGCAGCCAAATACAGGCTGACACTTCCCTTCTTTTTATCCGTAGTGAATACGATTCTTGAGCCTCACGATATTAGGCTCAATGGGTATAGCTTTGGGCCCTCTTAGAGGTGGAGACCCAGACCGCTTTATCTCAGCGACAGTTGATCCATGTATCCAAGGAAAAAATCGGAGAAAAGTGGCGAATGTGGAATTACAAACCAATATATTTATTTTAAATCAAGTAATAAAAAAAATAGGACAAAGGTCTACCGAGACGCATTTCGGCTTAAAAAAGCCTTCCTCAGTCGGTGTAAAAACTCAATAAAGTCCATAGAAAAACAATGTGGAAGTATATATATCCTTGATTTTTATCATCCAAACCATTGTGGTTATATGTTCTATGGGTTACTCTTGTTTTAAAAAAACAAAACAATTAGAAATGTGAAACTGTTACTGCATTTTTCTATGAAAACACATAAAATTTAACCAAAACTGAAAACCCCGAAAATGTTTTCACTTGTATTCTGTAGCACTGCATTTTATGAATAATATGATTATGCACAAAACACTGAACTTGCTCCCAATATGAGAGGGTGAGTAATGGAAGTGGTATTGCTCATTTTAGATGTGACAAATGGACAAGGTCGTACTTTAAACAATTTTTTTAGTTTTGCATGTTTTTTATATTATTTATATATTTATTTGCATTGTACATAGTCATGTTTGGCATAATTTGAAAGGCCAGACTCTGACCTGTCCAGTGACACCTAACCGACCATGTGAGAGATACAGCGATCCAAAGAACCCCTACTCTCCTTGCAGAAGCGGGCGGTGCGATGGCTTGTGTTTTGGATGAACCATTGCGTAATAACGCCTTGCGCTATCATCTCCACAGTTTTAGTGTGGGAAATGAGAAGGTGAGTTTGTTCAATTGAATTGTTTTGCTTTATAAGTAAAAGCACATATTCCACTGCCTTAGAACAGAGAAAAAGAAAAGCAGTCAATTACCGTAGTAATAATAACATTGGGAGGTGTTTTTTTAAGGGGTTGATAGCTTTTAGCAATACTATCCCCCTAATGAAGCACTCTGGATCTTTTTGGGGCCAATTTTAGAAAGAGAAAAACCCCCTCAAACGAGAAATCACACTCGTTGGTGACTGTCAAGAGTTCACAGAAGGAAAAGTGATATTCTAATAGCACCACGTGCGTATAACTCAAATTCAGATGGGTGGGGATCCCCTCTGCGGCCCCCCATGATACACAGAGTGGGTATGAGACCCCTTATTTGAAAGCATTTTTCGTGCGCTTTTAAACAAGTGTCCCTGTGTCACTCCCGGTGCCAGCCAATTTTAATAACATGAGAAATAACTAGCAAAATTTGAAATATAAATGGGATTCTAGGTAATATAAAAGGACAATTATCACATCCTCATAGAAATATCTCATATGATCACTTATTTGAAAAAGCCCCCCCCCCCATTCAAAATGAAGCAATTTAGTTTTGTATAGCTGTCAAGTGACAAACTGTCAGGGGTCAGCCAAATCAGGTAGGCGAGGGCACGAGCCCAGGGATGCAGTGAAACTCTGGAGGCAGCAGATATGGCAATAAGGTTGTTTATTGAGGGTAACACAATACAGGCGAGGGGCAAGGTTGGAATAGGGCCTGATAAAAGGTATAGAGTATAGGTAGGGCTGACTACATATAACCCCTATCTGAAATTAGAGGGTTAAACTCTAATGGGCGCTGCTCGCTCAGGATAAATAAATGGTTTAAACTTTATATATGTATCTGTATTATAAATCAAAGACCGTGGCCCTAGATGATAATGCATACAAAGTGTCCAAAGTGAATGCGTGAGCCAAAGTTCCAGTGGAAAACAGAGCTCCATTTATACAGAAATCAGTAGAGAGCCTTTATAAAGTCATACAGAAATGCCTGAATAAGATGAAACTACTCTCAAAATGCTCAGAGTTTATAAATGCCTGTTAGTCCAACACGTCTGTGTGTCCGCAGGTATAGGGTACAGTCGGTGATTCTCAAGAATTCTTTGCACAGTGGATTCTTCTGTCTTTTTGGCCTCTATATCTCCTTACCTCAAAGATAAAAGCAAGAGAGTGGCAGGAGAGATAGTACGTTCTGGCAGGTATTGGGGAGAATATGAAACAAAATGGATTGCACTTACACGGACCTCTGAGTACCACTTGCAGTAGTAAAGGATTGTATGGGACGCAGTGTAATAAAAATAAAGGGATTTATTGGGTTTAGTGGGTATAACAGAATAAAAACAAAAAAGCAGATAAATTCTGGATCAAGATGATGACGAGTGGGTGTGTGGGTTCCACAGGACGCGTTTCGCCAGTCACAATGCTGGCCTCTTCAGCTGTGAAACCACACTATACAATGTGTGTTTATAAAAGAGTGTTCCTTTGATGCGATTGGTTGATTCGTTTTCGTTTCGTTTCGCGGCTTTTTTCATCCGGACGTTACTGTGTTGGGCTCCTACCCACATGTCTGGTGCCAGCCAATGGTAGCAAGTGGGGCGGATCGTTTCATTTTCTTTTCATTTAAGATTCACTTCGCTGTGCTCCCGCCCACGTGTCTGATGTACACCAATAATAACAAGTAGGATCCTTTAGTTTTCTTTTTGTCAGTGCTTTGTCTCTCACTTGTATGGCTGGAGTAAGTTAATCACAGAGAACGGGGGAACTTTCCCTATTGGTGCCGGGAGGCTGGATGGCTCATAGAGACAGTGCCTCTGTCAGTCTTTAAGCATTTGAACCTAGATTCACTACTGCACAGAGGTTATATCCATAAGGAGTGCACTTTCATGCGTACATACAAATTTAATTTATAAACATCTCACAGATTGGAGACCTTCTTTGTTTAGTGACCTGCGGGTCCTCTTCAAACCAATCCTTTAAGGTAGAGGAATATATCCCTTGCCAAACAGACTGCTTGCTTAAATAACGATAAAAATCACAAACACTCACATAACCAGAGGTGAGAGATGTTGGCCTATTGGTCCCTATTGCTAGTCTAGGGTCCCATATAGCATTGATAATAAGAGCCTAGTAGGGACAGTGATAAACATGTATATATGCATATACAGAATTTGCATAACTGCTAGAGAAAATTCTCACTTTCGATGCGACTAGGATTAGGGGTTCTTGGTTAGCGAGCTGGACTTCTTGAGGCTGAAAATGGGGAGACATGGTGCTTGATGGCTGAGGACATACGTGTAATGTGGAGTATCCATGATAGTGTTAGCTCCAAGGTGGGCTAAAAGTAGTGTTTGGCTGATGGTGTTAATTTAGGTAGGGCCTGGCTAGTTAATACAGTACAGAGAGAAGAGGATATTGATTGGGTGGAAGGCGCATAGATTGGGGGGGGATGTATGGGACTGGTTATAGGAAGTGGCAAAGTTCGAAATCCATATTGAGTCCTTTGGGATGTAGTGAATCGAAGTCGTATATGAATTTCATTTCCTCCTGACCAATTTGCTTTGCTATGTCGCCCCCTCTTCTGTCGTTCTGAACCTTCTTGATGGCCATGAATTGAAGGTTGCTGGGGTCACTGATGTGGCATCTTTTGAAATGTGCAGGGACACTGTGCGCTTCAACCCCTTTTTCTATGTTTCTAATGTGCTCTCTAATTCTGACTCCTAGGGCTCTTGTTGTTTTTCCGACATATTTTAAGCCGCATGGGCATATAGTCAGGTAAATAAATGACATTTCTTGTAAAGCACGTGTTTATACCTTTAATCTTCCAATCACCTCTTCGATTTTTTACGCTTGTGATGTGCCTCTTTTTATTCCCGGTTGACCTGCAACGGATTAGTTGCCGCATCCATAAAACCCTTCCTTTTGTTGGAATGTTTCTTTATTTTTGATGGATACGTCCTCACTCCTGACAATCTTGGACTTCAGATTCTTTGCACCTCTATATATAAATCTGGGTTTGGATGGCAGCATGTCTTTCCATATTGGGTCCTCTTTGAGGATCGGCCAAAATCTGTTGACGATTCTTTTGATTTCCTTACTCTGTTGGTTATACGTAAACACTATTGGAATGTTTCCCAGATTGGAAGAAGTCTCATGTTTATTTTTGTATTCTAGGAACTTTTCTCTTTCCACATTTTTATAACCCCTCTCTGTCCCGTATTCCTCGTGTTAACAGGAGACAGGTACACAGAGCATGAACAGGGATGACAGATACAAAAGGGGACACACAGAGAACCAGGAGAGGAAAGAGTTTAACTAACAGACAGAGAGACAGAGCAGGAATGGGGCTGAAAGCAGGATTACGGGTATTATGGTGGAAATCCAGGGCTACTGAGAGTGAGAGTCCATGGCACTGGGAATCAGGCAGAAGGGTGGGGAATGGCAAATAGATGAGGGTCTGAGATACACAAAGACAGTCTGATAACCAGCGAGGGTCTTGAATGGAAACAGCGAGGGTCTCGGATCATGGAGGGTCTCGGATAAACAACGAGGGTATCCAGGCGAAGTGTCCAATTAACAGGTAATCCAAAAGCGTGGCCGAGGGTAATCCAAGGTCAAGGGCCGGCAGAGAAAGGCAATCCAGTAGGCGAAGCAAAGGGGTCTGGTACACAGGTAAGCAGATCAGGCTTCTTGCTGAGCAGGATTCAAACCGGACATGGTGCATCAATGCTGAAGTACCCTGGGTAGGGTGTGGCAACCTTAAGTAGGAAAGCACTGGCTAGGTGATTGGGTGAACTTGGGTCTGTTGTAGAGCAGCAGCAGAAGCCAGTAAACAATAGGGCAGCACCCTTTATACACTGCACAGGTGGATTCAGGGTGCGGCAGCACCAGATTTTCCTTTTTTGAGTCGGCTGCGGCAAGGGCCGTGACAAAAACAAGGTTATTGTGAACATCTGTCAATAGCCGCCAACTTAATTTCAGAGCGATTTTGTTTTTTGATTTCACATATAACTTTTTATATGGGATAAATAAATTGCAGGTGTTAAACTTAAATGGTAGAACTGAGGGAGCGTATAAATAGATAATATTGTGTCAATTTCTATCAAGGGTGAGAGGGGTCCACAGAGTTTTGTGATTTGTGTGTATTTTTTTCATTAATATTTACTATTTTGTGGAGTTTCGTCAGGCATATGTGTGCCCATAAAAGAGCAAAGTGGCACATGTCAAACTTCTAGGAACATAATCAAAGTTTTTATATTTTATCCCAGCTCTTTTTCTGTGTAATCGGTGAGATGGTACAAATGGGTAAAATAAACACAATTTTAGTTTCAAAATATACATTCATTTTTTTTGCAAACAAAAATGGGCATAGAATCTCAGGGCCATATTACAATCCTAATGCTAAAACAGGGACGCAAAGGAGGAAAACCTGCGCCTGCAGGTTTCTCCTTAGCGTCCCCATTATAGCGTGATATTACGGTACAGGCGCTAATACAGCAGCCTACACCGTAACATGGCACTAAGCCGCGGGATGCTTGTAGCAGCGCTAAGCACTGCCGCGAGTATATCCTCGATGGAGTCCATAGGACTCCATAGAGTCTAACGCTGCCGGTCACATGATCGGCACGATCTCGCCTCGAGTAGTACTTTTTTCCCCCAGTCTCTCACTGCTCCCGGCGGCAAGAAGGATTGGATGGAGTCGACGTTCTCGCCGCGGGATTAGAGGTGAGTATCTGATTTTTGGGGGGATTTTTGGCTGGTGCTGACGGATTCCGCAGCAGCGGAATCCGTTAGCATCAGGTCCTGGCTGTGGTTAACTTTTGGGTTAACCACAGGACGGTAATTAGCGCTAGTACATTGTAATACTAACGGTAATTAACTCTTTGCGCTTCCCCATGTTAAGCATAGGGAGCCCAAGGTACAGTAACCTCGCGCTGAAAAGCACAAGCTCTGAATCGCTAACGTTTTTTTTTAACCCATTAGCGTTCGGTTTGTAATATGGTGCGCCCACGCTAGGGCAACCACAGCTAATGTTAACACTCACACAGGTAAGTGCTAACGTTAGCGTCAGGAATGTAATAGGGCCCTCAGTATTTGTTCTCCTTTGCTGATGACATGGTGCTAATTGTGGAATCATAAACTGTTTGTATTAAACATTTAATGATAGAGGACTCCTTTGCTGCTTTTTAGGATGCCCACATTCAAAATGACCGCAAAAATTAACTTTGTTGGCCCTTTATTACAGTGCCATTTTTTTCATAATTCAAAAATTGATCAAATTACAGTTATTTTCTGACAGTGGAAGGTCTGCTCTAAGTAAGGCATGTGGATATCTTACAGACAGATGGCTGAAATTAGTGGTAAATACAGACACTGTCAATGGCTGAAAAATGGCGCAGCACCAAAGGGGTTAAATATTTTATAATGGTCTATTGACATATCAACCCAATTGGACCTCCACCATGACATGTCAAGCAAGGTAGCTTCCTTTATCTATATACAGTCAGGTCCAGAAATATTGGGACATCGACACAATTCTAACATCTTTGGCTCTATACACCACCACAATGGAGTTGGAATGAAACAAACACAATGTGCTTTAACTGCAGACTGTCAGCTTTAATTTGAGGGTATGTACATCCAACTCAGGTGAACGGTGTAGGACTTACAGCAGTTTGCAGATGTGCCTCCCACTTGTTAAGGGACCAAAAGTAATGGGACAATTGGCTTCTCAGCTGTTCCATGGCCAGGTGTGTGATATTCCCTCATTACCCCAATTATAATGTGCAGATAAAAGGCCCAGAGTTCATTTCAAGTGTGCTATTTGCATTTGGAATCTGTTGCTGTCAACTCTCAAGATGAGATGCAAAGAGCTGTCACTATCAGTGAAGCAAGCCATCATTAGGCTGAAGAAACAAAACAAACCCATCAGAGAGATAGCAAGAACATTGGGCGTGGCCATAACAATGGTTTGGAACATTCTCAATAAAAAGGAACGCACCGGTGAGCTCAGCAACACCAAAAGACCCGGGAGACTACGGAAAACAACTGTGGTGGATGACCGAAGAATTCTTTCCCTGGTGAAGTAAACACCCTTCACAACAGTTGGCCAGATCAAGAACACTCTCCAGGAGGTAGGTGTATGTGTATCAAAGTGTAATGCCCCACGCCGCGGTCGGACCACGGCCGCCATGTTGGGACGCCTGGCAGACTCACCGGAGGTCCCTCGTGGCGCGTCGCTCCCTGGTTCCGGTCTTCAGCTCGAGGGAGGAGAGCCAGGATGTGTCCCACGCCGTCTCCGGGATCCAACTGAACAGAAGGCAAGCGCGCATGCGCGATCGTCCATCCTAGAGCATGAAGACCTAGGTACTCTGGCGCCCTGTGCTGGTCAAGTAAAGGTACTGCATTCCACCTGGACTGGAGATCCTCGTATACCACCAATTAATCCATCAAGTACTCAGGTATCCCAATTCCACTGCGAGCTCCAGGTGAGCGGTGTTCATATGATTCCCTGAACCCTATTTAAACCTGCCGCCTTCTCCAGTTCATTAACCAGGTTATACTGTGGTTCACCACCACGTTCTCCAGTGGTTCCCCTTCGTATTGCTCCAAGAGTATCCTGACTTCCAGTTCTGCTTCCACGGTACCAGCTCCGCTTCCAGTCCTGCTTCCACGGTACCAGCTCCGCTTCCAGTCCTGCTTCCACGGTACCAGCTCCGTTTCCAGTCCTGCTTCCACGGTACCAGCTCCGCTTCCAGTCCTGCTTCCACGGTACCAGCTCCGCTTCCAGACCAGCTCGAGGGAGGAGAGCCAGGATGTGTCCCACGCCGTCTCCGGGATCCAACTGAACAGAAGGCAAGCGCGCATGCGCGATCGTCCATCCTAGAGCATGAAGACCTAGGTACTCTGGCGCCCTCTGCTGGTCAAGTAAAGGTACTGCATTCCACCTGGACTGGAGATCCTCGTATACCACCAATTAATCCATCAAGTACTCAGGTATCCCAATTCCACCTGCGAGCTCCAGGTGAGCGGTGTTCATATGATTCCCTGAACCCTATTTAAACCTGCCGCCTTCTCCAGTTCATTAACCAGGTTATACTGTGGTTCACCACCACGTTCTCCAGTGGTTCCCCTTTGTATTGCTCCAAGAGTATCCTGACTTCCAGTTCTGCTTCCACGGTACCAGCTCCGTTTCCAGTCCTGCTTCCACGGTACCAGCTCCGCTTCCAGTCCTTCTTCCACGGTACCAGCTCCGCTTCCAGTCCTGCTTCCACGGTACCAGCTCCGCTTCCAGTCCTGCTTCCACGGTACCAGCTCCGCTTCCAGTCCTGCTTCCACGGTACCAGCTCCGCTTCCAGTCCTGCTTCCACGGTACCAGCTCCGCTTCCAGTCCTGCTTCCACGGGACCAGCTCCGCTTCCAGTCCTGCTTCCACGGTACCAGCTCCGCTTCCAGTCCTGCTTCCACGGTACCAGCTCCGCTTCCAGTCCTGCTTCCACGGTACCAGCTCCGCCTCCAGGCCTGCTTCCACGGTGCCAGTTCCGCTTCCAGGCCTGCTACCACAGTGCCAGCTCCATCTGCAAGTTTGCTACCACAGTGCCATCTCCATCTGCAAGTTTACTACCACAGCGCCAACTCCATCTCCAGACTTGCTTCCACGGCACCAGCTCCATCTCCAGGCTTGCTTCCACGGGACCAGTTCCATCTCCAGGCTTGCTTCCACGGCACCAGTTCCATCTCCAGGCTTGCTTTCACGGCACCAGTTCCATCTTCAGGCTTGCCTTAATACCTCTGGTACCGGTTCCAGATCCTGTCTTCAGTCTAATTCCTTTATCCCAGGACTATTTCCAAAGATTACAACTTGTGTTATTTATCCCTACAACCCTCTGTTCTGGACTTTACTTTGTCAAAGACATCCTGCATTCCTTTTGTTCTGGACTTATATTTTGTTCCACCCAGTAAAGGTTCAACTGATTTATATCCCTTCTGGTCTCCTCCTTCGGCTTGCCACCGGGTTCCATACACACAACACTACACAGGGGTCAAGCCTCTGCCCTTACACAAAGTCAACAATCAAGAGAAGACTTCACCAGAGTGAATACAGAGGGTTCACCACAAGATGTAAACCATTGGTGAGCCTCAAAAACAGGAAGGCCAGATTAGAGTTTGCCAAACAACACCTAACTGTCACGGTTCCCGGATCCCACCACGCAGCCCTTAAAGCCCAACACTCCACAGAGCCAAAAAGCTACCAACAGAGTAGCCGTAGAACAATCCCTAACTGTCTGGTCCTAAAAAATTGGACAGGTATAAGTATTCTAGCTAGACAGAAAGGTTAATCAAAGACAATGTCGTAATACAGAACCAGGTCAGCAACACAGGGGTAGTCAGATAAGCCAGAGTCAGGAATACAGAGAATAGAATAGTCAAATGGAATAGCCGGGTCGAGATCAGTGCAGTAGCGTAGTACAAGGAAAATAGTCTAGGGCAACGGAAGGCAGAATGGTCAGAAAACAAGCAGAGGTCAATAACAGGTTAAATCACAAGAGAATACAGGTACAGGGAGCTCAGGTATGGATAGCCACAATCTGGCACTGCTGAGAAGGAACTGTGGGTTTTTAAAGACCTTCACCAGACTGCGCCCCCCTCTCAAGCCGCGCCTCATGCATCCACCTCCCTGCCTGTCTCTATTTAAACCGGGTTTTGGTCAGCGAGCAGCATCAGACATGCTGCCTTCAAGCACACTGGAGAGGCTGGAAGCCCCCAACGTTACACAAACAAAGCCTTCACAGTTCTGGAACAAGATCATGTGGACAGATGAGACCAAGATCAACTTGTACCAGAGTGATGGGAAGAGAAGAGTATGGAGAAGGAAAGGAACTGCTCATGATCCTAAGCATACCACCTCATCAATGAAGCATGGTGGTGGTAGTGTCATGGCGTGGGCATGTATGGCTGTCAATGGAACTGGTTCTCTTGTATTTATTGATGATGTGACTGCTGACAAAAGCAGCAGGATGAATTCTGAAGTGTTTTGGGCAATATTATCTGCTCACATTCAGCCAAATGCTGCAGAACTCATTGGACGGCGCTTCACAGTGCAGATGGGCAAAAGCAACCAAAGAGTTTTTGAAGGGACAGAAGTGGAATGTTATGCAATGGCCAAGTCAATCACCTGACCTGAATCCCATTGAGCATGCATTTCACTTGCTGAAGACAAAACTGAAGGGAAAATGCCCCAAGAACAAGCAGGAACTGAAGACTGTTGCAGTAGAGGCCTGGCAGAGCATCACCAGGGATGAAACCCAGCGTCTGGTGATGTCTATGCTTTCCAGACTTCAGGCTGTGATTGACTGCTAAGGATTTGCAATCAAGTATTAAGAAGGGAAAGTTTGATTTATGATTATTATTCTGTCCCATTACTTTTGGTCCCTTAACAAGTGGGAGGCACATCTGCAAACTGCTGTAAGTCCTACACCGTTCACCTGAGTTGGATTTACATACCCTCAAATTAAAGCTGACAGTCTGCAATTAAAGCACATTGTGTTTGTTTCATTCCAACTCCATTGTGGTGGTGTATAGAGCCAAAGATGTTAGAATTGTGTCGATGTCCCAATATATCTGGACCTGACTGTATATAAACGCAAAAGTCCTGACTGATTGACTGACTGACTGATCGACACCCAGCTGAAATCGTTTAACCTAGGAACGTGAAATTCTTGAAGTCTTCTCTTGATTGTTGACTTTGACACACATACACCTACCTCTTGGAGAGTGTTCTTGATCTGGCCAACTGTTGTGAAGGGTGTTTTCTTCACAGGGAAAGAATTCTTCGGTCATCCACCACAGTTGTTTTCAGTGGTCTCCCGGGTCTTTTGGTGTTGCCGAGCTCACCGGTGCGTTCCTTTTTTTGAGAATGTTCCAAACAGTTGTTTTGGCCACGCCAAATGTTCTTGCTATCTCTCTGATGGGTTTGTTTTGTTTCTTCAGCCTAATGATGGCTTGCTTCAACGATAGTGACAGGTCTTTGGATCTCATCTTGAGAGTTGACAGCAACAGATTCCAAATGCAAATAGCACACTTGAAATTAACTCTGGGCCTTTTATCTGCACATTGTAATTGGGGTAATGAGGGAATATCACATACCTGGCCATGGAACAGCTGAGAAGCCAATTGTCCCATTACTTTTGGTCCCTTAACAAGTGGGAGGCACATCTGCAAACTGCTGTAAATCCTACACCGTTCACCTGAATTGGATGTACATACCCTCAAATTAAAGCTGACAGTTGCAGTTAAAGCACATTGGAGTTGGAATGAAACAAACACATTGTGGTGGTGTATAGAGCCAAAGATGTTACAATTGTGTCGATGTCCCAATATTTCTGGACCTGACTGTATATCTTAAAAACAGAAGATGATACAGACGTGAAAATCGGTATTTAGATTCATCTTGACAAATAAAAAAACACGTATTTTACCATTTTCTGAAAATTCCTTGGGGGGGCAAAAAGGGGGGTTGAATACTTTTATCATAAACGCGAAAGTCCTGACTGACTGACTGACTAATCAACGCCAAGCTGAAACCGTTTAACCTAGGAACATGAAATTTTGAAGGTGCACTGTTTTTATGATTTAGGCACCCACTAAGGAAGGATTTTTGGAAAATCCACCCATAAGGGGGTGAAAAAGGGGGTTGAATATTTTAAACAGGATACCTATAGCTCAAAAACAGAAGATGCTAGATGTGAAAATTGGTATTTAGATTCGTCTTGAAAAAATGAAAAAACACGTATTTTACCGTTTTTCAAAAATTCAAGTGGGGGGGCGAGAAAAGGGGGTTGAATATTTTAAATATTTTAAACAGGATACCTGTATCTCCAAAACAGACGATGTTACAGTCCTGAAAATTGGTATTTAGATTTGTTTTGAAAAATGAAAGAACACGTATTTTACCATGTTCTGAAAATTCCTTGGGGGGGCAAAACGGGGGTTGAATACCTTTATCAGTATACGTATATTTCAAAAACCGAAGATGTTACGGGTGTGAAATTTGGTATTTACAATCTTCGTGAAAAAAACCAAACGTCTTTTGCCATTTTCCACAAATCCAATTGGGGGGGGGGGTCGGGGAAAGGGGTCTGAATATTTTTATCATTATACCTATATTTCAAAAACCAAAGATGTTACAGACGTGAAATTTGGCATTTACAATCTTCTTGAAAAATACAAACAGGGGTTTTGCCATTTTCCAAAAATCCCAAGGGGGGATGAAAAAAAGGGGGGCTGAATACTTTTAAACAGGATATCTATATCTCAAAAACAGAAGATGTTACAAACGTGAAAATTGGTATTTAGATTCGTCTTGAGAAACAAAAAACACATATTTTACCATTTTCCAAAAATTCAGTGGGAGGGGGGCAAAAAGAGGGGTTTGAATACTTTTATCAGTATACCTATATTTCAAAAAACAAAGATGTTACAGGTGTGAAATTTGATATTTACAGTCTTCGTGAAAACAAACAAACATGTGTCTTACCATTTTCCACAAATCCAAGTAAGGGGGGGGGTCGAGGGAAAGGGGTCTGAATACTTTTATCAGTAGATCTATAGTTCAAAAACCAAGATGCTACAGGTGTGACGTTTGGTAATTACAATATTTGAAAATAAAGAAACAGGTGTTTTACCATATTCCAAAAATCCAAGTGGGGGGGTAAAAAAAAGGGGGGTGAATACTATTAAACAGGATACCTACATCTCAAAAACAGAAGATGTTACAGATGTGAAAATTGGTATTTAGATTTGTCTTGAGAAACAAAAAAACACCTATTTTACCATTTTTCAAAAATCCAGTGGGAGGGGGAAAAAAGGGGGTTGAATACTTTTATCAGTATACCTATATTTCCAAAAACCAAAGATGTTACAGGTGTGAAATCTGGCACTTACAATCTTCTTGAAAAATAAAAAAACACATGTTTTACCATTTTCCAAGAATCCTACGTGGTGGGTGAAAAAAGGGGGGTGAATACTTTTCAACAGGATACCTATATCTCAAAAACAGAAGATGTTACAGACGTGAAAATTGGTATTTAGATTCGTCTTGGAAATAAAACAACACGTATTTTACCATTTTCCAAAAATCCAGTGGGGGCAAAAAGGGGGATGAATGCCTTTATCACTATACCTATATTTCAAAAACCAATGATGTTACAGGTGTGAAATTCGATATTTACAATCTTCGTGCAAAAAAAACCCAGGTTTTACCATTTTCCGAAAATCCAGTTAAGGGGGGTGGGGGAAAGGGATGTGAATACTTTTTTTATCAGTATACATATATTTCAAAAACCAAAGATGTTACAGGTGTGAAATTTGGCACTTACATTCTTCTTGAAAAATAAAAAAGCACGTGTTTTACAATTTCCCAAAAATCCCAAGTGGGGGAAAGGGGGGTTCTACCAAAAAAACCTCAAGTTTCTTTTAAAAAACAATTTTAACAAATCCTAAAATCCACGCGAGCGAAGCCGCGGGCAAAAGCTAGTCTATATATACTGTATAAACGCGAAAGTCCTGACTGACTGACCTCATCAACTCCCAGCTGAAACCGTTTAACCTAGGAACGTGAAATTTTGAAGGTACACTGTTTTTATGATGTAGGCACCCACTAAGGAAGGATTTTTGGAAACTCCGCCCCTAAGGGGGTGAAAAAGGGGGTTGAATATTTTAAACAGGATACCTATAGCTCAAAAACAGAAGATGTTACAGATGTGAAAATCGGTATTTAGATTCATCTTGAAAAATAAAAAAACATGTATTTTACCGTTTTTCTAAAATTCGACTGGGGGGGAATAAAGGGGGTTGAATATTTTAAATATTTTAAACACGATACCTATATCTTAAAAACAGAAGATGGTACAGACGTGAAAATCAGTATTTAGACTCATCTTGACAAATAAAAAAACACGTATTTTACCATTTTCTGAAAATTCCTTGGGGGGACAAAAAGGGGGGTTGAATACTTTTATCATAAACGCGAAAGTCCTGTCTGACTGATTGACTCATCAACGCCCAGCTGAAACCGTTTAACCTAGGACCGTGAAATTTTGAAGGTGCACTGTTTTTATGATGTGGGCACCCACTAAGGAAGGATTTTTGGAAACTCCGCCCCTAAGGGGGTGAAAAAGGGGGTTGAATATTTTAAACAGGATACCTATAGCTCAAAAACAGAAGATGCTACAGATGTGAAAATCGGTATTTAGATTCGTCTTGAAAAATAAAAACAGGTGTTTTACCATTTTCCAAAAATCCAAGTGGGGGGGGGTAAAAAAAAAGGGGGTGAATACTTTTAAACAGGATACCTACATCTCAAAAACAGAAGATGTTACAGATGTGAAAACTGGTATTTAGATTCGTCTTGAAAATAAAACAACACGTATTTTACCATTTTCCAAAAATCCAGTGGGGGGGAGGGAGATAAATACCTTTATCACTATACCTATATTTCAAAAACCAATGATGTTACAGGTGTGAAATTTGATATTTACAATCTTCGTGCAAAAAAAATCCAAGTTTTACCATTTGCCGAAAATCCAGTTAAGGGGGGGTGGAGGAAAAGGATGTGAATACTTTTATCAGTATACCTATATTTCAAAAACCAAAGATGTTACAGGTGTGAAATTTGGCACTTACATTCTTCTTGAAAAATAAAAAAACACGTGTTTTACAATTTTACAAAAATCCCAAGTGGGGGGGGGGGGGGTTCTACCAAAAAAACCTCAAGTTTCTTTTAAAAAACTATTTTAATAAATCCTAAAATTCACGCGAGCGAAGCCGCGGGCAAAAGCTAGTATATTATATTTCACTGCAAGAAATACAGGTACCTCACTACTAGTATATATACCTTATGTACACTGTAATAAAAAGGGTCTATGTTTTTATTACAGCAATATAGTGTTTAGTGAATAAACTCCAAAGTGTCATTCAGGTACATGCAATCCATCTGTGCATTACCGTAAAATGTTTATTGCTGAATTAACTGTCATTTAACATTAACTCTCTTAATAGATTTGTTGAATTTAAGGAGAAATTAATGAATCACAAGTTATGGATTCCAGGCACTTTCAAACTATCATTTCAGTTTCCCTGTGTATTTCTTGTACATTAACTCTATGAAAGTCATTAACACAGTCTGCAAATTAAACAATATATATTTCAAAAATGTGGTTTTCATAACTCCCAATCTAAGGCTGGGGTCAGACGAACGCAGTGTGAACGTGCGTTGAGCCGCATTTTATTACGGCTGAAGTAGCAGCAAATTACGTCCCATGATGGCCAATATACGAAGTACGGCCGCACAAAAGTTCGTCCGCGCAACGCAAGCGGCAAACTAACGCATTTTTTCAAGAACATGGAACCGCTAGTACTGACGCACAGAGTGCGCTGCGTCGTCATAGCGGTGTGTTTGCGTGATTAGGAGACGTCAGACGCTGCACATGTCTGGCCTACATCACGTCCATTTGGTTTTTATAGCTCCGTCAAAAAATACTGCCGACATTGCACATCGTATGACCGCTATTGCGTCTTCTATGAAAAAATGCGTTTGGACGCATCAAAGCACTTTTTGACGGTAGACGTGAAAAATGCGTTCGTCTGACCCTAGCCTAATACTGCACATAGGGAAAATCAAATGCATTTTATGCCAACTACCTAGCTTATATATTATCAAACAAACATTTAACCCCTGCTGCATGATCCATTTCAATCTCTTTAACCCCTTATTACCGTGCGGGTTGTGCCTGGTAAGAGGGTGTTAACGTCGGTGGGGCGAATTTCTGTTCCTTATGCTTTATCATGTCTTCTGTTTGGGCTTCCCCATTGTAAAGCGCTACGGAATCTGTTGGCGCTGTATAAGTACTTGTAACTGTAACTGTATTACCAGCTCACCTATGCATCTAATGTGCGGCATGCGGCATTAGCTGCAGGGGGACAGCCTGAGTTCAGGCAGTCTCGTGGCAATGAATGACGTGTGACAACTGGATGGCAGCCTGACACGGCCCATAGTGGCCAAGGGTGCATGCTATGCCACCCTGCGGCGTTGTGTCCAACCCACCGTGGGGATGGCATTGTACACCTCGCGGCGTAAAAGGGTTAATGCTGAGCTCATTTTGACCTTTTTTTGCTCAGCACGTTTAAATGATAATTGAAGTCATGTTTTATTTTAGAACCCAGACAAATTATATATCGAATCTCATTGCTAAAGCAGAATCACATAACACCAGTTTTTATGAGTCGCTATTTCACAGTGAAATACTGTCTCCATGTAAAAGTGAAGGCTATCTTGGAATAGCCTGCACTTCCATGTGAGGTGAAAATTAACTTCTCCTATAATAAAAATTAGACTTTAATTCACAGTAATCAAGCGCAAGGAAGCGCAACACTCAAGGGTGAAGTGGAGGAGTTTCCTCCACCCCACCCATTGTCACCAGCAGCCAGGATTTTTAGTTTTCCGGCTGACAGTCACTAGGGATGTCAGCACGCAGAGTGCTTGTTGACATCACCCTCTGAGACTGCCCATGATAGTGAGCTGTCTCAGAGAGGCAGCCGATGGGTCAGTTCTGGACATACACGCGTAGCTCTGATCCATTGTTGTGTGCAGGCGCTAAAGAATTTGCATTCGTAGAGTGCGCAGGTCTCTGCAGTGTGTGATTTGCGGTTCCTATGCTGCAAACGTTATGTCAGACATAGCCGGTTTGTTTTTGTTTCGTTTACTACAGTAGGAGAACTATAGAAAAGACCCTAGAATACTGCCACTAGGTGGAGTAGCTGTAATGTCAATGTTTTATCTTTACTTGGAGCTGGGGTTCTGTGCCGCCACCCAACCCTTCCTGCCTCCCTCTCTCTTGCCTGGAGCTTCCATCCCTCAATTTGATCCAGTTCCTTTCCACAACTCCCTTCCACACTCGGGTCTGAAATGTTGCCAAAACTCCCTCCCTCTCGCTTCTGGTTCCTCCCCCCCACTCTGTTTGTTCATGAAATTATTATAAAGGGACATTCTACGCACTCTGATCATTCTTATTAAAGTGGTCAGGCTGCGTGGAGTGCCCCACCCCCTTCTCATCCTGCTTTCGTGCTGACATCATCATGTCTATCCAAGTGCTTATAGCAGCGTTCGTTTAGGGAGAAAGCAGGCATGGCCTTGAGCTGCAACTGCAGCATCAATCCATCAATTTGACAGGCGCTCGAATGCCTTGTGTGTGAAAAGTAAGCAAGATACATGAGATACACAATTTGTGTATTTACGTATGAAATCTATGTACACTACCCAAATTGAGCAAGAAAAAGGGGATAAAAGGAGGGATTGCACTTTACATAGAGTTTCTTTTAAGAAAACAAAATAGCATTTTCTCCTGTGTTCGATGAATCGATTAATTAAAAAAAATAATCAGCCAACAATCGATTATGGAAATAGTCATTAGTTGTAGCCCTAACTACTAGCATAGAGGGATAAGATTCAGGGGGTTAGAATTGCTGATGATCCCTGTACAGTACAGATACAAGGTGTTACTGTAATTTCCATATACATATACGTTGTTTTTTTTTAATATCTTGCATTGTATTACTTTGTATTTCTGTAACTGTAACACTTCAATGTTCTTGAACCCAGGACATACTTGAAAACGAGAGAAATCTCAATGTATCCTTCCTGGTAAAATCCTTTATAAATAAATAAATAATATATAGACCTTGTCAATTTCAGATATTTTTATTTTCTATTGCCATTTTTTTTTGCAGCTGCATTGCTAATAATCTAACTATGATCATTACATACTGTATAACCAAAAGCTGGATATTTGATATCTTTTATTATCTATATCACGTTTACTGTATTTGACACATATTATTATTATTCTTTATTTATAAAGCGCCAGCATATTCCGCAGCCATTTCTGCCCGTATGATCATAATACAGACCCCGTTTGAGATTGTTCAAGTTAAAGGTCACCAAGACCACCATCTAGAGATCACGATCATTCTTTCCAGCAATATTTCTGTAAAGGATAAACAGATACATGAAATATTAAAAATGAGCAAATTTACATTATTTTAATCTTTTGGTGTAGTTTGGTAAGCCGCAAAATCTGTATTTTAACCTATATTTAATTGTTTGCATAACATGTTTTAAAAAAAATGTTAAGTTATGATAATATTCTTTTCAGCAAAAAGTGCTGAAGGGTAAAGTAGTGAAGGGTTCAGATTTCAATGCCATCCTCTCATCTTCCCAAAATAAAATTACCGAATCGAAAAACCGAGACGGACCTGAGGGAAATCTCTGGGGTTACTATACAGATACAGGATTCCAGTAGCTATAACGTCTGAAAACACCTGTAGGTTTCACATATACGGTTTCGTTTTACCTTAATTTCTATATGAAGGCATTATGTTCACATACAGATATTACTTTTACATACTAATGGTATTTTACGGAAGCTGCATTGCTAATCTAATCTCATTATGATCAAGATATTATACAATTTTATTTATCTTTATCACTTTTAATGTTTTTGAAACAAAGGTCATTTTTGCCTGAATGTTTGTAACATAGATACGGTTGCGTGTTAAGCATAAATGTTTTTTAAACAAACAGTGCTGAAAGAGTTAAAGCATAGATCATTCCATTGAGTGACTCCATCATGATGGCAATGCACAGGAACTCCAGCACATGAGGTTGTTACACAACACCATTTATAGATAACACAACATTTCTCAGTAAAATACAATTTTTAATCAGTTAATATCATGTGGATTAGAGGAATCGAAACATTTTTGAAGGATTAAAGCAATCGAGGACAGAGCTTGAAAGCATGGCAACAAACAAATGAAGTATTAAGGATAAAAGCGAGGTTTAGCTATAAATATCATGTGCTTGTAACTCTTAGCAAACTACAACTTGTCCAAATACTCAGATCACAAGGGATAACATGTATCATGGTTATGCTTAAAAGGAATGAGACACTCATGTCACAGCACTTCTGCAGGACATAAAAAAGTGATTTACCAAAACGTTACTATATATTTTTAAAGAATTACTTATTTTAATGTTTTATTTTATTGTTTTGACAGATAAATGTACACCTCGGGCAGCTGAAAGTGAGGAATCTATTCTCTGCATAATTCTAAAGGGTCAGCACATGAAATAGGCATTTGCCTGAGGACACTGGCACAAAGTGAGTAGTAGGGTCGTAATTTGGATCCCTTGTGCCCCCAGCATTAACTGGATATAGTAACACCCCCTGCCTCCACCCATACTTATCTTGATTTTCAAAAGCACCTGCAGGTGCCCTGAGATGGGGTTAAGGCTACTGGCACACGAGCAGATTTTTTGCATCCGTCTGTGCGTGCAATTTGCAGTCTGTCGCAGGTTTTTAATGGAGTCAATGAAGAACACCGCACGATGCACCTGCGCACTTGTTCACGTACGGCCTTTGCCTATTGATATGGACTCGAAAATGGTATGGACGTGAAAAAGCTAGGCGGATGCAGGAACTACTTGATCTTCCTGTAGGCATGAATATTTGTGCAGGTGCGAAAGCCGGCACGTTGAAGCATCTGTCATCTTCTAATCCGTGTTTATAACTTACTGATCGCCTGTTGAACACAATATCTCCCGTCACAATGTGCATCCGTTAGGGACGCACTTTCACGCAGTACACACAATATCCCCCGTCAAAAAGTTTGTCCGTAGTACCTGTACGCTCATGTGCCAGCAGCCAAGTCAAACAGGTCTTATTCTGGAACAATGCCAACAAATTTTGTTTATTGCAAACAAAATTAGTTTGCACACAGGCTACAAATTGTGCTGCTACAGTGTAAAGTTCTGGCACAACAGATATTACAGCCACATAAGAGACACTGCAGATCAAGCTACACTGTAGCGGTAGTACCACATTTTGGCCAGTAGATGGGTCTGCCTGTTAAATAGCACATATAGGGCTATACTACAAAGTTTGTGCTAACTTATCCAGAGCTGTTGTAAACTTACAGAGCCATTATAGTCTATGGCACTTTAAAACAGAAGAATCTGTGTTCTGGGCACCACCTAGTAGTTCCTTTCACAATTGTTCATGTGTTGAGGGTTAATTAACCCCTCTAGACCTTTAAGAGCAGAAAAAAAAAAGGCAGCAATAAAACCGTAAATTGTGAATGTTTCTCACAGTAAATCAGCAGCTTGTCCGTTCACTCGGGCTTATCCCTAGAAACCCAGTTAGAAGCATAAATAGAGAAAAAATGTGGCGGGACAGGCTCTTCCTTCACACTGACAGGGATGTCCTCACTTAAATGACAGTTCTCCCCTCTGTTGGATGAGTGTAAACCTCAAACAAAACAGAAAACAAAAATAATGGTTCAGTATGTCAAGGCAGTATACTATTAAAATAAAGATAAGAGGATTGCACTCACATGGTGTGGTGTCTTAGTATCAGACACCAGATGTTTATAGCGGACATCTACTGAGGAAGCGGCTTCATACCGCGAAACGCGTTTGGATGTACCAAGATTATTTTAATTATTTTATACCAATAAATCCCATTATACCTTGCTTGCTGTCCCTATTCTTCCTGTTTCCTGGCTGCTGTACCCCACATGATTGTGATCTACACCGCTGCTGAGGATCAGGGGAACGGATACTGAAACAACATCAAGGCTCTTGGAGTACCCAAAGATTGGAGGACCACCACAGACGTTGGAGCACCACCAAGGGAAGTCTGGCGTTCCTTCCATAATTCTGCCAGCCGCTATAAACATCTGGTGTCTGATACTAAGACACCACACCATGTGAGTGCAATCCTCTTATCTTTATTTTAATAGTATACTGCCTTGACATACTGCACCATTATTTTTGTTTTCTGTTTTGTTTGAGGTTTACACTCATCCAACAGAGGGGAGAACTGTCATTTAAGTGAGGACATCCCTGTCAGTGTGAAGGAAGCGCCTGTCCCGCCACATTTTTTCTCTATTATAGTCTATGGAGCTGTTAAGTTAACAACAGCTCTGGTTAAGTTAGCACCAACTTCGTAATACTGCCCATAGTGTGGAATGTGCAACGGGGATTCAACGGCACATTAATACCATATGGCTACTGTAAAGCGGTTTTCTATAAAGCCACAGGTTCCTGTTAGTGCTTTTTCACAAAACCATCTGGTAGTGAAGCAGTAATGCTAGATTTCAAATCTGATGTAAACTTATGGCGTTGGTAAGAGTACCTAATCTATGGATAAGAAATATTGGCAGTGATACATTATCTGGATCTGTTTTTTATGTGACTGTCATACTCCTACCCCCAATATGGCAGGACAGCCCAGGATATGGTGCTCGGGTTGACTGGGCTGCCCTCCGCAGTTGCAGTCTGTCGCTGGCACTTCAATACATACAAAGCCTTTTGCGCATGCGCGGATGAGCTCTGTATGGAATCCGAACAGGAGGACTCCTGCGCATGCACGCTCGGCCCTAGGAGCTCCTCATTGGCGTCTGACACCATACTCATGCACCCAAGACGCCAGATTATAAAAACCCAAAACTCCAATGTGCCGGTGCCCGATTATCACTCAAACTACTACCCAATTACTTACTCATTATTTCTGCATTGTATACCGATCTGGAATCCCCATCGACCTACGATTACCTGCCTGATCCTTGTCTGTACGGAGAACCCAGGACTACTGTTACTGACCCGGCTCTGGTATTTAAACCACGATTACACTGGGGAACAATCTGGAACATATTTTCTGTTGAGTTCGATATTTCAGTGGTTTCAGACTAAATTAGACATGCTGATTTCAAAACTGCGGTTAGTTTTCTTCTATCATGTCAGAATTTATCTCTAAAGCTTATCTGAATTTATTTTTATTTTTTTGAGAAAGGATTTTACCAGGAAGGATACATTGAGATTTCTCTCGTTTTCAAGTAGGTCCTGGGTGGCGAGTATGTACCGTTAGGTGTCTTGCCCAAGGACACTTACCGGAGAGGTGCTCTTGCTGGGATCGAACCCATGTTTCCACAGGCTCTCTCCACACAGAGCAGTGATTACTCCCACCTGGATGTATGAGAGCACGAGTGCTCTCCCATTGGCCAAGAGTGGACCTCCCTCGAGTGGGGAGGGGTGGGGTGACCTTGGCGACTGGATGTTACTTGTCTCTGCATTTCCGTTACACGTGAGACAGTGTGGTGAGAGGGTGTGTATAACTGTATTTAGTGAATCGTATTCTAAGATTGTAAGCTCTTGAGCAGGGTCCTCCTTCCTTCTGTTCCGAGTGTGTAACGTGTATGTTTGTTAGTGCTGTATAATGGGAGAGACAGAATAAGAAATTTATTGGCGCTTTATAAATACTTGTAACTGCAACCGTATTCTGAAAGTCTGTATACCTTTATCTTTTTATTTGCATACGTATTTCCTTCCTTCAGATCATGTCGGCCTCTGCTATTTCTCGCCGTAAGTGCCAAAACAGCCCTGATTCCTTTTGTTATATCAGTGGCAGTTCCAGCGCTCTCAGTCAAAGGGTGAACCTCAGCGTATTGGTCAGCCAAGCCTATGTTGCATATTTCAAAGTAAAACTTGGTGATCAAGATAAGTCTTGGGCTCCTCACAAGGTGTGCAAGCAGTGTGTCGAGAGTTTACGGATGTGGACGAAGGGAACATGTGATAAGTTGCCATTTGATATACCTTTGGTTTGGCAAGAGCCCACAGATCATTCCAGTGACTGTTACTTCTGTACAATTCCACCAAGATTTGAAGGTCATAGAGGAACGGTATCAGGGTAGATGGGATGAACATATGATGGCTGACTATTGTGGGAGCATCAGGCGAGATTGAACACTCCAGGAAAAGCTGTAAGCGTAAATTTGTATCTTAAGTGCTACCTAACTTGACTACTTGCACCCAATTGGACTTTTAGGATAAATTTCAAGTTGACATCCAGGTAATTTTTTCATTACTTTGCATTGTGTGCACATTTTGTATGGTTTTTGAGACAAAGGGAGAGTATCCTGTACCTTAAAAAAATATACGTAAGAGAGAAAAACTGGGGTCATTTTTGTATTCAGATGCCACCAGTTAGTCAAAAACAAGCGTCAGATCTAACTCAACAAAAATGCTGTTCCCCAGTGTTATCTGCCTACTCCTTGTTTGTACCACCAACTTCTCGTTTAACCCTCTCCGTACATCACCTGGACTGGCCCCTTGAATTACTCTCTCTCCCTGCACCTTAATCAAAGACCAATATCTCTATATGTACTCTGCTGCCTATGAATATTATATGACTGTACCACTACTCGAAGAGCAGAACAACAAGCAAATTACCCTCCTTGTATTCATACCTCAGCTGCCAACCCCAACTCTGGGAACAAGCGCCATCACTCTTTCCTGTTTCCTCTACTGAGTCGCCTGCTTTCTGACTGTTGGTATGCCAAGGCCGTGATGTATCTGCAACCAGCGTCTACGAACAGTAAGTTCAACCTTTCCATATCTAACAGTGACTATGAATCTAGCCTGTACAATATTTGTGAATAGTCCAATGTAAGCCGCTTTCTTTTCTGCAGAGTTTTCTAACATAAAGCATTATGCATAATGTCTTGTACAGCTATTGGTGGATTTGTAAACCCTCTGGTGTTTGCCATCATATATGCCATTATTCAAGAACACAAGTCACCTCTCTTTGCACAGATGATGGTTTTCGTGATATACTCTTCATATTTGTCAATATCGAGTGAGGTTTCATGTCTCTTTACAGGTTTTAGAACTTGGTAGATCCAAAAGAGAAAACTGGTGGGAGGCTGAGATAGCCCAAAAGATGCCTTTCTAGAGAGCCCAAATAGACTCTTGTTTATGTGAGTTTAACCATCTATTTGATATTTAGATATAGTTTACACTATGTTGCACATTTTTCTCATCTAAGGAATATAGAACTTCAGAGCTTTTCCAGTGTTTAATACAATTTTGTGAAGCATTGAGGTTTATGCTCAGTATAGGTGTGTACTTTAATCCACCTGGCACTGAACTACTATATTTGTTCTTTTTTGTGTTGAACTCTTTGCTGTGGAGTAGAGGTAGCACGTTCTTTTGGTGTACAGAGAAAAGAGTCTGTACATATTGATTAAACCATCAGAGCTGGTATATAACGTTTCTAAAGTATATGCTAAAGGTATTGATTCATGTTTATTTGAGCTACCTCATAAGAGCGCCCATTGTTTTGCTGCAGAATTTTGTCTCCTTGTATTAATCAGCATGGACATACAATTTACTCTTATTGTATTGCACTGATCTACTTATAGTTAATTTGTGCACCAGATCGTTTCCCATTTAGTCTTTAAAATGTACCGATCTTAGGAGCGACGAGTCATTTGTTTCAATCTTTCAGATAAATAATCTGTAAATAAGATTTTCAACCTAAAAGATTTAAACAAATGAAAGATTGATTGGGTCAATACGTCTGATAGACCTTTTTTAAAAAAAAATCTTTTAAAACTGCCTTCATTGTTTCGCTTTATTTATTCTTGTCAAATTTATATAGTTTTCTATTTATAAAAAAAGATTTTTTTTTTGTTATAGAAACTCGACCGAGGGAAAAAATAAATACACAGAAAATATCACGAACACCATTTACTAATGAAGGACTTCCACACCAATGTTTTACATGGAAATAAAACACATGGAGTAAACTACAAATCAAACAATAGAAGCTGGGTGTACAGCAGGGAAATGAAATACAGCAGAAAGGGTTAATGGCATTCAGGTTCATGATATTTCAAACAGAAGATCCATCCAGTAAGGATTGATTTAAACAGTTACAGAAAAATATTGTGATAATATTTCCTGTCTACATAGCTATGAAATAGCCGTGGTGTCTTTTGGGAACACAGATAATCAAATATTGTGTCCTAGGCAAATAGCCACAAAATGCATTAGCTTGATGCAGAACTGGGCTCATTAACATGCAGAAGAGTGGCCATTCGCATGTACTATAGTCTGAAATGCATGGAGACAGAGCGACTGGTTCCAATTTAAATAAAGCATTTTTGCCATTTTAAAAACATGTTTTTTGCAAGTCTGTTTAGAACAATCGTTGACTTATGTCAAAACGATCACAAAACGCCTGAAAAACTTAAATTTGCAGACTTATGTGATATGGATTTAGAATAGCATTACCGTATTTATTTCAATCATGGTTAGGAATAGTAAGGTTAATTCTTTGTACAGGAGGGGTGGGGTCGCGCCTATTCCCCGATGGGGCGGCTGCAACCACCAGATGTATCCTGCCCAGCAACATGTATAAAACATAAGAAAAAATATGTCTCTGTGTTTATTCCCATTACACCGTGTGAAACAAAACACAATTAGAGGCTTTGGTTTCTATTAAAGGTCATTAAGAGTGTAAGCTCACCCGCCAACGTCACGGCACCTCTAATGAAGGGGAGTCCTATCCAAATATGAAGCCACAGGCTGCTGTGTAGCGAACCATAACTGCTCATGCTGCTTTTCAGTCATGAGGTAGACTGGTGGGCTCCTATTTATGCCCCCCCAGAAACCAATCCACCTTAGGATCAAAAAACAAAGACACAGAGCGGAACATGCTGCAATGATGACCTGGCTGGAGGTACAATAAAACATACATAGTACAGGAGGGGTGGGGTCGCGCCTATTCCCTGATGGCGCGGCTGCAATCGGGGACTAGGCAGACTACACAATCCTGCATGCAAAACCCTTCCTAACGTTGTACACATTCCCATATGCAAAACCCTTCCTAACGTTATACACATTCCTGCATCAAGAGTGCAGATCAGAACAAATAACACAATTATGTATAACAGAATAGATGCGTTTGGAATCAAATAACTATTTTGTGTCATAACTTGTCAGTGCCAATGTCTTAGCTGCATCTTTTCTATCCTCTCTGACAAATCCCCCGCAAAAATGTACCTGAAATGCTTACCATAAACCCCTTCTTTGTGAAGCCATTTCACCCGTGTGCTGTAATGTTTTATTACAGTAATGTTTTATTACAGGATCCAGACAAATTCTATAGCGTTTTTATTCCAGCAGACTCAAACTATATTGTTTTAATGTGTATAAAACATGTTCCAAAAGAATGACATAATTGAAATCTAATTAAATTTTTTCTTATTTACTTCATGTACAGTCAGGTCCAGAAATATTGGGACATCGACACAATTCTAACATCTTTGGCTCTATACACCACCACATTGGAGTTGGAATGAAACAAACACAATGTGCTTTAACTGCAGACTGTCAGCTTTAATTTGAGGGTATGTACATCCAACTCAGGTGAACAGTGTAGGTCTTACAGCAGTTTGCAGATGTGCCTCCCACTTGTTAAGGGACCAAAGGTAATGGGACAGAATAATAATCATAAATCAAACTTTCCCTTCTTAATACTTGGTTGCAAATCCTTTGCAGTCAATCACAGCCTGAAGTCTGGAACGCATAGACATCACCAGACGATGGGTTTCATACCTGGTGATGCTCTGCCAGGCCTCTACTGCAACGGTCTTCAGTTCCTGTTTGTTCTTCGGGCATTTTCCCTTCAGTTTTGTCTTCAGCAAGTGAAATGCATGCTCAATGGGATTCAGGTCAGGTGATTGACTTGGCCATTGCATAACATTCCACTTCTGTCCCTTCAAAAACTCTTTGGCTGCTTTTGCAGGATGCTTTGGGTCATTGTCCATCTGCACTGTGAAGCACCGTCCAATGAGTTCTGCAGCATTTGGCTAAATGTGAGCAGATAATATTGCCCAAAACACTTCAGAATTCATCCTGCTGCTTTTGTCAGCAGTCACATCATGAATAAATACAAGAGAACCAGTTCCATTGGCAGCCATACATATAAACATAGAAAAATGTCGGCAGATAAGAACCTGTCGGCCCATCTAATCTGCCCAATTACATGGATACTTTACCTGGATTTATCTTTTGTTTAGGATAGCCTTATGCCTATCCCATGCTTGCTTAAATTCAATTACTGTTTTGGCCTCTACCACTTCTACTGGAAGGCTGTTCCATGTATCCACCACCCTCTCATGCCATGACACTACCACCACCATGCTTCACTGATGAGGTGGTATGCTTAGGATCATGAGCAGTTCCTTTCCTTCTCCATACTCTTCTCTTCCCATCACTCTGGTACAAGTTGATCTTGGTCTCATCCGTCCATAGGATCTTGTTCCAGAACTGTGAAGGCTTTGTTAGGTGTTGTTTGGTAAACTCTAATCTGGCCTTCCTGTTTTTGAGGCTCACCAATGGTTTACATCTTGTGGTGAACCCTCTGTATTCACTCTGGTGAAGTCTTCTCCTTGATTGTTGACTTTGACACACATACACCTACCTCTTGGAGAGGGTTCTTGATCTGGCCAACTGTTGTGAAGGGTGTTTTCTTCACCAGGGAAAGGATTCTTCGGTCATCCACCACAGTTGTTTTCCGTGGTCTCCCGGGTCTTTTGGTGTTGCTGAGCTCACCGGTGCGTTCCTTCTTTTTGAGAATGTTCCAAACAGTTGTTTTGGCCACGCCTAATGTTCTTGCTATCTCTCTGATGGGTTTGTTTTGTTTCTTCAGCCTATTGATGGCTTGCTTCACTGATAGTGACAGCTCTTTGGATCTCATCTTGAGAGTTGACAGCAACAGATTCCAAATGCAAATAGCACACTTGAAATGAACTCTGGTCCTTTTATCTGCACATTGTAATTGGGGTAATGAGGGAATATCACACACCTGGCTATGGAACAGCTGAGAAGCCAATTGTCCCATTACCTTTGGTCCCTTAACAAGTGGGAGGCACATCTGCAAACTGCTGTAAGTCCTACACCGTTCACCTGAGTTGGATGTACATACCCTCAAATTAAAGCTGACAGTCTGCAATTAAAGCACATTGTGTTTGTTTCATTCCAACTCCATTGTGGTGGTGTATAGAGCCAAAGATGTTAGAATTGTGTCGATGTCCCAATATTTCTGGACCTGACTAAAACATTTTTTATCACGTTTCATCATCCAAACCTTTGTGGTTATATTATTCTATGGGGTATTCAAATAATAATAATAATAAAAAAAAAAAATAGAAACTGGGGACCGGTTACTGCATTTTTCTGAGAAAATACGCAATTTTAACCAAAGGGGGTGGCGGTGATGTTTAATTTTTTTTTTTTTGCTTGTATTGTGGTTTTTGAATCAGGACTTTGTATAAACCACTGAACTTGGGAAATAAGATGAGTACTATCAGTGGTTTTGCTAATTTTATACGTAATAAACGGATGATGCCATTGCTCTGGAACAAAAAATATTTTTTTCTGTTTTTACATTGAACATGGTCATGTTAGAAAGGTCAGAATCTGACCTGTCCAATGATACATAACTTGACCTTGTGGGCTGTAAATAATGAAGATACAGGAATCCAAAGTAGTCCTGCTCGCCTTGCAGTAGTGTGCAGCTTATATTTTAGATGAACCAAAGAATAATGCACTGCACCATCACCTCCAGATATGCTCTCGGCATGGGAAGAGATGAGTTAGTGCAGTGGCATTGTTTGCTTTATAAGTAAAGCACATGATGTCACTGCCTTAGAATAGAGCGAAAAAGTAAATTGTTCATATATATACAGTTGCAAGAAAAAGTATGTGAACCCTTTGGAATTACGTGGAGTTTTGCATGAATTGGTCATAAAATGTGCTCTGATCTTCATCTAAGTCACAACAATTTGAAAAACACAGTCTGCTTAAAATAATACAACACAAACATTATATGTTTTCATGTTTTTATTGAACAGAACATGTAAACATTCACAGTGCAGGGTGGAAAAAGTATGTGAACCTTTGGACTTAACTGGTTGACCCGCCTTTGGCAGCAATAACCTCAACCAAACGTTTCCTGTAGTTGCAGATCAGACCTGCACAACAATCTGGAGTAATTTTGGACCACTCCTCTTCACAAAACTGTTTCAGTATAGCAATATTCTTGGGATGTCTGGTGTGAATCGCTCTCTTAAGGTCATGCCACAGCATTTCAATCGGGTTGAGGTCAGGACTCTGACTGGGCCACTCCAGAAGGCGTATTTTGTTTTGTTGAAGCCATTCTTTTGTTGAATTACTTGTATGCTTTGGGTCATTGTCCTGTTGCATCACCCATCCTCTGCGGAGCTTCAGTTGGAGGACAGATGGTCTTCCGTTTTCCTGCAAAAATGTCTTGATAAACTCTGGAATTCATTTTTCCATCAATGACAACAATCCGTCCAGGCCCTGAGGCAGCAAAGCAGCCCCAAACCATGATGCTCCCTCCGCCATGTTTTACAGTGGGGATGAGGTTTTGATGTTTGTGCGCTGTGCCTTTTTTTCTCCACACAGTGTGTGTTTTTTCCAAGCAACTCAATTATGGTTTCATCGGTGCACAGAATATTTTGCCAGTAGAGCTGTGGAACATCCAGGTGCTCTTTTGCAAACTTCAAACGTGCTGCAATATTCTTTTTGGACAGCAATGGCTTCCTCCGTGGTGTCCTCCCATGTACTCCATTCTTGTTAAATGTTTTCCTTATTGTAGATGTGTCAACAAAAATGTTAGCATGTGCCAGAGATTTCTGTAAGTCTTTAGCTGACACTCTAGGATTCTTCTTTACCTCATTAAGCATTCTGCGTTGTGCTCTTGCAGTCATCTTTACAGGACGACCACGCCTAGGGAGAGTAGCAACAGTGCTGAACTTTCTCCATTTGTAGACAGTCTGTTTTACTGTGGACACATGAACGTCAAGGCTTTTGGAGATACTTTTGTATCCCTTTCCAGCTTCATGCAAGTCAATAATTCTTGATCGTAGGTCTTCTGAGAGCTCTTTTCCTGCGAGGCATGGTTCACATCAGGCAGTGCTTCTTGAAACCAGTAAACCCAAAACTGGTGTGTGTGAGTGGACTCAAGGTTGGCTCACTCCTGGCTCTAATTAGCTCTTGGAGAAGTCATTAGGCTAGGGCAGGGGTCAGCAACCTTGGCTCCCTGATGTTTTGGGAACTACATTTCCCAGGATGCTCAGTCACCCATTAGGCTGACTGAGTCACATGGGAAATGTAGTTCCCAAAACATCAGGGAGCCAAGGTTGCTCATCCCTGGGCTAGGGGTTCACATACTTTTTCCACCCTGCACTGTGAAGGTTTACATGTTCTGTTCAATAAACACATGAAAACATATAATGTTTGTGTTGTATTATGTCAAGCAGACTGTTTTTCAAATTGTTGTGACTTAGATGAAGATCAGAGCACATTTTATGACCAATTCATGCAAAACTCCACGTAATCCCAAAGGGTTCACATACTTTTTCTTGCAACTGATATATATATATATATATATATATACACACACACACACACACACACACACACACACACACACACACACAGGGCAGCCATCAAAATTTGATTAAAAATGAAAAAACTTTTGATTTTGACCAATGGACAGGTACTTCTAAGTTGTATCAATAAAAGTTTTTTTCATTTTTAATCAAATCCTGATGTGCTGCCCTATCTGTTTTTTGTATATCTATGCCTAAAAGGCATTCTTTGCACTCAGGTACGCGATTTACTTAGTGTTGGCGGCTTTTGGGTCCAAGATTGGACTGTGTAATAAATATATATATATAAAAAAATAAATTGTTCATTTTGCTATTTTTACACCTTACATGGTCACATTTGGTATCGTAGGAAAGGCCAGACACTGACCTTTCCAATGACACCTCAATTGATCTTCTGTGGTGTAAAACTCAGAGGAGCAGTGTTCTAAATAACCCCGGTGCTCCAGTAGTGGAGGTGTAGGTTTTTGATGAAACAATGCGTAATAATGCGCTCCATACTTCTTGGCATTGTGGAAAATGAGAGAGTGAGTTATTGCACCATCATTGTGCATTTTAGAATTGGAAAAAAATATTTTTACACACAACCTGATTATGGCCTTTACAAAGATACCTTACATGATCATCTGCCTGCTATGGTTCGAGAAAAAGGGTCCAATTGAACGCTGCACTTCATCCATAGGAAATTCTCTGCTACTGAGGGAAGTCCTGTTTCTGATGCCATTTTGCCCATGTGTAGTGATATCAGTGGGCGGAGGGAGATCCCACAGGCAGTGCTGACATCCAAGATGTCAGCCCACTGTGGGAGAAGTCCACAATCGGCATTAACCGGTGCTGAACCGCAGAACGTTGAAGATGTGCTGTGCAATTCCTTTGCAACCTAACGGGAAAGTGGAGAACATCCCCAGCACTTTGTCCACAGGAAAGGGGTTAAAAAGGAAACATTTATTAAGTGGCCAGGATGTGAGGAGTGCCCCCTCCCTCCCAGCTTCACCAATCTGCTGAAAACGCTGGGTGAATTGGAGATATTTCTCCCACCCATCCAGTGCCACCAGCAGCCAGGATGTTAGAATTTCTTGGCTTCTGGTCACCAATTATGTCGGGCATGCAGTGACCTGCTGATGCCACTCTTTCTGAAACCAATTGCTGTTGCAATCAGGTTTCTTAGAGACAAACCAACGGATCCATCATACTGCACAGGAGCTGCTTTACTTGCGTACATAATGTGCGCAAGGCCCATTGTGCAATTTGTAGCTCCTATGCTACGCAAGTCGTGTAGGGCCAGGGCCGGCACTAGTGTAAGGTGGCACAGGCGGCCGCCTTACTGTCCTGGCTTGCTGTCAGTGTGAGGGGCAGAAAAATTCTGTTTTTAAAATACCGGAAGCAGAGCTATGAATGATCTTCAGACATCAACCAGGGGCCCAGCCGCGCACTCTCAAACCGATGCATAATTTGGCACCGCCCCCCCTCACGTGACACGCATAGCCAGGGCACGCAGCAGCAGAAAAGCCTGGAGGACAAACCCCAAAGCTTAGGGTGCGGCCCTGCAGCAGAGTCAGCCTGCGTGCTTCCACTGTAGTGTGAAGGAGGACTGGGCAGAGAGGCCGAGAGGAGATTTTTAAAAGGTTTGAATAAAATGAGGGAGGGGAGGGGGTGTAATGTTTTGCTGGGGGGTGTAATGTTTTGCTGGGAGGGGTAATGTTCTGCTGGGCAGGTGTGTGTGTAATGTTCTGCTGGGTGTGTGTGTGTGTAATGTTCTGCTGGGGGGTTTGAGTAAACTGATATTGGTACATTACTGTGAGGTTTATTGCTGTGGAGCTCTGTCATACGCTCATACACAGCGCACATTACTGTGAGGTTTATTGCTGTGGAGCTCTGTCATACGCTATATGAAATGAATTTAAGGGGGGAGGGGATGAAAGTAATTAAAGGGGAAAAATGAATTAAGGGAGAGTGAATTGAATTAGACATGTGCACAGCACAAAATTTCGTTTTGAACTAATGCATTAGTACTAAAATGCAATTTATTTAGTTGTTAAAGAAATTCGTTTTCAGTTCTTTAGTATGAAAACTAATTTCATTCATCCGAAAACCAGTGGATACAATTACTATTGTAGTGGCTCCTCAGAGGGCTGAGATCGCTGCTTGTTACAGTATCTCTCACTCTCAGCACAATGTGGGCCATATTATATAGCTGGTGCTAACATAACCAGAGCTGTTGTAAACTTCCCAGAGCTATTATAGCCTATGGAGGTTTTCAGTTACAACAGCTCTGGTTAAGTTAGCACCAACATTGCAATACTGCCCCGTGTCAGGCAAAGCTGTTACAGTAACTGACTGCTGCTCATCACAGCGCTCAGAGTTTCAGTAAAACTAGTAAATAATATTTTATATATAAGACGTTAGAACAATATTATTTTCTTGTTTTACTGAAACTCTGAGCGCTGTGATGAGCAGCAGTCAGTTACTGTAACAGCTGAGCCTGATACATTATACTGAGAGATAATGTAACAAGCAGCCGATCTCCGCGCTCACAGCCACTGGATTTAAAGGGCTAAAAAAAAAAAGGCTCCTCTCTGTATAATGTTTAGAACATCCTCCTGCATTAATTAATACCCCTCTCTGTATAATGTATACAACATCCACCTGCATTAATTAATACCCCTCTCTGTATAATATATAGAACATCCTCCTGAATTAATGTTACTCTCTGTATAGAACATCTTCCTGCATTGGCATGTGGAGGGTGCAGAACTTCGGATGTTGCGATGTTGCGCTCTTCATTGCTGGTCTCCTTCACTCATCAATGTAATATCACAAAGAGGACTGAAACTAAAATGTAGTGCATTTTATTTTAGTTTCTTTCGTTTTTTGTACTGAGCAGTTTCGTTTCTCTTGAGTCATACTAAAACTAAATTATCCCAAAATTCGGACTAAATCGCTTTAGTACTAAAACGAATGCACATGTCTAAATTGAATTAGAGGACGAGGACCCTGCTGCCAGTCTGCTTCTGGAGACCTGGAGTCAGACAGTGGACCACAGCAACAGAGTGAGAGTGGTAGGTAGCAGGATCACAGGGAAACACTGGGAGTGGCAGGCAGTTTGAAATATGTGGGTATATTGACACAGCAAGACCAGGGGGCACCACCAGGCCACATTGCAAATTTGTGCAGTGCCTGGGCCCCTCCTATGCCACATTGCCAAAGGAGGCGACCACACATTCTGTAGATTGGCCCTGTGCACAGGAGGAGCACCAGGCACAGCATAGATTGGCAATGCGTGACGACACCAAACACTCCCGATTGGCATGGCACTGATTGGGTGGAGGGGGGCACCAAAACGCAACTTCGCCTGAGTAAACAAAACTGCTTGTACCGGCCCTGTGTAGGGCCATAAAATGTGTTTGAACGCTTCAGAGACTTCCAGGTTCAGGGGTAAAAAAATAAAATATTACAAAAGATAATAAAACAATAATTGGGTAGAAGCTATCAGCCTCTGCCCAATTATTTAAGGTCTAGAAGATAACTTTTTTAAAAAACGGAGTGTTTAACATGAGTTTATCTTAAAGCAGTGTTTCCCAAATCTGTCCTCAGGACCCTCAACCAGGCTACTGCAATCATTGAGCAGCAAATCATATCACATGTGCTGTGCTTCAGATATCTGGAAAACATGGCGTGTCAGCGGGTCCTGAGGACAGGTACGGGAAACACTGATCTAAAAGGAGCACTCCACATCAATTATTCATTTGGCTGCTCTTCAATTAGCTTTGTTCTCGTTATTCTTTCAAAAGGTTTTCTTTGTTATGGGAAACTAGGTAAAGACCAAAATGTTCCAAAAAAAAAAAAAAAAAGGTGAAAAACCCTTATCGTCAGCAAAGATACCGAAAAGAAGCAAATTTGTGGTGGGAAAAGGTCTGATAGTACAGCACAGTGGTGGGGGTCTTCTTAAGACAGAAAACTATATTTTTATTTTAGGATGTGAATTCAGGAGCCGATAGAATTCTTATGCCGGAGTTCAGGCAGCCCCCCAGCAGGCAATGACTGGGAACAGCCGTTGGGAAGCGGGGCGGGGGCGGACAAAGTCAGAAAGCCACAGGGCGTGTTATGTCACTGTGTGGCGTTCTAAGCGTTCTGCTGCCAGGATGGCATAAAACACCCCATGGTGTTAAGGGATTAAACAGCTGGTTATAATTCATATGGGCAAGCTGATTGAACGTTCACCAATTTCTTCCCCTCCCCACTCTCTGCTACCCTTACAAACACCAGTCGCTGCTTGCCCCTGCTCTGCTTAACATCACTCAGCTTCGCATGTTGTGTAACCGTTGCATGCTATGTCACGGGCGTGAGTAATAAAAATTATGGAAAGGGAGGTTAAATGAAGGGGTGTGTGTACATGATGAATGAAAAATGTGGTTTCATAGCATTTATATAAAGCCTTCACTTGTGGAAATTTAGAAACTTTTATATACACTATAAAGCGATTTTGATGATGGTTGGTGTACCTTGTTTTACAGTTCTCTAATCGAAATGTAAAAAAAAAATCTTTATAGAAAAAGTAATACGGTTTAATCGGTCTTTAAATATATTTGTATTATTTCCTATAATAAGAACTAGGGCTGCAACTAACGATTATTCTCAAAATCGATTAGTTGGCCGATTATTATTTCAATTAATCGGATAAAAAAAATTGTTTATTTAAAAGGAATTTGATGTAAAAGAAACAACAAAATAACTACAACCCCCTTTTTCATAAGCAATTTGCATATGTACGTAACACTCGTACATACATACGCAACTTGCGTATCTTTTGTACTTTTCACACAAGTCATGCAAGTGCTTGGTCAGAGGGATGGGTTGATGCTGCATGCGCAGCTTGAGCCCATGTATGCTTTCTCAAATGAACATGGCTACAAGCACTTGGTCATAGATGATGATGCCAGCATGAAATCGGGATTAATAAGCTAAAGTGGTCAGGGTGCGTAGAGTGTCCCTTTTAAATAATTTTGTGAACAAACTGAGTGGGAGGAGGGACTGGAGGTGGAAGGGAGTGACTTTGCTCAAGTGACTTGACCTGAGTGTCAGAGGGAGAGGGTATGGAGAAAAGACTGGATTTGAGTGTGTGAGTTTGGGGAAAGGGACCAGACCAAAGGGAGGGGGAATGACAGTTCCCGACCAAAGAGGGTGTGGTGGTGGCACAGGACTCCAGCTTCAATAAGGATAAAACCGAGACGTACAGCTCCTTCACCCAGTGACAGTATCCTAAGGTTTGTGTTCTAGTTCTGTTACTGTTGTAAACTGAATAAAAACAAACTGGTTGTGTCTGACATAACCGTAGAACTAAATCATACCTAGTAAAGCAGCGGCGCGTCTTCTCCAATCAGCTCCGAAGCTTAGGTTATTTACGTTTAACTCAGTCTGACTCTAAACAGTGTGTGCTGTACACAAACAGGTTAATCTATAATGGATATAGCTCACAACTATTTTAATCATCCATTAGTTGTTTCAGCCCTAAAAAGAACAGACACTAAAAAGTGTGAATGAACTAATTTAGCAATTGAAGGGGAAAAAATTGCCATCCCTATCTAGTTTTCTAGTTTGAAAAGCTGAACATTTTTGGTTCTGTGTTTACATTAGAGTGAAAATGATCACCAACATTGACAAAATGTACAGGAAAGAAGTCAATAACATAAAATCAGATAAAAATGTAATTTTTATTTATAGTAAATCCGGAATAAAAGAATACGTTTAAAAAGATTGTAAGTTTTAAAAGTACAGCAACACACCCAACTCACTGTAAACATGATAAAATGGTAAAGGTGAAGCATATTTCCTTCAAACCATTTAAATTACTCACTATTTTAAGATTACACAAGAACAAGTTGAAGAGTATGTCCCACTCCAACGTACATGAATAACCATTGTAACAATAACTAAAATATTTAGTCTGATTCTTCATAAAATATTTCTTTTTAAAAAAGAACAATTTCATAAAAATAACAGTTTATATAAATCAATTGATTTGTACATAAAATAGAAATTATAAACAATTAAAATGACTGTCAATCTTTACAACAGATATCTGTGTTCCTCTTTGATTTCCTTCATATTGAGCGAATCAGTCACCCATGATTTTGACACAATTTTAAACTTTTTCTCAAAAGTTCTTCTCACAGATTTAATTTCCTCCAAGTGTGTTAAATCGTCAACTACTACATGGGATAGACCTTCATGAAGATTGCTCGTGACTCTTGCTCCATGGAAACGAAGTTGCAGTGCCGTTATCCGTAAACTGGAGGTGTCAATTTTGGTATCTGGATTATTTACAGTTGCAAAATAATCCACATATACAACACAGCGTCGAAATATGTTAGAAGAGTTGTCCCATGAGTAACGGTGTTCTAATTCAGCTATCATGTCCAGGGGTACTTTTTCTTTCATGTTTGGCATTCTGTTAAACATGTCCTTCAGTTCATTTTCATTAGTGTCTGTAATATAGCTGTCGCCATGTAAGTCATATTCAGAAGCAAAGTGTTCTTTCGTAGATGGACTCATGTGAATCATGTGCTGAGGCTGCCAAGGAGTAAATGTTTTATTGTTAAAGCATTCCAACAGCCATGTTGCTCCGACAACATCATGTTTATCCGAAGAGATAATGTTCTTCACCCTCACATTTATAGATCCTGCAATGACACAGTAAGTGTCTTGACCTGGGTTTTGCACCACAATGCCACCACATGAAGCAATTTTAGTTTCCAGGTCAGTTTTTGAATGTTCATTTGTTCCACTCATTACACAAAATTCAACATCTTCAAACATCGATGATTGTTTATCAATGGTTGTAAGGTCGGGGCCTTTCAGGTGAGGAACAACTTCAATCGCTTTTCTGATCTTGGGCACCGGTTTCCTCTTCTTAGCTTGAGGCTCATCATCGATATCCAAGTGTTTTGAAGCTAATTTCCCAGCCGACTTTTCCCGAAACTGTTCCAAGTCATCAACAGTCATGCAATCAAACCATGCCTTATCATCTCTTATTTTCTCAATACGAGGAAAGCGGAGAGTGCAACCTGTTTTGTACATGTCGCTGGCCACAATCTCTGCAGCCTTTATTTGGACAATGACAGAGTTATTTGGCAGGATATACGCTTCAGGTTTTTCTGTCCCACACAGTAGATTAAACGGAGGATCTCTTTTTCTGTATGGCTTCCAGTGCGGAGCAAGCTTTAAACCAAGTTCGTACAGTTCTTTCATTGTATAACCAGAGCCAACACGACAGACAGAGTGAAAAAAAGATGGCTTCTGCCCTGGTTGTGGAGTTTCTGCCACAGCACACAGAAAATGAGACATCATGCCACCACGTGCACCTTTTCCCCAATAAGCACCAATGATCAGGAGGTCTAGTTCATCCATTAAACCATTCACGTACTCTGGTTTAATTTTTAGCCATCCCTCACCACGTTTATCTGGCTTATAGATAGACATAGGATCTTTAACCATAATGCCTTCTTCCCTGTTGTCTATAGCTTCATTGAGTGCATCTACTACATTCTTTTTGGTACTGGCTTCTTTCTTTTCAACAATATGTATTCTGCCTTGAACTGGGGTAAATATTTCATGAAGTGCTTCATATCTTTTCCGGAGAGGTTCATGTGCTAGTTTTTTATCATTAAACATTAAAACATCAAAAATGCAGAAGCAGGTTTGCAGTTCCGAATCATCGACCATCTTCTTTATGTCAAACTTATTACCTTTCTGCATGAACGTCTGGGTGTTCGGATTAAAAGCCATCATCTCTCCATCTAGAATGCAGTTCTGCAAAGTCAAACTGAACACGTTATGAATAAATGGAGTCAAAGAGCCTTCAAGAGGAGATGAGCCAAACTGTTGAGTGTAATCATACCCATTCCGGGAGAAATATTTATATACGTCTCCATCTTTGTGCATCTGCATTCGCTCACCGTCGAGCTTTGTTTCAATGTAGAAACTCTGGTGGTTCATTTGCTTTTCGATATGTTGGATGTTAGCAATTGCAGCAAGCATTGGCTTGAAAGTAGAAAACATGGAGATGGAAACATCGCTGAGACAGACAGAAGGGTCATGTAGCTGTTGGCACACCTTCTCAAGATCCGTTGTGACATTATGCAACTCAGTAGCATCTTTGTGAAATGTGGAAAATATGGTTTGTTGGCTCAAACCAAGTTTCATATCCTTTATAATCATTCTGATAAGCCATTTCTGTTCCTGGGCAGTGGTGTGAGCAATCAAATGAAGTAGACTTTTTTTGATTAGATCCTTTTTCTTTGCTGCATTGTTGTTGGCAATAGAGTCTAACTGATCGTTGACCTCCTTTATAGTCAAACTTCCTTCTTTTGTACATCGGGATTTTACTACGAAGTACGCAATTGCTGCAAAATCTCCAGCATCTGCATGTGAACCTGAAGGTGTCCTGTAATTTAAGAGTTTCAAAGCATCCTTTCCATCTTTTGGCAAACCTAGTACTTCGATATACAGCTTAGCAAGCATAGTCTCTTTGATTCCATAAGCCATTCTCTCTCTTTCGAATTGTGGAAGGATAAGTCGCATTGCTGGATAAAACGAATCAGTGGATTGTGGATTATCTTTATGAAGGGCTCCATGGAATTCTCTCCAGGAACCAACAAACTTTTCAAAAACTTTACTCTTATCAGCACGTTTCTTGGATTTTTGAATTTTTTCCAGAACAGAGCAGAGATCGTCAAAAGGCACTTTTGATGCTACAGTAGTCGATAGTGCTGTGGAAGACATCAGGAATATAGTGTACACCTATCAGAAAAAAAGAAAAATACACAGTTTATCATATTACACATTAAAACTACAAATGACCTACAGTTGCTCTGCTCCAAACACACACTTAGCAGATGAGTGAACTTTTTTCTACGAATCGGAGTAACTTCTGCTAAAGCTTAACCTGTACTGCAGATTAGTGTACATACACATTGAACTGTATTATTTGTTTGGAAGTGAATTATTCTTTTTATATACCCTACATTATGGCTGTCACCCCCCCCCCCCAGATGTTGATGCCAAAAATTCAGAGAATTGTTTTAATGCAATAGGTGGCCAGGGAATCATGGGAGTTGCAGTTCAGAAACATCTGGGGGCGGAGTTTGGCATCCCTGCCCTACACGTTATTTGAGGAACATACAGAATGAGAACTGGGCATGGATATATTAAGATGATGTTCCTGATGTACAAACATGGGGCACATTATTTTACGCGGTAGCCTTATGTCAAAATATTTTTTACATAAAGCAAAAACAAGATTTTTTTTTTAATTGTTTTTGCAAAAGGCTGCAACATAAAAATAAACGGTGTGGAATTAAAAGGGACACTACAATTTACATAAACTGTAACTAGATACTTGTGCATTACAAATAAAAGCACTTTATAAAACACATGCTGTTGTTTCTTTGAAATAATTGCATGTGAAAAGGAAACAATTTAATTAGTTATTTTTTTATCTCCCTACCATTTTTGTGGATTTTTTGGATGAGTCAACATTTAACAAAGATTCACTACTGTGGTTTATCTGATACAATATTAAACAACAGTTAATTAGATGAAGGAGGGAATGTTTAGATAAGGCTGCAGGGGGTGTATTGAGATGTCCAGGCAACCTGAGATAAGAGATGGCAGCTGAATGAGATGACAGGGATTTTAAAAGACTTCTAATCTACTCCCTGGTGATGTTCTTTGCAGATATACCACACAATACAATGAGATTTGAGACAGTGATCGACCCATAGACCCCATTATATGGCCATTGCCACAAAGTGAGGGCCAAGTGATGTAAAGATACTGGGGTGGGGGACAGTTTACAACAAGAAAGATCACAAAATGGATGCACCCCAACTAAACATACAAGAGAAAAAAAAGCACACGTAAGATATCAGCAACATAAAATAAACAAAAGAACATTTCACTTATTTAAGTGGTGGTGTCCCTTGAATAGCTCCATTGGAATAGACCAATGGAATAACAACCACCTGATGGGATGTAGCAGCTCAACTGCACCTGACCAGCGCACTTTAACCACTAACACAGTGGTCCCCAACCCTGGTCCTCTGGGCCCACTAACAGGTCAGGTTTTCCAGATATCTGAAGCACAGCACAGGTGATCTGAATTGCTGCTCAGTAATTGCAGGATTCAGTCTGCATTTCCCCAAGGTGATCTGCAAAATCTGGCCTGTTAGTGGGCCCTGAGGACCGGGATTGGAGACCACTGCACTAACACATTTAGGAGTTTACATTTCAGAGATCCTAACTGTTCCTTTTAAAATAGTGTCAGTATGTGTTACGCTTATGATAGGATTTACTTCTCACTAGTTTATAGTTTTCCCTCAATCTCTAAACTGTTCATTAAAATCCATATTGCAATGCAGACATACCTTAAGAACTTTGTCTACAAATGTTAAAAGGCAGGAATAGCAGATTGCAAAGGAGTGCACTTTCACAAACGGAGGTGAGGGTCTGTAAAGAGATAAAAACACACATAATGAAATTAGAATATTGATTTATGTAATTTGAAGAAAATAACACTTAGATTAAAACAAAAATAACACAAATCCCATAGATTAAAGACATCAATATCATTCTGGGAAATATGGAGATCTATATATATTGTTGCGGGTAAAGCCCGAAGTGCGGATAATCCTAGCATTACCCAGGCCTCATTAGCAAAAGTCCGAAGTGAAATTAAATTTCGGACTTCACCCGGGTTATCTGCAAAGTATCCAGTAGCCTCTGGGTACCCTGCTTTTCAGCGCTATTTTAACCGGGTAATTCGCACATTACCCTAGTGTTGCTGGATCAAGAGTCCCGTGCAACGAAACATCGCACTTTATCCGGGTAATCTGCAAAGTATCCAAACGCCTCTGGATACTCTGCTTTTCTTGGGTTTTCAGCAGGTTACAGTTGACTGAATTCCAAGGATTACCCGGATAAAGCTGCAAACTGTTATCTGACAACAAAATAGTGTTTGTTATTTTTAATGAATTTGTATCCAGTCACAAACCGCACTAAATAACCATAAATTTACCTTGTGCATTAATTGTCTGAAAATTTATTTAGGAAGATAAAGATATTATATAAAGAGTAACCTGATGGTTATTATGTTTTATAAATGATATATAAGCACATATGACACATAATAAAGATCATGTAACGCTTTCACATTCATATAAGAAACATATCCTGTCACTCTGTATATTCATTATATCCTTAATACATTTTAATGTTTGTCTTTTGCCGTTTTCATTGATAATATCAATAGATAATAGCAAAATTCACTTTTACCCAAGCAGGGTTGGATGTTCTGCAGATTACCCAGGTGAAGCTGTGGATAGTTCTCAGATTACCCGGGTGAAGCTTCAGACTTGCACATTATCCGGGTAAAGTGCGAATTTTTCAGCTCTTCCAGACTGTTACCCAAGGGCAGTTGGTTACTCCTAAGATTACCCGGGTAAAGTCCGAAATTTTCATTTTTGTGCAGCTTTACCCAGCGGTTTTGGGTAATGTCAGGAATACCCGGGTAATCCTAGGATTAACCGCACTTCAGGCTTTACCCGTAACATATATATATATATCACACACACACACGCATTATTCAAATTATAAAAATGTAAAACAAAAAGAAATAAACTAAAATCAAAACACCCCCTTCAAGTGACATCTTTTTAGAACAGAGGGGGACAGAAATAGATAAAATTTATATGGCAGTGCAAAAGTAGAACCGCCAAACTATGTACTGTAACAATCCTCAAACCACAAATGTGACATACAGGGCACCTACGGGTACTTCCTAGATCAAACTAAAGCAAACTGTGCTCCAATACAAGGTTTCTTAAAGTAACTGAAGAGCTGTCGAAGGACACCAGAAACAAAACTGTAGACCTGCACCAGGCTGGGAAGACTGAATCTGCAATAGGCAAGCAGCTTGGTGTGAAGAAATCAACTGTGGGAGCAATCATTAGAAAATGGAAGACATACAAGACCACTGATATCTCCATTCGATCTGGGGCTCCACGCAAGATCTCACCCCGTGGGGTCAAAATGATCACAAGAACGGTGAGCAAAAATCCCAGAACCACATGGGGGGGGACCTAGTGAATGACCTGCAGAGAGCTGGGACCAAAGTAAAAAAGGCTACCATCAGTAACACACTACGCCGCCAGGGACTCAAATCCTGCAGTGCCAGATGTGTCCCCCTGCTTAAGCCAGTACATGTCTGGGCCCATCTGAAGTTTGCTAGAGAGCATTTGGATGATCCAGAAGAGGATTGGGAGAATGTCATATAGTCAGATGAAACCAAAGTAGAACTTTTTTGTAAAAGCTCAACTCGTCGTGTTTGGAGGAGAGAGAATGCGGAGTTGCATCCAAAGAACATCATACCTACTGTGAAGCATGGTGGCGGAAACATCATGCTTTGGGGCTGTTTTTCTGCAAAGGGACCAGGAACGATTGACCCATGTAAAGGGAAGAATGAAAGGGGCCATGTATCGTGAGATTTTGAGTGAAAACCTCCTTCCATCAGCAAGGGCATTGAAGATGAAACGTGGCTGGGTCTTTCAGCAGGACAATGATCCCAAACACACCGCCTGGGCAATGAAGGAGTGGCTTCGTAAGAAGCATATCAAGGTCCTGGAGTGGCCTATCCAGTCTCCAGATCTCAACCTCATAGAAAACCTTTGGAGGGAGTTGAAGGTCCGTGTTGCCCAGCGACAGCCCCAAAACATCACTGCTCTAGAAGAGATCTGCATGGAGGAATGGGCAAAAATACCAGCAACAGTGTGTGAAAGCCTTGTGAAGACTTACAGAAAACGTTTGACCTCTGTCATTGCCATCGAAGGATATATAACAGAGTATTGAGATGGACTTTTGATATTGACCAAATACTTATTTTCCACCATAATTTGCAAATAAATTCTTTAAAAATCAGACAATGTGATTTTCTGGATTTTTGTTTCTCATTTTGTCTCTCATGGTTGAAGTGTACCTATGATGACAATTACAGGCCTCTCTCATCTTTTTAAGTGGGAGAACCTGCACAATTGGTGGCTGCCTAAATACTTTTTTGCCCCACTGTATATATATATATAGCAAATGTGGTGACTTGAACTTTTTACCATTATGCATTGTTATAGACATTAGACAATATCGACTAAGGGAACAAATGATAGAAGGGTATCACTACCTAAATTAAACTAATGGTTTACTTTATTCATGCAATATTTGTTTTTAGAATGTTTTTGCAAGAGTCAAGCATTGCTCTCTGTCCAATTTACACCTAACTGTGCAGATAATGACATGTGAAGCAGACTAAAATTACTTGACACCAAGTGATGCTTAGATGTGTCCATACATGCTTAACCACAGGAGTGTCACAGAACTGCAACTTCGTCCTTACAAGTACCAGGGGCTTTGTGGTCTTCTCATACAAGCCTTTATTTCTTAAAGCAGCACTGTACATTGTGTTCTTTATAAAGAAAAGGAATACTGTGAACAAGCCACATTAAAAAAGTTATTCAACAAGTGCCGAACTTGCCACCGAATGGTGAATTTCACTGTACGGTGCAATTTCGTGGCAGTTCAGCTATTCAGAGATCTATCAATTCGCCAAATACTGGCAAATTGACAGCAAAATACAGTGCAATTCACCGATCTTCTGCGGCAGAGAAATTATTTCATAGAGAAGTAATGGCTAATCTATTCAGAGAACGTTGAACTGCACCAAAATGCCCAGATTTTTGGTGGTTCAGTTCGACAGGCGAATCCTATAGGATTCAATGTAAAAAAATAACAATTTGAATTTCAATTTTCTATTAAACTTTTTTTAGACCGTTTTAGGTATTTTTCAGGAAAAATTTCTGATTCCCATTTACTGTAATGGTGTTTTTTTTCATTCTGTAATAGATTATATAGGAGTTCAGGTTTTTCTTTTTCTACAGTTCGGCAAGCTTATCGGCTGTCTTCAGTGGCGTTTGGAGACTCCTTGTACTCTTTGAACAACCCTCTAGGTCTAGGCGATATATACATATACAGTTGTGTTCAAAATTATTCAACCCCCAATGCTGTAAAGGGTTTTAGGGAATTTAGTGTACATTTGTAATTGTATTCAGAATGAAATCCTACAAGGACTTTTTAAAGAACCATATGCAACTAAAATGACATCAATTGGTTTTGTAATACAGTAGTAAATGTTTCTTTTGTGAATTCTTCATTGACACAATTATTCAACCCCTTAAAGACTACCACTCTGAAGAACAGAGGTTCATTAAACCTTCGTGGCAGAAAGAAGATGCTGACTTTGACTGCTGTGCGCTACCTGAAGCGTAGAGTGGAGAAAAGTCCCCGTGTGACTGCTGAGGAACTGAGAAAAGATTTGTCAGATGTGGGTACTGAAGTTTCAGCTCAGACAATACGGCGCACACTGCGTAATGAAGGCCTCCATGCCAGAACTCCCAGTCGCACCCCCTTGCTGTCTCCAAAGAATAAGAAGAGTCGACTGCAGTATGCCAAAAGTCATGTGGACAAACCACAGACGTTTTGGGATAGTGTTCTGTGGACTGATGAAACAAAATTAGAACTGTTTGGGCCCATGGATCAACGCTATGTTTGGAGGAGGAAGAACAAGGCCTATGAAGAAAAGAACACCTTGCCTACTGTGAAGCATGGCGGGGGGGTCAATCATGCTTTGGGGCTGTTTTGCTTCTGCAGGTACAGGGAAGCTTCAGTGTGTGCAAGGTACCATGAATTCTCTTCAGTACCAGGAGATATTGGATGACAATGTGATGCAGTCCGTCACAAACCTGAGGCTTGGGAGACGTTGGACCTTTCAACAGGACAATGATCCCAAGCATACCTCCAAGTCCACTAGAGCATGGTTGCAGATTAAAAGGCTGGAACATTTTGGAGTGTCCATCGCAGTCACCTGACTTAAATCCGATTGAGAACCTCTGGTGGGACTTAAAGAAAGCAGTTGCAGTGCGCAAGCCTAAGAATGTGACTGAACTGGAGGCTTTTGCCCATGACGAATGGGCGAAGATACCCGTAGATCGCTGCAAGACACTTGTGTCAAGCTATGCTTCACGTTTAAAAGCTGTTATAACTGTAAAAGGATGTTGTACTAAGTACTAAGATTGAATGTCACTTGGGGGTTGAATAAAACTGATAATGATGTGAGCACAGAAAAGACATTTGTGGTTATTTCATTATAAATGTTATGTTATGTTATGTTATATTTGTCTGACCTACACGTGCCTCTTTGATCAAAATCAATGTCAAACTGGCCAAAACACAAAATTTCAGTGGGGGTTGAATAATTTTGAACACAACTGTATATATTAGGGATGCACCGAAATTTCAGCCACCGAAAATCATCGGCCAAAAACTGTGTTTTCGGCCGAAATGGAAATTCAGTTCGAAAAAAAACGGCCGAGGAGGCCGGCCGAGCTGCTTGCTGGGGGCTCACCTGAGCACGGAGGCTGGCCGAGATGCCTGCTTGGCCGTCTTCCAAGCTCAGGCGAGCCCCCGGGTTGGCCTGGGCCTAGCCGAGCCCCAGGCTTGCCTGAGCTTGGAGGCCGGCCGAGTTGCCGCCTTACACCCCGCCCCCCCAACACCCCCCCTGCTTGCTAGGCCGTCATCCAGACTTAGGTGAGTATGACACCAAGTCCCCCCAACACCCCCCTGCCTGCTCGGCCGTCCTCCAGGCTCAGGCGAGTCCCAGGCTCGGCTGGGCCTCTAGGCCCAGGCCAAGCCGGGGGCTCGCCTGAGTCTGGATGCCGGCCGAGCAGGCAGGGGGGGGGGTGTTGGGGGGACTTGGTGTCATACTCACCTAAATCGAGTCCTCCACCGGTTGCACACATACTCACCTACAGCAGCCCGGAGCTCCTCCAGCGATGGCAATCCTGCATCCAGTACCCGCTGTGTTGGTCTCCGGTATGACGTCATGGAAGCCTTTGACCCTGGGTCAAAGGCTTCCGTGACGTCATACCGGAGACTGACACAGCGGGCACTGGATGCAGGATTGCCATCCCTGGAGGAGCTCCGGGCTGCTGTAGGTGAGTATGTGTACTTCGGCCCTGAGCTCCAGTGGTGACCGTCCAATGGCTGTCGCAGGCTGCACGGCCATCGTTCAGGCTCAGGCGAGCCCCCGGCTAGGCCCATCCGAGCCGGGTGCTCGTCTGAGCCTGGAGGACGGCCGAACAGCCTGCGACAGCCTCTGGACGGTCCTCCGACTGTGTGCAGGTTAGGGATAGACCGATATCACTTTTTAGGTGCTGATACCGATAATCGGCTGCCTTTCAGGCCGACAGTCGATATCGGGTGCAGATATTCTGTACATTAAAAATTTTGGAAGGGAGGGGAAAAAAAAAAAAAAAAAAAATTCTACATAAATCTGGTGTCAAAATTGTAAACATAACATCTGAGAGAAATAAAGTACTTGAAAAAAAGGGTGATGGGTTAAGAAATCGCAACCATCCCATTTTTCTTTCTTTCAAAAGCTCCAGCTTTTTTTCTTTTTCGGTACAACAAAGCAACCTGCAATGCAAATAGATTTCCAGTGAGGGGCATGGAAAGCTTTACATTGCAGTTTGCGGGCAGATAAAAGGGACTATTTGAGGCATTTATTTATTTTGTTTCCCCGTTCCTTGTTGTACTGCGCTGCAGAACCTGCTGGTGCTATAGAAGTGATGATCTGTAAAATGCTGGTCCCAGCCGCTCGGCTCACAGGAGCTTACAATCTAGAGGAGCAGAGGGACCAGCTCACAGGACCTTACAATTCATTTAAGGGGTTTATTCACTAAACCGTTCTTCCTGTTGGCTGCCCTTACTACTGTGCGGTTCAAAAATTTCAGGTTTATTCTATGCAAAGCATGCCTGGCCTGCCTCCTAGGCATTGCCTCGACTTGGTCAGGCTCGGCTATGGTGGCTGCAGAGGTGTTTGCAGCAGGAGTCAGATGTTTGCAGGATTTGTGCCCGGGGCATATTCTGCACTTATTGGGGCACAGTAAACAGAATCTCTGGAATCCACTGCTGGGAAGGGGGGGGGGTTCAGAGACCCAGAAAGATGCAAATCAGTCCCGTCCCCCCTCCTTTGTAAAAAGTGCAGCACTACTTTCAAGCAAACTTATGCACCGTGCCGTGACACACAAGCTGGCAGTCAGGTAGCCCAGGACCACTAAAACCCCAACTGTGACTTCTATCAATACTGAAAACACAATCTGCAAACTCAGTTCCCTGTCCCCAGGTGGCTCCCTAGAAAGCCGATTGTAAGCTCCTGGGGTCAGTAATCTAATTTCCCCTAATGTAAACTCAAATCCCTGCACCTGCCAAGAGAAAACTAAAGGGCTGTCAGATATAGTGTGCCGTGAACTATTTGAGGCATTTATTTATTTAATCTCAGGAGCAGACAGGGAGAGTGAGAGCAGGGGAGGAGCACAACAGTGCGGAACGGAGCCTCATAAATCAGTCCGACCATCCCGTTTCCCTCTATGTTTCCTACTGTGGCAGCCGGTGGAAGACCTCGAGGTGACCTCATCACTGCCGGCCAGAGTGCGGAAGTGCCAGGATCTGACGCATGCTCAGAGAGATCTCAGCTTCTCAGCCCGATGCGATAACCTGGAAAATACTGAATATCGGCGGTACCGATAATCGGTCGACCCCTAGTGCAGGTTGCTTGGCCGTCGTCCAGGCTCAGGCGAACCCCTGGCTCGGCTGGGCCTTCAAGGCCCAGCTGAGCCGGGGGCTCGCTTGAGCCTGGACGACGGCCGAGCAGCCTGTGACAGCCGTTGGACGGTCACCGCTGGAGCTAAGGGCCGAAGTAGGAGGATGTAGGCGAGTATGGTGCAACCAGCCATGCGAACCTGGGCCTGGAGGCCCGGCCGAGCAAGCTGCTTGGCCTCCAGGCTCAGACGAGCCCCGGCTGGGCCTTGAAGCCTGGAGGCCGGCCGAACAGCGTGCTCGGCCGGCCTTCGGAATCAGGCGAGTCCACGGCCTCCAGGCCCAGGTTCTCATGGCTGATTTTCGGTTTCGGTTTTCGCCCGAAACAATCCAAGATTTTCAGTTTCGGTATCTGCCGGAAATTTTCGTTTCGGTGCATCATATATATTATATATACTGTATATATGACACATCGATTAGTTGCATTTTTAAAAATATATTTCAACAGGTTATACAGATTATATATGAACTAGAGTTGCACCGATACCACTTTTTTAGGACTGAGTACAAGTACCGATACTTTTTTTAAAGTACTCACCGATAGAGTACAAATACTTTTATTTAAAGTCATGTGACCACTTTCCAATAAATAATTTAGGATGTTGCTGAAAGCCTGTCCAGTTTATGTTAATATTGAAATGTATGGCCAGATACCCCATGACCACACACACACACACACACACCCCATTTACCCCCTGCACAGGCACACACACACACACACACACACACACAGCAACTTAGGGGTGTGGAAATTAAAAAAAAAAATCTACTTGTCCAATCTACTTCTCCCTCAGGACGATCAACTTGTCCTGATAATTTCAATAAAATAGTGTTTAAGGCTGGTGTCAGACGAGCGTAGTGTTCACGTCCGTGATTGCGTCTAAAAGTACGTCCGTGATAGCATGAAAGAAAGTCCATTGGAGCCTGACACATGAAGTACGTCCGCACTGAACTGCGGACGCACAACGGCCGCGGCAAACGGACGCAGGTTAGGCAAGAACGTAATACTGCTAGAACGGACGTGCGGAGTGCGCCACGTCCACAACGTCTGCATAGCTTTGTGTGTGAGTGATGTAGCGAGGTCAGACGGACTGCATTTATACGTCCAGCATTTTTGACGGACAGAATGTTTTTTCATTGTAATTTATTTTCCCCTCCTACATCCGTCAAAAAATAACTTCAGTGAAAAAACGGACTGTGTGACCACTACTGCGTCATCCGTACTGACGATGTCCGTACTGCACGGACGTACAGTCCGTAGAAATCACGCTCGTCTGACCCCAGCCTAAATAGAGGTCTTTATTCATAACAGCCTATAGAGGCAGCGTCAGATACATGTGATGAATAAAGACCTTTATTTAAACACTATTTTGTTGCATGTATGTATATATTAGGGATGCACCGATACCACTTATTTAAGACCGAATACCGATACTTTTATTTTATGTCATGTGACCGCTGTCCAATAAGAACAGACCTCATAAAAATTCCCCCAGCTCACATGTATATATCCCCTCTGAGATATATGGATATTGCCCCCAGCTCATGGATATATTGCCCCCAGCTCATGGATATATTGGCCCCAGCTCATGGATATATTGGCCCCAGCTCATGGATATATTGGCCCCAGCTCATGGATATATTGGCCCCAGCTCATGGATATATTGGCCCCAGCTCATGGATATATTGGCCCCAGCTCATGGATATATTGGCCCCAGCTCATGGATATATTGGCCCCAGCTCATGGATATATTGGCCCCAGCTCATGGATATCCTGCCCCAGCTCATGGATATCCTGCCCCAGCTCATGGATACTGCCCCCCAAGCCCTCATGAATATTGCTCCCCAGCTCAGACCCCAGACCAGACATGGGGCGGCTGTTCGAATGCTCTATCGGCATTCGGACAGCCGTCCCATGAGCTCTCCGGCATACTTACCTTCCCAAGCGGCGCCGACAAAGTCTTCGCGCCTGCGCTCGTTGAAGGACCCCAGCCGCATTCACGTGGGACTCCCACGTGATTGCGGCTGGGGTCCTTCAACGTGCAGAAGCGCGGAAACTTTCCCGACGTCGCTCAGGAAGGTAAGTATGCCGGGGAGCTCCAGGAGCGGCTGTCCAAATGCCGATAGATCATTCGAACAGCCGCCCAAGCCCCTTGGATGCCGGCAAGCCGGCTCAATGCCGGCTTCCGGTATTGGGGGCGTCCCTGGAATTAGTCCGCAGTCCGGCAGACTTCTAGCCCGCCGGACTGCATCTAAACAAAAACTACTCGCCCGGATCTTCATGTCCCGGGCGATAGAACTCCCACACCCCTGCAACTATATGTATAACCGCTCAGACCTCATATACGTCTCGCCCACGCAGATACATGTATACTTGCAGACCTCAGACACATATATACAGACCCCAGTCCAGATCCATGTATACAGACCTCAGACGCTGGAGGCATTAAAATCATTTGGCCAGCGGTCCCCTCCGGCTGGCCGCATTACCAAGCGGCAGCAGGGCAGTGACGTTGCTTCCAGCCGAGATCTCGGCTGGAGGCGTCACAGCCTCCTGGTAATGTGACCAGTCTGAGGGGAACGCTGGCCAAATTCTTTTAATGCAGTCGGCCAGCTTCCCCAGCCCAGTGGATACCGGCTCGACGCTGGCTTCCGGTATCAAGGCATTTGCACGAGTACCAAGTAAGAACTCAAACTGCAGTATCAGCACCAATACTAGTAAGTGGGACGTATCCCATGAAATGCATTGAGCTGGGTGATTGTGAGCTCTTATGACTGACCAGTGGACAATACCTTGGATCGCACGGTTAACACACGTGTTTTTTTTTTTAGTCGGTACATCCCTAATATGAACTGCACATTCTCGTGTGCGTGGCCGAGGAGTGATTTGCGGTGGGAGACTGGAGACTCTCTCCCCCCCCCCCAAAACCCACTCTGCTCCTGGCAGCCAGAAGCGGTGGATTGGGCCATCATTTGCACCACAGGATGTGAGGAGAGGATGTGACTTTTTTTGGGGAAGGGCCAGGAGTGGTTCAGCTGGTGATAAAGGATTCTGCAGAAGCGGAATCAGTTAGCCACAGCTCTAAGCTGGTGCTAACTTTTTAGTTAACTGCAGTGGTTCGGTTATTAGTGTTAGGACTTTTGTAATTCTAACATGGTTCACTCTTCGTGCTCCCCATGTTACTTATAGGGAGCACAAAGTACAGTAAGCTCACGGTATAAAACGCTATCACCAATGGACCAACTTTTTTTTTTAACCCGTTGGCGTTCGGCATGTGACATGGGCAGCATGCGTTACCCTCATTTAACCTAGTGAATACGTGAGCGCTAGCATTAGGGCCCTTAGGATTTTGTGGAAAGCCTGTCCAATGTATGTTAATATTGGAATGTATGGCCAGACACCCCATTTACCCACTGCACAGCCTACACACACCCTGATAACACACAGACACCAGAGATATAATCTATATACAATCATGTATATATTTTCATCTATCTATCTACACACACACACACCCCCCAGACCTCATATACAGACACTGGGGCGGCTGGCAGAATGCTCTAACAGCATTCTGTCAGGCCCTCACGGCACATCCAATTGTGCTCTTGCAGAGTTCACGAGATCTTGCAAGATTGTGGCTGAAGGTCCCAGCGACGGCTACGGTACAACCTGTGCCAATGGCCACACGCTGGAACGTGGCCAGCCAGAGGGGCCTGGCAGAGTGCTGTTAGTGCATTCTGCCAGCCGCCCCAGCTCCTCGGATACTGGCTAGCAAACCAGCCTAGTGCTGGCTCCTGGTATCAGTTGAAGTATCAAGGGCATTTGCACAGAAATGTCGTTCGGCGCACTTCAGCGATTCCAGGTGGCCAACCTTGCGGTGAATTCACTATTCACTGCAGGCTCCCCGAACGTGTAGCCACCGATGAACTGCAGAAAAGATGAAGCGGAACTCTGCCATTCTTTAACCACTTGGCTGCTATGGACGCACTCAGCGCGTCCAGCCAAGTGGTTGTTCTGTGCGCTATGGACGCGCTGAGCGCGTCCATGCACAGAAGGCAGCAATCCGACGGATTCCGGTGGATTGCTGCACCCCCCGGTGCGGGCTTACATCTTGGATGTCAGCCCAGCACTCCGGGACCCCGACGGAGCAATTAGATGTCATCGCGGCGGCGCGATGACATCTAATTCAGGCGCCCCCCTTGTGTGCGGAGGAGGCGCCTGAAAGGGGGGGGGGGTTAATCCAGGCACCGATCGCCGGGGGGCAGAGGGTTAATCCAGGCACCGTTTGGAAGGGCACAGCCTGCCCTTCCAAACGGTGGCTGTAATTAACCCCTGGGGAGCCGGATCACAATTCGGCGCTGAAAAGCGCCAAATCGTGATCCTCTCCTGGAGCTGGCCGACATCTTGGATATCGGCCAAGGCTCCAGGAACTCCCCCTGAGGACTGGCGTCATCGTGCAAAGCACCATGTAAAAAGTTTTAAAAACAATAAAAAATTAAAAATAAAAAAATATTTAAAAAAAAAAAGTTTTTTTTTTTTTGGTTTTGTTAATGCAGTAATATTGTTCCCATTTCAATTATAATGTGAACAATGATGCTGCATTAACGATTTTTGTATGCGGTGCGTTTGTTAAAAATAGCTAAATTTTCCCGAAAAAAATAAAAATAAAAATGTAACGAGTCCCCATTTCTAATTTTTTTAACAAGCGCACCCCATACAAAATATAACCGCAAACAATCGCATGTTAAAATGTGAAAAAAAAAACACTTTACACATTGTAAATTATTGAAAATTCTAATTTTATTGCATTTTTTGTTATAATATACAGACAGGACATGACGTATACATATAATAATGACATATTATGAATCTGCCGAGTCTGCCGGAAAGAACGATATATAATATGTCTGGGTCATATATTAAAATAAGGCTTCAAAACGCGGTTAAACATGATGAGCGAAACCGGTAAAAATGACCTCAGCACAGAGGTGTGAAATGGCTCAGCAGCAAAAGGGTTAAAAAGAGTTGAAGGGGCGTGGCCGTCAGCCGAGCATGGTGGACGTGCTTTAATCTAGCTCCTGCACCAGCAAGCGATTTAGGCTGGTGTCAGACGAGCGTAGTGTTCACGTCCGTGATTGCGCCTAAAAGTACGTCCGTGATAGCATGAAAGAAAGTCCATTGGAGCCTGACACATGAAGTACGTCCGCACTGAACTGCGGACGCACAACGGCCGCGGCAAACGGACGCAGGTTTGGCAAGAACGTAATACTGCTAGAACGGACGTGCGGAGTGCGCTGCGTCCACAACGTCTGCATAGCTTTGTGTGTGAGTGATGGAGCATGGTCAGACGGACTGCATTATACGTCCAGCATTTTTGACGGACAGAATGTTTTTTCATTGTAATTTATTTTTCCCTCCTACATCAGTCAAAAATAACTTCAGTGAAAAAACGGACTGTGTGACCACTACTGCGTCATCCGTACTGACGATGTCCGTACTGCACGGACGTACAGTCTGTAGAAATCACGCTCGTCTGACCCCAGCCTTAAAGCGGACATCGCAAATCATACAGACCCCAAAACTCGCTGCTACTATTGGGAAACCAAGGTCATCGGGATGGCTACCGCTAAAACTAAGAAAGCCGCAGGGAAACATGAGTTTTTTACTCCCCGGCCCACCAAACGCCACGAGGATGCGGATCCTCAAGATGGCGGATCTACACTTCAGTCTCCTGTGAAAACGATCACGAACTCGTAGGATGACTTGGCCACATTCACCACCCGGATGGAGACACTGTTTAAAGACTTTTCATCGACATTAACAAAGCGCTTAGACACGGTGTCTGTGGACATAAGAAAAGACATTCAGGAAATGATGAGAGGTTCGCTCACCTGGAGGGTAAAATGTCAGAGATGGCGACCGCGCATAATGATATGGCTGGGGTGGTGGAGATGCTTGAAGCTAGGTTACAGCAATGTCTCAATAAAGTAGCGGACCTTGAAGACAGGTCCCGCCAAAACAATTTAAAAATCAGAGGGGTACCGGAGTCAGTGCACCCCCGAGATCTCATGACATATGTAGCGGATTTCTTTTCATATTTGCTACCTGGGGGTCACTCCGGAAACCACTTATGGATCGGATCCATAGACAGCCGAAACCGCCATCTGCACCCCAGAAAGCACCCAGGGATGTAATATTGAAACTACACTACTACAAGCCACGAGAGGATATCTTACGTGCACTACGTAAACCGGATGTCTTGGGATCCCAATACGGTCACCTTGCTGTGTATCCTGATTTTTCGAAAGCAACCCTGCAACAGCGTCGATTGTTTCGTCCTATCACAACTACATTACTCTCTGCCGGAATTTTATACCGCTGGGGATTCCCCACCAAGCTTGTTGTTCTCCGTGATGGCACAACTACGGTGCTCAACTCGACAGAGGGTCGAAAAATTCTGGAATCCTGGGGATTACAAATAGAACCCGATGCCCAAGAGCAAACGCCACAAGTGCCAAAGTTGACGCCAGAATGGCGTGTTCGCTGAATGGTACCTTACTTTGGGACTTCCACTCGCAAAGTCGCCCCATCTGAATTTTCCGTAACAGAACTCGTAGTCCTGTTTGAATTGGAATGCTCCACGTTATAAGTTGGGTAATATTGACATCTTTATTTCAGCCAAGTGACGTTTCGCTGCTGGTTGCAGATGGCCCCCCCATCTTTTGTTCTCTTTTTTGTTCAAGGGTACGGGAACCTCCCAATATAGGGAATTCCCGATGGAGAGTATGGCGTTCTTGAACGCACCCCGTTTTGTTGATGTTCACAAATTGTTTTTTTTTGTTTTTTTTTCATTTCTATCCCTCCCTTCCTCCCATCCCTTAACCCCAGGGGGTTGCAACCCTTATCGTACTTGGCTATTAGATGGATATACAGATGTGACGTATATGGTTAAAAAATGGTAGTATTTGTAGAGAATTTTATGAAAGTAGTTACCTATAATGTAAAGGGCCTGAACCTGCCCGTTAAAAGGCATTCTTTATATAGGGATTTACGCACCTACGACGCTGATATTGTATGCCTACAAGAGACACACTTTAGAAGACTGGACCACCCAAAACCTTATGCACCACAATATCGCACTCCGTTCCATTTTACCTACAGAGCTAAAATCTAGAGGGGTGACAATACTGATCCATAATAGGGTTGCGCTACAAACTCATCGTATTGTTACTGACCCCAGAGGCAGATATATAATACTAGTGTGCACTATTGACGGTAGAATTTATACGCTTGTGTCAGCTTATGCTCCTAATAGTTCCCAGACTCAATTCATGACACATCTAATGAATAGAGTTACAGATACACTCTCAGGTGACTTAATAATGTGTGGAGACTTTAACGTTTGTTTGGATCTGATTAAAGACTGATCAACCCCTTCAGGGACTCACTCGAGACAACAGACACACAAACTTCATTCCCTACCTCAGACAACATCAATTGTATGACGCTTGGCGTGTGTTTCATCCCACAGAGAGGGATTATACTTTTCGTTCAGGCGTGCATAATCGTTATTCGCGCATTGACTACTTTCTACTTCCAACCAACTTACTTCCATGCATTACTGACTGCAATATACGCCCTTTTACTTGGTCTGACCATTCCCCGATGACTCTTGGATTACAAGATGACTACAAATCGTACACTAGATCACCTTGGAGATTTGGGGAACATATACTTAAACACGAACCGGCGCTGACAGCGATTCGTGAAACGTTAACTAATTACTTTAAAGAAAACGTATCCCCCGAACTGAGTCCATTTACAATTTGGCAAGCCCATAAGATGGTAGTCCGGGGGGTGTGTATCCAATGGGCGGATAAGAAATTTAAGTTAAGAATTATACATGACGCAACGTATAGATATTCTACGGACTATACAAGACATAGACACACGGAACAAAGAGACTCTGTCTCCAGAATTAGCAGACGAACTAGACGCGGCGCTACGCTCCCTGACAGATTTAGAGGCTGATAAATATCGTATAGCCATGACTAGAATGCGTGCCAAATTTTATGCATTTCAAAATAAGCCAGGCAGACTCCTGGCCCGCAGACTTAAACCCACCCCTTCAAATGTTGGGATCTCACATCTTAAAACGGATCGTGGAATCATTTACAATCCTATGGCAATGGCAAATGAATTTGCGAGTTATTGTGAAAAATTGTATAATCTGGAGGTGGATGATGATAATGTTCATCCCACGTCCGCTACTATTGACGCTTATCTACACAATATCAATCTCCCAAAACTATCGGCTACACAAGCAAATAAATTAGCCTCTCCCATCTCCCAAGATGAGCTTTCTGAAGTAGTTAAGGCTTTACTGAAGCGGAAGGCCCCAGGCCCAGATGGATTGACGGGTTTATATTATCTGACTTTCAACTTTTCACACACTTGAGTAAAGTTTGTGATGATGCACGAGAACAAGGTTCTTTCCCACCAAACATGTTACGAGCTCATATTATCACGCTCCCTAAACCAGGCAAGACCCCTGACATCTGTTGTAACCTCCGTCCTATCTCGCTGCTTAATGTGGATATAAAGATTTACAGTAAGATACTGGCGAATAGACTGCAGCGTATTTTGCCCTCATTGATAGGACAGGACCAGGTAGGATTTATTTCTGGCCGACAAGGCCCGGACAGTACGAAAAAACTGATCAATCTGATGGAAGTGTTGAGACGATCGGGACAGCCCTGCTTGGTCCTGTCCTTGGACGCCGAGAAGGCATTCGATAGGGTGAGCTGGCTGTTCCTTCACGAGGTTCTTCAAAAGTTTGGTTTTCCACCCCCAGTATTAGCTGCAATTCAAGCCCTATATGACTCCCCTTCCGCTGGGTTATTAATTCGGGATTCCTCGGAGGAATTTATGATAACGAATGGCACGAGACAAGGATGCCCCCTCTCTCCCCTTTTGTACGCCTTGGTGCTGGAACCACTAGCCCAGGCTATACGTCAAAACGATATTAGAGGCATCGCTGTTGGTCCGACGATTCACAAAATACATCTGTATGCGGACGATATTCTTCTGACATTGACAGAACCGGATGTTTCCCTATCCACCCTTTATGGGGAACGCGAATCTTACAGTAGAATCTCATACCATTTAGTGAATCTGCTTAAAACACAAGCCCTCCCGCTTAACATTCCACACCAATCATTAGACAATCTTAAACTACATTATAACTTTGAATGGCGCAAAACCTATTTAGTATATTTGGGACTTAGAATCACGGGACACCCAGACGGTCTATATAAACAAAACTACGAACGTGTTTTCTTACTCTTGTGGCACGGCGACGAGTTCATGGGGTCATTGTGCGGTTGCGGGCGGAGAAGGTGCTGGGGAGTGTCCGGTTCTATACTTGTCTCTCATGGCGACACTATTCACTCCACAGCATCCCCAGAAGAAGCGTGGGCCTTGTTCCCGGTCCTCGGGCTCGTCTCCTCCGTTCCAGAGAATCCGGGCCTGGCCGTTCCTACAGATCCCGGCTAAATAAATAATTACCCTGTTCCGTTTTTCCGGCTTACGTGACTACTGGACACTTATAGAGAAAAATACTGTGCGGTCAAACCTCTCCATGTTGGATGACTTTCTTCTACGCTTTCAGAAACTTCCATGACCTCTGGCTCCCCTTTTTTGGGCACCAGAGTGAGCCTGGAATGCCACTTTATATGGCAGTTTTCCACCTCCACTTCCCTCCCCCTATTTTTCTTTAGTATATTTTGGATTCCTTTTTTTTTTGTCCCCCTGATGTTCCCGTGGTGACCCGGCCTCCCTTTTTCTTTTGGGAAACATGTTTGTGTCAACCCCCCCTCCTTCTCCCCCTTATTCGTCAGAGTTTTCGGTGGCCCTCTTTTATAGTCTAAGAGTTTCTGCATTGTGACTAGGGTTGCACCGATACCGATACTAGTATCGGTATCGGGGCCGATACTGGGTACTGCAGGAGTACTTGGTACTCCTGCAGTACCCCCCGATATTTTTTTCCGATACCGGAAGCCGGCATTGAGCCGGCATCCGAGGGGCTGCGGCGGCTGTCCGAATGCTCTAATCGGCATTCAGACAGCAGCCCCTGGAGCTGCTCACGGCGATACTTACCTTCCTGGGCGCCGCCGAGAATGTCTCCGCGCGCGCGCTCGTTGGAAGGACCCCAGCCGCGACCATGTGATCACGGCTGGGGTCCTTCCAAGGAGCGCGCGCACGGAAACGTTCCCGGCATCGCTCAGGAAGGTAAGTATGAACACAGTGAGCAGCTGCAGGGCCTGTCCGAATGCAGATAGAGCATTCGGACAGGCCCTGCAGCTGCTCTCCGCGATGATACTTACCCTCCTGGGCGACGCCGGGAAAGTTTCCCCGCGCGCGCGCTCCTTGGAAGGACCCCAGCCGCGATCACATGGTCCCACGTGGTCGCGGCTGGGGTCCTTTCAACGAGCGCGCGCGTGGAGACATTCCCGGCGGCGTTCAGGAAGGTATCGGGGGGGGGTCCAAGCTGGGGGGGCATACCTATGTGTGAGCTGGGGGGGGCATATCCATGAGCTGGGGGGGCATAACCATGTGTGAGCTGTGGGGGCATATCCATGAGCTGGGGGGCATAACCATGTGTGAGCTGTGGAGGCATATCCATGAGCTGGGGGGCATAACCATGAGCTGGGGGGCATAACCATGAGCTGGGGGGGCATAACCATGAGCTGGGGGGCATAACCATGAGCTGGGGGGGCATAACCATGAGCTGGGGGGGCATAACCATGAGCTGGGGGGGCATATCCATGAGCTGGGGGGGCATATCCATGAGCTGGGGGGGGCATATCCATGAGCTGGGGGGGCATAACCATGTGTGAGCTGTGGGGGCATATCCATGAGCTGGGGGGCATAACCATGTGTGAGCTGTGGAGGCATATCCATGAGCTGGGGGGCATAACCATGAGCTGGGGGGCATAACCATGAGCTGGGGGGGCATATCCATGAGCTGGGGGGGCATATCCATGAGCTGGGGGGGGCATATCCATGAGCTGGGGGGGGCATAACCATGTGTGAGCTGTGGGGGCATATCCATGAGCTGGGGGGCATAACCATGTGTGAGCTGGGGGGGCATACCCATGTGTGAGCTGGGGGGGCATATCCATGAGCTGGGGGGGCATATCCATGTGCTGGGGCAGTATGAATAATTTTTATATAAATATATATATATATATTATATATAATCGGGGGGGATATACATGTGAGCTGGGTGCATTTTTATATGGTCTGTTCTTATTGGAAAGCGTCACATGACATTAAAGAAAAGTATCGGTACTCGGTATCGGTGAGTACTTTTAAAAAGTATCGGTACTCGTACTCGGTCTTAAAAAAGTGGTATCGGTGCATCCCTAATTGTGACACAGTATTTTTTGTGGATATCTCTTTTAAGGTCTTCCTTTGCTGGGCTTACGATTACTCTCTCATATGTTATTTTGTACCTTTGCAAAAATTGAAAATAAAGAATTAAAAAAAACGTATTAAACTTTAAATATTGTTTCAAATGATTTTATTAAAATATTAGAAATTATATACTATTAAAAATTATAAACCAAATCGTATGCAGTATCCCAGCCGTGGCCAGTCTGCTCTATTAACCCTTTCAATGCTGAGGACGTGTGGGGAACGTCCTCATTGACTCCTAAGGAAAGATAGGGATTTGTTTGAACCCCAATATCTCCCGACTGTTTTCAGCTAGCATGGTCATGTTATCATTAGAAAGGCCAGAGAATGGCCTTTCCAATGATACCAAACATGACCATGTTTAAAATAAATAAAAAAAAATAACAAAAATAAAACAAATAAAAATGTGTTTTTTTTTAAGACGTGAAATGGCTCAGCAGTGAAGGGGTTAAACCCTTGCAATGCCAGAACTCTGCCCTGCAGTCTCTGCTCCATTAACCCGATGCAATGTCAGAAATTATGGCATTGCAGGGGATTTAATGGAGCAGATGGAGACTGTAGAGCAGTTTTGGGCTGGCACTGCAGGGGTTAATGTAGTAGACTGCGGCTGTAGGGCAGAGTTTTGACCAGCACAGCAGAAATTATGGAGTAGATGGAGGCTGTAGGGCAGTTATGGACTGGCACCGTAGAGGTTAATGGTGCAGATGGAGGCTGTAAAGCAGAGGTTAAGGCTGGCTGTTAAAATGGAGCAGATAGAGGTTGAAGGCAGTGTTTCTTCTCCCCCCCCCCCCCGGCTCCATTAACCCCTTGCAATGCCAGAAATCTGCACAACAGCCTTAGCTTCATTACACCTCTGCATTGCCAGAACTTCTGGCACTGCAGGAGGTTAATGGAGCAGATGGAGGCTGTGGGACTGTTTCAGGCTGGCACAGCATGGGTTAATGAAGCTGCCTGGTGGTTTGGACTGGCACTGCAGGGGGTTAATTGATGAGATAAGTGCTGTCCACGGTTTTTTTCTTCTGCCTTTGATCACTGCCAGGATGGCCTTAATCACTTACTTACAGTGAGTGTCTGCCGGCGGCAATCACCATGTGCTGCAGGGGTGGGCTCTGTAGCTCGTGTTAGTTCACCCGAGAATCAGGAAACGTCAGGCAGACTCGTCATTATGGTAATACAGGAAGCTCCTGCGATGTCTCGTGATTGCAAAGCCTGTGACCAGCGCGCAGCCAACCAAAACACTCTGCCAACTAATCGCTGGCAACTAATCAATGAGGAGATTCGTTGACAACGAATCTCATAAATCTATTATTATCGATTAGTTGTTGCAGCCCTAATTGAATCCTATGGGCTTAGCGAATGGAGATTTTCGGTGTTTCATTTCGACAGGCTTAGGCTGGGGTCAGACGAACGCAGTGCGAACCGCACTTTATTACGGCCGTAGTAGCAGCAAATAACGTCCAATATACGAAGTACAGCCGCACGAAAGTTTGGCCGCACAACGCAAGCGGCAAACAAACGCATTTTTTCGAGAACATGGAACCGCTAGTACTGACGCAGAGTGCGCTGCGTCGGCATAGCGGCGTGTGTGCGTGATTAGGAGACGTCAGACGCTGCACATGTCTGGCCTACATCAAGTCCATTCGTTTTTTATAGCTCCATCAAAAAATACGGCCGAATTTGCGCACCGTATGACCGCTATCGCGTATTCCGTAAAAAAATGCGTTCGGACGCATCGACGCACCTTTTGACGGTAGACGTGAAAAATGCGTTCGTCTGACCCTAGTCTTAAGGCTGGGATCAAATGAATGCAGTGCAAACATGCCTTCAGCCGCACACAAAAAAAAAAGAGAAATTGCAGACGTCATTTGTTTATCTTACCCAGAGTACTGTGCTACATGTGGGGAATGTAAGGGGGTTTGTGAGGGACCAGAGGACGAGCAACAGCACTAGTGGCCTGCTCTACAGTGGGGCCCGCTCAGGTCTCACAAGGTTTTAACTTGCTTGTGCCATTACAGGGATAAATGCTCCATATGCAAATCAGTCTGCTCTCACCCAATGCGGGTGGCCAGTACTGACTGCCAAGGACGTCATCCCTGCACGAGAGGTGCAGCAACCCCCGACGATCATTCAGCCTCGTCAGGAGGGTATAGCTGACACCCCTCTAGGCACCTCGAGCAAGGGGTCCACGTCTGGAATACCCTGTATACTTAAAGTGAGAAAAAAAAAATGTTTGTGAGGGCCACCCTTTCAAGGTGATAGTCTGATTTGCATATAGAGCAGTTGTCCCTGTAATGGCACAATCGAGCTAATGCGAATGTAGCGCATGCGCTCTGTGATGCAGTTCTTTGAATTGCTGAGATGTGTAAATGGCCTCAGCAAAAATAAACTTGATTATTTGCAGTGTGGAGGCTTTTAATCTCACTTTTTTGCCCTCCACTACAATTGAAATAATATATATATATATCAATTGTAGTGGAGGGCAAAAAAAAGTGAGATTAAGCGCCTCCACACTACAAATAATCAAGTTTAATACATAAACACAAGGGTCTGAAAGGTATACATGTATCTGAGGTGTATATATATTTATTATTGCAGAAGCCACCTGCACATGTAGCAATTCAAAGAACTGCATCCCAGAGTTCCTGTGCCACATTCCCCATATGCAGCAAGGAATTCTGGGTAGGATATGCAAATGACATCTGTCTCACTTTTATGCATCCTGGGTCTGTTATTACACAGAGCCCTAAAATCAATGCTATGCCACACTATGGCTTTCTAGCAGAGATAAGGTTATGCAACTGGTCAAAGCCACTCCTAGGACAGCACTGTTTCGTGTTTGTTGAACCCTCATCAGCTAGGAGGTAGGCATGATGACCAGTTGCAGTGGATGCTTGAGTGGCTTTGATCAGTTGCAGAACCTTATCTCTGCTAGAAAGCCATAGTGTGGCATAGCATTGATTTTAGGGTTCTGTGTAATAACAGATCCAGGATGCATAAAAGTGAGACAGATGTCATTTGCATATCCTACCCAGAATTCCTTGCTGCATATGGGGAATGTGGTACAGGAACTCTGGGATGCAATTCTTTGAATTGCTGTGATGTGCAAGTGGCTTCTGCAATAATAAAACACACTTATTATAGTGTGGAGGCTTTTTATCTCACTTTTAGTCCTCCACCACAACCCTTGTAGAGGTAACATCACTGGAGTAGAGGTAACATCACTGCTCTGCGTGGAGACATGGGTTCGATCCTGACGGTACACTCTCGCCACCCAGGACATACTTGAAAACTAGAGAAATCTCAATGTATCCTTCCTGGTAAAATACTTTCTCAAAAAAATAAAATAAACAATTATATATATATATATATATATACACCAGTGGCAACCTGCACATACCACAAGCGGAATACTTGCCTGGGTGTACAAATCCAAAAAGTAGTATAGATATCTTCAAATGTAGGACGCACTCCAGGACTTAGGTAACGTAGTAAAAAACGATGACTTATTAAATATGCATTAAAATATTGTGCCCAATGGCACCAGCCGACGTTTCGGCCCTCACAGGGGCCTTTTTCAAGGTAATGAGATTGAGCAAACAAGAGATATTTATATAAAATATTAAAAACATCATAAATGACTCACCGCGCCTGTAGTGTGCCGCCGGGTGGAACACCAGACTCAGAAGGGCGTGGCGTCCAAGATCGGTCGGGCGCGCGAATCAATGACGTCATCGGTCCTCGTCGGGTGCAGACTCCCTGAATGGTATCCAGGGAGACGCGTCCCGGCAAATGAGGACTTTAAAAACAAAGAGAAGGAGGATAACCTAAAAGGGAGAATATGGGGTGCGGGGACAAGCTTGAAACCATATAGTATGTGCATTATGCACCTTTAAATATAGAGGGCAAAAAAAACATAAATGTTGTTGTCAGAGGATGCAAAAAAATAAATAATAAATAATTGAGTAATCAATAACATGTGGCCACATGTTATTGATTACTCATTATTTATTTTTTTGCGTCCTCTGACAACAACATTTATGTTTTTTTTGCCCTCTATATTTAAAGGTGCATAATGCACATACTATATGGTTTCAAGCTTGTCCCCGCACCCCATATTCTCCCTTTTAGGTTATCCTCCTTCTTTGTTTTTAAAGTCCTCATTTGCCGGGACGCGTCTCCCTGGATACCATTCAGGGAGTCTGCACCCGACGAGGACCGATGACGTCATTGATTTGCGCGCCCGACCGATCTTGGACGCCACGCCCTTCTGAGTCTGGTGTTCCACCCGGCGGCACGCTACAGGCGCGGTGAGTCATTTATGATGTTTTTAATATTTTATATAAATATCTCTTGCTTGCTCAATCTCATTTCCTTGAAAAAGGCCCCTGTGAGGGCCGAAACGTCGGCTGGTGCCATTGGGCACAATATTTTAATGCATATTTAATAAGTCATCGTTTTTTACTACGTTACCTAAGTCCTGGAGTGCGTCCTACATTTGAAGAGATATATATATATAGAGCTGGGAAACAGGTAGCGGGTGCAATTGCTCTCTGGGGTGAGCACTCTTGAAAGGTTCAGAGACCAGACCAGTGACTTTTCTTCAAACGGGGGTACATTTATTGCAGCAACCCACAGGTTATACACCACACTGTATATTGCTCAAAATAAACAGTTCAAAAGCAAAGAAAATTCCTAGCCGTGTCCCGGCACTAACTAAACATACAATAGCCCTGACTAACAACCTGTGCAAACCTAGTGTTTGTCAGGCTTCAGCAAACTAGCATGACCAACCTTGTGCTCCAGCAGATAGAGACCGTCTGCTCCCCAGACTCCAGAGCGATGTCTGTTTGCCTCACCTGCACTAAATTGCCACTGAGGCAACGTGCAAAACCAGGTGCTTAGAGGTTCCGGAAGGTGTAAGAGAGAAATCTGGGTGACACATAAACCCCGGACAGGACCTTTCCTTGCTCTCTACATGATGCCCTGTTACATACCCTCCCCCCTTGTTTCAACCCCCTGGGTGGAACACTGTCAGCCACACAAGCATAGACTCTGGACAGAGCATCTACATTGGCCATTTTTTTACCCGGGCGATGCTTCACAGTGAAGCTGTAGTCCTGCAATGCCAGAAACCAACGGTTCACACGTCTATTGGACTCCTTTTTTAGAGCCATCCATTTGAGGGGAGCATGGTCAGTCACCAGATCAAACTGGCGCCCTAATAAATAATATCTTAAGGCATCCAATGCCCATTTAATAGCCAAACCCTCCTTCTCAATCACTGCATATTTCTGTTCATGATCGTTTAGTTTTCTGCTTAAGTACACTACAGGGTGTTCCTCACCATTATGTACCGGTGACAAAACTGCCCCTAGACCAACATCAGATGCATCAGTTTGGACTACAAAGTCCTTGGAAAAATCAGGGGAGTAGAGGATTGGCTGTGCACAAAGAGCCCTCCTCAGGACCTGGAAAGATTCCTCAGCTTCTGGGGACCATTTGACCATTAAATTCTTCCCTTTGGTAAGGTCTGTCAACGGGGCTGCAAGAGTTGCAAAGTTTGGGATAAACCTCCTGTAGTATCCAGTTATCCCAAGGAAAGCTCTGACTTGTTTTTTACTGGTGGGACGTGGCCACTCCTGAATGGCTTCTACTTTGTTTAGCTGGGGTTTTATGACTCCACGCCCAATCGTGTAACCTAAATATTTGGCTTCCTCTAACCCCAGGGCACATTTTTTTGGATTAGCAGTGATACCTGCTCTATGGAGAGTTTCCAAGACAGCTTGGACTCGAGGCAAATGAGATTCCCAGTCAGTGCTATGTACTACGATGTCATCCAAGTATGCTGCAGCATACTGTTGGTGGGGTCTCAAAAGTTTGTCCATAGCTCTCTGAAATGTAGCAGGTGCATTTTGTAATCCAAAAGGCATCTTTTTATATTGAAACAAACCCTCAGGGGTTACGAAGGCCGTCTTCTCCTTGGCACCTTCTGTCAGGGGAATCTGCCAATATCCTTTGGTCAAGTCCAAAGTTGTCAAATAACGAGCTGTTCCCAGTCGGTCTATAAGTTCGTCTACCCGGGGCATAGGATAAGTGTCAAACTTGGTCACTGAATTGAGCTTCCTAAAATCATTGCAAAACCTCCAACTCCCATCTGGCTTTGGGACTAGGACAATGGGACTGGACCAGTCACTACTGGACTCTTCAATGATGTCTAGCTCAAACATTTTCTTCACCTCCCTACTGATGTCTTTCCTCCTTGCCTCAGGAATACGGTAAGGTTTAAGTTTAACCCGTGCCCCTGGTTCAGTAACAATGTCATGTTGTGTTACCGACGTCTGACCAGGCAGCTCTGAAAATTTTTCTCGTTTTTTTTATTAAAAACTCTGACTTCCTGCTTTTGTGACTTAGACAGCGACTCAGCAATTTTTACTTCAGGGACCTGAGGGTGTTCAGTATCCAGCTGGTGGGTTATTGGGATGAACCCAGCAACTAGCGATACTCTATCTTTCCAGGGCTTTAGCAAGTTCACATGGTATATTTGCTCTGGTTTTCTTTTCCCAGGTTGGTGAATTTTATAATTTACTTCCCCAACTCTTTCTATCACTTCAAAAGGGACCCTGCCACTTAGCAAGGAACTTGCTCTCAACTGTGGGAACTAATACCAGCACCCTGTCGCCAGGTGAGAAAATGCAGACTCGAGCATCCCTGTTATATATTCTCTGCTGAGCTGCCTGCGATTGAGCTAAATGCTCTTTTACAATTGGCATTACTACTGTAATTCTGTCCTGCATCTGCGAAATATGCTCAATAATGCTTTTGTGGGGTGTCTTCTCCCCCTCCCAGGTCTCTTTGGCTATGTCCAGAAGTCCCCGAGGGTGTCTCCCATAGAGTAATTCAAATGGAGAGTACCCTGTAGAGGACTGAGGAACTTCTCTGATGGCAAACATCAGATATGGAAGCAAATAGTCCCAGTTTTTCCCATCCTTGTCAACAACCTTTTTCAGCATGCTTTTTAAGGTTTTATTAAATCGCTCTACTAGTCCATTGGTTTGAGGATGGTATACCGAGGTGCGCAAATGCGTCACCTTAAACAACTTGCACAATTCTTTTGTCACTCGTGACATAAATGGGGTACCTTGGTCCGTCAGAAGGTCCTTAGGGATCCCGACCCGGCTAAACACCTGTAATAACTCCTTAGCTATATTCTTGGCTGATGTCTGGCATAGGGGAATTGCTTCAGGGTAACGGGTAGCGGAATCCATAATGACCAGGAAATACTGATGCCCTCGGGCAGACTTCGGAAGCGGGCCCACAAGGTCCATAGCAATTCTCTCAAATGGCACCTCGATTATTGGCAAGGGTACTAAGGGACTCCGAAAATGAGGTAGGGGTGCAGACATTTGACAAACCGGACAAGATTTCCAATAGTTTTCAATATCTTTTTGTACCCCAGGCCAGTAAAACCCTTTCAGTGGTTTTCTCAGTACCTAAATGACCCCCCAATAAGTGTCCATGGGCAAGCTCCAATACCACCTTTTTGTATGGTTTGGGGACCACTAATTGCTCAATAATTTCATTGTTCTTTTTATACACACGATATAGCATGTCATCATTACTAATGAAGTAAGGAAAAGAGAGCCTATTCCCTGGGTCAACAGGTTCCCCATTGATCATCATAACATTTTCCCAGGCCCTCACAAGAGTAGGATCCTTCCTCTGCTCACTACCAAAGTTCTCTCTATGAGTGTTAAGATCTGCAAACTCTAGAGTAGCTTCAGTTTCAACAGAGGGCGGTCTATCCTCATTGGCTATAGGGCCTTCAGACTCTTCCAATTCTCCTGCCAAAACAGAGAAGGGAAAGTCTGGGGACCCCCAAGAGGGATCCTCTGAATACAACTGCTCTGCAGTATCCATGTATTCAGATTCAGTCTCTGGTTTAGAAACTGTGGCACAGTCTGGGTGTTCCCAGAGTTCCCAAAATTCAGGAAAGTCTCTCCCTATAATTACATCATGCACCAAATGAGGCACAACCCCAACCAAGTGCCTCAGATCACCCCGTGCGGTTCCAAACTTCACAGCTACTATAGGATACTCCCGAGTATCACCATGTACACACACTACAGCAACCTTTTTAGCCCGGAAGTTCACAGAGTCTATCAATTCAGCCTTAATAAGGGTTACTAAACTTCCAGAGTCCAGCAAAGCTGTAACATGCTTATCATTCACAGTTATTGCACACATGTGTTTTCCCTTTACTGGCACCGCGGTGTATGAAACAGTGGAAAACAAAGACTGCCGTCTTTCCTTGAAAGACAAGTCACACTGCATAGGCTCATCAGTTAAGGGACAGTTCGCAGCTAAATGCCCAAGTTCCTGGCACCGAAAATATCTTACATTCCTCAGGTTAGGTCTGCTGACGGGCACTGGTGTTCCCGCTTTGGAATGCCAACCTCCCCGGTTTAAATCAGCAGTTTTTCCCTCTGCCTCCTTGCCACGCTCACCACCCACTTTCCCTGGAACAGTCTTACCGATTGCCGAGGGAGGCCTTGGTTTTGGGCGGAAAGTCCATGGGCTCACCGGGGAGGCGTTCAAATCCTCAGCTGCAAAGTACCTCTCAACAATCTCCACAAGCTGATCCACCGACTTGGGGTCCCCTTGGGTTACCCACTTTTGCAAGACGATCGGTAAGGATCTTAGGAAGCGATCCATGACTACCTGCTCAATGATCTGTGGCCCTGAGAGGGACTCCGGTTGCAGCCGTTTTCGGACCAGGTGGATGAGGTCAAACATCTGTGACCGCGGTGACTTCCCAGCTTGGTAGGACCAGTTGTTAACACGCTGTGCTCGCACTGCCAAAGTAACACCTCGCCATGCTAGTATCTCCAGCTTGACCTTGTCATAATCCATGGCATCCACAGACTCCAAATCATAATATGCTTTCTGTGATTCACCGGTTAGCAAGGGCGCCACCAATCCTGCCCACCGTGTCTTAGGCCATGCTTCCCTCTCAGCGGTTCTTTCAAATGTTAACAGGAAGGCCTCTGGATCATCCTCTGCTGACATCTTGGAAAGGAAGCGACTGACATGGATGGGTGAGGAGTTGTCAGAAGAATCTGCAGCTTGCAGGGGAGACCTCTGTGCCAGAGTCTGTACCACCTCCGTCAGAGTCTTGCGATCGCCTTCAGCAGCAACTGCAAGCTTTTCAAATAACATTTGTGTCTGTTCCTGTACAGCACTGATCTGCTGCTGCGTGTGCAGCACCTGAGTTTGCTTCTGCAGAGCATTTAACATGTCCCGCTGTGTAGCATTAGCCTGTTGCTGTGCTGCATTAGCCAACACCAACTGTTTTATAACATCCTCCATTTTTTTTTATTTTTTTTTTCACTTCAGTAACTGGCCTTTTAAATAGCAGGTTCTTGCTATCACTTGCCCGCATTCTCCACCATATGTGAGCTGGGAAACAGGTAGCGGGTGCAATTGCTCTCTGGGGTGAGCACTCTTGAAAGGTTCAGAGACCAGACCAGTGACTTTTCTTCAAACGGGGGTACATTTATTGCAGCAACCCACAGGTTATACACCACACTGTATATTGCTCAAAATAAACAGTTCAAAAGCAAAGAAAATTCCTAGCCGTGTCCCGGCACTAACTAAACATACAATAGCCCTGACTAACAACCTGTGCAAACCTAGTGTTTGTCAGGCTTCAGCAAACTAGCATGACCAACCTTGTGCTCCAGCAGATAGAGACCGTCTGCTCCCCAGACCCCAGAGCGATGTCTGTTTGCCTCACCTGCACTAAATTGCCACGGAGGCAAAGTGCAAAACCAGGTGCTTAGAGGTTCCGGAAGGTGTAAGAGAGAAATCTGGGTGACACATAAACCCCGGACAGGACCTTTCCTTGCTCTCTACATGATGCCCTGTTACAATTATATATATATGACCGATATCATTTTTTCATGGCCGATACAGATTATCGGCAGCTTTTCTGGCTGATAGCCGATATTTGGTGCCGATATTCTGTAAATTGAAAGCTCTGAAAAAAACAGCACAAATCTGACTATGCCATGAACTCAATGGCCTAAACAACAATCTTCGTGCAAACGTTTCCACCGGTGCAAAAAAACATTTAACGCGAGGGGCAAAACCCTTTACGCCGAATGCCATATTACATAGTCAGCGCAACAAACGCACGTAATCGTCTACCGCGGGTGAACCTGCGTGAGCTTACTGTACGTTGCGCGATCTATACTTAACATTGTGAGCGCAAATGCGTTTGTGCGCTGGTATGCGGATGGTATTACAATCTATGCGCAGTTTGTAACGCACAGCGTTTGCACGTATAATTTTAGCAAATCCTAAGGCTAGGGTCAGACTGAGGCAGTGCGAACGCGCGTTCTGGCGCACTTAATCACGGCCGCACTAGCAGCAGATGCCGGGCAATGACAGCCAATATACGAAGTACGGTCGCACAAAAGTCCGGCCGCGCAACGCAAGTGGAAAATGAACGCATTTTTTCGAGAACGTTAAACCGCTGGTACTGACGTACAGAGTGCGCTGCGGCCGCATAGCAGCGTGTGTGCGTGATTAGGAGATGTCAGACGCTGCTAGTGTGCGGCCAACATAACGTTCAAACAGCCGGATTTCCCTAGACTTCTTTTCACCCCATCGTCATGAAATACGTCCAGAATTGCGCATCGTCTGACCACTTAAGCGTATTCCGTGAAAAAATGCGTGCGCACGCATCGACGTACATTTTGACGGTGGCCGCAGAAAATGCGCTCATCTGTCCCTAGCCTAAAAGCTGGTGGTAACGGCAAATCTGAACGTCCTGGCCGAAACCAAATACAATACCAAAAAAAAAATGCAGCAAAGTATAGTTACACATTCTACACATACCCAAACTAATAAAATGGAGAAGTTGTGTGTGCATGTATTATTGCTGCAGCATATATGCTCAGATTGACTTGTGGTTGTGGTTCTTAATTCTGATTGGCTGAATTGCGTGAAAAAAAAATGACAGTAAGCACACTGATTTCTGTGCGCAACGGTACTGCGTGAGCATTTGGGCGCGTCCGGTTTACGCGCGTTATTGATCGGGTCAAAAACGCGCGAGGATTGTAATTCCAGCGGTGATTTGCACAAGCAAACGTTTAACTCTTGGTGCAAAACTTCACGCTTTGCGCGAGCGTTTTTGCGCAAAGATTGTAATATAGCCCAATGTGTTTAACATGTAAACATTGCACCACGTCCACTTAATTTATTCAATGTAATAAGAATTTTTATTTTACTTAATCTTTTATTTTTTACAAGCAATCAAACCATGTCTTTAGCTTTCTTAAAGATCCCTCATATGACCCTCTATTTAAGGGGTTCAGCAACCTTGGCCCTCCAAGGGTTATATTACAAAGTTATATTACAGCTCTGGTTAAGCAGTCACTTTGTAATATTGCCCCACGTTTTGGAATTACATCTGCTATGATGCTCATCTTCTCATTAGGTGTTTGGAGCCTCATGGGAAATCCAGTTCCAAAACATCTGGAGGTCCTAGGTTGCTGGACCCTGCATCTCCTGTATAGGGAATTCCCTGCCAGATGGGATGGAAGCCCCATTTCTGTTGCCATCATGCTCATGCACAAGAGCAGGGGTCATTCTGCAGTGAGGGCTTACAGCCTGATGTGGGAGAAGCCCCAGATTCGCACAGTTCTGTGGGATCTTGCGTGTCGCAGCTGCAGTGAGCAAACTTGTCCAAATATCGGCAAATAAAATGCCGATACCGATATCAGTAAGTTTCTGAATATCGGCGCCGATAATCGGCTAAAACAATAGATCGGTCTATCCCTATATATATATACACGTACATACGGGTCTGAGGTCTGTGTGTGTGTGGTCAGGGTGTGGAGTGGGTAAATGGGGTATCTGGCCATACATTTCAATACTAACATTATTTGGCCAGGCTTTCAGCAAAATCCCAATTTTTTATTGGAAAGCGTCACATGACATTAAATAAAAAGGTATCGGTACTCGGTATCAGTACTGGATCTTATAAAAATGGTAACGTTCATCCCTACTATTAAGCCTGTGGACTAGATGCTGAATATATCATAACTTATTTTGGGAAGAATTCCCTTCTAACCACCTTGGGCCCCAGTTCCCAATTCCAACCTAAAATATCCCATTAATACTTAATGTTGCTTTAGCTCCAGTACCATCTCTCTCCTCTGTAGCTTCAGTTGAAACGTGACCATTTGGGGCTGGATACTCATTCAAGTGTACAGTCAATCCAACAGTTCGTACCACAAGTGCATTCAGAGAGTGAGACAATTGTTGTCAAAACTGTATGGACTTGTACATACCATACCTAAATGTCAGAGGTCTAACAGCATTCGAGGTGGATGTATAGGACGTCAGCAACCTTGGTCCTCCAGATGTTTTGTAACTACATGTTCCATGAGGCTTAACCATCCCAATGAGTGGCTGAGCATCATGGGAGATGTAGTTCCCAAAGATCGAGAGGGCAAAGGTTGCTTAGTCCTGATATGTGGTGCAGATTTTTTTAAGTTACTGAATGTTTAAAGCATTCACTACACAGATGTCTATGCAGTATACACGGACACAGACAGTAGGAGCTCCCTCATCACCTAGAGCAGAAGTAATATCTTAATAAACAATGACATGCTTGATGTTATCAAGGATCTTTGTGAGATATTTGTTTATTTACAGCATAAATGGATACTAGATGAAAACATATTCTATCAATGACAGGTTCACTTTACAGAGGCGTAGGCTAAAACTGCTCCCCTTACTTACCTACAGGGTCTATGATATCGTAATAGCACTGCTGACAGCCAAGCGAGAAATGAAACGTCATCAGTCGTGGCCAAACTAAAACGCAATGTCCTAAACACTAGAGAAACACGCCTACTGAATCCATATTGAGATACGCTTACTAAAAGGCATAGCACAGTAAACCTGCCAGAGGGCTCCGCCAAATAAATCCAGATTGGAGATGGGCTTCGACAAGTGAATTTAGAACTCTTACGTTACGCTAACCCTAGATAGCCTGAGGCCGTATGCGCCATCTTTGAGTTACCGGAATAACCTGTTAACACAAAACTTTGTTAATATTTGCCGTAAACTAAACAGTTTAGTGGATTACGAGATATGCAGTTTTTTATAAGGTTGTGGAAGCCGGATAGGAAGTCAGTACTTCTACATTGCGTTTCGCCCGCCCATTGCTTTTTCTACGCTTGCCCTCAGTCGTGATGGCTGCTCCTCCAGTGACAGTTGGCACGGATGACGTCACGGCTCACATCCCGGAAGAGCAGCGGGAAGTGTTAGCTGGAAGGTGGTAGAGCGCGATGGGATGATAGACTGTCAGGAACCTGCCGCTCCATGCCATGTGAGCTCCTGGGGGAAAGGGTATAGAGGTGCACCTGTCATTGTTATAGTTCGAAGGCCCATCTTTTGCGTGACACGTGACAGCAATCATACCATGGTGCCAGTACCTGGTAAAGGTTAAACAGCGAGATCTCTGCCAGTAATGTGCCCAGAACAGCAGCACAACCTATGCTGTGGGCGAGCTATAGTACATCCCTGCAGACTGGAAGCAGTGCTTGGGGTGACGTCCTGCAAATATTCTAACATTACACTGTCTTTGCTTTGTGCAGGCCCTGTCTGTTGTAGATCGTCTGCTGGCCTTCCCTGTACATAAGAATTCCCAGCCAGGAGAAGAACATCAGCCAGACACAGAGCGGGCAGCCACAGGAGGCTATTGCTATCCCTGTACCTGTTCCAGTAAGAAGTATGTCTGATTTATTTTCTTCTTACACCCCTGCTCATTAACCTTTTCCTCATTACTAATGGTAGGGTTAAACATTAAGCCAAGAACTAACATTATTTATTTATTTGTAAAGAATTTTACCAGGAAGGATACATTGAGATTTCTCTCGTTTTCAAGTATGTCCTGAATTAAATTTTATGTGTGCTCAGACATCCCTTCTGTAGTAATGTGAGTTGTCAGATGTACTGGTCCTTGCATAGCGGTGGGATCATGATTTTTTTGTGACATATTTTGGCAGCAGCAGGAGAGCCAGGTTTACAATTCTAATTCTCAAAGTGTTGTGTGTATGCATTGTATTAAAGTAATAATAAACAACTCCTAGTAATAATGTAAATCATGTAGAATGGTCATAACAAGCACAGTGGGTGAGCCCAAGGTTGGTTGCCACTGGATGCGTAGACCTACAACCAACTTGTAGACTAAGGACTACCCAGATCGTACGCTTAAAGGAACACTCCAACAAAAAAATCACCCCCCGTTTTTTTTTCCTAACCTATCCCTATTCCCTTAATAAAACCTTCTTTTTTTTTTCTTTTCTTGTAACTGCAATACTTACCTTTAAAATCCTCTGGTTTCCAGCGGCGTTTTTTTTTTTTTATACTCACCTCCCTCCTCTTCCGCTCCCGTCCTTCTTCTTGCTGCGTCTTGGCTTCTGGTTTACGTGAGAAGCGCGCATGCGCGCCTCTCACGTAAGCCAGCCAATCGGCAGGCTTCCTCCGGCTCCCTCTGAGGATTAGTGTTGCGCGCAAGAGGATGCGCGCAACACTAACCCGAAGAGGGAGCCGCCAGCTTCTGCGGGGAGTAGGAGACGTCATCGCGCTGAAAGCGCGATGACGTCTCCTACTCGGCAAAAGTCGGCAGAAGCGGGAAATATGATTCTCGCTCTGCTGACTGACAGCTGGGAGGGCGGAGTAAAGTTCTCCGCCTCTCTCAGCTGTTTTCAGCATTTTCAGCTGATCGGCTGAGCGGAGGGAGGGGGGACAAAGGGCGGCATACTCCGGGCATCATGACCACCTAAAATAGCTTAGGTGGTCATGTTGCTTAGAGTATCCCTTTAAGTGTCATCTGCTGGAGGCGATTGCGTCAGATGTGACTCTGCAACAATGTTTTTGAGTTCTCATTGGTTTATGGCAGTGGCTGTTCTTTTTATCAATTTTGTTTTATCTGACCTAACCTGTTTTTGTGTGCTGTGCATATATGTATATTAGTTGTGCTGTGTATATGTAAACTCTGTGTGTCTGTAAATATATATATGTGTGTGGTAACTAATGACCTACAGTGCCCTACTTGAAGCAGAAAATCCCAGACGAATGGGAGCAGTTACTAGTCTGATGTAATCAGATGCAATGGACACAGTTCTTCTCCTGTGTTGGAGGATTAGTTGGCCCTATACGTACGACTACGCATCCAGTGGACGACCAGCCTTATGCTTAGTTTGTTTTTAACATCTGTGCCGACCTTTTAATTTGGATGGTCCTTTTCATGATGACCAAAAAATTTACCTTATCTCTGTATTCACATTGTTATTTTCAATTCTCTAACAGGGTTATTCAGCGAGAGGTGAATCAGGAGAATAACTGGAGAACGAAAATTCGAGGTCAAAATAGCCCTAAACCAGAAAAATTCTCCCATTTATCTCACTTTCCAAATCGGCTATTTTGACCTAGAATTTTCTCTTCTCCTGCCAATACTCCTGGTTTTCACTGCTCTCTAAATAACCCTGTAAGTGTAATTAATGTTCTGTAGCTGCACACCAGCGAATGCAGGACCCCTTTCCACTCCAGCCATCTAGTATAACCCGTAGACCGCAAGAGGCAATACCAGCAGTGTTTCTTGGTGCTACTGTCAATTTTTGGTAGTGGCTCTAACATTGTGTCTCACTGGTAATAGTGCCGCTGCCGATAAATATGGACCTATTATTGGCATGCACAAAATTTTCTCTTTTAACTAGAATGTTGATAATAGCACATATTTCAAATGCGCGCCCGTTATAAACGAGTTTTAACATGCCTACCTTACCATGTTCAGAAAAGGATTACCGTAGATACTCGAGTATAGCGCAACCCGAATATAACGCGATTGATAGACATTTATTACGGAAATGTGAGCATACTCAAGACTCGAATATAACGCGAGTAGCAAAATTATAGAAGTATACTGTACCGGTAAACCATTAAAATTCTTCGAGCTTCTCTTAACACAGTCAGGCTCCCCCTCAGGGTGCTCTGCTTTAGAATGATTGTAGTTGTTACGAAGTATGAAGCCCCGCCGGCCACCTGTCTTCTTTACTTGCGATAAGATGGCCGGCAGAGCGTGGTGACCAACATGGTGAATCATTCACTGATAGTCAGTACACCGGGAGGTGTTGTTTTCTCACCTCCGGCTCCAGCAGTCAGGCTCCACCACCGCATCGTGGAGTGAGGGTGCATGCTCAGTTTTAAACCGATCTTGAATGATTGGCTTAATCCGAGTATGCCCTCTGATCGTGATGGATCCCATCTGAATCTGGGAGTTTCTGAAGTGTTTGCGGGCGTCCGGGAGCCCACATTAAATTCAGGGCGACTACCGGAACTTCTGGAAGACTTGGGATTCCTGAGTAAGTCAAGTTTTTTTTTTTTTTTTTTTTAACATGCGATGCAGATCTCTCGACTATAACGCAACCCCCTCCAATTTTAAGGTAAATTTTTGTCATCAAAATCTAGCGGTATACTCGAGTATCTACACTGCCTAGCAGTCCCGTATTTTCACCCAGACGTGTGTTGTTTTTTTTTTGGTTGAAAGTATTTTACCAGGAAGGGTACAATGAGATTTCTCTCGTTTTCAAGTATGTCCTGGGTGGCGAGTATGTACCGTTGGGTGTCTTGCCCAAGGACACTTACTGGAGAGGTGATCGTTGGGATCGAACCCATGACTCCACAGGCTCTCTCCATGCAGAGCAGTGATGTTACCTCTACTCCACCCAGCCGTCATAGCATTGTGTTGTTATAGAAGTCAAAATAATTAAAGCCTCAATTCCACTCAAGCTGGTAATGGAGTCACTAATGGCAGATTCTATGATTTGCTGTCCCTTATGTTTTGCAAATGATAAAACGTAGAACCTGCCTTTTTTATCCTGCATCACAGTCTGCTCTACCAGAGGTAGTTAGTCCCAGTCAAGGACATTTGACTGTTACAAAACACTGGCTCACTTGAGGTCTCCTTTTGTCAGAATGTCTTGGTGCTTTTTGCTTAACATGAGCTAACATGATTATATTGTGATGCTGGGGTGCTTTTGTGCACATAATTGTTTTGTCATGGTTTGATCACTCTTGTATCTTACTCAGCTTTTTAAATTATTATAAAAATACCACCTATTTAATGTGCACCTGGCTTGCCCAACTGTAGTCTATGATATCTCAAAAAGAGATCACAATGATCTTTATGATCACTGAAATAACCATCATCTGATGATACATCACCAGGAAAGTGAACCTGTCCACCTTGCAGGTGTATTTTTATCTACCAAGTAGTATTTCATGGTTTTATTTACGTTGTTTTCCCCCGACCAGGGTTTTATATTTGGTAGGTCACAGGGATGATCCCTGTTATTTCCTGTTATTTGTTTGATTCCTACTGGCAAATGCCCCATTCGTCCTTCCCTCCAAGGCTGATGAAAAACCATACCTTTTGTCTTTTATAGGGTTGCGCCGATACCGGGTACTGCAGGAGTACTTGGTACTCGTGCAGTACCCCCCGATATTTTTCCCGATACCGGAAGCCGGCATCCGAGGGGCTGGTGCGGCTGTCCGATTGCTCTATCGGCATTCGGACAGGCCTTGCAGCTGCTCTCCGCGATACTTACCTTCCTGGGCGACGCCGGGAAAGTCTTCACGCGTTGCGCTTGTTGGAAGGACCCCAGCCGCGATCACGTTGGACCAGGAAGGTAAGTATGAACGCGGTGAGCAGCTGCAGGGCCTGTCCGAATGCCGATAGAGCATTCGGACCGGCACCTGGAGCTCTCCGCGATACTTACCTTCCTGGGCGACGCCGGGAAAGTCTTTGCGCGTTGCGCTCGTTGGAAGGACCCCAGCCGCGACCACGTGGGACCATATGATCGCGGCTGGGGTCCTTCCAACGAGCGCACGCGGGGAGTTTCCCATGAGCTGGGGCATTTCCCATGAGCTGGGGCATTTCCCATGAGCTGGGGGGCATTTTTATATGAGGTCTGTTCTTATTGGAAAGCATCACTTGACATAAAAAAAGTATCGGTACTCGGTATCGGTGAGTACTTGAAGAAAAGTATCGGTACTCGTACTCTGTCTTAAAAAAGTGGTATCGGTGCATCCCTAGTCTTTTATATGATTTTTTTTTACTTCTCATCCACTGTTGTACTACGTCTGTATCTGTTTTTAAACAACTGCTTTTGATTAGAGTCTTCTATTCATTATTGTAAAAATACATATTTTTATATGCAGACGTTTCCTTTGTTATGCCAGTACTATCTGTTAATGCAGTTTGTTTGTTTGTTCAATATATTTCAGGACTCCCTTTGAAGACTGAAGCAAACATACAGAATGGAAAAGCACTGGGTTTTTTGGGCTTGTGCAGAGCGATGGTTGTTGGCTTTGGCCTCCTGGTCTTGGGGACTGTGCCGAATTTGTCTATTACCTTTAATTCTAACTTTTAATATGTACGGTGGAGTAGTTTTATTACTATTAATCTTTGTCTCTATAGCTGGAATCCTGTTTAAGTTTCAAGATGTCCTACTCTACTTTCCCGACCAACCGTCTTCGTCGCGCCTCTACGTTCCTATGCCAACAGGAATACCGCACGAAAATATATTGATTAAAACAAAAGACGGTGTGCACCTTAACCTTATTTTGCTGAGATACACTGGAGACAATGCAACCTTTTCACCGACTATTATTTATTTTCATGGTAACGCGGGAAATATAGGACATAGATTACCAAATGCATTATTGATGCTGGTGAACCTGAAAATAAACTTGTTGTTGGTTGATTACAGAGGATACGGGAAAAGTGATGGAGAGCCAAGCGAGGAGGGCCTGCATCTGGATTCAGAAGCTGTCTTAGATTATATTATGACTAGGCCAGACATAGATAAAACAAAGATTATATTGTTTGGACGCTCTCTAGGCGGAGCTGTGGCTATCCACCTGGCTTCAGAAAATGCACACAGAATCTCTGCCCTAATGTTAGAAAATACTTTCCTTAGCATTCCGCATATGGCCAGTACTCTGTTTTCTTTTCTCCCAATGAGGTACCTTCCTTTATGGTGCTACAAAAATAAGTTCTTGTCTTATAGGAAAATATCCCAATGCCGAATGCCTTCCTTGTTCATCTCCGGCTTGTCGGATCAATTAATCCCTCCATTCATGATGAAACAGTTGTATGAACTGTCTCCTGCCCGGACTAAAAGACTGGCAATATTTCCAGACGGGACACACAATGATACATGGCAGTGCCAAGGATATTTTGCTGCACTTGAACAATTTATCAAAGAACTGACCAACAATCACTGTCCAGAAGAAAATGCAAAGACTTCCAATGTGACCATTATATGAGTGCATCCTTTTCTTCCTGTTGCACCTTTGTATATTATGTTTGTTCGGATTGGTTGACAGAATGTAATTTGTACTGTTTGTTCTCCAAAGGAAAAAAAAGAAATCAAATTTTAATTCTGGGAAATGCATCCACAATGTAGCTGACATTCTTTCAGCTTTATCCTTGTCTAGGTTTCTTTTTATACATTTCTAAGTAAATGAATGTTCAGTGCATGCACTGTTTTAGCATATCATTTCTAAGTATGGCTTTCTTTTCTTTCTCAATTATTGTATGGAGGCTGCTTTCTGCTTTGACATATTTTAAATATTCTGGAATGAGTGCTCACCCTTAAAATATTTTCTTATCTTGGACTGGGTATTTGTTTATAGTTGTATGCAGAATTTTTTTTATTTTTACTGACATTCAGTAGCAGTTTTACAGAGAGTTCTTTAATAGGTTCGGATATAAATGTTACCAAATTTCCCCTTGAACAACAAATACCTAAAACGCAGCAGGTATAAATGCAATTTACAAATCCTACCATCGCGTCTATTTTAACAATGGTGTCTAGATCGTTGTTGGGAGGAATGAATAGGACTGTCAATAGTAGTTATTTGGATTCCGTATAGAAAAAAATAATTCTAGTCTTCTTCTGGCGGACCACATTAATTCAGGGAAGCAGCTCATGGCAAAACCAAATTAGTTCCATATGCACACTCTTCCAGTTCTTGTGACGTCTAACTATAAAATAACACTTCACCTGATCTGTTAACAATAGTGCATTTAGATGAATTGAATACATGTTAAATTTTCTTGAATTTGGTACAAATTCTTAAACTTGGCACCATCTCCACTGCGGTAATAGCAAACTAGGAATACAATTATCAAGTCTGGACACCACCATATTTTTTTTTTTTTTATTTTTTTTTTTTTTAAATGGGATTATATGTATAGCATTATTTGCTTCTCAGCATTGGTTCTGGTGCTTGAAAAATGACTGTTGAGCTACAGGCCTGAGTGTTATTCACCTTTCTTGCAACCACAATAACCTGAAACATCAACAGAAGAAACTTCATTAATGCCATTTGATTTTTCCCTATAAGGATCTCTGATGTTTTTGTTTTTATATCTCAATTGTAGTTCTAAATTACAACCTGCTTTTTTTATTTGGCTCGCAGGGAGACATGCAAAGTATTTGCACAATAACGTGTGCAATAAGTGTACTCAGTTATGGTGTTTACGGCTTTTGCATATTCCTGAGTACCAGACTGATGTACTAACATGTGGAATTTCACTTCTGTATAATCCAGAAAGCACTGGTTAAAAATCCGAAAACATTTTATCCACCAATAACAGATCCCTAGATCAGCTGTTTTTTCTTCCCTCCCGATGCTTCATAAAAAACTTGAAGAGAACAAAGTAAATATTAGCCGTAACCATTACTTCTAAAATAAGTCTGGCCTAACAATTTGTTTCATGAGATTGTGGGCATCATTCCTAGTTTACAATTGTGTCTTATAGCAATGTTTCCTGTTACATACATAACAGGGATGCAATGGCAAAAGGACAATTTTTTTTCCTTTCTCTTAACATTTGTTTTAATTATTTTACATTTTGAATCCTAGACCGGGATCCTAATATGCTGTAGTAATCAGGAATGGTTTATTATATCGTGTGTTTCATTTTCTAGTGAAATGTCAAAATGCATGCCTGTATTCTTTTTAAATTTAAAGTTTTTGTAACTTTCCAATCCTCACCCATTCTGTCATTAGATTGCTTGCCTGGGACAATCTCTGGTAAATCTACAGGTCATACTAAATAAACATTGATTTCATAATTGTAAAAAAAAAAAAATATCAAGTTACGTACCTAGAGAGTCATTTTATAGAAGGGTATATACAGCATCAATACCATTTATAAAGCAATTAAAAAGGTGCACAAAATAATTTTAAATGGATATAAAGGCACTTTGCGAGGGATGTACAGTATGCGTGACTGATTTCCTAGCTGTATCATTACTCCTATTAAAGGTCTTTTAGTGCATCTGTTATCCCAAAATATTCCAGTTATTTTTTTTGTTTATTATAAAATAATTTTAAGACGGTTGTTAAATGCTGTTTTCTATGCTCTTCTCCATTACATCTATAATTTTATAGACCCTTCAAAATTGTTAAGAATGTGTTTAATCCATTGCAATAAAATACCAATTCATAGCTTTTCAGCAATACCAGAGCCCCTAGGTGAGGTTTGCAAGATGGGATATTTCTTTTGGACTTCCCATGGTATTCATCTGCTGACTGAACTTTAAGTTTACATGACAGGTGCGTAAAATCTGTCATTCCCAATAAGTGTTGTCATTACATCTTTATACACATATTACACCGTGCTGCTAGTGTATGTAGCAAAGTGCGAATACTGGATAAAAGAACTGAAGTATTATGAAAATAACAACACAAACAATCGCAAGGGCTCATAAAACAATTCTAAGAATGCTCACAATCTTTGTATAAAAGTTGTTTTAAAATCACATTTTTCATTCATGTGAGTCTGTAAATATTTACAATAAATTATTCATGGTTTTCAAAGTATTTTTAAGTGTCTTCAATCATTTTAATATACACATGTACATAAGTATTTATTTTTAAAGTTTCTGAAACATCTGTATGTGTGTTGAAATATATCCCTTCGATGGCGAGGGAAAATGCAGAAATGCTGCAAAAAAGAACAGCCATCCCTTCAAGACCCAAAAATTCTCTGGATTACCAATCTGATTGCTCACATGAATTGTTACGTCCCTGAATTTCAGTTTAAGTATCAGACCTCTATTTCATGATGCCTTTTTATTCAGAAAACAAACTATGCAGGAATGAGACTTCTCCAATAGACTACCGAGGTGTGCCACGCATACAGCAAAACAATTAGGGGGTAACCCTTTGTCTGTGCCATACATCTTGGAAAAAGTCGTGACCTTTTGCATCAGGCTTTTGTTTGCCTGGTTGGGCCACCTGTATCTGTACAAGACCCCCCTTCTCCGCTGATTGGTTTCTTACTTGTAGCTGTGCCTTGGGCAAATATACTAGAGAGCCCAGTCACTGGAGTGACTGTATAGGACTAGGATAGATATCTATCGGTGATCGGGAGAACACCAGGTGTTATGAGAGTGTGGGTGTACTTGTTTGTACCTTCATTTATGATTAGCCTTTGATTCAGTGATGCACCACTTAGGTCCAAGCCCTTTATGAGCATACCAGCAAGCTATTTGTGTGTGCACCACATAGGTCAAGTGAAGAAATCCATCAGCAATGAGGAAAGTGCTGGGCATGATGACCGTGGGAGATACCGATAATTCATAATAACTAAGACTGAACATAGCCAAAGATTGTACCAGTTTTTCTATAGTACTGCTATTTTCTCCTTTATAATTTTGGATGCTACTTAGGCTTCAAAAGGGTTAGGCGAATGTGGCTTATGTTGTTGTGTCATTAGTGGTTTTATTGTACACCAGGTTTTTCTTTTTGTTAAAGTTACAAGTATTTATACAGCGCCAACAAATTCCGTTGCAGAAGCACGAACAGGTGACCTAATAAATAATAAAACAAGGGGCAGGCGGCCCTGCCTGTAGGATAGTTGTCTTGCTAATACAGCACTTTATACAAGTCCTCAACCAGACATCCTGTGAGCTTACATTCTAAGGGACTAAGGCAAGTGAAACAAAAAGGGAACAGGGGGAGTGTGGAGAGAATTACCAGAGAGAATATAACAGACCCTGCATGATAGACCAAGAGCTTTAGGCATGATAAGGTTAAACCCAGAGAGAACTGAAGCAGCTGGAAAAAGGAGCCTATATAATTAGGGTAGGGGCTGGGTGTATGGGGCAGCAGAGAGAAGGATGGAAATGAAGTGTGGCTGTGGATAAGAAAATACAGAGTAGAGAGATGGCCATTTGAGCTAGTTTATTTTCAATAGCGCTTTTTTATCCACTGTACTTATACCCCATAATGATTGTGGTGTTTCACATAATTCTGAAAACAAACATATCTAGGCTTTGAATCCCACACCTTAAGTGGTCTAGTTATAAGATGTTCTTTACTGTAGACAAGGTCATGTTTTAATTGATCACCTCTTTTCCTTTGCACGGTTCTGTTATTGAGCAAGTTACCATAGACCGGTAATTGATTTTTTATGTTATCCTATCCTCTTAATACATTTTCTGTAATACAGAATATCAAATACAACTGTAGGTCGTTTGGCTGAGGTGATATTTGGATGTAGTGTTCAAGGTTAAAAAGTACCAAAAAAAATCGTAATATAAAAATCTATGGTATGGTAGAATTTGTTTTATGTGGTATAAAGTTGAATAATTCAAATGGCTGTAGGTCAAGAATTATTGAAGATTTTAGTTTCCATTTGTCACAGAGAGAAGTGCACAACAGCCACTATCAGGGTTATTCAGAGAGGTGAAAACCAGGAGAATTGCCAGAAGAATGAACAATTTAGCCCAAATGGCCGATTTGGAAAGTGAGATAAATGGGAGAATTTGACTGGTTTGGCTATTTTGACCTAGAATTTTCACTTCTCCAGTCATTCTCCTGCAGTTTCACCTCTCTCTGAATAACCTTGTATGAACCCTTTAGAAACTGATGCCATACCCTTATGATGCCACCAAAGACCACTACCATACACTTCACAACCAAGTATGTTTTGCTGAAAACAATATTAGTAGAAGAATCATTTGAAAGATGGGATGCATTGTCAAAACTTAAATGCAGGATAATTGGGAATATGGAATGTCAACGAGAGATAAAAATTGACATAATGTAAATGTGCACATTTAAAACTTTTCATGAAATATTGTTGATGAAAAACTTAGAGAATTTCCATTTTTGTGTCAAGTATGGTAAACGTGATAATGATAGATACATAAAAATGTTCAGCTATCCTGGCACAGGATGTGGCCCATTCGTCTTCTATGAAGCAGGAGCAACATGTTTACACAGGAATGATGCCAACTTGTCTTAGTATCTGAGGGAGAGTGAAGAAGCTTTGCCCTTGTCTGCAATAGGGAGCGTTCCTTGGCTGTCTTATAATGTACTAGAAACCACTAGCACCAGTACTGGTTTATTGTGCAGCCTACACAGCAAATTTCAAAGTGTTAATTTCACACTAGCAGTGTAAAAATCAACACTTTTCCAGGGTTTATATAGGTCCACACTACATAGAGTTAATTTTACACTTTAAACAGGGTTAATTTTTCAACACTTGCATTGTGTTTTTTTAATCCTGAAAGGCTCCATCTACACTAAATAGTGTTACACATCTAGTGTAGTTTCAACACTTAAGAGTTGTTTTTAACACTAATATAGTGTTCATAGATGCCCAGATTAAGGTATTTACACACGGTTCAAATAAATGGTCACTCATCTTAAAAGAACAGCCAACAAATAGTATCTGTTTGACCTTTTATTTTCAAAGATAACAAACCATCACAAAAGTCAACGAATCGCAAACAAACATGCATAAAGGTACAATATATTCACCTTCGGACCCTTATGGAATTTTGAGATCAAAAGGACAGTAGAATGTTAAATCATTGGGTTTAATAAGTTCACCCAACCCACACTATCTCTGTACTTTAAATGCATGAAGATGCTCTGAAAAATTTGCCCACAATAAAATATACAGTGTTGTTATTGAAAAGTATTTTGCGAATCTGACTGAACACAGGAATTTCATCCTCAATGTCATTGCATAGAACTAGGTCTTGTCTATATTCTGTCCCATCTATGTTAACCCAGTTCATGGAATGCATGGGATTCTGTAGAATTTCTGACAACTTTTCACCAACATCAATGTCATCCCAACAGAATGTTTTCATGGGCCCACACTCAATTTGTGTCAATGGGATTGTTTCCCAAAGATAGCCTATTGACGTCTGATGACTTTTTGCCAGAGATTTAGTGAGGTTTTTGAAATTGGGTGTATTCTTAAAAACTTTATGCTTTGCCTCGAACCTCATGCTCCACATGTGCACTAACAGACCAATTTTACGAATGCAGGCAGGATAATGGATCATAAAATGATGTTTGGGTAACAGATTCTTGCGTGGATACAATTCTTTAAACAATTCATGGTGCTCAATAATCAAGTACTTCAGGAGGACAGTCATGCCTGCAGTGATCCATTGCCATGCCAGGGTACCGGGGTGGCACCTCTGTCAAGGATTCAGTGTATGGGGGTTTAGTTCAAGCCTAGTATGCAGTGATAAAGGAGAAGGGAGGCGGATACCAGGAGTAAAGCAACAGAAGGTTTATTTAAACAGGGAACAATGACCAGGATAAACCAAGGGGAACAATGAATAATATATATCAACTGGGAGAGACAGGAATGGGACGGATTGAATATTCACAAATAGGACTGATAAAGACGTAGACCGAATAATGACTAAACCAAAAGGGGACCATGAATAATGCATTAAGAGGTTTGAGAGAGGGATGGAATAGATCAGATATACACAATAATGGGGCAAAGCAGGCAGGGCTGAGGAATAGGTATTACCAGCGAGTCCCCTAGAGTAAAGGAATTGCGTGCAAAGCTTTAAAACTAGTTTAAAAGTTAAAGTGTTTCTGCTGTCAAAGTTTGCATGCAAATTGCCACTCTTTGATATCTCATTTAAGAGTCACACACGGTTTCTATCTATCGTTGAAGTTCAAGTTATTATGTGCACAAGGTGGTTGTACCAGACAGTTTTGTACGTATTCAGGTTTTCGAAAACATTTAAACAGTGTCCACACTGCTGATGTTAGTCCAGCTTTTGATTCGCTCTGTAGTGAACAGCCAACTCAAAATGTTGCTATTAATAAGTCAGGTTCTTTGTATGTTGGAGAAAGTGATCCCCAAGTTGCTCCCATAGACTCTGTGGAGGGAAATGTCACCCATTCCAGGAGACAAACTGTAGATACACTGTATGTGCCTCCATTGTGGCCAAATTAGAGTGCAGTGGGGTGGCCAATAGCTTGGTGTCATCAGTTGTTTCAGAGCTTGAGGAATTCACCACAGATCTGCATAACCAAATTCACCAGGATGTTATTCCGTCTCAAAATCCTGCCAGATCAGCAGTCGAAGATAGTTTCGGTAATTTTGCCAGCCCCTTCTCCCTGTTTAACACAGAAACTAAAAGAACTAAATATGTCATGACCAAATGGGGTGTAGTTGAGCCAGTAGAAATTATGCTTTGCATGAGGTATGACGCTAGGAGAAACAAAGAAACAAGATTTTATGATCAGGTCCCAGTAAAAGATACATTTGTGTATGTCCCTATATTGGAAACCTTAAAATGTATGTGTCAAAATGTAGATGTATGTAGACTGCTGGCGCAATTTCAAGGGAGACAGAAATCACATTTTGAGGATTTCTGTGATGGAGGTTTATTCAAGAGTCATCCACTCTTCTCAAAACATCCCAGTGCTTTACAAATTCAGGTGTATTACGATGAATTTGAAACGGCAAATCCTCTTGGTTCTAAACGTGGGTTTACACAAAGTTTGTGCTCTTTATTTTGTACTGAGAAATCTACTGCCAAAATTCAATTCAGTGCTTATGAATATCCATTTGATAGCACTATTTCATTCTCAAGACTTAAAAAAGTATGGCTTTGACCCCATTTTGGAACCGTTGATTCATGACATAAACATTCTGGAGACAGATGGGGTTGAACTACCCATATCCACAAGTAGAGTTTATGGGACAATATGTCAAATAGTTGGTGACAACTTGGGGATGCATTCAATACTTGGGTTTACAGAATCGTTTAGTGGCAATTATTTCTGCCGTCTATGTTTGACTACAAAAACAGATGTCCAGTTTCTGTACAATGAGGATGATGTTAGGGTTGTTTTGCGTGATCGTACAATTTATGAACAGCATTGCATCGAATTGGAATCTGACCCCCAACTCAAGTCAACACATGGCCTCAAAAGAAACTCAACACTCAATAGCCTGCAGTATTATCATGTCTGCCACAACTATTCTCTTGATGTGATGCATGATATTCTGAAAGGAGTTGCTCAATGTGTCATCAAAGACTTGAAGTGCTGCAGTGCTTGCAAACCCAACTTTGCTTTTAACTGAAAAATAATTTCAAATACACATGAACATAGGATTTTAATTAATATTTCATATATATTTAAGTCAAACATCAATAGCAAGAGACAAGTCCTGTGCACTTCTGATGTCATGCCTCTAAGGCTAGGGTCAGACTGAGGCAGTGCGAACGCGCGTTCTGGCGCACTTAATCACGGCCGCACTAGCAGCAAATGACAGGCAATGACGGCCAATATACGAAGTACGGTCGCACAAAAGTCCGGCTGCGCAACGCAAGTGGAAAATGAACGCATTTTTTCGAGAACGTGAAACCGCAGGTACTGACGTACAGAGTGCGCTGCGTCTGCTAGTGGCGTGTGTGTGTGATTAGGAGACGTCAGACGCTGCTAATGTCCGGCCAACATAACGTCCAGACGCAAAAAGGGTTTTATTGATGATCCGTACAAAATCACGGACGAAAATGCGCATAGTATGACCACTATCACGTATTCTGTGAAAAAATGCGTCCATTCGTTCAAACGCACTTTTTCACAGACAACATAAAAATGCGTTCGTCTGACCCTAGCCTAAACCAGCTGCTAGATGATGGTTTTAATAAGCACATTAGCACAAGATAATTAAACTTACCTTCATGGGGAAAATTTTTGAATGTAAAGTCGCTAAGCAATTTTACAAATTTCTTCACACCTTGATACTTGACTTTAATCAACAGCTGTTGAAAGAAAATGCAAATCACATTACGCAATGTTACAAAACAGAGAGCCAATCTGCAATGTAATCACTTGAGGGGTTATTCAGAAAGCACCGAAATTTCAGTGCTTTCTCGTTCGGCACACTTCGGTGATTCCAGTTTGACGACTCTGCGGTGAATTCAGTATTCACCAAAGGGTACCCAAAGTACTCCGAATGTGGAGCCCATCGCAGATTGTCGATGAGCCACCGCACACCGCGGAAAATAGTCGATGATCTGCCGAACTGGGGGAAAAAACAGAACTCTGCTATTCTTTAAAAGGCGTTTAAAACAATACAAATGCATGAATGTGTGGAAATAATAAAAAGGGTTCTATATAAAAATAATTCTCTCTGTTACAGAACAAAAAAGGCCTTTAAAAAAATAAAAAATGTCACCAAAAAAAAATCAATCATTAAAAACGCTGCTGAAAATGAATAAACTGTTGAATATAAACGATATGTTTTTTTTTTACATGAAATGCTATGGGATTCACCTGATTAAACCTGTCGAACTAAATCACCGAAAATCTTGGCATTTCGCCAACATTTCAGTGCAGTTCGGCATTCGGTGATTAGCTTAACCATTACTTCTCAAAAGCACACTATCTCTACTGCAGAACGCCACCAAATGACGGTGAACTGCACCGTATTTCGCTCTCTGTTTGTCAGGATTTGGCGAATTGGCAATTTAGTGAATAGACGAACTGCCCCGAAATTGCAATGTATGGGGAAATTCCTCATTCGGTGCATTTCTAGTGGCAAGTTCAAAGCTCTATGAATATCATCTTAGGTTTTTACAAAACCATCGCAAATTCGGTTTGAAGCTTGATAACGCGGCGTCGGAGTAAAAGTTGTAATGGTCACCACCATTAGCCTATCTTTTATAATTATCAAGCTATTTGTCTTTTCTCAAATGTTACTTTGGAGTGAAGTTGAAGAATTTGGGGACATTGTAGATTAAGCGCACGCATTAAATACATATACAGTAGGGCTGTGCAATATGGACAAAATAATATTGCGATTTTTTTTGAAAGAATATTGCGATTGCGATTTTATTTGCGATTTAGGCTGGGGTCAGACCAGCGCACTTTTAACATGCGTTCTGGTGCACTTAATTACGGCCGCACTAGCAGCAAATGACGGCCAATATACGAAGTACGGTCGCACGAAAGTCCGGCTGCGCAACGCAAGTGGAAAATGAACGCATTTTTTCGAGAACGCAGAACCGCTAGTACTGACGTACAGAGTGCGCTGCGTCCGCTAGCGGTGTTTATGTGTGATTTGGAGACTTCAGACCCTGCTCGTGTCCGGCCAACATAACGTCCAGACACCCAAAGTTTCCTGGTTTGGATCCGTAAAAAATCACGCACGAAAATGCGCATCGTATGACCGTTTTCGCGAATTCCATGAAAAAATACGTCAATGCGTTCGGACGCACTTTTTTACGTTCGCGTGTAAAAATGCTTTCGTTTGACCCTAGCCTTAGGCAATTGTTTTTGCTTTTTCAAACATGCTACATACATTCTAAATGTATTCAGTGCACAAGAAGTGCATAACAAAACATTTCACAATGAAATAACATAGTATTAAAAGTTTAATAAACAAAACTGTAGTAAAATTGTCTTTAAAACAGACAACATAAAATAAATTAAGATTAACTAAACTAAATTCCAGTCATAATAAATAAACTTCAAAACAGTTTTTCAGTGCACACATTTCTCAATGAAATAACATACTGTACAATAGTACTAACTGCTTGATAAACAAAACTGTAATAAATTGTCTTAAAAACAGACATGAAATAAATAAAGATTAACTAACCTCAACTCCAGTCATGACAATAAATAAAAACTAACAGAAATCAAAACCAAAAAACAGATTGCTCTCTTAAAGGTTTTTTGCAAGAAAATACAGCATGTCCACCATTTCTGGTTTTAAGCATGTCACCACATTTCCCCCAGTACTAAACACTCTCTGAAGGTGAGCTGGTGGCAGGAATACAAAGATACTTTTGTGCAACCTTGCTCATTCTTGGAAAATTTATCTGATGGAGTCTCCACCATTTCAGAGGATCTTCCTCACTGTCAATGGATGGAGAAAGCAGGTAGCTGTTTAACTCAGAGGCTAGGGCTTCTTCAAGTCACAGAGCTGCTGGCATGGCTGATGTCGTTTTGAAGAAGCTTCCTAAGGACTTCCGTGCTTTTTTGCCTGGTGGAGGTAGATGGATGTCAGGATTCTCTCTGCATGTGTTACTCACAGATTCATATGTATCCTTTGACATACAGAACAGAAAGAAAAGATTAAAAAGCCATATAAAAGAGTGTTTATCTAAGGAGATGACAGTTTCATCCAGTTTACATAAATTAACTCACCTTGTGTGAACTCATTTCCATGTCAGATATGACCCTGGCCTTAATGTTTGGAAGTTTATCCTCATCAGTGTAGCTAGTTTTGAATCTTGGATCCAAAAATGTTGCTGTATCCAGAAGCTCTTAGGTAGTTTCATCCTCATAATGTTTGTTGATGTAGTTCAGAATTTTTGATTTTATAGTCTGTGTCAAGTCAGTATCTTCATCCTCCACTGCAAGAATCTTAGTGTTGAGCAGGTGAAGAACCGGTTTCACATACGACACACTGATGTAGTTTTCATTGGAAAGGGCATCCGTGAACTCCTGAAGTGGACCCAATGCCTTACTTACAGATTCTAGAACATCTGTGTCTTGCCATTGGGGAACTAGGTGTCTTGTTTTACGGTCAGCTGAAAGGACCAGACAATGCCCTCTGTTGCTCCAAAACCCTATCTATCATTTGTTGCATTGAGCCCCATCTTGTTGGGCATGAGGTTATGAGGACATGTTGGGGAAGCTTGAGTTCTTCCTGGGCTTCGGCTAACATCTTCTGTTTTTTCCAACTGTGGGAAAAATGTCCCACTAGCATTTTGCACAAGCCATTGGCTCGGGAAATGCCATGTTCATCCTTGATTGCATTTTCTAAAAAATAAAAAATTGCAAAACATGATTAAAATGTGTATTTCATTCATTTAAATATAAAATTATTGAGTAACACTTTACAATAAGGTGCTATTTGTTAACAACTAGTTAATACATTAGCTAAAATGAACTGACAATGAACAATACTAATATAGTATTAATGTTAGTTCATGTTAATTTTAGCATTTATTAATACATTATTAAAATCAAACATTGTCATTGTTAACATTAGTTAATGCACCATGAACTATCATGAATAGCTGTATTGACATGAACTAACATTAACAAGAATGAATAAATGCTGAAAAAAATTGTTTTTTGTTAGCTAATGGATTAGAATTTGTGGCAAGTGGCGACATATATGCAAATTCATTCTCCGCCAGTAGGAGGCGCTTAGAGCGGGACAGAGAGCGGTTTCCTTAACGCTGTATACAAAGCAACGCTCGGCTGCTTTATCAGGCATTACATGCAAAATAAAAAGAAAATGACATCCAAAAATTTCTGAGGACAGTTGGTTTTTCTTCAGAAATAACTCCACAAATAATTCAATGTAAGGAAAACACTGCAATTTACTACTGTTAACAAATAGCACCTTATTATAAAGTGTTACCAACTATGGTACAAGTTGAAAATGCTATTACAAAACATTATAATACGTGTTCATATTAAACATCTTTGCGCAATTTGTTTCTTAACCCCTTCACTGCTGAGCCCTTTCACGTCTTAAAAAAACATGTTTGTTTTTTTTCACTTTAAACATGGTCATGTTTGGTATCATTGTAAAGGCCATGCTCTGGCCTTTCTAATGATACCAAACATGGCCCTTCTAGCTGCCAACAGTTGGAAGATATCGGTGTTCAAATGAACCCCCTATCTCCACCCCTATCTTTCCTTATGAGTTAATGAGGACGTTCCCCACACGTCCTCAGCAGTGAAAGGGTTAATAAAAAGTATGCTCTGCAAAGTGTCCTAATGTAAAGTATACATTACTTAATGTAATTTGTAAAGTATAATAAATGTATAATAAAATCTAACTTACCAATTGCCAAATGCAGTCTGTGTCTGAAGCACTGCAATCGTGTCCAGTTGTTCAAACTAGTGACAGCCTTCACTATATTAGTTCCATTGTCTGTGGTGATAGACACTTGTTGCTCTTCACAAAGTCCCCATGATGCTAAAGCTTCTTTTAAACCTTCAGATATATTTTCTCCAGTGTGATCTTCTGGGAAGAATGCTGTTTGCAAACATCGACTTTTCATTTCAAAGTTGTCATTAATATAGTGGACCGTTAAACTCATGTACGGCTCCATCGTTCTGCTGGACCACATATCTGTGGTCGTGGCGTAGTATTTCACCTTGAGCTCATATTCAACGCCCGCCTTACACTTCTCATACATTTCGGGAATAGCAAATCGTGTGAAATGAGTGTGAGATGGCAGCTGGTATCTTTTGTCGAGTGTTTGTATTAGTCTTCGGAAGCCGTCTTTACTGACGATGTGCGCAGGCATCATATCTTTGCATATATGATAGGTGACTGCGTCGGTAATTTCTTTGTGCCATTTTGATCCTTATAAGGCATGGCGCTTGCAAATGCTTGAACAATGGATACTTGTTCAATCTGTTCAGGCTGGCTTTGATGTGTGCTTTTGTTTGTTTCGTTGGACTTTGTCAACATGCATTGATCATGCAGTTTTTTATGGCGCTGTTTTAAGTGTTGGAACAGATTTGTAGTATTGCTCCGTTTCATTGGAATAATCATTTCACAAGTCTTGCAAATTACCTTGCTCTGTGACACATCCTCTCTCCTGAATCCAAAATACTCCCAAACGACTGACGTTGAATTTCTCTTTGGCACCAAATCATTTTTATTTTGACCTGCATCCATATTTTATGTTCTTTCTTCCCGCTCGCCTATTCGGTTCTCCCGCTCAGCTTCGTTGTGCGCTGCGTGAGCTCTGATTGGTTAACATCTTAAAAACATGCGCAATTGCGCACAAGAACTTATTCTGAATAAAAATATAAATAAATGAATTAGGGCTGGTACTGATTAAAATTTTTCTGTTCGATTAATCAAATTTTTTTTAATTGATTAATCGATTAATTTCGATAAATTATAGCGCACCTACAGATCAGAAAAGAAAAACTTAAAAAAAGGATATAACATTGCTCCACAGTAATAAAACTCACAGCAATGTGCGGTGTGTATGAGCGTATCACAGAATCCCAGCAATAAAACTCACTGATGGATATATTGCCCCAGCTCACATGGATATATTGCTTGGCCCAGCTCACATGGATATATTGCTTTGCCCCCAGCTCACTTGGATATACTGCCCCAGCTCATGGATATACTGCCCCAGCACATGGATATACTGCCCCAGCACATGGATATTGCACCAGCACATGGATATTGCACCAGCTCATGGATACTGCACCAGCTCATGGATACTGCCCTAGCACATGGATACTGCCCCAGCTCATGGATATGCCCCAGCACATGGATATACTGCCCCAGCTTATGGATACTGCCCCAGCTCATGGATATTGCCCCCAGTTTATGGATACTGCCCCAGCACATGGATACTGCCCCAGCTCACCTCTTTGCGCCGCGTGTTCGGCTCCCTGTGAGCTTCCGGCGGCATGGAGCTTGGGCGGTCACCTGGAGGAACCACGTGACGAGCCGCGAGAACACGGCTGTACACGTGGTTCCCCCTGCGAGTGCCCAAAGCTCCATGCCGCTGGAAGCTTACAGGGAGCCGAACACGTTAATTTCCGCAGCCCTAAAATGAATAGATAAAATCGCAGCCTTATGCGGTTTAGAAATCGCATGTGCTTAAATCGTGATTTTTTTTGCGAATGCGATTAATTGCACAGCCCTAATTAGGGATAGACCGATATGGTTTTTTCCAGGCCGATACCGATTACCGGCCGCCTCTCTGGCCGATAACCGATATCAGGGGTCGATATTCTGTGCACTTAAATTTTTGAAAACGAACACAATTTCACACAAATCTGGTATAAACTGAACATGTTTATTCATATTTTAAACATTAAATTAGGGGGTCGACCGACCCTGCATGCAGATCTCGGAGAGAGCAGGGTAAGACCCGGTCACCGGCCTTAAAAAAAGGTTTACTGTATGATTAACTGTATATCGCTAGCTAGCTGTCTGTTCCTTTTTAAGTAATTACAACCAGTGTGTGCTGCTGAGGGCTCTGCTCCCTTCACTAGCCCCACGCAGTCATGCACTAACCAACCCCACTAGCTGCAGCAGCTCCCCCTCCTTCCTCAGCTCCATCTTTAAAGCCCCGTTGCTCCGTCCACTGACTCCATCCATCATGAGCAGTTACGGCCCGGGACACAGCACTGCAACCCAGAGCTCAGCCTGACCTGAAGCCCCCTTAAACACAGCCCTGCCTGAAGTTCAACCTGCAGCAGGTGAAGAAAAAATGGCCCACAGCTGTGTGTGTGCACTTCAGTCTGCAGTGCACACACACAGCTGTGGGCCATTTTTTCTTCACCTGCTGCAGGTTGAACTTCAAGCAGGGCTGGGTTTAAGGGGGCTTCAGGTCAGGCTGAGCTCTGGGTTGCAGTGCTGTGTCCCGGGCCGTAACTGCTCATGATGGATGGAGTCAAGGGATGGAGCCGAGGAAGGAGGGGGAGCTGCTGCAGCTAGTGGGGTTGGTTAGTGCGTGACAGACAGTGACTGCGTGGGGCTAGAGAAAGGGAGCAGAGCACTCACAGCACACCCTGGTTGTAATAATTACTTAAAAAGCGATACATGCGATAAACAGAGAATACAACTTTTTTTCAGGGCGGTGACCGGGTCTTACCCTGCTCTCTCCGAGATCTGCATGCAGGGGCAGGGTTTCCGGATATGCTGCTGACGCGAGGACCATGTGGTGGGCGGCGTAGCTCCTCACTGGTCGGCTTCTCCTGCAAAGGAACAAGAACATTGCATCCGCTTCGCACTGACCGAGCGCCCTGGGGAGCGGCAAGTAAAAATCGGTAATATCGGGGACCTGAACACCGATACCGATAAACTGGAAAAACTCCAAAATCGGCCCAAAATATCGGTAGATCCGATAATCGGTCGATCCCTAGCCCTAATATACAGTATATAACATGAGAAAACATGAACAGTTAATATCATACATGACCAGGGAATAAAGGTTTAAAAAAGCGTTTCTTCACAGTATTTTCTTGCTGGGATACCTTGCGCTATATTACCAGCAGCAATGTCTTAGTTTGGAGTTACTGCGATGCGTCTCTTGTTAATTCCTCTGGCCTCTGCCCATCCAAAGTTCCGCTTTATACGTGCACATTTTATTCTCAATAAGGGTTCGTGCGTTAACTGAATTCTGTTCCTCTGTTCGAGATTATTTGCGGGGAAAAAATGCACGACTAAAATGAAACATTAAATCATGCAATGCATTTCATTGATCATTTTCCTGCTAATATAACTTTATACCAGAGTAGTGCGGTATGCAATGATACCTTTTTATTGTACTAACCTAATATTTAAAGGGTTATTAAAAGAGCAGCGAAATGTCCCTGACTTCACTTCAGGGTGATTCCAGTTCACCAGCCCTGTGGGGAATTCAGCATTAACCACAGGGTCACTGAAGTGCGACGAATCATCCCGGCGAATTGGCTGTGATGAAGGTAGTGAACACCTGCAATGAGCAGGCGAACGCCGCCGAGGATCCCCCGAGCAACCGCAATCAGTTGCTGAGAAAAGCCAAGCAGCCACCAAACAGTTTTTTTTTTTTTTTAAAAAAATGCAACTTTTAAATGGGGTTTAAAGAGAAAAGTACTGCACGAATGAATAATATTAAAAAGGTCTGTTACAGAATAAATAAAATAAAAATTTCCCCAAAAAATGCTTTAAAAATTCTAAAATGTAAATTAAGAGCCTGTTTGCTGTAAATGAAAAGAATAAAGTTTTTTTTAAAATAATTTTTAAAAAGTGGATTTTTTTTTTACATTGAAGCCTATGGGATTCGCCTGCTTAAAACTGGTGAAAAAAAAAATCGGAGAATATCTGGGCATTTTGCCAACTCTTCACTGCTGTTAGGGGCTCTCTGAATAGATTAACCACTACTTCTATGGAACAATTTCGCCACCGGCGAAAAAGGAGCAAACGACCGCTAGCTGCACCGTCTTTCTCCAACATTTCTCCAAATTTTGGAGAACTTGAAGCTCCCTCAATAGGCTAATTGCCCCAAAATTGCAGTGAACAGCTAAATTCACCATTCACTGCAATTTCGTGGACAATTCACTGCTCTTTTGAATCCCTTTAAAAGAACATAGTTCAAATCATAGTTACAGGCCCCCAAAAGATTGCAAGTCCCTTGAATAGGATTTGTTTTAAATAAATAAAAGTTATGACATATAAAATCATTACATTCTTACATATCATTTCTAAAAAAAGTCCTTTTCACCCCATTTCATACTTGCATATAATATCCTGTAAATTACATTTTCTATTACTTACTTATGCCCACTTCACCCACCCTCCATTTCATGTCCAGTTTACCATTTCATGCTCTGTCACCCCTTATTTCATCCCCCACATTTTAGACCCCCTTCTCTCATTTAAACCTCCCTTTACCCCTCATTTCAGCCTCCCTTCACCTCTCATTTAAACCTCCCTTCTCCCCTCATTTCAGCCTCCCTTCACCCCTCATGTCAGCCTCCCTTCACCCCTCATTTCTGCCTCCCTTCACCTCTCATTTAAACCTCCCTTCTCCCCTCATTTCTGCCTCCCTTCACCGCTCATTTCAGACCCCCTTCTCTCATTTCTGCCTCCCTTCACCGCTCATTTCAGACCCCTTTCTCTCATTTAAACCTCCCTTCACCCCTCATTTCAGCCTCTCCCCCTTCATCCCCTTATTTAATCAGTCTTCCCCTAATTTCAGCCTCCCCTCTTCATTTCTCTCGTCCCCCTCCCCTTCACCTCATCAACAGCAGCAGACAGCTTCGACTCTTTCTCCTGCGCATCTACCACCGAAGTGAACAGGATCTGGCTGTTGATTGGAGCTCAACTCTAACAGGAAACATGTGATCTCCATGCTCTCGGTGGGGTTTTTTCAATAAATTTTAATGTAACAAACAACCAATAGGCAATAATTCTGAACACTAAACATTTTGCAGCGTTCCCGCTGTGGCCCGAGCCCGAACGCCGCCGCCGCACATTGCCGGCGGCCGCGTGCTTCCTGTTACAACGGCTGGTGACAGGAGGTGGAGCCGCTCGCCTGGCTGTTTCATAGATCCCAGGCGAGCGGCTGCACTTCCTGTCAGCGGCCGCTGAAGCAGGAAGCACGCGGCCGCTGAAGCAGGAGCAGCAAAGGTGAGCTGGGCTGGGGACAGTATCCATGAGACCTGGGGGGGGACAGTATCCATGAGACCTGGGGGGGCATATCCATGAGACCTGGGGGGACAGTATCCATGAGACCTGGGGGGACAGTATCCATGAGACCTGGGGGGGGCATATCCATGAGACCTGGGGGGGACAGTATCCATGAGACCTGGGGGGGCATATCCATGAGACCTGGGGGGAGGCATATCCATGAGACCTGGGGGGACAGTATCCATGAGACCTGGGGGGGACAGTATCCATGAGACCTGGGGGGGCATATCCATGAGACCTGGGGGGGACAGTATCCATGAGACCTGGGGGGGACAGTATCCATGAGACCTGGGGGGGCATATCCATGAGACCTGGGGGGGCATATCCATGAGACCTGGGGGGGACAGTATCCATGAGACCTGGGGGGACAGTATCCATGAGACCTGGGGGGGCATATCCATGAGACCTGGGGGGAGGCATATCCATGAGACCTGGGGGGGACAGTATCCATGAGACCTGGGGGGGCATATCCATGAGACCTGGGGGGGACAGTATCCATGAGACCTGGGGGGACAGTATCCATGAGACCTGGGGGGGCATATCCATGAGACCTGGGGGGGACAGTATCCATGAGACCTGGGGGGGGCATATCCATGAGACCTGGGGGGGGACAGTATCCATGAGACCTGGGGGGGGCTTATCCATGAGACCTGGGGGGGACAGTATCCATGAGACCTGGGAGGGGCATATCCATGAGACCTGGGGGGGCATATCCATGAGACCTGGGGGGGCATATCCATGAGACCTGGGGGCAGTATCCATGAGACCTGGGGGGGCATATCCATGAGACATGGGGGGGGGACAGTATCCATGAGACCTGGGGGGGGCATATCCATGAGACCTGGGGGGACAGTATCCATGAGACCTGGGGGGGCATATCCATGAGACCTGGGGGGGCATATCCATGAGACCTGGGGGGGACAGTATCCATGAGACCTGGGGGGGCAATATCCATGATAGCTGGGGCATATCCATGAGAGGTGGGGCATATCCATGAGAACTGGGGGGGCAATATCCATGAGACCTGGGGGGGCAATATCCATGAGACCTGGGGGGGCAATATCCATGAGAGCTGGGGCATATCCATGAGAGGTGGGGCATATCCATGAGACCTGGGGGGGCAATATCCATGAGACCTGGGGCATATCCATGAGACCTGGGGGCAATATCCATGAGACCTGGGGGCAATATCCATGAGACCTGGGGCATATATCCAAGAGACCTGGGGGCAGTATCCATGAGAGCTGGGGCATATATTCAAGAGACCTGGGGGCAGTATCCATGAGAGCTGGGGCATATATTCAAGAGACCTGGGGGCAGTATCCATGAGAGCTGGGGCATATCCAAGAGACCTGGGGGCAGTATCCATGAGAGCTGGGGCATATCCATGAGACCTGGGGGCAGTATCCATGAGACCTGGGGGCATATCCATGAGACCTGGGGCATTATCCATGAGACCTGGGGGCAGTATCCATGAGACCTGGGGCATTATCCATGAGACCTGGGGCATATCCATAAGACCTGGGGGCATTATCCATGAGACCTGGGGGCAATATCCATGAGACCTGGAGCATATCCATGAGAGCTGGGGGCATTATCCATGAGAGCTGGGGCAATATATACCCATATGAGCTGGGGCAATTATATCCATGTGAACTGGGGAAAATATATCCATATAACCAGTGTTGTGTATATTATTCTGGGGGTTCAGCGCTGTGTATATTATTCTGGGGGCACAGTGTTGTGTATATTATTCTGGGGGTCTGTGCCTGGATATATATATATATTGTATATAAAATGCGTTAGTCCAGTTGCCACAATAACGAGTATACCTGTACGTAGTGATACCTTTCACTGATCAGTATAGTTTCCAGTTTACACGCTTGAAAGCTTGTCTTTTAAATGTAAAGTTAACCCAATAAAAATGGTATCACTGGCACGCACTGCTATACTCGTGATATATATATATATATATATATTTTCTTCAGGTAATGGGGGTTGTGGAATTCGTGGGTGAGTTCCCTCACTTTTTTTCCCAGGACTTGACCCCTGGGTTTAATAAGCTGATTCATTACATTAACATAGGCCCTGTTAGGGCTGTTACCATCCTCTAGAGTTTTCATGCATTATCTGTTTTAAATTCACAACATTTAACCCCTTCATGACTAGACTGTTTTGGCCATGTTGTACGCTAATGACAGTGGCTGTTCTGCAGTGCTTGTATTTAGCTGTAATTTTTCTCTCATTTACTGTACCCACACAAATTATGTATTTTTTTTCAGGACAAGAACAGCTTTCATAAGATACCATTATTTTGTTATCACAAAATGTATTATAAGAAAATAAAATATGGGGAAAAATTTGAAAAATATATAACTTTTCTTGAATTTTAAATTTACTTCTCTAAAAAAGCTAACAGGAACACTTTGAATCACAGAAATAGAAGCTCCAGCACCCCTACATTTCCCCCCAAGGTAACCCCTTTTCCTGCTTTTTCATCACTGCAAGCAATAATCAAACAGAAGAAAGAGGTTAAATAAATCTGAGCATATTGTATTGCCCTATATACTTCAGTTTTCATCCCTCTGCCTGTCTCAGGAGACATATCAATAATAAACTCAAGTGATACAATTCCATTGACAGTCCTACATTTATATTGAAAACCCTCCAGCATGTTTCACAGAACACATGATAGGCGACAGATCATGAGCCATTCTGTAATGCCCCGCTCCGCGGTCCGCTCCCGGTCCGGACCGCCATGCTGGGACACACGCTATACTCACCCGAGGTCCCTCGTGGCTCGCTACTCTGCGTTCCCGGTCCACAGAATTAAGAAGGAAGCCCAGGGTACGCCCCACATCACCGACCAGATCCCAATGCCGGGAGTGGAAGCGCGCATGCGCGAACGCATGCCTCCCTAAGTAACAAAAGGCCTGGGACTCTGGCGCCTTCGGCTGGCCGATTATGGGTACTGCTTGACACCTGTTCTGGAGATCCTCGTATTCCTCCCATTGACCTACCAAGACCTCAGGTATCTCAACTCCACCTACGATACCCAGATGAAAGGTGTTCCTATGATCCTCTGAACCCTATTTAAACCTGCCGCCCTTCTCAACTCATTAACTAGGTTATACTGTTGCCCTTACACTTCAGTTTCCTAGTGCTCCTCGTGTTCCTGACCACGCTGTCTTCTTCTGATCATCGACCCGGATTGCCATATCGACCACGCTGCCTTCTTCTGCCCATCGACCCGGATTGCCATATCGACCACGCTGCCTTCTTCTGATCATCGACCCGGACTGCCATATCGACCACGCTGCCTTCTTCTGCCCATCGACCCGGATTGCCATATCGACCACGCTGCCTTCTTCTGATCATCGACCCGGATTGCCACATCGACCACGCTGCCTTCTTCTGCCCATCGACCCGGATTGCCACATCGACCACGCTGCCTTCTCCTGACCATCGACCCGGATTGCCACATCGACTACGCAGTCTTCTTCTGCCACCTTAGTTACTATCTCATTTTTTGGAACTTTTGTTACTTGATTTGTATTCCTTGCCTATTCATTAGAACCCCTACTCCTCAAGAAGACCACCTCAGGTATACCGTTGTTCTGGACTTAAGTCACATTCCTTTTTGCTTCACTAAACTTGTTTATTTCTACATTGTCTCCTGGCTTCCTTACTCCCTCAGCTTGCCATTGGGTTCCATACTCATACCACTACACAGGGGCCTCAAACCCTGCATTCCACATTCCTTCCCTTCTTCATACTCGTTCATTCTGTCATCCTGATGCAGATTGTGTCATGTACCTAACCCAGGACCATGTAAAAAGACCAGTGTCAAACATTTACCCCTGCTGTCACCTAGACCTGGCAGCACTTTTCGTGCTCTGCCTTGTTATATAAGGGAGGTGACCCAGAGCCTCCTTGCCTTGACATCACACTGGCTGTTCATGGCTATTCCTTGACTCTATGCTCCTGATTGTTTGTTGTATTGGGCTCTTGCTACCCTTGCGTTTAATGCCATTCCCATCTGTATAGCGTATGTATCAACGCCTGCTGTGTTTCACCTGCCACCTGTTGTCACGGCCCGCGGCGGCGCAAGAACTCACATACCAGTGCTGCCCCATCGTGAAGTTCAGGGCAGCACTTTTCATATATGGTTCTGCTTCAACTCAGCACTTATGCAAGCTGTACAGGTGCTTCTCATCAGCCTCAGGACTTGCCTACATAACCAAGCCGCACCCTTCCCAAGATGCTTCTGCATCAATCAATGCTCAGCCCTCATGAGAGGAAGCTACTTGAGAACCACTTGCTGTTGATGAATGAGAAAAGTGTTCCTTTAATATTACTTTACTTTACTCTATTTTTATTTTAAATACTAGGGTTTTTTTATGTGCCATCCTACTTTCTATAAAATACAATTTTGTTGTTTTTTTTAAGTTTAGCAGTTTGGGGATTTTTATCTATTTTATCTATTTTTCTTGTGTTGTTTTATTCATTTATCCATTAATTCTGTGATATATATATATTTTTGTGTAATGGGAGGACTTTGAGTCCCTTTAAAGCAGTGTATTATAGGATTGTATTGAGGGTGTTATCACAGGAGAAGATTAAAGTAATAGTGAGTTTGTGTATTTTGCTTCATATGGTGTATATTGTAGGGGGATGTGAGATATGGGGCTTGTTGGGTTTCTCTGTTCAGTGTTTAAGGCAAGGTTCAATTTTAAAACTTCATACAAAGAATCAAACCAAGTGACATCTTGAATGATAAAGTAAAATGCATCACAGATAATCCCAACCCTTTATTGCCACTCCTGCAACACGCTTACAAAAAGTTGCTCCAGAGTGTGTGAAGGACAGACACGTCTGTTTGCACAATCCGACATTAACAACAAAACTATTTTCTGTTGAGATAGTTACAATATTTTAAGCAAGAGTGTTGGTAGGGCTTTGGTGGATTCCTAGGAGTAGTCTACATACAAGAGCTGAGCCTTTGCGTATCCTTTCCAACCTTGCAATACCACAATACAAAAAGAAAGTGTCTCGATCCTCATTTTCCCACAGAGCACCGCAATTATGGAATAATCTCCCAGACACCATCAAATCTTCCCCCAGTCTAAAGTCATGTAAGAGATCTCTATTAACATACCTCAATATGGAATGCACCTGTAAACATAATGAGAATATTTCCTACATATTTATTTTCTGTTAATCTGTATACAGTATTTGTGGTTTTTTATATCTTGCATTTTATTAATTTGTATTTCTGTAACAACTGTAACACTTCAATGTTCTTGAACCCAGGACGTACTTGAAAACGAGAGAAATCTCAATGTATCCTTCCTGGTAAAATCCTTTATAAATAAATAATAATAATATTAAAATGCAGTGACATGAGAGTGACACTTAAAATTGTGTTTGGATAGCCCATGTCTGTCGTATGCCACTGCTTGCATAACTGTTATAATATTTCTGTTCCTTTGTTATACATTTATTTTAATTTCATGGCTGGACATTCAAGTGCGATAGAGCCATCCCAAAGACCATAGTGTACATTAACATCCTTTGAAATGTGGGTCACCTTAAATCCTTCAGGTATCATTCAGGTCTCCACCTGAATTGAGGAAGAAGTGATCTATAGGAAAGTATTTTTTCAATGTATAGATTGAGAGAAATATTGCCCGATTTGTGTGAATCTATACATAAAAAGGTATAAAAGAAATGGATGATAACCTCAGCACGGGTGACATTATTTATTTTAAAATTAATTGACAAATGAATCACTAATTATATTTAGTCATGGAATCAAACATTGTATTGAATCTCTTGCCACAAATGGTTTTTTTTACCAGTACAGGTTCTTCTGAGTTTACAATCCTTAAGAATTGAACATACCATGTTTGCAGGCTTTGTGTCGATGACCAGAACATGAGTTTCTATTAAGGAAACATTCGTAGCATTCTTGAAATGAGATATATATTGCTACCTTCAGGCTCTTTTGTAAATTCATTCCCAATTCACATAACTCAGCATTGCTCTGGTTTTGTTTTGTTGGTATTTCTATACTTATTTACAGTGTTTTTAAAACAGATGCGAAGCCATGAACATATTCTTTTTCTATTTCTGTATTTCATTAAGAGGCAGCAGATATGTTCTTTCCAATATATATTTTGCTTTGAGACAAGAAATCCAATGTACCGGTATATTTTTTTACTTGTTGCCACGTCTTTGCTACTCAAAGGCAGAATTATGTATTTTTATTACACACACGTTGGAGCACGTCAAAACTGCAAGGATCCAGCAATGCTATCTATTGTAATGTAAATATATTTTTAACAGATATCCAGATATCTGAAATATCTGGTTTCATATCAAACTGGTTTATTTTTTATTTACTTTTAACCCCTTAGGGACCGGGCGGTTTTACACAAATCTGTCCTTTAGTGACCGCTGCTGTGTTTACGTTTCTGCGCTGTTAGTGTTTAGGTCAAATTTTCCTCTTACTCGTTTATGCAACCCACAGATATTATACACCATTTTTCCCGCCATTAAATGGACTTTTTAAAAATACCATTATTTCCATCATATCCTATAATTTACTATAAAAATAATATGAAATATGATGAAAAAATGGTAAAAACACACTTTTTCGTAATTTAATCCCCAAAATCTACAACCACCAAAAAAGACCCCGGCTAAATAGTTTCAGAATTTTGTCCCGAGAATAGAAATACCCAATTTTTACATGGTTTTGCTTTTTAACCCCATCACTGCTGAGCCAGTTCACCTATGTGCGCTGAGCTCATTCTGACTGTTTTATGCGGATCAGGAGATAATGGGATCCAAAGGATCCCCCTATCTCCCCTTGGCAGCTAGGGGGTTAACTGTCCCACTGACATCCTCACACATATGGTGGGGATGTCAGTGGGTTGGGGTGACCTGTAGGCTTGGGTGACATCCACGATGTCAGCCCCCTCCAGGTTTGAATCATGAAATTTGTGCCGAATCGTGATCCAGCAGCGAAATAGTTAATGTTGCAAACCACTGAAAAGGGGAGACTCTCCCCTTTCCAGCGGTGCCACTTGCAGCACTCTATCTTCAATGGTTGGGGAGAAAGAGGGCTCCAAATGAGCCACCCTCCGCTCCATTGATTTCAAGGGGGGCGCCTGCTGATGATGTCACCACGCAGTGTGGTGACGTCATCGAGCTCGCCGGCCCCTCTAAAACACGGGGGCAGGCTTCCTCCCTGCCAGAACTGAGAGAGACCCGGCGAGGGAGGTAAGAATTGGGTGGGAGAGAGGTTAGGAGTCGCTGATGTACTATGTACGTCCGCGGGTCTAAAGGAAGCCCCATGGGCAGGACGTACATGGTACGTCAGTGGTCCCTAAGGGGTTAATATGATATATTATGGTGACGCACCATACATTCGTGGATGACTTCCTAAAAGGTATCAGTCTGCATGGTATAATTATAAATAGTTTTGGTTTACACCAGGATACGTATCATAAAATCGAACATTTTATTATTAACATCATTTTATTTTCAAAATAACAAGTCTTCATAAAAAAAAACAAATTAAATCTGCTACTTCTTCAGTTCTTTTAATTTAGGCTGAGCGTCCACTGGCACCGTAGTCGGACGACCGATGCGTTCATCCGACAATGTACGACGTCGGACGTCCGACGAGTGTCTTCCACTGCAAGCGATCTGTCGGAACAACTATGGACGATCAGATAGATTTCAGAGGTGGAGTGCAGAGACTGCCAAAACCAGGATGAACTGGTTTTACATATAAAACACAGTTCATTCTCCTTTTTTAAACACTGCAGTCCTTTGTGGGACAATGGGTGAGACAGAATACAAATATACATACAAGTACACACAGAACAGTAGCAGAGAGGACCCAAGAGCTTACAATCAACCAAGGAGCCTTCCCTACCCTACCCCTCACCCCTACACAAACAGGGCTAGTCCCACACATCTCACATACATATAAATCAGGGATCTCAAACTCTGGCCCCAAAGATGTACAAATCCTGAGGCCTACAAATCCCAGAATTCTTTGAATGCAATAAGTGGCCAGAGATTAATGGGAGGTGTAGTTCAGAAACATCTGGGGGGCCAGAGTTTGAGATCCCTGATAGAAATAGTTTATTTTAAATGCTTTTATAACTCCCCTGATCAGTTTCTCCACATCCATCTTCTCTGATCTGCTGAAATACATGCGATGCAAATGAGTGATTTGGTTCTGATCGCCCTTCTGATGCCGTCTTTACCCGTCGCTGGAAGACGGACGTCAGACGTCGGACGCAATGGACGATGGTCCATTCACCTGCATGTTGTTGGATCGGACGGACGACGACGACGGACGATATCTGATGATCGCACCATCGCACAAATACGGTGCCAGTGGACGCCCAGCCTTATGGAAATAGAAACTGAAGAAAATGGAGCTACCATTATCTTCATCCCTTCGTTGTTGAGTGATTTGTTTTAATAATTACTGTGTAATGTCCAAAAAACTCACTGGCTCCTACAGTGGATTAGTGGAAAATCACTTGGTAGTAAAGGGGTTAAATGACCTAACTAACTGGTTTTTATGACATATCGGTTTTATTTTTCATTTGCTCCAACATTTCTGAAGGGATTACGATGCAATCCTCGTGTCTTAAACATACAAATGTTTATTAAACTTTTTACTTCTACATTTTAAAAAAATCATTGCATGCTTAAAAAATTATGATAAAAGATTAACATTTAAATTATTTTTATTCTCAAAACTATTTGTAATAGTTTAATTTGCTTGAAATTCAATACATACAAATTAGGTTCACTCACTCTCTTTCCATATAAAATGGAGAAACATGAATTGTCTTCAGAACAATTAAATTTCAAGCTTTATATAGTAATGCAGTTTTCTATCAAAATAGAAGCGTGAGCATTTTGCATTATTTGCATTATTTGCATATTTAATGTTATAGTAAATGCCTTCCTTAAGGAAACAGGTGCAACCGGTGTTAGCCATTTTTAAAACGCAATAGGAAGAGAAAATGTATTGTGGTAAACCTACAGTTCTGTAAACCAACTCAAAAGAAGCAACAACATTCTACTTTATGCCAAGATTCAAATTTAGAAAAAGCATAATTATGTAACATATCTATTACTAGGACCTACAGGGATAGGGAACAGATATAGGAGCCTACACTTTATGCTACATCACATGCTGTCATTTATTTATATATTTTCACACAGGCATTTTGGTATGCATTGTATGACAATCAGTTATACTTCAGAGTGGAGAAAGGTTGTCTGTCTGTGTTTGCGTTATGCTTGTTCCGGGGAGCAGAGTAAAGAAATGTGGTCTGTCTGTGTATGCTATATGCTTGTTCCGGGGAGCGGAGTGGAGCATTGTGGTCTGTCTGTGTATGCTATATGCTTGTTCCGGGGAGCGGAGTGGAGAAATGTGGTCTGTCTGTGTATGTTGGAAGACTTGAGAACTATATAGAGAAAGATTAAGAAATTGATTAATTATTTGAAAAAATCTACAATATCTATGTTTATTCTACTTGAATTATTGCAAGAAATTATTTTGGATATAAATCTTAAAAAACTGGATTGAAAAAGACATCAAATATGTTTCCCAATTGGTTAAAAATAACAGGGTTATACCATTTTGGATTGATTATTATGGAAAATCATAATGTCCAGCCAAGTGAGTTATTTACTTAGTTGAGAATTAAAAATTATCTGGGAAAAAATGTCATCAATTATGTTCAACAATATAATTCAGATATAGAGGTCATTTTTAGAGGTAATCGCAAAAGTAAACAGGGAAAAAAAGCACTAAATATTCTTAGACTTGTTCAACCCACTAGATCTCAAAACTTTATTATTAGATGGGGAAAAAGAAATTGGTATACAAGAAGAGTCAGGATGTTTGGCAAAAATAAGTTTTACTAAAGCAGCAGTTCATTCCTTGAAATTGATTAAGACCTATCTGAAATTATTATACTGATGGTATTTGACACCTCTAAGGTTGAAAAAATTATATCCAACTTCCGACTCCACTTGTTGGAGATGTAATAATGCTCCAGGTACCTATAAATATATATGGTGGGAATGTAAACTTCTTGTTCCATTTTGGGAAGAAACTTTTAAATTGATTTCCGATTAATTAAAATTACAATGAAGACAGACATTAAACTTGCATTGATTCATTTAGGTCTCAAAAAGACTGAATCAAATAAGAGGCATCCTATTATAAATGTATGTTTGGCTGCAAAGTTTATAATAGTTAAAGCCTGGAAATCATGTATACATTCAGGTTTAAATGATCTTGTTAAACAAATTAATTATCAAGCACTAATGGAAAAAGGTCACTTAATGAATAATATAATTAGTTTGGATTTTTATCTTGAAATATGGTCTCCGTGGTTAGATGGGAAAGAGTTATTAAATTATTAACCTAGCTTATCATCACGTTAATAGACTTTTAATTGCAATTTTAGTTATACAAGTAGAAGGGTTAAGGAGTGTTTGAGAGAGTGGAATGTGGATATTGATATAAAATGTATATCTTTATTGTGATATTGTTATTATGTACAACCTTGTATAATTGCAAAAGAAAAAAAAATGTGTTACATCACACCACCATTTCCTGGAATGTAAAAAGACTGAATGCACCAGCAAAACATTGAAAAATACTCAGTAATTTAAAGAAATTCAATTTTCACCTTACTTTGTTGCAAGAGAGAGACCCACTAGTTCTCCTCATCTACTGGTCATCTCAAAACACCATTAATTCAGTGCTGCCTATAAATCCAGCTACCGTAGAATGGCATTCTTTTATTGACACAACATATCAGCCACTATTATATATATATATATAAGAAGTGAACCGCCAGCCAGCTACTATTTTACTGGAGTATAAGGGTTCATATATATGCACATCACATACTCAGCAAAATGGACAATATATACAATTTTCTTGGTCAAGAACTCTGCCCTCCTATCCTTCCTGCAAGTCCCCTCTCCGCTTCTCTTTCCTCTTTCAGTACTCTTATATTTTTCCATGTCCCTTTGACTCCAGGTGCTTTCCCAACCATCATCCTTACAGATTCTGAACAGTCAAACAGAAACTGTAGTACAAAGAGACTTTGAAATGGTTATTTCCATTGTTCACTCTGAATGAGGGACTGTATTATGGTACTTTAGAGAGAATTGGTCATTGAGAAGGGGGTATGTGACCCTAAAACAACTGTTCTCTTGTTGACACTGAGTAAAACATTTGGTTGCACTAGTGGACCTGCAGTGAGCAGGGCTGTGGAAATTCTTTAGAAAAAACTACTTGTCCAAGGGACTAAATCAGGGTCCCAATCTACTTGTCCCAGATAAAAAAATAATAATTTTAACCAAAAGCGTATTTAAATAAGATCTTTATTGACAGCAACCTAGGAGACAGACTTAAAAACACTTTAAGATAATCAAACAACACCAGTAGATAGTGATCTTAAGCAGAACAGATCTTCAAACTGTAGCTTACTTTATAAAAAAAAAACGTAACAGGCAACCTCATGAGGCCATTTATATCCACAGACATGCTTGGTTACATCCGATGAGCTTAAACGGAACATAAAAAACGTGAAGGCAAAATAAATTACAGAGAGTAACTGTTATTGTCCCTATAACTTATTCACCTTTAGAAGAGGATAAAGTTTCATCTACCTTATACACTGTGCTAGGAAGTTTCTCTGCTCTCCAAGTGCTGGCGCTGTGGATGTATGTAAAACTCTCTAGCGTGCACCAACATTCAGACACTGGCAAATAACAACGAGGTTTTCTTTGGTTGGGGAAACATTCCTAAGCAGGGTAAATGAAAGCAAGATCAAAAACAAGTTCCAGAAGAGTAACACTCATGAAGCTAAAGATATGGAGGCATTGTCATGAAAAGTACACTTTAAGCAGACCTCACTTTTTAACCTCATGAGGCCTCTTATGTCCACCCACATGCTTGGTTCCACCAGATGTAAGCTAATACTGAATAGCTCTGAAGGGATCATCTTCCTCAAAGTCAGGCCCCTCCATTTTATTGAGCTTGTTCAAAGTGGATTTTTAACAACGTTCATGGCAGAAAACACCTGTTCTGTCTCAGCTGTCGAAACACTGTGAACATCAACTCCACAATCTTCAATATATTACACAGAGTAGATGGTCTTGATGACAACATTGAAGAATATGGAGGCAAAAGTTTTATGTTTTTAAGTCCACAAAATTATTTGAGGATTGCGGATTTTTCTTCAGGCGAGAAAAGAATGCCAAAATATTCAAATTCTTCAAGGTCAGCTCTGCCATATGCATATAGTTCTTCTCTGCCCTCTGGCCATGTTGTGTTGTCCACAACTTGGATTCCACTGGACTGCATAGAATCAAAATTGGAGAATCTATCATCAATGTAATCTACAATGTTTTCAATGAGCTGCGTTTTACATATGCTAGCAACTGGTGGGCACTGGCCTGACAATTGAATCTCCAAATTTCCTCCCCTCTGGGTGGTACAGTTTAATAAACTGCTTCATGTTTTCACTGAGATCAAGCTTCAAGCCAGTCAGTCATAATGCACATTTCTCAAGGGCAGGCTTCTCATCTAGTACCAGTAGTTCATTTGATTGAAAAAATTCTGACAGGTGAGATACAGGCTCAATAATATCTTTCAAACTGCACCTGGTAGAAAGAATATTCACACTTGTAATGGATTTTAGATATCTCCTTGCTTTAGCCGAAGACTCATCAGTCCCAACACCAACCTTGCCAAGATGTAAAACAACAGTTTGCAAGTTTTGCTGCATTGCTTTTAGGGCCCTTATTTTACTTGAAACCCATCTCACTTGCTTAATGTCACTGAAGTGAGCAAAGTTTTTGTCTATTACTTTTACAATTTCTTTTGCATCTCTTTGCCTTTTAGGGCTATTTCAGTAGAACTTAAAAACCCATTTCAAAGTATGCATTGTTAAATATAATAGTTAGTCTCTACCTTTCTACTTCCTTCAGTTGTTGTAGCGCTTTAACGATAGTGGCCTGCACTGACTGAACTGCAGAATTGGCACTGTTACTTGCTGTACTTGTTGATGCCTCAGATTGCACAAGTGTTTTTTTTATTTTATGGCTTGAGCAATGAGCAGCATGCCATGTGAACTTTGCTTTTTTCATGAGTGTCATACCTTGCGCCATTACCGGCAAGTCCCGGCGCTGCTCCTCGCCGGCCCTCTTTTCGCTGCGTGCCTCCCGGCCGCCTGTTCGTCCTGCCTGCCACAGCGTCCTTATGCCGCCGGCGGCTTGTTGCACACATGATGTCCTTCATCCTGTGACGGCTCTTCTCGGCATCATGTGACATCGTCAACCAATCACGTACCAGGTCTCTATATTTAAACCTCCGTAACCATATTCTCACTGCCCTTTCGTGGTTCCAGTATTACTAAGCACCTCTTGTTACAGTTCTCTGTAATTTATCTGACTGATCTACTGTGTTTGACCCGAAACTGGATATCTACTTGTGCATTTCTGTGCTCCCTCGACTTGGCTTGATTGACTACTCTATTCATTCTATATCCCTTAGGATTGCAGCCTGTCTTTGCTTGGTTTCTTCCCTAAGCTCTCATTTTCTGTTTCCTTAACTTTCCTGTCGTTCATTGCTGGCCAAATTAAGGACTGGTGTTTCCCTTCCTTTTTTGTTGTCCCTACCATAGGTCAACTGTTCATTATTGTGAAACCCGGCCACCTCAGGGTTCTACATGTTACCCGAAACATGCCCCAGAAAATCCCACAACCACCCACTTACAAAGGCATTCCTTCCAGATCCAGAGTGACTCATTGCTATGATAGGGTATTTTAAGCAAATTTCACAATACACCTTTTCGTTCCCCTGGCTCCCCTTCAAAACAAGCCAAGGCCAGGAATCCTACCAGTGAGGTAGAAAAACTCTTTCTGTTCTCTGCATCATACTTTTCGTCTTTTGATACGGAAGTAGGATATGGGCTTCTACTATCGCAGGTACTATGACTTTGTGACTGTCAGGGGATGGTACGGGGTGAGGGGAGTATGAGTCCAGGGTGCAGTGATCTGCACAGACACACAGGTAGATATGGGTGGAGGAGGGTGAATTTATAGAACGTTAGAAACTGACGAGGTTGGATATGCAAATGATGATGATGATGAATGAAGTTGCTGGAGCAGAAACCAGAGGATATGGTAGGTGGATGGGAATCTGCTGAAATACAGGAGCAGGTACTGGGATAGGGTCCAAGGTGAGGCTGGGGTTTCAGAAGCATCAGAGCACAGCACTTTTCTCTGAGGGTTGAAGTACAATGATGAAGCGCTGGATGGGAGTGGGGTGTAGCCTTTTATTCAGATGAGTGTGTGTGTGTGTTTGGTGTCACGTGACTTGGTGTGTTTAACTGTTATTGCGTAGGACCCCAATACTGGTTCTGGGGATGGGCAGTACTGGAAAGGTGCTGCCAGAGGTACAGATGATGGTTGCAGCCATGGGGCATGACGAGACACATTGGCCACATCTTGTGTGCTTGGTTTTTTTTAAGACACAATTAAGAAGACTATTGATGACATGGTACATTTTCACAAAAACTGCTATGAAACCTGCCTTACTAGGCAGACTGGATTTTATTTTTTGTAGACCTCAGCACGCCTGAGTTATTCATCCCATGAATCTGAAAAAATAATGAAGCTGGATTTTTCCCAGTGGAGCTGCTAAGACTAGAAGTCTGAACAAAAGTGCTAATTTCTAACAGAAATTAGCACTTTTATTACATTTTGAAATAAAGTAAAGATTAATTTGTCCTATGGTGAAGATTCCCAGCTATTCTAAAGACTGGCAGTGTAGGTTGTGCAGTGTCTGTGTGTAGGGATCAGGGATATCCATTACATTATGACAAGGCCATGGATCCTGTGGACCTGCCACAGCAACTAGCTGCTTTTTCATCTAGACAGGACAAGCAAGATCATAGGATCTATCAATTTATTCAGGCACTTCAGATAATACTAAAAAGGTACAGTTGTGGAGGCGTTAGCAGTTATATCAGATATACTCTGCTTATAAACAATTTGTGTAGGTCTGCTGCCAACAAGGAAATACACAATAAAACTCAACCAAAATTGTGCTAGATACAAAGAAAAAATTGGGGGGTTCTTAGTGGCGCATATCTCATTAACGAGTCTTTGAACTATAAGCTACTATGCCAGTACTCTTTGTAGCTATACAAATGATGTAGTTTGTGTATTGGATATAATAATACCTGGATCACGATCAGCTTACAGAGTGAAAAATTCTGAACAGTATTGTACAAATCTCAAAATCAATGTGACATCAGTGCAGTGCAAATTTGCGCCTTAAAGTGCATATATTATGTGCAACATACAATAGTATTTCCCAATATATAAGGTTACCATGACTTAATAAAATGAGTCAAGGTAAATATAACATATAGTAAAATAAAAGTGGATTGCGTGGTGCATGTATTATCAATACATACTGGCTTAATGGTGTTTGTAAAATATAGGAAAGGTGGGTCAGGGCGATCAATTACAAAGCCAAAAAACAGATCTCTAGTGTCCCCAATGTGTGGTTCCTACTCACAAGTGAATAAGATTATATGCAAGGAAGGGGTCCAGCGTTCTACATATGGCATCAATACAAGGAACCCAAATATATATGGGTATAATTACCTCCATTAATGTTTTCTATAGCAGTATTTAGGAAGACATAGATAACGGAGTTCCAAGGATGATCAATAAATCTCAAAAAAGCATAAATATAAACATAACATAGCATAACTCTGTTTGAACATAAGATGCATAATATTATGTACAGCACGCTCACACATGTCAGAGCCTTAGTGAGGCTTACACGAATGTTACTTGTGGATCTTTGAGTAGGCTGCCCATCAGCCCTTAGTGTAGTCCGAGTTTTCACCAGCGTGCCTCTTCAATTTTCCCTCAGGAGAAATAAACAGAACAATAGTGCAATTCTGTCTATGTATTGATTACAAAATGGTAAAAAAAATAAAAATTCCAAGGCATCATATATACCATGGAACACAGTGAAGACAGTCAACGACAAGTGGAGAAAATATGGCGCAACAGTGAAATTACCAAGAACTGGACATCTCTCCAAATGTGATGAAAAGACGAGAAGAAAACTGGTCAGTGTGGCCGTCAGAGGCCTACAGCAACATTAAAGAAGCTGCAGGAATATCTGGCAAGTACTGTCTGTGTGGTACATATGACAACAATCTTCCATATTCTTCATATGTTTGGGCTATGGGGTAGAGAGGCAAGATGGAAGCTTTTTCTTACGAAGAAAAACATCCGAGCCCGGCTAAATTTTGCAAAAACACATCTGAAGTCCCCAAACGCATGTGGGAAAATGTGTTATGGTCTGATGAAACCAAGGTTGAACTTTTTGGCCATAATTCCAAAAGATATATTAGGCCCAAAGACAACACACTACACATCACCAAAAGAACACCATACTCACAGTGAAGCATGGTGGTGACAGCATCAAGCTTTGGGGCTGGTTTTCTTCAGCTGAAACTGGGCCCTTAGACACGGTATAGGGAATTATGAACAGTTCCAAATACCAGTCAAAATTGGCACAAAACCTTCAGGCTTCTGCTAGAGAGCTGAACATGAAGAGGAAACTCATCTTTCAGCATGACAACGACCCAAAGCATACATCCCAATCATCAAAGGAATGGCTTCCCCAGAAGAATATTAAAGTTTTGGAATGGCCCAGCCAGAGCCCAGACCTGAATCCAATGGAAAATCTGTGGGGTGATCTGAAGAGGGCTGTGCACCGGAGATGCTCTTGTAATCTGACACATTTGTAGTGTTTTGCAAAGAAGAGTGAGTAAATATTGCCAAGTCAAGATGTGCCATGCCGATCGACTCATACTCAAAAGGAGTGAATGCTGGAATAAAATCAAAAGGTGCTTCAAAAAAGTATCAGTTTAAGGGGGTGCACACTTATGCAACCATATTATTTTAGTTTTTTATTGTTATTTCCTCCACCGAAAGATTTCAGTTTGTTGTTCAATTGAGTTGTACAGGTTATAGGTCACATTAAAGATGGAAAACGTTCTGAAATTATTTATCTTTGTCTCATTTTTCTACATCACAGAAACATGACATTGTAAAAGGAGTGTGTAGACTTTTGCTATCCACTGTAACTGCTAAAAGGCACGCCACACATTACTTGACGCGTTTCGCTGCCTCGGTGGCTTTATCCAGTAGTTAAACGGAAACCAACCAGGTTCACAATGACTCTGGGATCTTATATATAGGAAGAAAAGCAAAAGTGTTGGGGGGTGTACTCCACACATTCCGTAGCTGCATGGACTGCTCCACAGGGTTCAAAGCTGAATATACAGTGTCACTTCTCTTGTGAACTGGATTGGGTGGAAGCTGGCTCCTGGAGACTAGCGGCGATCACATGAAATCTGCAATCGCTGAGGTTGAGGCAGGTCCACCAGATACAACTGCAATGGATTTGGCCTGATAGGGACTGGGGCAGGTGACAATTCAAGTGCAGTGAGGAACTCAGACAGTTCCCGATCATTATGGATTGCGACCGTACTACGAGGAGTGCGTACCTTCGATATTGCAAGTCCAGATTTTGTAAATCTGATGTTAAGGGCCTCAGGACTCTTCTGGTGTGTATTATAATTAAAGAGACATCTTCAAAAAAGAGAAATGGATGTGCCTTCAAAGGTTATTCTGGTGCATTTGAGTGCCTGGTCATATCTTCCTTCACTCCAAATCGCAATAAACAGCATATGAAATTTTGGAGACGTGGGCATCTGGCAGTCTCCTGGGTCGCAGTGCCCTGAGCCAGCACTCGATTTACATAGACATTACAGGGTTCCATCCCAATATGGTGTTAAATAATCTGAGTAGAGTATGAAGGAGGTCCTCAGGGTTCCTCTCTTTTTCTGGTAGCCCCTCACTCTGATGTTATTACACCTATTCCTGTTTTCCAGGTCCTCCACATATCTATTTGGCACCTGTATTGCGTGATCTTGTGAATTAAGCTGCGTAGTCTGTATATTAAAAGTGGTTATCTGTGCCTGGAGACCCTTCTCGACTGTGTGTAGGTGCTGGGTTAGGCCCAGTAAATCCCCACAAAACTGTTGAATCTCCCCGGAAAGAGACTGCCAGAGGTCCTGTGTCGCTGCCGCCAGGTCTTGCTTGATGGGCAGCGCACAGAGCAGTTGTTGCAGCTCCAGTGGGTCTCCCAATAACCATGAGATAAGGCTGGGGAGTAAGGCGTGCGGCCACCAGCAGGCTCCAGCACCATGTTAGAAGGCTCAGGCCGTTCACCTGAGAGCCTTCAGCAGAAAAATAATGGTAGATGCCGGAGTGAGACGGGCTGGTGCTGTTCTACGAGGCTCCAGGGGTCTGCGGGAGTCTATTGCCCATGACATGTTCTGGTGGCCGGGTGCTTAGCAGGTCAGAGGGTGATGGCGGATCAGTGTGCGACCTTTCAAGTCCATGTCCCAGCCACACACCCCTGCAGCCTTATTTAAACATTTACACCTCTACCCCATTGCCTTTTCAATACTGTTTTATCCTGTACGACATCTGTAATGTAAGATTTTGGCAAATTTTGCATCATTGGGAAAAATCTACAAAAAGGAAACAGGAGTTGAAATCCTAACTTTATTTTTAATTTTTACGTGCAATTACTTCAAATAAAGAAAAGAATACAGGAGCTTGAGTTTTAAAATGTGTTTTATTTTTTTGTAATGCACAAGTAATCTAGTTACCGCTTATGTTAATGCTAATGTCCCTTTAATGTGAACAGGATACTGCAGCTAGGAGCAAATGCTAACCCAAAATCTATACCAACCTAATGTAATAAAAAAAAAAACACGAAATGTTAGTTAACATTCCAATGCGTGCATGTCATTAGTTTCATTTGTGTTGTATTTTGTTTCCTGTATGAAAAGAAGAAGTAACTGTGACAACTGTAGATCCTGTTAACTAAAAGACTAAAAAAATAAAAGTTTTAAACATAAATATAACAAATTACAGGAAATAACCCAGTTGAAAGTAGACAGATCAAGGAGCCACATATCTAACAATGGCGACTAATCCGGATTGCCTATCTGCCTAGCAGTAACTGCCGGAAGAACACAGACATTGGCAAATAGTTATAAATAATTTACATATATATATATTCTTACTTTTTTAAAAGAATTTTAACAATAGACTTATGGATTCAAGGATGAAATCCAGACATTATTTTCCGCACACCGTAAAACGGCGAAGGATTCTTCACCATTATCAAAAAGAAGTTTCTTGCAATGTTTGTCTTTCTTTTTTGTTTCTTCTACTGTCTTTTATCACAGCAGGCTCAATATATAACATAATTGTAATGAAAACAGAGCTGGCAAAATTGCAGGTGGAGTTGAAGTCAACCAGAAATCTTCCTGGAAAATCACAGCCGTCCGATGTTCTCAGTAACACAAGTTTCAATGATGGTGATGGCTTTCATATTAATTTAAATATAAATACACAGGTAACTATATAGTGAGTGAAATTATACTCATGTTTCATTGTCTTTCTTTCAAAGTAATTTTGTAAAAATTAATTATCTTCTAATTACTGGTAAGTATACAAAGAAATGTATTTTGCATGCTATTTAACTGAAATTTTACGTTAGTGTTTTGTCACTGTTAGCTACTATCAATTGCAGTTATAATGAGTATATAGTATATACAAAAATATATAATTGTTCTAAATCTGGAAGTAGTGCAAAATCAAAATCAAAATGAAAGCATCCCTTTTCAACTTTGGTTACATAGATTACATTTCAGATCTTACACTATAGTTCTACAAAATCAGAATGTTTATAAACTGGGAATATCTGGCAACAATACAAGTATACACACTAATATCCTTTTTTCATGTAATCCTATTGAATTCAATAAATCGAAGTTTTTACTCCTTTCCTTAGTAATATTTTTATATATAAAATTGCTGAGCTTCTTTCTTCTTTTATCATTTGTAAATTGCTATATACAGAAGGACAAAGCATTGTTCGGTCATAAAGGAGAAAATGACAATTTAAGACATAGACTGCAGCGGTCAACAACTGAAGCTTCAGGACAAGGTAAGGTTATTTTGTATCATTATATATAAAGTATTTGTATTTATTCAGCCAATACTTATTGTCGAGATTTTATTGGTAAAAATTGGTTTAGCCCACTGGTGCAGTAATTAGCACTAGGACTTTGTAATGCCTAATTTATCCTAACACTAATTACTGATTGTGTTCCCCATGTTAAGTATAGTGCACACAAAGTACAGTAAGCTCGCACAAGCGTTTAGCGTTTGGGATGTAATATGTGGGGCATGTGTTAAAGTCACTTATTCTGATGTTAACTCTTACATATCCGACCGCTTCAGTTAGCGTTCAGTGTGTAATCTTGCCTCTTATGCCTAGAACTTTTCATCCAAACAGTATTTCTGTAAAAGATAAAGAAGTAAACCGTAGACACTGTTGTTGTACCAAGCTCTCAGCCAAGACACCAGTCAATCTGATGGATTGAGAGTCATGGGCTAATCACTGTTGCACATTTGTAGAGTGCAGATCAGAACCCCAGAAGGCTGCCCCATTCATGAGCTGAATGACAATCTTCAGGGTAGAGGAAAGCCTTCTTCTTTTGGAAAGCTGTCACAACCTGCATGGTCAGCAGAGTTATATAGAATAAAATAGAGTTAAATGTTTTGTGTTTATAACATTTCCTTTTTTTATTCCTTTTCATCTTTGTACTTTTAGCATTTCGATCCTTTCTGCAATTAATTGCTGATAAAGATAGTAAAATTGAAGATGAAGGTAATATAAAAAAATTTCATATAAATTGTGCAGTTGCCTTTGTTGTGACAACTGTCTTATTTTAATTTTGCATACATAATACATTATAAAATTGTTGCTTAGAAACATTATAGTCTTTAATCCTTTCTGTTAATCTCATGTCGTTTAGACACAAATGAGAGGATAAACAGAAAATGGACATTTTTAAAATTAAATCTTTTTTAGCATATAAATTATGGTTTGTCTCCAATTTGTATGCTACCTTTGTTTCAAATAATTGTTATGTTCAATCTGTATTTTATTCCTGAAAAAGGGTACATTTTCCTTTTTGCCAATCTCAAATCATCATATAGTGCAAACATAGCTAATTCCAAAGTACTGTCAGAAAACCAGTCAGATACCTTTGAAGAGAACACCACAGCATTACCCTAACGTGGTAAACACTCTTCACAGCATTGACAGGTAAACACATTCACAGCATTACCTCAGACTGTATAACACTGGTGCTCAGAATTACAATGATAAAAGAACTGAAAATCCATGAAGGTAAATTGCATTGGGGAACCCACCAACGTTACTGAGAAAATCACCATCCAGTAAAGCCACAGATGAAAATGACCTACGTGCCTGCGAAAATCAAGGTGACCATCCCTCCAATGAAATCCGCCTGAAACATAAGCAAATAAGCACAATAAAAAACAAATATCCAAAATGTTTGCGAACACGCATGAAGTCCAAAGTACAGGAAAACATGTAATTCCCCAAATAAATGTTGTCATCTTTAAAGTGCCAAGCCTTTACAGTGAGGATGACCCCTTAGCAAGACAAAGAAACACTTGAGAAGGCCTAGGCCATCTGACTCCTACTTTGAGAAGACCACGGAACGCCCATAGAATGCCTACGTTCCACTCATCAGCAAAGACAGCAATCCGGTGTCTGCAACTGTGGTGAAACACCCAGAGCAAGAAAAATGGATGTGGGGAAGCTGATAGATACGCCCCGAACAAGTAAAAACACTGCAAATGCAATTTTTCAACATGCAAGTTGCCGAAATTACATAACAAACTGGAGGAACATAGAAATGAATTTAACATAAATGCAACATGAGTAACAATGGTATCGTGGCCATGAAATCGCACGCATAGTGCTTATAAGTCTTGAGGTGGTTGTTGGGCTATAACTTGGCCATCACAGGTGGCTTTTTGTTCCTGGCAGGTAAGCCCATTAGTGATCAGTTCGCATGTTTGCCATATGGGATGTATTGTGATTCTGGAGAATCTCCTTGCAACATGGATAACTCTCATTGTGTTCATAATTACCATTAGAGAATCTCAGCCAATGACATCACAAGAATTTATTTAGGATATTTTGCATTATGGTGATTTAAAGACAAATGTAATGTCTAGGTAATGGAGCATAGCTCCACAATACATATACAGGAATGTAAAGAATCACAGACTTTAATTAAGCCTTGATAAAAAAATTGTCTGTATATGCATGCATCACTGAAGCTCTGAAAGTTTTCACTTGCAAATGCCTGAGACTCTTCTTTTTTGAAAGCCATGCCACAAGGTTATTACTTTGAGTTTAATTTTAATTCATTAAAATAAGTGCACAAATAAATTAAATTATAGATGTGTAGGATACAGTAAATTCAATTATATTAAATCGCTTATCTTTACTGCATTAGGTCTCCTTTGTTTTATTTGTATTTTAATTTATATTTAAAATCAAATAAGCATATTGCGTTCAAAAGTTGTCTTTGTAACATAGGATGTGAGCTGAAATAATGAGAAGAAACAGAAAAGAAGCATGAGGGGTTAGTCACTGAGTGAGCACCGAACTTGCCACCAAATTGCACCGAACTGTGAATTTCACCTTTCGGTGTAATTTCAGGGCAGTTTGTCTATTCACTAAGCTCCACCAAACTTTTTTTTTAAAAAAACCAGAAGACACCTATTCTCGTAATAGGTGTTTATTTTTTTTTTTAAATTCTGTATTTTATTAAATTTTATAGTAAGACATTACAAGAGATACAATGCATTGTTCAAGTGAAACACAGGTGCTTTATACTGATAGAGAGAGAGGCAAATTTAATTAAAAGAAAAGAAAAGAAAGGAAAAGGGAGTAGGGGTAAGAAGAATTATATGCCTCCGGTAAAGGGACCCTGCTCCACAGTCCTGACACTCAGGGCAGTGCGGGACATCCAAACCAGTTGGCCCGAATCTTCAGATAGATATGAGGAGTGTCGTGAAGCTGGGCCCTGAGTTGATCCATCATGCCCGCCTCCGTGAACATTTTGAGAAGTTACGGGTAGGAGGGGAGTGTTGGTTGGTTCCAGTCCCTTGCCAGGGCTCTGCGAGCGATTAAGGTGACTCAAGCAATACCTTTGTTTTCTCACCTTTGTAACCCTTCCAGAGGACGGGACAGTAGGAATGTCCATGGATTGATTTCCACCAGCCGCTGAAGAGCTTGGTGAAGCCAGTCCGCCAATGTGGCCCAGTACGGGCGCAATTACCACTGATGATAGTACATCCCAAGTTGACTGCAACCCCTCCAGCATGGTCCATTTGCGATAGTGTGCATGTGATGGTAAGGTACCAACGAAAGAGGGTCTTAACGCTTTGTTCCATGTGGGTTACACAGCAGGATGATTTAAAATTAGCTTCCCAGATCTCGGACCAATCTTCCATGTCAAGCTCCTCTCCAATGTCCGCTTGCCATTTGAGCATGTATGGGAAAAGACCAGGATGGCCATGGAGAACCAGTGATTGATAAATCGAGGAGATCGCGCCCTTAAAGGACACGCCACGGAGGCACAGTTTTTCAAACCATGTGGGTTTCAAAGTCGCCACTTGTTTGATGTGATCTTGCAAGACGAAACTTGAGAGTTGGAGGTAGCGGAAAAAGTCTCTGGAGGTGAGCGGCAAATGGCTGGCTATGTCCTCAAATGATTTAAGGTGTTTATCCGCCATCAGATCGGCAATACGGGAGACATCCCCTTGATCAAACACACTGAAGTCCTGGGGGGTCATACCAGGGAGGAACCAAGAATTACGGTATAGCGGTAGGAGCGGGGAGATCTCAGCAGTAAGTGAGAATTTTCGGGACAGCGTGTCCCAGGTGCGGAGGGAGTGTGAAACAAGTGGGCAGACTGGGTGCCGGTCTTTTCTTGCCGACTTCGGTAGCCACATGAAGAATGGGAGAAGATTGGGTAGCAGGAAGTCATTTTCAATATCAACCCAGTGTTTTTGAGCAACGGGAGGTGCCACTCGGCAATGTGAGTTAGCAAGGCAGCACTCAAATATAGTTTAAGGTTTGGCAAGGCAAGGCCCCCTGATGTTTTCAGAATGTACATAAGACGCTGTGCGATGCGGGGTCGTCGCCCCGACCACACGAACCTGTCAATACGGTGCTGTAATTCTTTCAGGGGAGTCAGGGGGATGGGAATAGGCAAAGACTGAAACAGGTATAGTAAGCGTGGTAGAACGTTCATTTTGATCGAGTCCACCCTTCCCCAGCCAGGATATGGACATGTCCTGCCAGGAGTCAATATCTTTTTTAATTTGGGTAAGCAAGGGAGTGTAATTGAGGTCATAGAGTTGTTCCAGATTCGGGGACAGTTTCAGGCCAAGTATGTCAATGGAGAAGGGGATATAGGAAGGGAGAAATTAAGGGCCAAAGCGTAATAGGTGTTTAAACCAATAGAAAGTGATTAAAATGTGTCTAAGTAATAAAAAAAGGTCCTTAAAATATAATTTTAATTTATTTAAATTTTCCCATAGAGAAGTAATGGTTCGCCTATTCACAGAAAGCCAAACTGCACCGAAGTGTCAGCACAATGAGCTGATTTTCAATGTTTAAGTTTGACAGATTTAAAGACAAATCCCATTGGAGTCCATGTAAAAACGTTATATATTTTTAATTATTTTTTTTTACAAAGACCATTTATTTTTTCATTTTCAGCAAAAAGCCTTTTTTTTAGAACATCTTTTTGTATTTTTTAAAAAGACATTTTGTTATTCTCTAGCAGACATTTTTAGTATTTTTATAGTACCTTTTTATTATTTAGACACATTTTAATACATTTTTATTGGTTTAAACACGTATTAGGAGAATAGGAGACTTCTGGTTTTGTTTTTGCATTTCGGTGGATTTCACCAGGCCACTTTGGCGCTCTTCGGTGCGTTTCAGTGCTCTTGTCTTCGGCGGCCTTCTCCAACTTTTTCAGAAGCTTTGGTGACTCCATCATCGGTGTACTACGTTGACCATTCGGAGAATAGTGAATTCACCAAATTGTTGGGGAAATTGAATCGCTGAACTGCACCGAACTTCCCTGAAATTTCGGTGCCTAGTGAATAGACCCTATGGTTTTACATTTTAGCAAATGTCAACATTAAACATCTAAAATCATTGAGAAATATAGTTCATATTTTGTTTAATGAATCACACGGTGCAATAAAACAGTTAATATAATAACAAAAGTAGATATTGGTGCAATTACTCTTAAATAAACCAACACCCAGTGAGAAGAACCTCCCCAAAACAAACAATAAATACTTGCAGGACTCCAAGCTTGATGCAATAAACACTGAAAAAGATAAAAGAATTGCATACAGTTGTATTCATTATTTTTTGCGTCAAGCTTGGAGTCCTGCAAGTATTTATTGTTTGTTTTGGGTTTTTTTTTTCTCCTTACTGGGTGTTGGTTTATTTAAGTGTAATGACACCAATTTATATTATTGTTATTGCCTTTTGTGTAAGGTGGAAAGTAATTAAGGCATTACTAAGATTTTTAGCTGCATCACAAAAAGGTTAGTGAAGGGAAATATAATATATATATATATATATATATATATATATATAATGTGTGTTTATTATTGCAGAAGCCACTTGCACATCACAGCAATTCGATGAATTGCATCCCAGAGCTCCTGTGCCAAATTCCCAATATGCAGCAAGGAATTCTGGGTAGGATATGCAAATGACATCTGTATATATACAGTATATATTGTATCAATAAAACGGTTAAGCAGAAATGTTTTGTTGTTACATATACGCATCTGTATTTTCTGAAATAGAAACGAGAGCAGTAAATGAAAAGTAAAATAAACAAAACAATGGCTACATGATCACTGACTGTATAAGTGCCGAGGGTCATCAATGCTTGTTTATGAGCAAATATTTAATTTGTATGGACTTTGTTGAGCTTCCATCGTTAACAATATGTTTAACTTTTAACCAAGACTGTTATTTGTTAATATTTTTAGAGTGTACATCAAGAGTTTGTATTGTGATGTTCTATATTTGATCGTTCTAGATGACTCAAGCATCATTCCATGGCTTCTCAGTTTAAAACAGGGTACAGCCTTCGAAAAAAAGAAAAATACAATATTAATCAAGGAAGCTGGTTTCTTTTTCATATATGGGCAGGTAAGGTTCACTATTTATGTCATTTCCTAGGAAAAGGAATAGCAGTTCATAGTATATGTCAGAAGTGGCCTAAAGATAATGACACCTTAAGCAAAGCTCAAATATGAGGGTCCTTGTGGTACACAGAATATCGAAATGCAAAGATTAGCACAGTTGATTTTCTTTAAAGAGAATTTTAGATGTATTTTTATTATGTTGTGGATACATATTCTGTCAGTGGGTACAGGCAGACGGATAGCATCTTTTTCTAAATCAGAATGGTGAGATGAGGGCTGCGGGCTGCAGGCTGCTCTCTGTATTTAAGCCCTTGGCTGCCAACAACATGTTGGGAACGTCATGGGGCTTCCCTGCTATATGTGGAGGATGTTCCCCACATATCATGGGGATTCCGCAGTCAAGCAGGACATACTTAGTTCTCTGGTCATGGTCCCATGGTGGTCTGACTTCCTTGAAGTCCTTCCTCCTTGAAATCAGACCGTTCCATGGAACCCCTGCCAGTGTACTGACATCATCGTGCTGGCGCGCGATGACATAATTTTCAAGCACCCCATCCTGGATGTCAGCCCTGCCTCTGGAACCTCCCCTCATCCACTGACATCATCAAAAATGGGCGCAATGATGTCAGACAGGGAATTCCCTATGGTAGAGATACAGGGGTCCTTTGGAAATGGAAATTACAATTTTTTGTAATAGCATTCTTACAGGACATGACGTATACATATAATAATGATATATTATGAATCTGCCATAAAAAGGATATATAATTTGTCTGGGTCGTTTATTAAAACATGACTTCAAGTTGCGTTTAAACATGATGAGCACAAAACGGTAAAAATGAGCTCAGCACACAGGGGTGAAATGGCTCAGCAGTGAAAGGGTTAAAGAATATCAGGGTTATTCAGAGCGCGTGAAAAGCAGGAGAATGGCTGGAGAATGAAAAATTCTAGGTCAAAATAGCCGATTTGGAAAGTGAGATGAAAGGGAGAATTTTTCTGGTTTGGCTATTTTGACCTAGAATTTTTCATTCTCCAGTCATTCTCCTGCTTTTCACGCTCTCTGAATAACCCTGTATATTTTTTTAGTAACTAAGACAATGTAAGAGACCTAAAAATGTGGGTGGGTAGCAAGGGTATACATTTAACATGCAATTTTTTCCCTAATAAAGTATCCCTTTAAAACATTGACCAGATAACATTGCCATATTCTCAATTATTTTCCATTATAAGTACAAGCACTTGGTTCTGCGGTAAAGTCCATCTTTTATCAGAGGGGACTGAAGGCTTTAAATGCAAAGGTGGGCCCCATGACCCCATGTATCTGCACCTGGTGCCTTTCACTCCTTAATCTTACTGCTTAATCTGCTTAATCCCTACATTACATGACCTCAAACAATGTAACCGCCACTACCCATAAACCCAATTTAGCATATAAAAAAAACGATGAGGGCAGCACTCAACCTTAACTACGCTTTCAGTGCGGGTGCATCTCAAGACAATATGATACAACAAAACAGAAAGAGAGAACACCAAACAACATATTCAAACAATACAAAAGAAACCACAACAGCAGCTAAATTCATTTAAACATAGAGATTTAACCCTTTAAATGCTTACAAACAATTCTTATCCCCTTCAAAATCACTGCAGTTCTTAACCTTTACACAGATTCAATACTGAGCTCTGTTGAACAATGGTGGAAGTTTAGTTTGCAATGGATGGCCATGGATTGCGTAAGCCTGCCAACAGCAACAATGTATTCCACCCCTGGCAGGTCCTATCATACCAACTTAATGACTGCTCTTATGGGAAAATCTTGAGGACCCAGGCCTTTCTAAAGCTCCCTGCAGATCAAGGTTTAAATAGAACCTGCGGGTGGAGCACCTGTGACAGGGAGGGGTGCTTGCCCAAAGGGTTGTCAACCCTATACATACAAAATACATGAGGGCAGCACTCAACCTTAACTACGCTTTCAGTGCGGGTGCATCTCAAGACAATATGATACAACAAAACAGAAAGAGAGCACACCAAACAACATAGACTAGACAATTTGGACATATATATATATATATTTATAGCCATTGGACTAAGATTTTAGGTCCCTATTTGACATCCAAGCAGCTGCAAGAGCTTTACGGACATTTTTTGTCGAATGACGACTCATAAGAAAGCCTGTTTGAGCAGGTGATGTAAACGCAGACAAAGGAGATTGTAAGCAGTTAGCCATGATGCCCGACAGAATCTTCAGGTCTACATTTAACAGTGAGATAGGACGGTACGAAGTAATCAACAAGGGATCCTTTTTCTTTTTTGGTAAAACTATAATCCTGAACTCCTTAAATGACACTGGAGGATCCTTGCCATGTATAATATTGTTGTATATTGTGGTAAGGTGGGGAACTAGATAACTAGATAGCATCTTACAAACTTGCAGAGAAACCATCTCGACCAGGGTTTTCATGAAGGTGAGGTTGGGAAATGGCCTCTGTGATTTAGATAAATTGGGGCGTTAAATTTTTTCCTCTCTGATGGGTCCAATTCTGGCATATCAGCTGAAAGGAAGAATATGGCCTGTGGCTCCCAAGTGTCAGTCTCTGCTATGTAAATGTTTTCCACTTTGGCCTGGCCGGAGAAAGCCCATGTCATTCGGCCACGCAATGGCCCACGGGATTCCGTGGGAATGCTGCATTGCAGGAAATAACCGCCGATAACCCCAAAATGTGCAGCCACGTCACTGGATGGCTGCCACTTTCCAGTTTCATGGCGAGGCGAGAGTCTGTCTTCGTGTATGGGGTATTTTATTGAAGAGCAGACGGAGCCTCATGTAAAAGCGGCTATTAATTAGGCCCGCCTCCCTCCTTTTTAATCAGGGTTGTATGCAACTGACAAAATCTTCACCATTAACAACTCGACTGGAAATAGGCCAGAGTCAGCAAGGAAAGATGTACAAAAATGTCAAATAAATAGGTACATGCAAAATCTATCTCAAGTGTACAATATGAGCTAACAATAGAATAAGGATAAGAGAGAATGGAGAAATAATTAATTTGTCGCTGTTAAGTAAGTCAGTAAGACAATAGGACTGGATTTACAGTTGGTGTTAAAACTATAAATATATATGTGTAGTATAGACAGAGTTTGATGAGAAAATGAAATATGATACAAGAGGAAGGTCCAAGTGTGAAGTGACAAAGTAAGAGGGTATGTTGTGGAACCAAATGATATTGTATAAAAAATTATACAACCTGGTCCACATGTGTGGTGATGGGTGTTGCTAGTTCGTAATTGAGGTCAGCAGTTTTGAAAAAATGTGGACATCTGATTCCATGTAGTACAAAAGTACTCATACTCTTGCCTTTTCAACTATACCAAATATGACCACGTAATGTGTAAAAATAAAAATAAATAAAAATTAAATGTAAAATTTACTTTTTTTCCCTCATTTCTAAGGCAGTGGCACTATGTGTTTTTACTTATGAAGCAAACAATGCCACTGCACTAACTCACCTCATTTCCCACACTGGGGTCCAAATGTGGAGGTGATGGAGCAAAGCATTATTATGCATTGGTTCATCTAATACACAAGATGCCGCACCGCTGTGGGGAGATCGGGACTCCTTTGGATCCCTGTATTTACATTCTTTACACCCCACAATGTCAAGTTAGGTGTCAATGGACAGGTCAGAGTCTGGCCTTTCTAATGATACCAGGACCATGTAAAATGTAAAACAACAACAACAATAAACCCACAAACAAAAAGATCCACCCCATGTATTTACTGGTTCTAAAGCAATGGCATTGTTTGTTTGTCACGTATAAAGTGAGCAATACCACTGCCATTATTCACCTTCTCATTTCCAACGACAGGAGCAAGGTCAGTGTTTTATACATAGTCATATTATTTATAAAACACACTCCTCAAAAATACAAGCAAAAATGTAAAAAAAATTCAGTTTTAGTTAAAATTTTCTCAGAAAACCACTGTAACAACTTCCCTATTCTATTTTATTTATTAGAATGGCTCATGGAATATATAACCACAAAGATTTGCATTATAAAATGGAGGAAAAATTTTTTTACAAGCTATAACTGACTGAAATCTGAATGGAAATTAATTTTTTTTAATTTTTTTTATTGTATTCTTACGGGACAAGACGTATACACATTATGATACGTTTTGAATCTGCTGAGTCTGCTGAAGATAAGGATATATAATCTGTCTGTGTCGTATAATAAAACATGACTTCAAATCGTGTTTATACACGATGAGCACTAAACAACCAAATTATCTCATCACACAGGGGTGAAATGGCTCTGTGGTGAAGGTGTTAATTTCAAGTACTACAATTGGGCTTTCTTTAACAGAGTATGCAAATTTTCCTTTCTTTTTTGTAAAGACTATTTTCACTTTATAGGTCTGGTATATTGATGAGCTGTTTGCTATGGGCCACTTAATCCAGAGGAAAAAGGCCATCAGAGTGGGGGATGATCCCAGTTTGATTACATTGTTTAGATGCATTCAAAATATGCCACAGCATCTTCCAAATAATTCTTGTTTCACGGCTGGTAAGTATTTCAAAAGTATATGTATTGTGAAAGAGCGCATGCGTTGGGTAATAGGATGTCTGCGAGAGTAATTGAGGGAAGGTATTTTGGACCCAAAATCCTGCATGACCTCTATCCTCACATACACTTGTTGCCAATTACCCAATTAAGCAGCAGGTAAATTCCCAGGCTGTTGACTTCTAGAGGGAAGTTTTTTTCCCTGACTGCTCAGAGCATGGCGGGAAGCAGTAGCACTCCTAAAGAAATGCTGTGTTTAACTTCTTTTGTTTATTAGATTATGGTTTCTAGATAGTTAGAAGTGCCGTATGTATAGTAAGAGCTCTCATTGAGCTAGGCTTTGTTTTGTAGTTTTTTTTTTTCCCTCACCTGCAATTGTGATACATGCCAAGTGTGGCATTTGTTTATGGAATAAAAAGACCTCTCATTTTGCACAACTTCCAGTCTGTGGCTGTGTATACCCTAGAGGACCGTGTTGTTTGGCAAGAACCAAGTATCCGAAGTGATTGCTGCACTACAGTATGCATAGCACTCCCTTTTTGCCACATTTATAAATATCAAAATGACAATTAACCATTCTTAAAGGGTAAAACATGTTAATTTTTGTGACAGGCAAAACCTATGCTCTACAATTGCTGACACAATAGTTGGGAAGCTGCAGAGACCATTAAAGCTCCTGTCCACGCCAATAGTGCAGGGGCCTGCAGGTGTCTTCTTGTGGATGTGGACTGTGTAAAATAACGGGGTGAACTAATTGTTGGGGAGTAATTCTTCTCTGTGGTTAGCAGTATAGTATGAAATATGCGAGAGCTATTTGATTATTTTGTTTCTTTGAATCTATTTTCCATAACACTTTATAACAGGTGATTTACTACTTATGAAAACTCGTTTTCTTGTGACTTTTCATCAACAGTGTTATATAATAATTTCATGTTTATTTTTTTGCAGGGATCGCAAAATTAGAAGAAGGTGATGAACTTAAACTCGTTATACCGCGTAGCAGGGCAAAGCTATCTCTAAATGGCGATGGGACATTTTTTGGGGCAATCCGCCTTTCATAACACATGGGAAGTATAAATAAAGTCCATTTTCCTGTGAAGAAAACTCATTATATACAGGTCTATTCAATAAAATGTGAAACTCGAGAGAATTGGCAGGAGAAGAGAACAATCTGGATCAAATAGCTGATTTGGAAAGTGAGATAAATGGGAGAATTTTTCTGACTTGACTATTTTGACCTAGAATTTTCACTTCTCCAGTCATTCTCCTGAGTTTCACTTTTATTGAATAGACCCGATAAGTTCCCTTTACTTGAAACAGAACTAAATCAGGAAGTATCTTAGCAATAGATATTTTATCTGATGTACTAGTAAACATATTCCTACCAAAAGAAAAAAAGACGAAATAAATATATATAAACAACCAGGGCTGGACTGGGACAAAAAATCAGCCCTGGACTTCATCCAGACGGCCCACTTTAATTATGCAAACACGCACAAAAATAGTATATAAACCAACCAATCACTCTACAGATACCAAAGTTGCTGCAGAGCGATTGAGTAAAGCTACACAGCGGCACTGAGGTTGACTGCACAACATGTCTTAAGGTGAGGCAGATGTGCAGGGGGTCTCACCGTCACCAGTACGGTGGCCCCAATATGATATTGTGGCAGATCGCGTCTGGTTTACAGACAGTGAGGAATTTCTCACTTCACCCATTAAGGGCAGTGCACAATGCGGGGAACCAACATTCTCAATGGCCCGCTGAGCCATCGGCCCACCGGGAATCTCCCTGTAGTCCCTATGGCCAGTACATGCCTGTAAACAGCTCTTCAAATAATTAAAAGATATATACAATTTTAATTGGAGATTACAGTGATGAAAACATACGTAATAAGTACACACAAAAACATCCATTGTAAAAAAGTTTATCTTGCTTGGTATTTGCAGAGTTATTGTAAATGATTTCATTGTTAATTATTATTTTCATTTTTGATTTTGTTTGGAAAAGAGAACGTTTAATAGTCATAATAAATGCATGTCCTTGGCAGACGCGTAAAGCAGGTGATCACAATAAATTTCAATAATCTAATATTCATAAGAATATATATAAAAATATTGGAAAACATAATCAAGCTGTGAAATCAGGACTTTTGGCCCTAAAATACCTTTTGCCCACAAAGTAATTCAATCTAAACTAATAAGTTTAATCCCTTCACTAGTAAGCACTTGTTGAAAAAAATTGCCTTAACCTCTATTTGAAAATGTGATGCAAAGTTAACAATTAAATATGGAGTACAATATAAATTTTGCGCAGAAATTGTTGTTTGGATATAATAAAAAAATTAAATAATATAAATTTGCTCGTTTTTAATTTTTCATGTATCCATTTGTCCTTCATAGAAATATTGTTGAAATGAAAAATTCTGAACTCTAGATGGTGTTGCCTATCTTACACAATTTCACATGGGGACTTCATTATTAGCATACAGACAGAAATAGCCTTTGTGTTAAAGGGCCACTACCACCAAAAAATGAAATGTCCTTATTGTGTTTATTTTATGTTGCTGATACGTATCTTACATGTAAATTGTCACTAGCTGTTAACGTCAAGATCAGAATGGGGCACAAAGTATGTAATTTCACTGGAAAACAAAATCTCACTGTTATTTTCTGTAAAGAAAAAAATCTGTGCCATTTATATATGAGTTACAAAGATTGAAAATAAACATAAAATAAAATTTGGGGAGAGGTAACGTTTTCAAGACTTGTCAAGTGGTAGGGATACTGAGTCAACCAGGGGCATTACTAAGAAATGGTCTCTGACACCCAGAAAAAGCACTGAAATAGATATAGCTATGAGAACAGTTTCCCAATAATCATGTTATGATTGAAGATGGAGATGATTAAGGCAGACTTATGGCATGCCCACCTGCACAATGTAAGAGAACTGACATAAGATAAGTTTATGCTTTTAAACCACTCAATGGAATTATACCAAGGCTAGACACATATAAGATGAGAGATGTAAGAAAAAATATAATTTCAGTGTTCGGGTGGGTTGAATGTAAGAAGAGACAGTTACTAGAGGGTAAGGAATCTTGATTAATTCCCATGTTTATTTTTTCATGACGTGACCCCTGCCTAAGGAGTCAGATCAGGGTTAGAAGTAGTATACATTTCTGCTTGGCCACTGTTTGCACACACACAAGGGCCTGATTTCAACCCAGCTGTTAACGTCTGGCTCCTATATTTTGTATAGGGGCTGTTAAGAAATAGTGGGAGAATGATGAGCTATTCCCTGGCAGCTGACTATTCCTAACGCGAGACAGTTAAAAAAAACAACCCAGCTCTAAGACCTTGGTAATAAGTGATATTTGCAAAAAAAAAAATCACTTAAGAAATAACTTAAAATAATTCTTTACTCACTTCTCATCGTGCCTCCTTCTCTATCCTGGTGCAGAAGAATAACACATAGCGTGACGCAGGTGAGACTCCACTTGAGTAGAGCTCATGCTGGGTCGCTCCTCTCTCCATCGAGTGCTTTGGACGTCCGGAGATGCTACCGGTTGCAGGGTACAGCAACGCTTCTGGTAGCTGCTTGTGACCAACTATTACACTTAAATTGATAATACAGCTGCCCGGATTGAATAGAGCTGCTAATAAGGAGCTGTAATGGTCAATGGCTCGTGCACAATTTTTCCATAATAGACTTGCTATTTATTACCTTCTCCTTTGGACGAGGGCCCAATACTTTTTGTAACAATTATAATAATGTCCACTAGATGGCAAACTCTGCATGCAAAATAGTCTAACCACTGCCTGAAATATAAGCATACGCCTTACAGATATTGTTTTCGCTCATATAAGAATATAGTTTATAGCAAAGAATTGCAAGGCATTTTCAGCAAGCAGTACATTTTTTTAAAAAAGGTATTGCTAATATTAAAGAGATATTGATGGAGTACAGGAACAGCCGAATTTAAAAGAAAATCTGCAATTTTGGCTTTAAGGTAAATTATTCCCTTGCAGTTTTCCTGAATTATTTAATATCCCTATAGGGGTTATTTGAAGAGAGCCGAATTTTCCACCGAATTGCAGTGAATTTCCCATGAGGTGCAATTTAGTGGCAATTCAACTATTCATAAAGCTGGCAATTCGCCAAATATTATCAGGGTTATCCAAAGAGATTCGAAAAGTCACCGCACGTTCGGTGACTTTTCGTTCTCTTCAATTCGGTTGCTTTTGCCGATTGCATTTCGGTGACCCTGCGGTGTATTCAGCAAACACCACAGGGTCCCCGAATTGCAGGGAAAAGCTGCCGAAAACCTGACGAACACTAACCGAATGCACGCTGAAAACAAGCAAAAACATCTGGATTATCCTTTGAAAAAGCCGAACAGGAGCCGAACAGGAGCCGAACAGGAGCTGAATCACACAGAGCCGAAGCAGCTGTGACGTAGAGGAGGCAGTGAATAAATTAGAAAAACCATTTGTATGAATCTGGGAAAATGAAACGCTGTTTGCAAAGAAACTACTGAGCGAAAATGTCTGAAATTTTCACAGGAGGTCCAGGGAATGATAATAAAGAGGGCTGTTACAGAAAAAATAAGTAAACTGAAAAAAAAAAAAAAAAAATCGGACTTTTAATTTTTTTTTTAAAAATTCAGAAAAATGCTTAAAGTATCCTAAAAAATCTATAAATAAAGAGACTTTTTGCTGCAGAATTTTATAATGAACGGTTTATTAGATATTGAATTAAAACGGGAATATTTTTAACATTGAAGCCTATGGGATTCTCCTGAATAAACCGGTCGAATGAAACCACCGAATGGCAGGGCATTAGGGGAACCTTTCACTGCTGGTTTGTGTTCTCTGAATAGCCGAAGCAGTGCTTTTTCATGGGGATTCACTGCCCTCGAACAGGGACCGAACAGGCACCGTATGTGCAGGCAATTCGCCAGGATTTGGCGCATTGCCTGCTCTCTGGATACCCGAATGGCCAGGAAAGGTAACCGAAGGCTGATTTTCAGCGTTCGGTTACCTTTCTCAAGCAATTCGAATCTCTTTGGATAACCCTGTTTATTTTGCAATTCGGCGGCAGTGAGATTCCCCATAGAGAAGCAGTGGTTAATCTATTCTAAGAACATCGAACAACAGGGAAAATTTGGCGAAATGCCCATATTTTCGGTGGTTTCATTCGACAGATTTAAGCTGACGAATCCCATAGGTTTCAATGTTAAAAATAAATATAATGCAACCGTTTATTCTTTTCATTTGTAGCAAAAACCTTTTTTATTAATTTCTCCTTTTTAGAATTTTTCAGGATTTTTACGGCAAAATTTTCTATTTCGATTTAAACTATTTTAAATGGCATCTTTTTTTATTCTGTAACAAACCTTTTTATTGTTATTCATAGGACCTTATGTATTATTTCCATACTTTTTCATGCATTATTTTTGCTTTAAACCCCTTTTAAAAATAGCATTGTTTGTCGGGTTTTTTTTAACTCATGGTCAGTGGTCGTTCGGTGGCTGTTCAGATATTTTTTGGCGGCATTTGGCAACTGATCAGAGACGTTCGGGGGTCTGTTTGGCGGATCATCATTGGTTTTTCGGTGGCGTTCGGCGATTTATCGGATGCGTTCGGTGTTTTTCCGGCAGCATTCATTGGTTTATCGGCAGCATTCGGCGGTTTATCAAATGCGTTCAGTAGGTTTATTGGCGGTGTTTGGCAGATCCATTCGGTGAATTTAAGTAAATAAATAAAAATTCTTCTAAGTTTGTTTGTGGGTTTTTTTCCTTTTACATTTTACATGGTCATGTTTGGTATCATTAGAAAGGCCAGACTCTGACCTGCCCAATAACACCTAACATGACTTTGTGGGATGTAACGAATGGAAATACAGGTCTCCAAAGTAACCCGCTTTCATTGCAGCCATGAAGCGGCTTGTGTTTTAGATGGACCTATGTGTAATAATGTTTTGTGTCATCAACTCCACATTTGGTCCCAGTGTGGAAAATGACAAGGTGAGTTAGGGCAGTGGCATTTTTTGCTTTACAAGTGAAATCACATAATGCCACTGCCTTAGGCTAGGGTCAGACTAACGCATTTTTCACGTTGTCCGTGAAAATGTGCGTTCGAAGAATGGACGTATTTTTTCACGGAATACGCAATAGCGGTCATACTATGCGCAGTTTCATCCGTGATTTTGTACGGTTATCAATAAAACACTTCTTGCATCTGGACGTTATGTTGGCCGGACATTAGCAGCGTCTGACATCTCCAATTCACGCACACACGCCGCTAGCGGACGCAGCGCACTCTGTACGTCAGTACTAGTGGTTTAACGTTCTCGAAAAAATGCGTTCATTTTCCACTTGCGTTGCGCAGCCGGACTTTTGTGCGACCGTACTTCGTATATTGGCCGTCATTGCCTGTCATCTGCTGCTAGCACGGCCGTGATTAAGTGCGCCAGAACGCGCGTTCGCACTGCCTCAGTCTGACCCTAGCCTTAGAACAGAGAAAAAAAAAAGTAAAAATTTCAGTGAAATTTACGTGCTTTCTCCTTCAGTGATTCCAGTTCACTGACCCTGTGCTGAATTCACTATTCACAGCAGTGTCCCCGAAGTGCACCGAACGTGTACCCGCCAAAGACCACTGATCAGACTGCCGAACACCACCAAAGACCACCAAACCTTGCCGAACTGCATAAAAAAAAACCTGGAACTCTGCTATTCTTCTAAAAGGTGTTTGAGTAGTAAAATTTGAGGGGGGGGTGACACCATGAGTTACCTCACTGGGTGACACCAACCCTAGTGATGCCACTGACAGTAGCACTTCTGTGCCACCGCGAGTATCAGTTCCCAGAGTCCATAGGACTCCATGCTCGGAAGATCACACAGCATCGTGGAGTGATCGCTGAGGGCAGCGGCATTGCAAGGTCATGAGATGCCTGGGGGCAAGTCCTTCCCTAGTGCTCCCTTCCCATATTCCTTTTCTGTGGATTAATCTGAGTTCGGTTTCTTGCTAAATGGCAAAAGACTTGTGATGACTGGGACTATTTTCATGGGCTATTGCAAAGTAGGATGGTGCACTGGAGCCTGAAGATTTAAAAAAATACCTATACAAAATTAGATTTGACAAAGCCAAGGTGTCACGTCCCCATCTTCCAGCCAGACCCCTGGTGGTGAGAGTGATCCAGGCCAGCTTTTGTGGTGTTCTGGGCTAGCTCTCTGCCCCTGGACTTCCCTGTTGCTTATTTGGCCTGAGGCCACATGATCTGCCCTGTGTCACGGTGGCCCCCCCGTGCCCCCCGTACCCCCCGGCGCCTGGCAGCAGCTTCCTCGCTGCTCGCTGACCAGGCGCCGAGTGATATCGCGGTCGGTTCCGCACACGTGGGACGCCGGGGGGCGGGGCCTGGCGTGCTGACGCGGACCCGCCAGGTTTAAAGCCCAGACTCACAGAGACGCTGGTGCCCTGACGTGGTAGTTACTTCCCACAGAGCTCTTGTGTATTTTTGGCTAACAAACTATTCTGTGTATGACCCTTGGCATTGGCAAACGAACCATTCTGTGTATGACCCTTGGCATTGGCAAACGAACCATTCTGTGTATGACCCCTGGCATTGGCAAACGAACCATTCTGTGTATGACCCTTGGCATTGGCAAACGAACCATTCTGTGTATGACCCCTGGCATTGGCGAACGAACCATTCTGTGTATGACCCTCGGCATTGGCGAACGAACCATTCTGTGCATGACCCCTGGTATTGGCATTAACTCTTCTAATTCTGGTACTGAGGTCAGTCTGTGTGGCACCCTAAGCACACATCAGACTACCCCTTATATTGTTAGGGTCTTGGGAAGAGCTAACTATTCTAAGGTCTTGTGTATAGTTCTAGTGTTATTCTTTGTGGATACACTATCTTGTCAAATTCTGTGTCTGTCTAGTCGTGCCGACCATTCAAGGATCGGAAGGGTAGAGAGTGTCCTGCGTATAGGGACCACTAGTCAGGTAATCAGAGGGATCCGTGACATTACGTCAGGGCCATGGATCCCGCAGACCTCTCTAATCAGTTGACACGTATTGCAGCCAGACAAGAAGAGCAGGACCATAGGATGGACCAGATTGCTCTTGCCCTGCAAACCCTGTTAAATCGATCCAATACTGGAACTGCAAGCCCTCCAGACCCAGTATTGCCTAGGGTCAGTTCGGCCGCTCCCGAGGGATGTAGGCTCAGTATGAAGGCACCCTTACGCTATGATGGAACACCAAACTTATGCCGGGGTTTTTTGACCCAACTCGAGATCTTGTTCGAGAACAATCCAGGGTCCTGTATGTCTGATAAAGCCAAAGTAGGCTATCTGATTAATCATTTAACTGAAAAAGCTTTATTGTGGGCCACGCCCTTGTGGGAAAATAAGAAACCCATCATCTATGACTATGAGGGTTTTACCTCTGAGTTAAAGCGTACCTTTGACCCCTCTAGAAGGGCTACCAATGCGGGTAGGTCCTTGTTTCACATTAAACAAGGTAATAGGAGGGTCTCCGACTATGCCATAGAGTTTAAGACTTTGGTTTCTGAGGTGCTCTGGCCGAACAACGTTTTAACCTTAGCCTTTACCGAAGGCCTGAACGAGGCTTTTATGTTTGAGCTGGCTCCCTTAAAATTACCAGAACATCTGGACCATTTGGTTGATTTTTGCATTGCCATGGACGATCAAATTAGGGAAAGGAGACACCCCAGAGACAGACCCAGAAGGGTCCTGCCTCCTTTACCCTTATTACCCAGACACACCAGTACGTCAGGTAACCCGGAGACCGCAAAAACTGATGTGCCGGTCGTTGAACCTATGCAGATAGGAAAAACAGGTATTTCAGAGGCAGAAAGAGCTCACAGAAGAGAAAGGGGGCTCTGCTTTTATTGTGCCGGGGCAGATCATTTCCGCCTTCAATGTCCTCAGAGACCCAGGGTTAGCAGGGGTGAGAATGGCAAATCGGGTCAAAGAACAGTTAATACCCAGGTTATCGGTTCTCTGTATGCCTCCTTGTGGATAATGAAAAAAAAAAATCCCGGATTCTGGTACCCATCTCCCTAACCTGGGAGGGGGTTCACCTCGAGACTGAGGCATTCCTAGACTCTGGAGCCTCAGGTAATTTTATGGACAGATGTTTTGCCGCCAAGAACCTCTTACCTCTGGTTCTAAAGGAGAGGCCTCTAATGGTGGAAGCCATAGACGGAAAACCCCTGTCATGTCCCCATATCACTCACGACACTATTGATGTATGCATGAAAACAGGAGTTTTGCACCGTGAAACCATACGATTTCAGATTATCGACTCTCCCTCATGTCCTGTCGTTCTTGGTTTCCATGGTTAACAGAGCATAACCCGGTGATTGATTGGGTCCAGCGGGACATAAAATGTTGGGGTCCTAGTTGCCAGTCAAAGTGCCTGGGCAGGGTCAATGTGATTGGTAGCCTCAATATTGCCACAGCACCTCCTTTGTCCACCGAAGTCCCTGAATGTTATCGGGCGTTAAAGGAGGTGTTCTCTAAAGCCAGGACTGAGGCCTTACCGCCACATCGTCCATATGACTGTGCTATAGAGCTACTCCCTGGTACTATGCCTCCTAGAGGACACGTATACCCTTTGTCACAAAAGGAAAACGACATTATGGAGGAATATATAAGGGAGAATCTAGAGCGAGGATTCATCAGACGATCCTCCTCTCCAGCAGGAGCAGGTTTCTTTTTCGTCTCCAAAAAAGAGGGAGACCTGCGACCTTGCATCGATTATAGAGGTTTGAATAGGATAACCATAAGAAATGCATATCCCATACCTCTTATAACAGAATTATTCGACAGACTAAAAGGGGCCCGTATATACACGAAGCTCGATTTACGCGGAGCCTACAACCTAGTAAGGGTTAAAAAGGGGCATGACTGGAAAACGGCTTTTAATACACGTAGCGGGCATTATGAATACCTAGTGATGCCCTTTGGATTATGTAACGCGCCAGCCGTTTTTCAGGACCTCATAAACGACACCCTAAGGGACTTTCTGCAAGCGTTCGTCATAGTGTATCTGGATGACATCCTGATATACTCTCCTGATAAGGAAACCCATCACGCCCATGTGCAACAAATGTTGAGGAAGCTATTGAAGGCTGGGTTATATTGTAAATTAGAAAAATGCTTATTCGACATAGAAACAGTGCACTTCCTTGGGTATATAATAACCCCTGAGGGTTTTCAAATGGATCCTAAAAAACTCTCAGCAATCCTCGACTGGCCTCTACCCCAAGGGCTTAAAGCCATCCAGAGGTTTCTGGGTTTACCAATTACTATCGGAGATTCATTAAAGACTTTTCAGCCTTGGTAGCCCCCCTCACGGCTATGACAAAGAAAGGGGTGGGAAATCAGAAATGGACACCCCAGGCCAGTCAAGCCTTTGAGGCACTCAAACAGGCATTCACTACTGCCCCTGTTCTCCGACATCCAGATCCGGCTCTGCCTTTCCAAGTTGAAGTTGACGCCTCCGAACTCGGTCTTGGTGCAGTCTTGTCCCAAAGGGAGGCACCCGACAAACCCTTGCATCCATGCGGCTTCTATTCCCGGAAGTTGTCCCCGGCAGAGAGGAACTATGATATCGGAAATAGAGAGTTGTTAGCAGTTATCGCGGCCTTGGCGGAGTGGAGCTACTTATTGGAGGGGTCTAGGGACCCCATCGTTATCATAACCGATCATAAGAATCTTACGTACATTGGAGACGCTAAACGTTTAAATGCCAGACAAGCGAGATGGTCATTGTTTCTTTCAAGTTTTAATTTCGTCCTCACATATAGACCTGGGTCAAGAAACATTAAAGCAGATGCATTATCGAGACAGTATGAATCCTACGAACATAACATCCAAGATCAGCATCCCATTGTACCCCAGGAAAGGATTATAGCCTTTACCACGATTAGTGTCTCGTCTCCTCTGATGATAAGATTGCAGACCGTCCAGGGTACAGCTCCTGGGGGGAGACCTCCCGCGAAACTCTTTGTACCTGAGAACGAAAGAGAGGAAGTACTAAAAATTTATCATGACAATAAAACCTCTGGGCATATGGGGATCACCAAAACAGTGTCTAGTATACGTAAACTCCTCTGGTGGCCCACGTTGCGCCGGGATGTTAAAGATTACATAGCCGTGTGCGAGGTGTGCACAAGAAATAAAAGTCCCAAAACAGCGCCTATTGGTTTACTCCAGCCTCTGCCAATCCCCGAACGACCATGGTCGCATTTAGCAATGGATTTTATAGTATTGTTACCCGAGTCCAGAGGGAATACTGTAATACTCACGGTCATAGATCGATTCTCCAAAATGGGTCACTATGTTCCTCTTCGGAAACTACCTTCGGCAGCCGAACTGGTGCCCATTTTCATTACCAATGTGGTCCGCATACACGGTATTCCTCTTGGGATTGTCTCTGATAGGGGGACCCAATTTGTCTCCAGATTCTGGAGAGGGTTTTGCAAGAATGTGGGAATAGACTTATCCTTCTCTTCGGCCTATCACCCCAGACTAACGGAGCAGCAGAACGAGCCAATCAAAATATCGAGAAATATCTCAGGTGCTTCATATCTGAACGACAAGATAACTGGTCAGACCTGCTACCTTGGGCAGAGTATGCCTTGAACAGTGCAGTGAGTGAAGCCACAGGTCATTCCCCTTTCTTCACTGTTTACGGTTTTGATCCTCCCGTGCTCCCCGCTACGTTTCCTGATACCACGATTCCTGCTCTGGATGAGCATTTGGCATCATTGACAGAGACTTGGGGGAGGGTTAAACAGGCACTGGAAGATAGCAGTGTAGTCCAGAAAACCAAGGCCGACAGACACAGGAGGCCGGCACCCGTGTATCAAGTCGGGGACAGGGTTTGGCTTTCTTCACGGAACATCAATTCACAATATTCATAAACGATCTGCCCAATGTCTGCAAAGCTTCAACTGTACACATGTACGCAGACGACACGGTAATCTATACCAGCAAACCAAATCTCCCGCAGCTGGAGGCCGTGCTGCAAGAAGAATTCACAGGGGTAGAAAAGTGGATAGCAAATAACAAACTTTTTCTAAATACTGACAAAACGGTTTCAATGCTCTTTGGAACCGCACCTAAACTACACAAATTGCAAACACCCCATCTATGTGTTGGGACAAAATCAAACGGCACACTGACCACAGTCACCTCTCTCAAATACCTAGGTATGTGGTTAGACCCAAATCTATCTTTTGGCCCCCACATCGAAAAACTCTCATCTAAACTTTACCCCAAACTAGGTGCCATGTACAGAAACAAATCCTGCCTGAGCCCCGCGGTAAGAAAGCAGATTGTACAACAAATGCTTATGCCAGCCATTGAATACGGAGATGTAGTGTATGCAGCCGCCCCGCAAACACACCTCCAGAAACTTACTACATTGTATAACTCATTCTGTCGCTTTGTGCTACAATGTAACTACATGACCCACCATTGTGACATGTTAAAAGAACTAAACTGGCCATCACTGGACTCTAGACGCACCCTTCACCTTTCCAACCTGGTGTTTAAGAGCTTTTCTGGGAAGCTACCACCCTACCTGAATATGCTGCTTCCCCCGGCAGTTCCCTCATCCTATAACCTCAGATCCAGGACCAGCACCTTACTTGCAATACCGCAATACAAAAAGAAAATGGCTCGATCCGCATTTTCCTACAGAGCACCGCAAATATGGAATAACCTCCCAGACACCGTCAAATCTTCCCCCAGTCTAAAGTGCCTTAAGAGCTCCCTATTAGCATACCTCAATACGGACTGCACCTGTAAACATGTAACATAATGACTACATTTCCTCCATATTTATTTTTCTGTTAATCTGTATATTTGGTTTTGTGTTAATATCTTGCATTTTACTATTTTGTATTTCTGTAACCACTCAATGTTCTCGAACCCAGGACATACTTGAAAACGAGAGAAATCTCAATGTATCCTTCCTGGTAAAATCCTTTATAAATAAATAAATAAATAAATAAATAAATCAAGCTCTTAGTACCCTCTATGAAACTGGCACCCAGATACATAGGTCCCTATAAGATACTGCGGCGACTCAATCCGGTCTCCTATGCTTTGGCACTGCCCCCCCATATCAGGATACACAATGTGTTCCACGTGAGCCTTTTGAAGCCACTCTTGTGTAATCGGTACACCAGGGCCCGTGCTCCCCCTCCTCCTGTCTCTGTGGAGGGCGAGGAAGAGTTTGAGGTGGAGGCCATCCTGGACGCCAGGATATCTAAGGGGGTCCTACAGTACTTGGTTGACTGGGTGGGCTACGGTCCAGAGGATCGCTCTTGGCTTCCGGCTACTGAGGTCCATGCTCCTCGGTTGGTGAGGGCTTTCTATTTGGCTCATCCCCGTGCTCCTGGGGGTCGTCCGGTGGCCGCCCATTGAGGGGGGGTTCTGTCACGGTGGCCCCCCGTGCCCCCCGTACCCCCCGGCGCCTGGCAGCAGCTTCCTCGCTGCTCGCTGACCAGGCGCCGAGTGATATCGCGGTCGGTTCCGCACACGTGGGACGCCGGGGGGCGGGGCCTGGCGTGCTGACGCGGACCCGCCAGGTTTAAAGCCCAGACTCACAGAGACGCCGGTGCCCTGACGTGGTAGTTACTTCCCGCAGAGCTCTTGTGTATTTTTGGCTAACAAACTATTCTGTGTATGACCCTTGGCATTGGCAAACGAACCATTCTGTGTATGACCCTTGGCATTGGCAAACGAACCATTCTGTGTATGACCCCTGGCATTGGCAAACGAACCATTCTGTGTATGACCCTTGGCATTGGCAAACGAACCATTCTGTGTATGACCCCTGGCATTGGCGAACGAACCATTCTGTGTATGACCCTCGGCATTGGCGAACGAACCATTCTGTGCATGACCCCTGGTATTGGCATTAACTCTTCTAATTCTGGTACTGAGGTCAGTCTGTGTGGCACCCTAAGCACACATCAGACTACCCCTTATATTGTTAGGGTCTTGGAAGAGCTAACTATTCTAAGGTCTTGTGTATAGTTCTAGTGTTATTCTTTGTGGATACACTATCTTGTCAAATTCTGTGTCTGTCTAGTCGTGCCGACCATTCAAGGATCGGAAGGGTAGAGAGTGTCCTGCGTATAGGGACCACTAGTCAGGTAATCAGAGGGATCCGTGACACCCTGTTCCCATTAATATAGATAGCAGAGCATTAGCTCCCTGCTCCTGGATGGGTCATTGTTTCCTGAGAGTCTGCTATTGATATATTTGTTCTCTTACCCTGTGTATGATCTTGGTCTGGTATTTTACTACTGTTTTGGATTATCCCTGTCTGCTATTCATTGTTATTCTATGTATGACTTAGAACTGGTTTTGACGATTCTCTTTTCTGCTCCCTGTACTCTGTATATTGAATTCCTGCGTACCGACCTTGGCTTGTCTGACCAGCTCTCCTGGTTCTTGATCCCTGGCATACGGCTGACATTCTTCACTGGCTTCAAGACCTTCTGGCTTTCCCTGACTATTCGCTTGACATTCCCTGTCTATATTCTGTATCATTTATTTCCTTGTAGCCTTTTCTCTTGTCTCTGTGTATTTAACCAGCAGCATATTATAGTCAGTGTTAGAGGCCAGCATAAGGACCTCATCCTAGTTCAGGGTTCTGTGTTGCTGCTGGACATATCGTCTTGTTGTCTCTTGTTAACCCCTGTTATTGTGTTATTTGTTCCTTGCCCTGTATCCTGTATAGAATTAGAAGTCCAGTATAAGGACCTTGCCCCAGATCAGGGTTTTTCTCTTGTGTGTGTATTGTGTTACTCCAGTTCTGTCATTCGTGTCCAGTATTTTATGTTATATTCTGTGTGTTGAGTTCTGCATCAATGCAGCCAGCAACAAACCTGCCTAAAGGGCTTAGCATCTTCCAGAAAGGGCCCACCATGGCTCCAGCCAGGTTCCCCGGTGACACAAGGTTATTCACTATGGAGTGAATACCAGTAAATTACCAGTCGCATTGCAGTCAGTTTAACCACTTCGCTGCTACGGACACGCTCAGCGCGTCCAACCGCATGTATCGTTCCATGCGGTGGACGCGCTGAGCACGCCCTGCCTTTGGGGCCAGCGTTCGGCCGGGTTCTGGCCGATCGCTGGCCCCCCCGGTGCGGGCTGACATCCTCGATGTCAGCCCAGCACCCGGAACCGCCGCCGGAGTAATTAATTCAGGCGCCCCCCCCTTGCATGTGCAGAAGAGGCGCCTGAAATGGAGGGGGGGTCCTTCGGACCTCTCTCCCTCCCGATCGTCGGCGTTCAGGGGGCACAGCCTGCCCTTCCAAATGGTACCTGGCATTAACCCCATGAGTGCCGGATCACGAATCGGTGCCGAAAAGCGCCGGTTCGTGATCCTTTCCCGGAGCTTCCGGGAATGCCCCCTGAGGACTGGCGTCATCGTGCATAGCACGATGACGCCAGTCTTGGAGTTAACCCCTAACTGCCACCAATGGTGGAGATAGGGGGTTCCAATGAACCCACTATCTCCCAATCCGTGGCAGTTAGGGGTTAATGTTTGGTATTGTTGGATCGGCCAGAGCATGGCCGTTCCAACAATACCAAACATGAGTGTAAAAAAAGTTTTTAAAAAATAAATAAAAAATAAAAAAAAAATTTTAAAAAAAAATTATAAAAAAAAAATAAACAAGTTTTTTTTTTCTTTTTTTTGGTTTGTTAATGCAGCAATATTGTTCCCATTTCAATTATAATGTGAACAATGATGCTGTACTAACGATTTTTGTATGCGGTGCGTTTGTTAAAAATCGTGTAATTTTCCCCAAAAAAAATGTAACGAGACCCCATCTCTAATTTTTTTAACAAGCACACCCCATAAAAAATATAACCGCAATTGCTCGCATCTTAAAATGTGAAAGAAAAACACTTTACACGTTGTAAATTATTGAAAATTCATATTTTATTGCATTTTTTGTTATAATATACAGACAGGTCATGACGTATACCTCATCAATAATGACATATTATGAATCTGCCGAGTCTGTCGGAAAGAACGATATATAATATGTCTGGGTCATATAATAAAATAAGCCTTCAAAACACGTTTAAACATGATGAGCAAAACCGGTAAAAATGACCTCAGCACAGAGGCGGGAAAAGCCTCAGCAGCGAAAGGGTTAAGGGCTCATTCACACACAACAATTTTTTTTTTTTTTTAGCTCTGGCGCTACAATTTGCCCTCTGGTGGTAATCAAGTGTGGCTCGGGGTTAACTTTCAGTGCTGAAAGCGGTAACCCGAGCCACACTCGGCTGCATACATACCTGTCCCTGCGTTCCCTCGCTGTCCCCTGCTGTCATCTCCGGCCGATCGCAACGTTATACTTCCTGGTTCCAGGTAGCAAAACACTGCGATCGCCGTAGAAGAATGCAATTGCGGAGGTCAGCGAGGGAGCGCAGGGACAGGTAATGTATGCAGCCCAAATGAGGCTCGGGTTACCGCTTTCAGCACTGAAAGTTAACCCCGAGCCACACTTGGGAATACTATCAGGGGTACATTACCGAAAACTTTAGTAATGTACGCGCGTACACATGCATAAACATGCGTAAAAACGCAAAAATACGCTGCCGGATGTATCTCAGTTCCATTCTGTTTTTGCACATGTTTATGCTACGCAAATATACGGCTCCATACGGGGCAATGTGTATGGATTCGTTTATTTGCATATTTTGCATATAGTACAATATACACGTACGCGCATATCAGTGTGAATGAGGTCTAAAGTTAAACTGATTAAACCATATATTGTATTAATGTATGCATTAATTAGGCTGTTATCTATGTGCTATTCAGAAAGAATGTAAGTACGAGAAAGAAAGTACACCTATTTTGCAAACCTCACTATCAGTGGTCTGTAAGTTTGAAAATACAATAAGTTTGAGTTAAAATGGGAATATCTATTGTACTTCCCTTGCGGGTCAAATACCCTGTTAAAATTTAATTTTTCTTGTCTTTGGGTCTGCAAATTTATCTACTATCTCTTTTAAGTCATTACCTCAAAGGATTCTCTTTTAATACCTAACAAAGCAAGATAACGTAAGCGATACCGCTACATTGATGCTCTTAAAAATTACATTCATTTTAGTTTACTAAATGATCGCGTACACAGCTTGCACCAGACACTGGAACGTTAAGGAGTATCTGCAAGGCAGTTCTAATATCATCGTTACCATATTGTGCAATAAATGTTAAAAGTTCAGTAGGTGTCTTAACTAAAGTGTCATCCCAAGTACGAAGCAACATACGACAGTCACTGATCTCATTATATAGATCTTCATCTACATCAGTATCATATAATTGTCCAAAGTTGTTGCAGTTGACTTTTAGTACATTTAAATAATTTGTTTGTAGATGATCCTTAATGTTAAGGAGAAACCCACATTTCAAATGTAAGTCTTTTTGTCATGGTGGCAGTACCAGGCTCGCACCATGGTAAGGCCCTGGTACAGGTGAAAGCCCCTATATGCAGAGATACCAGGCTTGGTAGCAATAACAGGAAAGATCAACACAGCAATGTATATATATGTATATAACACAGGATTAACTGGAGACCTCTGCATGGCTATACCACAGCAGCCCTGCTCTGATAGGCCAGACCTTGAGATAGGCGGATCTAAGCTGAATGAAAAGGTTTACCTTAGAAGCTGTGCAGAGTCTATGACAAATACAGATTTCAGGGTTCACTGTAAACCGTACAAATAAGGATAAACCAAAAAACGTAGTCAAAGAGAGAAGCCAGAGGTCAGAATCAGAGTGAGAACGTCAGACAGATACAGGGATACAGAACCAGAAGTGAAGTCAGCCAAGCCAAAAGATCATAACCAGGGAATCAGTGTAATATATAAACATAAACAAAAAAAATACAACTATGAACTAAATAACATAGGAAAAACTGAAATAAACCAAGAACACAAATACAGATGTAACAGATTGACAGACAGGGAACACAAAACCAAAGATATATCAACAGAATATACAACCAGGAACAATATACAGGTAGCTCTCAGAATGCAACAACACTGGAAACCAGAAAGTGAAATGACAGAGCAATGCACTATGGGTGTATTGCTTTCTTATGGGGAGTAAATCAGGGCAAGGGCAAACACCTGAGCTGGGAGAACAGAAACCATATTAACCCCTGAGCTGTAAACCAGGAATAGCAAACAGAAACACAAGGCTAAAACAGGTTTATACGTAATACAGAGAACAGGGGAACAGGGCTGGGCACGTGGAACGTGACACTTTGAGACGACTAAAGCGTGTTTTGAGTTCCCCCTGCAACCTATCAAGAAAGCTCTTCACAAAAATGTATTCCTCTGCCGAGATGCCAGAATCTGTACTTATTTCTCCAGGCATTCAACGCCATATTTTACTTCGCCTTTCAATTGTTATTCCCCATTGTTCACATTTGTTTTTTTCTGTTTTCAATGCAAAAGTGGCATATTTCATCTCTCATGTCACTTATTTCAGCTTCAAGAGACGCAAGATCACAAGAGGTATCCCAGAAATTCATTGTATGATTCTGTAGCCATTTCTGTACACGATCAATTTTTTCTAAAATTTTATACCAAAAGCAGAGGACGTTAAACTTTAGAATGTTGGTGTCCTGGTGTCATGTGTAGAATTTTGACTCTCTGTCATATTTTCTAAGATGCTCACAACGTCATCAAGTTCATTGAATATAACACTGACAGCATCAACTGATGTCTCAGATTCTCGTTACACTGTTTTCTTTATAGCATTTCTTTTGTATTTCAAAATTTTGTTTTGAAAAAATGACAGCAATAAAACACACAGTATGAAATAACAGTCGCGCAGGACAAAAACAAATTCCGCAGTAATGTATCTCAGAAGAAGTCATCATATAAAGTAACAATATATATACTACAAATATATCCTGCTAACATAAAAATAACAAAGAGATGGGGGAGCAGGGGAAAAAGAAAGGGTGGGGGTAACAGTCTGAGAAAAATAAAGGAATCCGGGTGGACCAGATATGGGGGATGGGTGGAGTCTCGTGTGACAGCCGGAAGGGCACAGAACTGATGGCTGGAGAGGGAGAGAAGAGAAGGAAAAAAAATAAAATAATAATAATAATAATAAAAAAAAAAAGGGTGCCCAAATAGGGTGACATTCCTGGCTCACCCCGGAAATCCAAAGAAGGACCGGGGGCCATTGAAGAGGCCACAGGGCCGGGGGTCCTGGGGCCACGAGAGACAGCGAGAGCCTAGGTGGCCATCTCAGCGGCTCACCAGGACCACCCAGTGTCCCGCCCGTTAAAATAAAGAAAAAAAGAAACAGAAAAATAATAATAAAAAAAATAAAAAAAATTATTGCATTTATTTATAGCATTTCTTAACTGTTCCAAACGAATAGTTGAACGAGAAAAAAAGCAAATGTTTTCTATAGTCCCAAAAAAAGTTATAACAACTGGGTCCTGCTGACCAGAATGAACACCAGCTAAATTCAAACTGTGATTGTCACAATTCAGAAATAATGCTTTATTATTTAATTTACAAATTCTTTGTTGAAGGCCGGAAACGGAACCGGCCGTGACAGCTCCGTTATCGTTACACTGTGATCTGCAATCACATAAGTAAATATTGTCCGATTTTTATTTTTCTGCAATTATTTTTTCTATAGCAGCTGCATCTTTTGCATGTAACTCATTAAAAGCAAGAAATGATTCTTTAATAGTTACAGTCTTATGCATGTAAACAATATCCACGTATCTGATCACTTCAGAGCATTGTTCATGATGGACGAGGTCAGGTGTTGATTCCAGTAACAGGTCATAATATTTATTTCTCCTGATGTCGCTGAGAAGCTTATTTCTAACAGATGCATCAAGAAGGCTGATGAACTCATTTTGAATTTGTGGTGATAAGTAAGATTCTGATCGTGGATTCTCTATAGAGTGTTTCAAGTGGCTATTTAAAATTGGACCATACTGAGCAATGAGTTTGAGTAGTGCTAGAAAGTTTTCAGGGTTTGACTGCCATCTAGAGCCAATCCTTCTACATGGCCACGAAGTGGCACGTTTTGAGTAACCAGAAACTTTATACATGAGAGTACTTGTTCTAACACATCTCTCCATCTTTGCTTTTCAGATTGAATTTGAGCTTCAATGTCGGTATCTATTTTTTTTCTTTGTATTAACCTGCGTTCTGTTTCTCGCCAAATAGCAAAAGACTTACGATGACTGGGACTATTTTCATTGGCTATCACTTTTTCAGATTTTTTTCCTGCTGGAAAAGCCAGCAGCTGTTTTAAATGATGAATGTGCATTGGAGTTTGAGGATGGAAAAATTAGACAACAAAAACAATAAGCGGATTTCTTTAAAGGTGAATAAAGCAACCATGACTGATTCACTTCCTCCCTTTGACCATTGGCAAGATGTCACTTGAACCACGATGTGGTCATAGAACGACCATTTGCTACTGTAAATGGACTACTTTTGTTCTGAGGTTTTTCTGAACCATACATGATCAATTCAGTTATCTGAATCTGTGATAGTTTTGGTAACTTGCTGTCTTCTCAAAGTCTCTGTAGCCAATATCAAACACTATATTGAACGGAAATTTTATACATCAGTTTGTATTCTTAAAAATAGTTTTCAACATGTTCCTGTTCCACGTTGGAGTCCAGTGTAGTAGTTGCTTCATCAGTAACATCTGACAAAACATTGTCTGACACATTACTGATATCATTATCAGCATCTGCCAATACCTCTTCCACAGCTGCATTACTCAAAAAGCTTTGCATACATTTTTTTTTTCCAAATGATTTTCTTCTCTCTTTCTCTTCCGGTGTTCTGCACCACTAATCTTTCTTCCACTCATGATCCCTTTAAGTTCAAAACAAATTTATTTATTAATAAATAAAAAAAAAACTTTGCTTACTTGTTATCTAAATACAGGTAAAAGTGTTGCCTAAAAGCTATGCTCTGCAGTCAATATCTGACTTTCCCTATATCCTCCACGTCCAATCCCTATATCCTTTATCCTTCATATCCATTCCATATATCCCCCTCATCCATGTCCATTCTTTGTCTGCCTCTATTCAGTGTCCATTTGCTATGTTCCTTTTCCCTCCCTTCTCCATGTCTGCTCTCCATGTTCACTACCCTTCTCTTCTCTATGCCCCTCTCTATGTTCATTCTCCCCTCTCTTCTCTATGCCCCTCTCTATCTTCATTCTCCCCTCTCTTCTCTAAGCTTCCTCACTATGTTCAAGCTCCCCTCTCTTTGCTTAGTCTCTGTTCATTCTCCCCTCTCTTTGCTTAGTCTCTGTTCATTCTCCCCTCTCTTTGCTTACTCTCTATGTTCATTCTCCCCTCTCTTCTCTCTGCCCCCTCTATGTTCATTCTCCCCTCTCTATGCTTCCTCTATATGTTCATTCTCCCCTCTCTATGTTCATTCTCCCCTCTCTTCTCTATGCTTCATCTCTGTGTTCATCACTCCCTCCCTTTTCTATGCTCCCTCTCTATGTTTATTTATTTATAAAGGATTTTACCAGAAAGGATACATTGAGATTTCTCTAGTTTTCAAGTATGTCCTGGGTTCAAGAGCATTGAAATTTTACAGTTGTTACAGAAATACAAAGTAATAAATGCAAGATATTAAAAACAAAACACAAATATACAGATTAACACAGAAAATAAATATGTAAGTAATATAGTTACTATGTTACATGTTTACAGGTGCATTCCGTATCGAGGTATGCTAGTAAGGAGCTTTTGAGTGACTTAAGACTGGGGGAAGATTTGATGGTGTCTGGAAGGTTATTCCATAAATGCGGTGCTCTGTAGGAAAATGAGGATTGAGCCACTTTCTTTTTGTATTGTGGTATTGCAAGTAAGGTGCTGGTCCTGGATCTGAGGTTATAGGATGAGGGGACTGCTAGGGGAAGCAGACTATTCAGGTAGGGTGGCAGCTTCCCAGAGAAGCTCTTAAACACCAGGTTGGAAAGGTGAAGGGTGCGTCAAGATTCCAGCGACAGCCAGTTTAGTTCCTAATGGTGGGTCATGTAGTTACATTGTAGCACAAAGCGGCAGAATGAGTTATACAATGTAGTAAGTTTCTGAAGGTGTGTTTGTGGGGCCGCTGCATACACTACATCTCCGTATTCAATAGCCGGCATAAGCATTTGTTGTACGATCTGCTTTCTTACCGCAGGATTTGTTTCTGTACAGGGCACCTAGTTTGGGGTAAAGTTTGGATGAGAGTTTTTCTATGTGGGGGCCAAAGGAAAGATTTGGGTCTAACCACATACCTAGATATTTGAGAGAAGTGACTGTGGTCAGCGTGCCATTTGATTTTGTCCTGACATGTAGATGGGGAGTTTGCAGTTTATGTAGTTTAGGTGCTGTTCCAAAGAGCATTGTAACAGTTTTGTCAGTATTTAGAAAACGTTTGTTATCTGTGATCCACTTTTCTACCTCTGTGAATTGTTCTTGCAGCACGGCCTCCAGCTGTGGGAGATCTGGTTTGCTGGTATAGATTACGGTGTCATCTGCATACATGTGTACAGTTGAGGCTTTGCAGACGTTGGGCAGATCATTTATGAATAATGTGAATAGCAGGGGGCCGAGTATTGAGCCTTGGGGTACACCGCACGTGACTGGGAGGGGGAGGGAGGAGCTGCCAGAGATGGACACATGTTGCGATCAGTTAGATACATATGATTCAAACCAGGTTAGCGTGTGATCACCAATAAGAGTTTTTAAGTTTTTGTAATAAGATGCCATGGTCTACTGTGTCATTCTCCCTCTCTCTTCTCTTTCTGTCTATGGCCCTCTTGATGTTCATTCTCCCCTCTCTTCTCCATGTCCCCCTCCATCAACATTTCCCCCTCTTCTCTTAGCCCCTCTTCATGTTCATTCTCCCGTCTCTTCTCCATGTCCCCCCTCTATGAACATCCCCCTCCCTAAACCATATCCCCTCTTCGCGCTGAATTCCCCCTCCCAGCAAGTTTCAAAGAGGGTCCTGCTGGCAAACTGGGGAAGCCAACGGGCCACTCTGTCCATGTGTGAGGGGTACCAACTCTGAAGGTATTTCTGCATGGGGCCCCTGATGGTCAGTCCACCCCTGCTTGCAGCTTGGAGCGCTCCCCAATATGCAACACTGTCAGGTCCAAGCCAGGACGTAACCATGGTGGGACCCGTTGGTTTTGTTTTTATTACCCAAGCGCCAGCGGTGATCAAGCAAAGCAGACTCAGGAAGCTGTATAGGTAAATAATAATAATTATATTCAAAGTATAGAACAGCAAAGCACTGGTATAAACAGAAGATGCCAATTCTGGACAGCACAGGCAAAGTCTATTCGCAAAGAGGATTGTGGGCAATGTAGTCCCAGACTGCACACAGGGTCCACCAAGTATGAATCAGGTCCGCTGGCAATGGTACCTTGATTGAAGGTCAGGGAAGGTGGAGAAAGCTGTATAAGCCACAAGTAGGTATCCAGACACAGAGGATAGTGGGCTACGCAGTTGAGAGAACCCACTTGTGCAGCGACCAGGAAGTCTTGGCCAAGGAACGTAGATACAGCGCAGGTGAAGATCTCTGGAAGTCCCAGGCAATGAGTGGTATGAGGGTGGTCAAAACAGGAAGCCAAGTAAGGGAAGGAAACAAAACAGAATGAAAGAGCGGGGAGTAAAGGGGGAGGCCCCAATATAAGGCTAGCTATCCAGGTGTGCTATCAGGCACAGCTAGGAAGGGGAAAAGAAGGGATGGCAGAAGCCTGGAGATGGAGTGGGAGAAGTCAGGAGATGGAGAATGCAAAAGGTGGGATGGCACAAATGGGAGACGGAACAAATGGGAGCAACAGGAGAATAGAGGAGGAAAGGGGTGTAAGTCTCACAAACACACTGGGAAAAAATTCCTTCTCGATCCCAGAATGGCAGTCAGATTTCTCCTTGGATCAAGCAGCTTTTCTTGAGTCAACAAAGCACATTTTATTTGTAAGATTTTGTCAATGATTTGCATGTCTCCTGTTATAGGTTTCTCTTTGATAAATACTGAAGAAAAATAATCATTCAAAATGTCTGCCTTATCTTGATCTTCAGTTATAGCATCCGTGATTCCAATTTCAGCGAACCTACACTTTCACTCTTGGGTTTCATGCTTGCATGTCGTCTGTAGTTTGCCTGCAGCAATAGCAAAAATGTCCACTAGCAATGCAGGCTGTCACCTTGCACACGCAGTGATGGCCTTTCTGCACATCTGAGGTAACAGCCCATCATTGCCGGTGGCCAATTTTGTTATGGTCGCCGACAAGGTGGGCATTATATTTAATGGCTCACTCATAAATGTTAATAGCTCAACGGAAATCTGGCCATAGGGTATCTAAGCAAGAGCTTTCTCTTACAATAAACAACATATAGCATGGAGCTTTGCAGTACAGGTTGAGCACCCCTTATCCAGAATTCTAATATTCAAAATACTCTGAAAACTGGAATTTTTGGAGCCATCTGGATTTTAGTGTTTCTGGATTAGCAGATTGTGGCTGGCCCCAGCATGTCACATGCTGCTCGTAGTCACGCCGACTCCTACTAGCATGTCTTTGGAGTAACCCTGCTGTCAGGGCTGCGGGCTCCCTGGTCTCTGGTATGGCCGCCCCCACCCATCGGGCCGGTACCCGGGGTGGGTGGTTATGGCCGGCACGAGCGCCTGGCAGCTCCCCGAGACCTGGCTCACCTCCGCTGTGTGTCCACGGTCCCCAGGGAGGGCGGACGCCGGGTCCTCGATTGCCTGCCATAGGCCTCAGCTGCAGCCCGAGGTTGCAGGCCCAGCTCAGACCCCAGAATGGGCGCACGCGCGCGGCCAGCCTCCACCAATATGGCGGCCGGCCCGCGGCATGCGTCTATGACGTCATCAGCGTCTCAGGCATGGGGAGGAGCTCTGCAGGTATTTAAGCATAGGAGTCCAATCATTCCTCACTCTGTTATTGTTGCAGTTCCCCTGTGTTAGCTGTGTTAGCTGTCCTTGCTCATTATCAGTTCTTATCTTCACCGTGTATGACCCAGAACGTGACCCCATACCGCTCCAGTCCTGACCTGGCTTGTGACCCCAAGTTCGAGTATTCTTCCATCTCCTTGGTCTCCTTGCATCCTGCACCCGGGATCCCTGACACCTGCACAGCATTTCCAATGTACAGACACACAGGGCCGCCATCAGGGCATTACGCCCCATACTGCCGTAAGGAGCCCGGGGGGGTCCCGGGCCCCCGTCGGCAGCGGCGTCGCCCTTTTACAGCTCCGGTATTGGACTCAATGAGTCTGAATCCGGAGCTGTGTCTCTGCTGCAGGAGCCAGAGGAGACACTGCGTCTCCTCCGGCTCCTGGCAGCTTCACTGGCTGGCTGGGCGGGGCCAAGCAGCGTGTGGAGGCCTCCCAAGCACATTGCTTTGGCTCTGCCCCCTCCACTCAGTGAAGCTGCGTGCCTGAGATTGAGGGCCCGGGCTGAAGAGCAGAAGAAAAGAAGATTGAAGAGAGAAGAAAAGGAGAAGAAAAGAAGACAGAAGAGAAGAAGATAGAAGAGAAGAGCAGAAGATAGAAGAAAAGAAGACAGCAGAGTGGTGAGCCAGGGCCCAGCCTAGACCCAAGGCCGAGACCCCAAGACCCAGGGCCCAGTCCCCAAGGCCCAGACCTAGGGCCCAGACCTAGGGCTCAGACCCAGGGCCCAGACCCAAAGGCCCAGACCCCAAGACCCAGGTACCAGACCCCAAGGCCCAGGGCCCAGATCCAAAGGCCCAGACCCAGGGCCCAGACCTAAGGCCCAGACCCAGGGCCCAGTCCCCAAGGCCCAGACCCCAAGGGCAAGACCAAGGGCCCAGACCCAGGGCTCAGACCCAGGGCCCAGACCCAAAGGCCCAGACCCCAAGACCCAGGGACCAGACCCAAAGGCCCTTACCCAAAGGCCCAGACCCAGGGCCCAGACCCAAGGCCCAGACCCCAAGGCCCAGACCCAGGGCCCAGTCCCCAAGGCCCAGACCCCAAGGCCAAGACCCCAAGGGCAAGACCAAGGGCCCAGACCCAGGGCCCAGACCCTAAGGCCCAGACCCCAAGGCCCAGACCCCAAGGCCCAGTCCCCAAGGCTCAGACCTCAGGGCCCAGACCCAAGGCCGAGATCCCAAGACCCAGGGCCCAGACCCCAAGGCCCAGACCCTGGGCCCAGACCCCAAGGCCCAGACCCCAAGGCCCAGACCCAGGGTCCAGACCCCAAGGCCCAGACCCAGGACCCAGACCCCATGGCCCAGACCCCAAGACCCAGGGCCCAGACCCCAAGACCCAGAGCCCAAGACCCAGGGACCAGACCCAGGGACCAGGCCCCAGACACCAAGACCCAGGGTCCAGACCCAGCCTAGACCCAGACCCCAGGGACTAGGCCCCAAGGCCCAGCCCCAGGGACCAGACCCAGGGCCCAGGGCCCAAGGCCCAGACCCCAAGGGCCAAGGCTCAGGGCCCAGACCCCAAGGCCCAGACCCAGGGCCCAGACCCCAAGGCCCAGACCCCAGGGATCAGACCCCAAGGCCCAGACCCAGGGTCCAGACCCAGCCTAGACCAAGGGCCCAAGGACCAGGCCCCAAGGAACAGACCCAGGGACCAGAGCCCAGACCCCAAGGCAAGGGGCCCAGACCCCAGGTCAGACTCAGGACCCAGACCCCAGGGACCAGACCCCAGGCCAGACTCAGGGCCCAGGGACCAGACCCCAAGGCCGAAGTCCCAGGCCTAGCCCAGACCACAAGGCCCAGAGCACAGACCCCAGGGCCCAGACCCCAAGGCCCAAACCAGGCCCAGTCCCCAAGGCCCAGACCCCAAGGGCAAGACCAAGGCCCAGACCAGGGCTCAGACCCAGGGCCCAGACCCAAAGGCCCAGACCCCAAGACCCAGGGACCAGACCCAAAGGCCCTTACCCAAAGGCCCAGACCCAGGGCCCAGACCCAAGGCCCAGACCCCAAGGCCCAGACCCAGGGCCCAGTCCCCAAGGCCCAGACCCAGGCCCAGACCCCAAGGGCAAGACCAAGGGCCAGACCCAGGGCCCAGACCCTAAGGCCCAGACCCCAAGGCCAGACCCAGGGCTCAGACCCAGGGCCCAGACCTAGGGCCCAGACCCAAGGCCGAGATCCCAGGGCCCAGACCCCAAGGCCCAGACCCTGGCCCAGACCCAAGGCCAGACCCCAAGGCCCAGACCCAGGGTCCAGACCCCAAGGCCCAGACCCAGGACCCAGACCCCATGGCCAGACCCCAAGACCCAGGGCCCAGACCCCAAGACCCAGAGCCCAAGACCCAGGGACCAGACCCAGGGACCAGGCCCCAGACACCAAGACCCAGGGTCCAGACCCAGCCTAGACCCAGACCCCAGGGACTAGGCCCCAAGGCCCAGCCCCAGGGACCAGACCCAGGGCCCAGGGCCCAAGGCCCAGACCCCAAGGGCCAAGGCTCAGGGCCCAGACCCCAAGGCCCAGACCCAGGGCCCAGACCCCAAGGCCCAGACCCAGGGATCAGACCCCAAGGCCCAGACCCAGGGTCCAGACCCAGCCTAGACCAAGGGCCCAAGGACCAGGCCCCAAGGCCCAGACCCAGGGACCAGAGCCCAGACCCCAAGGCAAGGGGCCCAGACCCCAGGTCAGACTCAGGACCCAGACCCCAGGGACCAGACCCCAGGCCAGACTCAGGGCCCAGGGACCAGACCCCAAGGCCGAAGTCCCAGGCCTAGCCCAGACCACAAGGCCCAGAGCACAGACCCCAGGGCCCAGACCCCAAGGCCCAAACCAGGCCCAGTCCCAAAGGCCATCATATACAGCCCGTTACTGTGAGATTTATTGCTGTGGATTCTGTGATACGTTCATACACACCGCACATTACTGTGACATTTATTGCTGTGGATTCTGTGAGATTTATTGCTGTGGATTCTGTGATACGTTCATACACACCGCACATTACTGGGAGTTTTATTGCTGTGGTGCTATGTTATGTCCTTTTTTTTTTTGAAGGGGGAGAAAAGCTGTTAGAGGTTGAGGGAGTGCCGGGGGGCCCCATCGTGAGGTTTAGTAAGGGGTCCCATCATTTCTGATGGCTGCCCTGCAGACACACACTGGTCCACCTTTTTCCTTCCTATTTCAATTCATTACACACTGGTGGCTGCAGCAGGTAGGGGATCCCTGCACTCCCTTCACGATCTCCTCCTTTTATAATATCAGATTCTTTTGGATTCTGAAATCCAGAAGAATCCATAATCTGAGCATTTCAGATAAGGGCTGCTTCACTTGTATTTAACAAGGCAGCGTAATCTCACAGAAAACGAAATACATCCTATTTACCAAAATGAATTCCCTAATTAATACTAAGGATGCCATAAAAACTCCCAATTGTGAATTTAGTGGTAACCAAATGTTCTTTTTGCACATGCTTAAGTATTTTTAGACTTTTATTAATTATGAAGAGTAAACATAGTAAAACTTCCTGGAATAATTTGAATAGCAAAATACTTTTCCTGGTAGCAAAAAAGATCTAATACTGCATCACTGCAATGTATATTCTCACAAAAAGATAATACAAAATGATGATACATTGCTTCCATATTGTCTAATCTCCTTTTTACATTCATTCATGTTATCTCTTGGGAATTCAATTAACTATGATGACAACAAAAATGATAACCTTTTTGATTGAAATGCTTAGTCCATACAAAAAAATAGAATCAAAGAAAATTGGCCAGAGACCAAGATGCAACAAATAATATCACTGAGCCTGCTGTGAAAAAAATTTGGCGACTATAGTAATCAATCACGGTAGACAGTCTTAAATTGGCAAGTCATATGTAAGGACCATTGAAAATTCACAGGGCCATTTACTGTCCCTGAAATATTAAATTTGATTGGTAATGTCGCACTTGAAAAGAAACTCTGAAGTGTGTTGTTATGCGATCAATTTACAGTTGTATATCATTTTCTGTGCTCGATGTTAAATAAGTATTCACTTTTGTACTTCTTGCCAAATGTAACCTTTTGACTGCTGACAGTGTCCTCCGCTTTCCCGCTTGGGTGCAGAGAATGTGCTCAGCACGTTGTTGCAGTCCCACGGCTTAGGCTAGGGTCAAACGAAAGCATTTTTACACGCGAACGTAAAAAGTGCGTCCGAACGCATTGACATATTTTTTCACAGAATACGCGAAAACAGTCATACGATGCGCTTTTTTGTGCGTGATTTTTTACGGATCCAAACCAGGAAACTTTGGGTGTCTGGATGTTATGTTGGCCGGACATGAGCAGGGTCTGACGTCTCCTAATCACGCACACACGCCGCTAGTGGACGCAGCGCACTCTGTACGTCCGTACTAGCGGTTCTGCGTTCTCGAAAAAATGTGTTCATTTTCCACTTGCGTTGCGCAGCCGGACTTTCGTGCGACTGTACTTCGTATATTGGCCGTCATTGCCCATCATTTGCTGCTAGTGCGGCTGTGATTAAGTGCGCCAGAACGCACGTTAAAAGTGCGCTAGTCTGACCCCAGCCTTAGCTGGATGTATGGGCATCCGCAGAAATTTTTCCGGGACGACAAAATTCAATGACATCCATATTCTGCCCTATATTATACACCCGCACACCCTGAATATATGGAGGAACCCCTAAAAAGACATCTGCACACCCTGAATATATGGAGAAAAACCCTAAAAAGACACCTGCACACCCTGAATATATGGAGGAACCCCTAAAAAGACACCTGCACACCCTGAATATATGAGGGAACCCCATAAAAGACACCCACACACCCTGAATATATGGAGGAGCCCCTAAAAAGACCCCTGCACACCCTGAATATATGGAGGAACCCCTAAAAAGACACCCGCACACCCTGAATATATAAAGGAACCCCTAAAAAGACACCCGCACACCCTGAATATATAGAGGAACCCCTAAAAAGACACTCGCACACCCTGAATATATGGAGGAGCCCCTAAAAAGACCCCTGCACACCCTGAATATCAGGGCCGGCCTAAGCCACGTGCTGCCTGGAGCGAAGGATAAATTGCTGCCCCCCACCCCCCAAAAAAACATGGTGTGTATGAGCATATCACAGAGCGCCACATATCACTGCCTAATGTCCCACACATCCACATACCGTCACACACTTCCACATACAGACACACACACTTCCACACACACACTTCCATACTTTCACAGTCACACACATGCAGTCACACACATAACACAGCCGGTAACAGGGAGACGCAGAGGATTAATGACTCCGGAGGGCACAGAGTTACTGTCAATTATATTTCATAGGGTGTGCCTTTAAATAGGAAGCGTCTCACTGAAGGTATGAAGGAAATTAGGAAAATGCTTGTTTTTTCACCATGATTTAATTATTCAGGGAATACTGGGGGGGTAAAACCCATAAAGCGACATTAAAACATGCGGCGTCCCAGTCATTTCTGTAATTCTCGCATCAAACCCTGGCAGCTCCATACTAATCCCCCCCCCCTCAGTTTAGAAAGGTAAAAATTTGATTTATTTATTTTAGCAAAGTCACTCAGGCCTTGCCAGGCCAGTGAAAAGCAGATCCTCCAGCTATTAACAACTAGTAGCTCCCATCATGCAGTGCGGGCTGTAAGGGACCTGCAGATTGTCTTCAATCTGGGCCCCGTGCAGCCCTCAATCTGCAGCTCCCTCAGGACTCTGGGATAGGGTGTCTGTCCAGGCCTTCCCTCAACCATGACAGAGGAGCTGGCAGTGCTTTAAGGGGCAGCAACATGTCTCTGTGAGGAGGAAAGGGCGGGAGGGAAACCTCCATAACACACATGGGGGGGGGCACAGAGTCTCCTGTATGAAATCAAGCCAGGACTACCTCCTCAGCAGCCTCATGGCCTACACCATCAGAGCCCTGCTGCTCCTGTCACGTGACAGGCTCTAAACACCGCATTCCGTCTCTCAGGTGCACTGCACTGCACTGCACTGCAGGAGAGACCACAGCCAGGCTGCATCGCTGGTAAAACTTAAGCTGATGGCCTCCATGCCTGCTGAAAGGGGTGGGTGCCGGCCCGTTGAAAGGGTCAGTCACGTGCTGGAGGGGCAGGCGCAGCTTGGTTTTCAATGGAACACTGTCCTGCAGCCGTGTCCGGACTGGCGGCCTTTGAAAGAGCAGCAAAATGCTGCCCCTGACAAAGTGCTGCCTGGAGTGGCTGCTCCACCCCGTTCCATTGACGGGCCGGCCCTGCTGAATATATGGAGGAACCTCTAAAAAGACACCCGCACACCCTGAATATATGGAGGAGCCCCTAAAAAGACCCCTGCACACCCTGAATATATGGAGGAACCCCTAAAAAGACCCCTGCACACCCTGAATGGGGAAGTTCTTAAATGAGGGACATTAGGAAAGCGAAGCAGAACAGGGTTTTGTGTTCACACTGATAAAACAAAAAAAACAAAGTGACGGACGGACAGCGTCAAACGTGCTGTGGTTATAGCAATTTACTCACATTATGCAGAAATTCTCTGTCTCATTTCTAGTACGGCAGACTGTCGGGTTCACAGAGCCTAATGAAAGTTTTGTAATGAATTAAAACCTTGACTATAAAGCTGACAGTCTGCGGTACTGAGCAGGAAACAAACACCCAGGGGTGTTACTATACTGTGGTGTTGTACACTGTACAGACCATCAATTAAAGCATCAGATGTTATAGTACAGGTGCTGCAGTGTCTGAAAGTGTGGTGTATTCACAGTGGATAATATAAATATATATAAAATATGTGACCAGTGTAAAGCGAGGGCGGGGGTGGAAACTCCTAGCACTCAATATGTTTTGAAGGAATTAACCATTTAATAATCCCTTATTATAGGGGGGAGGGAAGGCCAGGAAGGGAAGAGTTAAGTGCAGACACAGTACCTGTCAGAGCTGAATCTTAAGCCCCTCTCGGTTCACCCTGCAGATTTCCTTATCTTTGCATGGGACAGGGAACCCCCACCACAGCAGGGAAAGAGAGAGGCAGTAAATCAGAGAAGACTCTGCACTGTCTGTGTCCCAGCACCACATGCTGCTGCTGGAGAAGAGATTCTCTGTCCTTGGGATTCCAGGTGCTCTGCCACAGCACTCAGCCATGTTTAGCAGATCACTGCCCCCCCCAGCAATTTTAGCTCTACTTATTGGTGCAAGGTAGCGCTCTTCCTGGAGGCGGTCTAGAGCAGGGGAGAAGCACAGCGGCATCCTCTGTAAACAGGGCCCGAGCAGCCTTCTAAAAGCCACATGCTGCCTGCCCTGCTTCTGAATGATTTCCCCCGCAAATTTCCCAGAGGACACTGCTCGCTCCATCATAGGGCCAGTCTGTTGGTAGGAGGGGCTAGGCGGCCACGAGGTCTTAGGTGGCATCTTAACTCTCCCTATTAAAGAGCTGCCACTGGTAGACTGGGAGGAGCCTGCAGCAAATCATTGCATTAACCAGCGATGAAATGTGCTGCAGGCTGTGCTGTGAGTGATAGGCAGTTCCGGGGGGGGCAAGTGCCCCTCTTTGCCCCCTCCTGTGGACGCCCATGGCTGGATGATGTCAGAAAGGGACCCGCCCAGCCAGGAAGGGAATTCCCCGTGGAGGAGATATGGAGGTCCTTTGGACCGCCACCCCCGTATCTCCTGAGTCATAATAGGTAGAGGGTCTTGTAATGTATAATTGGAAAGACCAGGTTGTATGTAAAAATATAAAAAAATCCTTTTTTTTCTTCCAATTGTAGCACTATTGTACACTTTTCAATTATAACATGAACAATGATGCTGCATTAACTCACCTTCTCATTTCACACAATGCCAGCAAGTGTGGATGAGATGGCAAAATGCCATTCTTTGGAACCCTGCGTCTCTGATTTTTACAACGCAAAAGGTCAAGTCAGGTGTCATTGAAAAGGTCAGAGTCTGGCCTTTCCAACAATACCAAATATGACCACATAATGTGTAAAAATATAAAAAAAAAATGCAGAATTTACTCCCACTCTGCATTTTCAAGGCAGTGGCATTACAATGCATTACAATTTTGCTGCACTAATTCATCTTCTAATTTTCCACGCTGGGACCACATGTAGAGGTAATGGTGCAAAGCGTTATTACACATTGGTCCATCTAAAAAAGAAGCTACTGCACTACTGCAAGGAGAGTGGGGGTCCTTTTACCCCTGTATTTCTATTATTTACACCCAACAAAGTCATGTTAGGTGTCATTGGGCAGGTCAGAGTCTGGCCTTTCTAATGATACCAAACATGACCATGTAGACATGTAAAAAAAAACACAACCTTAAAATATTTTTTAAATGTTTTATTTATTTTGTTCCAAAGCAATGGCCTTGTCCATTTATCACATATAAAATAAATACTACAAGGACAGCCCTCTCCTCTCTGCTCCAAAGATAGTGGTGTAAATAAGTGTGAACAGGCTTACAGAACTAAAAAGAAAGAAAAAGTGCGGGCACTAGAATAATATTTAATACACCTCCCTACTCCCAACTAAGTATTATGGGGAGGGGGAAAAGTAGGTCAATTTGATATGCTGCTTCACTGGACAAGCAAGTACAATAGAAGTACTCCTCAAACACTTTGTACCACAAATATTCCAAAAATGACAAAAAAAACAGCGCAAAATAGGAAATATGTGATCATCAATTTCACAAATCAGAATTAATACAGTCACTTATCGTCACTGTTGAAACGGAGCGTGGGAAAGGGAATATCCACTGTCCAAGCGCAGATTCAGCAAACAACTGAAGAGAGTCAACGAGAAAAGTGGGGTTAACTCGAAGACAAAAAAGTGACAGCGCTTACATAGCGCAATAAGTCTTTACAGTGTTAAATAGGAACAAAGCACAGTCAAGGAAACACTCACCGAGGTTGGAGCCTGTTAGTTTTTAGGCTCATTTATCTGGCATGGGTGTTCTTTTAAAGGCAAAACATCTGAAAGGCCCCTCTACAGGCTGATCCAAGTGGCTCGGCTCACAAATTGAACTCCATCCAAAAATAGGGTCATGGTAATTTATTCAAACATCAAAAATAGATAAAATATTATATTAAGAGTAAAACATTACAAATACAAACAGTAACCTGTGACGCGTTTCGGCCTCACGGGCCTTCATCAGGATACTGACTGATGAGTCATCTACTCTCTTTTGATGCAATGCTTGATTGAGGGAAATTGTTACACACTGGTAGTTTGCTAACTTGGATCTTGAAGTGCTTGGTAGATACCTTTACACACTGATAGTTGTGTACTCCAACAGTAAATGGTATACAAGGTTCTCTGTTCTTCTAGCACTAGATAGATTAATTATTACTAGAATTGTGCAGGGGGGAAAGACTTTGCTTCATGGGTCCCTTCAAGAGAAACGGATCTCAAAGCTTGTCGAATAATTTTTGCTGTCATGTTCGATGTGCTGAAATTTCACGGTCATGGTCAGAAGTGCATTTCCAAATGAATTTTGTTTGTGATAAATAAAAGTAATTTGCATTGCTCCAGAATTATGCCATATGGAGCACACTCCAAATCAAAGCACCTGTAGGTCCTTTTGTAGATCGTGTATAGTCGATCTGAGTAGTAAAGGAGTTAAGTAAAGTAAGTTACTTACTACTATGACTAATAATCTAATAGAATAAATAAATATGACATTTATAGAGTTACTGTTCTGCCTTTCCCCTTTTAATTGGTCAGTTACTCTAAAGGTAAAATCACCCTTTACTGGCTTTCCTACAAACATCAAACATCCATTTTCTACCAAGAAGTGGACAGGAGATACAGGCCACTGAACAGACCCCGTGTACATCTTGACAAAGTGAGGTGCTGATTAGGCAAACAAATTGATAAATCGCCCTTTCCCTCCCACTTTTGGCACCAAGAGCAAAGGAATTAAAGCCAACCAAAGGCCAAAAAAAATCTTCCACCATATGGTCCATTTTTCATTAATTTTGTCAGTGTGGCAGATGTGTTTCTTTGCCCATTTCTGTGAAACAATAAAATGCCCAAAATTCATATGAATCACGGTGTTAAAAAAAAATAATGCACAAGTCTAATCTTTACATAAAAAAATCATAACGTGTTTAATAAAAAACACTTTTTATGGCTTATATCTTTTATCTCTGGACTTGAGTCGATTTTAAATTGAGGTTATCAGGAATCCAAAATGCAGGAAATAGTTGAAACAGACCTGGGGAGCATGTTCAGCGCTGTTCATCTGGGCATTACAGGGGGAGAGCAACACCAGCTTGGAGAAGTAGAGGTAACATCACCGCTCTATGACCATGGAGACACAGGTTTGAATGCCGGCAAGAGCACCTCTCCAGCAAGTGTCCTTGGGCAAGACATATAAATGGTATATACTCGCCACCCAGGACATACTTGAGAACGAGAGAAATCTCAATGTATCTTCCTGGTTAAATACTTTCTTAAAAAAAAATATATGTATGAGCAACAGATGCATCCTGAATAGGGATGGAGTAGAGGTTATTGTGTATTGTGGAGGAGCCATTGGTTTGATTGGGATAGGGTAACTTTGTGGTGGCTGTGATGGCAGGTATTGGTGTAATTGAGATAGCACAACTTGTTGGCTGGAATGGGGATTGTAGTCATGGGTAAGGGGAAACATTGGGTTATGAAAAGAGGCAAAGGGGGATGTGAAGAATTACAGGGCAAGAAAACAAGGAGAAAGGGGCATTCGTTTTGTTATGTTCAAGAATTCACAGTTTTATTTGTTAATAAACTTTGTATATATCTATACCAAGAAGATAACTTTTGCTTAACATAAGGTAGATGTCACGTATTCTGTATACAGCAGTGCTTCACGCGTTGATGTGCCTGTTGTACCTTGAAAAAAAATGGCTTGGCATGCAGAGAGTCAAGTGTGGACATCTTTTATTTCTATTACATTTATGGCTATTTGTTACGCATCTCTCAAACATCCTGTTTCCATTTAAAATATTAAAAGTCACATCGCCACAAGCGCATCAGCCTGTTATACCTGATAAATCCTTGGCTGAATGATTAATAACTTACAGTCATGCAAGGTACAGTTACTTTCTTGGACCAACATAAACACATAAAAACAAATAACACAGATAAAGTGTTTGTATTAATACCTTTCATTATTTCTGTGTATTCTTTGCAGTCAGTTTAAAACAATTTAAATTCCAATATTGCTGCTTTCACTGAGTAAACAAAATATCTTTACATTTATGATTATAAGCACGAATGAATGGCTCCACTGGAAACATTTGCATTTTAATTATGCCTTGACCTCGGTTTGCTAGCTCAAGATTAATTTTAGAGGCTTAACACACAATTATAATAGTCTACAGCAATTTTATTTTACAACCCGTAGTTGTATGTTTGAAAAATGCAATCAAACATTTATTTCAGTACATGTTTAGCTGTACACAATGCAGGTTAAATTAAAAAGTCACACAAAGACACATTTTTATTCTCCAAAAATCAATGCGTATGTGTATATTAATGCTTTTATTTGCTTATCAAATAATTAAAGATGGATTTGTTCCATTTGAGCCATGATACACTCTAGTACCATTTTAAGCAGTGTTTTATTCTCAAAACTTCCACAACATCATAAAGGATTAATTTTCTTTAAATGGGAACAACAATGAAATCAATTTGTTGCTCATGTTGTAATGTGCAGGATCACTAATTCTAATTATTCAATAGAAATTTAGTGTATTTGTTCTTCTTAAATGGTCTTCTGGAAAAAAGAGGAACATCTAATTAGTTGTGAAATTATCGTTCATTATGTAAGCAATAATGCATAATTATTTCATTTGTAGGAGAATTCAAGTTAAAATACGATTATTGAATTTAGATAATGTGATGCCTTTCCCTTTCTTGCTTTAATTTCCACTATGAATTTGTTTTTAAGGATAATATATATATATAAATGTATAGGGTGAGAAATTCAGTAGATATATGTTTTAATTTATGACCAGGCTATCAAATTGTCAGGAACCAATGGTGCAAGCCAGCTGCTGTATTAGGGGCTTGAGTTGGAATGTTTGGGAGCCGCTACAGAATACCAGCTATCGGTATCTTTTTGGTTCTAAGCATAAAAGGGGACACTTGCATAAACCTATGGTCAAGGGAGTGAGTTAAGTAATAATGCTTAAACTGCAAAAGTCTACGGGCCCTATTACAATCTTCGCGTTAAAACTTTCGCACAACGCGTGAATTTGTGCGCCAAGCGTTAAAGATTACAATCCTCGTGCATTTTTTCATCCATCGAGCAATAACGCGCGTAAAACAGACACGCACAAATACGCGCGCAGCAACGTTGCGCGCAGAAATCAATGTGCGGACTGTTTTTTCACACGATTCAGCCAATCAGAATTAAGAACCACAATTATCCCACTTTAAGTTTTTCCACCTGCCAAAGTCAATCTGAGCATATATGCTGCAGCAATAATAAATGCACACACAACTTCTCAAATTTATTGGTTTGGTATGTGTAGAATGTGTATCTTTACTTCTTTACTTTGGTTTCGGCCAGGGTGATAGAATTTGCCATTAACACCAGCTTTTAGGAGTTGCAAAAATTATGCGCGCAAAGGCTGTGCGTTACAAACTGCGCATAGATTGCAATACCATCCGCGTACCAGCGCACATTCGCGTTTGCGCTTACAATGTTAAGTATAGGACACGCGCAGTACAGTAAGCTCGTGCAGCGTTCGCGCAGGTTCACCCGAGGTAGACGAATACGCATGTTTGTTGCACTGACATTGTAATACGACTTTCAGCACAAAGGGTTTAAGGCTAGGGTCAGACGAACGCATTTTCGCGTTGTCTGTGAAAAAGTGCGTTCGAACGAATGGACGCATTTTTTCACGGAGTACGCGATAGCGGTCATACGATGCGCATTTGCATCCGTGATTTTGTACGGATCATCAATAAAACACTTTGTGCATCTGGACGTTATGTTGGCCGGACATTAGCAGTGTCTGACATCTCCAATTCACGCACACACGCCGCTAGCAGACGCAGCACACTCTGTACAACCGTACTAGAGGTTTTACGTTCTCGACAAAATGCGTTCGTTTTCCACTTGCGTTGCGCAGCCGGACTTTTGTGCGACCGTACTTCGTATATTGGCCGTCATTGCCTGGCACTTGCTGCTAGTGCGGCCGTGATTAAGTGCGCCTGCACACGCGTTCGCACTGCGCTCGTCTGACCCTAGCCTTACCCCTCGCGTTAATGCGTTTTTGTGCCGGTGCGAACGTTTGCGCGAAGCTTGTAATAGGGCCCTACATGTTGGTCCATAACCTCAGAGATAGCTGTGACTAGTTGTTCCTGTTCAATAAATTTTTGAACAAAACAGCAGGTGAAGTAGGCAAGAGTATCTAAAAATGAACAACATCCACAGATTTTTGCATTTAAATTTGAAAGGTTTTATGACAACCTTTCTATGATAAGGAAGTTGCTGCTGAGTAGATATGGCACAAAATCATGGTAGATGCAAAATTGCTGAAAAGCTGAATATGCTCAAAAATTTAGTTTGAACAAATAAATAGAAAAATGTTCTTATACTTTGGAGAAATACATGAACACTCCCCGTGATTGATTAATTAGCTTAGAACCTCACTTTAAAAATTGTTATGTCCAGGTTACCCCATTCAGTAAGCACTTTCGTCAGCAGAAAAAACAAACACAATAACAATTTGTGTGCTCACAAGCAGTGACATTGTAAAAATACAAAAATGGAAACTGAGAAAGACCGTGGCCTCAATTTAATTATATCAGCATTTTTATGAAAAAAAAACGTTTTGGAGCATTTCCACAGCTATGTTTTTTGACATACCAGATAACTCAACCGGACATAAAGCGACAAAAATAATTGTCATCATCCTACTGATTATGTCTACAGAGGATGTCTATTTTAGAACTCAAATGAGAATTTCAGTGTGAGTTTCTGATTCCATTCCCAAAGAGTCCTTTATAAACCCCTTGATATAGTTTCAAATATTAGCATACTGAAAACTTGAACTGAATTACTAAAGCCAATATATTCCATTATTGAGTATAGGCGTGAGTGCCGATATTTGAACTGAAATAACGGGAACTGAAACCCCAGTAAACCCTTAATGAAACATGCCGAAACAAAAGAAGTACAAATTTCTAAGGAAAATTCTGTAAATTTCAGGGATTGAGTTTAATTACCCTTTGATGCGCCCTAATTCTGACTCTATTGCGACAGCTGTATTCACAGGTTGAGTTGGAAATATTTGGGAGATGTTCATTAATACCGGCAGCAGAACTTCTGCTGGTGTCAGCTCATGGAGTCCATAATCAAATGTAAAATTACCCTGACCTACAAAGCCCATACTAACTCCATTCCCCTCTACCTGTCCTAATCACTAAATATACCCCACCCCTCTCCTGAAGCTCAGACAGTGACCTGCGCCATTCTTCTTCACATATTACCTTTTCTTACATTAGACTGCTGGAATTCTCACGTGCTGCTCCCAACCCCTGGAACGCACTACCTAATGCTGCCAGACTTTCCCGCAATCTACCTTCCTTCAAACGATCCTTAAAATCTTTCTGTGCAGGGAAGCCTACCACTCAACTCACTAACTCACACCTTCCCCTCACCCAACTATTACCATCATCTCAGTCTGTAATACCATCATCCTGACACTCGCAGTCCTCACCTCCTGTTTCTTATCACTCCACCCATCTAGATTGTAAATTCACACAGGAATAGGGTCCTGTATCCCTTCTGAACCTGTTTGTCTAATATCCTGTGTTCAGAAAAATTGGACCTGTCTTTTTAACTGTACCAAGCATACTTATGTGCAATGCTGCGGAATTTGTTGGCACTTTATGAATAAAATATAATAAGAATAAATGAAGTGTGACCCTGAGTGAGGTCTGTGGAAGTTCACATATGTTGGGTTGCAATAAGACTGCAGAAAGTCACTGGGAATATATTTATTTCCAGTTTATTGTGGTAACAGATTGTGGCACACTGTTCATCATTGGATCATGGTTAAATAAAGATTTTTTTTCTATATTTTTTTAGTCTCCAATTGGCACCGAATCGTGATCTGGTAGCAAAATGGTTAACACAGAGCACCGTTGAAAAGGAGAGACTCTCCCCTTTGCAGCGGTACCATTTGTGTTTTTCTACCTTTAACGGTTGGGGAGATAGAGGGCTCCAAAGAGGACACCACCCTCCCCTTCCTGATTTTTACTGCAGGTGCCGGGTGGCACCTGCCGATGACGTCATCACACAGTGTGATGACATCATTGCACCTGCTGGGCCCCCATCATCCAACCTGCCAGTCCGCCACGGGAGCCCAGTGAGGAAAGTGAGTATCGGGAGGGAGGGAGGTTGGAGGACCCTGATGTGTACGTCCGCGGGTCTAAGGGAGACTTCCCGATCGGACGTACATGGTACGTCAGCGGTCAGGAAGGTGTTAAACTCCTCCAAGGTGGCCGTATTATTCAATGTTTGGATACACACACATATATTAATTAAGGCTGATGGCCATTGCATGATAAATGCGACCCAACAGCATGTAGAATCATTATACTGCATTTAATAGATCCAAAAGTAAGGCCAGGTGAGCGACAATAATTTCCATGCTGCATCATATAAATAATACATGTTTCAGGGCAAGACTTATCCATGTGTCCCTTTAAACATGGTCCAGGCAGTCACCCTAAAATCAACCGCTTACATACTATGAATAACCCGCAGCGTAAAATGTTAAAATTAGCCAATATATTAGAATTAGGATATATGTGGATAAAGGATACATATATACGATAATATAGCCTACTGCAACAGCAGCGACATTGCTGACCAGATCCATTACTATGATGTATGGGGCCAAGAGAACGCCTGTGCTGCATTCCTTTCAATTGCCTGTTAATTACCTATTAATTGCCTGTTAATTTTGGGCAAGGACCTATTTTTTGTGTTTTTTTTGGAGTTAGCACCAGGGTTTGAGCAGTAGGTCCAATTTTGTGATTAGCGTCGCTCCAGAAAATAGTGCAGGCACTAAGTGATCTATTAGTTACAAAAGTGCTAGAGATCTATAACGCTTCCCATGTTAAGTATAGGACACAGAAAATACAGTAAGCTTGTGCTACAAATCGCTATTAGCGACGCGCTAAATGATTTTTCCTGTTTCTAGCAGGAGGCAAACTATCTGTTGGTCAGATGCTAGACTGAATTAACACGGCACTAACACAAAAACATGCCAACGCTAACATTAGCTCACACCAGGTGAGAGTGCCCATAGTGTTTGATACTTACAAATACATTATATAGTAAATGTAAATCTCCTACCTGATTTAATTAATTAAAGGGACACTCTACACACCCTGACCACTTTTGCATTTTAAAATTGCCAGGTGTGCCTCCGGTGCAGTTTATTTGAAAATGCTGTGTGAATCAGAGGAGTTTCCTCCCCTTTGGGCAGAGGCTGTCAGCAGCATGTGCCAAAGTATTTAAAGGGAGAAAATGGGGTTATCAGAGTGTTGTTTTAAAATATATTTATCCTACTGGGAACAAAAAAATTATTTGTACTGGTTTAATAAATTATAATAATGCATAAACACAAATTTTTTATACTGACAATTAAAAATCAGATGTATGAGCTGTATCTTTAAGAAGCAGAGATTCTCTCCAGCCTGGAAACATAGTCACAATTGCAACATTCCCACTGCTTCTTTTGTTTGCTTGTGTGTGAGAGCCAGAAATCTACGGGAGCTCTTTCTCATGGTGATTAGAAACAGTCAAACATAAGATGATCCTTCTTTTCTTTTCGTCCTTCCTTCCTTCTATCTTTTTTTCTCTGCTTCCGTAAGCTTTGAAATAAATATTGAGCAAGTTGGAAGGACTGAGATGTACAGATCCCACACACGTTTAAACAAAAGAGGTAAAGGAAGACTTCTGAGCATAAAGAAGACTATCTGGAAGCCAAGCCCCCTTCACTATGAAGTGTGTGCTCTGGATGCTGCTGATAGTGAACATTTCTTCTGGATTTCCTATGGGCAGCTGGAATTCAAGCTTCATCTCTCTTTGAGTTTGCAATGTGTGTTTTATTTTCTACTATATTTTATATTTCTTTTTAACATGGATGAAATGACATCCAACAGGACCATTCTTCTTTAGAGAGCATAAGCTCTGTGGACTTTAAAAATAATCGATAGATGCCGCGGAGAGACTCCACGCTGATATTCAAGATTCCTCAATAAATCAGTTCATATATTGGTAAGAAAACAGTAGCTAGAGTTTAACCGTTAATACATTGTTGATAATTAATGTTTAGCTTCATTAAAATAATGTTTTATACTTGGATATGTTGTGCACTAACGCTGAAACTTCAAAGATACATTAATATTAATATTATGTAAATAATTTAAAACTGAAGATTATCCATTTTAAATTATTAATGACTGAAACATTTTTGTATTTATCTGTTGATCAATATCTCCTGATATTGATGTTATTTTGACATGTACTTCAAATAAGTACATCAGACTTTTCATTATATCTGTATAGGCGATCATTTGTGGAATTTAATTCTTATAAACCAAGGTTTAATTCCCTATGGTTATGACAGTCAATAAGAGTGAAGTTCCTTAAAAAAGTTTTGCAGGAGATTTTTTGCTAAAGAGTAAGACTACACAACAAGAATATTCATTGAGGTTGACATGTCTCTGACTGCTTCTGTTTTGCTTTCATGCTAGTTTATTAGTATTTTTTCTCCCAAGTTTTCTATTTTATGGTTATTTATATAATAATAATTAGATAATAGATTTAATTCAGTTTAAAACCAATGTCAAAAAGTAAATACTTGCTCTCCAACCTCCCGACAAACACACATACTACCACCCAAAAAACCCCATATGCATTTTACTGGTGTTACCAGACAGCTGACAAGGTAAACATTCTTGTTGCTATGGACAAAAGTCTGCTCCAGGTTGAGAATGTTGCATAAAGGCATAGCCTGAGCTCATTTATATCACATCCAGTGGATTGTAAATATTTAAATTTGATGGTAGTTAAATATTTGCTGTGTTGTTAACATATATCCTGAGAAGATTACAGGAATACTGGTTTTCATGGTAGCCTTTGTTAATTAAAATTTTTGAACTAGTGCATAATGTTTTTTCCTTTATATTGCATTATAAGAAATAGACTGTGATTTTGCCACTTTATAGTGTAGAAATAATAATGTTAACCCTTAGTGTGTCCTTATTACTGATTCTATTATGTGTGAGCTGTTATCATAATATTAACATATGGCAGCGACAATCAGTTTGTGGCATCAGTGTACCAGCTCAATACCAGCCCAAGAAAAAAATAATGAGTGACCTTAGAATTGCTTGTTTTTCTCCTCTACCCCAAAGCTTGGAGCTGTCTAAATGAAGTATAGGAAAGTTTGTGCCTCGGCTGGAATAGGACAAGAGCCATCATGTTTAATGAGTCAGTCCATTATGATTACCAAGTAATCTGTTAAGTATAATGGTTCACTTGGAATATGGCTGAACTTGACATTTTGTTTATTAGGATGTGTACATTGTAAAATCTTTCTCTCAAGCCCCTTGCGGCCCTTTTGTCTCCGAACGCCCCCCTGCTGCCCCCTTGCCTCTGAATGCCCCACTTCCTACCTCCTACCAGGGGGCACTACCGCCCACTTTGGGAACCACTGTTTTAGGAGTTTATGTCACTTACAAAGCACAAATTCATAGGGATGGCGATGCAGGTATTTCCAAAATACAGGGAGAGAGACATGATTTGGTTAGAGCCATAAAATGTAGTGAGTGTGAGCTTGAGAGATCATGCATAATGGTTTATTTTTTAATGTTACAGACTAACCTTACAATTGAGAGTTTCAAATGAAAAATGCTATGGTGTAAATGTGACTGTGAGTTATGTAGGGATTGTATTGCCAAATATGTACTCATAATAGAGGACTTGGTACAACAAGCATCATTTGACATAAGTCAAAAAGTGTTTGCTGATGTATCCCTGGGTAACTGAAATGTGTGACACAATCTTACTTTTGGCTTAAAGGGACACTCTACACAGTGTAACCACTGAATCTTATCTGAGTAGTCAGACACACTGCCGTGAGTTTCCTGCTCCCTTTTTTCCCTCTGAGGGGTGACTCGGAGGTCTAATATAGCCGGCCAAATGCAAGGACTTAGAGAGTCCTCATCTCAGGATTCAGGGCTTGGAGACCTTTGGGAATTAGACCTATCCAATTTTATGAAAGCCATGCTGCATTAGGAGCCCTTGGATTGGCTGGAGCACCCAGCCCCTGGTGGTCACGTGACATGCTGATCCGGAAGCATGTTATATTCTGCAAAGAGCAGAGGGAGGGGGTTAAAACAGGAGTGGGTGTGGTGGGGCAAGAAGGATAATGTTTAAGGCTGCGGGCACACGAGCACACCGAGTGCCTGCGTGTGACCGCACTTCCCTGCGTCTGTCAAAGCTTTGTGACGGATTGACGGGGAGGGCCACATGGGGTAGTGCGTGCACAAATTGCGCGCGCTACCACCGTACGACAAAAAGCCCTCTCCGTCAAAAAGCTAGATGGACACTGACAGGGCTAAAAAGCGCGATCCTCCATAGGAGGATCTTGCTTTGTAGGCTGAGCGCACTAACTGCGTTCAGCGAGGTGGCCACATGGGCGTCAGAGTGGAAGGAACGTCCACTTTTACGGTCGTTCCTTCCGCTCTGAAAAATGCTTGTGTGCCCGTAGCCTAAGCCCTTCATTTCCTATCCCCTCCTGTTTCAACATGCAGGATACATATTCTAGTATTCCTTATGTCCTGCTTCTTTTATTCCTAAAATCATGATGCTGCTGGCTCTTACTAATTTTTCAGTTCTTTTCCACTGTAACTTGAATGGTAACTGCTGGACTGCACTGGCACTTGACTTGGAATGCCGATGTCAATTTGTCAGTACTAATGAATTGTGGTAGCCTTCTTAGAACAGGAGAGAGATACAATCGATGTAAATGGCAAATGAAGTGGTTTTCCTCTCAACCAAAAATAGTTTCCAATAGCATTGCTGGATAATTTTTCCCGTTGTTGCTATTTAGACCTATAAATTGTAACATCTGAACTTATTCTCCAATATTCACAAATATTACTATTTATATGAACTGCTTATATAAAACTGCATTACACTATATTGGTATAATCGTTTATTAAATCCATTAATTAGTGAATAGTGGATCGAACAAGGTATCAAATAGTGTGTGTGTGTGTGTGTGTATATGTACGTAAATACAAAACTACAGTATGTCAATCCTATAAAAAAGTAGACCTGTAATTTTTTAATACTATAACTCAAACATGCTCTAGTTAGACTCCACTAATTAGCCTATATACTAATAGTTGCATTTCTTGTGGGAATGAAAATGGATTGGCATAATTTGCACTAATTACATGGCCTGTTGGATTTAATCCTTTGAATGTCAGAGAGGTTAAAATAGCCTCATGTGTTGATTTTGCTTAATTAGACTTTTCTGTCAAGTTTCCTGAAGAATGTTACTGGCTTTTAAAATGCGCAACCATACACAGGCATATAATTTATTTTTTCTTCTGGTTCTCTGGATCCTGTGGGACCTCACCTGTGAAACCTATCTATCTTGGTCACAGCAGGGGGTGAAAATGCCTGTCCTTTGTTCAGTGATCAGGAGAAGAAGGGAGGAAGATTGAGATCAAGTTACAGAGGTAGAAGGCAACTGAAAATAAGCAGAGTCTATGAGTTATTGAAGAAAAATGTTATTACTTTGCAATCTGTATACAAGATTTTAAAATAATTATGATACAGAATAATGTTAAGCTACAAATAAACACTATCAGAATGTGCCTTTAAATCCCATAAATTCATATACAAAAGGTATATATATATATATATAAAAGGAAAAGTCCTGACTGACTGACTCATCAACGCCCAGCTCAAACCGTTTAACCTAGGAATGTGAAATTTTGAAGGTGAACTGTTTTTATGATGTAGGCACCCACTAAGGAAGGATTTTTGGAAATTCCGCCCCCAAGGAGGTGAAAAAGGGGGTGAATATTTTAATCAGGATACCTATATCTCAAAAACTAATGATGTTACAGGTGTGAAAATTGATAATTATAATCTTCATGAAAAATAAAAAAACATGTGTTTTACCATTTTCAAAATATCCAAGTGGGGAGATGAAAAAAGGGGGTGAATATTTAAAAAGGATACCTATAGCTCAAGAACAGAAGATGTTCCAGTCGTGAAAATTGGTATTTAGATTCTTCTCGTTTATGGAACCCACACATATTATATACCATTTTTCTCACCATTAAATGGACTTTCTAACGATACCATTCAAGGAAGCGAGACTGAGGTGGGATCCCCAGCCAGAGAGGTGAGTATAGGGAGGGAGGGGTTAAAGGACCATGACATACATAGTACATCTTTGGTCCTTAAGGGGAATTTTCCCCAGGATGTACTATGTATGTCATTGGTCCGTAAGGGGATAAACCAATAAAAATGCATTGAATCGTCTCTAAATTCTTAAATGGGTCCTTTAAAAAATAAAAAAAGGTCTGTTACTAAATAAAAAAAAGGCTCTTTAAAAAAATGGGAAACAAAAATCTCGTCTAAAGAATACAAAAAATACAAAAAGGTGTTCTAGAAAATAAAAAGGCTTTTTGCTGAAAATAAAAAAGTCAGTCTTTTAAAATAAAATTTAATTGATGTTACATTTTTACAATGAATCTTATGGGATTCTCCTGTTTAAACCTGTCAAACCGAAACACACAAAATCAGGTAATTTCACTGACACTTCTGCCCCGAAATTGCAACGAACAGTGAAATTCATTGTTCGGTGCAATTCGGTGGCAAGTTCGGTGTTTAGTGAATAGACCCTTTAGTCTCCCCTTTTTAAAGTGCTGTATTTCCTAGTCAAACTATCCTACAGGCAGGGTTGTCTTCTCCTTATTTATCATGTACGTCTCATGTTTGCGCTCCACCAATGTAAAGCGCTAAGGAATATGCCGGCGCTGTATAAATGCCTGTAACTGTTGCTTTTCTTTCCTCGTGTCAAGCTTGGCTGACGCTATAAATTCTGTCATTTCCCTACTAATATGCTGGTAGTAATGACTGGAGAAAGGGCAGCTGTGGTCAGAAAGGACATGATAACAACAGCAGACAGACAACAACACTGCAGACAGAGACTGTGACTCCATCAATCTCAGGCAGTATAGGGTGCTTGCTGGTAGTATTATGTTACTGCAACAGCTGCTTTCCTGTTTTTCATTTTTATTATTGCAGCATATATTATTTCTTATACGAATACATACAAAAGGTTAAATATAGGGTTTAGGTCCAGAGATTCTGGAGTGCCAGATAGTGACTCTTCAGTTCCAACTCCTGTGAAATGCAACACACAAATCATTCATCGTCAGTGGCACCCAGCAGTGTTTCTTGAGCAGGCTACAGGACTCCAGCAGTTTCTGCCTGCATGTAGCTATTACCATAGTTTTAAGACCAGTTATACCCCTCCCAGCTAACATCCCTTCCAAACGCTCAAGCAGCGCCCAGCTGATCAGTAAGAGTGAAAAAATAAAGCAAAATAATGGAAGCAGCTGCAAACACACGAGAGCTTGTGAATTACATCCTGCATGAATCCCAGGAGGTGTGTTATATTTCTTATTTCTATTCTATCCCAGGATCAGTTAAAGGTTCATTCTGATGCTTGTTAAAGCAAGTCTTAATCGATACAGTCTGATGCAATTGCTAAAATGCCTATTTCAACTATTAAAGGGAAACTTTACCCACATGACCATTTAATGAATGTTAAATGACATGGATGGCTGAGTGTGTTATCCCCCATGGCTGATTCAGCCTTACAAACACAAGGGATTTACCTCACACAGAAAGCTGTCAATCAGTAATCAGCTTTGTGGGACTGAACGTCCTGAATCCTAAACAGACAAAAAAGGATTGGGTACTCTGGATTTATTGCACGGATGCCACAACGTTTTGGCTCAGACCTGAGCCTATTTCCAAAAGACTTGAAAAAGTCTTTAGTCTGACACCTGGAGTATTGATCAAACAACAGACATGTGTCCTTCATGTCTTCTCCATCATTTACTTTGAAACCAGAGTATGGACCTCAGTGTGCTTGTAGGAAGAGCATTCAGCCTACACCTGATTCAGCACATGGTAACAAAAGTGTCAGGTCCAGATTAGCACCATGCTCTGGCTTAAATGGTGAGTCAAGGAGATGCGAGGGATGAGTGGACCTGCAAGGCTGGCATGAATAGATAATATTTAATCCCTCCATCCCATTTCTTTTAAACATAGAGTTTCCCTGTAACTTATTTTCTATTTACAAGGAGTCATTTATTCCTCAGGCTTCGATGTGTATGAACCACAGCTGTGATCCTTATCTTCTTGGAAAACAGGTGGGAGAGGGAGTTGTGCAAAGGAGCAGATGGAAGAAGCTAGATCAGCTTAAAAGGGATAGCAAATGGAAATGGTAGCAGAAAGGAAGCAGGCAGCGCTTCATATTCTAATGTCATATTATGAATGAAAAGATGCATATAATCTTTATCTGTCAGACTGGCCAAAATTAGACAGGTCTAGGGTTGGGTGAAAGGAGCATGTCTTGTCTGTCCTTGCACAGCAGGGTGGCCCTCTAAAATTTATCTAGCATTCACTTTTTCCAGCTTCTTTGGAAACTCATATTGGTGCTAGTGCCATCCATGTACTTTCACAAAAGAGCTTTTAGGATATATATTGCAAAATATTGAAACTATTACCTCACCACCTTCTTTCTGGAAGCAAATAATAGCATGGCTAAACAATACAGGTAGAGCACCCCTTATCTGGAACTCTATAATCTGTACGGCTCCGAAAAAAGAGTTTTCAGAGCCATCTGGAATTTAATGATTCTGGACTAGGGGAGCGCTGTATAGTCACTTGCACCACGCCGTGGCACATGCTGGTAATCTCTGGGCAGTCCCAGCCGGTGACATTCTGCTCTGACTGGGTAGCAAGTCCACGAAAAAATGCTACATAACACTGCAGTAAGAAGGAGATCACGGCTCTCTTGCCATGAACTCGTTCCTCCGGAAGAATCCAAAATCTGGAACTCTCCAGGTCCCGAGCATTGTGGATAACAGGTGCGCAGCCTCTACTTTAAACACACATTTTCCAACATGCTGTTTGTCGGTTTTTTAATAAACCTTTTTCTGGCACAAGTATTTTTACACATAACCACACTTTTATGACTCATGCTCGACTCAACAAGGTTTGATTCCAAACTTCATGTTAAAATTTGGTTAAATTCGAGTATCTTCCCTTTCTCTTTACTTGTACGGAAAGAGTCTTTTTTTCAGTGAAACCTCAAGCAAGAAAAGGAATTAGCCTTTTTTCCCTCATATTTCTTATTTATATGAGGACTTTCCAGTTGTAACATACTTGATAATTAATTGTATGTTAATAAGAAAGATCTGGAAACTATGATTGTGGATGCGTTTTAATCCTGCAAACATCGGGCTCTATTACATTCTTAACGCAAATTTTAACGTATGCGCAAAAACGCATTAACGCGAGGGGCAAAACCCTTTGCGCTGAACGTCGTATTACAACGTCCGTGCAAAAAATACACGTTAACGTCCAACGTGGGTGAACCTGCGTGAACCCTTTGCGAGCGTACCGTACTGCGCCCGTCCTATACTTAACATTGTAAGTGCAAATGCGTTTGTGCACTGGTACGCGGATGGTATTACAATCTATGCAAAAACTTTAACGCACCATGTTTGCGCGCACAATTTTAACGCCTTGAAAAGCTGGTGGTAACTGCAAATCTGAACGTCGTGGCCGAAACCAAATACACCAGCCCAAAAAAAAAAAATACAGCACATTATAGTTGCACATTCTACGCTTACCCAAACAATAAAATTGAGAAGTTGTGCGTGCATTTATTATTGCTGCAGCATATACACTCAGATTGATTTTGACAGGTGCAAAAACTTAACGGGAGACAATTGTGGTTCTTAATTCTGATTGGCTGAATCGCGTGAAAAAACAGTCCGCACACCGATTTCTGCGCGCAACGTTAATGCGCGCACGTTTTTGCATGTCTTTTTTTACGTGCGTTATTTTTTGACGGATGAAAAATGTGGTCGGATTGTAATACCAGCGTTAATTTACGCGCGTTAACGTTTAACGCTTCACGCACAAATTAATGCGCAGCGCGAGCGTTTTTGCGCAAAGAATGTAATAGAGCCTTTCATGTTTTTGGTTGATACCCTTATGTATAGATGTGATTTTCAAATTCATAACATGGCTGCAAATTTGTTTCTTTCCGGGAAAAAAAAGAAAATAAGCGACCCGGTGTCAAGTTGTGCCCCTGGGTAAACTGACACAACAAGTTTGGATAATCGGTTATTAAAATGTTTCACTTTGGTGTTTGTCCTATAAGAACTGGAGCTTTCGTTAAGGGGTTCATGTGATTGACACAAAGGTAATATGAGTCAAGTTCAGCAAGGAAACAGTTCAAAGCTACCATGTGTTAGTAGATTACAACAACCATAACTTATAGAAACATAGAAAATGTCGGCAGATAAGAACCTTTCGGCCCAGCCTAGTCTGCCCAATTACATGGATACTTTACCTGGATTTATCTTTTGTTTAGGATAGCCTTATGCCTATCCCATGCCTGCTTAAATTCAATTACTGTTTTGGCTTCTACCACTTCAACTGGAAGGCTGTTCCATGTATCCACCACCCTCTCAGTAAAATAATGCTTCCTGATGTTACTTTTAAACCTTTGCCCCTCTAATCTAAGACTATGTCCTCTTGTTTTGCTACTTTGTTTCCTTTTAAATATACTCCCTTCCTCTACCTTGTGGATTCCCTTTACGTATTTAAATGTTTCTATCATATCTCCTCTGTCTCGTCTTTTTTCCAAGCTGTACATGTTAAGATCATTAAGCCTTTCCTGGTAACTTTTCTCCTTCAAGCCGTACACCATTTTAGTAGCCCTTCTCTGAACTCTCTCTAAGATGTCTATATCCTTCTGGAGATACGGTCTCCAGTACTGCACACAGTACTCCAAGTGAGGTCTCACCAGTGCTCTGTACAGTGGCATGAGCACTTCCCTTTTCCTACTGCTAATACCTCTCCCTACACAACCAAGCATTCTGCTAGCATTTCCTGCTGCTCTATTACATTGACTACTTACCCTTAGATCCTCTGAAATAATAACCCCTAAACCCCTTTCCTCAGATGTTGAGGTTAGGACTGTATCAAATATTCTATATTCAGCCCTGTATAAAAATAAGTATACATATAAATTACACTCCATTTTTTATTATTCTGCTGTATAATATGTCTTCACGAATGATTAATATTGTTAGAAATGTAATCTGTAAATACCAGAAGCTTGTGAAATTAGGACATTGGCTATACAGTATGTTCATATTTCATTTTATTCTAACACTATAAAGCATGTTGGCCGGATAACAACATGATGCAACATGACTTCTGTCCTGTGTGTTATGGCATCTCTTCAGGGTGCCTGTGTTCTTTATTTTAACAAAGATGAGAAACAGTTGGAAAAATCAAGAGGGAGCTGCCATTTCTAATTAACTAATTAATTACAGAACAGGCCTCCTCATACTGCTCATTGCCACTATGGATAACCTTGAACATGGTCGTTATGATCTGAAAGGGATTATCTAAACAGGTTTCAAACATGCCCCATCCTGAGTGTATTGCTCTAATCTCTTCTATTGTATTTACTGTAATTTATCATCCATTCATTTTTTTTATTTTGCTTTTCTGTGAATTTGAACCCTTTTTTGCCATATTCCGTTTCTTAGTTTAATTCCAGTTTTGCAACTTTTTTTAAATGAATTTCTGTACTTGCCTTTGTTATTCCTTGGGTTTTCAGTAGGTAATTTTATTTTAACATCTTTGCCCTTGTTGTCTTACCTTCATCAACTGGCAAAAAAATATCGCCTTTGCGAAAAACCAAGAACCTTGTGGAAATGCAGACAGTGTGATATCATTTAGAAGAGGTATATTTAAGAAGATGAAAGAGGGCTGAGAAAAAGGTTACGGTAATGCAAAATTGTACATTGTGGTGATACACAAGAGTCTTTGTCAATGGAGTAACAGACAACATGGCCTGATCAGCTTCCAACAATTTAATAAAGAGTTTGTGCTGTTGACCATAGTAGCAGGGATGGTGGGGATGGTAGAACAAAGGTTCTGCATCAGATTGAAATGTGGAAAAATGTGGGATTTGTTATAGAATTCCTGAATTTTACCCAATGCACCTTGATACTGATCTATCTCCAACGCAGCCCTCATGTCTTCTCAAAGTCTGTTTACCCCTGTAGACTGTAAGCTTACTGAAGCAGGGTGCACTGTTCCTATTGTTTCTGTAAGCTTATTTGTTACTTTTATTTGTTTTGACCTACTCATTTTACAGCGTTGTGAAACTGTGTGCCTGATAAATAATTATAAATGTGATGTACATTTTGTTGGGATATAAATAATATATTTTCAATTCCAATAAAACCATCCCATCTGCCAATAGTAAGATATCACATATCCATGTGAAATATGGAAGTATTATTACTGTTACCTTATATCAATCCAATTTACATTTAGATAACCATTCTTTCAAAAGTAGTGAACAACTGCTCACACTTTTTCTTTAGTAGGATTTTATGACATTAACCAGATAAATTAAATAAGCTACCCCCTTTTCTTCAAAGTATAATTCATCCATCCACTCGAAATATTAGGCCTATTAATCCCTATTAATTTGTAAATCTAGAAAATGTATTTATGCAGCGATTGGTGATTTAACCAATTTAACTACCAAGTGATTGTCCAAAAAAATTTGTCAGAAACCAGTGTTGTTTTGTTAAATCATTTTTAATTAATTATTCACTAATACATAGTTATTACTGTAAATAACCTTGTTAGAGATTATTGACTTCTTTAATAGGTCAGGGATATATTAATTATGACGTATATTTTTCTTATTGTAGATGTATATAGATATATATATATTATTGACAGTGCCTCCAATAACAGTGGTATAAATTGGTATTTAACCCCTAAGGTAGGGATTAATAACCAATCAATGAATATACGTCTTAACAAATATATGGCGCGTTATCCCGACTTCTTTTGATGCTATCTAGATATTTTTAAACACAATAAAATCAATAAAGATGATATGAGACTGCGTAACGGTAAAACAATTCAAACCAAAATTTATTCACACGTCAAGTTTCATACAATCATATGTTATCAACGGATTAGCAAGATACAATTTACAAGTGATTATAGATCGTGATTAGTAGCGATACTGCGACACGCAATAATCTAATGGACAGATATTTTAGGTTTATTGACCGCACCACAGATATACACGCCTCAGCTCTTAAACACCAAGCTCTATTCTATTCACTTAAACCTTTCCCCTTATAAACCAATCCTCCACCTGGCTAAGATAAACACTCAGTTACTGGGCATCACCTGTAGCACAATTTATTATTGTGGGGGGCCTATTCACTAAATGCAACTTCCTTCAGGGAGATACATAACACACTCGATAGGGAGACTATCTCTTCCACAGATCAATCACAGCACTTCATTCGATATACGTTAACCTAACGCTCCTTAATGACTTACAGTGCATGCATTCATTCGGAAGGGCTGCGAGATGGATATGGAAGGAGTTATGCTAGTTTACGAATGGGATTGACGGCACTTGACATCTAAAAGCTATTTCACGGTCCCAGCGTATCTCACTATAGGTATATAATTGATATTTTTAGATGTCCACAAACAGTATTCTTGGAATATAAATAATTTCACTAAATTATGGCTCAAGTATGCAGCCGGTAATAGTTTCTCCCTTAGCAGTCCTCTGCAGGGGACTGGAAGGTGGAATGACTATTCTGATTATTAGGCTCAAACAGCAAAATAATTCATTTATATTCCTTTAGTTTGTGATGGACATCTAAAATCAGGACTATGCAATTAGAAAATAGATATCATATTATTCAGGCATACTTTACCATCTGGTTAGTGAAGATAGAGTGGTGGAAGATTAGGGTGTGGTCGGTCTTAAAGGGTCGGCCGATGATAATTGCCTTTCTTCCCTCCAAGCGTCCCTCAGGTCTCTCCCCAAGCTTTTCTCAGTGTGTGTAGATCCTTTTGTTCTGGAGTGTCCCCTCTATATAGTGGTCTTCCGCCCTGTTTTAGATCTAGCCCATCACTATGTGGCCTCATTTGATTGGAGGATATATATATTCATCAACTCCAGGGGTCTGTCCAGGTGTTATATTACCTGGCCAGCAGATGGCGCTCTCAGATCATCCATCAACCTTCTGCGGGAATTAATTTATGTGTTTGGCCAATCTTTTACTGGTTTGGGGTCTTTTATTCCTATATCCTGGGACTCCATAGATTTTGTTAACAAATCAAAATTTATTTCTATTGTGGCATCGCCGGCATACTTCGCCACGGCGTGTGTGCATCTCATCCCCCTTTACTTATATCCACAGGGATGTGTATGTGAGGGGACATACATTCATGGTATCGTCTTTAACATTCACACTATACCCGACTTAATCGGCTTCATGCGGGTTAGTACACCAGACATTTGTAATAATCAACTGAATGTGGTAGGGCCTCTGTTTTTATAAGTGCCAAGGTTATCTATTCTAACTGACCACATAAATGAAATATTCAAATACCATATAGTGTTAGATCATATCGACGACTAGCATAGCATTACAAGCTGGTTTATCCAAGCCATTTAACCTTCTTTGGGTTTTTTTTTTCTTTATTGGGCAACCCATTGTTCCATGTTTACGTGGCTTTCAGAGTTTCGATCTGCGAAATAAACACAATACTGAGATATCTATCTTAGTTGTCATTGTGTTCCCTTACTTTTAAACCATTTGATCTAACCCTTGTTTGGTTGTAACAAATAAATAAAATAAACAGAGTCCATTAGACCGTCTTTGATCAATGTTAAATGTCCTTTCTTGTATGCGTAATACTAACGAGTTTAGCTTATCTCTTGTTCTTGTTATATATTAACGACGCAGATGAGTCTGTCTGTGTGAGGCAATCGCTGGCCCCAAATTTAAACATTCCTGCGTTATAGAAATTTCATATCTAAAAAGGTCTGACAACCTATTTGGCCAGTAGATGGCACCATCTACTGCCAAATTGAGTTACATAGGTTTAAGCTGGAACTCTATTCTTTCCCCTGCATCGGCTGCTGACTGTAGCTGAAAGCCTGATATTTCAGAGCATTCATCATCTGATTTTACAGTTTTAGCTCTTTGGGCATTATGCCCACAGGGCTAAAACTTTGGGGGCACCTTCTGCAGCCCAAAAACAAATGAAATTTGTTTGTAGTAAATAAATTTAGTTTGCTTTTGGGCTGCAGATCAGTAGATCTCTATAGCTCAATAGTGTGGCACCAGATAATGCCTTTGAAGCCAAAGATATCTCAATCTCAGTAGTAAAGGGGTTAATAGCACGCATGTTTACCAATTAGCGTTTGGGTGGGAATGCAAGAGGTTATTGTATTTATATGACTTTGCACTCCTTGATGGCAGTGAATAGATTGAATAAATTGAACCTTGGGGAATACATTTGATTAGGTTAATATTGTATTTGCTTTTACTTTACCGTGATATACTTAGAAAACATATTAAACTGGAATTGTTTACCTAAGAAATTACATTCCATATACTTTACAATGGGAAAATAAGTATACAGATACCAAGTCACTTAGTGGAAAGAATTTGCTCTTTTGAAGTTTTTATTTTTACCAGTAAAGGGGAAATCAGGTCACCTCGCTTTAAGATGCAGTGTAAAAACTCAATTAAGAGGTCTCATCTAAAATTGTTAATTCAATGATAATTAACTTGGTATGTTCTCTTTGCTCCTTTTAAAAATAGACTTTGGGAAGAAAAAGTCATAACGTACCATGGTTTAATTTGCTGAATAAGTTGTTGACACTTTTTATGTTTCTAATTAATGGTTGCCTGGATGTCATGGAATTAAATCAAGTATGCACAAGTCAGGCATGATATATAATTAGTTAACAAACCAATAATATGCATTAGAGACCCACACTCCTGGTTCAAAATCTACTACACTACAGTATCTTAGCCACGGATGCATCCAATGTGATGAGCTGCCCCTAACCCTTTCACTACCAAGATTGACTATACTCTCAAGATACCTGTCAGGCTGTACACAAAATATTGTCATCATATCAACCAGTCTGTCTACCACTACTCTGTCTGTCTCAGTCTGAAAGGCACCTCCTTGTACCCAGATATCGAGTATAGTCAGGGGTCATGTTTTGCAGGAATGATTGGAAATGCAGTTCTCTCGCTATTTTAAAATGAGGAACTTAGTTCCCTTTTGGCTGATATACTCGGAAGCTGCAATACCTTTCTATGTAGACACAATTTTATACAACCATCAATATTTAAGAGTTTTCCTGGATTTAAGTACATTGTGATGGCATGGTAATGACAATTTCTCAGTGTTTGTCAATGGAATGGCATTCTCGTGCATTAACCACTTGGCTGGTAAGGACGCGCTCAGCGCATCCAGCCAAGCGGGCCTACCGTGCGGAGGATGCACTGAGCACGTCCTATCATTGCAGCTGCGATCGGCCTGTATTTTGTCCGATTGCTGCGGCCTCCTGGTGTGGGCTGACATATTTGATGTCAGCCCAGCTCCCGGGACCCCAGCCGGCATGAATATCGTCATCGTGTGCTGGGTGCGATGACGTCTATTCCAGACACCCCCCCCCGCCAGAGCAGGAAAGGTGCCTAGAGGGAGGAGGTCCTTTGGACCTTTCTCCTTCCCCATCAGTAAGAGGCACAGCAAAAAGGCAGGCACCGCTTGGAAGGGCACGGCCTGCCCTTCCAAGCGGTTTCTGCCTTTAACCCCTTAGGGGCTGGATTGCAATTCGGTGCCAACCGGCGCCGGATCGCAGTCCTCTCCTGTATTTGGCTGACATCGTGGAGGTCGGCCAAGCCTCCGGGATCTCCCCCCGCCTACTGGCGTCATCACGCCTGGACACGATGACCTCAGTTCGGGAGTTAACCCCTAGCTGCCACCTATGGTGGAAATAGGGGGTTCCAATGACCCCCGTATCTCCCGAGCCGTGAGGCCAGAGCATGGCCTTTCCAATGATACCAAACATGACCATGTTATTTTAAAGAAAAAAAAAAGTAAAAATAAAAATCTAAATAGTTTTTTTTAATTTTTTTTTTATAATGCAGCATTATTGTTCACATTTCAATGATAAAGTGAACAATGATGCTGCACTAATGATTTTTTTTTGGGGGGGTTAGGTAAAATCACATAATTTCTCAGAAAAATAAAAGTAAACAGTTTTAATTTTTTTAACAAGCCTACCCCATAGAATTATATAAATGCAAAGGTTCGGATGATAAAATTTAAAAGAAATCGCTTTACACACTGTAGATGATTGAAAATTCAAATTTTATCGCATTTTTTGTTATAATAGTCAGGCAAGGCATGACGTATACATATAGTAGTGATATATTATGGATCTGCCGAGTCTGCCAAAAAAAATTATATATAATTTGTCTTGGTCATATAATAAAACGTGACTTCAAATCGCGTTTAAATATGATGAGCGAAACCGCTAAAAATGAGCTCAGCACACAGGGGTGAAATGGCACAGCAGCGAAAGGATTAAGAAGTGCCGCAGCTGCTGCGCCCCCACTAATCTTTAAGGCCGGAATGGACAGAAATGTTGGTGAGTTCCTACACTTTTTTTTTTTTTTTTTAGTATACTGGATATGGTGTTCCACAGGAGCAATCGAAATTAATTTGCATTTGGTCTTCAGAACATGCTACTACAGTTTTAGTACAGTGAGCATGCCAGAGGTGCTGACACTTTTTAAAACCTGCTAGGAATGTGCAGACCAGAACTGCAGATATTCCTTTTGGCCAGATGTTAACCATGAGTGGCTTCATATTATCATCCCTATTACAGGCAGGCGCTATGCTAGCTGCTCAACTGGTAATAATTGAGCTACTTCTGGATTCCGTGGAGACCAGAGAATGCCTCTGCAAGATTGCATGTATGGCCTTGTGCAAGACACATATCAATACATTCCTGCCTACTATACAATATTGGCTGTGTGGTGAAGTGGTAACATCTTTGCTTTGCAGTCGTAGAGAAGCAAGCTTGTATCCTGATCAGAATACCTGATCAGCACACCTCACTCCTACTACCATGAAGAAGCAGGTTCAGTCTCACCACCATGTTGTTGGTCTACAACCTTGCAAAAGCAGATTTGTGTCCCGGTCAGAACGCTTCACCCGCAACTGTCCATTGGCAAGACAATTAACAATATGCATGTGTCTACCTCACTATATATATCCCTTACAGGTCCCTCAATTATATTGTGTCATTCTGGTTAATCCATCAATCTTTTTTCGAACGTATTATTCATCCCGAAGTTCACATATATTGTAAAGTATTATAGTAATAAAAATAATCTAAAAGGTTAAAATAGGACGGGAGAATACAGAAAGGATTAATTGTTATCCTTTTTGGTTTTTTTTGGAGAAAGGATATTACCAGGAAGGATACATTGAGATTTCTCTCGTTTTCAGGTATGTCCTGGGTGGCGAGTATGTACCGTTGGGTGTCTTGCCCAAGAGCTCTTACTGGAGAGGTGCTCTTGCCGGGATCGAGCCTGTGTCTCCACAGTCTCTCTCCACATTATAGAGCAGTGATGTTACCTCTACTCCACCCAACCGGCCCCAGTTTTAATCCCTGAGTATCCCTAGAATCATAACTGCTTGCTTGGAATAGGGCCAATTTATTAAAAAAGAGGTGAGGTAGAGCATTTAGAAAAGAATGGTGATCATTCAGGACAAGGTCAGAATGTGTTTTTGCACTTACCAGAGAAAAGAAATATATCAAGTATTTGCATTGAAAATTAAATCATACTTTATATCTCCTTTTGGTTTTGTTTTTGCGCAAGATTGTCAGTTAAAAATAAAAATATGATATAAACGGATATACGAATTAAAATTATATTTCATTGCTCATTGATCCAGGGAAATTTGTGATTGCCACTATGAAATCAGGAAGAAAATTTCTTCCTTTTTCGGTATAACTGGATCGCACTAAGTGTTTTTTTTTTCCTTTTTGTTGTCTTTTGGATCACTAGCATCCATATGTATGTATGTATGGAATGTTGAACTAGATGGACATTGGTATTTTTTTCAACCTATTTTGCTGTGTAACTATGAAAAAATGGACAGAAAATTACAAAGAAATGCTTTAAATATTTATCCTCACACTTGACATTTATGACCCAAACTGAAATAAAAATGTACAATTTGAGTAACATTGGGTAAAACTGTTGCTAAATATTTGTAAATACAGTAGTGTTTACTGATTTACTATATTTTATTCAGCAGACAATTTTCGACACTTTTGTTTAAATTCAGGCTTGTAATGCCTGAGTTAATCTCTTCATAGCAGTTTCCCGTTCCATAGTTGCAATGAAAAAAGAAAAATAATAATACATAGGGCAAATGAAAGGATAATGACTGAGACCAGCCATGCAGAAATTCGCATCTGAATGTCATTAAGCCTAGCTGTCTTCGGAACACAAGTGATGCTGTCTGTCTGTCTATCTATCTATCTAGCTTCTATTAAGGTATGAAATAATACATGTGTTATGATTTGTTTCCTTTATATAAACAGAATGAATCTCATACTATGTATGTGTTATGTGTGCAAAAATTGCAGTACTCTAGATCTCATCCCCAATTTCCTTGCTTAAAAAATCTGGAAAAACCCCCAATTTGAACGTATGCAAAATTCTTCGCATAACACTGGGTATTTTTTGAGATAACGCCAAATAATAGTAGCCTCTACGGTGGAAAAAAAAAAAATGTTTGATATGGTGTGAAAAAAAGCAGACATCTGCTCCCCATGCACAGGGATGTGAGCATCACAGCTTGGATAACATTACCATGCTACCTCAGTTGCCATAGCAATTACAAACCAATGACTGAACCACATCTCATAGGAGTGAGGTGAGTGCGAAATTGATTCAGTTGTACACGGGAATATGAAGGAGTGAAATTTGGCAGGATGCAATTTCTGGTAAGGATTAAATATTTCTTTTCATTAATGTTATCAGTGCTGTGCATGTTTATTTTCAGAATGTTCTTAATATGTTTCATATATTTACTTGCTATTTATTTATTTATTTTCTAATTCAAGCAACGCATGCCTTTAAATCAGTATTCCAAACTGCACATCCATTTCCTGTATCATTAATCCAGGTCTGTGTCAGTCCTCTTTTTACATCTAAAAATCATGCCACATTGCTCAGTATTTAGCTACAAAGACAAGATTTTTTTTTACATTTTATAAATATAAATATATATATATTTAAATATTGTAATTTTAAATAGTTTGTGTACATATAATACCTCATGTATGTCATTTTTATAGAATGTATAATAGTACATGTAGTTGTAGTATGTATTTGTTGTTTTTATGTGTATATATATATGCTATGTATGTAGTGTGTATAGTATCTGCATTTTTCATTTTTAGTGCATGATAATATAACGTATGGGTGTGTGGTTATATTTTGCATCACAAGATGTATTCATTTTCTATTAAATGAGCCGTGTGTATATTATGTAAAGCTCTCCTGCTTGTATTATGACACACAATGTAACAATATTAGTTTTCTGTTACATTTAAATACATGTTTATATTTATATTTCAATATATGATAGTTTTCTGGATTACAGTAATGAATAATGCAGCTATGCCTTTAAATTATCTGCATACGGTTTCATTTTTGCAATGGTTGGTTTAGTATGGGTAAGAAAATGCAACCGATATAAAGAAAATTGCACTAAATAAGATTAAATTGAACCACAAGCTATTAAAGGCTGAACATAGATTTCTATACAATAAACATATTTTTTTAAATAATACTTTATACTAACGTAATATACAGATTTAGGTATTTTGCTATTTAACTATTCATATGTACAATTTTTCATTATATTTCCACGTTGGTTCATATAAAGTATAATGTTTTATACTTTTGTATTTTCTTTTCATTTTGCATTAGGAGAGAAAAAACAATGTTATTAATGAACCATTTAACTATTTCACTACCAAGTGATTTTCCAAAACTGTCAGGAACCAGATTTTTTCTTGGAAAAAAACATCTTTAATTCATCATACAGTAAGGAATATTTGGGAATATCCCCAATGTATTTCTTACTGTAATAACCTATTTGGCAGGCAGATGGCAGCATCTACTGGACAAATAGAATTACTGTAGGTAAAACTGCAGCTCATGTCTGGGTGGGCTGGGGAATGCCTGAGGTGTCAGGGCATTCCTTAGTTAATTTTAACCAGTTTTAGCACATTGGGCTTAAACTGTGAGGGCACCTTCTAGAGCCCAAAATTAAATGCAATTGATTTGCAACAAACAAATTTAACCACTTCAATGCGGAGGACGCGCTCAGCGCGTCCTCCGCATTACCGCTGCTGTGCGGAGGACGCGCTGAGCGTGTCCTCCCATTGGGGTCAGCGTTCGGCCGGGTTCCGGCCGATCGCTGGCCCCCCCGGTGCGGGCTGACATCCTCGATGTCAGCCCGGCATCCAGAACTGCAGCCGCTGGAATTAGGTGTCATCGCGGCAGCGCGATGACACCTAATTCAGGCGCCCCCCCCGCATGTGCGGAGGAGGCACCTGAAAGGGAGGGGGGGAGGTCCTTCGGACCTCTCTCCCTCCCGATCGGCGGCGTTGCGGGGGTTAACCCAGGCACCATTTGGAAGGGCACAGCCTGCCCTTCCAAATGGTGCCTGGCATTAACCCCTGGGGAGCTGGATCACGAATCGGCGCTGAAAAGCGCCGGTTCGCGATCCTTTCCCGGAGCTGGCCGACATCTTGGATGTCGGCCAAGCCTCCGGGAACTCCCCCTGAGGACTGGCGTCATCGAGCGTAGCACAATGACGCCAGTCCTAGAGTTAACCCCTAACTGCCACCAACGGTGGAGATAGGGAGTTCCAATGAACTCCCTATCTCCTGATCCGTGGCAGCTAGGGGTTAATGTTTGGTATGGTTGGATCGGCCAGAGCATGGCCGTTCCAACGATACCAAACACGAATATGAAAAAAGTTTTTTAAAAAAATTAAAATTAAAAATAAAAATATATTTAAAAAAAAATTATAAAAAAAAAAATAAACATTTTTTTTTCTTTTTTTTGGTTTGTTAGTGTAGCAATATTGTTCCCATTTCAATTATAATGTGAACAATGATGCTGCACTAACGATTTTTGTATGCGGTGCGTTTGTTAAAAATCACATAATTTTCCCCCAAAAAAAATGTAACGAGTCCCCATCTCAAATTTTTTTAACAAGCGCACCCCATACAAAATATAACCGCAATTGCTCGCATGTTAAAATGTGAAAAAAAACACTTTACACGTTGTAAATTATTGAAAATACATATTTTATTGCATTTTTTGTTATAATATACAGACATGACATAACGTATACATATAATAATGACATATTATGAATCTACCGAGTCTGACGGAAAGAACGATATATAATATGTCTGTGTAATATACTAAAATAAGCCTTCAAAACACGTTTAAACATGATGAGCAAAACCGGTAAAAATGACCTCAGCACAGAGGCGGGAAAAGCCTCAGCAGCGAAAGGGTTAATTTGCAATCACACAGCACCGCCTAAGATCCTGTTACGTCGATCTCGGCTCCTGTGTCTGCTACAGCTGATCATGTATACACACTCACGGTAGTGAAGGGGTTAACTTGTATGTTTAGCCCATTCATATAAAAGTACAGTTTGATCTATGTGGATGTCACCTTTAGCAATGAATGTGTAGGTTAATATATTATCTTATAAGCAGCGCCTAGTAAAGTACTGACATGTTGTCCAAATTAGTTGTGTAGTTACAATGGTCATTCTGTCTTAAATTAAAAAGTCATTTTTCACAATATACATTATGCTAAGCATATGCAGATGATTTGGATGTATTTTTTAATAATGTTCGGAACTCCTATCTGGAATTCTAAAATGCAGAGGACTCCAAAAACTGGAGTTTTTAGAGTTGTCTGGAATTAAGTTTTCCCAGACCAGGAGCACTCTGTATCATCGCTGCCATTCGGCAACTTGTCTCTCTAGCACTGCAGCAGATTGCGGCACTCATTGGAAGGCTCTGAGCAGCTCCAGTTTGTGACGTGCTGCATGGAGTCACGCTGACCCTGGGCAGCATGTAGTGAGGCAATGCAGCAGAGCACTCCCAGCATGTGTACACTCTGGGAGTTGCAATATGAAGGGAATCGTGGCTCTCCCACTGCGATCTCCTTCCCCTGAAGCATGGGATTCTCCCGTATTTTAAAATATGGAAGTATCCTAAATCTGGAATACTTAGGGTCCCGAGAATTCAGGATAAACAGTGCCCGTCCTATATTATCATTGTGTAATTTGAAATCTTAGAAAAATATTAATAAAAAAGGTAATAAAAGAGTATTGGAAGCTTTTGGAGGGAGAAATTGTTCATATTTTCAAAGTAAAATAGAGTGTTGGTGAAGCAAAATATCTTGTGATTGGATTGTTGTTTAAAACTTAATGGGTCCGATTCCAACCGAGGTATTACCTTAATGACTCCAGCTGCTATTCTGACCTTAGTGTAAGCTTTGATTGTACCTCGGAAACTACGACTGCTTACTGTAAATTAACCTCCCTGGCGGGCTAATTTTTCTCCCTGCGCTCCCTTGATGTCCCCAGCTGCCTTCTCCGGTGACCGCGACCTTATACTTCCTGGTTCCTTCCTCTCGAGAAGGAATCCAGGAAGTAAAATGCTGCGATCGCCGGAGGAGACTGCAGAGATCAGTGAGGGAGCGCACGGAGAGGTAATGTATACAGCCCAAGTATGTCTCGGGGTTACCGCCCTCAGCGGTGAAATTTAACCCCGAGACACACTCGGGATAACCATCAGGGGGGGTCAAAGTCTCCTATACTTTGTATGGAAGCGGTTAATTTGCGGCTACCTAGAGAAAAACAACGTATTGCATGGTAGATCAGTCTTCTCAAAACTAGCCATTAGTTCAACCTGGTGTTACGTGATTTTGCTTTTAGAAAACCACTTGTCACTGAAATTTATCCACACCAAAAAAACCACCCCTATCTTACCTTATCTGCTGTATCATCTGGCTGCTAGCAACAGAAGACTATGTTCAAATATTTCTTGGTGTCCTTCCGCAGCTTCTCGGTGACCATGTTCAAGCGAGCTGCAGGGTTTCTCTTAGTTCCTTGTAGTTCACCGGATTCCAGGAGGTGACACAAGTGATGGCGCAGTGAGCCACTGCCAACATCAGTTAGCGGCTTCCTATTATTACAGCTTGAGTCGCTGATACATTGTTTATAGAAGGCAGGGTCTGTCATGGCCATTGTGCTTTGGCGAGAATACACTTTATTGTATTGATGAGATGGAGGAAAAATGAGTGACTGTGGCTACAACTATTCTGACGTCAGGATGGTCTTGACAATTACATGCACTCAGTTGTTACCCATTCTTTGCATTTACAGATGCCATATTTGGCGACATGATAGTAATATTAAAGTATGCAGATCATGCAATTTTACTTCACAGGTTTTTGTATGATAAAATTAGTTATAAGTGGAATAGGTCTTAAAAACAAAAAGCAACAAACTTTACTCTGGGTATGGAATCAAAGCCCACATTATAACAAACATGTCATGAATAAAACAACCATTTATGTAATATCCCATTAAGCCATGAATATATGATCTGTCATAAAGATCCTTGTTATATGTCCTTGCTTAATGAGATATTAAATCGGTACTTGTCTTAGCTCCAGTGATGAGGATGCTGCCATATTGCCACTGTCAGTTCTCTTTTTAGCTGTACAAACTGATGCACTACTTCATCGCTTGCTGCCGCTTCATCCTTTGCCGCTACTGTTGCCCTGTAGTTGTACTAAGGCTAAGCAGTAGATCCTCTGCCAAATTTCCAAAAGTCTGCACTGCTTTTCATTTGGCATGCCAATGGAAGTGCAATTTGTGCTGGGAGATTTAATGACAGTTTTGAAGTTTTTTCATATATCTACTGATTGTGGTTATTTTTCGCATACTCATCTAATTGTATGTCGATCGTGGCTGCTGTTCTAAAGCTGTGAATACAAACATCACTCTTGACTGTAAGCTCTAGAACCTATACAGCAATACCTCTATAATTAAAGAATGCTGTGCCACTTGCTTATTAAGGGGATTCTCGGTGACGTTTGCAAATTTTAGCTGAACTTGCAACTTTATTCTCAACCTGGAGATGTTTTTGAACATAGCCCTTTGCTTCTAGCTTAGGTATTGCTAAAGCTATCAAGACAGTAAGGGGCATAAAATATGCTCTGAAAATGAACCATGTAATGTGTGTGATAGGAAACATTATCACTCAATGTCACCAAGCCCACTTGGGCCAAATCACTATTGTTTGATTACAGATATAATTATTATTATTATTATCGTTATCTTTTATTTATGAAGCGCCAGCATATTCCGTAGCGCTGTACAATGGGGTAGCACAAACATGAGACATACATGATAAATAAGGAAAAGACAACCCTGCCCAAAGGATAGCTTGTCTAGAAAGTACAGCACTTTAACCAAGTGCTCAGCCAGACATCCCGTGAGCTTACAATCTAAGGGACGGGGTAAGTGAAACAGATGGGAGCAAAGGGAAGGTGAAGCTGGTTGCTAGAAGAAATGTTGTGACGGACGGTTGCATGGGAAGGACCAGAAGGTGGGGCTGAGTAAAGGTAATTAGCGAGAGAAGTGGAAACAGCTGTAAAGGAGCCCTTAAATTATGGACCGGGCCTGGGTGGGAGGGACTGCAGAGTGGAGAATCTTGGGTCTGTGATGGTCAGTGTGTGCTGCAAAATAGAATGGAGATTTGCTAATTGTGCCTTTAAAAACTACACGGCAGCAGGGGGAAGGAGGAGGGGGGAGGGTGAGCAGCAGAGGTAAAGACCAGGTAAAAAAGTTTGTTTTTTATAAGTAAAATGGAGGGAACATTGAACCAAGGAATCAGCCCGAAATTAATACATTTAAAAATAAAATACAGTTGCAAGAATGGGGTTCTTTGGAGGATAGCATAGGACGGCATTCTGAGATCCTGCTACCTTTTGCTGGTTCCGGGGTGCTGGTCAGAGTATGCTTATTCAGGTTCCGGGGTGCAGAGTGGAGAATCTTGGGTCTGTGATGGTCAGTGTGTGCTTATGCTGGTTCCGGGGTGCTGGTCAGAGTATACTTATTCAGGTTCCGGGGTGCAGAGTGGAGAATCTTGGGTCTGTGATGGTCAGTGTGTGCTGCAAAAATATAATGGAATTAAACGAGAATAAACGTTGTATGAGAAAAAACAATGTGTGAGTTTGCTGCAAACAATACTTACTATCAGGGTTATTCAGAGAGAAAACCAGGAGAATGACTGGTGAAAATTCTAGGTCAAAATAGACGATTTGAAAAGCGAGATAAATGGGAGAATTTTTCTGGATTGGCTATTTTGACCTAGAATTTTCACTTCTCCAGTCATTCTCCTGGTTTTCACCTCTCTCTGAATAACCCTGTTTGTTTTACTTATGCTAGTAAATTTGCATCCAAGAAAACTATATTCAAAGTTTCATTTTAATGTGAGCTACAGAGTATAAAAGAAGAAAATTTACAGCAGGAGAAATTGTCTGCAAAATGACTAGAGTACATGCCCCTTGTTGTGAAACAAACAGGAAATGTTACAAGTCATTTAGAATGTGTCAGTTATCTTTCATAACTTGGGAATTAAAATGATAAAGTGAGTTAAGACCCAAATTGAATCATGACTTGGAGCTTTGTGTTTGACAGAGTAGATTTTATACATTCGGCAGTCTACATTTTTTGGATTTTTTTTTTTATTAAAACTTATCCTCAGATCTATCTTTGCACATCAGTTATACAATATTTTTTTCCTGGCCTTAAGGATTTCAAATATTAAAGCCACAAGCTCTCTTGCAAAAATTGTACTGGCATGGTTGACTAAGATGTAGAAACTATTACATGAATATAAAATATAGGCCCTGTAGATTCAATGTTTCCCACATCTCCTAGTCATCCATCTCCTGAAATTAATTTTTAGAAGGGATAAATTTTATTAATACCTGGCTCTACCTACATTTCTGTGTGTGGTTTGTCAGAAAGTATCATCTATAAGGCTGGGGTCAGACCTGCGCACTTTTAACGTGCGTTCTGGCGCACATAATTACGGCCGCACTAGCAGCAGATGACGGGCAATGACGGCCAATATACGAAGTACGGCCGCACGAAAGTCCGGCCGTGCAACGCAAGTGGAATTTGAACGCATTTACTTGAACGCAGAACCGCTAGTACTGACGTACAGAGTGCGCTGCGGCGGCATAGCGGCGTGTGTGTGTGATTAGGAGATGTCAGACTCTGCTGATGTCCAGCCAACATAACGTCCAGACACAAAAAGGTTTTTTACTGACGATCCGTAATAAATCACGCACGAAAATGCGCGTCGTCTGACCGTTTTTGCGCATTCCGTAAAAAAATACGTCAAGGCGTTCGGACGCACTTTTTGACGTTCGCGGGGAAAAATGCTTTCGTTTGACCCTAGCCTTATAGTTTGCGAGAATGAATGCATCTTCTTGCAAATCCACTTTTTGTGTGCTGAATATTTAGGATTTGCAAGGTTTTCCAATGAAGACTGTGCACATCATGTTAAAACAAAAAACAACTAATTTCAGATTCAGTGTGAATCCACAAAGCAGTAACTACATGGAGGAAATTCAGCTCTTTTCACTGTGTGCCTTATGTCAAGACTACTAGTCAATGTGAATTACCAATGCACTGTTGCTCTTTGCCAATCATGACAGATAATGACACATAAACACAGGTACACACATGCAGACAATGACACAGTAATACACACACAAATGACAGCTGCATACAGGCACTCACTGTAGACATAGAGCACCCGACATATGTCTTCCATCAACCTCCACTACCCCTGTCAGTCTCCATCCGCCCCACCAGATCCAACATCAGCCTTGCTCACTTCAATCCTCCCCATAGACGCCACCTAGACATGTGCACAGCACAAAATTTCGTTTTGAACTAATGGATTAGTCCTAAAATGCAATTTATTTAGAAACATAGAAACATAGAAAAATGTCGGCAGATAAGAACCTTTCGGCCCATCTAGTCTGCCCAATTACATGGATACTTTACCTGGATTTATCTTTTGTTTAGGATAGCCTTATGCCTATCCCATGCCTGCTTAAATTCAATTACTGTTTTGGCCTCTACCACTTCTACTGGAAGACTGTTCCATGTATCCACCACCCTCTCAGTAAAATAATGCTTCCTGATGTTACTTTTAAACCTTTGCCCCTCTAATCTAAGACTATGTCCTCTTGTTTTGCTATTTTGTTTCCTTTTAAATATACTCCCTTCCTCTACCTTGTGGATTCCCTTTACGTATTTAAATGTTTCTATCATATCTCCTCTGTCTCGTCTTTTTTCCAAGCTGTACATGTTAAGATCATTAAGCCTTTCCTGGTAACTTTTCTCCTTCAAGCCGTACACCATTTTAGTAGCCCTTCTCTGAACTCTCTCTAAGAGGTCTATATCCTTCTGGAGATACGGTCTCCAGTACTGCACACAGTACTCCAAGTGAGGTCTCACCAGTGCTCTGTACAGTGGCATGAGCACTTCCCTTTTCCTACTGCTAATACCTCTCCCTACACAACCAAGCATTCTGCTAGCATTTCCTGCTGCTCTATTACATTGACTACTTACCCTTAGATCCTCTGAAATAATGACCCCTAAATCCCTTTCCTCAGATGTTGAGGTTAGGACTGTATCAAATATTCTATATTCAGCCCTTGGGTTTTTACGTCCCAGGTGCATTATCTTGCACTTATCCACATTAAAACTCAATTGCCACAACTCCGACCATTTTTTTAGTTTACCTAAATCATTTGTCATTTGGCTGATCCCTCCAGGAACGTCAACCCTGTTGCAAATCTTTGTGTCATCAGCAAAAAGACATACTTTTCCATTAATACCTTCTGCAATATCACTAATAAAAATATTAAAGAGAATGGGTCCAAGTACTGACCCCTGAGGTACCCCACTGGTAACAAGACCTTGTGCCGAATAAACTCCATTTACCACAACCCTCTGTTGTCTGTCACTCAGCCACTGCCTAATCCAGTCAACAATATTGGAATCTAAACTCAAAGATTGCAATTTATTGATAAGCCTTCTATGCGGAACAGTATCAAAAGCCTTACTGAAATCTAAATAAGCAATGTCTACTGCACCACCTGTGTCTATTATTTTTGTTACCCAATCAAAAAAATCAATAAGATTAGTTTGGCATGATCTCCCTGAGGTAAACCCATGTTGTTTCTGATCCTGTAATCTATGTGTTTTTAGATGTTCAACAATCCTTTCCTTTAACATGGTTTCCATTAATTTCCCCACTACTGACGTAAGACTAACTGGCCTATAGTTCCCCGATTCCTCCCTACTACCCTTCTTGTAAATGGGCACAACATTTGCTAATTTCCAGTCTTCTGGGACGACTCCCGTTAACAAGGATTGGTTAAATAAATCTGTTAACGGTTTTGCTATTACATCACTGAGCTCTTTTAATAATTTAGGGTGGATCCCATCAGGCCCCATTGACTTATTTGTCTTTACTTTAGACAGCTGCTGTAGAACCTCCTCCTCTGTAAACTGATATGTAAATGTCTCTTTAGTGTTCTCTCCTAACTGAGGTCCCTTTCCTTCCTTTTCTTCTGCAAAGACTGAACAAAAATATTCATCGAGGCAGTCAGCGAGACTTTTATCCTCTTCTACATACCTTCCTTCCTTTGTTTTTAATCGAACTAATCCTTGTTTTACTTTTCTTTTCTCGTTTATGTATCTAAAAAATGTTTTGTCCCCCTTTTTTACTGACTGAGCTATTTTCTCTTCTGCATGTGCTTTGGAAGCTCTTATAAATTGCTTTGCCTCTTTCTGCCTAATCTTATAGGTTTGCCTATCTTCTTCACTCTGAGTTGTTTTATAATTATTGAATGCTGTCTTTTTGTTCTTCACTATTTTGGCCACTTCTGCAGAGTACCACAGTGGTTTCTTCCCTTTTTTGTTTTTGCTTTTGTTTAGTTACTAAAGAAATTCGTTTTCAGTTCTTTAGTATGAAAACTAATTTCATTCATCCAAAAACCAATGGATACAATTACTATTGTAGTGGCTCCTCAGAGGGCTGAGATCGCTGCTTGTTACAGTATCTCTCACTCTCAGCACAATGTGGACCATATTACATAGTTGGTGCTAACATAACCAGAGCTGTTGTAAACTTCCCAGAGCCATTATAGCCAATGGAGGTTTTCAGTTTACAACAGCTCTGGTTAAGTTAACACCAACATTGTAATACTGCCCCGTGTCAGGCAAAGCTGTTACAGTAACTGCTGCTCATCACAGCGCTCAGAGTTTCAGTAAAACTAGTAAATAATATTTTTATAAATAAGAGGTTAGAACAATATTATTTCCTTGTTTTAATGAAACTCTGAGCACTGTTACAGTCAGTTACTGTAACAACTGAGCCTGATACATTGTACTGAGAGATAATGTAACAAGCAGCCGATCTCAGCGCTCACAGCCACTGGATTTAAAGGGCTGAAAAAAAAGGATCCTCTCTATTTAATGTTTAGAACATCCTCCTGCATTAATTAATACCCCTCTCTGTATAATGTATACAACATCCACCTGCATTAATTAATACCCCTCTCTGTATAATATATAGAACATCCTCCTGAATTAATTAATGTCCCTCTTTGTATAGAACATCCTCCTCCATTTATACCTTTCTCTGTATAATGTATATAACATCCTCCTGCATTAATACCCCTCTCTGTATAATGTATAGAACATCCTCCTGCATTAATTAATGCCCCTCTCTGTATAGAACATCCTACTGCATTGGCATGTGGAGGATTCAGATCTTCGGATGTTGCGATGTTGCGTTCTTCATTGCTGTTCTCCTTCACTCATCAATGTAATATCGCAAAAAGGACTGAAACTAAAATGTAGTGCATTTTATTTTAGTTTCTTTCATTTTTTGTACTGAGCAGTTTCGTTTCTCTTGAGTCATACTAAAACTAAATTATCCCAAAATTCTGACTAAATCGTTTTAGTACTAAAACGAATGCACATGTCTAACGCCACCTAAGTCCGACATCAATCTCCATGACCCCTATCAGTTCCCATCCATTCCTCCAGACCCCACATTATCTCTCACCTCATTTACTGTCTGATGCAGCTAGCTTGTAGCATCCTATTACAGAAACGGCTGCTCTCTGCACAAGTGAATGCCTAGATGCCTGTTTAATACAAAGGAAATAGCAGGGCCTATTTTCATGAATTTTCATTGCAGTGTCCTGAACCTGTTGTGATGCTCACCTGGTTTCAAGAAATACAGAAAATTGATAAGTACTATTTAAGTCAATATGAAACATGATGCCACCACGACATAAACACACAGGTTATATGAGTTATTAATAAAGTACAAGCCAGCCGGCCCATCCAGTACATGAACATGTACTATAACTCTGTATCTATAGAACACAGATGGAAGGTGATGTGTAGAGGTGATCAGTATGGATTATATTTAGTCTTGGGAAAAAGCATATATTTTTGATAAGTTGTAATGCGTAGTTACGTAAATTATCACCAGTTTTGCAACAGCATCTCTACCCACTGGAATAGTACAGACAAGTCAATGAGTAAGTGTAAATAGATTACTTAAATTGAATTTTCTGTGGTTTTCTACCAAATAACCTTATATGGAACATTCATAAAGAGGACACTTTATGTATTGCGGCCACCCAATGCTATTTGAGTGGTCACAGTGCCTTTGCCCCTCTCCTCTTTCTAGGGGGGGGTCTCTCTGCAATGATTCAGCCCTTCGAGTTCATGAGCTTAGTCCTGCCCAGACCATGAGCACTAGGTTTCTGTTTCAAAAGTTCAGGACCTTCGTGGCCTCCCTAGCACTGATGACTCTCACAACGTTTAGCATTGAGAGCCATTGAATTTTCCACCACCCCACAGTCACGTGACATGCTGCAGCTTAAAGGAAGGGACAGCATGTAACATGTGAAATAGTGCCATGGGAGCTGGACTCTAGGCGAGATAAATACTGTACCAAAGGCTGAAAGGGGAGGGTGGGTGGTTTCGGATGGGGTCAGGAGTGGGTTGATGTTTAACCACTCCATTTCTCCCCTCCTGTTTTAACCCTAGAGTATTAATTTAAGAGCAACAACATCAGAGAACATTGAAAAGATAGGGTCCCTTTTAAACTTGCTATTAAGATAACAACTTTGTCACAAGACTTGTTCTTGACTAGGAATTAGCAGCTTTTTACTGTACATAAATGGCTCCTATACTTTGTATAAGCCATTAATAACAAGTAGAAGCAAGAATAGTGAGCTATTCCAACACAGCTTTTTGTTCTTGGCTCTACATGGTATTCTGGATAGAATACCATCTCTCAGAGTCTGTTCTTAAGTGATTTTGCAAAATAACTTAACATTTCTTATTTTTCCTACCACAAATCTCTTACTTCTTATTGCAAGATGCAAAAGACTGTGCAAAATGCCTCTTCCTTTGTTCCCAATGTTATTCTGCCATCTCTGTGTGACCACGCACATGCGAGCGCTAAATGCTAACAGAGCGGCTGGGTCAGAATAGATTATGTAATAACAGGAAGCTGTGCAGATTTTTTCCGTTAACGACTTCCTGTTACCAACAGGTTCAGAATAGGCTCCCTAGAGTGCAATAAAACTTACATGAATAGTACACAAAGCCATTTAGTAGGACATATTGCAGAACATTACATTCAAAATGTATTTTTCAGTAAACAAAGACAAATACTATAACACCAAATATGCCTAATATAAAGAAAGTAAAAAAAAAGCTTTAAACTCTAGGAATTATGTATTAAGTAGTGCATTATTACAGAGGTGCAAGGGATGTGCAATTTTAAACCATAGTAGCCATAGCGGACTGCAGTAGCCAAGCTTATCAACCTTTAATGTACTTGCAGGTCTTAACAATCACCCATTTTAGAGTGAAGTTTCAATATACTTAAGAAAACTGCTACACATAAGGCACATTGAATTCAAAGGTTAATAACAAGTCCTAACATCTAACTAAAATAATACAGAGTAATCATAAGACTAGCTAGCAAAACGATAACCACAAATACACAGTATCAGAGATTGGACAACAACATTTAAACAACATTCAGTCTGGCAAAAACATGGTACCTGTTAAAACTTTGGTTTTTGTGCAGTTTTATAATATCAGCAGGATTGTGAGGGCTGTCTTGTCGTCTATTAGCAAGTCCCTGTTAGATATTTCAGTGCTAATTTATTCTTGACATATCATATTTAGTTCTTTCTCAATCTTAATGAATGTTAACATGAAGTGACAAAATTCCTGGGTGCTACATTCAGTATTTGCAGAGATTCTTGGATTTATAATTACAGTATAATTATACTTAAAAAAAAAAATGTAGTATGAAACAAAGTGTACTCCAACCTCTTTCAAGTAACTTTTAAATGGTAATTTCATCATTCTAGTTCTATAACATAATAACTGGAGTTATTTCCACTCTTAAACATATCTATAGCAGGTGTTTTCCTTTTAAATAATACAAAACGTCACAATGCAAAATACTGTCAAAGCTTAAGAATCCATTTGAACCAGAGGAATAGGAATTTGTACTGTATCAAAAATGTAACATTTGAAACACTGTTATGCCTCCTTGTTTCCCCAGATGCATGCTGCGGCCATATTTTATTGTGATACAATACTCGATAATCCGTGGCTTGCTTTTATTTTTGTTAATACCTTTGTGGTGAATATTATACTTGTTTGGTTTTATACCTATTAATGCATTTGTCTATACCATTTTGATACACCTAAATAAAATAATCACATTCAAATTGCATATTTGCAGATTAGTGACTTCCTAATATTCCAAATCCAATTTTCTATTTGTGTAAGATCACATGATTTGTGTATCAATTTGAGTGTTGGTTTGTCACATGCCAAGATATGCTGAATTTTAATAATAATAGTAATAATTAAATAAATTACCACCATTCAATAGAGGTGTGCTATTGCACTCACCTCGAACAGCGTATTTAGGATCCTTTTGGACAGATTTCTAAGACACAGAGAGCAATGAAGGCTGTGATCTCCCAAGCCAGGGAGTAAATGGACAGACCTGAGTAGCAGCTAAGCTCAATTGGTTTTGAGACCAAAAGACTGCTTAGTGCAAACACAAAGGGCCATATTACATACTTGGCGCTAACTTAACCAGAGCTGTTGTAAATTTAAAACCTCCATAGGCTATAATGGCTCTGGGAAGTTTACAACAGCTCTGGTTAAGTTAGCACCAACTATGTAATATGGCCCAAATACTCTATGTGAACTGATACAATAACGTGATACAAGAAAAACGTGGTCAAGATATGTTTCAGATTGCTGAATATCTATGGTCGTGATACATGAAGCACATGAAACAGAGGCAACAACTTATTCTTTTTTTGAAACATACAGAGTAGGAACTTTCTGAGTTTAACAGCCTACAGGGCAGGCCTACAGTCAATGACTGGATTCTGTATTATACAATCATACAGATTAGAAACTCAGTTCAATAGCCTGCAGGGCAGGCCTACAATCAGAGATTGGATTCTGTATTTTCTCAGCTATACAGAGTAGGAACTCACTTAGTTCAATAGCCTGCAGGGCAGGCCTACAATCAGAGATTGGATACTGTATAGCAACTTGGAATACACAGATACTTGACAGATAAATATTCAGCAACAAGCAGGACAGGACTCTACAGCAATCTTGAAACTAGGAATACACAGATACTTGACAGATAAATATTCAGCAACAAACAGGACAGGACTCAAATCTTGAAACCTGTGGTTTAAGCTGCAACCAACAGGGAAAAACCACATACAACTGGATGCCTTGAGATTAGGGCTCAAACCAGATAGTAGCGAACAGAAAACATGCAGCAAGACATAAACATGAAAACCAAACCTCTCAGGCAAAAGCACACATGAGATAAGCAAGAGAATCGTCAAATAGAAAATATCCAGGTCATAACATATACAGGATTCCTCAAACAAAATCAGGTCAGAAACAAAGTGATCAAAATGAGATTGCAAGATAGCAGGCGATGCAGGAACTATACTCCACGTCAGGGCAAGGAACAGATCCTCTCGCCCTGCCTTAAAGGCTGGTGGCTCCTCATCATCATGCTAAGTCCCGTCCCATCAGAAGCCGATCTGCCAGCTCCAACACCTGGCCACCAGCCAGCCAGCAACACTGAATGATGCCCAAACCCCCAGGAAGAGCCGCGGGGGCCGAAGACGTAACAAATCCCACAAATGGCCATGTAACAGTCGTGACCACCAATAGGTGTCACTAAAGAGCAAAATACTCTTGTCTACCAAAGAGACAAGATTGTGACATCTGACCATGTGCTTTTGTCAGAATGTGATATAAGCCAGCTACCCCCTCCCTCCCAGGAATCTCACTTTCCATTCAGTTAGCTACTAGGACCCACTCTGGCGGGTGGAAACAAGACTCTAGTCCAACCTTTTATGGATTCAATGAGAAAACCCAGGAAGTGATCCCTCTCTTTCTGCTTTGGCTGTTGACCTGAGCACACATTTGGGTGGGCAAGCCATGTATTGTGAATATCTGGATGGCTAAATGACTGTTGCTCTTTTTTCCATTTCGCATTTCCTTCTATTTAGGCTAGGGTCAGATGAGCGTGATTTCTACGGACTGTACGTCCGTGTACACGGACGTATGTCAGTACGGAAGACGCAGTAGTGGCCACACAGTCCGTTTATCACTGACTTATATTTTGACGGATGTAGGAGAGAAAATAAAATAAAAAGCAAAACCATTTTGTCCGTGAAAAATGCTGGACGTATAAATGCAGTCCGTCTGACCACGTTCCATCACTCACACACAAAGCTATGCGGACGTTGCGGACGCAGCGCACTTTGTGCGGCCGTTCTAGGAGTTGTACGTTCTTGCCTGCCTTGCGTCCGTGGGCCGCGGCCGTTGTGCATCCGCAGTTCAGTGCGGACGTACTTCGTGTAACGGGCTCTGATGGGCTTTCTTTCATGCTATCACGGACGTACTGTTAGGCGCAATCACGGACGTGAACACTACGCTCGTCTGACCCCAGCCTAAGCTGAGTCTTTGTTTTCTTGTAGTGTCCAGGACTTAGTTTATTATGTTTGTATTATTGCTACGATTTTATCTTTGTTTACTTTAAAAAGAGATAAAAGGTTAAGTCATTATTGTCATCTATGTGTGTGTGCCCTCACTCGCTATTCTATGCCCCACGCTATCGTCCAGTATATCTTTTTCACAACAAATGGTGTAGAAGGAGTTATAAATATTTAAAAGTTAATAACCAAATATCATTGCTGCAGAGGCTTTTCAACTAAGCAGTGATTTTTGAATGTTAACCCCTTAAGGATGCACGGTGGCACCCTTAAGGGGTGGCTTTTGTCGGCGAGGCGTAAAGTCGTCAACAGGTGCTATCGCGTGGCACTGATTTGGGCCCGCCCTGCAGCTGACGCGCAGCACACGTCATTGGGTGCAGGGGAATGGCTTGAGTTCAGGCTGTCCCCGTGCAGCCAATGACGTGCACTGCGAGCCTGCGTATGCAGGCTGCGGGGTGGGGCCGAGGCGTCCCCATTGAAGACAGCGGGGCGTACACGTACACCCTGCGTCTTCAAAGCCCTCCCACCAGAACGGCATGGAAGGGGTTAACAAATGATGTTTCATTGTTCTTGGTTATGTTCATTTTCTGGGGAGAGTCGTATATAAGCTCCGGACCAAAGGATTATTACATTACACAAGAAACAGATTCATTTGTGTACATGGGTTGAATGTTCTAGAACAGCAACTCCATATTTCCCACTTGTATCAGCATCATCATCGTAAGATAACCTGGGAGCAAGTAAGTAATTGTTTCAATATCCTTGGTTAATCTTCTGGCGAGAGTATAATCTCCGGGACCAAATGATTATTACATTTGTTACATTTTGTGATATTTTAATAAACCTTGTTATTTTGTATAGTCTCTGAGTGAACTGACAATAGCGGAATTAACTATTCGGATATACCTCTGTCAAAATACCAGAAATTGATTTGCTTTTGGATGCTATTAAGTCCAGCAATTTTGCTTTTGTCTGAGGTTACACTGCAGTAATTGTACAACCCTTTGCACCTATTAAGCGCAAATAATTCATCCAAAGAGATGAACTGCAACACTCTCCCCAATTTTACCTATATCCAGGGGTCAAGTTCTGGGAAAAAAAGTGAGGGAACTCATCCACAAATTCCACAACCCCTATTACCTGAAGAAAAAATATATATATATGTATAGCAGTACGTGTGATACCATTCTTATTGGGTTAACATTACATTTAAAAGACAAGCTTTCAAGAGTGTAACCTCTCCTCTTCAGGTCTGGAAACTATACTGATCAGTGAAAGGTATCACTACGTACAGGTATACTCGTGATTTTGGCAACTGGACTAACACGTTATATATAATATATATATATATATATATCTCACATACATATACACTATGTTGCCAAAAGTATTCGCTCACCCATCCATATGCGAGTCAAGGCAGGTGAGCAAATACATTTGGCAATATAGTGTACATATATCCAGGCACAGACCCCCCCCCAGAATTATATACACAGGCACTGGACCCCCAGAATAATATACCCAGCACTGAGCCCCCAGAATAATATGCACAGCACCGAGCCCCCAGAATAATATACACAGCACCGAGCCCCCAGAATAATATACACAGCACTGAGCCCCCAGAATAATATACACAGCACTGAGCCCCAAGAATTATATGCACAGCACTGAGCCCCAAGAATAATATACCCAGCACTCTGAGCCCCCAGAATAATATACCCAGCACTGGACCCCCAGAATAATATACCCAGCACTGGTTATATGGATATATTTGCCCCAGCTCACGTGGATATATTTGCCCCAGCTCATGTGGATATATTTGCCCCCAGCTCATATGGATATAATTGCCCCCAGCTCATATGGATATATTTGCCCCCAGCTCATATGGATATATTTGCCCCAGCCCATATGGATATATTTGCCCCAGCTCATATGGACATATTTGCCCCCAGCTCGTGGATATATTTGCCCCAGCTCATATGAATATACAATGGGGCACAAACGTATTTAGTCAGCCACCAATTGTGCAGGTTCTCCCACTTAAAAAGACGAGAGAGGCATGTAATTGTCATCATAGGTACACTTCAACTATGAGAGACAAAATGAGAAAAAAAAAATCCAGAAAATCACATTGTCTGGTTTTTAAAGAATTTATTTGCAAATTATGGTGGAAAATAAGTATTTGGTCAATATCAAAAGTCCATCTCAATACTTTGTTATATATCCTTTGTTGGCAATGACAGAGGTCAAATGTTTTCTGAAAGTCTTCAGAACAAGGTTTTCACACAATGTTGCTGGTATTTTTGCCCATTCCTCCATGCAGATCTCCTTTAGAGCAGTGATGTTTTGGGGCTGTCGCTGGGCAACATGGACCTTCAACTCCCTCCAAAGGTTTTCTATGGGGTTGAGATATTGAGAATGGCTAGGCCACTCCAGGACCTTGATATGCTTATTACGAAGCCACTCCTTCGTTGCCCGGGCAGTGTGTCTGGGATCATTGTCCTGCTGAAAGACCCAGCCATGTTTCTTCTTCAATACACCGGCTGGATGGAGTAGAGGTAATGTCACTGCTCTGCATGGAGAGAGCCTGTGGAGTCATGGGTTCGATCCCAGCGAGCAACCTCTCCAGTAAGTGTCCTTGGCAAGACACCTAACGGTACATACTCGCCACCCAGGACATACTTGAAAACGAGAGAAATCTCAATGTATCCTTCCTGGTAAAATCCTTTCACAAAAAAAAAAAAAAAAAAATGCCCTTGCTGATGGAAGGAAGTTTTCACTCAAAATCTCACGATACATGGCCCCAGTCATTTTTCCCTTTACACGGATCAGTCGTCCTGGTCCCTTTGCAGAAAAACAGCCCCAAAGCATGATGTTTCCGCCACCATGCTTCACAGTAGGTATGGTGTTCTTTGGATGCAACTCAGCATTCTCTCTCCTCCAAACACAACGAGTTGAGTTTTTACCAAAAAGTTCTACTTTGGTTTCATCTGACTATATGACATTCTCCCAATCCTCTTCTGGATCATCCAAATGCTCTCTAGCAAACTTCAGACGGGCCCGGACATGTACTGGCTTAAGCAGGGGGGACACGTCTGGCACTGCAGGATTTGAGTCCCTGGCGGCCTAGTGTGTTACTGATGGAAGCCTTTGTTACTTTGGTCCCAGCTCTTTGCAGGTCATTCACTAGGTCCCCCCCCGTGTGGTTCTGGAATTTTCGCTCACTGTTTTTGTGATCATTTTGACCCCATGGGGTGAGATCTTACGTGGAGCCCCAGATCGATGGAGATTATCAGTGGTCTTGTATGTCTTCCATTTTCTAATGATTGCTCCCACAGTTGATTTCTTCACACCAAGCTGCTTGCCTATTGCAGATTCAGTCTTCCCAGCCTGGTGCAGGTCTACAATTTTGTTTCTGGTGTCCGTCGACAGCTCTTTGGTCTTGACCATAGTGATGTTTGAAGTTTGTCTGTTTGAGGTTGTGGACAGGTGTCTTTTATACTGATAACAAGTACAAACAGGTGCCATTCATACAGGTAACGAGTGGAGGACAGAGGAGCCTCTTAAAGAAGACGTTACAGGTCTGTGAGAGCCAGAAATCTTGCTTGTTTATACAGTACTATAGGTAACCAAATACTTATTTTCCACCATAATTTGCAAATAAATTCTTTAAAAATCAGACAATGTGATTTTCTGGATGTTTTTTTCTCATTTTGTCTCTCATAGTTGAAGCGTACCTATGATGACAATTACAGGCCTCTCTCATCTTTTTAAGTGGGAGAACCTGCACAATTGGTGGCTGACTAAATACTTTTTTGCCCCACTGTATTTGCTTCAGCTCATATGGATATATTTGCCCCCAGCTCATATGTATATATTTGTCCCCAGCTCACCTCTGTGCCAGGTGCCAGGCCCGAAACAATTTAGCTGCCGGCCCAGCGGCCGCGTGTTCGTCCTCCGAGCGGCAGCCGAGATCGCGGCTGTCTGTTGGATAGCTCACAGGTGAGCGGCCGCGCTTCATTCCAAATAGTTTCGGGCTCCAGCCCCAGCGGGAACCTGCATTCCCGCTGTGGGAGTACTGCGGGGATGCCATTTCCGTGCGTTCCCGCAGGACTCGAGCCCTGCCTATATCCCATTCACTACCAAGTTGTTTTCCATAAAGCCACTAGCAGTTTATAAAAAACACTTTACCTTACCCCTAAACCCAAACACTACCATACACACATTCAAAAAGCCACGCAAAAGCACCATTCTCTGTGAGCCATTACAAAGTGTAGATGCCGTTATTGTACAGTAACCTGCCACTAATTCCAAGCTTTGCAAGGATGGAGTAGGAGAGTGCTGTTATATTAACTGTAGTGTAATGGCTCCAGCTTTTAATGACATGGAGCCCAATTCCAAAGTTGGTGCTAACTTAACCAGAGCTGTTGTATACTTTCCAGAGCCGTTATAGTATATGGAGTTGTTAAGTTTACAACAGCTCTGGTTACATTAGCCCCAACTTTGGCATATTGCCCATGGTGAATATGGCCCCGGGTTTGGATCTTTTTTTTTTTTTTTTTTTTTTAGCTTTGTTGTAGATAATGGCATTTTAATTCCTTAACACCTTCCCGACCGCTGAGGTACCATGTACGTCCGATCGGGAAGTCTCCCTTAGACCCGTGGATGCACATGGTCTGTCAGGGTCTCCTAACCTCCCGATACTCACCATCCTCGCTCGGCTCCCCCGGCGGTCTGGCAGGCTGGAAGCCTGCCCCGCCTTTTTCAGGAGGCCCAGCAAGCGTGATGACGTCATCACGGTGCGTGATGACATCCCTCCAGGCGCCCCTGGCGGCTGCATTGACATTGACATTGAGGAAGGGGGAGCTCCTTTGGAGCCCTTTATCTCCCCAATGGTTAATGCTACCATAAAACAAATTGCACCACTGCAGCGGTTCATAGCATTAACCCCTTCATTGGTGAATTGTGATTCAAAGCCAGAGGTGGCTGACATCTTGGATTCAGCCAAGCCTCCGGGTCACGCCGCACCCACTGACATCTCACCATGTGTGTGAGGACATCAGTGGGCCAGTTTACCCCCTAGCTGCCAAGTGGAGATAGGGGGATCTTTTGGATCCCATTCTCTTCTGATCCGTGGCAGCTAGACGGTCATGTTTTATATCATCGGAAAGACCTGATCATGGCCTTTCCAATCATGACCAGATTTGTTGTAAAAATAAAATAATTTTTTTTTAAAAAAAAATTGTTTTTTTTTTTAAAACAAAATTGTGTTGTGTTTAATTAAGTAGGACTTAAGCTGACATCTAAAAATGATGAGCATAAAATGGTCAAAATGAGCTCAGTAGTGAAGGGGTTAAAAAGCAAAACCATGTAAAAATTGGGTATTTCTAATCTCAGGACAAAATTTTGAAACTATTTAGCCGGGGTCTTTTTTGGTGGTTGTAGATTTTGGGGATTTAGGCTGGCGTCAGACAAGAGCGCTATGTGCGCCCGTACTGGCGCGCGGATTTCAAGCGTCTGTTATCCAAGCCTCTCCGGCAAAGCGTTAGGATGCACGTTGACTGAGCTGCAAATTGCGATTCTCCATAGGAGGTTCGCTCTTTGCAGTGCTGAGCGCACTGAGTGCGCTCAGCGTGGTGGCCAGAAGGGCGTCGAGTGGAAGGAACGTCCACTCTCACGGACTTTCCTTCCGTTCCCCAAAGACGCTCGTCTGACACTAGCCTAAATTTTGAAAAGTGTGTTTTTTCCATATTTTCCATCATATTTCATATTCTTTTTTAGATGATAGATGGAAATAATGGTATCTTTTGAAAGTCCATTTAATGGGGAGAAAAACGGTATATAATATGTGTGGGTTGCATAAACGAGTAAGAGGAAAATTTGACCTAAACACAAACAGCACAGAAACGTAAAAACAGCAGCGGGAACTTTCAGACAGACTTTTGTAAAACCGCCCGGTCACTATGGGGTTAACAGGTTTGGTTCATGGTTTTTTTTGGAGTTTCATTGTAAATAATGGCATTTTAATTCCTTAACAGTTTATGATGTCTAGTACACACATACAGTGAGGGAAAACATTATTGGATCCACTGCTGATTTTGTACGTTTGCCCACTGACAAGTCTATCATTTTAATGGTAGGTTTATTCTTAGTGAGAGAGAGAATAACAACAACAAAAAAAACCTTAAAAACGCATTTCAAAATAGTTATAAATTGATATGCATTTTAAGGAGTGAAATAAGTGTTTGACCCCTTCGCAAAACCTGACTTAGTACTTTGTGGCAAACCCCTTGTTGGCAATCACAGAGGTCAGACATTTCTTGTAGTTGGCCACCAGGTTTGCACACATTAGGAGGGATTTTGCCTTGGCCGTGTGCTTTGGTCATTGTGCTGGAACTCCAATTAGCAGAAACTCCAATAAGATTCTCCCGTCAGTTTCATATCCACTTTCAATCTGAAAGAATGGGGAGCAGTATATGGTGTAGTAATTTAAAACATATATAATAAAATTTATTAAAATCTGAAAAACAAACTCACACTTTACATAGCACATAAAAAAATGTGCACATATGCATTGGTCACAATGACCCAGACCTCCCGATCACGACCCCCAAAATGTCCACAAACCGTCCTCCGGTTGATGTAGACCACCTGGGAAGATCCAAATAATAGTCTCCTGGTCCAAATGTGTGACCTTCTATGTAGGCGCTCAACGCGTTTCATGAGTATCTCACTTCCTCAAGAGCATGCCTTCAACTAAATTAAGCTTCCTTATATAGTCCTTAAACCCCAAAGATATCATTGAGTTACCAACAGTTGTAAAAACAAACGTTTTCCACCAAGCTACGGTGATGCAACATGTTTTCCGCGCACACGCAGTCCAAATCCAATTCAATTAGGCTACAACTAGCGCATGCGCTTCAGATCAACCTGGCGGAGACAGCCTTCATTTCATTGGACTATAACTGGCGCATGCGCTTCAAATCAACTTTGGCGGTTACAACTTTCATTCTCTAATCAGTTGCCGATCTCGTCCACCAGAGTCAAAGATATATTTACAATCTCGATGCCCTTCTTAGATTACCCATAAATGCCAACTATGCATAATTTAGAGGCTCCTTCTAAAAATATTTCCTCTCCCTTTTTTTACAAGAAGCCTCTGTTATAAAAGCATAGACATTGGTGTTTCAATTGACAATAAGACAAGAGAGAATTTAAAAGTTAATCAAGTGTCCAGGCCGCCAAATGAATCATACTTAATGTCTTCATTAAAAAGAAAATTAAAAGTAATGCTGACTGTATATAATTTAGTCAGCTTGTGTCTGTTTGCAGTTGTGAATGAAGATTAGACCATAATTTATGAGTAATCAATGCTGAAACCCAGCTGATTCCAAAGGATTCTTCTTTTCACTATAGCATAGTATAACATAATAATTACTATATTACTTTAGACGACCAAGCTTGGATTATTTGTTTAGTACCTTTTCCCTTCATGACATATAAATTGATGGAATTCAGTAACTTTAGATTGTAAACTAAAGTATGAACACTGTCCATAAAACAAATCCTCAATACAAGACATATATTGTGCTCATGTCTATAATTATAACTCCCATTGTTCAGTTCCTAAACCCATGACATTTAGACAGTGTGACACTTTTTAGAATACCATTTTAACAACAATCTCTGTCAATTTATGTTATTTATGACTCGAGTTTTCATATATTCATCCATATAGTACTTAGATGACTATGCAGTTAAGTGAATTACTATATTTGTACAACTACTGATAATTTTTCTTTATGACATATGTCTCAGTAAAAATTAAAAAATATATATATATATATACACATATGTATCCATGATCATGAAATCAACTATTCTGGTTGCCAGCAGAGAGAGCTGCTCACATACAGGTCTATTCACTAAAGGTGAAACTCAGGAGAATTGGCAGGAGAACAGAACAAGCTAGAGCAAATAGCCAATTTGGAAGGTGAGCTAAATAGGAGAATTTTTCTGGTTTGACTATTGTGACCTAGAATTTTCACTTCTCCTGCATTTCACCTATAGTGAATAGACCTGCTAGTTCACTTCCGCTACTACTGAAAGCATCGAATCACACATACCTGCAGGTATTCACCAAGTCCATAGGACATGCACGTGATCTTATGGGATCATCATAGCAAGCGGAATGACAGTGTGAATGTTTGTTCTCAGTCTCCGTCCTACAACTGCAAACATAGGCAAATAATCACTCTCTGGTTCACCAAGGGATTTAAAAGGATTATTGCAAGTTTATAATGTTTTCTGTTTTGCTTACATTATAGAGCTAATATCTGTGAAGATATGTGCCTTTAACCACTTCGCTGTGGAGGACGCGCTCAGCGCGTCCTGCCGCAGGAAGGGTTGGCTGCGGAAGACGCGCTGAGCGCGTTCTCCCGAAGCAACCTGCGATCGGCCGGATTCCAGACGATCGTTGTGCCCCCCGGTGCGGGCTGACATCTTGGATGTCAGCCTGTCAATCCGGGACCGCCGCGGGCACAATAGCATGTGAGGAGGAGGCGCCTGAAAGGGAGGTCCTTCAGACCGCTCTCCCTCCCGATCGCGGGGGTCCTGAGCTTAATGCCAGGCACCGTTTGGAAGGGCACAGCCTGCCCTTCCAAATGGTACCTGGCATTAACCCCATGGGGGCCGGATCACGAATCGGCGCAGAAAAGCGCCGGTTCGTGATCCTTTCCCGGAGCTGGCCGACATCTTGGATGTCGGCCAAGCCTCCGGGAACTCCCCCTGAGGACTGGCGTCATCGTCGATGACGCTAGTCCTGGAGTTAACCCCTACCTGCCACCAATGGTGGAGATAGGGGGTTCCAATGAACCCCCTATCTCCCGATCTGTGGCAGCTAGGGGTTAATGTTTGATATCGTTGGATCAGCCAGAGCATGGCCTTTCCAACGATATCAAACATGACCGTGAAAAAAGGTTTTTTATTTTTTATTTGTTTTGTTAATGCAGCAATATTGTTCCCATTTAATTTATAATGTGAACAATGATGCTGCACTAACGATTTTTGTATGGGGTGCGTTTGTTAAAAATAGCGAAATTTTCCCCCAAAAAAAATGTAACGAGACCCCATTTCTAATTTTTTTAACAAGCGCACCCCATACAAAATATAACCGCAAACGATCGCATGTTAAAATGTGAAAAAAAACACGTTGTAAATTTTTGAAAATTCAAATTTTATTGCATATTTTGTTATAATATACAGACATGACATAACGTATACATATAATAATGACATATTATGAATCTTCCGAGTCTGCCGGAAAGAACGATATATAATATGTCTGGGTCATATAATAAAATAAGGCTTCAAAACGCGGTTAAACATGATGAGCGAAACCGGTAAAAATGACCTCAGCACACAGGCGGGAAATGCCTCAGTAGCGAAAGGGTTAAGATACGTGTAACATTATTATATATGATTGCATGATCTCATTCGGTTATTTAGTTTTGTGCTAATATTTTAAATATATATTAAATTCTGAAATCACATATGTAGTGATCAAATGACATTGGTGCATCAAATAGATTGCATATATATGGATCCAAATACTAGCATGCGTGTGAAAATTTTATTGTTTTTAATACATATACTTTGTTAATGCGCATATATTTATTGATCAACAACATAAATTGACAATACATTACAAAATCCCAGTCAAATAGCATTATCTCTGAATGGGAAAAACAGGTGACCTGTCCTGTGACTGTTACCCAAATATTAGCACGCATGTACACATTATGTCACCTAAGATGCATCAAGTCTCTTCATATGCATATAGTTATTAAATTTCCACACAGATATACAGTGTAATAGACAAAAAAGAAGAAAGATATATATATATATATCTCATACAGCGTAGGCGCCTATTTATAAACCAGATTACTATAGTGTTATGAAGTAGTTAAATTATAACTAATAAGTAGTGAGATGCTGCCCAAAGGGGTAAGCGCAATATACAGAAAAAACAACCAAAATCTGCATTAACCAAAAATGAAATTATAGATAGAACCTTTGTAGCGCATCAAAAATAGATTTAAAGGTAGACTTCAACAAAGAGGTATATCAAACAGATTTTTTGGACAATAGTGCACCTAAATATACCGACTGAGGAAGGCTGTTAATGCCGAAACGCGTCTCGGTAATGCATCTGTCCATTTTTTAATATGCAATTAATAGAATATAAACCATATAAAATTTATTAAATTGACTACTCTCCTTGGATATATACTTGCCACTGCTTGGAAGCTCCTGATATCTGGCCCTCAGACGGTTGAGAAGAGGTTCTGGGTATCCACCATAGTGTACCTGACGCTGTATTGAGTGAGCCTGTGTGGAAGAGGCTCCATATCTGGTGAGTTCAATACATTATCGCTTCTTTTTTATCATAATACGGTAATATACTATGGGAGCGCTGTCTATTATCTTATTGTAGCCATCGCAACCAGAGTTGAAGATTTAAGAAGGGATACGCCACCCTCTATATGGCTGGAAGCTCCTAAACCTAGAGCCAGGGATTTTTTGGGCTCTTATAAATGTGAGTTTCCATATTCCTACGAGTGATTTATTTGCCATATTTAATTGGGATTTTCTGCACTATTATTTCTTCATTTTTTCTCTCCCCTCCAAATTTTTTTTTTTTTTTTTCCTTTCTCTCGCTTTTTTCTCGTTTCTGGCTATCCTCTCCCCTATTGAGAGACGGCAAGAGATACACAGACCAAGAAAGGAGGACTATATTTGTGCATCGCTTGAACATAAAGAGAAGTACATTTTAAGGAATTTTTCCCACTGGTATTCATACTGTTGTATTGGATATCATTGAATTTGCACATTTTGCACATTCGGACACTGTTGCACTTTATAGACTCTCTTATACCCATCGCACTGCTGGAATTTTATATATTGTTGCACTTTACTGTGTTCTATGGCACATTGCACTTTTATATGTGTACATTGATTGAATATTTGTCACCTTAAGATTGAAGCACTTTAAGACTGAAGCACTTTATGTTTGATATACCTCTTTGTTGAAGTCTACCTTTAAATCTATTTTTGATGCGCTACAAAGGTTCTATCTATAATTTCACAGTGTAATAGAGCACAATGAAATAGTGATACCTCGCGGCTGAGGGCAAACAGGAAACCTGCTCTGGGACACAATTTATCGTTTCGGCTTAAAAAGCCTTCTTCTAAGGGCACATGTAATTTTATTCATCTGATTGTGTGTGCTCAGATTCCATTTATTTATCAGGAAAAAAAATGATGTCATCTACGCTCGTTTCTACATATTTCCATGTGCAACCCATGCTCTGGCCGATCCAAACATTAACCCCTAGCTGCCACGGATCGGGTTGGAACCCCCTATCTTCACCATTGCTGGCAGCTAGGGGTTGACTCCAGGACTGGCAACATCGTGCTATGCACGATGACACCAGTCCTCAGGGGGAGTTCCCGGAGGCTTAGCCGACATCCAAGATGTCAGCCAGCTCCGGGAGAGGATCACGATCCGGACTCCCCAGGGGTTAATGTCTGCCACTGTTTGGAAGGGCAGGCTGTGCCCTTCCAAACGGTGCCTGCCTTAACTCTGTGCCCACCGACGATTGGGAGGGAGAGCGGTCCAAAGGACCTCCCCCCTCCCTTTCAGGCACCTCCTCCGCACACGCGGGGGGCGCCTGAATTAGATGTCAACGCGCCACTGCGATGGCATCTAATGGCCCCGCCGGGGTCCCGGAGTGTCGGGCTGACATCCAAGATGTCAGCCCGCACCGGCCGATTGCTGCCTCCTTTGCATGGATGCGCTGAGCGCGTCCATAGCACAGGAGAACCACTTGGCTGGACACGCTGAGCGCGTCCATAGCAGCCAAGTGGTTAAATCTGTGATCGCAAGGTACTGCTTATCTAATGCTCATGGTCAGTGTGCGCTCACTAGCAACAATACTCGTTACTGTATGTACGACAGACCCAGAGGTGTATGTGTTGTCTCTTACCATCTGAAGGTACTGCTGACCTGCTCCCGATTATCAGCAAACGTTAAAGCAACTTATTTTCTGACTGCCCTGCAGTCTGCGCAATTCACCAACTGTCTGATTTAGCTGTGTTTCTCTGTATGTGCTCTAAGTAGTCTATCTGTCTCGAAACCTTTAGTGCTTAGTAGCGACTCAGTCTATTGTTCAAACTTGTTGCCGCATGTGTCTGATTCTGTGAATAACAATCGGTGTTTAAATGTCAAAAAGATTTCTCAGCCCTTAAGGATCTCAACTCCGCGACTATCTAGTGGGCGCTACTACCCCCGTTACAGGTAAGCATAAAACTTAGAAATGTCGTTCAACTTACAGAAATCGTTGCAGAACCGTATTTCCCCATTTGGTTTAGATACCAACACGATCGGGTTATTCCACTCGCTTTGTGACACTTCATTGACCCCTAACTTAAGCATCTTTTTTTACCTCTGCACTGACTGCTTCCCGTCTAGCCTCGGTTATCCTGTAGGGCTTCAGATGGACTTTCTTTCTGGGTTCCGTAATGATATCATGCTTGATCATGTGAATTCTCCCTGGTACTGGGGAAAACACATCTCTGTTTTTGGACACAAAATCTTTAACTTCTTGTTTCTGATGGGAAGCAAAAGTTTTGGCGATATAGACCTCTGGATCATTCCCACGGGCAACGTGCATAGGTTTGCCTTTGGTCACCGTGAGGACCTCCGTTTCTACCCATGGCTTCATTAGGTTTATATGGTAGATCTGTTCTGCCTTGCGTCTGCCCGGCTGTCTCACTTTATAGTTTACGTCATTGACCCTCTCAGTGATTTCGTATGGGCCTTGCCAGCTGGCTAGGAATTTGCTTTCAACCGTGGGGATAAGGATCAGAACCCGATCTCCTGGTTTGAATACTCGCAGCCTTGCGTTCCTGTTGTAACTGGCTTGTTGGGCTTTCTGAGCTTTTTTCTTTTTTTCTTTAACTTTGGGCATTACAGCCTCCATCCGTTCTTGCATTTGAGCTACATGTTCTATTATACTTCGGTGGGGGGTTTGCTCTTGTTCCCATGTTTCCTTGGCAACATCTAAAATGCCCCTGGGATGCCTGCCGTACAATAATTCAAACGGTGAAAACCCAGTGGAAGACTGTGTGACTTCCCTAATGGAAAACATAAGGTATGGTAATAGATGATCCCAGTTCTTCCCGTATTTATCTACCACCTTACGCAGCATAGCCTTTAGTGTTTTTTAAACCTCTCCACCAGTCCGTCTGTTTGAGGATGGTACACTGAAGTTTTTAGCTGAGTAATGTTAAGTACTTTACACAACTCGCTCATAAGTTTGGACATGAATGGGGTACCCTGGTCTGTGAGGATCTCTTTTGGTATACCCATCCTGCTAAACATCATCATTAACTCCCTTGCTATATTCTTAGAGTTGGCATTCCGTAGTGGCACTGCCTCGGGGTACCGGGTTGCATAGTCAACAACAACTAAAATGTATTGATGTCCCCTAGCGGACTCAAGCAAAGGCCCTACTAGGTCCATTGTGATCCGCTCAAAAGGAACCTCTATGACTGGAAGGGGTACCAGTGGATTGCAAAAGCCTTTATGTGGGCCTTTAGTTGACATTCTGGGCAGGATTTGCAAAACCGCTCTATGGCCGAAAATATAACAGGCCAATAGAACCGGGCCAGAACTTTCTCTCTGGTTTTATCGGTCCCCAGGTGCCATCCTAACACATGACTATGGGCTATCTCCAAAACAGTGTTTCTATGTGACTGTGGAACCAGCAGCTGCGCCACCTCCTCCCCTTTTTTGTCTACTCAATATAACAAGTTGTTTTCCACTTTAAAATAAGGAAAGCCTAGGGGCTTGTCTGGGTCTACGACTGTACCCTCCATTACTTGCACATTTTCTCTTGCCGCTTTCAGGGTTACATCCTTCCATTGGGCAGCTCTAAAGTTTCCACAGTGGACTCCCAGATCCTGAAAACCCAATTGTGCTACAGGAGCCTCATTCTGGGGTGGTTCTACCTCATTACCCAGGCACGCGAGGGCTGCTTCTTGTTCTCTACCTGGTTCCCAGTAAATATCACTGAAAGGAAACATGTGACATCTGTCAATCTCCTGTACCTCTCCAGAGGTCACTTCCTGAGGGCCCGAGGAGTTTTCCCACATGTAATGGAAATGGGGAAAGTCCCTGCCTAATACCACATTATAGGGCAACAGGGGCACCACCCCTACATGGTATTTGACCTTTCCAACATCAGTGGCAAACTCTGTAACTTCGCCCCCAGAATCAAGCAGCGCTTGCACACTTATCAGTCTTGGATGTGTCATATCAACAGCGCTAGTTACCACACACATTTTTGAGCAAGTCAACACAGACCTATGCAGAGCCCTTGCACCCACATCGCATTGCATGGGCTCTTCGCCATCTGGGCAGTCACGGGCAAAATGTCCTGGTTCATGACATTTGAAGCTGATTACTGGTAACTCAGTCTGATCATGTGGCTGTGACGGTGAGCCCCCTATAGGGTAATGGGGAGCCTTTAAGCTGCGGAGGTTGAAGCCTTTAGGGCCGGTATATGGTATAACAGGCAATGAATTAGGCAAGCCGCAGGACAGAACTAAATACGAACAGATACAGACTGATGATCCAGACACTCCCAGCCAGGAAGTACAGACAGAGCCCTGAGAACCACTCAACAGCAAATTGGCTTCATGGCAAAATGCCTGCTGAGTGAAACAGGTTAAAGTATAAACAGAATATTCCTGAAGGGACAATGAATTTTGCAAGCTGCAGGGCAGCACTCAATACCTATACAATAGTACAGACTGATGATCCAGACACTTCAGCCAGGGAGTACAGATAAGGTCCTGAGTACCACTCAACAGCAAATTGGCTTTGTGGCCAAATGCCTGCTGAGTGAAACAGCTAAATAATACACAAACACAATAATGCCTGAAACAGACAAGGTTAATACTAGAGAGGTCCAAAAATCCAAGCCAGAAAGTCATACACAGAATATCAAAATAACTTCAGGGGTCAGACAAGAGAGAGATCCAAACACAAGAGCCAGAGGTCATACACGGAATATCAAAACAGTAATACAGCACGTATGAACTAGGTAGAAATAGGTCTATCCTGATCCAAGGATCAAGGGAAATCCTGGCCCTACATATAGGGCTGAACAGGTCATGTAACCGCAGACCAATTAGCCCAACAGATGGTCTGCAGCCTGAAAACAAAAATAAACAGGAATCCTACTACCACCAGCAGGGGGCAGGGCGAGATGTGACAGTGGCCGAAGCAGGGATGTTGGGTACCTTCCAGCATTATAGTCCCATTGTCCCATGCTGGGTACAGGGTTCTGTCCTTTGTATCCAGTCTTTCCACCTGTCCGGTGGTTAGGGGATTTGGACTTAGGCTGAGGATCAATACTATGTAGCTCCTTAGCGGTCAAGTACCTTTCAACAAAACACATCATCGTTTCTGGATCCTTTGGGTCCCCTTGGCTAACCCATTGTCGCAGTCCTGTCGGCAAATGATGGAGAAAGCGATCCATGACGACCATTTCCACAATTACAGCAGCGCGGTTGACCTCAGATTTCAGCCATTTTTGAGCAAACCTTAGCAACTCGTACATCTGGGTCCGTGTAGGTTTCCCCATATCATAAGTCCAGTTGTGGAACCTTTGGGCCCTAAGCCCAGGAGTTATGCCTATACGAGTAAGGATCTCATCCTTTAGCGGTGTATAGTCCTGGGCCTGGTCATAGGGCAAATCTTCATAGGCCTTCTGGGATTCCCCACTTTGGCATGGAGCCAGCAGCCCAGCCCACTGATCAAAAGGCCATTTTTCCCGGGCAGCAACCCTCTCAAAAGTTGTGAGGTAAGCCTCTATATCATCCGCCTCTGACATCTTATGCAGAAAGTCGGTTGCGTGGCTACGGACAACTCGATCCACAGGAGGGCTCCCTTCAGGTGGTGATATCAGTCTTTGCAAAACATTGGCAAGGATAGCCCTGTCCTCCTGCTGAGCGTCCCTTAGGTTTTCAACCTGTGCAGCCACTAGGCGATTTGTCTCCTGCTGCATGGCAGTCGCCTGCACCAAAGCTTTCATTAGGTCCTCCATCCTTATTCCAAAGTCAAGTAATAGCAATGTATCCACAGAGCCAATAAAGGCAGCAGGTCACAGGAAAGAAAAAAAAATCTTCCATATGCAGATTAGCAGGAGCTTCACGTACCCACAGACCATTTATGTGCTTTCTGGCTGCATTCTCCACCATATTGTAATCCTTGTACCCACCTTGGGTGTTATGTCCTTATGAAAGCACAGTCCTCTTGGGTTTTCACAAACAAGTTCTTTATTGAATTGACTGCTGTTCAGCAGGCAGCAGTGTCAGCATTCAAAAATAAAACAAACACATCCCTAAAAAACAAACCCTAGCTCCTTTGAGCGCTGACTCACTTAAAGATCCCTTACTATCAGGGGCTTCTTTTTTAAACTAAACAAACATAGGTTTCACCAACCTTAGAACTGTTGTTTCTGCTTGGACCCAAAACACTCTGCTCCTCTCCACACAGACACCTCCCTCGGAGCAGTGACGTGCGGTGAGGTCAGTGGCTGGTGAGGCACTGGCTTGTATCAGAGCCAGATATACACATGATATTGCCCCAGCTCTCATGGATATGCCCCCAGCACACATGGATACTGCCCCCAGCACACAAGGATAATGCCCCAGCTCACATGGATATGCCCCAGCAGCTCTCATGGATATTGCCCCAGCTCCTTTCATGGATATACTGCCCCAGCTCCTCTCATGGATTTTGCCCCAGCTCCTCTCATTGATATTGCCCCAGCTCATGGATATGCCCCAGCACATGGATATGCCCCAGCAGCTCATGGATATGCCCCAGCACATGGATTTGCTCCAGCAGCTCATGGATATGCCCCAGCTCATGGATATGCCCCAGCAGCTCTCATGGATATTGCCCCAGCTCCTCTCATGAATTTTGCCCCAGCTCCTTTCATGGATATACTGCCCCAGCTCCTCTCATGGATATGCCCCAGCTCCTCTCATGGATTTTGCCCCCGCTCCTCTCATGGATTTTGCCCCAGCTCCTCTCATGGATTTTGCCCCAGCTCCTCTCATGGATATACTGCCCCAGCTCCTCTCATTGATATTTCCCCAGCTCATGGATTTGCCCCAGCTCATGGATAATGGATATGCCCCTGCACATGGATTTGCCCCAGCAGCTCATGGATATGCCCCAGCTCATGGATATGCCCCAGCACATGGATATGCTCCAGCAGCACATGGATATGCCCCAGCTCATGGATTTGCCCCAGCACATGGATTTGCCCCAGCAACTCATGGATATGCCCCAGCTCATGGATATGCCCCAGCTCATGGATATGCCCCAGCACATGGATATGCCCCAGCTCATGGATATGCCCCAGAACATGGATATGCCCCAGCTCATGGATTTGCCCCAGCTCATGGATTTGCCCCAGCTCATGGATGTGCCCCAGCAACTCATGGATATGCCCCAGCACATGGATATGCCCCAGCAGCACATGGATATGCCCCAGCAGCACATGGATATGCCCCAGCAGCACATGGATATGCCCCAGCTCATGGATATGCCCCAGCAACTCATGGATATGCCCCAGCAACTCATGGATATGCCCCAGCAACTCATGGATATGCCCCAGCACATGGATATGCCCCAGCAGCACATGGATATGCCCCAGCTCATGGATATGGCCCCCCAGCTCATGGATATGCCCCAGCTGAGTCACAGGGTTCCTGCAGGGGAGGGCTCCTTATTTACCTGAGACTCTGGAGCTCCTCACTGGCTGTGCTGTCCAAGTGGAGAGAGAAGAGGTCGGCTGCTTCCTTTCCCATGTGTCTCTGTGGTGCTGGCACGAGGTGATGTTATTGAGTGAGTAGGAGGAGCTGCTGGAGCTAGAGAGTGTGTGTGACTGTGACAACCCCCCCCCCTCTGTGCTGAGCGCATGTGTGTGTGTGTTTATCGCACACACATGCGCTCAGCACTTTCTGGAGGGGGTTTGTCACAGTCACACTGCTGTGATCTCCCTGCCCGCCCCCCACGATTGACGAGGACAGTCACATGACTGTCCTGCGTCAATCAAACCATGGGAGCACTGCCTCCCATGGTGGGCTTTTTTTTTAAAAAAAAAAAACTTGCTTGAGACAATGGAGCTTTCCCATTGGCTCAAGCTTCATTTGCTGTCATTGCCTGGAGGCAATGACGAGCTTGCCTGCCACCAGCTTGAGCTCCACAATTAGCGTAGCGTTGGGCTGCGTAAATTGCGTAGTCTAGGCTGGCTCAGTGCTGCCCCTGCTGTCTGTGTAGTGTATTACACACACACACACAGCAGCCGGCAAACTGTGAAAGTGAAAGCGCAGGAGAAAAAAAAAGCGGACAGAGAACAAGCAAAGCACAGCGAGGGAGCGAGGAGAGGTGAGTGTGAGTATAAATAACAATTTATTTACAGTTTAAATGTACATACACAACATCACATGTCATTACACACAATGAGCTCATTAATGGAGCCTCCCCTGCCACCCCTGAGTGCACGTCCCTGCCTCGGAGTGAAAAGCAGGCAGTGATTTCTTTTCACTGCTGCTAAATGACTTCCAGCTGACCAGTGTGTGGAGAGTAAAAGAACCTCTTGGGCTTCCTTATTCACAAATGCTCCCCCTGGAGCTAAAAATCATATCTCTCCCTAAAAAGATTAGAGGGAATATATACACCGTCACAGTCCACACTGTGTACTTTATCACATTACGTAACACATGATGCTTGAAATGTAGTATGAAGCATCGTTTTGCAGGAACCACTTTCATTTTTTAAAGACACATGTAATTAACATAGTGGCACAGAGATATGGGTTGAAAAACCCCAATGTCCATCAAGTTCACCGTTCCACACATGCCATTCCTGTTGTTGATCAAATGATCCAAAAGAAATAAAAAATTTAAAAAAACCCTAGTGCATTTTCCAATTGTGCCCAAAAGGGAAAAAATCCTTTTTGATCCCATAATGGCAATCATATTTTTCAATGGATCAACATTTTCAAGACTAAACAAGTGCATTATTGTATCTCTTCATCATTACAATGTTTAATTCTTTTCACCAGCCTTTCAGAATATATTAAATCCATTCTGCATACTTGTATCTCTTATTTTCCTTCCTCATCCCATCTTTGACACATTTGGTTATCAATATAGGTCACTTTTCCGACCTAGACAATAACTTCTGCAACAGGAGCTTCTAGGGAGACATATCGGCAGAAACCAATAATCCTGTTACCGACTGAGCTGTCATATTAGGGAGTTGCTTCTAGTTACCAGCGGGGCGATGTGCGCCGTCACCATGTCTGCTCCTGGAGTTCATAGGACTCCTTGGAGCCAAGTCTGACCTTGTGCGCTCTGCATGCTCACATTTGTGGGGTCACGCAGGAGCCACGGAAGGACCCTGGGAACTGTTTATTCCCAATGACGCAATGCATACAGCCAGAGTAGGTAGTGGATCATAGTGCCCCCTGCACTACGTGTGATCAGAAGTAAGGGAGGTTTTAATATTTTAAAGTTAAGAGTTAGATGACTTTGCAAAATCAAAATCACTTAACACTAAGCTCTGAGAAAGGGTATTCTTTGCAGAATAGTGTCTGAACTGAGAACAACAAGCTACCATGGATTAATTTGCTGTTCTCTTGCTGAGATGTTATTAATGGCTCTTACACAAAGTATTAGTGTTGTTAAAGTAATTTGCCGTTAATGTCAAGCCGCAATCGAGGCATAGCGGCTCAAGCCATTTAGCTAAGGGCTGGATCTGTTATGTATATCAAAGTATTTGATATGACAGTGTTAAAATCAACAAAATAATATGTATGAATTCTTGTCAAGCTGCCAGAAAAAAATAACACCTCACAAAACCTGTTGTTTAGTGACTTTGCAATACGGATTTAATTCTCCTATAAATAGAGGAGAGGGAATTGCTGTCTCCTCTTGGGGGACACCAGAGCCACCTCTCGGGATGAAACTGTGTGAGATAACATGTATGAAATCTTGCTTTCTTTTTTCAGTAGCACTGACTAAACTTGTGTGATTAAGGTCTGATCAAATTGATATTCGACTGAATATCAGCCATTCACAATATCAGACTATCTGAAAAATCTGAAATTTGACAAGTACAGGAAGGATGGTGGATCCTACTCCCATAGGAATTTCCAATCTACATTCTATATTATTCAAACTGAATAAGATCCAAAATTTGTAGTTTGAGAAGTGGTTTGTGTTCTATCCTTTATAGGATTTGGGAAGGGATATTTGAATAGGCTGTCAGTAAGCTAAACTTCACTTGTTTACTTTTGTTGTTGAGGTGATTTTGGGTTAGTGACCATCCACATACTGGTCAATTTGCTAGATTACCTCAGATTGACCATTCTTGATGCATTTGCTCCTTAACTACCAAGCATTTTCATATATATATTTTATTTATCCTAACATTTATTTGAAAAATGGGATGCAAAGGTAACAATTAAATAAAAGATAAAACAGAAATGTTGCACATAATCTGTTGTTCTGAGGTAGTTAAACAATTAAAATAATGTAAATTTTGCTCATTTTAAATTTTTCATGTATTTGCTTACATTCGCAGAGTTATTGTTGGAATGAAAGATTCTGTATGTGGCATAATGCCTGTAGATGGAAATTACATTAACACCTTGTATCTGTACTATACAGGGATTTTCAGTCGTTATAACCCCTGAATCTTATCCCTGTATAGTAGTGAGTGACCCCAGAGGTCACTCTGTATTCTGCCCTCTCCAAGACAGTTATAATGCAGCTACAAGGTTTTCAACCTTTTTGTTAGCGGATGGTTTAGGGCTGCCATTTGTAACTTGTTTACAGTAATACAGGATGACTGTTGAGAAATAAAATAAAGAATTCTGCTGTCAGTCAGAATTTAGGCCAGGAATGTATAGTTTGGTACATTCCCAACCAGCCAATGGCTCTCAATGTGTTCACATTGAGAAGTATTGGATTAGTTGGATGCTCAAGTGAGCGGACAGCCCCCTGCCTGAGCTGCCACATCCTCAGCTTCAAGTTCTGAAGCTGAGCTCTGGACCAAAAGCGAAGGAGCCAAGGGCTGGTTTAAAGTTGAGTACTGGACACTCTGGGGTTAAAATAGGAGGAGGGCTGTCTGGGCGGTTAAGGGTCAATATATAGCCAAACTATTTTTCTCCTCCAACGTCATGGCCATTTTAACCACAGAGTTTCTTTTAAAATAATTTTCCATAGAATAATTCCATCATTTCAAATAATAATCCTTTTGTGCTTGTGTATAATAATAAAAAAGCTATTGGAAAGACCCATGAACTTTTTTGTTCATTACTCATGTTGTTTCGGTTAATACTTGGATATTTAAGCATTTAAGACTTTTTATTTGATTTCTTTCTATGATACATATTTCCTTTCATAGTGCATATATATATATATTTATATATATATTGTTTAAGCCAACCTACAATATATATATATATATATATATATGTGTGTTTGTACGTTTTTGTATACGTGAGTATGAATTGCAGAGATTTTATTCCTTCCTGAAATGCCAAGATTCCACTTGAATGAGTTATATTTTCAACTGACTTAAACTTGGAAATGCTGAATAGAGACACATTTCGAGCAGCTGATATGCATACCCTTTCACACAACAACTGCTGGTGCTTAAAATAAGCTTTAATAACAACAGCTAGGAATCTAGACACATTTGGCTGAAGGCAACGTTCACTTCTAAAATGTAACACCCCCCTTTTTTTCTGCAACTTCGTAGAATCGAGCAACCAATCTTACTTTGCTGCCTTGTTCTGAACACCATCGGAAAGCTATTAACAGGCACGATTGTAAGAACCGCAGTGCTGCAGCAGCACCAGTAACAGCAGCAGCATCTAAACACCTCTGATCCAGGAGAAGGAGCCCTGCACGACAGCTTTATTCCTCCATCCCCAGCGATGTAGGATTAAAAACTCTGCATATAATATAAACTGCACATGCACGTGCAATGACTCTGGTTCAAGACACAGAGGTAACTTCATCAGGCAGGTGAAAATGAATAGAATGGGTGTTCCGTATCGCTCGTGGAATATAAGCTTCCATAAATAATGCATTCACTGGAGAGCTGGATACCTGATTCTGGGATCTAAATAATGCAAATCTATACACACGAGTTCTAAAAGAAAAGAATGCAGAAAACTGCAACAAGGCATTTACGGCAGATTAAAGAATGTCTCACTATCATTTTATCAAAGGCTGTAAGTACGATTCCAAAATGTATTTATCTTTTGGATTTTTCTCTCGTGCTTTTGCTTTATGTTTTCTTTTAGGTTGGGGAATGAATGAGCGTGTGTGTGTATGTGTCTGTGTGTTAAAAGAGGCTGACACAGCGTGATTACTGAGCTGGCATGTGCCGTCTACAGCATCCAGTAGAAGCATGTTATGCAAAATATTCTGATATATGGCAAAGATCATTCTAAAACATATAACATTAATCACCTATATTACATGTCAGATTAACTGCTGAAATAGTTTGATAGAAATATTGTATTAATAAAATGTAAGAAAGCAAATGTGTATGATGTAAGCATAGAATTGTGGCATAATCTTTGCTGTACATTATCAAAATATTCTAAGAATATTTATTTGCTTCTTTGCCAGATCGATGTCATCATAGCATTTTACTAGATATTATTAGAGGATTCCACATTTTCATGTAAACCTATAAAACACATTTTCTCATTTGTCCTGGTGCTTAGATTTCAAGGTCATTTATAATGTCATCACATTGCAGACATGAATACACATATATGTTATATTATATAAATCTGTGTAATTTAAGACAATATTATGCCTTTTCAGGAATATTGTTCAGGGTGCTGGTTTCAATGTTCTTCACCCAAAATGTATGCTCTTTTTAAATACTGTTATATGGTTACTTTTGATGTCATTGCATGTCTTTCAGGGTGATTTACATAATTTGAATGCTGTAACTATAATTTAAAATCTGCGTTAAAAATAAGATTCTCATTTCTCATTTACTGAAGTGTGAACATCATAATATCCCATTTCACAACCTGATGGGTTTGATAGTAAATACAGCGGGAACCATAGTACTATGGGATTTTATTTTATAACAACCCCAAATGTTGTGGAGTGAATCATAAAATAATGAAATAATTACATACTTCAAAAATGTATACATGTATATAAATTGGAAATAATATATATATTGTATAAATATAAACTGCATGTATGTATGTATATGTGTGTGTGTATGTTTGAAATTCTATATATGTGTGTGTGTGTTTGAAATTATATATATGTTTGCATAGCTATTAATGTATATACATCCCTCTGCATTTTAGAATGCCTATTTTATAACCCAGCCATTCTTTTAAAATCTTCAACCGTATTTGCCCAGACTGCATACTCTTTTGATGGAAGGTAATTTATCTTAATATTCTTTAGTCGGTACCTTTTCAAGAATATGTAGACTTGGGTTAACTTCCAATTTGCTTTGCATGCAATGAAATAAAGCCTGACTTACCCTTTTCTACCACTGGGTTTCACTCTGCGGAAAAACAAATTACTATGCTGGGGTTCATCTCTATCCCTTTATATATCTGTGGAGGAACTGTAGATGGCGGCTCTCTGTATTTAGAACGATTTAAAAATGTTATTTCACAAACCATTTTTAAAATGTTGTCCCACATTTAAGGCCATATTATAATATTTTTGACTTATATATACAGATGCATAATTTTAGAAGCATAGATAACATTGAGAATTATTTCAGTGAAATTCTCTTGAACTGATCACTAGTCAATACTCAGAGCTGCTGGTGACATCTTGAAACTTGACAGCTTACCATTTCTGGAAGTGTTGCAAGCCTATCAACATTTAAAATCTGCTGTATGAAAGGTGGGGGTTGTGGACTTTACTATGTTTACACTGGTATCTTTCACTCTTTATGTTCAATCTTATAAAAGCGTTTTAGTGGCTGGTAAGATGGTGAAGGAGGTAGGACATTGATCACTCAAATGCCTGGTGGGCTGCAATAGACAGGACCACCTTGGAAAAACAAAACGTTTCACTAACTAGCCCATGCATGGGACAACATGTTGGGCTCTATTCCATAGTTGGTGCTAACCTAATCATAGCTATTGTAAACTTCCCAGAGCCATTATAGTCTATGAAGTTGTTACGTTTACAACAGCTTTGGTTAAGTTAGCATCAATTTTGGAATACGGCCCATTGTCTGTTGGGCTGGTGGAGGAAACATAGAAACATAGAAAAATGTCGGCAGATAAGAACCTTTCGGCCCATCTAGTCTGCCCAATTACATGGATACTTTACCTGGATTTATCTTTTGTTTAGGATAGCCTTATGCCTATCCCATGCTTGCTTAAATTCAATTACTGTTTTGGCCTCTACCACTTCAACTGGAAGACTGTTCCATGTATCCACCACCCTCTCAGTAAAATAATGCTTCCTGATGTTACTTTTAAATCTTTGCCCCTCTAATCTAAGACTATGTCCTCTTGTTTTGCTACTTTGATTCCTTTTAAATATACTCCCTTCCTCTACCTTGTGGATTCCCTTTACGTATTTAAATGTTTCTATCATATCTCCTCTGTCTCGTCTTTTTTCCAAGCTGTACATGTTAACATGGAGATTTATGGATCCACCTAATTAGCATTCCACACCCTTCCTTGAGTGACTGAGGATGCCTAATTGCTACAGATTGTGACCCAAGGTCTGCTCGCTCTGGCCATGGCTAGCAACTCAGCTTACCTTTGCTATGCACTTCTAGGGAGGAGCAAGGGTGGGATCTGTACAAGTCAAATCCAGAAGGAGCCCTAACGTTCAAAGGTGCTACATATTTCCTGGACAGAATAGCGGGCGTGAATTTTAACTTGGATCTGAACACGCTCTTAACACCAATTATCTCCTTACAATGCACAAATGTACTTAGTAACTAAGTATCAGTACTTTATATTCTAGTGAAACTATTTGGAAATGTTTGTTGTCTCTGAAAATATGCCAAATAAGCAATTCTATGCAATTTCAAACCTTGCCATCTATGGTTTAGGCCATCACAATTCTGTAAAGGAGGAGAAAACTAAAGATAAATTAAAAAAAAGTAGAAATTCACCCAATTCAATATTCTACGTATTCTGGAATAACAATCTATGCATAAATTAGTCCCTTACCTCATATATGAAACATACATATTTTCTTTAAGTTATTGCTTTGCTAAAATATTTGTATATTATCAGATAAAACATAGTGGTAAAGAGACTTTAATAGTATTACTTTTTTACAAGCATGTCTTGCCTTACATAGCCGAAAAGTCAGCTATTATTGATATGAAGTGTAGCATCGACATACAAGTAAGAGATTTCAGTTGAAATGATATACTACAATATATTATTATAATTATACATTTTTCTCAGAACAAGCTAGACTCTTCTCATTTTTGTGGCTATATAAATAGAGACACACTTTTGTCAAACTTTGCAATTAATTAACACCTAAAGTTAATGGTGCAAATATATAATAGGGGGTTTTATAGATATTTCAAGGGGTTCTTGCTCTTGTGTTTTCTTACTAGATGTTTAAAAGAAAAAAAGGCACATAACCTGACATTAAATAGGCACACAGCCAACTCGATCTATGACACCCTCTCATTGACAGATTACAGAATATTTGTTGACAGCTAGTCTGTAGTGCCAAAAGCAGGCCCGCCTAATCCTAGATCTCTATGCAAAAGGTGGATGCGGTTTCTCCACCCCAATTCACATTTTCGCTGCTGGTGCAGTCAGTTGACAGATGTGAAAAGTTGAAAGTCCATTCTGCAGCAGTGTACATACCTTTGTGAAAGAGCAGCATGAATACTTACAAACAAAGGTCTCCTGTCTTATCTGTTTATTAATTGAGAGTTAAAGAATGGATACCCATTTCCCTGTTTTTGTTACAAATGTCCATGACCATTAAACAGAATTGGCTCTTCCCTTTCCAAAATACAAATTTAAAAGCCGTTAAAGTGGTCCAACCCACCTCTTACAATATTTGTTATCACTGCGATTTTGATATATGCAAATTAAAAAGGGACATGACCCCATATTTGAAGGAAATAATTGTCTTCCTTCTAATAAGAACTTTCATCCCCATCATTCTAAAATGCAATGGGAAGCAGAGTCTGTTTAATATCCCACCTCTACAATAACATTTCTGTTGCCACCCAGTGAGGCATGCAATTTTGCAGTATATGCCAATCACCTGTATCCCAGGAGTTGACACATGGCTCCCCAGGGAGTTGGTAAGACTCTAATACTTCAGAGGGGACTTTCCTGACATGGTAAGGCATAAGGAAAGATATATTTACTTCAGAATGGAGCCCTCCCCAATTCCTCAAGTCATGAGGGTTTTTTTTCTTGCACTCTCATTGTACTCTGTTCACAAAAATCACAAACACCTTAAGGTGAAATTGGCATACACAAATGGAATGGATCAGATTTGCACAGCACTGTTGAATTTTACATTGCAAAGAAGCAACAGGTCATTTGGACCCCAGTTTTATTGGTTTTTAAAGCCTGGGAGTTCCAAAGACATATTTTGAAAAAGTAACCACCTGATCTTTCCATAAATCTTATAATTTGAGGTATCAGCCTCATCTGTAGAGAGGACACCTGGGAAACCTGTGCAGTCACTGTAATACAGGGGACGTTTGCCATACCACCATCACATTTACTTAACCTCCAAATACCACAGTGTCATCTATTTATCCACTGCCTAAACAGTTTGACTGTCAGCCTCACTTAGGAATGTCTGACATTTCGAAATCGTGAGGATGGTGTGTGGGGGGTGATGAGGTCACCATTCTATCTTTACCAGTATAGCTGGATATATTATTGTAGGGGGAATCTTTTAGATTTCAATATCTCAGTAGTTACAAAGGTCCACATACCCACAAGACATATTGTTGGAAAGAATATTGTGTTATCTTTTCAATTATGTAAGTCTTTGTGGTATATCACGCTTAATGTTATGTTTATTGTGTGTGTGTGGAATCCTGATTAAACATTAAAATTATAGTTTCTTCTAACCTCAGAATAATAATTACATAATCTGATAAACACAGGACATAAAGGACACTATTTCCTTGTTCGCCATAACATTGGGATGCTAACGGAAAAAACCTGCGCCTGCAGACTTCTCCATAGTTTCCCCATGTTACCGTGATATTCTGGGGCAGGCGCTAGTTCAACACCTCTACGACCGTTTAACCTTCTTCCTATCCTGTAACTCCTTGCTTGACCGACTGCAATCTGGCTTTCGCGCTCAACATCCAACAGAAGCTGCTCTCTCAAAGGTTGCTGATGACCTCCTCTGTGCTAAATGCAATGGCCACTACTCCATACTGATCCTACTTGACCTCTCAGCTGCCTTCGATACAGTCGACCATCCCCTCCTCATAGAGACCCTCTTCTCTCTTGGTCTCTGTGATAACACCCTTTCCTGGCTAAAATCATACCTCTCCAATAGATCCTTCTCAGTATCCCTTGCTTGCAATTCCTCCTCTTCAATGCCTCTGTCAGTCGGTGTACCTCAAGGCTCAGTCCTAGGTCCTCTGCTCTTCTCCATCTATACCTCCTCACTGGGTAAACTCATCACCAGCTATGGCTTCAAGTATCACCTATACACTGATGACACTCAGATCTACCTCTCCACTCCCGATCTCTCCCCCTCTGTTCTCTCTCAGGTCAGTGATTGTCTATCTGGGATCTCTGCCTGGATGGCCGCTCGCTACCTGAAGATCAACATGTCCAAGACCGAGCTCTTTCTAATCCCCCCCCCTCTAACTCTACTCCAATTTCTGGCTTCTCAGTAATTGTTGACGGTATCACTATCCTTCCTTCTGCACAAGTCTATTGCCTCGGAGTGACTCTTGACTCCAGTCTTTCCTTCAGCCCCTACATCCAATCGCTCTCATCATCTTGCCGCAATCACCTCTGTAACATTGCCAAAATTCGTCCATTTGTAACAACACCACCAAGCAACTTATCCTCTCTCTCGTTATCTCCCGCCTGGACTACTGCAGCAACCTCTTGATTGGCCTTCCTATCTCCCGCCTGTCCCTCCTGCAGTCCATCCTAAACACATCAGCCAGGCTTATCCATCTCACCCGTTACTCTGTCTCTGCCGCTCCTCTCTGTGAATCCCTGCACTGGCTCCCCATCCAACGCAGAATCAAATTCAAACTACTCACCCTGACCTACAAAACCCTCACTAATGCCGCCCCCCACTACCTGTCCTCATCACCAAATACACCCCAGCCCGCCCACTAAGATCCAACAATGACCTGTGCCTGGCATCCCCCATCATTACTTCCTCACATGCCAGATTGCAGGACTTTTCTCGTGCAGCGCCGACCCTATGGATTGCGTTTCCTTGCAATATCAGACTCTCCCCAAATCTGGCTTCATTTAAATGCTCCCTAAAGACCCTTCTATTTAGGGAAGCCTACCACCCGACTCTGTAACAAGACATCCGACCAACCCAAAAACAGTCCTCACCTCTCCCTGCATTAACTCATCACTGCAGTCCCCCCTCCTGTTTCTAAACCCCTCACCCATCTAGATTGTAAATTCCCACGGAAATAGGGTCCTCATATCCTCCTGTATCAGCTGGCAGGTATACTGACCTGTCTCTTGTATGTATTGTAGAATTGTCCTGTCTTTACCCATTACACCTTGTACAGCGCTGCAGAATGTGTTGGCGCTTAAAAATAATGATAATAATAATAACACCTCGCCCTGGAACGTAGCGCTAACCAGTGTAAAAATCACGGTAGTGTTTCCATGCTGTTTCGAGTTTCACCTCCTGGAGTCCATAGGACTCCATGGCAGTTTGCGCATTCAGGCTGAGAGCCCTGCGTGATCTCGCTCTTGTGAGATGAGATCGCGTAGCGCCACGGATTGTTTGCAGACGAAGACTGGGAACTATTTGTTCCCACTCTCACTCTGCTCAAGGCCAGAAGAAGCGTCGGATCGGGGATGAGATCCGTGGGATGAGATTTGAGTATCTGATTTATTGGGGGGTTTAGGTAAATAATTTGTAAATTCAGAATCCTGTAGCGCCAGCTTTTAGATAATGCTAACTTTTGGTGCTCTCCGCATCCCGATGGTAATTAGTGCTAGCAATTTGTAATAACTTACTTATTGAAACGTATCGGATGTTTGCGCTCCCCATGTTAAGAAAAGGCTGTGCAAAGTACAGTAAACTCGCGGAAGCTAGTGCATAGTTTTTTGCACTAGCTTCAACGGATTACTAATGGGGTAGCATCGGGAATGTAATATGGGTGGCAAATTATCCTGGCGTTAACACTTATATATCGAGTGCTAACATTAGCGCCAACTACGGAATAGAGCTCAAAGTGTGCAAAGAATGTGTTGAAGCAAAAGATTACTGGAATGTGTTTCACCAATTCTATTAAGTCATAATACTTTTCATGGTTATTCTTAAGGAGACGCAAATGAATCCTTTTTTCTTTTCTTTTTAGTACCTTCAGAGAAAAAGACAAAAAAAATCCAGTTGTGCAGACTTGTGGCCTATAACAATTTATAAATTAAGAGGTGAATAGAATTTCTCTCTTGTTTTGGAGAGCCTCTCAAATATGGTGGCTCAGTATCAATGACTTTGGACCAGTAGAGACTAATTTACCCCCTTCTTTCAATGCCTTTGACTCCATATATATAATTCAAGAATATGCGTAGATTGCACAGACATTAATATTCAGACCAGCAAGCTATAAATACACATATCACACTTTTAGGAACTGTTAAATCCAGGTGGTACTATAACAGCATCAGTGCAATTCTTAGGATTACCTTCTCACCTTTTCTTCATGTTGCATTTATTACTCATACAATTAATATAAAAAAAATATTTAACCAGCAATAATGAGTTTCTTTCATTTTATATTTATCATATATTGACAGGTGGACTTAATGTTTAATGGCTTTTAATCCTTCCACTAGGAAGCGATTTTATTTGATATTTTTTTTGTATCCTAACCTTTATTTGAAACACGGAATGCAAAGTTAACAATTAAATATAGGTTAATATAGAAAATTTGCAGAGATTGTTGTTCAAAGATAGCTAAAAAATTAAAATAAGGTAAATTTGCTCATTTAAAATTTTTGATGTATTCATTTATACAATACAGAGATATTGCTGGAGTGAAAGATTCTGAACTATAGCTGTTGTCCCTTATGTCACACAATCTCACACGGGGTCTGCATTATCAGCATACTGGCAAAAATTGCCTTTTTATCAAATCCTGTTAAGGTGATAAAGATAAATAATCAAAATGATCAGATCTCTTGCTTATGGGGGATTTTTAGTGATCACACTGAGATTATTAGCAATGAAGCTTCCAAAAAATACAAGCACAATATAAAAACGTTATCTATACTGCCCATATGTGGAAATTAAAGAAACACCTTGTATCTGTACGGAACAGGGATTTCCAGTCACTATGACCCCATGAATGGTTTACAGCAGTGAGTGACCCCAGAACTCTCCCTGAATTTTGCCCTTTCCCTGGCTTTTGTGATGCTAAATGCAACAGTAATATGTTTTTTTACAGTGAGGATTGGGGCTGCTGTATCCCGCAAGTTTTATCTCTCTGCAGGGTGCCTGCAGAGAGATAAGACATTGGATTTTGTTTCTCCACAGGGGGCATGCTAATCTTGCTTTAAAAAGGTGTGAAAATAGATTTTTGATATGCTAATGAGTGCTTTTTAGTGTATCACAAGGCACAAATTTAGATAACCCTTTCACTTCCGAAGTTAAGTTAAGTACACCTATAAACCTCTGTTTTTGCTAAGTTTGGGTATATGGAATTTAAAGTGCAAATGGCAATTCTTTACAATGTTTTCTCTAATAAAACACTTCTTCAGATACATTTTAAAAAATTGAGCAAAAACATGTTCAGCACAAGGCTGTTAAATGTCAATATGAGAACAAACAAATTACCTGACATTCGATTAAACTTTTCAGTAAGAATAAATTAATTTATACCCAAAGCATTACAGGTTTGGCTTTTTCAGTGAGGGTGTACTTGAAATATAATAGGAGCAGTCAGAAATCATTTATTTTAAATATATATACCGGCTGGGTGGAGTAGAGGTAACATCACTGCTCTGCATGGAGAGAGCCTGTGGAGACATGGGTTCGATCCCGACGAGCACCTCTCCAGTAAGTGTCCTTGGGCAAGACACCTAACGGTACATACTCGCCACCCAGGACATACTTGAAAACGAGAGAAATCTCAATGTATCTTTCCTGGTAAAATCCTTTCTCAAAAAAAATATATATATATATATATAAGTAATCTTTATAGGTGATCACTGGGATTAATACCAGTGATATGCCGTATTATTATACTGTTGAGGTGTGTTTGGCTAATGGAAAGAATAAGGCTAGGGTCAAACGAAAGCATTTTTACACGCGAACGTAAAAAAGTGCGTCCGAACGCATTGATGTATTTTTTCACAGAATATACGAAAACGGTCATACGATGCGCATTTTCGTGCGTATGTTTTACGAATCCAAACCAGGAAACTTTTTGCGTCTGGACGTTATGTTGGCCGGACACGAGCAGGGTCTGACGTCTCCAAATCACACACACACACCGCTAGCGGGCGCAGCGCACTCTGTACGTCCGTACTAGGGGTTCTGCGTTCTCGAAAAAATGCGTTCATTTTCCACTTGCGTTGCGCGGCCGGACTTTCGTGCGACCGTACTTCGTATATTGGCTGTCATTGCCCGTCATTTGCTGCTAGTGCGGCCGTGATTAAGTGCGCCAGAATGCACGTTAAAAATGCGCTCGTCTGACCCCAGCCTAAAAGCTCAGTTGCATGACACACCACCTCGCTTTCATCAGATTTGGTATCTGTGGTTTATAACATACCCAAACATTTTGTGTCATTTCTGGATCTAACATTTACGTCTCATTTGTTTTTTTTGAAAATCTCTTGTCTTCAACTGTCCTCTTGATGTCTCTTTGGTAACCTTCTAGTTTAGAGGTTGTATATCTGTCTCAGAAGCCAGAGCATCTGCTGGTTTATTCTACTGACTGTTCTTAATGTATGTAAGACTTGTGTTAAATATTTGATTTGATTTTGGATTGAAAATAATCTTAATATAAAAATGCTAGATACTAGTTTGTCTCAAAATGTCTGTATTGAATCTCTACATATCCTACTTTAATTAGTGCAGTGACATTAGTGAGGATGGTTTTGATAAGTGATGAGAACTGGTGCACCTTGTGCCTTCTTGGCACTGTCAGTTGTTTTTCCTGCCCAGATTACTGTATACTAGCTTGTTTCACGTGCATGGCTATGTCAACAAGATAGTATGCTGTCTACAAAAATGAATCCTCTTTGCAGTGCATAAGCTTGCAGATGGAAATCTTTATCAAGAACAACAACATTACTGTTACTCTTATCATTGACTTTGTGCATGGTCAGACATTCATTGAAATACTGGAATCACCATTTTTTCTGTATGTAGTGATAAATACAATTATCTTGAGATGCAGAAGCTGAGATGAAAGCGCTTCAGCTTTCGCAAAAATAAAATATAAAAGGGCGCCAGATCCCCACTTCCAAAATACAATGTGAACAGATGTTTGCCTTCTACATCCTTCCCCAAGTTCTTTTCTCAATTGTACTGTCGAAACATCAAATTGTATCATACGAGACCTGGAGGACTGTAATATTTATGCCATAAATTCTCTTTTAAGGTGCCTTTTGTCAATGAAATTATTTGATGTGCTTTGTTCGTGGAGTTCGTCCTTAGTGCTATATCATCTTCTTCAACCTTTCGCACATTCGAACCCTTGCTTAGTGATTCAGAATTTGTAGAGACGATAACGTGAAGCAGTTTTTGATAAAAATGCATGCTGATTTTTCTCTTCAAAGTGGCACATAGAAAATGTGATCCACAGCTAAGAAAATTACAGCTCATTGAGCAATCTTGCATAACAAGATAACTCCCGGAACATCTCTAGATTGTCAGTAGTGTTGAAATAGTCAATGCATCATGTAGGTATTAGGCGCCTCATTTTATCTGTCGTACGACAATGACTAAACAGAAGGTATGTGGAAAATTACATGGGAATTGCAATTTAAGAACAAAAAAATTTATATAGAATCAGTTTTTAAATATTTATATTTAGGAGTAATGTATTCAATTCCAAAATTAGCTATTTTGAATGTTTAGAAAATATCACGTTGATTGCTTAAATACTATGTTAACATTATGATATAATACTATGACATGTAAATGTATTGCTGGATGTGAAAAAATTATCGCTTGGCACTTTTGGCTGTTATGGAAACAAGATGCTTACAAATACATTATTAAGCATTTCTAGATTAAGCTATACTAGTCAGGTCTAAGTTAAGGGATGTCTGGTGCTAACTCAGATTTAGCTTGAAGGAAAAAAGTCAAATACCACAATTTTTTTCACTATGAAAAGATAAGTTGCACGCGCTTAAGTTACCATTAATCAAGCATGCTTGGAACTGTTCATTACAATTGTGTTAAATCATCATTATTGTAGGTCATTCTGAACATGCAATCAACTGCTAAGATAAAAAATATATTTAGATTCCTTTTTGCTATGGGCAATGTGAATTCATTTCAGATTTATCTGCACAGCACAATTTATATTTTGATTAAATTCTGGTCTTGATAGAACATCCTTGAATACCACTAAGATGTTATTTTAAAATTGATTTGTCTCGCAATTGGTACTAAGACTTAGTGTGACTATTTCTATATATTTTTAATTTATTAATGAATACAGTCTCTGTAATAATTTAGTATTAATATTTTAGGAGCAGCAATAGATTCAAAGACCATAAGAACATACCTGCTCACGTAAAAATTCTCTTTAATGCCGCGGTGCGTGTTATTCCGTCTCCGTGGCGGGTGGGTGTAAACAATACGGGCGGGCATAGCACACCCCGCTCACTGCCCATAGACACTATCGACCTGCTACCGTGCCCGCCTTCTGATTGGTTCATTGGCTGCCGCAGGACTGCTGTCCCTCGGCAGCCAAAGACCTGATCAGCGCACGTGCAATGTAGGCAAGCCGAAGGCTGGCCTCAGCGCCAGCTCGGTGTACTGTGCCGCCCTGCGGTGTTGAGGTACTGCCTTCTTCCTGGGAGCTTCCAGCGCGAAGGGGTTAAAAACAAAGGTTCCTATTCCAATGCGCTGTTAATATTAATGCGATAAATATAATACTCTTTAATGCGAGAATCTCTAAACCAAAACAACTCTGGTTAGGGCTCAGTGCCTGCAACAGCTTACAGTATAATTCTACTTCCAATGCTTAATAATGATGGCAAATGTCCAGGGAGCAAAAAACAATTAGGGCTAAATTACATTCTTCACGCAAAAATCCTCGCGCAATGCGAAAATCTTTGCGGCAAGCGTTAAAGTTTTGCAAACGCAAATCACTGTTGGAATTACAATCCTCGTGTGTTTTTTCATCCGCCAATCAGTTGCGTGCGCAAACAGGACGTGCCGAAATGCACGCGCAGTACCGACTCGCGCAAAACTCTTTGCGCGCGTAGTCTTTTTTCGAGATTCAGCCAATCAGAATTAAGAACCACACCTGTCTCATGTTAACAAATTGTGTCTGCCACTCTCAATCCCAGCATATATGCTGCAGCAATAATACATGCACACACAACTTCAACCATTGTATTGGTTTGGTATGATTTGAATGGGCCACTGTGCTTTGGTGCATTCCTTTTTATGGGCTTGAATATTTGGGGTTAGCCAGGTTGTTCAAATTTGCCATTAGCACCAGCTTTTAGGAGTTGCTAAAATTATGCGCGCAGAGGCCATGCGGTAATTACCGCAAAATAGATTGTAATACCATTCTCGTACCAGCGCACATTCGATTTGCGCTCACAATGTTAAGTATAGGACGCGCAAAGTACAGTAAGCTTGCGCAGGGTTCGCGCAGGATCACCTGCGGTAGACGGTTGTTGCACTGACTATGTAATACGCGATTCGGCGCAAATGGTTTTACTCCATGCGTTAATGATTATTTGCGCCGGCGCAAACATTTGCGTCAAGATTGTAATTTAGCCCTTAATGTTAATTAGGAGCAGACTGACAACTAATGGAGCCCCCAGGCAATAAGAGATCATTGGGCCCCCTTATGTCTTGCCCACAGAAGGCCACACCCATACAAAACCCCACCCATATAACGCAACATTTACACATACATTGTTGTGTTAAAGAATTCATTTTGTTGACACCGTTTTCAAAATAATTATTTTCATGAATTAAGAAAATCCAATCGGCCCACCTGAGAATTGGGGAATCAATTGTGCCCCCTCCAGGCTTTTAGATGGCCACCGCTCTGCTGCAGCAGCCATCACCCACTCATTGCAGCTAAGGCTGCGCCGCATCACAGAAGCCAATTTTATTCTTATATCAATATATTGTGGGAAAATTACTTTCTCAACATAGTGATGTGGAGAGATGAACAACTTTAAGTGAACGTTCCTTTGGATCAACTATGGTTTCTTTTCCTGTGCATTTTCCCATTATCTTTCTTCACATTTTTCTTTCAAATCCTCACAAGTAAGGCTTTTTCTTTTAGTTGACCTTTCACCATGGAAAGGGAAGGATGTCCTAGTAATGAGATATCAAGCCAGACGCTGACACGAATGTGCATTAACCTATTTGTCATGCTATGTCTTTGGATGTGGATGCAAAGTACAGCATTATGACATAATAATGAGGACTACACTGACATGAAACCTCTAAACAGAGACAGAGTGTGAGTAATATTGTCTAGAAGAAACAAATTTTACATACCATTCACATTATTATTCAAACTTGACAAGAGTCAAAATGACATCAACTCTCTATCTGCAACAGCAACCCACAGTCATCCCCACTTCATCTTTATGTCCAACCATAAATCTTTTATTACTACTAAAAAACTAAATTTATGGAGTGAATCAGGTGTTCTTCAATTTTTAACACATCCGTTGTTGACACCATGTGGAAGATGTCATCTAGTTTCTCACTGTGGTGCGGATGACATCTCGGACACATACAGGGTTATTCAGAGAGAGATGAAAACCAGTAGAATGTCTGGAGAAGTGAAATTTCTAGATCAAAATAGCCGAACCAGAAAAATTCTCCCATTTATATCACATTCCAAATCGGCTATTTGGTCTAGATTGTTCTCTTTTCCTGCCAGTTCTCTCTCTGAATAACCCTCATAGTTGTTTCTCCACAGCGACAATTGGACATTCTGCTGATCACACCAATATCCCAAAGCAGTATTAATTCCTGAACGAAAAAATAGGGCACTGCTACCTTTCCTAATCAGAGTAAAAAACACTTTATTACCTTATTGACATAAAAATACACTCAATAGTCTCAACCAAGAGTCCAAAAATATTTAGAACACTTGGTCAATGGTTACAAATACGACTTTTTTCTAGGAGTTCCCAAAATTACAGAGAGCAAACTAACAAGCAGGGTAATTCAAAGAGATCCGAATGGCTGCCGAAAGGTAACCGAACGCTGAAAATCAGCGTTCGGTTACCTTTCCTGGTCATTCGGCTATCCAGAGCAGGCAATTCGCCAAATCCTGGCGAATTGCCTGCAGATACGGTGCCTGTTCGAGGGCAGTGAATCCCCATAAAAAAGCAATGCTTCGGCTATTCAGAGAACACAAACCAGCAGTGAAAGGTTCCCGAAATGCCCTGCCATTCGGTGGTTTAATTCGGCAGGTTTATTCAGGCGAATCCCATAGGCTTCAATGTTAAACATATTCCCATTTTAATTCAATATCTAATAAACCGTTCATTATAATATTCTGCAGTAAAGAGTCTCTTTATAGATTTTTTCGGATTTAAGCATTTTTCTGGATTTGTTTTTTAAAAAAAAATCAGATTTTTTTTTAAGTTTACTTATTTTTTTCTGTAACAGCCCTTTTTATTATCATTCCTTGGACCTCATATGTAAATTTCAGACATTTTCGCTCAGTAGTTTCTTTGCAAACAGCGTTTCACTTTTCACACATTCAAGCAAACTGTTTTTCTAATTTATTCACTGTATTCGTCTTGCGGTGTCGGCTTTTTCCGGCGGCTTCGCTGCGTGTGAACGGCTCCTGCTTGGGTTTCTCTGGCATTTTTGGTGGGTTAATCCAGATGTTTTTGCGGGTTTTCGGCGTGCATTCGCCGGGTTTTGCGGTGAGTTTTCGGCGACCTTTACCTCTATGTTTCCCTGCAATTTGGGGACCCTGTGGTGCTTGCTGAATACACCGCAGGGTCGCCGAAATGGGATCGGCAAAACGAACTGAGTTGAAGAGAATGAAAAGTCACCGAACGTGCAGTGACTTTTCGATTCTCTTTGAATTACCCTGAAGGTTATTCAGAGAGAGATAAAAAGCAGGAGAATGACTGGAGAAGTGAAAGTTCTAGGTCAAACGGTCAAAATAGCCAAACCAGAAAAAGTCTACCTTTTATCTCACTTTTCAAATCAGCTATTATCACCTAGAATTTTCACTTCTCCTGGTTTTCACCTCTCTCTGAATAACCCTGATAGTGTCAAGTAATTTCTGTCCTGTCCCTCTATGAGCCTGTTAATCTTATCCAATACCTACATACAGGTCTATTCAATAAAAGTTGAAAATCGGGAGAATTGGCAGAAGAGAACAATCTAGACCAAATAGCTTGTTTGGAAAGTGAGATAAATGGGAGAATTTTTCTGGTTTGGCAATTTAGACCTAGATATTTCACTTCTCCTGCCAATTCTCCTGAGTTTCACCTTTTATTGAATAGGCATGATGATAGTGTCAAGTAAATGCTGTCCTTTCCCTCTATGAACCTGTTAATCTCATTTCAGTACCTAATTAAACAGGGCTATAAATAAGGGAAAACGAGTCAATGGCTCGTGAAACATGAATATACATATAGCAGACCAGAATTGAGTGAATAAACAAAATCCCTTGCTCTTATCCTATTCTTTAAATAATTTCTGTTCTGTCCCTCTGCGTCGCTATTGTTATAATAATATGTTTCAAATGTTGATCTGCTTCTCTGGTTTGGAAACCACTGACAACAGAGCATAAGGAGCCATTGACTCGTTTTCCCTTATTTATGGGCCTGTTTAATTAGGTATTGAAATGAGATTAACGGGTTTATAGAGGGACAGGACAGAATTTACTTGACACTATGTCTATATACTAGTATTTATACTTCTGGCAAAAAAGTGGCCAAGTTGTATTTGTAACCATTGACCAAGTGTTGTAAATGTTTCATTTACTTTTTTTTGGCTCTGGGTTGAGACTATTGTGTGTATTTGTTATTTGTCAATTAAGTAATAAAGTGTTCCTTACTCTGACTAAGAAGGGTCACTAGGTACTGGTGCCCTATTTTTTGGTACATTCTGGGTTTAGTCCCGTTTAGTCAGGGATCTTCCCTTTTTTTCCTCTACTGGTATTTATTTCAGGTGGAACATTTTCTTTTTTAATTCTTAAATGTCAGATCTTGCTGTGGAACTACACCAGGTGCCCTTTGTACAATGGAAATAGAAAGAAGGTCCACACAACACTGCTGGCAAACCAGCCTTAGATGAGACAATAAGGTGTTATTGCCCTGTATCAATGGAAAGATCACTGTCTGTCCTTTCCGACGATACCCAACCTAATTATGTAAATTGTAATAAAACTTAAATAATGCAATAATAATTGTTTTGATTTAAAGCAGTGCCATTGATCACTTTTCACTTACAAAGTGAACAATGCCTCTGCAAAAACTCTCCTTCTCATTTCGAGCTGGTAGCAAGTGCTGAGGAGATGGCACATTGAAGCAATAATGCTCTGCGCCATCTAAAATGGAAGCACTACTAATATTTCCTCTGCATAGAAGTAAAGGTTCATTTAGATCCCCATTTCTCTGTTTTTTTAACGCTTAAGAGCTCCAAAACCCATTTTTGGAAAGGTAACCACTTGATCTTTCCAAAAATGTTGTTATTTGGGGTATAATTATTATACAAGAAATAAGAAAGGAAAACATAATGATGTTGTCCACTTCAAATTAGAATGCAGACTTTGGCATCATGTCATCCTCTGTGGGATCAATTATATATATTTCCCACCAATCACTGCATTCTACCCAACAACAAGGAAAATAATAAACTTGCCCTAGTTGGGGGTTCCGGTAGGTGTGATGAGGTCACCAAACCATCATCACCGAAGAGCTGTGTATATTACTGTTGGAAGGAGTACATTTAGATCCCCTTACCTCTGCTTCTACAAGGCCCACATACCCACAAGAAACATCATTGGAAAGAATATTGTCTGATATTCCCAACTATGCTATTTGGAGAATATCATGTATTTTAGGTGCAGAATCCTAAATAAATAAATTTCCTTATCTTGGCGCCAAGTTATACAATCATGTTCTGTGGTAGAAATACAAGTAAAACCTCATTTGAAGTGAGTGTCTGGTTGTGTAGTTTCTACAAATATATACTTTTGCTGCCATTTTTACTCTCCGGAAAGTCAGAGTGTTTTAAATAAAGGCATGCCTGCTTCAAAAAAATGCAGGAAAATGCCTTTTATATTGAGGATGTGGAAGGTTAACATAAGGGATTCTAACTCCTATTTAAGAAATTATTTTTCTCAAGACACCAAGATCTATGTAATATGTTAATATTTATACTTTTATTCAAAGGAAATAAAAAGCCCAATGCATTATGATTACATTTCTATTGTGTATTATTTGGTTGATTCCAAAAATGGGTTTACATATTCTGGGAGGGGAGCTATAACATACATAGGGAAATATTGTTTCAAGTATATTCTTTAGATATTAATTGGAAATAACTGGATAAATTGTCTTTTTGGAATTTTGTGTTTTTAAATTGTTTCTCTATACATTCAGATGCTAAGTAACGTAGAAAGGTTATAGCTTTCTTTCTAGTCAATATAAAGATCAAGGTAAAGCGATAAAGGTCATCTTTCTCATGAGCTTTGGCATACAACTGCTCTCAAGTGTAAAACTGCAGACAGCAGGATCACAGCCTAAACAGACCTCTTCAAGTGTCTGATGGACATACCTGATCTACGACTTCCTCCCAAGCTGCAATTAGCCCACTCACTGCTGAAATTCAATAACTACAAATAGGTCCCTATTATGATTGAGTGTAAGCAATGTAATGCGATCGTGCAGCACTGCCTGTGTGTTCTGGATGAAGGTGCAGTGGCAAAGAAAGGTTACTCTGACGAATTCTCTTCATTTCTAGTAGCAATTCCCATTTTCTTTTAATCGGTTTTACCTTAACAAATCAGGTAACACAGCAAGCTGAAAGGACGATAACTCAAGGACTAGTCAGAGCGTGTGAATTCACCGTTTTAACTGGCAGGAGCCAGTGTTTTTTAGGAAAATAATTTTTAAGTTATCGTACAGTTAGAAATCTTTAGGAACTTCTAGTGTATTTCTTACTGTAATAACCTACTTGGCAAGCAAATGTCACTACTACTGGCCTACTGGCCAAATGGCGTTACTGCAGGTGGTACTGCAGCCTGTGGCTCTGTGTCAGCTAGTTAATACTCGATATGTCAGGTCATTACCTAACTGTAACCAGTTTTAGCACATTGGACAATATGCCTACAGAGCTAATACTTTGGGGGTAACTTCTGGAGCCCAAAAGCAAACACAAATTGTTTGCAATTATACAGTATAGACCCAAACTGCGTTAACACAATCTCAGGCCGCTGTGTCTACTACTACTGGTCATGTATACACGATCACGATAGTGATAGTGATAGCCATAACAGTGTCATATTCTTAGTTCTTTGATAGGTGACTTTCAGAGAAACTTCAAGAAACCTGCTTAATTCCAGTGAGGGCAGATGGTTGCATACCTCCCACTGCTGGGCAGCTGTTGGAGACACCAGAGGGATGATAGATGGCATTGTCTACTTAAACTAAGCATTGCAGAGGTTACTGTGTAGTTGCCCAATCTGCCACTTTTTTCAAGGGCAGTCTCAGGTGTTGGACTTCTGTCTCAGATCATGACTTGTCCCAGCTTGTTTATTAACTGCTAACAGTATGTAAATAGAATACAGGGGGGTTGACTGTGGGGCAATGAATAGAATAACCTGGCTGAAGTTATGAGACTGGGCCAAAAGACACTGTGGCACAATGAACTCACAGCCTCTATTGAATTCAGTGTCTCCACGGTCCTCCTTTGAGTACTGGAGGCTGTGGAGCCTGTGGGTACAGGAGGCAATGGAGCCCATGGGTACAGGAAGCACTTGAGCTTGGAAGGCATAAATAAAACTGGATGTCACAAGGAACATCAAAGGCACGAAGATTGTGGAAGACAGGGACCTTAGAGCTTATGGTACAGGGTTAAAGTAGGGTACAAGCTTTAGGAAGTAGGGTGCCGGTTGCTTGAAAAGTTGGGAATGTAAGTTGCAGGAACACAGACGTCAGAACCACGGACTAAGGGGTGTGACTCCTTTTTCAAGGCAGGTTATCAGTCTGAATTCACATACCTGGGAAAGTCTGCAGGAGCAGTGTGACTAGTTGTAGAAGTGAAAACCTGGATTGGAATCATGCTGCTAGAAAACCTGGGATAGATCACAGGGCATTAATGATGCTGCCGAATCAGGTGTGAGTACGGGTTGAAGTGTGACACGGTATCCCATATTAACACTCGTATCCATTGTAATGCTTTACCATTGTCTCTTTTATTTTTCTCACCATTAGTAGTATCCGTTCTTGGGTCCCATGAGGCCCCACTGTGTTATCACAAGATTGTAATGAATACAATAAATCACTTAGAACAAGCACAAAAACATAACTCACGGGCAAAGCGACAATAATTTTGTAGTCAACTACGTAATGTCATTGTCTTTTTATCCATGCCAGTCAGAAAGTCTTACAGTTGCTCTGCATGATCGTACACTGACATCTGGTTATGTTTTAAGCTAATTTCTATTATTAATAATAATTGATTATCGTTTAGCGCTCAGTATTGATTGAAGAGTTTTACATTGCACTGCTGTGCTTGGAACAATAGGAAAATTTGATTTGTAAAAGTAAAATGTATTTAAAAGTAATACATAGTAGCTGCAAGGGGAAAAACAGCAATTTCTAAATATGATTGTGAAATAATGAAAGCATGAAAAATTACAGATTTTTTTATTCTTATCAAATAGTAATATATGTAAATCAGTTACCTACACATATTGCACATTAGCAGATAATATACATAGGGTTATTATTAAAAGTTATATGCTAATCTACAAAATATAAATCTCCATGTTGAGAAGAAGTTATACTAGTCATATCTGAACCAGTTTTATGAGAAATACTAAGCTAGCAAAATTTTATATTCTAGGAAAATCACCCCCTACACATATCATGTCATCAAACATACGGGGATGACGTCAGTGGGTGGTGGGGTGACCCAGAGGCTTCGCTGACATCAAAGATGTCAGCCACTTACGGATTCAGATCGCGATTCGGCACCTAAGGGTTTAAAAAGAGGCACCGCTGAAAAGGGCACACTCTGCTCTCTCCAGCGGTGGCTCTCTTTTTTTTCTAGCCCTAGCCATTTGGGGGAGAGACGTCCAAAGGAACCCCCTCCTCTTTCAGGACGCCTGAAAGTGACATCATTGCGCATGGCGATGATATCACCATGACGGCTGGGGCCCAGAAAATAGTCGGGCTGGCTTCAAGGAAGCCAAACCGACGTGTGACCCCAGCCAGAGAGATGATTATAGGGAGAGGGGTTTAAGGACCATAACGTACATAGTACGTCCTTGGTCCTTAAGGGGAATTTTCCCCAGAACGTACTATGTATGTCAGTTGTCCTTCAGGGGTTAATCACTTCACTACCAAGTCATTTTCCAAAAAGACACTGTCAGGAACCAGTGTTTTTTTTGAAAATTATTTTAATTAATAATACAGTAAGAAATATTTGGGAATATTCCCAATGTATTCCTTACTGTAAAAACCTATTTGGCCAGATGTCAGCATCTGCTGGTGATATGGAGTTACTGCAGTTCTGAGTGCCGTGCAGGATCAGCTTAAGAATTTAGTGTTAGCACCTCAGGCATCATGCTCACAGTGGTAAAACTTTAGGGGCATGTTCTGGAGCTTAACCTCCCTGGCGGTCTAATTTTTTAAAAATTTTGTGTCTAAAAGCGTCTCAATTTTTTTTTAAAGGAAACGTGTTTTTGTACATAGTTAGCCTGTAATAATTAGGAATCACGTACTGAAATCCGTGCAATCAAGAGTCCTTACTGATAAAAAACTTTATAAATAAATAAAAAAATAAAAAAATAGTAAATACACTGAGTCCGATAAAGTTTGAAACACGAAATAAGAATTTATTATCCCAAAAATAATTATCCAAAATAATGCAAATAAATGATATTCAATAAAATAAAAAACAAAAAACACTGAAATCTGCAAACAAGAGTAAGAGGATGTATGGTCTATTTCTTATCCTGTAGTGCCACCCAGTGGCTGTTCATAAACATTGCACTTTGGATTACAGTATTTTATGAATGGTTTATAAGTTTGCTGATGGTTCTCGCCCACCGTGTACCATGTGACTCACAGGGAGCCTTCCAGGAAGCAGCTCGCCGCGATCACACTGCGGGGGACAGCGAGGAAGCCAGGAGGAGGTGAGTAAACATCCAGCCTGAGTGTGGCTCGGGGTTACCGTTCGCGGTAGCTAAATTTAACACCGAGTCACACTCGGGAATACCGCCAGGGAGGTTAAATGCAAATTAATTTAACATTGCTCCCGTGGGTAAGGGAGCCCCTTTATGTTATTTTATATTAACATTTTTAGTGACAGTGCTACTTTTTCACAGCAACATTATACGGTCATTGTAATATCTGTAAACATTTAAGCTGCTGTTTATAGGTAATATTTTTAAAAGTGTTTATAAGTCCAATCTATTTTATTTTTCAACACCATAGCTATTATTTTTAATGTGACCTGAGTCTGTGTGGCTTTAAAGATATACATTATATTATAAAACTCCTGTGTCCAGTAACAGTACCCCCAAAATTATATTAATTAGGGATGAGCTGTTCGGTTCGATCTGTTCGGAGTTCGCATCGAACATCGGCCGTTCGACAGTTCGCGAACTTTGAACTTTTTGGGCCGTTCGCCAAAAGTTCGAAACAAGATTTTTTTTTTAAAAAAAAGTATAAAAAAATGCTTAAAAAATCTAGAAATAAAAAGACTCTTTACTGCAGAATATTATAAGCAACGGTTTATTAGATATTGAATTAAAACGGGAATATTTTTAACATTGAAGCCTATGGGATAAAACATTCTTGTTACTAAAACATCAGGCAGACACGGCCCTCTAATCAGGCACTGTAGAGGGAAGCCTGCAGGGGTCTCCCAAGGATCCCCTTGAGGAGCATGCGATTACAGAGCTGCGAATGTGCGGGCTAGCCGTCCGGGTGCATGTGGCAGAGACAGGCAGCGCAGGGAGGGAGCCACTGCGGCCACGGCAGACCCCCCCATAACCAGGATCTAGGGAGCCCCCACTGACCACCAGGCTAAGGTAAGGCGACACATTTCTAAAAAAAATAAAATCCAGACATTTTTAAATGTCCCCGGGAACATAAAATAAAACCTTTTTTTTTCTTTCTCTACCTGGCTGAATGTATTTAATTATATATATTAGATACATTCAGCCAGGTAGAGGGGTGGAATGTGGGCTGCGTGGGGTCTCAGGCAGTGGTTTGTTTTTTTTGTGTGTATATTTTTAGCAAATTTATAGGGGAAGGTCAGGGCAGGTATGATATACTGTATATATCTATATATATATATATATATAATATATATATATATATAAATATCTATAAGATATATATCTACAGTATATTCTTATACTCTGTCGGGTTCAACATTTCTTCTGGAGGGATCAGCCAAATGGGGGGGGGGCATTTAGTTGATATTGTCCACATGCCACCCCCCCAGTGTATATGTGGTCTGAGGTCTGTGGGTGGGTGTATATATATATACGTATATATAGGTCTGCGTGTTGATATATACAGTCAGTGGCGACTCTAGGAACAATATTTAGGGGGGGGCACAGAAGATACCGCAGTCAAAACTGGGGGGCACTAATAATTTTCACCACTAAATCATACCACTGAATAAAAGTAAGGGCCCTATCACCTGGTGTGAGCTAAAACACCATCACTAAAGGAAAAATTTAGTGCGAGTCGCTAAAACTTACAGGGTTATTCAGAGAGAGGTGAAAAGCAGGAGAATGACTGGAGAATGGAAAATTCTTGGTCAAAGAATCGGCTATTTTGACCTAGAATTTTCCATTCTCCAGTCATTCTCCTGCTTTTCACCGCTTTCTGAATAACCCTGTTAGTGCCTGACGACCTACTAACAGATCACCTTGACTGCAGTAGTCCATGAACAAGGTCATTTGGCGCACGCTAGGAAACTCTAAGACCAAGTTGAGACCCAGCGCTAATGCGGTTGTGTACAGGATAGAACGTTTTTTCTTTTCCATACCTATCCCCCACCCTCACAAGCTTGAATATGAACACATCCAGTGAATAACCTCTCACCCCTGCATTATTAAAAGCCTCCACGGTGGCCGTATCATCCATGTTTTGATGCACACATATATTAAGGCTGATGGGCATTGCATGATAAATGCCTCCCAGCAGCATGTTGAATCATTACACTGCATTTAATAGATCCAAAAGGAAGGCCAGGTGAGCGACAAAAATTTCCCTGCTACAGCATATAAACAATACATGTTTCAGGGCAAGACTTATCCATGTGTTCCTTTAAACATGGTCCACACAGTCACCCTAATAATCAACTGCTTACATACTATGAATAGCCCCCAGCATAAAATGTTTAAAATTAGGCAATATATTAGAATTAGGATATATGTGGATAAAGGATACATTTATAATAGAGCCGACTGCAACAGCAGCGACATTGCTGACCATATCCATTACTATGGTGTATGGGGCCAAGAGAACACCTGTGCTGCATTCCTTTCAATTGCCTGTTAATTTTGGACGAGGACCTGTTTTTCTGTTTTTTTGGAGTTAGCACCAGGGCTGAGCAGTAGGTAAAATGTTGCAATTAGTGCACCTCAAAAAATTTAGTGCTGGCACCAAGTGATCTGTAAAGATATCTAGCACTCCCCGTGTTAAGTATAGGATGCGGAAAGTACAGTAAGCTCGCGGTACAAATCGCTAATAGCGACGCGCTAAGTGATTTTTCCCATTTGTAGCGGGAGGCAAACGATCTGTTGGTCAGGCGCTAGACTGAACTAACCTGGCGCTAACGCAAAATCACGCCGACGCAAGGGTTAACTCACACCAGGTAATAGTGCCCTAAATAAGTATATATATAAATAAGATTACAAAACCCCAGAGTAATGTGATGCAATGATGCCGTTTTGTTGTACTAACCTAATACTTAAATTCAATATTTTATTTGACGCAATTTGGCAGTTTCCGCTGAATGTCTGATAACGGCTTCAGCGACTCCACTTTTAGCAAATTACAGTGACCATTCGCTAAATAGGGAATTCACCTTATTTTCTGCAAAATAAATTCCCCGAAATGTGACGGAAAGCAGAGGATCTACAGATCATTAGACCCTTTAGATTCTAACTTCCATAATAACCCCTAAAATGCCTTAAACCCAGAGAAATGCAATAAAAATAATAAACAATGTGGCATTTAGCTACCCCTCAACCCCTAAAATGCCATTAATCAAGAGAAAACATGAAATGAATACACTGAGGCATGTAGCCAACCCATTAACCCCTAAAATGCCATTAATCAAGGAAAAAACAAATGTATACTGTGAGGGATGAAGCCTGCCCATTAACCCTTAATATACAACTAAACCAAGGCATAAACTAACGTAATACACAATGTAATGTATAGTCTGAACAGTAACCATTTCACTGCTGAGCCATTTCAACCCTGTGAAAATGTTTACGTTTAAGTGCACGTTTTTATTTGATGTTTTATGAATTTTACATCACACTGAATATGGTCATGTGGGGTATCATTGGAAAGGCCAGAATCTGCCCTTTCAAATGACACCTAGATCATCCATATACGATGCATAGCTACGGAGATACGTTGGTCCGAAGAAGTGTGGGAAGCTGGATGATGATTTTTGGTGGGGGGGCACATGGGGGGGCAAGGAATAACCTAGGGGGGGCAATTGCCCCCCTTGCCCCCCTGTAGAGTCGCCTATGTATACAGTACGTATATGTCTGTGTGTGGTATCAATGCATCCCTACTCTATACACGGCGCTCCGTGTCCCTATAATATATATGATCAGGGGTTACCTTTTTTTAATATTTTTATACTATTCCTATTAAATTAACAGTAATGTTTGATGTATTTTTTTGAGTAGAAACTTTTTTTGCCTATATAACATGTGCTTTGTGAAAATAAAACGGTTTTGTGTGTAAATTTTAATTTAGTTAGTGGATTCCTGTCCAGTGTGGTGAGAAGCAAACGTAATGTAGTGTAGACACGCTGCGAGGCGGAGCGGAGTGAAGTCAAACCTGCAAAATGTTTGCTTCGCTTCGCTACGCTGTGCGTCGTTACACGCTCAGTGTGTCTCAGCCTTTATTCCTGCATCGCTAGCTTACGGAATCAGTTTGTATACTTGTTACTGACCCTGCTTGTTCTGAGGACCCGATCTGTTGCCGACATTGCCTGCCATTTGACTATTCTCTCTGTGTATTCCCTGCCTGTTCTGTTTGCTTCCTGTTGCTACTGGTGTGCGCCGATTCTCACTATCTACAGTAGCGCAGTACAAGTGCCTAAACATTGCTGACCCGGTTTTGTTATAGCTGCTGATGTAACTGAATAGATCGGGGATCTCTTCTGCATTACCAAAACCTCCACCACTGCACTCTTCCACAATACCACAGAGGGGTTACTTACGGTGTGAAGGCACTTGCTGCCACCAAAAGGCACAATATTTGGGTGCACTGCCACTGACGCCTATACCAGATTCATATCATTTTAATATTTGACCGCAGGGTCCAACCCTGTACTCTTCCACAATACTACAGAGGGGTTACAGTGTGATGGCACTGTTGCTGACACTAAAAGTCCAATTTTAAAGCACCTATTGTTACTTTCATCCAAAGCCTGCATAAGTTTCACCATAATTTAGCCAAAAAAATCACTAAACTTGTTCTGCGTGTCCTAAAATGTCTCCTCTTTTCATACAGACTGCAGCCCCAAGCAGTTGTTTATGAATAGATTAAAGGAAAACCATTTACCGTCATTTGAAATGTAATTTTTTTGTTTTTAAATGTTTCTATACATCCTACAAATCCGCCACTTCAGGGGCAGGTTATGGGGACCTCCTAGGCACGATATTTGAAGGAATTTTTCATTTTTATTCTTAACCTTTATTTCATGGAAAACTCACTGTTCCTTTAAAAATGTTTTTTTTAAAGCTTTTTGGCCTTGTTTCCTGTCCCCCAGGGCACTACCCAGACCCCCATACACCTTTTATGGCAAACATCTTGCATATATGCCCTCTTGGAGGGCACTCTAAAAATCGAACTTTCGAGTCCCATTGACTTGCCTTGAGTTCGGTTCGTGTTCGAACTCGAACTTTTGAAATTGTTCGAGCTTGAATGTGAACCGAACACAGGGGTGTTCGGCTCATCACTAATATCAATTCAGCTATGCCACCATCCTTTGAATGTCCTCGATTCAATGCTGCAAGCACTACTTTTGTACAGGACATTATAATATGGCTAAACTTTTTCTGTGACAATAGGATTTAAAGCACTATTACAGCTAACAACATCTACTTTAAGCTTCTCTACATTTAATTATATTCTCCCAGAGATTCAGCCTTTCTTTCACGAACATTGTGGCAGGTGGGTATTTTATAGTCGAGGGAAATGACAGGTTAGAGTTTGATTGTATAGAACATTGAGACTTCAACTTTACATCTCTGTGTATTTAACAATCAATTTCAACAGCTGGGAAAGAATCACTGGGCACATTGGAACTAGAAGAGGAATTTATTAGGAGATGTGCACAGTGCTACTTCATAAACATACTGTTTAATGAGTATAGACGATTAGGGTTGAAGTACACAATATAATTATAAAGGAATTGTCTCTGGTCAACTGAATGAATTTAGTAATTGAAACAAGGACAACTGAAACAACAACATCTGAAATTATTTGTATTGTGTGACTCTCCAAAAGAGCTTCCCAACTGAATTAAAACACCGTGGACCCGTTTCCAGTGGGACCATCACTAACATTAAATAGTGAACCATTACTTATAACAGCCTCTTTTGCAAATGTTAGGCTCTGGTCTCATTCCAAGTCTACATACTTAATTTCGCACTTCCTATCCTTTTGTAGCAATTGCAAATGTTGCAGTCGAAAAATAACCAGCGTGTCCAAAGTACCAACTCCCAATCCTTGGCGTTAAGTGGATTTTGCATTTATATCTGCAAAATTAACACACAAAAAAACCAAAACATTAAAATATGTAAAACTTACTTATCGTCCTGCACCACGAAGCAGGGTACAACTCTTCTCTCTACAGAGTGAAGGACGCTGCAAACAAATTTGCTCCAGTGTCCTTCCACTGGCACTGAGCCATCCTGTGAGATCATCCAGTCATTAAAAACGAATTCAGCTGTAGGCTTACAATAGCGCCGGTAATAGAGAGTCGCTAAGACTTTATGACTTGAGACATTTTTCGTTATAATGGAATGCTATTAGCAATTCAACAATTGGGCACTAGTCCCAGAGTAAGCGCAAAAAGAATATTTGTAGATATTGATAATAAATAATCCAAAGCACTTATCTGGTGGTAATTTCTTTCTTTGGTGCTTTTTATAAGGAACCTTCTTTTATTCATCAACACTGACCTAACAATCAATATAAAAAGGAAGACTTCATGGTGCAATATTGTTTAACAATTTACAGGAAAAGGTAGAAAATAAAGTGGTCCAGATATCAACTCACAAGAGTAGAGTCCCACTCGGCTCTAATAATGGGCTTCTTGACCACTAGGGGGGGGTCATTCCCAGTCACACGAACCTCCAGTACCAGATCTTCAATATGGAGCAACTTCGTTACTTAAGGAAAAAAGAGAGAGATCCCCATTGCGCAGAAATCACCACTCTTATCCCCAATATCACATAGATGTAGTCATACTCACAATCTACTGAGCCTCTCCATAAGTGACTCAGTAAGTGGGTATTTGATAAAACAGATGAGGTAAATTCGGCTCTTATATCCGTAATCTGGAGTTCTATTCAAGATGCCGCCACATCAATGGAAATTAGACTGCACTTCGGTATCATTCTAAAAGGCTTTATTCCATAAAATTATAAAAACATAAAGCAATAAAATACTTAACAGAGATGCGTTTTGCCTATGTCCTCTGTAGGCTTCCTCAGTTTGAAATAAATTCACTTTCGTAGTGTGGCTATAAATGGACCCGAAATTATCCATCATAACATACATCTGCGTCCAATATTCGGTGTGCGTGTGTTATATAACTGATTCAGCGTTCAGGGTTGCGGGGTTCGAGCTAGTGTGCGGTAACACAAAAGTGGAGGAGGCACATATAAACTGAAGGGTTTATTAAGCAAATAGACAATAGACATAAGCAAAAGGGTAACACAATGGGAAGTAGATACTAAGCAAATTAAGTAATAAGCAGGAAATAGGGCAGACACTGAATAGATAATAACCAGGAAAACAATTAACAAGAGGATAAGTAATGATAGGGATAACTGAGAACACTGTATGAAACTGAGCAACGAAAGAGGCTAAAGTACATAAGATATTAGGATATTAAACAGAGGGACACTACAGGAAGAAATAGCTTACACAGGACTCCAGAGAAAGACAAACAAGAAAAGGTTAATTTAAAGAGGATACACAGAACACTGAAGATGATTAAGCAGGTATAGGAATTAATCCAGAAACACTGGTATAAAGAGAATACAATGAAGGTGCAGGGATACTGGGAGTTGGAATCCAGGGGTGTAATATGGCTGTAGGTTCCAGGGAATTATGAAAACTCCAGAAAAATAATAGAATACTTGCAGCAAAAATAAAGTCCTTGGCAAATAGAAGTAGGTTATTCAAGCGTGGTATCAAAAGGGCAAATCCATAGGCATATCCAAGTTCAAATCCAATAGGTCAAAGGTTCACAGGCTAAAGTCCATATATTTTCCAAGCAATAGATCCGGTACACAGGTATCCAAAACAGGCAGGCTTAGCAGACAGCAAGAACACACTAAATCAGCAGGTGATCAGTAGCAACACCTGAAAAGCAGCAAATCCATAGATGGAATCAGGTCTAGGCAGAATATAGTAGGCAGGTATTGCAAGGGTTAATGTGATGTTTTAGACTTTTTGCCTTTCTTGCGAGCACGGCGCCTTGGGGTATGACAGCATGTCAATTACAGTTCCTGCTTGCGTTCCATGAGTGACTTCCGGTCAATGCTATTAGCAGCTCAGAATAGTGGCTTATGTATGAAAAAAGAATCAATATATTAAATACTTCTTAAATTGGATACAAATTCTGGGTAGCATACATGGAAATACAAAATTGTTAAGAGCCAATGGTGTTCATTTTGGATATCCCATCTTGATTCAGTAGTGATTAGTGTATTAAATAATCCAAAAGAATTATTCAATAAACCAGGATTTTTAAATTTTAATATAATGAAAGTTATTCAAACGCTATACTAACATCTGTCTAGGGATTTTAGTGATGACATATTTTCCAAAAAACATACCAGGATTTTGTCATACATTTATATATATAGATTGAAACATATGTCTTGAGTCCAGCGATGACATGAAATCTAAAGTAAGAAATAAAGTGACTACAAGATCAATGAGGCGATGGATTTGCTCACTGCAGTAGGGTGCATCATTAGGTGTCGGAAAATGAATCCTACTGAATGTAGGATTCATTTTGGAATTTTTAACAGTAGAGGACAGTGATATCACTTTAATGTCCTGTTTAGCTTTAGACGTTTAGTTTTTATTATTCTTATTATTATGTCTTCCCTAGGCTGTTTCCAGCTTTGTAATGTTTTTCGATCCCATGACATGGAAATTGACCAGTGTTTGCTGGAGTCCCTTCCTTTGGGCCAGCGTCAGCGGCTGGTAAGACGGATGCGTTGTGATCAAATAAAGGCCTACTATGAACGTGAGAAAGCTTTGCAAAAGCAGGAAGGGTACAAAAAGAAAGGCAAGCAGAAGAAGAACTACAGAGTGCATTTCCAGATTCCTGACAAAATACAAGATGCAATCACCAACCACAATGACAAAGAGGGTAAGAAATTCAGAATTTAGATTCTGTATATTATATTGTTATTGTCATGATACTGAACTGAAACTGAATATCTTCGTGTGAGATCTTTATATACCTTAAGATGAGATATACTTCACTTGGCATCACACTTGATTTATCTTCCCCTAATAGTAATTATTGCCTGACAGAAAGTTTTCTTAAAAGTCATTCGCATGAAGAATAATGCCTTTATTTTTAATAGTCTTATAATAATATATAACAATGCTTTTAATCAGTAGCTGTCACTCTTAGTTCTGATATAATAGATATGTATTTTTTTGTCCTATCAAAAAAATCCATATGCTATTTTAACCCTTGATATTCTTAACCAGTCAACCTTTCTGTGGAATTATTTCTTACTTTTTTTGCACCTCAGCATCATTCCATTATTTCCTACCTCTCTAAATGCTTAGGGTTTTTCTCATGTTTTTTTTTATTATTATTATTATTCATTATTTATATAGCACCACAAATTCTGCAGCGCTTTACAAGATCAGTGTACAAGGGTTGATACATTAGAATATCACACATGGATGATATGGCCTGACCATTTTCCCATGGAATTTACAATCTATGAGAAGTACAATTATTTTTGTGAGGTAGGCACATCAATATCGTTAGGTGTCTTGCCCAAGGACATTCGCTGGTGGAGTATTCTGAGTGGGATCGAGTCAGCTTTCCCATGATTGTAGATCACTGACCTGGGGGTTAGGTTGAACCCGCTTCTCGTAAAGTCGAGACTTGCCTCTCCACAGTTGTATTGAAGGGATGTGCTGAATGGGATTTGACTTGCTTCTTTACGGACGAAGGGCAGAAATGTTACCAATGGACTCCACAGCCGATATTGTGTGGTAGGCAAGGATGTACCTTTAGGTGTCTTGCCCAAGGACACGTACTGGAGAGGTGCTCTAGCCCGGATATAAATAAAGAATAATAATAATACGAGCCTGGGTTTCCACGATTATAGAGCAGTTGTGTTACCTTTACCCCATCCAGCCGATATTGTTAATGTTATTGTTATAAACACTTATCAGCCATTAAAACCACTGACAGAGGAAGTAAATAAAATTGATTATGTTGTTACAATGGCACTTGTCTGGAGGGATCTATTAGGCAGCAAGTGCACAATTAGTTCTTGAACCTCATGTGTAGGAAGCAGGAAATATTGGCAAAAATTTGAGCGGCAAGGGTGCAAAGTGATAGATACTTGAGTCAGAGCATCTCCAAAATGGCAAGTTCTTTGAGGTATTCCCAGTATGCAGTGGTTAGTACCTACCAAAAGTGGTGCAATGAAGAAGAACCCGTGAACTCACGTCAGGGCCACAGGCTCCCAAGGCTCATTGATGCACAAGAGAAGCGAAGCTAGTCCGTTTGGTCTACTCACAATAAAGAGCTATTGCAGCAAATTGCTGAAAAACCTAATGCTTGCCATAAAAGACAGGTCTTAGAACATACTCGACACGTGCCACCTGCCTAGAGATTGTTGCAGGCAACATACAATCCTTCATGGCAATGGTGTTCCCTGATGGCAGTGGCCTCTTCAAACAGGATAATGCACCAGGTCACTCTTCAAAAATTGTACAGGAATGGTTTAAGGAACATGACAAAGATTTCAGGTGTTGCCTTGGCCTCTAAATTCCCCAGATCTCAATTTGATTACAGATCTGTGGGATGTGATGGAACAACAAATACGATCCATAGAGGCCGCATCTTGCAAAATGCAGGACATAAAAGATCTGATGCTAATGTTTTGGTGCCATATACCACAGGACACGTTCAGTGGTCTTGTGGAGTTCATTTCTTGACACATCTGTGCTGTTTTGGCAGAATGAGGGGACCTACATGATATTAGGCAACTGGTTAAATGTTGTGGCTGATCAGTGTATTAATAACATGAATGGTATTTATTATTTTGTTTACCGGTGTTTTTAACATTTTTCTCTTCTTAGATTTTTAGCAACTTAATGTCATCTTATAACTTTCAATTTTAAGACTTTATTCTATTTTATACCTATTAGCTCAAATTGATAATTGTATATCATCTGAAAACATCCCACCCCTATACTCATTTAAAAACTCCCCTTTTATATCTTACCTGCTTTTAAATGTCTTTAATTCGGAACTCAACTGTACCTTTACCTGACAGTTCATTGTAGTATTTTATATCTCCTCCATAAACTATTGATTTTATAATTCCTTACCTAGTCCATAATTCCTTGGTTGTTGTTTATGAAAGAATTACAGTAGAAATTAAATATTTACAGTATACAATTATACATATACAGTATACAAATGATATATTTACAGTATACAATTATATATATACAGTATACTGTATTTGAATATATATTCTATGACATCATAACATGTCTGCGAATTCGCTGTTTGCAAAAAGGACATTTGCTGAATAGATATCAAATTACATCCCACCTGCATTCCATCTTATTCTTTCCAACATATCTGTATTTAAATAAATACAGAAAAAAAGTCACGTGCAGTGACTTTTCGATTCTCTTTGAATTACCCTGTATATATTTCCATGTGCAACAAAACACTGTCAGAGGTTTTAGTTTGCTTAAATGGTCATTGAAGCGTAAGCTCACTCGCCCCATCAAGGCACCTCTCGGTAGAGTTAGTCCTAACCAATGTACCAAAAGCTGCTCCTCTGAGCAGCTGCATGCCCTCCTGCTGCTTTTCAGCTAAGGAGAGACAGAAAAATGGTAGGTTCTATTTATACACACACCAAGCACTTCCCATTTGGGGTTGAAAACAAAAACATGGAAAAAGGACCAGCAGAAAAAATGACAAACTGGTGTTACAGCATAATATACATACATACAGAAAAAATGGCGTGGTGCCTGTACTCACCAGAGCGGCTGCAACAGCCAGGAGTAACAACCCAGTTCATGTATAAAACATAACAAGAAAAAAAAATATGTCATCTGCGCTCATTTCTATATATTTCCATGTGCAACAAAACATCAAGGCGAGTGAGCTTACGCTTCAATGGCCATTTAAGCAAACTAAAACCTCTGACAGTGTTTTGTTGCACATGGAAATATATACAGGGTAATTCAAAGAGAATCGAAAAGTCACTGCACGTTCGGTGACTTTTCGTTCTCTTCAATTAGGTTCGTTTTGCCGATCCCATTTCAGCGATCCTGCGGTGTATTCAGCAAGCACCACAGGGCCGTCGAAGTGCAGGGAAAAGCAGACGAAAACCTGCCGAAAACTCACCGCAAAAACCCGGCGAATGCATGCCGAAACCGGCAAAAACATCTGTATTAACCCGCCGAAAACGACGGAAAAACCCAAGCAGGAGCCAATCACACGCAGCGCAGTCTCCGGAAAAAGCCGAGACCGCAGACCTGTGCAGTGAATAAATTAGAAAAACAGTTTGCTTGAATGTTTGAAAAGTGAAACGCTGTTTGCAAAGAAACTACCGAGCGAAAATGTCTGGAATTTACATATGAGATCCAAGGAATGATAATAAAAAGATATGTTACAGAATAAATAAGTAAACTTAAAAAAAATCCAGAAAAATGCTTAAAATATCCTACAAAATCTATAAATAAAGAGACTTTTTACTGCAGAATTTTATAATGAATGGTTTATTAGATATTGAATTAAAACGGGAATATTTTTAACATTGAAGCCTATGGGATTCGCCTGAATAAATCTGCCGCATGAAACCACCGAATGGCAGGGCATTAGGGGAACCTTTCACTGCTGGTTTGTGCTCTCTGAATAGACGAAGCAGTGCTTTTTTATGGGGATTTCACTGCCCTCGAACAGGCACCCAACAGGCACCGTATGTGCAGGCAATTCGCCAGGATTTGGCGAATTGCCTGCTCTCTGGATAGCCGAATGGCCAAGAAAGGTAACCGAACGCTGATTTTCATCATTCGGTTACCTTTCTCCAGCCATTCGGATCTCTTTGAATTACCCTGATAGAAATGAGCGCAGATGAAATTTTTTTTTCTTGTATTTAAATAAATGTCTATCCTTCCTGGTAAAATCCTTTATAAATAAATAAATAAATGTTTAATGTGTTTATGTATTATCATTTCTGTAGCATTGGTTATTATAACCGTTTTTTAATTTATTTGTGGAATAACTAGGAATTGAAGCAAAAATTCTAATGTTAAACTAGCCAAACCTGGAACGTAGCCAGAGCTTATACTTATTTAGTTTTTCAATTTTTAAACACTTATTTTGGACAGGAGGAAATCATACTTTATGTATTTCAATCATTGCCAAGAATCACATGTTAAAAACAACAAATATTGCAGTGTTAACATTTTAGAAATAAGGTGAAAGTGCCATCGCCTCAGTCAGTGCGAATTGTGTTTGGTTATTTCAGCAAACATGCTGAGAGGCAAGTACATGTCCTTTTATTTTAAAAGAACCTCAAGTGCCTCATAGGACATTATGACGCAGACATGTAAACACAGCTGTGGGGCCCAAATGAACTCCTATGTGCGTGGAGACAAATTACAAATAGGCGATATTGCAGATTGCTTCTAGTGTTCATTTAGATTTTTTGGTTATTAGCAAATTCCGTAAATATTACAAAGAAAAATATAATCTAAAATAGATGAAAAAAGAAGAAAAGGCCATGTGGACAGCAAAGGCATAAACAAACAGTTCCATATATGAGTAACTACAGATTGAAGGGAGGTTCCTCAAGTGTTGTGTAATATGCTGTATGTATCTTATATTTTCACTGCATCTTATCCTTGCCCTGTGGGAATTCAACTTATTTGACTAAAACCATAATGGACATAGACAGAGCTCCCTTCACAAATTCTGGCATTGGTTTGAATTGTGAGCAAATGTTGAGCATCTCAACAAGGGTCCAGTTCAATTTGGACATAGCACTAGGAATGCTTCCATCTGAGAAATGGAACATGAACAAAAAAGTCTGAATTAATGGAATTAGGCTTCTTTTACGTGGAATTGAAACATTTGGATTGCTTCTGCCCCTTCCCTCTCACTGGTCTTCTGCCTCTGCTGCCCCATCCTTTCACCTCCATTGTTATTCTTTCCCATTCTCTCACCCCTATGGTGAATCTGCATCACCCCTCTCACCCTCATTGTGCTTCTGCATCATTCCTTTCATTGTCATAGTTTCTCTACCCCATTCGTCTCCCAGAACAATTGCCCCTTCCCCCTCATACCCTTTATGACTCAGTCCATGTCCCTCCGTGGCAGACACTTGGTGCTTTTTCACTGGGCCTATTGTATGCATTAAATCTGGTATAAAAACTCCAGTACCTCCAGCATTAATCTGGCTTTGGGTATATGTAAAATAATAGACATATCCTGGTATTGCATAAAAAACTATTTCCTTTTAACTGTTGGTCGTATAATGGTGTTCAGAACTTAACAGGCTTACAGGATATTTGTAAATATATGTTTGTATATTATATATATGCATTACTCATTTTTGCATATATTATTCTCTGATTGTATTTTTTTATATTAAGTATAGATTAATTAAAATGGTCTGTCATTTCTTGTTAAAGGGACACTCTAAAGTAAAAGCAGATGGAGGGCAATGGCGGTATTACTTAAATATAAACCACTCCTCGCACCCTTATGTCCCATCCCACTTATGTTTTTATTCTACATTGCCCCTTAACATTTACCTATTGGTCCAGTGCTCCCACATCTCTTCATCCACACTGACAGCCCTTATGTCCATCATTGGTTAGACAAGAAAGTACAGAGATGTATTTTCTTGACCTAAACCCCAGAAGCATGAATCATCCAGATCAGACACTCCCTGGTGGAAGAAAGCGGACACCCAGCTCGCCATGACCCTTTAATATAAATTAAATGGCCATGGTGGCTAGTGTCCCTTTAATTATTAAGTGTAAGACCTGCTGTAATACTCATAATATGTCAGATAATAGTAATAGTAATAATAAAAGTGATAATAACCTACTCTGTACTCTTCTACCTAATATTTCAGTTTTGCATCTCATCTCTAGCCAGTATACTGTATATCTATGAGAAATTATTAATAAAAAGTTTCTTTATATTTCCATTTCCTGTGCTGCAATGAAATACGAAAAGATACTAAAGAATGAAAGAATCATTTTAAATTTGGACCTGATTGTATGCTGAGCACAGTTTGGCACGCTGTGCATCAAAGTGGAATTTAAAAGATATATTTCATTAGGTTAGACTATCTCATGCAGCAATATCATTGAAAGTCGCAAGTGAAACTTAATATGGCATTTGCCTTCTGCAGACTGCTCGTGTATGCTAGGAGATGCTAAATAATATATTGTCTGAGAAAAACAATAAACCAAAGAAACTTCATGGACAAAACACAATATATATTAGGGAATAATATGCAAGCAAGTGAAAACTGAACCATAAATAATGTGTACCTTTTAAAAATGTTATTGATTTCATGGAAAAGGAAACATTATTCTGTTTGAAAGCATTGGTAAGGAAGGGAAATCCTTATTGGGGCCTGTATCATGCAGAATTATGATCTGGATTAATTTAATGAACGTTCTTTTTCTCATAAAAATAATACTGTATATTAACTAAAAGGTGGATTCAACTACTGATAGAACGAGTGCTCTGAGAATATTATTTTAAAACACGCAATTAGACAAGAGAACAAAAGTTGCAGGGATACTCTGGGAAAAGAGGGGAAAAAGAAAAGGGGATGAGTTATTTATTAACCTGGGTGATCCCCATCCTAGTTTCCCCTACACCACTTTTTGTTTAGCATGTAAGTCTCATCTTTTTATCCTACAACTGACTCCCTCTGTGCTTCCCCCACTAGCCGGCTGCAGGAAATAACTTGGAGGCCAGTCCTCTTGATTGGTGACACAGCCAGTTAGGTGCCTCTCAATGCTTTCTGTGATTGTACAGTGATATAATTTCAAAAATGTCATCAACCAACCAATGTAAAAAAGGCAATAGACCGCAGAGTAAGCCAAACCAGTACTAATATCCAAATAGATTTTGCCTCTGCTTTATGGAAGTGCCTGGATTCCATGTTGTTTCTTTTGAAAATGTTCAGCTGAGTTGGCCACTTGGGAATTCATGAGCACCATTGATTACATCTGTATTTTATTTCTCCTATTGAGAACCAAATTGCTATTTTTGCTGTTGCTTCAACTGATGGATGGGTGTCTAGCAATCAATGAAGCTTTGAAAGTCTGCCACAGTGGCCAGGAGCAACCTGTGGAAAGAGGAGGGCAAACACAATCACCACCATGAACCATTAACCTGTTGGCTTGCATGTCCCATTAAAGTATATTCATTAGAAACAATATAAACACAATACTAAAGTAAGAATTTAAAATAAACTACTATAATAAGAGGTTAGAACGCAATATTGGGACTATTCCAAGAGTGGATGTGTTTTGGAAACTGCTTATTAGATGTTAGAATATTTTCATAGTAAATGAAAAAGCAACAAATAACATGAATTGAAATCCCTCCACTTGGCATAATGGTAATACTGTACATAAGCAAACCACATTCAACCAAATATAATTATAATGAATAAATAAAAAAATACTAACTGCTCTATTCCAACCGAATCATTAGTATTACAGAGTGAGCCGTATAACCGCATTACTCATTTCTACTAAGGTCTTCCCTGTTATCCCAGATGAGCTGCATATTTATTTCTCTTCTGTAAGCAAAGTAGGGATAGAAAGCAATATAAAAAAAATATACATATTTTTCAAATTCAATCCTTTCAACTCTTATTTTCTAATTTGTAGTATTACAGTTGCTTAAAGATGGAGCTGACCCTCATACGCTTTTGATATCTGGAGGATGTTTACTGCATCTGGTAAGTGGATTCTAGTACAAAGGCATGATCTTATTGCAAAGTAAATTCCATGATTGTTTACCTGTATGCATAAAGCACAGATCGTATGCATTCTAAACTAAAAAATATATATACATCATTTTTTTCTAGCCTAGACAGCATAGGGATCATGGCAGTGTTTAGCATTGCTGGCTAATTTGATGTGTGGTATGTCATGTAAAAAGAACACAGTCTACATGGATTCCACAGAGATTAGATTAAGCTACTTTAACCCTTTAGGGACCGGGCGGTTTTACACAAATCCATCCTTTAGTGACCGCTGCTGTTTTTACGTTTCTGCTCTGCTCGTGTTTAGATCAAATTTTCCTCTTACTAATTTATGCAACCCACACATATTATACACCGTTTTTCCCGCTATTAAATGGACTTTCTAAAACTACCATTATTTCCATCATATCGTATAATTTACAATAAAAACAAATATGAAATATGATGAAAAAATTGTAAAAACACACTTTTTGTAATTTAATCCCCTAAATCTACAACCACCAAAAAAGACCCCGGCTAAATAGTTTCAAGATTTTGTCCTGAGAATGGAAATACCCAATTTTTACATGTTTTTGCTTTTTAACCCCTTAACTGCTGAGCCAGTTCACCTATGTGCGCTGAGCTCATTCTGACCATTTTATGCTCATAATTTTTAGACGACAGCCTATGTCCTATTTAACTAAACCCCACCAGACAATTTTTTTTTAAAAAAAACCTCACATTTATTTTATTTAATTTTTTTATTTTTTTTTATTTTTAAACCAAACCTGGTCATGTTTGGTATCATTGGAAAGGCCATGATCAGGCCTTTCCAATGATGTCAAATATGACCATCTATGACCATCATGACCATCTACCACGGATCGGGAGATAAGGGGCTCACTGAATCCTCACACATATGGTGAGGTTGTCAGTGGGTGGGGGCGGACCTGGAGGCCTGGCTGACATCTAAGATGTCAGCCCCCCCAAGTTTGAATCGCGATTCGGTGCCGATTTGTGCCGAATCGCGATCCGGCAGCAAAAATGTTAATGCTACACACCGCTGAAAAGGGGAGACTCTCCCCTTTCCAGCAGTGCAAAAAGCATCGCTGTAAGTGAAATGGTTGGGGAGATAATCACGCAGCGTGATGATGTCATCGGATCTGCCGGCCCTCAGGAAACGGCGAGGCAAGCTTCCAGCTTGCCATAGACGCTGTGGGAACCAGCGAGGGAGGTAAGTATCGGGCGGGAGGGAGGTTAGGAGCCGCTGACGTACTATGTATGTCCGCGGGTCTAAGGGAGACCCGTGGGCAGGACGTACATGGTATGTCAGAGGTCATTAAGGGGTTAAAGGAGTAAATAAACTGCTAAACTGTAGATTATTTTTAAATGTACATTTAATGTATTAACAAAAATGCAGGTACCACCAGTAAATCCATGTAAAACAATTCTGATGACCAGCTCGATGGCTGGCACCTACCTTTTGCTATGTGCCAGCAGAGAAAGTGGGTAATTTCGTTAACTGACACAATATCCTTACCCAGTAGCACCAAAATTCCATCAAGAAACCACACTGTATTCTCCCAGAGCATGGTCATGATCACACACAGCTCACTGGTTGTGAAATCAGGACACAGTGCTGCTGTCAGAGATCATGTAAAATTTCCCCAACACTCACCACAAAATATGCTGAGGAACTGGGACACCTAGACAAATAAAGGCTATCATGTGGCTGCTACAAAATTACAAACGGTTCCTTTAACAGGTTTTGGAATACAGCATGAGATTCAGACTGTCAGGGATTGGTTCTGGGTGGGAACTGGCTTTTTAGATATGAGCCCAGTATGCAGTAATAGTCACACAACCAGAGGGAAGGGTGGAGGTGGAATACAGGATGGAGACAAGCAAATGAGCTGAGGAACGAGGGGCAGAACAGGAAAAGGGCTGATCAGATACCAGCAGGAACACATGGATATTTTGCAACTTGGAGACACTTGATGCAGGGGAGCAGGCTGAAGGCTAGGAGATCATAGATTTCAGGAGCAGCAACACACAGATCTTTACTGTGAGAGTTAAGGGACAATAATGCTGAAGCACTGACTCCTAGGAGGAGTAGTCATTTTTTGGGAGTGAGTCAGTGCTTGATGCTCACACCTGTGAGTGCATACTCAGGCAGAAAAAACAGGGCTGGGTGTACAGACGTCTCGGATGGGATACAGAGCAAATGCAAAACCTGATCTGAAATGCACTGACATGACATGAAGTAGGCCGCCAGGATTCAGTCCTGCCATGGTTCTTTCTTGGCTTATCTCGTTGTTTCTGGGCATGGGCCGCTGACACAAACACTCAGGACACATACACAAAGCTGTGGCTAAAGCTAATAATAACAACCCATTAACCACTAATGGATTTTACAAAAAAAAACAGCCAGGAACCAGTGTTTTTTTGGGAAATAGTTTTGAATTACTTATATAGTAAGAAATATTTGGGAATATTCCCAAAGTATTTCTTGCTGTAATAACCTATTTGGCAGTCAGATGTCATCTACTGGCCAAATAGTTACTGTAGCTGTTGGCTCTGTGTTGGCTGGGTTGAAACTTTAAGGGCACCTCCTGGAGCACAAAAGCAAATGAAATTTGTTTGCAACAAACAAATTTAATTTGCAATCATACAGCATAGCCCAGATTGTGTTAACACGATCTCGGGCTGCTGTGTCTGGTACGGCTGATCATGTATACACGATTGGTATATACACATGGAGACTATGCCTGCAATGTACATTTTGGAAGACATGTCTGAATGAAACATGTACACCTTAAATTATGTTTAATGTGATTTTAACAGTAATAAAGTAAAATACAATTGCTGCAGAAAAGCATCTTATAGCTATGTTATTGTGCATATTAGAGCTGTCCGAAAATGAAACATGTATACAACAGGGATGTGAAACTCCGCCCCCTCCGCTCCAGATGTTAATTGCCTAGAATTCCCAGAATTCTTTGAATGCAGTAGATGGCCAAAGAAACATGGGGGGGGGGTGTAGTTCAGAAACATCTGGGGGGCCAGAGTTTGAGATTCCTGGTGTGGATGATTCTACCCAAATGAGAAGCAGGCACTGAAAATTCATATTTAAAGAGAATGTATTTGGTATCTAGTTTTGTATTACTACTAAATAATTATATCATAAAACTAAAATCACAGCAAAATCTTATTTTATCAATCTTATTTTTGTTCCAGAATGTATAAATGAATTATACATTGATTTCACAGTTTTTCCATAACTGCAAATAAATTGTAAACTATACATTACTGTAGAGCTTGATAGTAGTAGTAATCAAAAATTATTTATGGTATTTATAACAGTTTCACATGATTTTCCCTGGTTGATTAATTATCCAAATTCCCTAACTGTTGTGTGAGGTTATTTTTTTATATGACAATGTTGCAAAAGAAATGCTTTATAACTATTTTAAAAATCTGAAACTGCTTATCTGTTACAGTGTGCGCGGTATGATAATGTCTTCGCTGCTGAAATCTTAATTGATAGGGGAGTTAATGTAAACCACCAGGATGAAGAATGTTGGACTCCAATGCATGTTGCCTGTGCATGTGACAATCCAGATATTGTCCTTTTGCTGCTTTTCGTAAGTAATGAACAAAATACATTTTTTAACTGAAATTGGACTATTATTGAATATTTCGTTTGCAGTGTAAATAAATTAAAATAGTGGCAATGTTTTTTTCTGACTACAAACAGTATAAAACCATAAAACAACAAAGTGGTAATATAGATTAGCAGATGTCATGGTCTCAATGAGAGTTAGTATGCATCGCTTTGGAGGCAGTATGTTGCCTTGAAAAAGAAATGAGAGGCAGTAATACTCACTAAACTTCACCTCACTTTGGGAGAAATTACATACTGAACGTTACTGTAATGTTCCGATGAGTAAGCGTTAACGCTAGGATAAGTGACTTAACGCATGCCCCCCATGTATCATTCCTGATACTAAATCTATAAAAAAGTCTGTTAGCGCATTGTTGATTGCGCTAGCTTCCGCGATCTTACTGTACTTTACAAATCATATACTTAACATGAGGAGCACAATCAGTAATTAGCGTTAGGATGAGTAAGGTTTTACAAAATGCTAGTGCTAATTACCGCAGCAATGGACTAAATAAACTTTATTGACACCTAAAAGCTGGTGCTAACTGCTTCCGCTTTTCCGAAATCATTTAACACATCCAAAACTCCCCAAATAAATCCGATACTCACCTCTCATCCTGCGGTGAGAATGGTGACCCAATCCACTGTGTCTTCTGGCCACTAGCAGAGTGAGACTGTAGTACAAATAGTATGCAGTCTCCCTCTACGATCGCTCCACGGCGCTATCCGATCTTGCGAGACCAAAATCGGGCAGGGCTTGCAGCCCGGAAGCACAAGTTTCCATGGAGTCCTATGGGCTCCAGGAGGTAAAACTTGCGGCAGCGCAGACGCGCTACTGTGAGTATCCCTGAGGGTACCACTGTATTCCGGGGCAAGGTGCCGAGGTAGAGCCTGCTCCGGAATGTAACGCTAAAATGGGGACACTATGGGGAAACCTGTAGGCACAGGTTTTCCCCGTTAGCGTCCCCATTTTAGCATTACGTATGGAATTTTGCCCCTTGAGTTGCAAGGAAATCTCTGTGGTACCTAAAAATAATGTTAGGAGCAGACTACAGCAAAATGAGTCGAGTTTAAATTGTACAAGTGTGATTCTTAGTAATTCTGGAATAACTCAATGTGCTACTAAAATGCAAATCACCTGTGGGGTTATTAAAGTGTTAAATTACAATTACATGGATTAATTCCTCTCATATTTTGACCTTTTGCTCTAAAATTAGAAGGATAACACAAAAACAGCTTATAAGGAGGACATAGCACACCACACAGATCGCCTCCGATTGGCTAATGGGTTAAAAAACCCAGTAGTGCTCGTTAATTTGCGTTTTGTAGGATGTGTTTACTGTACTTTGCGCTCCCTATACCTAACCTAAAAAAGTTACCATCAGCTCAGAGGTGTAGCTAACTGAGTCCACTTCTGAAAAATCAGTTAGCTGCAGCTCAAACCTCCCCCCCAAAAAAATCACATACTCACCACTTATCCCGCGGCGAGAACGAAGGCCCGATCCGCTGCTTCTGGCTGCCAGGTAGCAGAGTGAGGCTGGGGAAAAAAATTCCCCTGTCTCCCTTTGGGATCACTCTGCTGACTAGCAGGATCTTTCGAGAGGCGAGATCCTGCCGGTCATGTGACGCAGCAGGAGAAGCCTCCATGGAGTGGATGCTTGGACGGCGCGTTAGCGCTGCCCCTAGCATCCGCGGGTCTAGCAGCTGCTATGGGGCGGGGCTGCTGGACTCAGTGCCTGCCCAATAATCTGCTGGTGAAACCGGAACGCAAAGGGGAAATTAGCGTTTGCTAATTTTTCCCCTTAGCATTCCGGTTTTAGCGAGGGGCACGTGATAGTACCCCTAGTGTGTAGCAATCAAAAAAAAAATACTTACAAGGCATGAGAATGTATTGGTTATTTGGAACCAGAAATTATGACCCGTGAAGTTTATTATGTGAATCTTTATTATGTGAATACATCATATGAGATTTGAAGGAAAAAAAAACCAACAATCTTTAATTATGTTGATATGATTTTTTTTTACTTTGGTGAAATAGGATTCTTGCTGAAGAAGTTCAAAGAAATAGTACATATTAGGTCATAATAACTGACAAAGAAACCATTTCTAACCATGTTATTCCATTAGCAATACGTGCGTGCAGAGGGTTTGCCTTTTGGGTGAATTTGTTCTTCTTGTTCATGTTTTCAGTACCCTTATACACTTTTTGGATGTTCCTTATCTGATTCATGATAAAGAGCATTAAAATGGATTGGTTGTAATTATTTACAGTTTGTAATTAATAAATGCTCCATGCCTGTACGCCTCAATAATATGAGCTGTGCAAGCCTATGCCATCAGCTTGGTGATTATAGCCTAAAACGGACAATTCCTCTGTAATTTTCCCCAAACTGCATAGTGAATAATATATTAAGCGTCTCATATGATTAGTTAGCATAGACATTGGTAAGTGCCAGTCTGCTGCATGACATGAGGGATATCTTATCAATGTCATGCCTATGTGGAATGTGTTTATTCACTTAGAATTGGTTTTCTTCTCTCTATCCCAAAGCATTCTTCACGGTGAGTGTGCATCTGATATCAGTAATTGCCTTGCCTCAAAGCCATGGTGCATCATGCAGTGTAGCTAATGGATAGCTGAATGTTAATGTGGGCCACTGGCAATGATTTCCATACAACGAACTATCCTTAAATTTGAAATAGGAATAAAACAACCTTCTGAATATCATTGCAGTCTGTTTAATTTACCTGTGTCAAATCTGGTTAATTGCATGAGATGTTCTGTAATAGAATATTAGAAGCTTCTATGATTTTATCAGTGATTCCTCTAACTAATGTTTCCATATACATTATTATTACAAAAAATTGGATTTAAATTAAATTCTACACTACATTGGGGAAAAAAAGAATGCGCTAGAAAAAAATTACATGGTTGTTGTGGCCAATATTGTAAATTATTATTTTTATATATATTAAGGTGTATAAATAACATATTGTTATCAACAACTATATTGACAGTTTTCAGTTTCTGATTTACAGAGATTGGGAAAAAAAATTATTTAATTTACAGTACAATAAATATAAGGAAATTATAGCACTATTCTATAAATAAGGATTCAAAATAATTAATATGTGACCACTGCCTGGTAAGTCTATGTATGCAGCATATCTAAGTGACTCAGCCTTCTACAAACACAATAATATTGTCAAATGCAATATTACCCCCATGCAGTTATACACATTTTTACTGGATCCATATTGCCATACTTTCCTTTTGATTTGCACCATAATTGCCCCATGCTAACATCATATATTTTGCCCTGTGAATTGACATGATTTTTTCCATATTGTGTTACATAGTTACATAGTTATATAGGCTGAAAAAAGACATGCGTCCATCGGGTTCAGCCTCTCCCACATAACCTACTGCTGTTGATCCAAAAGAAGGCAAAAAACCCAGTCTGAAATATGCAACATACCGGGAAAAAAATCCTTCTTGACCCCAGAATGGCAGTCAGATTTCTCCTTGGATCAAGAAGCTTTTACCCACATATTAAATATTATAACCCTTAATATTCTGTGTCTGCAAGAAGTCATCCAGTCGTTTTTTAAAAGTCTGTACAGACTCTGACCCAACCACCTCAACAGGCAGAGAATTCCACAGCTTTATTGTTCTCACCGTAAAATAACCCTTCCTATGCTTTAAGCTAAATTTTCTTTTTTCCAGTCTAAATGGATGACCCCTTGTCCTATGTATAGACCTGTTAATGAATAGGTTATCAGACAATGGTTGATAATGGCCCCGTATATATTTATATAAGGTTATCAGATCCCCTCTAAGGCGCCGTTTCTGTTTATATTATTCTGTTTATATCTGGCAAAATCCCCAATTGACCCAAGCTGTTACTTGGCTCAAAGTATAATACTGAACAGGCATGCTATGCAACATTGCTGCTATCTGACCCACTGACCGACTTTACTCCTTTTTCTCACTTTGCGGCCAAGTAGCCCATTCCACTATCAATGCTACGTGTATACATTGCAGCCACTTAAAGACTTACTAACACTGTCTCTATTATGAGTGAGCTGCTATATTTGTGGTTTGACTTCTAATATTAGAGACCTGCTAATAGCCTTGAGCATGTTGCCTTTAGAAGACTCCATGTAGCCGTGTGAGCTCATGTGAAAGGGATTGCTTATTATTCTCATAATACCTCCATATTAGTGATTTGTATTATAGTATAGTAAGTGTTAATCTACTTGAGCCACAGCCAAGCCAGACGAGGAGTTTGCAGCTCAGCTGGAAAAATGCTGGTGTTGTTAAACTTAACAGCTCACTTATTAATCTCCATGGCGGTATTCTCGATTGTGGCTCGGGGTTAAATTTCAATGCCAAAAATGGTAACCCCGAGCCACACTCGGGCTGGATACATACCTGTCCCTGTGTTCACTCAATGTCCTCCGCAGTCACCTCCATCTGATTGTGGCTTCCTGGTTCCCTTCTCACGAGTAGAATAGTAGGGAATACCGCCAGAGGGCTGAATGAATGTACCGATTTCGACATATAAAAATATGTCAAAATCGGACCGCCAGGGAGGTTAACGGTGATAACACCTCAACTGGAATAGGGCCCACTATCTCTCCTCATTTTGGACACAAACACATTTGCCTCCATACACAAAGGAATTTCAGAGAACAGACTTAGGGCTCTATTCCATAGTTGGTGCCAATGTAGCGTCTCGATATGTAATTGTCAGCTCTAGGATATGTGAATGTAACGCATTGCCAATGATATTCTAATCCTGATGCAACACTCGGGTGAAAATGTTTTGTGCTTTCCAGCTTGTGCAAGCCTACTATACCTAAACGCTTCCTTTACCTAACATGCGGAGTGCAATCTAATTTTAGCATTTCGATAAGTGAGGTATTACAAAGTGCCGGTGCAAATTACCGTCGGGAAGCCCAATGCAAAATTTTAGCGAGTCCTAAAATCTGGTGTTAAATGATTCTGCAAATTTAATATGATTTAACACCTCCTATAAACTCCAACCATTAAATACCATACTCATCTCTCATCCGGCAGCGAGAAGGGTGGCCCGATCCTCCGCTTCTCCTGGCCATGAGCAGAGTGAGACTGGGAACAAATAGTTCCCAGTCTCCCTCTGGAATCACTCCATAACACTGCGCAATCTCGCGAGATCTTGGTTCCTCGGTGCCTCCTAGACTCTGATCTCTCCTTTACTCCTCACATTTAGTCACAAACCAAATCCTGCTACTTCCACCTAAAAAACATTGCACGCATCCGCCCCTTTCTTAATCAAGACTCTGATAAAATGCTCATCCAAGCACTTATTATCTCCCGCCTCGACTACTGTAACCTCCCTCTCTATGGTCTTAAAAGATCCCAGATTCTCCCTCTGCAGCCTGTTATGGATGCCTGTGCCAGACTCATAAACCTCATCTCCCGCACCTCTCACACCTCCCCCCTTTGTCAATCTCTACACTGACTTCCTGTCTCCTATAGAATCCAATTCAAAACATTGGTACTCACATGCAAAGCTCTCCATAACCGCGCCCCTGCCTACATCTCCTCCCTTATTAACCGGTACATCCCATCCTGACCAATTCGCTCTGCCAATGAGCTGATGCTATCAGCTTCACGTATCTGCACCCCCAACCCCCACCTTCAAGACTTCTTCTGAGCTGCCCCCTTTCTATTGAAGTCCTTCCCCTGCAACATCAGACTCTCCCCATTTATCCAGTCCTTCAAGAAGTCTCTGAAAACACATTACTTTAGAGAAGTCTATCATCTCACTCCCTAATCCCCCTCTGTTCATTTTCTGCTGCATCTTCCCACACAGCCCACATGCACTTCACTATTTCACATTCTCTATTCATCCTCTGTGTCACCCATATCCTCTTAGATTGTAAGCTCTTGAGCAGGGTCCTCTCACCTACTGTACTGTGTGTTACCTGTATGTTTATTTGTTGTTCTGCCTCCCACTGGACAGTGCTACAGAACTTGTTAGCACTTTATAAAAACTTGTAACTGTAACTGTATCTCGCAGCCCGGAAGCGCAACCCTCCATGGAGTCCTATGGACTCCAAGAGAGGATACTCAAAGCGGCACGGAATGCTACCATGAGTATCACTGCAGTTACAGATGCCTTCCGGGGTGAGGTGCTTAGCTACTCACCTGTCCCGGAATATCATGTTAACATGGGGACTCTATGGGAAAATCTGCAGGCGCAGATTTTCCTGACTAGCGTCCCCATGTTAGCATGGACTTTGACGGGGCAGGTGAGCTTACACTTTAATGGCCATTCAAGTAAACCAAAACCTCTGTGTTTTGTTTCACATGGAACTATAGGAATAAGCGCAGATGACACCTTTTTTTCTTGTTATGTTTTATACTTGAACTGGGCTGATAAGTCGTGTCACGCATACGCCCTGGTAGGGAGTATGCGTGACACTGCTTTTTCTGTATGTATATATATTTCATTGTAACCTCAGTCAGGTCATTTTTTCTGCTGTCCCTTTCCATGTTTTTGTTTTTAATCCCAAAGTGGAAGTATTTGGTGGTATAAAGAAAACCCACCATTTTGTCTCTTAGCTGAAAAGCAGCATTAGAGTGTGTGGTTGCTCAGAAAAGCAGCTCTTGGTTTCATTAGGTAGGATTCACTTTACCAGAGGTGCCTTGATGGGGCAGGTGAGCTTACACTTTAATGACCATTTGAGTAACCAAAACCTCAGAATGTGTTTTGTTTCACATGGAGCTATAGGAATGAGCGCAGATGACACCTTGTTTTCTTTTTATGTTTTATACATGAACTGGACTGATTACTTCTGGTTGTTGCAGCCGCCTGGTAGGAAGTAGGAGCGACACCGTTTTTTCTGTTAGTGTGAACTTTGCAATGGGGCCATTAGAAATCCACATGATTTTAAGTTGTCTGAAAAGTAGAAATCCTGCTAGCAATGAGTCTTTCAAATCTAATATATTTTCTGTTAAAATGATACGTATGTCACTCTTGTTGTTATCAATATGGAAACTATTTAATTTATACAAACATTACAGCATGATAAACCACAAATCATTTCTCAGCACTTATATTTTACCTCCAGAATGATTTTTCACAGTTTAGAAGTAATATATTTTTTACTTCCATATTAATTTCAGGCTTATGATATGAATGTTTTGAGCATAATAGTCTGTGGTTAAACAATTAGTTGGTTTTTTTCTGAAACAATCTATCTCATTTTAATGAAATATCCTAAAGTACCTATGCTAATGTCCAAATGAATCATGTCTTTAAATAAAGAGTTAGAAAGGATATATTTGCTATTTATTATTATTGTGTTCATCTGTACTCTCACTTTTATTTGTGTATAATATCATCATGCAATTTTTGTCACACTTTTTACCACGTTTGTCTTTTCACATGCTCCTATACTCTTGCAGATTTCACAATATCTCCTTTACTTTGTTTCTGTGAGCCTTCCCTTTTCCAACGTCTCTCCCCTTTAACCCTCGACTTACATTTCATGCCTCCTTGTATCTTGCCACTCACAACATGGTTGTATCTGACCACATATAATATTTGGTTTGCTCTTTTATATTTTTCGTCATATTATTTGATTGAGACATGGAGAGGATGTTTTATCTGCTTTACACAAACAAGTGAAAAGACCTGTTTGGGAAGCTCACAACCTTCTCCTCCAGCCATTTTTAATCCACAATGACATTCAATATCTATACACATGGCTTAGCAGGCCAGACGTGCATTTTTATGGAAATCAGAAATTATATAAGGCTCTTCTACTACCTCCGTTCGGGTTTCTCTCTCTGCATCTAGTTGGACGTCAACAATGCCTTATCAGCAGTATGTTGAGGGGCACTTATTTACATTCTTTAAATATTGCCGGTATCTAATAAATCTATCTACAAGGACAAGTTATGCTATTTACTAACTTTAATCCCATTCCCTACTTCTGATGGATTTGGTATAGTGATACAGAAACACAGTTTGTTAGAATAAACCAAAATGGGAAGGCTCAAGGTGCAAACCATATGTGATTTCCTGCAGTTGGCCAACATTCTAAAATAGAACTCTTTTCAGAATTTTCAACAGCTTCTCTTTTTTTTTTTTTGCAAAAGTTGATATGTAATTATTCATAAGACACCAATTTTTGTTTCATTAAAATGTTTTCTCATTTTCACATGTATATATATGTTTATGTGAAGTGTTTCTTCCTATTAAATGTGAAGTTTATATTAAGAAATTAAAAGTGTCTGTGAAATATGTCTAGCATATCTGGTTTCATTTCTCATTATACTTTTTCATATATGATCTGTCATAATTAGGGTTGGTAGGAGCCCGGTATGCAGTATCTTCTGGGGAATGGGTAGTCCATATAAACACAGCATCAATCTATAACATAAAGCAGTAAGGCTTGGCGTGTCCGTCGCCAAGCCTGTACTGCGCATGCGCGCGCAACCTGGCTACGCACGCATCCAACCGCCACGGCGGCTGTGAGCGTGCCGCAGCGGTTACAAGATGCGCACGCAGCAGCCGGGTAAAGGCTGCGCGCACATCTTGTAGAGCTGGATGTACTCGCAGCCTCTACCCGCCTGCTGCGTGCGCATCCAACCGCTGCAGTGCATGCCGCGGCAGTTACAGGATGCGCACGCAGCAGCCGGGTAAAGGCTGCGCGCGCATCCTGTAGAGCCGGATGCGCTTGCAGCAGACGGCTATAGGCTGTGCGCAATCCAGTAGACCAGGATGCGCGTGCAGCCTATCGCTGTCTGCTGCGAGTGCATCTGGCTCTACAGGATGCGCGCGCAGCCTCTATCCGGCTGCTGCACGCGCATCCTGTTCTCCTGGATGCGCGGCCTACAGGTAGAGGCTGCGCGCGCATCCAGCATCTGAGCTGGTGGCACTTATACCCATGTTTGCTGGGGGCCAATATACCGATGGGAGCTGGGGGGCACTTATACCCATGGGAGCTGGGGCAAATATACCGATGGGAGCTGGGGGGCACTTATACCCATGTGAGCTGGGGCAATTATACCCATGTGAGCTGGGGGCAATTATACCCATGTAAGCTGGGGCAATTATACCCATGTGAGCTGGGGGCAATTATACCCATGTGAGCTGGGGGCAATTATACCCATGTGAGCTGGGGGCAATTATACCCATGTGAGCTGGGGGCAATATACACCCAGGTGAGCTGGGGCAACTATACCCATGTGAGCGGGGGCAAATATACCCATGTGAGCTGGGGCAAATATACCCATATGAGCTGGGGGCAATATATATATCCAGGTGAGCTGTTTCACTTAATAGACTGCCCTCTGGGCAGGCTTTCCACCTAGTTAGGAATAATACAATAAGCAAGGTCAACGATGTTCCAATAGCCAGGGCAGGCAACGTTCTAGCAAGAGTCAATATGGGCAGGCCAAGGGTCAGAGCACCAGGAGTCATACAGGTAGTAGTGAACAGAGCAAGGGCTAGACACCAACTGAGCACCATCTCAGTGGAGGTGATGGTTTTTATAGTATGCCCCATCCCTGTCCTTCCCATAGGGGAGGAATCCACACTCTCCAGCCCCTCCACATAAGCAGGTGTGACTATGGTCTGCGTCTCTCCCCAATCTGTGGACGTGGGTCACGTCCCTCCACTCCCTGGGCCTGACAGAGAAACCCCATCAGAAAGACCCAAGATGGCAGCCACATCACCACATGCCACAGGAGGTGCTGAGGCCCAGCGCAAGTAGGCGTGCCTCCGCACAACACAGCCTTACAGCCCACAGTGACCGGATATATCTGAGATCTGCGGTGTAGTCAAGGAGCATGGACCCCCATCAGCTGAACTGCAGTCCAGCTTCCCCGGGCCTGCCGATACACAGAGGAGAGAAGGGAACCCCCACCAGGTAACGTGTGACATGATCTGTTCAAGAGGCAAATAATTCAATAAGGAAGGCCCTTTTCTTAGCTGAGAAGTAATATGCAAGTTATATTAGTGCCACTGTTATACCCCGTATACCACTGCCAAGTTACCAGTTGTATTAATAGTTAAGTTGCATGCATTTGCTGCCTAGTACTGATATTAATAGTGGTGATGATGGCTAATGGTGGTATTCATAAACGAAAAAGGGTTGACACTCATTCGATGTAGGAGGACTCCAGTTATATGGTGCTGATGGTATCTAAGGAGGCCAACTCCTCATTAATACATTGAATCATATTACTGATCCAGCACGCATATAGCCCAAAAATATGGCTTTATTATCATAAAATGGCAAAGTGACGTTTCGGCCCACCATTTGTCCTAGGACCAGTTTAGGCTGAAATGTCACAATGTTGGGCTGAAATATTGTTTTGCTCATAATAAAGCTGCACTTTGGAATATATGTTTACTGGATCTGTATTATTGTATTTCATTATATTATGGGTATTCTTTGAGGAGATGGTACGATTCCAAGGAGTGTAACCAGCTGTGGGAAAGAAACAGAGCTACAAATATCCAGAGCGGCAAAAAAACTTGAAACCTAAGCCACTGAAAAAAAATTTAATCAGCCCACATATAGTCCGAACAATATGGTTTATTTCATTCACGGTCAGACAACATTTCGGACCTTATATCGTTTTTTTGAAGTCAAATATATTTAGAAAGCCATATGTTTGGCTTGAAAATGCCCCTGCGGGGCCTGAAACAAATGGAATAGATCCAAAATAGTAGTTAGATCAGTGCAGTTTCATAGACATTGTGAGAATTCAAATGTAAGTCTTGCAGTTATAAAAACTTGTTATATACTGTTGTGGTGTTTATAGAATATTTTTTAATACTTCTGTAATGTACTCAAACGTCTATAATGAAATGTGACATCATAGCAAATTTTATGTGTCTTTATAATTTATTTACAATCAAAATATTATATTGCACCCTCGGATTATGATTAGGTTCCCATCTAAATGGAATACATTACTTAGAAGAACCTCTTGATCTCTTCTATATGTCATGTATAATGGTTGAAATAATATTGAGATCCCATTCAGTAAATCAATCATTGTTGCTGGATTCTATCACCCACCGAGCTCTCCAGTGCACTCCCTCTCTGACATAACTCAAATCATTAATAACTTACTTGCACAAAACCAAAAAATTGAACTGATGGTCCTCGGTGATTTTAATACAGATTGGCTAAATCCTAAAAACAATAAACACTGCTCACTGTTTAAGACTTTGCAGCTAACTCAATTAATCTCCTCCCCCACTCGCATTAATATGAAAAGCCCTTACCATACCTTGCTGGACTGGATTCTCTCCTTGTGTCCTGATAGAATACAGGAGGCAGGCGTTCTCGCTAACAGCTTCAGTGACCACTGTCTTGTGTACTGCGTGCGCAAAATCTCCCCCAAAGGTAGTAATCACCAGATCCTTCAAGAAATTTAATCTGCAATCCTTCCTAAGGTAACTCAAACAGCTGCCATGGTACAGACTAGACCTAATCCCAGACATGGACTGTGCAATTGAATACTTTCAGTCTGAGCTCCTGCAAGTCTGGAATTCCCATGCCTCGCTGCGTAAAGTGCGAGTAAAAGGAGCCCATCTCCCCTGGGTTATAGCTGATCTTACTCAAATGTACCAGCTTAGAGATTCGCTGTGGTCAAATTTCAAGAGTACTGGTTCCATGAACGTTCACTGTGAATACCGAAAATGCCGGAATGCATACACATAACAAACAAAAATGGCTAAAGCCCAATACTTCAATGAAAATCTAAACAATAACATATCAAACCGTAGAAATGTTTGGAAAATCATAAGTAACATACAAGCACTCTCAGCCGGCTGCTGTCAAAGAAAACAACCAAACCCTGCAACACCCCCTAGATGTAGCAAATGCCTTTAATAATTATTTTGTTGGATGCACCACCACTCTGATTGCTAAGCTAGCAAACAACACGCAATCAGAAAGGCCGCACGCAGGTCAGGCCCCTCCAACTGTGCAAAAACACTGTATCAGAAAGGTAGACCAGTGCCTGTCAGTGTTACTAAACTTCTCCGTAACCAAAAAATTAAATACTAGTCTGAACCTGATCAAATACCAGCAATGCTGCTTAAAATCAGTGCGCTGGCAATTGAAAATCCTGTCGCAACCCTTATCAAGAATCACTAGTGACTGAATACATACCCAAACTCTGGAAGACTGTTAGAGTGGAACCTATCCATAAAAGTGGTGACAGTACTTTGGTATCCAACTACCATCCGATATCATTGCTCCCTGTATTGTCAAAAATCTTGGAAAAATGTGTCTACACACAATTACGTGATTATTATCAAGTTTGGAACTACTTAACCCCAGATCAATTCGGACTTTCATCCAAATCACTCAACTACAACCGCCCTTTTAAAAGTCTGCAATGATATCCAAGCTGGTATGGAACAAGGAAACCTAGCTGGAGCCATCTTCCTTGATTTTGCCAAGGCCTTTGACACAGTAGACCATGGCATCTTGTTAAAAAAACTTAAAAACTCTGGTATTGGTGATCGCACGCTAACCTGGTTTCAATCACATGTATCCGACCGATCGCAATAAGTGTCCATTTCTGGCAGCTCCTCCCTCCCCCTCTCAGTCACTTGCGGTGTACCGCAAGGCTCGATAGTCTCCCCCTGCTATTCACGATATTCATAAATGATCTGCCTAACATCTGCAAAGCCTCAACTGTACACATGTATGCAAATGACACCGTAATCTATACCAGAAAACCAAATCTCCTGCAGCTGGAGGCCGTGCTGCAAGAACAATTCACAGAGGTAGAAAAGTGGATCAAACACAACAAACTTTTTTTAATACTGACAAAACTGTAACGATGTTCTTTGGAACAGCACCTATACTACACAAATTGCAAAATCCCCATCTATCTGTTGGGACAAAATCAAATGGCACGCTGACCACAGTCACTTCTCTCAAATATCTAGGTATGTGGTTAGACTCAAATCTATCCTTTGGCCCCCACATTGAAAAACTCTCATCTAAACTTTACCCCAAACTAGGTGCCCTGTACAGAAACAAATCCTGCCTGAGCCCCGCGGTAAGAAAGCAAATTGTACAACAAATGCTTATGCCGACTATTGAATACGGAGATGTAGTGTTTGCAGCTGCCCCGCAAACACACCTTCAGAAACTTACTACATTGTATAACTCATTCTGCTGCTTTGTGCTACAATGTAACTACATGACCCACCATTGTGACATGTTAAAAGAGCTAAACTGGCCGTCGCTGGAGTCTAGACGTACCCTTCAACTTTCCAACCTGGTGTTTAAGAGCTTTTCTGGGAAGTTGCCATTCTACCTGAATAGGCTGCTTCCCCTAGCAGTTCCCTCATCCTATAACCTCTGATCCAGGACCTGCACCTTACTTGCAATACCACAATACAAAAAGAAAGTAGCTTGATCCTCATTTTCCTACAGAGCACCACAGTTATGGAATAACCTCCCAAATGCCATCAAATCTTCCCCCAGTCTTAAGTCACTCAAGAGCTCCCTATTAACATACCTCAATACGGAATGCACCTGTAAACATGTAATAAAATGACTATTTCCTACATATTTATTTTCTTTTAATATGTATATTTGTGTTTTTCTTTTAGTATCTTGCATTGTAATTCATTGTATTTCTGTAACGACTGTAACATTTCAATGTTCTTGAACCCAGGACATACTTGAAAATGAGAGAAATCTCAATGTATCCTTCCTGGTAAAATACTTTATTTATGAATAAATAAATATATTTATGTTAATCTGGATAACAGGTAAACTAGATGTGTCATTTGTACTCCATCCACAGTCATGGTTTATGAAATTACACTTGTAGTCCATAGTATGTTCATACTTAGAGACTTGCATTTTAGGAAGTAGGTTTTACTATATTTAATCCAGAGAATTGACACCATGGAGTAATTCCCAGTTTCTCTGAGCACTGAAAATAGAATTCTGGCAGGAGATCATTGTGGACCGTCAATTCCCGCTTTTTGTAATTGGATGAATCCTTAGCAACGTAAGAATGAAAAGAGAGTTGGCTATACTCCCAGCAGTCTCATTAATTGTGTATAAATTGTGACTTGGCAGATAGAAGAACGTACTAAATTTATATCACGTTAATATATTATTACCATAGGAATGCAACAAACTTTTTATATACTCTGAATTTTAAATTTAGCAACGTCTGCAATTAAACCAGAATAACAATAACAATTTTAAAGAAGGCCATCAGAAATGCATTCAAAACTAATCGGTGAACACACAATTCTAGGAATGTAGCACTGTAAAAGCCACATTGAATATGACCTCAAAATAAATAAATTTGTACAGAAAGAACCACAATTATACATCTGTTGCTTATCAGTTGACCTGTATTCTTTCTGTTTTGTGCATTTTCTTTATTATTGGGGAAAAGTAAGCTTTTTAAAATGTAAAGTAGCTGTCAGTAACGTCTAGCTGTCTTAGGTAGTGTGATTTTGACACTGTATAGGTGCTAATACGCCTCTCTAAACTAAATTAGAATCATTCTAGCTAGAGATTCATGCAATGTTAACTCTTTTAAACTCACTCAGATCAATGTCAATAACTGCAATTTTTTTATCCTAAAAAAAGTAAAATATAAACATAGACAAAAAAAATCACTATTTTAATTATTAAAATATATATCTAATTTAGCAAGTTGTCCAGTTGTGACAAAAATCAGCTGTTCTGCCACAGGGACATCTTAAAAGAGTAGAAAATCCCGGTATGTTGCTCTCCCCGCCCCTATTTCTGTCTGGTGTCTTCTTCCTTATTCCCCTTTCTCTCCACCCGCCGCTCTGTCCCCCCTTTTTTTCCTTCTCTCCCTCTTCTCTCTTCATCTCTCTTTTCTTCCTTCTCTCACTCTTTTTCTCTCTTTAGACACCCCTCTGGTTGGTCAATAGGTTGGGATAATGATGTAATACTGCATTGTACTAGTATGGGGCATTATTGTCCACCTGCGTACTTCAATCCCTCTCATCTACACAGTGCGGAGGTGTTGTATAACCCTACATCATGATGTTCCCTGCCTTGTTGGGTGTTATGCTGTCATTTTTGGCTTTCATCTGTGTCACTATGATTTATTTCAATAAAAACTTTTGAATATAAATAAAAACAAAAATAATAGGAAACTGCTTTCAAATAAGTAACTACTCACTCTCCTGAATTTAATTGTATATACACTCTATGGGTTATTCAAAAAGCATTGAAATTTCTTTGAAATTTTAGTGCTTTGCACTTCGATGCGCATCAGTGATTCCATTTTGCTGACTCTTCAGTGAATTCATTATTCAACGCAGGGTCACCGTAGTGCACTGAAGATGGAGTTACTGAAGACCGCTGAAAAAAACTGCAGGAACACTCCTATTCCTCCTAATAGGTGTTTAAATCAATAAACATGCATTAATATGATATACAGAAAAATGAACAGGCGCCCGAACTTGTGCCACCACCAACCAACCAATGCCAGCCAGAAATGTAGTGGTTTCCCCCAAACCAGTGAAAATGACAAAGATAATGGTACGTATCTGGCGGCGCGAAGACAATCGCCACTTAGTAGCTGATGGTTCCCTTAGTTCATTACATCCATATGGGGTATATGAAAGAAAATAAACAGTATATAGTGCAAAAAATAAACATCAATCTAAGGACAGGAGAAATGATATATGAGTATTCAATCCTCAGTGAGGTTATATATCCCCTATATGAGATGCAATGGGGGAAGATGTGATATATATATACTGATGTTATTCATAGTCCTGACATTGCTCTCCCTCTATGGGGTTTCCCAAAGCATCCGGTCACCATAGAAGATAACAAAGAAATAACGCCATTAGGAATCGACTGCGGGAGCCACAGTGGAACGCATGCTCCTTCCGCACCTATGGTTTGACCCGCATGGTGAGACGCATGGAGGGAGAAGAGCGCATGCGCAAGATGGCGGTGCCCGCCCCAAGCTCGAAAGAACGCGGTTTTGAGGCGTGGAACGCACGCTAATCACACAATCTGGGACAGATGGGGACATTTGCGGATACTATTTAAGTACATACATCGGTTCAGACTGTAAACCAGCTGATGAAGCCAGCTATCTTGGCGAAACGCGTTCTGGTCTTCTGGCTGAGCCAGTAATTTTATTTTAACTATGTTTTAAATAAATGTTTTAAATTTAAACTTTCCCCGCTGTTCTGGATTTCTAAAAGAGGTTGTTTGGGCTTTACCTACAAAATAAGTCCTGAGGCGTACACACCTAGAGCTTGGTCTATAGCTCCAACAAATGTGAGTTGACTGGCTTTATCTATTTCATGCCATTTTATCTGTGGAAGATCTGCACAAGGAAATTGTCTTGTTTCTTTTCATATCCATCCCATGCAAGTCCTACCACTATTTCTATAAGGTGTGGGTCACCTTTAGAAGCGGAGAAGTCAAGCACCCAAGAGCTTTGATCCACTTAGAGCCAGTGCTTGGGCTCTGCAATTTGTGAGTGGAACAGCATACTACTATTTATTCTGTGTGTTAAAACCATCTGCACTATATACTGTTTATTTTCTTTCATATACCCCATATGGATGAAACGAACTAAGGGAACCATCAGCTACTAAGTGGCGATTGTCTTCGCGCCGCCAGATACGTACCATTATCTATGCATTAATATGAGTCTCATAAAAAATTGGGAATCAAAAATCTCATAAAATGTACAAAAGATACAAACAGGCGTTCTAAAACTAAATAACGAAAAATATTTTTTGAAAAAAATTGAAAAGAATAAATGTTCTCTATTTAAATAAAAATCATATTATTTTTTTACATTGAAACCTATGGGAATAGTCTGTTTAAACCTGTCGAACTGAAACACCGAAAATTAGGGCATTTCACTGACACTTCGGTGCAGTTCGGCATTTTGTGAATAGATTAACCATTACTTCTCCATCGGACAATTTTGCTGCTACTGAAGTTTGCTAATCTGCAGTAAACTGCATCGTATTTTTCTGTCAATTTACCAGTATTTGGCAATTTAACAGTTTAGTGACAAACTACCCCGAAATTGCACCATACGGTGAAGTTCACTGTGGCAACTTCACTGCCTATAGTGCTATTAGAAGGTCACTCTTGCTGTGATCTCCTGACAGTCAACACTGAATGTAACCCCTCATTAGTAGGAGATGGGTTTCCTTTTTCCAAAACCGGTTCCAATATAATTCTGAGTGCTCACTGCAGGCATAGGAGTGTAAAATCATCCATCCCATTTAAAAAAAAAAAACAGTCAGGTTATCACTATTACTATTATGATTGTCGGCAAGTTATAGAGTCATGTGACCCCCTCATTTCAAAAGAAGGAGTTCTCTTCATTCAAACAAGGGTTTTCACACCCCTCTAAAATACAGAATAGTGGAGATAAACACTGCATAAATGCACATTCCCAGACTAATTAAATATTTCCTGATATCCATAGTAGATATTCACGTTTTTTTTTTAGTTATTATCTGCTTCATAGGGCGACAAGTACTCTTCATTTTAAAGGGGACTTTCTGTACTTTTGATTTTACAGAAAGCTCTTAGGAGCTGCATTACAGCCCTCCTGAGCCCCAGGTAAATAGTTGGGTAACTGCTCCTTCAAATTAAGCATTACCCCTATTTCTCTAATATATACTGTGTTCAAAGTCCTTTAAAATATTGAATCACATTAGGTCAACTTTACATGAATAATTCACTGTTTGTGTTGCGTTAATTGCTCCTGCAGTTTTAATTACCATGCCATACAATCTCCAATATTGTGTGTGGAAAAGTGACATCTCATTAGAAAGAGCAAACTCTTTCCTTTCCAATTGTCATGCCTGTTGGTGCTCCTGCAGTACGGTTTCCCCAACAGAGAGGGCGCCATTCTAGGAATCAGGCCTACTCTGAATGCTGCACCTGATCAGAGACCTAGGAGGCCTTTAAATATCAGTCACTGACTGTGCTCTGAGCCCTGTCGTGGTTTATTTTTACCCTTCAGCGCGTGTTTTATAGCTTCTGCATATGATCTACTGGTTCGACTTCTGGCTTGTATATTTGAGTGTGATTTCTGTGTTTATCCCTTGGCATATGTTTATCCCATGTACCGAACTCTGGCTTGTTATTACTATGATATCTCTCCTGTCCATGCTCTGTACTTTTATGTATAGTTTGTAATTCTTCTTTAGATTAGTACCTGGCCATTATCCAGGACCAGCTTCTCAGATTAGGGGTTTCCTTGCTTTGCTAGGTTTTGTTTGCCTGTTGGGTGACTCTATATCCTTACACCAATACATGGTCGCTTAATTATGTCAGCCTTAAGAATCATGAAATATACACTTTAGATTAGTTGATGTATTAAATTGTAATATGCACAGATTTAATTTCGCAACAGACTCATGTCTGCCCTAGAGATCAGGGTACCAGCATAAACAGCACGTTTAGTTTAATTTGAGTATAAGCAAAGACAAGTGTACCATCTGGATGGAGTAGAGGTAACATCACTGCTCTATAACCGTGGAGACCCAGATTTGAATCCCGGCAAGAGCACCTCTCCAGTAAGTGTCCTTGGACATACTCGCCACCCAGGACATACTTGAAAATGAGAGAAATCTCAATGTATCGTTCCTGGTAAAATACTTTCCAAAAAAAAAGTGTAATGTGTACATTACTTCACTTCAATGGTTTCAGGTAGCAGAGAAGTGCAACAATTGTACAGGAAGTCTCACACACATCCTCCACTGAAGGGGTGAATAGATTATTTTCATTGACTGAAAAAAATAGCATAAAGTCTGGATGGTCAAAGAAATCTGCTGGTTTTCAGACAATGTTAAGTACATGTACAGAAAGTATATTTATTACATAAATGTAAGAAATATCCAGTCCTTGCTTGACGTTATTTCCATTAAATTATATAATGTATGAATTTCACACAGCTGAGAAAATATTGAATGTATTTGGGAAAGTAAAACATCTCAGAAGGCACATATTCTGCTTGATGTGAATGTTAATCACAGTTATGATCCGTTTTATCCAGAGTTGCGAGAAGTGAGCAGATTAAAATTGAAATTGTTAAATTATTAAAAAACCCAATCCAAAACAAAACTGTGCACGCTTACACCAAGTATTCAAACTGTACCCTGTACTTAACTAGGGGACAGATTTCAAATAAAACTTTCAGAAGAACATTATGTTGTCCTTAATGACAATGTTGTGATTTATACTTATCCTGTTTGAAAATTAATTGATCTCTGTTCTCATACATGTTCATGATTTTAATTCAAAACACTCTTGGAATGGTAAAATATGACACTCAACTCATTTATGTTGAATCATATAAATTATTAACTGTTCTGCACTGAATTAGTATGCCTTCTGCTAATGTATTTAAAATAATGTAAGCACTTTCCATTTGAAAGGGAATTAAAGTCTATCTAAACTTATGGTATTCAAATGGACAGTAAAATAATAGATCTGTATTAATTCCTTATCAAACGATTGCCCACTATAAAATTGTACGTATCTGGTAAGCGCAAAATGAATTGCTATGGAGCTGGGATGTCTCATACAGATCCGTAACACAACATGTGACATATAAGAGAAGCAAACACAAAGATCATGGTGCAATATTGCAATGTATGTGACTGACACTATACTGTGTGTCGATTTCACTAACAAGAGTAGAGTCCCTCTTGTGAGTGAAATCGACACACAGTATAGTGTCAGTCACATACATTGCAATATTGCACCATGATCTTTGTGTTTGCTTCTCTTTTATATCACATGTTGTGTTACGGATCTGTATGAGACATCTCAGCTCCATAGCAATTCATTTTGCGCTTACCAGATACGTACAATTTTGTTTTACTGCATGGTGTGGGGGAAACCACTATTCACTGGTGCAGCATTGGAGTTGAGGTGGCTACGGCGTGTTGTGTGGCGCTTACCATTTTTTTACGTGATTGCCCACTATACACCTGTTCAGCTTGGCATAGAGATCTATAGAGACCATCAGTGAGCACAATCTTTCAGGTGGTCTTCCTGCTCATTGCACCATTCTTATTGACTGTCAATAGGCTGAGTAATAAGTCAGATCTCTGGATGGGGTAAGTTGAGGTTTACAATATGTCATCAAGCAGTGAGATATTGCTTTGATCTATATGATCTCTTGATTGACTATCATATGAATAGTGAAGTTGTCTATGACAGGTTGACGTTTAATAATAGGACGTAATAAAACATAATTATAGAATATGGGAGCAAAGTTTGAATGACTTTACACATTGTATATTGGAAGAGAGTCATTGTCATAATTTTTGTAATTTTTTTAAGACTTTTTTGAACTTAGACAGAAATAAAAATCCTTTAAAGTGGTGCCTGGAGTTTATAATGCAAGAAGAGCAGTTTTCTATGAGTCTCAAATTTAATTTGAGGTTCAAGCTGTCCTGTAAATTAATTTTGAAACATTTTCCTGAATCTTTCTGAATGCCATGGAACTAGAGTTACCCTACCTTTTATTTTTATAGTATTCTATCAGTCTATATAGGATTATTTGGTTTATATAATATTTTATTGAGAGAACAATATTTAAAAAGTTGGAAAATTATATTTTTTGGAAACAGTATAAAATGTTTGAAAAAGATACAGATCCAGTGGCAACACTGTATAACTTCATCTATCTGGCCTTGAAAGGCAGCTGTTCAAATAACAAACTAAGCACTTATAGGTTTGACTTTGAAAATACAGAATTTCTGAATTGTATCGTTTATCATTGTTGTACTGACAAAGATTTTTTTTTTGCTTGGCATTAAACGATAAATCACATGAATATTAATATGTGAGGATACGTAGGGTTACCCAAATGCCTAATTTGCTATTTGCACTTTATGTATTATGACAAAAATTCAGACATTGTTTCAGACAGAAACCAATTAATTTGTCACTTAGCTTTTATCTTAGCAATATACAAAGCATTTTCCGGTAACCCTTGTGTCCATGTTGCCCCTAAGGACTGGAGTTTAATATACGGGGCATGATAAGTGTTTAAAAACAGGCAAACGGATGTAGTCATTATTAATTTTACTATGTATTAATCATCTCAGCAAGCACTTTGTGATTTTCATTTAAATGCAGCTATTGTTTAGCTTGTTTAGTCACATGTTATATATAAAATGTTGAAATTTGAAGGTAGGAATGCTAATGTAAGTCATCAACGAACCTTCACCTTTATATTTGGTTATCAAATTACTTGTAAACTGAAGACTGCAATACTATATATATATATATATATATATATATAGAAACATAGAAACATAGAAAAATGTCGGCAGATAAGAACCTTTCGGCCCATCTAGTCTGCCCAATTACATGGATACTTTACCTGGATTTATCTTTTGTTTAGGATAGCCTTATGCCTATCCATGCCTGCTTAAATTCAATTACTGTTTTGGCCTCTACCACTTCAACTGGAAGACTGTTCCATGTATCCACCACCCTCTCAGTAAAATAATGCTTCCTGATGTTACTTTTAAACCTTTGCCCCTCTAATCTAAGACTATGTCCTCTTGTTTTGCTACTTTGTTTCCTTTTAAATATACTCCCTTCCTCTACCTTGTGGATTCCCTTTACGTATTTAAATGTTTCTATCATATCTCCTCTGTCTCGTCTTTTTCCAAGCTGTACATGTTAAGATCATTAAGCCTTTCCTGGTATCTTTTCTCCTTCAAGCCGTACACCATTTTAGTAGCCCTTCTCTGAACTCTCTCTAAGATGTCTATATCCTTCTGGAGATACGGTCTCCAGTACTGCACACAGTACTCCAAGTGAGGTCTCACCAGTGCTCTGTACAGTGGCATGAGCACTTCCCTTTTCCTACTGCTAATACCTCTCCCTACACAACCAAGCATTCTGCTAGCATTTCCTGCTGCTCTATTACATTGACTACTTACCTTTAGATCCTGTGAAATAATAACCCCTAAATCCTTTTCCTCAGATGTATATATATATATTCCACGAATGGAGCCGCACACGTGTAAATAAAATAACAAATTTATTAAATCGTATAAAATTGACCGACGTTTCAGCTCATATGTGAGCCATTCTCAAGGTTACATACATATTGAAAACATACCACTTAAATGTAAGACATAGAGAATGAACTCACCAATCAGATAGAAATGCCAGCCCTCCGGCATGTGCATCCAATATAATTATATATGCAAATCACACAAGCATCGCTGCATGTGACCCATCACAAGCCCAAGAGAAAAGGTTGCCACAGTGATGACATTAACAAAAGCATGGATCTATAGCACAGACATTTAAAAACAATCACGGAGGAATCAAGAAACATAGACTGCTCAAAGGCAAGAAAATTCATAGAAAGGAAGAGAAAAATATTAAATAATAAATGAATAAAGGAAGTTAGTGCCCCCATTCAGGGTACCCCAAAATTTAACTCAAAAATATAATAACAAAAAATTCTAATGATAAACACATAACAAAAATCCTGAAAAAGATCCTGAAAACAAGAAAAGAAAGAAGAAAACACGGGCAACCAAGAGTTGCTTTTGCAAGAGAGATTGCACGTTACCAAATATATATATAAATGTATTTACCTAGAATTATCTATCAGCCAAAAAGCAAGTGTATGAATTATATTCGTTCAGTCCACGTGGAGTGAGAGTATCCAACTTGTGGATCCAAAAAGATTAACGCTGCAATAAAAGCTGAGATCTATTCCCACCACGGCGAAGTGACTCGATTTCGTTCTTGGATGTGGAGGTGTTTCGAACTAACAATTCTCTTGGCTATAAACTCTATTGCAAGGAAACGGATAGAAATACACTATTGAAAGCAGATAGCCATCATCCGTTTCACTTGAAAAACTCTTTGCCAATTTCCCAATTTCTGCGAGTACTTCGTTATAACAGCAACAGCACTTTTCATTCAGAGCAGATCCAGGAGATGTATAATAGATTCATTGAAAGGGGATATACTCAAACTCAGTTAGATAGAGCATTGATTAAAGCTCAGGATCGTTTTGAGCATCCTAAAGAACCATCGACTGTTTCTACACCTAGAATTTTTCTACCGGTTACTTATAGTAACCAAGGCAATTTGGTAGCTCATAATCTCAGGAAACATTGGCCTTTGTTTAAGTTTGACACTACGCTTCCGCATCAATTCAAACAACCCCCTTTGATTAGTTTTAAAAGGACTTCCAATCTCCGTGATCTTTTGGTCAAAATGGATCCGTATAATTCATATACGCCAAACTCCAGTACAATTAAAGTGGGGTGCTTTAAATGCTTAGGTTGCGTTACCTGCAGCCACATGCAAGCAGGAACATACTTCGTCCATCCACATTCGGGACGTAGATTTAACATCAAATATCGGATTACTTGTCAAACTCAATTTGTTATATACCTAATCACATGCCCCTGTGGTTTGGGGTATGTTGGAAAAACTGATCTTACATTGCGTGATCGCATACGCGGCCATCGCTCAGCTATAAATACCGCCTATAGAGACAATCATACGGATAAGCCAGTGGCGAAACATTTTCTATCTTGTCAACATCGCTTACCCTCTCTCAGATTTATAGGCATTGATCATGTCCCACCACTTCGCCGTGGTGGGAATAGATCTCAGCTTTTATTGCAGCGTGAATCTTTTTGGATCCACAAGTTGGATACTCTCACTCCACGTGGACTGAACGAATATAATTCATACACTTGCTTTTTGGCTGATAGATAATTCTAAGTAAATACATTTATATATATATATTTGGTAACGTGCAATCTCTCTTGCAAAAGAAACTCTTGATTGGCCGTGTTTTCTTCTTTCTTTTTTTTTCTTCTTGTTTTCAGGATCTTTTTCAGGATTTTTGTTATGTGTTTATCATTAGAATTTTTTGTTATTATATTTTTGAGTTAAATTTTGGGGTACCCTGAATGGGGGCACTAACTTCCTTTATTCATTTATTATTTAAGATTTTTCTCTTCCTTTCTATGAATTTTCTTGCCTTTGAGCAGTCTATGTTTCTTGATTCTTCCGTGATTGTTTTTAAATGTCCGTGCTATAGATCCATGCTTTTGTTAATGTCATCACTGTGGCAACCTTTTCTCTTGGGCTTGTGATGGGTCACATGCAGCGATGCTTGTGTGATTTGCATATATAATTATATTGGATGCACATGCAGGAGGGCCGGCATTCCTATCTGATTGGTGAGTTCATTCTCTATGTCTTACATTTAAGTGGTATGTTTTCATTATGTATGTAACCTTGAGAATGGCTCACATATGAGCTGAAACGTCGGTCAATTTTATACGATTTAATAAATTTGTTATTTTATTTACACGTGTGCGGCTCCAATCGTGGATTCTATGCAACTTTTTGAGCAAGCACCGTGACAGTCTTCGAGTTGTTCAAGTCGACTTACAAGGTAGCTGCAGGGACATTGTGTTCTATATATATATATAATGAACAGGGACCACTGAATTAAATTTACCATTGCAAAAACACAACTACATGTTGTCATGTAAATGTGAGCGATTTTTTAATCAAACTGTTAGTCATAGACCTGACTCCAGATTCATAAAGAAAGGCCCAGTATCAGATGATTGGGTATAGTTACATTCCAAAATGAAATAAACTTTATTAAGTTTATAATAAATGTACACAAAAAATGGAAATTATGATTATGTTTTAAAACCTTACCATTCATTTATTTAAAGGATTTGCATAATTTGCATTGACCACTGTTCATACCTCTGATCTAAAGGAAGCTCAACCAAATTAACGGGCTTTCAATATTTTTAATAAATGCTAAAACATTTACATAAATGTATGTGTGCTTGAGTTTATGAGACAAGTAGTTAGGTTTTAATAAGAGTTAAATTTAGAAGAACATGAATGCTCAAGTACCCTGTAGTGCCTTGATTTACTTTACCGTATAGTACTTTGTGAAGGAGACATCTTGGGAAGGTAGGGATTTTACAGCAAGCATCTTGTACCAAGTTAATTGAAAAATATGCCTTTTACGGGGAAATCCACCACTGCCTTTTTCTAGACGGTTTTACAAATTACTGTAGTTATTAGTAATTATATGCAGTGAGATGGGAACGTGAGAACACCTTGCTCTGTAATCTGTGGAATAATTGTAGGTTGCAGTGGTGGGTAGAATATCATGTAATGTATGAAAATAATTGAAAATGTTAAAGGTAATATTATTAAAAAGAGAACAGTACAAATTGAGGTACACTTAACAAACGTGATACATTGGCCCAATGGAAAACTCCAACTGTTTTATTAAAGCAAGAAGCTATGAGTACTTCAACTGGAGAAATTGTAAAATCAACTTGGGAATCCTGCTGGAAATTTAAGAGACATGGCAGAAAATAAAATAGCCAACAGTCCCCATCATCATTGTAAAGTCCTGCAGAATATGTTGGATTCCATATTTGATAATAATAGTCAGGGCTGGATTAAGATCCTAATGAACCTGAAGCTGAAGCTTTTGGTAGGTCTATATCTGGAATCACATGAAATGAAAAGACTTTTATATAACTAGGCAGGTCAATAAATACAGCAGGGAAGATAAAAATATATAACTGGGAAGATATTTGGCTTTGTAAATCCATAGTAGGGCCACAGGCTGTAACTGCTGAAGTACCAATCCAGCTAGTGGGGCCTTCAAATCCTCAAACAAGCACGTGGGACCTCAGGTAACTAAATATTGAATGATTTATTTGGATTGCAGGGCCTCTCACAGCCTCAGTGGTCAACTTGACCTCCTTGACAGCTCACTCTTCTCGTTCTCTTCCTATCTCTCTCTTCACTCCTTCAGTGTCTCCTTCACTGGTGCCTCTTCTCCCCCAGTTCCTCTCTCAGTTGGTGTTCCTCAAGGCTCTGTTCTGGGTCCCCTACTCTTCTCGATCTATACTTGTCACGTTCCATGCTGGCATACCTGTCTTCCTGCCCTCTGTATTTGTATATTGTGTTTTTTCCCTTGTGTTTCTGTTGCTGCCAATTCCTGGGTGGCCTCCCAGGGGTTAATTGGTGTTCTGTGTGCTGCTCACCTGTTTACCTTGCCTTGATTCCCTGACTATATTAGAGCAATGTACCTATAGGACATTGCTGGTCATTTTTACTTTGCCTGGTCTCCTTGCGACTTGTGTCCTGAGAGCTCCTTGCTGTGTTCCTGTTATACTCCGTTTGTTCATCCTTGTTTAGTTTTTGCCTCTGTTATTTCTGTTCCAGTTTATGTCAGTTCCTTTTGTGTATTTAGTTCTGTCTATTGCTGTATTTTGTTTTGCTGTTTATGTTCCATTCTGATTCCCCGGTTACCGATTTTGGCTTGGCTGACTTCCCTTCTGGTTCCTATTCCTGTATCCTGTATGACGTACTCTCTCTGGTTATGACCTTTTGGCTTTCCTCTATATCAGTGGTCCCCAACCCAGGCCCTCAGGGCCCACTAACAGGCCAGGTTTGCCAGATATCTGAAGCACAGCACAGGTGTTATGATTTGCTGCTCAGTGATTGCAGGATTCAGTCTGCATTTCCCCAAGGTGATCTGCAAAATCTGGCCTGTTAGTGGGCCCTGAGGACCAGGGTTGGGGACCACTGCTCTATATGACTACTCTATAGTATTTTCCTTGTCTGTACCATTTCCAGATAACCCTGTCATCTGTATACAACAAAAGACTCTGTACGGCTTCAAGGTAATACTTTCCTTTAGATTAGATCCGGCTATCCTAAAGACCGGCCTTTCAGTGCAGGGAATCTTTGGTATTGCCGTACAGAGGTCTTTTGTTAACCCTGTGTTGCTTTCATCTGTGCTTGCAGTTTACTCTGCATCTCTGCATATAGGGGCTTCTCTCAGGAACCAGGGCCTCACCTTGCTGCGAGTTATATTCATAGGGATATATATACAGACCGACCACTTCCAAGGATCGGAGGGCAAGGATAGGGTGGTGCGTGCCTGGTGGTACTGCCACCGGGACAATACTGCCTCTCTTGGCAACCTCATCTCTACCTATGTATTCCAATATCATCTTTATACTGATGACACCCAAATCTACCTTTCCTCTCCCGATCTCTCTCTTACTGTGTTGAACCATGTTACTGCCTGCCTATCGGCTGTCTCCGACTGGATGACTTCCCTTTTCCTAAAGCTCTACCTCTCTAAAACTGAACTTCTCGTCTTCCCTCTCTCTATCCCGAGCTGCTCGCTTTCTATGGAACTCCCTTTCCCGTAACATTGGACTCTCACCATTCTCTCCAGTCTTTCAAGAAGTCTCTGAAAACAAATTACTTTAGAGAAGCCTAACGGATCACTCCATGATTCCCCCACTGTACATTTCTTGTGCCATCTTCACACTCAGCCCACATGCACCCTACTACTTCATGTACTCTACTTATCCTCGCCTAGTTTGTATCCACTCTCCTCTTAGAGTGTAAACTCTTGAACAGGGTTCTCTCTCCTACTGTTCTATGTGTTTATCTTGTATGTATATTTGTTATTCTGTCTCACATATTGTACAGTACTGCACATCTTATTAGCACTTTATAAATACTTGTAACTAACTTGTCCTCGGTTTTGAATTGAAAGGAAAAATGCTGAAGAAATCTCTTGTGAAATCATGGACCCGTAGTAGACTCAGGGTCAAGCATTTCTATTTCCCTTCAAAAAGAGCTTCAGCATTTAACAAGAAGCCTTGCATAAAATCTGTTACATCAGTTCCTGCAATGAAAAATTAAACATGCTATAAAATTGACAGAAATAAATTTAAGAATAGAAAACCATAAGTACCCGTCTGTCTGCCTGCGCCTTTGTCATTTTGGCTATCAAATATAGTAGAAATGTTCTGCCAGTATATTATGGAAATCTTTTTCTTTAATTCTTTCACTTCCAAAACTAAGTCAAATCGATTTTTGCATTCTAATACATCGAAAATCATTGATTAGCACATCAAAACCCAATTTTCACACCTTTTTAACCACTTGGCTGCTATGGACGCGCTCAGCTGAGCGCGTCCATGCACAGGAGTCAGCAATCCGCCGGATTCCGGCGGATTGCTGCGCCCCCCCCCCCGGTGCGGGCTGACATCTTGGATGTCAGCCCAGCACTCGGGACCCCGGCGGGGACATTAGATGTGATCACGGCGACGCAATGACATCTAATTCAGGCGCCCCCCCCCCGCATGTGTGCGGAGGAGGTGCCTGAAAGGGAGGGGGGGAGGTCCTTCGGACCTCTCTCCCTCCCGATCGCCGGGGAGCAGGGAGTTAATGCAGGCACCGCTTGGAAGGGCACAGCCTGCCCTTCCAAAACGGTGGCTGTCATTAACCCCTGGGGAGCCGGATCACGAATCAGCACTGAAAAGCGCTGGTTCGTGATCCTTTCCCGGAGCTGGCCAACATCTTGGATGTCGGCCAAGCCTCCGGGAACTCCCCCTGAGGACTCGCGTCATCGTGCATAGCACGATGATGCCAGTCCTGGAGTTAAACCCTAGCTGCCACCAATGGTGGAGAAAGGGGGTTCCAATGAACCCCCTATCTCCCGATCCGTGGCAGCTAGGGGTTAAAGTTTGGTACTGTTGGATCGGCCAGAGCATGGCCGTTCCAACGATACCAAACATGACTATGAAAAAAGTTTTTTTAAACAAAAGAAAAATATTTAAAAAAAATAAACAAGTTTTTTTGCTTTTTTTTGGTTTGTTAATGCAGGCAAAAATTGTTCCCATTTCAATTATATATGTGTAACAATGATGCTGCACTAACGATTTTTGTATGCGGTGCGTTTGTTAAAAATCGCGTAATTTTCCCCAAACAAAATGTAACGAGACCCCATCTCTAATTTTTTAACAAGCGCACCCCATACAAAATATAACCGCAATTGCTCGCATCTTAAAATGTGGAAAAAAAACACTTTACACGTTGTAAATTATTGAAAATTCATATTTTATTGCATTTTTTGTTATAATATACAGACAGGACATGACGTATACATATAATAATGACATATTATGAATCTGCCGAGTTTGACGGAAAGAACAATATATAATATGTCTGGGTCATATACTAAAATAAACCTTCAAAACACGTTTAAACAAGATGAGCGAAACAGGTAAAAATGAGCTCAGCACAGAGGCGGGAAATGCCTCAGCAGCGAAAGGGTTAAAGCACGATTAATGTGCCTCATGTGGAGAAACAAAATCAATTGTCTTATCTCTATGCAGTCACCCTGGAGAGAGGTAAAACTTGCTGCAAATAGCAGTCCCAATCCGCACTGTAACAAAAAGTTAAAATACATTACTGCTGCATTATAACAGCCAGGGAGAGGGCAGAATATTGAGAGAGCTCTGGGGCCACTCACTGCTTTACAAGGATAAGAGTCAGGGGATAATAATGACTGAAAATTCCTGTACAGTACAAATACAAGGTGCTACTGTAATTTTGATTCACAAGTATTATGTCCACATATAGATATTATTTTTATATTCTATTTGTATTATTTGGAAACTGCATTGCTAATTATCTCTTTATGATCACTACAAATCCCCCATAAGCAGGAGATCTCACAATTTTTTATTCTCTAACTTTATCCCATTTACTGTATATGACACAATGGCCATATCTGCCAGCGTGCTGATCATGCAGACCTCATGTCAAATTGTGTAAGATAAGGGACACCATCTAGAGTTCAGAATCTTTCATTCCAACAATATTCCTGTAATGAATAGATGGAAAATTAACAACGAGCAAATTTATATTTTTTTATTTTTTTTTACCATCTCGGAACAATAATTTCTGTGCAGATTTTCTATTTTACCCTCTATTTAATTGTTAACTTTGCATCCCGTGTCTCAAATAAATTATATGAAAAAAATTCAACAAATATCGCTTGGTAGTGAAGTGGTTAAATAAAGATAAATCAAGCTGCAATGTGACCATGTTTATTAAAGTGTCATTTTATTATTTTTTAAAAATGTTCCCCTTTCTGTTTAGTCAGGGGCTAATGTGCTGCTACAAGATGTGAATGGAAACATAGCTCTTGATTATGCCACTGAGGGCACAGAATCCAGCTGCATCCTTCTGACGTATTTCAAAGAAAACGGTATGTAGTGTAAAAAGTATTTAATCTCTTGAGTGTGTCTATTCGCTAACTAATTGGAAATAGAGCCATAAACCGTAATACATTAATAAATTTGTTTCGAGGTATCAGTTCTGTTGAAACACACTATATCAGTGATTGCTTAACCCATGAAACGGCATGCAATTATGTATTATACCTCCCAAAACACTTAGCCAGTTGGAATGACTACCAGCAGCTCATAATGGGAATTCATTTGCAAATATCTCCAGTGACGATGACAGTCATCGCTGAAGCTCATTATGAATACTAAATGAGCAGTGTAGAGTCGGTTAGATTCCAAGTGAATGGAGAGTCACACAGTTTAAGTCAAGGTTTTAATGGCTCATTTGCAATGTAATTACAGTTGGTCGTTATGACTTATTAATGTACTCGGGTAGATCTGAACATTGCTGTTGATTGTGAATATTGCATATCAAGTGATTATACTGCTACAAATATATACTGAAAAAAAAGTTGTTTAATAATTTTCTTATGGAAAAAACGTAAACGTAAAAATAAAGGTATTCATGCATAAGTAACCAATGGTTAGAACCAGTTATTATGATAAATCAAAGCAATAGCATTTATGAAAATCGTGTTAGTACCAACTGTGCTTTATTTTAACAAACCATTCTTTAGATGGGCAGTGGGGTTTTTTCTTGTAATTATTTAGAGCAAATTGAATAGATTACGTAGGATTTGTTTTTCTAGCTTGCCATTTGCCAAAGACATTAAAATGCTGTATGACCATTGCTTTTGCAACTAAATTTCCTATCCAACCTTCTGCATAGTGTATTCATCAAATGTAGCAGATAATGAAGATAACTCAGCCTTTGTGCATAAACCTGGGTAAACGTGAGTGCATTTCCAATGTTCTGTCAGTCATAACCAGCAGCTCCCCATGGGACTTGTTATACATACCAATGGCATTGAAGATTGTCTGACCATTGCATTGTGATAAAATGTACAACAGGGTTCAGTGCACATTCAATATGCTCTTTCAAGGCTACAGAAAATTAGACAACTCATAGAAAAAAATGAGGACCTGGTTGCATTATTTTGTCATATTGTACTATGTCGGCTTCAACATCAGACTAGTCCAAATTATTTTGCACCTGTGAGGCAAACATTCAGCAGTTTCACAGCTTCATGTTATACAACTAGCGTTAGATTATTTATGCTTTCAGGTCTTTTGCGATAGGAACCCATGGTGTGTGGCAGAGGCGTAGCAAATTCATGAGGTGTCTGGGGGCAAGTCCTCCCCTAGCGCCCCCCATGTTTTAGATTAAATGATTGGGGTTATTCAGAGAGAGGTGAAAATAGGGAGAATTGGCAGGAGAAGAGAAAAAACTAGACCAAATAGCCGATTTGGAAAGTGAGATAAATGGGAGAATTTTTCTGGTTTGGCTATTTCGACCTAGAATTTTCACTTCTCCAGTCATTCTCCTGGTTTTCCCCTCTCTCTGAATAACCCTGGATATGTAGTAACGCATAATGCCATCACTTTCAAATTTGCTCACAGTGTGGGAAATGAGAAGGTGAATTAGTGCATCGACATTGTTTGTGTTATAAGCGATTAATGCCACTGCCTTAGAACAGAGGGGGAAAAAGATGTTTTGCAATTGTTTTGTTTTGGGGTTTTTCCCACTTTTTTACTTCTCCACATTATATGGTCATGTTTGGTATCATCGGAAAGGCCAGACTCTATGCAGTCCAGTAACACTTCACTTGACTTTGTGGGGAGTACATTATGGTGAAGCAGCTGTTCAAAGGACCCCTACGCAGATTAAGTTTTGATGAAACCATGCATAATAATGCATTGCCCCATCCACTCCACACTTTCAGCTGCTGTGGGAAATGAGAAGGTGAGGTAATGCAGCAATATTATCCCACTTATTATTGAAAAATTTATAATACTGCCACTTTTGGAGAAAACAAAATATTTTTATTTATTTATTTTTACAGATTTTATATATATATATATATATATATATATATATATATATATATATATATAAATTATTTTAACATCTGAAAATTATGTCATCAGAGCTCTATTCATATTCACCATCCATAGACCAGCTATATGATGGGAACATTTTTATTTGAGAATGACATTTTTTTCCAGCAGCAAATGATTGGCTAACCAGATTAAATCAGACAATGGTGTTAACCACACCAAGTGGTTTACAGTGGTGGCTCATACATATGGGCAGAAGGAGCAGTGCCCCACCATTTTTGCAATAAAAAAATTAAACTATAAAATTTTATTGGCTTTTTGTGTCAATTAACATGTGCCTTACTGATAAAAAATGTGTTATAGCTTCCTGACCTCCTCAAATGTTGCTAGGCATAATAAAAAAAGATAAACTGATCCTTTGTCTTGGACAGAGTACAGGAATCTGAAATGGGCTATATGGGAGGTCTTTCTTATCATGGACCAAGTGTGCTGATTACTGAACTCTGGTGGGTGTCAAACAAACCGGACTAAAGCAAGCTTGTCTGAGGCTTTAATGGAGATCTTGTCTGTCACACATATTGGTTGCCTGCCTTAACCCCTTAATGACAGAAGATGCACAGAAGGATTTGCTTTAATGTGCTGTGACATAGTGCATGGATGGGTCTGCATAGTCCCTGTATTTTAGTTTTAAAGGTGTAGGCATTAACCCCAATGAGGGAATGTGATTTTGTGTTACTGCTGGTGTCCCTGCAATTAAGGGATTAAATAGCTCCCTCTTGAGTGCTGTTACTGCTCCTGAGATGGGAGAGGAATGATGAACCACAGGTTGGTCTGAATGTTCTGTTTTATTTAATTTCTGTGACGCTGAAATAAAACATGGAATACTTCACCGTGGAAAAAAAACTGTCATAATTTACCCTAGAGGACCACGCTATAGTGCCCCCTGTGATATATGGTGGAGGATACGGGCAATTGGCGCAGAAGAGGTCTGTGGTCATGGAAGTTTGGAAAAGTGCCTGGTGGTTTCCTTGTGAACTGCTGAGAGCCTAATCAGCAAGCTGCTGTTGCAAAGAAAAAAAAGTGTGTGCCTATGTGTTAACCAGAAGGCCTGTGGAAGCTTTGTTTTCCCTCATTTGGAAGTTATGATGGAGAACCTGGTGAAAGCTTTGATGCAGGCAACTGCTGCACAAAAGGAGTCAAATTATATATTGGCTGCACAAGTTGAATCTGTGAGGATAGCTCAGCAAGAAAAAGAGCGGTCCTTACTAACATATTGCAGCAAGTCCTATTGCCCTCTGGAGTGAGCTCTGTGGATTGTGGGCAATGTAGTCAAGCACCTGATTACTTGCATGAACTGACTGAGGCAAATAATGTGGAGACTGATCTGGGAAAACCTGCAAGGACCCAGATGAATGAGCTGCAGACATGTGTGCAGAAAGAGATTGATTCTTTCAAAATAATGGAGAAGTTGGTTGTGGGCAAATTTATTAGAGATGTGCCAACAGAGGTGCGACAGTGGGTCAGCCAAGGGGACCCAATGGATACAGAAGAGATGAGAGATGTGGCTGCTGATGAGTTGCAGAACAATGAGCTGGAGCCTAAGCTTACAACTCCTAATGGCTATGTGAATGTTAAAGGACAAAGCCCTGTACCCAGCATCGGCCATAATGACACTGGTGGTACTGCTCAGGAGTGTCCTCAGGGTGATGAGTCCATTCAGTATAAAATGGAAACCAGAACCCTTCTTAAGACTGTGGTAACCAGCTCAGAACTGTGTGACATAACAAGTGCTGTTTTTGTTAACCGCTTGAGGACTGAAAGTGTTCAAGCACTAGTTCATTTGGGGAGTGAAGCCACCTTGGGAAAGAGTGCTCTGCTTCAGCCAAAAAAGCTGGATTTTGGGGAAATGTTTAATATTGCATGCATACATGGGGTCTCCCACTACTACCCCAGAGTGGAAGTACATATGCTTGCAGAGAATGTGAAATGTGATGTGGGTGTAGTACCTGTGTTAATTTCTGATATAGTGATCGTGCGAGACCACCCCAAGGTTTGTCAGCTATGAGAGAACTCCACTTGGCCTGTAGCCAGGGAGTATGGGCAAGTACTTGTTGACACAGTCAATTCTGGCAAACCGTGGTTTCTCTATTTTAAAGTGAAACATCAATGGTTTCACAGAGAAGAGATGGAACTGTCACTGGTTACACTGTCACATAGGACACACTGTCTGTGGTCTGAGGCTGCTCGCCCCATGGGTCTGAGCTGGGGGGAGGGATATGTGACATAGTACATGGATGCGTCTGCGTAGTCCCTGTATTTTTGTTTTAAAGGTGTAGGCACCATTCCCAGGAGGGAATGTGGTTTTGTGTTGCTGCAGATGTCCCTGCAATTAAGGGATTAAATAGCTCCTGCTTGAGGGAGGGCACCCGATTAGGATTCCCACACAGGGGAAAGGTTAGGGGCTATATTACAAAGTTGGTGCTAACTTAACCAGAGCTGTTGTAAACTTACCAGAGCCATTATAGCCTATGGAGCTGTTAAGTTAACAATAGCTCTGGTTAAGTTAGCACCAACTTTGTAATATAGCCCTAGAATGGGCACCGAATGAGAATGACACACACACAGGGGAAGGCACTAGAGAGACAAAGAGACTGATAAGCACAGGGTGCTACTGCTGCTCCTGAGATGGGAGAGGAATGTTGAACCAAAGGTTGGTCTGAATGTTCTATTTTATTTGATTTCTGTGACGCTGAAATAAAACATGAAATACTTCACTGTGGAAAGAGACTGTGTGCGTCATAATTTGCCCTAGAGGGCCGCACTAAGCACCGCCCCTGTGACAGTGCCTCCCCTCGACTTCCTTCTATGGGGTTATGTTAAAGATATCGTGTATCGAACAAAGGTACGGGACATCACTAATCTAAAGCAGAGGATCACTGATGCCATTGCCACCATTGATGAGGGTTTGCTACAGCGAACATTTCAAGAAATCGAGTACCGTCTTGATGTGCTTTGTGCAACTAATGGTGCCCATATAGAGATGTATTAAATGAGGCAAAAAAAACTTAAATATATACGTCTCATTTTGTAATAATTTTCACTTATCTGTCTTTTCATTTGTCTTTGTAATAAAGTTTTGAAATTGTACAGAGACTTTATGTTCACCCTGTATAATAAGAGTGAACACACATATAAAGGACTATGTCCTTGGCATCTGTCAACGCTATTTCATAAAAATTGATGAGTGTCATGAAATTGTCCTGAGATATCAGTCAGCTATATTTCCATAGATACAATAATCCTTATGGAACAAATATAAAGCATTCCACGGAACAATATTATTCAATTTCTTACAAAATCCTATACCTGCATTGCTTGTCTGGCTTATTTAACATCAGTAGCATACTGCTGTGCTGAGAGGGAAATTCCATTTTCACATAAAATCTTTTAGGGCCAGATCATCATGATTGAATTATTCTGTGTTCCTCCTTAAAGGGATAAGTAACAAGACCACAAATAATGTGTCAAGTATAATCTGTCTTAATAGGATCCATTTAACTGCAGCATTGAACCACAATCATATTTTTTCACATAAGATGCCTCTGACAGATACAGTTGATTTACAATAGATGCTGGTACAGGGCTTTCCTAAATCTATAAAAGTAAAGTCATTTATCTGAAAATGACTTAATGACATTTTCTAGCATGCACCAACCCATATGTTATCAGAAATAAAAAAAGGATATTTTTTTATGTGGTGAGATTGTAAGCTTTAAAGCATGTTCCTGTATTGTTTTACTCTATAGCTATTATTCACAAAGCTGTGAATTGGTGTAAAATTGCAAGGCAATTGTAAATGTTAGAATAAAACTGACAAACTGAAGAAATTCAAGGGATTTGCATCACAAGAGGGAGGCCAGGGGTTGTTCCACAAGGGCTACCAGAGCTAGGTCAGGAGGTGGATCACATTTATGTGTTTTTACCTCATTCTGCCTCTATAAACTCTTAACACTGAGGTGCTTCAGCTGCTCAGGAGTTGTTTGAGGATAGCTCGCATTGTGTTACTATGGAGTTTGCAGGCATCAGCTTTTCCAGACAGGCAGAATGGAAAATGGAAAGGAAAAAGGGAGGGGAAAAGTTGTATGAGAAAAAAACAGCACTTCATGTAAACAACAATTCTAACAACACACACCTAGCCTCATACATGCACAACTGAACACACAACAGCTGCCATACAGCTTCTGCTAACTCTTGCCTCACTCGCCCAATACCTATGCACACGCTATTTCCTGCCACGCTCAGCCAGCCCCTATACATACTCTTATAAGCCATGCTAAACTCCGCCATTCCAGGTTTATTCGAACCTGGAGGTCTTTATCAAGGTCAGCTATACAGATGGCACCAAGTGGAATTCTCCAGATATCCCCATTCATAGTTTCCATACAGTGGTAATTGAACGTGTACCACTATTCACCAAGGCATGCATTTGTCTTGCGATCAAAGCTTGGCACTTTGGAGTTAACATTGTAGCCAGTTTTATGTGGACTTTTATGTTTTCTGCAATTTTTTCGTTTGTGCGCCTTATTTGATTTTCTTTCACCTTTAGTTGCCCAATATCATTTTGTGATTTTTGACTCTGACTTCATGTTGGGGGTTTATTCTTGGCTCTGTCTTCACACTTTCGATGCTTAATGAAGCTACATCATTATTATTTTATTATTATCCTTTATTTATATAGCGCCACATATTCCGCAGAGCTTTACAAGTTCAGTGCACAAGGTATTGATACATTAGAATACCACACATGGATGATATGACCTGATTCAGGGGGATCCTGTTCCCAAGGGAACTTACAATCTATGAGATGTACAAGTATTTTGTGAGGTAGGCACATCCATATCTTTAGGTGTCTTGCCCAAGGACACTTGCTGGTAGCGTCTTCTGAGTGGAATCAAGTTGTCTTTCCATGATTGTAGCGATGATCAGCGACCTGGTGGTTAGGATGAACCCGCTTCTCGTAAAGTCGAGACTTCTCCACAGTTGTACCGGAGGTATGTGCCGAACGGGACCTTGACTTGCTTCTCCACGGTCGAAGGGTAGAGATGTTACCACTGGACTCCACAACCAATATTGTGTGGTAGGCAGGTGTGTCCCGTTAGGTGTCTTGCCCAATGACACTTACTGGAGGTGCTCTGGCCGGGATTTGAACCTGTGACTCCACAGTTATAGAGCAGTGATGTTACCTTTACTCCATCATTGAGTCAATGGTCATATTCCATATTTGCCAGTTTAAAACTTGCATTACCTTGTAAACTGAAACTGTAATTTCGAGATTTTCCTTGATTGTGCCTTCACCTGCAAATACTTGTATGGATGAGGGATGGTATAGCATAGTGTTTTCTATCATATTTGCTTGTAACTATTGTATTATATCTTTATTTTTAAATTGTGTAAATATCTATTTTTCACTGTAAATTCTTGTGACTTCAGCAGCAGAAAACATTATAGCTTTAATGACAGGTTCATATAAAATTGTATACATATTAATTTTAATATTTATAATGTTATAGGGATTGACCTATCCACTTTGTATCAAATGAGGAATCAAAGAGCAAAGGTTATGTTATCTGATGTTAAACAGCTCACAGCTACTGGTGGAAGTGTTAATGAAAAGAATGATGAAGGAGTTTCTCTGGTATGTACATCTTGATATTAAATGTTGATTTTTCAGGTTGGAGAATAGCATCTAATTTCCTAAATCCATATTTTTACGGACACATTTTGATCTTTTTCAGTGTTTCATCAAAAGGTTATTTTAGGGCTACTCTTGTGTTAACTAATCCAATGGCACACCTCTAAACATCATGTGTTGTAGTGGAGTTTGTAAGTTTAACAGTGCTTTGGGTGAGTCTTTTAAAAATTAGGTTAGCCATATGTTAAAATCATAGATATTTTAGAGATGCGACGGAATGGTGACACAATGCTGTAGATATTGTGGAAATGCTTAAAATGGTCGATTTGTGGACTCAGTTACCTTAAACAACCTCATGGGATTTCCATGAGGACATCCCACCATCACCTGAAATTTTTCTTATGGACATTACTTCCTTCAGTCTCTCTAAGCTTCAACTTACAAAGTTACACCATTTGTCCTCTGCTAATCTTTAGTCCTTAGCCATGCATTGGAAGGCTTCTCTTGTCTCTACTGCTATAGATATCAAACTGCTCCTCTCTGATTATCAAATGTATGATAACCCAAAGGATTTTTTGTCATATTATCTACACCTAAACACCATCACTGGTCTCTATGGGATACATATATCATGTTGTAACTATTATCCTTACACTGACTGTACTTCTATGTGATATCTGTTCTACATTACCCCTTTACTGAGTGACACACTCGGCTTCATTTCAATGTCATTTGAATTCCTCAAATACCCGAAAACATGTATGTTGGATTCTCAACCGTATATTCATTGTACTGCAAATACCTATATACAGCTCTGAAAAATTTGGATTTTTTCCTGATTTTCTCTTGTAACCCTCACCCTTCCTCACTTATTTCTTTTTAGTACCCCTCCATTCATTAACTTTCAATAAAAAAACTAACAAATTAAAATGACATGATAATATCTTACATTATTTTGTAATATTACATCTGTATTTTATACAGCTCCATATAAGCTGTGCGTATGGCTTTAAGGATGTGGCCCATCAACTCCTTGAACATGGTGCTGACCCAGATGCAGTTGATAACCAGTACTGGACCTCACTCCATTTGGCTGCAAAATATGGTCAGGTAAATAGTATATTTAATCCTGTCCTGCTTTTTCCTTTATGAAATTACTATTTGTACTGCAGTCTAGGTTTGGAGCATTCATTTTATGAATCAATGACGTAAGACAATCAGGGTAATTCAAAGAGAATCGAAAAGTCACCGCACGTTCGGTGACTTTTCGTTCTCTTCAATTCGGTGCAAATCGGCTTTCCCATTTCGGCCACCCTACAGTGTATTCAGCAAGCGCCACAGGGCTGTCGAAGTGCAGGGAAAAGCTGCCGAAAACCCAGCGTAAACCTGGCGAAAACCCGGCGAATGCACACCGAAAACCCACAAAAACATCTGGATTAACCCGTCGAAGACGCCGGAAAAAGCCGAGCAGGAGCCGATCACACGCAGCAAAGCCGCCGGAAAAAGCCGAGACCGCAGAAGAAGGCAGTGAATAAATTAGGAAAACAGTTTGCTTGAATGATTGAAAAGTGGAACGCTGTTTGCAAAGAAACTACTGAGCGAAAATGTCTGAAATTGACATATGAGATCCAATGAATGATAATAAAAAGGGCTGTCACAAAAAAATTAAGTAAAGTTAAAAAAAAAAAAAATCTGACCTTTTAAAAAAAAAAGAAAACCCAGAAAAATGCTTAAAATATCCTTAAAAAAAATCGATAAATAAAGAGACTCTTTACTGCAGAATTTTATAATGAACGGTTTTTTTTAGATATTTAATTAAAACGGGACTATTTTTAACATTGAAGCCTATGGGATTCGCCTGAATAAACCTGTCGAATAAAACCACCAAATGGCAGGGCATTAGGGGAACCTTTCACTGCTGGTTTGTGTTCTCTGAATAGCCGAAGCAGTGCTTTTTCATGGGGATTTCACTGCCCTCGAACAGGCACTGAACAGGCACCGCATGTGCAGGCAATTCGCCAGGATTTGGCGAATTGCCTGCTCTCTGGATAGCTGAATGGCCAAGAAAGATAGCCGAACGCTTATTTTCAGCATTTGGTTACCTTTCTTCAGCCATTCGGATCTCTTTGAATAACCCTGAATGTGATGTAATGTCTGAATAAGGGTGTTATTTAGCAAACACTTTTGTAATAGCGACAAACGCCAGCGTTCCACAAAAGAGGTATCCAAACAGCAGCAAGGGAAACTTCACAGTGAACAACGGAATACGCCAGTGTTTGCTAAATATCCACCATAAAATGTAATAGTAACATAGAAAATTACCAAAAATTATGTTTAAATAAAGATGTGAGTGTGATATATTTCTGAGTTCTTCACTCTTGCATTCATGTCCCACAAAAAACAAAAATATCTTGTTTATATCCTGTCACGTTGATGGGTCTTAAGTGACTGTTTACAAGAATTGTGCTGCATTTTGCTTTGAGACATTGAGCTTGTTAGATCTTTAACATAAATTTTTAATATTTTTTTTATTTTTTCTCTAGAAAGAAACTAGAACTAAGGTGGTTATTCAGAGAGCACTGAAATGTCTCGTTCCCGCACTTCGGGGAATCAAATTTCCCCAACCTGCAGTGAATCAGCATTCACTGCAGGGTCCCCAAAGTGCAGGGAACCCGCCGCAAACCTGTCACCCGCCGCCGCCATCCTGCAAACACCCGGCGCAAACCTGTCGAACATTCGCCTCAAACCCGCTGCTAAATCGCAAATATGATTGAAAGTGTCAAAATGTAAACGCTGTTTGCAAAAAAACTACTGAACAAAAACACCTGGAATTTACGTATAAGGTCCTATGAATGATAATAAAAACGTCTGTTAGAAAAAAGAAAAGACGCTTTAAAAAAATCCTGAAAAATACCTAAAAGATCCTAAAAAAATCAATAAATAAATAAGAGACTTTTTACTGCAGAATGAAATAATAAACGGTTTATTAGATATTGAGTTAAAACTGGAATATTTTTAACATTGAATCCTATGGGATTCTCCTGAATAAACCTGTCGAATGAAACCACCGAACAGCAGGGCATTTCGGCAACTTTTCAATGCTGTTCGGTGTTCTCTGAATGGATTAACTATTGCTTCTCTATAGGGGATTTCACCGCCGTTGATCAGGCACCATTTTTGCTGGCAATTCTCCAAAATTTTGCCAACTGCCTGCTTTCTGAATAGCCGAATGGCCCCGAAATGTCACCGTACAGGTAAATTCATTGTTCGGTGACATTTCGGGCCAGATCAGCTCTCTCTGAATAACCTCTTAAGTTTCTGTGTTATAAGTTGGTATGCTAGCGATATTTTAATAAAATATTAATTAGCACAAAAATAACTGATTTCTTGCCATGCCACAAAAAATGGTTGATAGCATTATTAGCACCTCTTTGTACCTGCAACCCTCACTCACTCTTGCCTTTATGACTTTTTCCTATCTGTGGAATTCCCTCCCTCTCAACATTTGTCATTCAGCGTGACTCCAGCTTTTCAAGCGCTCTTTTGAAGCACATTACTTCAGCACACCTATCCATAATCCCCCATTGTACCTTTCCTGATATCTCCCACACAGCCTCCATACATCCCATTTTTATCTCATGCTCTACTATTTCCCCTCACCTTTGTATGTCACCCCTATCCTCTTAGATTGTAAGCTCTTGAGCAGAGTCCTCTTTTTCCCATCGTTCATATGTCATACTTATTTGGTAATTTTATGTTTGTTTTGTCTTACCCATTGTACAGCGCTGTGGAATAAGTTGAAACTTCATAAATAATTGTACTTGTGTAACAGAGCTGAATATGTTTTGATTTTTCCTTTTATTTTATCTGCAGACAAGTCTTGTAAAAATTCTCTTGATACATCATGCAAATCCCAGCATTCTAAACTGCAATGGAGATAAACCCTCAGGTGGGTAGCTACATTTGCATAACATTCAAAAAATGATATTAAATATATGCATGTTCAGATGTAAATACACACTAAACATACACATACTGTATATTCAGTCCTAACCAATGTTTTTTCATGGACTAATATATTCACTAGACGCGGTAACAACAAGAGAGGCAGATGGTTCTCTCTACCTCGCTAATTGCAGAAAGAGAGAGAATGTGTGTAAACATATACTGGTTAATGTGCAGAAACCCTTTGCACCCGTATAAAATATGTTTTTTATATTGGACTTGGAGTGAGAAATTACACCAAACTCCATCCAGAATATAGTGTCCTGTTTTCATTCTAAGTAACATGCAAGATGAAATGGAAAGAGTATAATAGGTTGTTGTTTTTTTAAAATTATTTTTGATTGACGCATATTACTATAACAGTACTATATGAACCATAAGTGGCTGTCAAAGTGATGAACGGGGTTGTCCAGCCCTTATCAGGAATTCTGAACTCTGGAAAATGGTGAAATTCAAAATTTTCACCATGTTCCGAATTTCAGAATTACTCACCTCCCTGGTGCTCTGGGCAGGTCCTGCTGCTCGCCATTGCTCCATCTGATGCATTCAACAGAGCGAGGAACATTAGACAACAAATATGTAACTGGCGGCGCAATGACAGTCGCTGTAGGATCTTCTGGTGGTTCTCTTATATAATGCCGTCCACATATGTTATTAAAAACAAAGAAAATACAATAGTGTAGACGAAATGTAATAGTGGATACAGTAAATATTATGTTATTCCCACTCACAAAAGGAGAGCCCCAACACTGGCTCTGAGCGGGTCAGCACATGTGGTCATTGGTTCTCTTCTGAAGGAGGTGACCTACAACCTTCAGTGATGATGGTTCACTTCCGATGTCAGTGCATAAAGAAACATGTGGAAAGAAGAGAAACTCCCTTGCGTAGGTCTATTTGAACACACGGTAAAGTACTGATGAAGGAATTACACTCACGTGTGTTGGAGCTTAAAGCCAAGCTCTGGGATCAATCGCCAGTGGACTTATTTAAGGTAAAGCCCATAGAAACCTCTTTACTCAGCAAAACACCAGGGACTGATGCAAAGAAAATTTAATTGGACATAAAAACAAAATAAAATGAATAAAATATAAAACTGGCACAGCCAGTATACCCAGACGCGTTTCGCCACACAGTGTGGCTTCCTCAGTCGGTTTACAGGTAACAGTGTGAATCACAATATATATACTCTAAATTACAATTCTAATTGTCCCCAGGTGTAATTTGCTGAATAGGCGTGCGTTTCACGCCTCGAATTGACAAGATGTGAGTTCCTCCGTGGGTCCGCCATCTTGCGCCTGCGCATTAGCGATGTTTGCGTTCCAGAATGGATATTCGCCATTTTGCGCATGCGTGTTGTTAGTCTTCCCCTTCCGATCGGCGTATGGCAATCTGAATCATCTCCTTAGTCTCTGGCAAGCAAAAAAGGAGGCTGGTGGCTAAGATGTAATTGGGACTGGCTTTCTATATCCCCTAAGGCTCTAAATCATGCCCTTCATGAATCAATCGATGATACTAGCATACATCACAATGGGCAAGTTAGTTAATACATAAGCAGCCCTCTTTGAAGATACGAGACCTCTTACGTTCCACATTTTAGGATTTTTTTGGGAAATGAACAATAATAATGGGGTGAACAATATGTCCCTCCTAACAAGTGTTGTGAACTACTCATACAACGTAAAAAATAACTACCGAATAGTACACTTATGTCATGATAGGTGTATGATGTGTATGATGTGGATACCCAGTATGTTCTGGTCTATGTCATAGCAGATAAATACTATGCAAAAATGATAACATAAATAAAGTGCATATACGCAAATGTGTTATACAATTCCACAATATGCTGATTTGCAATATGTGTGGTGGATTCTATCATATCTATTTAATTCCTCATGGGAATTGTATGCCATCCTATGAATGTAATGATATGGCTCGGTGTATCTATTGTGTGAATCAAATAAACATCTAAATTAGTATGAAACCTGATTTTATATTTATCTTGTAAGTGTACGGTACTAATTCCCTATATAGATGATGATAATAATCGATAAAGTGATCGACTATAGTGTGAAAAATATTCCACCTAAGTGGGTGAAAGGCTGACATAACCTAGCTATAGTGATAATACCCAGCGTAAATGAGCAGTGTAACCTAAGTATGGTGATATATGGCTAATAATAGAATAACCATACGCCAGTGAAATGGCTGAAGTTAATTCAAAATATATAATAGTGTTCATTCTATTGAATGTGTAACATAAATCCTGTAGTTCCCAAATGTGGAATCAAAGGGGCCCCTAATATTCTAAAGAAAGTGTATGACTTCAAAGTCATCGTTTAGTCCATTAGGAACCATAGTACCATGTTCAAAGATATGTCTCATTTCAGCCTTTCCTAGTTTGTTGAGTAGATTTTCTTCAATCTCTACTTTTTTTATCTGTTCTAATGCCCAAAATTTAACCCCAACGGGAGAGCTGTTATGATGTATTTTACAATGTAAGGAAACTGAGTGCTTTTCGTAGCTGTTTCTAATATTCCTAGCATGTTCTGCTATCCTCACATTGAGGGCTCTTTTGGTGCGCCCTATATAGCCTAATCCGCAGGGACACTCTAGCATATAAATAACGTTTTTAGAACAACAATTGAGAATCCCTTTGATCTTGACCTGTTTATGGTATTTATGATTAGTGTATGAGCCCATATAGCTTTTCTTATTAGAGGTAGACCTACAGGCCAAACACGTCCCGCATTGATAGAAGCCCTCTTTTAACCCAAAATGATTGGTGTTGCTACCCTCTTTCTTCTTGGGTCTACTGCGTACTATATTGGATTTAATGTTATTGGTCCCCCTAAAGACTATTTTAGGGGTAGGCCCTATCACACCCACGAGGTCCACATCATTTTTAAGTACTGACCAATGTTTTTTTAGAATCCTCTTTATCTTATCCGCTTTGCTGTTATAATCACAGATAAAAAGAACCTCATTAGCTCCTTTATTTCTAGGTTTATAATCAAGGTATTTGTCCCTATCCGTCTGTGATAATTCCAGAATTATGTTGTCCAGCTCCGCATTGTCATACCCTTTGTCTACAAAATCCTGCTTAAGGGACAGAGCCTGCTTTTTGTAAATATCATGATCGGAACAGTTCCTCCTGAGTCTCATGAATTGCCCTTTGTAAATTGTAATTTAGAGTATATATATTGTGATTCACACTTTTACCTGTAAACCGACTGAGGAAGCCACACTGTGTGGCGAAACGCGTCTGGGTATACTGGCTGTGCCAGTTTTATATTTTATTCATTTTATTTTTGTTTTTATGTCCAATTAAATTTTCTTTGCATCAGTCCCTGGTGTTTTGCTGAGTAAAGAGGTTTCTATGGGCTTTACCTTAAATAAGTCCACTGGCGATTGATCCCAGAGCTTGGCTTTAAGCTCCAACACACGTGAGTGTAATTCCTTCATCAGTACTTTACCGTGTGTTCAAATAGACCTACGCAAGGGAGTTTCTCTTCTTTCCACATGTTTCTTTATGCACTGACATCGGAAGTGAACCATCATCACTGAAGGTTGTAGGTCACCTCCTTCAGAAGAGAACCAATGACCACATGTGCTGACCCGCTCAGAGCCAGTGTTGGGGCTCTCCTTTTGTGAGTGGAATAACATAATATTTACTGTATCCACTATTACATTTCGTCTACACTATTGTATTTTCTTTGTTTTTCATAACATATGTGGACGGCATTATATAAGAGAACCACCAGAAGATCCTACAGCGACTGTCATCGCGCCGCCAGTTACGTATTTGTTGTCTATTGTTCACTGGTTTGGGGGAAACTACTGATTGCTGGCTGGCTTTGGAGATTCGGTGGCGGCACAGGCGGGGGCGCCTACCACTTTGGTTGTAGAGCGAGGAACATGTTAGGAGACTCTGAGCAACCCCAGCTAGTGATATACTGCAAAATGACATGCTGGCTCTGGGCATCATAGCCCTTGAAAAAGGCTGTGCTCATCTTCAAGCTCGTGTACATGCTGGCTCTACAACATAGAGTGGATCGTGGCTCTCCTGCCGCATTCCTCTTCCCCTCTGACATCAGAGTCTCCTGTGATCCGAAATCCAGAATTCTCAGGTGCTGAGTTTACCAGATAAGGCTAGGGTCAAACGAACGCATTATTCGCAGAGACCATCAAAAAGTGCGTCCGAACGCATTGACGTATTTTTTCACGGAATGCGCAAAAACGGTCATACGATGCGCATTTTCGTGCGTGATTTTTTACGGATCGCCAATAAAACACTTTTTGCGTCTGGACGTTATGTAGGCTGGACATTAGCAGCGTCTGACATCTCCTAATCACGCAAACAGGCCGCTAGCAGACGCAGCGCACTCTGTACGTCAGTACTAGCGGTTCTGCGTTCTCGAAAAAATGCGTTAATTTTCCACTTGCATTGCGTGGCTGGACTTTCGTGCGGCCGTACTTTGTATATTGCCCATCATTGCCTGTCATTTGCTGCTACTGTGGCCGTGATTTAAGTTCGCCTAAACGCACGTTAAAAATGCATTAGTCTGACCCCAGCCTTAGTGTGCTCTGCCTGTATGTAGTAACTAACTACTGATACACAAACTACAGTACTGTGGTGTATGTATGAAAAGAATTTAACTTCATAATGATATTTATTCATACTCTTAGTGAAAAGTGAAATGTGAAAGTATTCTGGTACAACACCTTCTAAAGAATAAACTGGATGATTAGATAGATAGATAGCTGCAGGGCTGGATTTGAATCTCGGGAGCCTGTAGGCACAGAAATGAGGAGCGCCCCTGCCCCCCACCCCCTTCAACAAAAATTTTGCCAAAATAACTTTTCGTTTCGGGGCAAACTAAAAATTAATAATAAAAAGAACATTTAAAAAACTGAAAAACAGTTTCTCTCTGCGCTCAAATAAAAAGAAGGGGCAGAATCTGTTGCCTTAGTTTAGTTAGTGCAGTGGCATTGTTTGTTTTATATGTAAAAGCATATATTGCTTCTACCGTAGACCAGAGAAAAAAAATTCATTTTTGCATTTACTTTTTTTTAAATTTTATTTTTGCACATTACATGGTCATGTTTGGAATCATTGTAAAGACCAGACTCCGACCTTTCCAATGACACCTTGCTTAACCTTGTACAGTATATAATTCAGAGATGCAGGTTCCGAAGTCCCCCTGTCTCTCCACACTACAGTGCCACGGTCTAGGTTGTCGATGAAACGATGCAATGCTTCATCAGCTCCACACTTGCTGGCAGTGTGGGAAATGAGAAGGGGAGTTAGCACAGCAACACTGTCCACTTTATAATTGTAAACTAAATAATAGTGCTGCGTTAGAAAGAAAAGATAAAAATATTATTTTATTTGTTATTTTATTTTTACGTAAATCTAACCTGGTTATTGTTGGTATCACTGGAAAAGCCATAATCTGGCCTTTCTAATGATACCCCATATGTCCCTCTAGCTCTTATGGCTCAAGAGATACAGTGGTCTAAATGATTGTAAATTGTAAAAAAAAGGTTTTTGTTTTACAGAGCAAGGTGCCCATTGTGGCAGGTGCCTGTAGTCACTTGCCTACTCTGCCAAGTTATAAATCCGGCCCTGGATAGGTAGATAGATAGATACACTATATTGCCAAAAGTATTCGCTCACCTGCCTTGACTCGCATATGAATTTAAGTGACATCCCATTCCTAATCCATAGGTTTCAATATGACGTCAGTCCACCCTTTGCAGCTATTACAGCTTCAACTCTTCTGGGAAGGCTGTCCACAAGGTTTAGGAGTGTGTTTATGGGAATTTTTGACCATTCTTCCAGATGCGCATTTGTGAGGTCACACATTGATGTTGGACGAGAAGGCCTGGCTCTCAGTCTCCACTCTAATTCATCCCAAAGGTGCTCTATCGGGTTGAGGTGAGGACTCTGTGCAGGCCAGTCAAGTTCATCCACACCAGACTCTGTCATCCATGTCTTGATGGACCTTGCTTTGTGCACTGGTGCACAGTCATGTTGGAAGAGCAAGGGGCCAGCTCCAAACTGTTCCCACAAAGTTGGGAACATGGAATTGTCCAAAATGTCTTGGTATGCTGAAGCATTCAGAGTTCCTTTCACTGGAACTAAGGGGCCAAGCCCAGCACCTGAAAAATAACCCCACACCATAATCCCCACTCCACCAAACTTTACACTTGGCACAATGCAGTCAGACTAGTACCGTTATCCTGGCAACCGCCAAACCCAGACTTGTCCATCAGATTGCCAGATAGAGAAGCGCGATTCGTCACTCCAGAGAATGCGTCTCCACTGCTCTAGAGTCCAGTGGTGGCGTGCCTTACACACTGCATCCAACGCTTTGCATTGCACTTGGTGATGTATGGCTTGGATGCAGCTGTTTGGCCATGGAAACCCATTCCATGAAGCTCTCTGCGCACTGTTCTTGAGCTAATCTGAAGGCCACATGACGTTTGGAGGTCTTTATCGATTGACTCTGCAGAAAGTTGGCGACCTCTTCACACTATGCGCCTCAGCATCCGCTGACCCCGCTCCATCAGTTTACGTGGCCTACCACTTCGTGGCTGAGTTGTTGTTGTTCCCAAACACTTCCACGTTCTTATAATACAGCTGACAGTTGACTGTGGAATATTTAGGATCGAGGAAATTTCACGACTGGATTTGTTGCACAGGTGGCATTCTTTCACAGTTCCACGCTGGAATTCACTGAGCTCCTGAGAGCAACCCATTCTTTCACAAATGTTTGTAAAAACAGTCTGCAGGCCTAGGCGCTTGATTTTATACACCTGTGGACATGGAAGTGATTGGAACACCTGATTCTGATTTTTTGGATGGGTGAGCGAATACTTTTGGCAATATAGTGTAGATAGATAGATCTGATTTTCTATTCTTAAACACATTTACGCTAAGTGGTGTTATAATATATTTTATTCTTTTCATTGTAGACATTGCTGCAACAGATTTTGTTCAAGACATGTTATTGGAAGCTGAGGCTCTTTGTGAAGGGAAAAAGAAAAGTCTGACCTGTTTATCGACAGTGTTCCAAGAGGAGCCAAATGAAGAAGTCCTGCATGATGGTCCTGTGCTTGCTAATAAATTGTAAGTTATTATATTGATTAAATGAAACAGAAACTATTTTAAAATCTAGAATACCACACATAGAGGAAAGCATTGGTTGCATTTTACGGCCAGAATAAGGTATTCTTATACAGGGAGGATATTTTGTATTAAGACCCCGTTCACGCTGTGCGAATTGAAAATCGCGCGACTTTCCGCGCAATTTTCATATTCGCGACATGGTGCGATAATGTCGCGTGACATCACTGTTTTGTGCGATTTTTGCAAAGCACCACCAATACAAATCGCAAAATCGCAGTTAGCAAATCGTAAAAAAGGGTCATGCATCTGCGACATGCGACCTGCGACATCGTGCGGCAAGATGTGAACAGCTCCATTGAAATGCATTGGAGAAGCTACACAGTGCGACATCGCGCGGATTTTGCTGCGACGTTGCGATAAATCGCACAGTGTGAACAGGGCCTAAGACGTTAACCGGATATGGAAAAAATATGTTTAATGCGCCCACAGATGAATAGTGTTAAGTAGGGTTGCACCGATACCGATACTAGTATCGGTATCGGGGCCGATACTGGGTACTGCAGGAGTACTTGGTACTCGTGCAGTACCCCCCGATATTTTTCCCGATACCGGAAGCCGGCATTGAGCCGGCTTGCCGGCATCCGAGGGGCTGCGGCGGCTGTCCGAATGCTCTATCGGCATTCGGACAGCCGCCCCTGGAGCTGCTCACACAATACTTACCTTCCTGGGCGCCGCCGGGAATGTCTCCACGCGTGCGCTCGTTGGAAGGACCCCAGCCGCGACCACGTGGGACCATGTGATCACGGCTGGGGTCCTTCCAACGAGTGGGTGCGCGGAAACTTTCCCGGCGGCGCCCAGGAAGGTAAGTATGAACACAGTGAGCAGCTGCAGGGCCTGTCCGAATGCTGATAGAGCATTCGGACAGGCCCTGCAGCTGCTCTCCGCTCATACTTACCTTCCTTTAGCGACGCCGGGAAAGTTTCCGCGCGCGCGCTCGTTGGAAGGACCCCAGCCGTGATCACATGGTCCCACGTGGTCGCGGCTGGGGTCCTTCCAATGAGCGCACGCGCGGAGACATTCCCGGCGTCGCTCAGGAAGGTAAGTATCGTCGCGGGGGGGCATACCCATGAGCTGGGGGGCATACCCATGTGTGAGCTGGGGGGGCAATATCCATGTGTGAGCTGGGGGGCATATCCATGTGTGAGCTGGGGCAAATCCATGTGTGAGCTGGGGCAAATCCATGAGCTGGGGCATATCCATGAGTGAGCTGGGGCAAATCCATGAGCTGGGGGCATATCCATGTGTGAGCTGGGGCATATCCATGAGCTGGGGGATATATACATGAGTGAGCTGTGGCAAATCCATGAGCTGGGGGGCATATCCATGTGTGAGCTGGGGCAAATCCATGTGTGAGCTGGGGCATATCCATGTGTGAGCTGGGGCAAATCCATGAGTGAGCTGGGGCAAATCCATGAGTGAGCTGGGGCAAATCCATGTGTGAGCTGGGGCATATCCATGTGTGAGCTGGGGCATATCCATGTGTGAGCTGGGGCATATCCATGTGTGAGCTGGGGGCATATCCATGAGCTGGGGGCATATCCCAGAGCTGGGGGATATATACATGTGAGCTGGGGGCATTTTTATATGGTCTGTTCTTATTGGAAAGTGTCACATGACATTAAAGAAAAGTATCGGTACTCGGTATTGGTGAGTACTTTTAAAAAGTATCGGTACTCGTACTCGGTCTTAAAAAAGTGGTATCGGTGCATCCCTAGTGTTAAGTATAGGGAATAGTTAAATAACATGTCTTTTGCAGGTTAAAAATACAGTAAAAGTAATGTAGTTCAACATCAGCTGAAGCACTATCACTGTATCATTAACCCTATAAATGCAACATGATTTAAATTTACCTCATACTAGTGCAGAGGATAGACTGCAGCACACCACATCCACTCCCTATCCTAAAAGTGAAAGGTGGCTACAGCCTGAAGGGGTTAAATATACCAGTCCCCCTCTTCCCCTTAAACACCCTCAATACCTACCCTCTAACAGCTAAATCCTACACTACCTAAACATCAATAGTTATCCTCTATATTACCTAACCCCATGCTTTAACCCAATATTTAACACAAAACTGCCTACACTTTACAACCTAAAGCAGTGCACTCTCTACTTCTAACTACCAATCTCACTTTTTATACCTACGCTGCTTACCCCACAATGCCTAAACATGCCCCCTCCAGTTAATCATATACTACCTACCTTTTCTACCCTCTGACCCAAGCAGTAAACCCTAAACTATCAATTCTGAAATACCCAACCCTTCACCTGGGTATTCTTATACTACCTATTCCCTCTGCCTAAACCCTAAATTATAACCCCTTTTTATTATACTTGCCTTCCATAGGACCCCTTCATACAATGCCCTTGAAACATAGAACAAAAACAAAATACTAGTTTTGTGGCGCTAGTATGTGTCAGTGTTGCACCAGGCATGTGCCTTGGTGGGACCCAAATTCAAGAGATTTGAGCCTTTAGCGCAGGGATATGCAGGTTGTACCTTAGGGTAAGCAGATTGATACAGGAGAGTATCCATAGCGCAGTACATGAGGGTAAACCAGGGAGAATAGTCAAACGGTCCGTGGGTCAGTGACTGGCAGCAAGAAGGCAGGGTCAGTGGGTAATGTAGGTGGTCTGGTACATGGAATAGCATAAGACAGGTCAGTACAGTATCAAGGTTTGACTCTTAATGCAAAGTCAAGTTGCATAGGGGGGAGTGACTCTTTTATTGACAGAGAAGGGGGTGTGGTGTGTGTTTGTGTTTTCACTGTTAACCCCTGTCAGTGCTGGACAGGACTGAGGGCAGCACTTTCATATATACACACATGCAGCTAAGGTTCTTGCGCACACACAGGTACTGATCCCTGAGAAGGTGATACTTCCCTTCACCAAAAACATACATTACACAAAACAAAATTATTATAGTATATTGTCCTGTTCAGTCTTTTCCAAAATATCTTCAGGAGACTTAATTATTCTATTAAGTCATAGAAGAGATAAAGAGATATATCCAATGATGCAGTATTGTAGAGCATTATAATCAGGCAGTGGCGTAGCGTGGGTTGTCAGCGCCCGGGGCCAGCCAAGAATTGTGCGCCCCCCCAACCTGTGGACACGTTATCGATATTGCCCCAGCTCTCACATGGATTTGCCCCAGCTCACACATGGATTTGCCCCAGCTCATGGATTTGCCCCAGCTCACACATGGATTTGCCCCAGCTCACACATGGATTTGCCCCAGCTCACACATTTGCCCCAGCACACGTATTTGCCCCAGCACCTCATGGATTTGCCCCAGCTCATGGATTTGCCCCAGCTCATGGATTTGCCCCCAGCACATGGATATGCCCCAGCTCATGGATTTGCCTCCCAGCTCATGGATATTCCCCAGCTCATGGATTTGCCCCAGCACATGGATATGCCCCAGCTCATGGATTTGCCCCAGCTCATGGATTTGCCCCAGCTCATGGATTTGCCCCCAGCACATGGATTTGCCCCAGCTCATGGATTTGCCCCAGCTCATGGATTTGCCCCCCAGCACATGGATTTGCCCCAGCTCATGGATTTTCCCCAGCTCATGGATTTGCCCCAGCACATGGATATGCCCCAGCTCATGGATTTGCCCCCCAGCTCATGGATTTGCCCCCCAGCTCATGGATTTGCCCCAGCTCGTGGATTTGCCCCAGCTCATGGATTTGCCCCAGCTCATGGATTTGCCCCCCAGCACATGGATATGCCCCAGCTCATGGATTTGTCCCAGCACATGGATTTGCCCCCCAGCTCATGGATATTCCCCAGCTCATGGATTTGCCCCAGCTCATGGATTTTCCCCCCAGCTCATGGATTTTCCCCCCAGCTCATGGATTTGCCCCAGCTCATGGATTTGCCCCAGCTCATGGATTTGCCCCCCAGCACATTGATTTGCCCCCCAGCTCATGGATATTCCCCAGCACATGGATTTGCCCTCAGCTCTCACCTGGATATTGCCCCAGCTCCCGGGCAGCGGGAGTGCCTGCCGGCTGCCCGGTCCTGAACAGTGAATCGAGTCCGTCCTGTTGATTGAAGGGGAGGCGGCTGCGTGCGTGCGCAGTTCACGCGGTCCGGCCTGTCAGGTGGTACAGAGACTCAGTACCACCTGATTAGACGGACCACGTGACCTGCGCCTGCACGCAGGCCCCTTCAATCAACAGGACGGACTCGACTCACTGTTCAGGACCGGGCAGCCGGCAGGCACTCCGCTGCCCGGCATCTGGGTCGGTCCCCTCAACCCGCGGGCCCTTGGGCAGCGCCAGAGGGCCCGGCGGGTCAGTCGGGCCACAAGTTTTGGGGGCGCATAATTTCATAAGAAATTATGCGCCCCTAACAAAACTGCACCCGGGGCCACGGCCCCCCCTGCCCCCCCCCACACTACGCCACTGTAATCAGGAAGTGGTAACGATCATTACTCACACTATATGAGAGCTACAAGCTCTATCATGGACACATCACCGGGTGTTATTTTGCCAACCTGCCTGCCACAATCCTCTCGAAAAAAGTGTGTATATCCTCCAAGACATAAAATACATATACCAATTGGTAGTGTTTCCCAAACCTGTCCAGAGTGCACTAACAGGCCAGATTTTAAGGATTACCCTTGGGGAAATGCAAACCGAATCCTGCAATCACTGAGCAGCAAATCATATCACCTGTTGTCAGGCTCCCCGCCGATGACTGCACCGGGCCTGCCATATCAGCAGCATGGCTCAGGCCTCTGCTGTGTTTACAGTGACCAGGTGCTCCTCATTTACTCCAGGAGCACGTTCTCCATATAAGCAGGGCACACTCCTTCCTCCAGTGCTGGTTCATTGTACCATTTGCCTCTGACCTGCCTAAAACCTACCAGATTTATCTCCTGTGTACCAGACCCTCAGCATACCATTGACCTGTCTGATCTCTCCTGCTCCATTGACCACGGCTTACCACAGACCACTCTCTTGGATTCTCCCCTGGACACCTTGCCTTACCACGGTACCAAGATCCCCTGCGGTGCCAAGTCTCCTGCGGTACCAGATCCCCTGCGGTGCCAAGATCCCCTGTGGTGCCAAGATCCCCTGTGGTGCCAGATCTCCCGCGGTACCAGATCCCCTGCGGTGCCAGGACTCCTGTGGTGCCAAGACCCTCTACGGTGCCAAGACCTCCTGCGGTGTCAAGTCTCCCAGCTGTGCCAGATCTCCCACGGTGCCAAGATCCCCTGCGGTGCCAAAACTCCTGCGGTGCCAAGACCTACCTTCCTGTCCCATCTGTCTCGTGTCTTGTGTAAGTGTTGTCTCCTTGTATCAGTGTCCAGTATTTCCCCTGTCCTCTGTATTCAGTATTCAACCCACAGTCTCAGCCAGTCTTGTTTTCCTGCATTGCCTGCTCATTATCCCTGCTGTGTATATTCCTAGAATAAACCAACAGTTTATGCATCATATCTTGGCTTCCTCCAATATATTACCGCATCCTGGGCTCGTCCCCTCGCAGACCCCTGACACCTGTGCTGTGCTTCTGAAATCTGTCAAACCTGGCCTGTCAGTGGTAGGGATGAGCTGAACACCCCACGAGTTCAGTTCGAGCCCGAACACGAACTTCCCATATATTCGGATCCGAACCCGAATCCGAACTCGAACCCAATGCAAGTCAATGGGGCTGAAAATTAGTTTTTTAGAGTGCCCTCCAAGAGGGCATATATGCTACATATTTGCCATAAAAGGTGTATGGGGGGCCGGGTAGTGCCCTGGGGGACAGGAAACAAGGACAAAAAGTTTAAAAAAAACGTTTTTAAAGGGACAGTGAGTTTTCCATGAAATAAGGGTTAAAAATAAAAAACTAAAATTCCTTCAAATATCGTGCCTAGGAGGTCCCCATAACCTGCCCGTGAAGTGGCGGATTTCTAGGATGTATAGAAACACTTAAAAACAAAAAAATGACGTTTCATATGACGGTAAATGCTTTTCCTTTAATCTATCCATAAACAACTGCTTGTGGTGGCAGTCTGTATGAAAAGAGGAGACATTTTCGTACATGCAGAAAAAGTTTATTGATTTTTTTGGCTAAATTATTGTGAAACTTATGCAGGCTTTGGATGAAAGTAACAATAGGTGCTTTAAAATTGGTCCTTTAGCGTCCCCAACAGTGCCATCACACCGTAACCCCTCTGAGGATATGAATCTGATACAGGCGTCAGTGGCAGTGCACCCAAATATTGTGCTTTTGGTGCCAGGCCTGCAAGTACTATCATACAGTAACCCCTCTGTGGTATTGTGGAAGAATGCAGGGGTGAAACTTGCGGTCCTATATTAAAAAGATATGCATCTGGTAAAGGAGTCAGTGCACCCAGATATTCTGCCTTTGGTGCAAGGCTGCCAGGCCAGCAAGTATCATCATACAGTAACCCCTCTGTGGTATTGTGGAAGAGTGCAGGGGTGGACCATGTGGTCCTATATTGAAAAGTTTTTTAACTGGTAATGGGCGTCAGTGCACCCAGATATTGTGCCTTTAATGTCAGGCCATCAAGTATCATCATACAGTAACCCCTCTGTAGTATTGTGGAAGAATGCAGGGGTGGACCATGTGGTCCTATATTAAAAAGATATGCATCTGGTAATGGGCGTCAGTGCACCCAGATATTGTGCCTTTAATGCCAGGCCAGCAAGTATCATCATACAGTAAGGCTGGGGTCAGACGAACGCAGTGTTAACGTCCGTGTTGCCCGCACATAAGTACGTCCGTGATAGCATACAATTGTGTTAAATGGAGGCCCACGCGCAAAGTACGTCCGCACAGAAGTGCGGGGGCTGACGGACGCTGCAAACGGACGCAGGTTCGGCAAGAACGTAATACTGCTAGAACGGACGTGCAGAGTGCGCCACGTCCACAACGTCCGCATAGCTTTGTGTGTGAGTGATGCAACAAGGTCAGACGGACTGCATTTATACGTCCAGCATTTTTGACGGACAGAATGATCTTTCATTGTAATTTATTTTCCCTGCTACATCAGTCAAAAAATACGTCAGTGAAAAAAACGGACTGTGTGGCCACTACCTTGTTGTCAGTCAGTAAGTACATCTGTACTGCACGGACGCACAGTCCGTACAAAATGCGCTCATCTGACCCTAGCCTAACCCCTCTGTGGTATTGTGGAAGAGTGCAGGGGTGGACCATGTGGTCCTATATTAAAAAGATATGCATCTGGTTAAGGCGTCAGTGCACCCAGATATTCTGCCTTTGGTGCCAGGCCAGCAAGTATCATCATACAGTAACCCCTCTGTGGTATTGTGGAAGAATGCAGGGGTGAAACTTGCGGTCCTATATTAAAAAGATATGCATCTGGTAAAGGAGTCAGTGCACCCAGATATTCTGCCTTTGGTGCAAGGCTGCCAGGCCAGCAAGTATCATCATACAGTAACCCCTCTGTGGTATTGTGGAAGAGTGCAGGGGTGGACCATGTGGTCCTATATTGAAAAGTTTTTTAACTGGTAATGGGCGTCAGTGCACCCAGATATTGTGCCTTTAATGTCAGGCCATCAAGTATCATCATACAGTAACCCCTCTGTAGTATTGTGGAAGAATGCAGGGGTGGACCATGTGGTCCTATATTAAAAAGATATGCATCTGGTAATGGGCGTCAGTGCACCCAGATATTGTGCCTTTAATGCCAGGCAGCAAGTATCATCATACAGTAAGCTGGGGTCAGACGAACGCAGTGTTAACGTCCGTGTTGCCCGCACATAAGTACGTCCGTGATAGCATACAATTGTGTTAAATGGAGGCCCACGCGCAAAGTACGTCCGCACAGAAGTGCGGGGGCTGACGGACGCTGCAAACGGACGCAGGTTCGGCAAGAACGTAATACTGCTAGAACGGACGTGCAGAGTGCGCCACGTCCACAACGTCCGCATAGCTTTGTGTGTGAGTGATGCAACAAGGTCAGACGGACTGCATTTATACGTCCAGCATTTTTGACGGACAGAATGATCTTTCATTGTAATTTATTTTCCCTGCTACATCAGTCAAAAAATACGTCAGTGAAAAAAACGGACTGTGTGGCCACTACCTTGTTGTCAGTCAGTAAGTACATCTGTACTGCACGGACGCACAGTCCGTACAAAATGCGCTCATCTGACCCTAGCCTAACCCCTCTGTGGTATTGTGGAAGAGTGCAGGGGTGGACCATGTGGTCCTATATTAAAAAGATATGCATCTGGTTAAGGCGTCAGTGCACCCAGATATTCTGCCTTTGGTGCCAGGCCAGCAAGTATCATCATACAGTAACCCCTCTGTGGTATTGTGGAAGAATGCAGGGGTGAACCTTGCGGTCCTATATTGAAAAGTTTTTTATCTGTTAATGGGCGTCAGTGCACCCAGATATTGTGCCTTTAATGCCAGGCCAGCAAGTATCATCATACAGTAACCCCTCTGTAGTATTGTGGAAGAATGCAGGGGTGGACCATGTGGTCCTATATTAAAAAGATATGAATCTGGTTAAGGCGTCAGTGCACCCAGATATTGTGCTTTTGGTGCCAGACTGCCAGGCCAGCAAGTACTAACATACAGTAACCCCTCTGTAGTATTGTGGAAGAGTGCAGGGTTGGACCCTGCTGTTCAAAAAATTAAAATGATATAAATTTGGCACAGGCGTCAGTGCAGCCAAATATTGTGCCTTTCATGGCAGCAAGTGCATTCACACCGTCACCCTTTTGTGGTATTGTGGAAGAGTGCAGGGTTGGACCCTGCTGTTCAAAAAAATAAAATGATATAAATCTGGCACAGGCGTTAGTGCAGCCAAATATTGCGCCTTTCATGGCAGCAAGTGCATTCATACCATAACCCTTTTGTGGTATTGTGGAAGAGTTCAGTGCTGGAGGTTTTGTGAATGCAGAAGAGGACATCCCCGATCTATTCCTTTACTTCAGCATCAGGGGATTGATAGCTGCTGATCCAGGACTGATTCATTTTTATAAATGTCAGCCGGTCTACAGAGTCGGTGGACAGATGCACTCTTTTGTCTGTGACAAAACCTCCAGCGGCACTGAACGTCCTTTCGGAAAGCACGCTAGATGAAGGGCAACCTAGTAGCTGCATAGCATATTGGCTAAGTTCTGGCCAGTGATCCAATCTCAACACCCAGTAAGCCAGTGGATCATCTGCTGGAAAGGTATCCAGGTCTGCCCTTGCCCCTAGGTAGTCCTGCACCATATGGTGAAGACGCTGGCAACGGGTGCCTACATTTGACGTCCCTGGGCGTCGAGGACTAAAAAAATTTAAAAAAGCATCAGTCAAGCGGCCCTGGCCTTCACCACTATTCCTCTGATCACCCGCAGCCTCAGAAGCACATGTGTCAGCACTTGGTAATCTACCAGTGCCTGGAAAGGTGTTACACAAGTGTCGCTTTAGAGCGTCCTCAAGTTTTTTCATCCTTTGCTCCCTCTGTGCGGGCAGGATGAGCTCTGCAACTTTCCCCTTGTATCGTGGATCAAGAAGGGTTGCCAACCAGTAATGATCCCTCTCCTTGATAGCACGAATCCTGGGGTCCTTTAGCAGGCTTTGCATCATTAGGGAGCCCATGCAGCGTAGGTTGGAGGTGGCATTAGCTTCTGAGTCTTCCTGGTCAATGAGGATGACCGTATCGTGCACTTCCTCCTCCCAGCCACGCACTAGCCCTTCTGTTTCTGGGCACACAAAACCCTCCCTTGAGGAATCCCCACCTTCAATGCACCCACTACTTAAATACTCCTCCTCCTCATCCTCCTCCTGTCTGATCTGAGTAGGACCCGCTGGAATGCTGTCTGCGGAAAGACTGGGGCCTTGAGAGCTAGGGAAGGCCTCCTCTTCCTCCCACTGCTCTGCCTCTAGAGCCACATCTATAATTCCCCACAGAGTGTGCTCCAGCAGGAACACTAAAGGAATTGTGTCACTGATGCATGCACTGTCCCTGCTCACCATCCTCGTTGCCTCCTCAAATGGTGACAGTACAGTGCTTGCATCCTTGATCATCAGCCACTGCGGGGGGGGGGGAAACCAAGTTTACCTGAACCTGTCCTTGTGCCATACTCACACAGGTACTCGTTGATGGCCCTCTGCTGCTTGTGCAGACACTGCAGCATTGCCAATGTCGAGTTCCACCTGGTGGGCATGTCACAGATCAGACGGTTTGTGGGAAGGTGGAATTCTCTTTGAATTTCTGCCAGGCGAACGCTTGCTGGGAATGACAGTCTGAAGTGGCTGCAGACTTTTCTGGCCTGGATGAGAAGCTCTGGCAGCCCTGGGTACTTGGTTAGGAAACACTGTACCACCAGATTTAGGATGTGTGCTAGGCATGGTACATGCGTCAATTTACCCTTGCGTAGGGCAGAGAGAAGGTTGCTGCCATTATCGCAGACGATCATTCCCAGCTCAAGCTGGCGTGGTGTTAACCATCTCTGCACCTGCCCCTGCAGAGCTGACAAAATTTCTGATCCGGTGTGGCTCCTGTCCCCTAAACAAACCAGCTCAAGCACAGTATGGCATCTTTTTGCTTGAGCCATTGCGTAGACCCTGTCAGGCATCGGTTTAACTGCCACTTCACCAGAGAAAGAGAAGGAGGAGGAGGAGGAGGAGGAGGAAGAGGTGGTGGAGCAGACAGTCCTCATACAAGCAGCTTTCTGGAGGCGTGGTGGATGAACAAGCTGCAGCATAGAGCCCCGTCTTGGATCACTCCCAGCTGCGATCAGAGTTACCCAGTGTGCTGTGAAGGAAATGTAACGACCCGGTCCATGCTTGCTGGACCACGTGTCTAAAGTCACATGCACCTTGCTGCTGACTGCCTTTCCCAATGACTGGATAACATTGTCTTCCACGTGCTGGTATAGTGCTGGAATGGCCTTGCGTGAAAAGTAATGGCGTTTTGGAACCTGCCACTGTGGTACAGCACATTCAGCAAATTCACGGAAGGGAGCAGAGTCCACCAGCTGGAAAAGCAGCAGCTGCAATGCGAGTAATTTTGCTAAGCTGGCATGTAGACGCTGTGCTTGGGGATGGTTGGGACTATATTTTTTCTTTCGCTGCAGCAGCTGCGGCAACGTAATCTGACTGCGTAAATCTTCAGCTACTGGGATGATGTCACATTGTGAGGAAGGACCTGGTACATCCATTACTGTAGCATCATCCCTGTCGGTGGAGGTTGTAGGCAATGACATGGCAGGACATACAGTGGGGGTAGAGACAGATGAGGAGGAGGACCTACGCAAAGTTTTGCGCCAACGGGATGTGTGGCACTTGTTCAAATGTCGCCTCAAGCACGTGGTACCCAAGTGTCTGGTATCTTTCCCATGCTTAAGCCTCATCTGACATAGATTACAAATAGCAATGCTGCGCTCTACTGCACATTTCTTAAAGAACTCCCAGACAACAGAGTTCCTGCATGTGTTCTTTGAGACAACAGCGCTCTGCACCGGAGCAGCTCTGACATGTGATGCCTTGGACTGGCTAGTGCTATGGTTGGTCACAGAGGATGTTGTGCCTCGTGTTTGCTGTGCCTCATCCTCCCCCTCTTCCTCACTTAATTCCTCTGTTTGATCTGGCACCCAGGTGGAGTCAGCGACCTCATCATCATTGTCATCATCATCCCCTATCTCCTCGTCACTGGAGCCAACTTGGCAGTATGCTGCAGCTGCTGGGGCAACATGAGTGCCAGTTATTTGTGTGTCATCACTGGCACCCCCTTCCTCTAGGTCGATTATACTCCCTTGCTCAACCTCAGAGATTGAATCAGAGCACTGTACTTGCTGCGCATCCTCAAGCAGCATGTCACTCTCATTGTAGTCAAACAATTCAGCTGACTCCTCCGTGTGTGATAGCGAGGCTATGGCAGGAGTAGCTGTGGACATGGAGGCTGCATTAGATGCTTTGGTAGCTGAGGTGGACTGTAAAGCACTAGAAGCCTGGCTGGCATAGGACTCGGAGGATTCGGATGGCCTGGTTAGCCAATCCACCAAGTCCTTGCTGCTGAAGATGGCCAGTACCAGTTAGAAAGGACAAGCGTGCCCCTGCAGAGGATGCACCACGTCCACCACGACCAGAGGCACAGTCTCCCGACACAGGGGCTGCTTGCCCTCTTATCTGTGTCTGGGAGCGTCTGCCTGTCCTTTTTGTTCTTTCAGACATGGTGAGTGATATATAGATTAATATATACAGAACTCTGATACAACTCTGGTATAAAGATTTAAAGAACTCTGGTATAACTCAGTGAGACACACTGATAGCTGGCAGCCAGTGACGAGACACAGATCACCTCAATTCACAAATGTTTTAGAGAAATTAGTGAGCCCCAAAATACTGCGTGGTACTGGATGTGTGACGAGACACAGATCACCTCAATTCACAAATGTTTTAAAGAAATTAGTGAGCCCCAAAATACAGCGTGGTACTGGATGTGTGACGAGACACAGATCACCTCAATTCACAAATGTTTTGTAGAAATTAGTGAGCCCCAAAATAATGCGTGGTACTGGATGTGTGACGAGACACAGATCACCTCAATTCACAAATGTTTTAAAGAAATTAGTGAGCCCCAAAAAAACTTGCTGGCTGTGTGACAAGACACAGAAGATCACCTCAATTCACAAATGTTTTCAACAAAGTTGTAAACCCCCAAAAAAATTGCTGGCACAGTGACAAGACACACATCACCTAAATTCCCTGATATTTGGTAGAAATGAGACACCCCCAGACCCCCCCCAGTAGCGTGGCAGACCGGCAGTAACAAGACACAACTATCTCCTCTGAAATGCGTGCAGAAGCGCTGTGTGGAAACGTTATACAGTGTGCTGCGGGACTTAGCTCTGTGAGCTCATGATTGGGCAAAATTTGCCCAATCAGGACTCTGAGCGGTGATTGGCATAGTGTTGAACCAGTCTTGCACCAGACCTGTGGTCAGGTGCAAGGCTGTAGCCAATTACGAGCTTCAGGCCAGTGGGAAAATGCATTGTGGTCCATTGTGGTCGAACATGCGGCGAACACCCGGAAATGTTCGGTGTTCGCGATCTGCTCGAACAGGCTAAGTTCGGGTCAAACCCCGAACCGTCCGAACCCGAACAACTCATCCCTAGTCAGCGGTTCCTGAGGACAGGTTTTGAAACACTGGTGTAATTAATCCTGATATATGTAGGGAAATAATGTAATCACCTGCTCACCATATATACTCTTGACTTGAGGAAGCTAGTAGGAGGACCAATCTGGTTCCTCCAATTATTGATCCAGTGCGTGGTACTCCAAAATAAATACCATCTTCCAAATAGTGGGAGGAATATTTAATAATTAGATGTAAAATAAAACATAATAGGCCAAACGCATTTCACGCTGTACTGGTGCTTCTTCAGTGGAAAATAAATCAAGAGAATGTAGCCTTGTTTCTTCCTGGGGATATATATTGTCCTTGTAGTCCTTTGATAAGATAATCATTAAAAACCTATATATACTGTATATCCCAGGTTATGTGCAAAAATAAATTAAGTAAAACTGAAAAAATCTTGTTTTATTGTTTCTAAGCAATGGCGTTGTCCAATTGTCCAATATAAAATGAGCAATACCTCTGCCATTACTGACCTTCTCATTTCTCACGTTGTGAGCAAGTTCATTGGTTTATACATAGTTATTTTATTAGTAAAACACAATGTGCCAAAATACAAGCAAAAGATTACGTGCCATATTATATAGTTGGTGCTAACTTAGCCAGAGCTGTTTTAAACTTACCAGAGCCATTATAGCCTATGGAGCTTTTAAGTTTACCACAGCTCTGGTTAAGTTAGCACCAACTATGTAATATGGCCCTACGTTTTTTCAGTTTCTAGTTAAAACAGTGTATTCTCACAGAAAAATACAATGCCAGGTTCCCATTTCTATTTTTTTTAACTAGAGTGCCCCATAGAATATATAACCACAAAGGCTCGGATGATAAAATGTGAAAAAAAATTACTTTACAAGCTGTAAATGATTGAAATCTGAATGGAAATTTAATTATTTCTATTGGTTTTTTGTTATAGCATTCCGGCAGGACATGACGTATACATATAATAATGATATATTATGAATCTGCAGAGTCTGTAGAAAATACGGATATATAATTTGTCTGGGTCCTACAATAAAACATGACTTCAAATCATGTTTAAACTTGAGCACAAAACGTTCAAAACGAGCTCTACACACAGGGGTGAAATGGCTCAGCAATGGAGGGGTAAAGTTATGAAAAACAAAGACATTGAGCTCATCAGTACAGGGCATTATCTAATACATACAAATGACACACCAATACATTGAACATGTGTACAATATATCATAAGTAGTGGTAGGGTGAATGTCATTGGCTTGCTGCCACTTGTCTGCACAAAATAATTCATATTTGCTTAAAAACATCTTTAATCCCTTCACTACCATGTGATTGTCCATAAACAGGATTCAGAGGCTTATTTGGTTACATCATTTATGGTTACATCATTTATCATTAATTATACAGTAAATAAATGTTCCCAATCTTCATTCCCGAAGTCAAGTCAGAGAGATACATTGAGAATTTTCTCAATTATTATTTACTGTATTTTTTACTGTAGCAGCCCTATTTGAAAGGAATCCAATGATAAGTAAATAAATCATGCATTCTTCAATATTCTTGTCCTATATTCAAGTCTTGACATAGACCCGTTAAGGTCGAAACGTCGTTTTCTGTGCTGAGGAGTAAAAAAACACTAAATAATATTGAGGAGTGCTTGATTTATTTACTTATCGTTGGATTTTATTGGATCTGGGAGTGGATCCATTCCAGCAAAATCAAGCAGTGAGCAGTATTCAGAACTATTGCTTGACTATTTGAAAGGCAGACATTACTGTCTGCTGGCCAAAAAGCTCTACCACAGTTGTGGCTCCATGCTGAATCAGCTGGGGATCTGTAGTTTGGACACAAAGTGGCACCTGTTCAAACTGGTTTAAGGCTAGGGTCAGACGAACGCATTCTGTGCGGACTGTGCGTCCGTGCACAATGGACGTACTTTCTGACTGACGACAAGGTAATGGCCACCCGGTCCGTTTTTGTGACTGATGTTTTTTTTGACTGATGTAGTTGGTTAAATAAATGAATATGAAAAACCTTTTTGTCCGTCAAAAATGCTGGACGTCAAAAATGCAGTCCGTCTGACTACGTTCCATCACTCACACACAAAGCTATGCGGACATGGCGCACTCCGCATGTCCGTTCTACGGTTTTACGTTCTTGCCTAACTTGCGTCCGTTTGCCGTGTCCGCACTTCTGTGCAGACGTACTTCATGTGTGGGTCTCTATTGATCATAATTGTATGCTACTGCGGACGATAAAATGTGCGGCAACACGGACGTGAACACTGCGCTCGTCTGACCCGAGCCTGACAGCTCGTCTGTCGTGCCCGATGTGCTAAAACTTTGGAGGCACATTCCAGAGCTCAAATGCAAACAAATTTCATATGCAATTAATAAAATTACTTTGCATTGCTCCAGAATTAGATCAAATCAATATACACAATATCAAGGCACCAGCAGCTGTCGCAAAGAGCGAGTATACTCAATCCCGGTAGTGAAAAGGTTAACATACGTTACTGCATTAGCTACTTCAGCCTTTTCCATAGCAGAACTTGACTAAGAATTTCTAACACTGCAACTTGGCTCTGTTGAGCTGCGAGTATAGCGATAAAATCACCAATTTGGTGGATTTATCTTTTCAAATGGAAAGGAGTCCAATATAAGAAGAATAACTTCTAATCATAATCACTATAATTGTAAAGTAGAGAGATAATAGTATTGACTATGATTCATGTCATTGTTAACTCAACAGATAAACAATGTAGCAACACAGCTGTAATCAGAGTAAAACCAAATCTTCTATCACTGTACATTGTGGAATTTCATACTGATCTATCCATCTGCTCCTTTTGTGTTTATGCATTCTAGTCATACTTGTAATACCTTTTAGTTTTTCCCGAATTCCTGTTTCCACTGGAACCTCATATTAACACACTGCCATACGACATGATCTAAATAAAGAATATTTTATTATCCCCTTTACTACCAAGATTGGCTATACTCAGACTGAAAGGCACCTACTGGTCTATTATATTGACTGTTTGATATGATGTTCCATTCGAACAATGCAAAAGGAGTTACATTTATTGCAAACATAATTTGTTTGCAATCGGGCACCAGAGTAGGTCCACAAAACTTTAGCAATGCAGGCATGATACCCGAGGCGCTAACACTCTATAAATCCAAGTGGGATTATGGGGTGTATTCACAAAGCTTTGTGTTTCGCCTTATTTCGGCGCTCTTCGATGATTCCATTTCATCAAAAATATGGTCAATTCACCATTTAGCAATTGCTCACCCTATTTTGCCAAAATTGGAGTCGTCGAAACAGTTATCGGACGTCAGTGAAATCTGCCGAACTGGAATCATTTTATTCCAACAAACTGTAAAAAAAAAAAAAGCAAGTCTCCAATTCTCCTAATAGGAGATTAAATCAATAAATATGTAGTAAAAATGTTTCTAAATAATAAAAAAGGTTCTTTAAAAATAATAAAGAGGCCTGCTAAAAAATAATAGACTTAAAAATAAAAAACAAAAATGTCATCTAAAATATACAAAAAAGTCTTAAAAAATTAAAAGGGTTTTTGCAAAAAATAAAAAAGAGTAAACAAGCTATAAAAAAATATTACATTTATTACATTGAATCCTATGGGATTTCCATATTTAAACCTGTTGAATTGAAACACTAAACATCAGGGATTTTAACCAGAATTTGGGTACAGTTTGAATTTCTGTGTATAGAAGACACAATAGCCTTCTATGGGACAATTTCGGTGTCGGCCAATTGCTCCGTATTTCACTGTCAGTTTGCCTATATTTAGTGAATTGACAAATTGTACCAAAATTGCACCAAACTGTGAAATTCACTGTTCGGGGCAATTCGGGGTCCAATTCAGTGGTTAGCGAATAACCCTCTCTGTGTCTTAAACACATATCCACAGCTGAGTCCAGTGCTGCAGTAGCTCTTCTTGGCCAGCAGATGGTGACATCTGACTGCCAATAGATTATTACAGTAAAGAATACATTTGAAATGTTTAAAAATATTTCTTACTGGAAAATTCATTACAAATGATATTAAAAAAATCACTGGTCCATAACAGTGATTTTCTGGAAAATACCTTATTAGTGAATAAGGTTAAGTGACAGGGTTATTCAAAGAGAATCGAAAAGTCACCGCACGTTCGGTGACTTTTCGTTCTCTTCAATTCGGCAAAAATCGGCTTTCCCATTTCGGCGACCCTGCGGTGTATTCAGCAAGCACCACAGGGCTGTCGAAGTGCAGGGAAAAGCTGCTGAAAACCCACCGAAAACCTGGCAAAAACCCGGCAAATGCACGCCGAAAACCCGTAAAAACATCTGGATTAACCTGTCGAAGATGCCGGAAAAACCCGAGCAGGAGCCAATCACACGCAGCGAAGCCGCCGGAAAAAGCCGACACCACAGACGAGTGAGGTGAATAAATTAGGAAAACAGTTTGCATGAATGATTGAAAAGTGAAACGCTGTTTGCAAAGAAACTACTGAGCGAAAATGTCTGAAATTTACATGAGGTCCAATGAATGATAATAAAAAGGCCTGTTACAGAAAAAATAAGTAAAGTTAAAAAAAATCTGACTTTTTTAAAAAAAAAATCCAGAAAAATGCTTAAAATATCCTAAAAAATCTATAAATAAAGAGACTCTTTACTGCAGAATTTTATAATGAATGGTTTATTAGATATTGAATTAAAATGGGAATATTTTTAACATTGAAGCCTATGGGATTCTCCTGAATAAACCTGTCGAATTAAACCACCGAATGGCAGGGCATTTCGGGAACCTTTCACTGCTGGTTTGTGTTCTCTGAATAGCCGAAGCAGTGCTTTTTTATGGGGATTTCACTGCCCTTGAACAGGCACCGAACAGGCACCGTATTTGCAGGCAATTCGCCAGGATTTGGCGTTTTGCCTGCTCTCTGAATAGCCGAATGGCCAAGAAAGGTAACCGAACGCTGATTTTCAGCGTTCGGTTACCTTTCTCCAGCCATTCGGATCTCCTTGAATAACCCTGTGAGAGTCATGACATGAAATATGTTTTGTATAGTATATTTTTTGTTTTGTTCAATATTTAGTGTATGAAAAGCTATTGTTGATTGCTTAAATTGTCTTTACTGTCACGTAAAAGAACAACATACACGATACTCCATTTAGGTGACTAATTCCCATTATATAGTCATAACAAGAATTAAAAGCTAATGAATATTGGAATTTATTTAGTTTTTTCACTATATAATAGCACTAATGGATGTATTCTGGTTCTATAATTTTATATCATTACAGAGAACTCCGTGCTATATTTGCTGCACATTAATGCATTGATAGGTTGAAAATTCTGTAACCTTTCCAGGATAAGTGGAGATTAGTAGAACAGATTGTCAGTGTTTAATAGACCACATGACTTGTTGCAGAACAGATCTGAAGCTTGTTGAAGATTCATCGGTCTAATTAAACAGGATTCTTTGGTCAAGTGTTTTTAAATTACCCTGATCATTTTAGTGCTGCACGGAAAGAAGAGAGTTTAATTTTGTCTCAATTACATCTATAATGGTAAATCACTGATGGAATGTCATGTATACACCACACAAAAAGAAATACGGAGAATCTACTAGTTAAAAAAAAAACATTTTGTACATAACTGCTAAATTATAACGGACTATAATATAGGATGAAAAGCAATGTGAAGGACTAAAAGTCAATATTTAAATTTGAAGAAGATCTTGATTATTCATTGTAGCTAATCAATGTTAAGTGGTTGTAATGACAATGTAAATACATTTTAGGGGTTCAAGAGCTGGTGAAAGTTCTAAAAGGCTCTTCACAAGCTTTCTCAGTGGGACGCCTACGCCTCTCGGGCACAGTTGCCGTTTGCAGAAAAGTTAAAAGACTAATAAAAGTATTGTCTGCCATAACTCAGTGAATACTTCACATTTCTTAGTTAGAATGCTTGCATCAGATGCCATTACAGCATTTAAAAAACTTCCCAGGAATTCCTAGAGAGATATCCACAAGACGTCAATACAAATGTGTTCAAAGGGGCATTCCACAACTATGAGTGTGCCATGAATGTGCTATGCCATATTTACGATTGTTAAAGGAAATATATGCTTGCATAGTAACTCCAGTATCATTATTTTTATATGTATACAATATAATCAAAATAACATGAAAACTATTTTTATTCATTGGAAAAATTGTTGCTGCTACAATGGAAGATAAAATTCCATAATTCCCTTAACATGCCGTAATAAATAATACCATACCATATATTTCAATTTTGATCTATTTATATTTGTGCTTATTCAGTTTTCGTTCAGTTAATTTATTGCAAAGGTTGATAAAAAAATATAATTTTCCCAATCTCAGAACTATCAACTAAAAGTATAATTTCATTTTTATTCACTATTTTATGGTATCGTATCATACAGTAACATGCTAAATTAGATCATTTTTATTTCTGAGTCTAGATAAGAAAATATTACATTCTGTATTTCCTGTAGCCTGTATCCAAGTGGCTCAAAGTTGAGGCATTTATTGTCCTTAAATCCCTTGTTTCTTTTTTTGTAAAAATTTCAAATATATTCCGCAAATGATTGGCACATATTGCTACCAAATTGGACCTTGCTCCATCAAAGCAAAACCTTGCCTACACATTGCCCCAATTAGCAGCACCCACTACCTTTTGCCTTTTTATTCCCCTCATGTTATCCTTAAATTTTAATTCTCCCCACAATGCTCCTTGCTCCAGCACTGTCACTCGTCTCCACTTTGTCAATAGTAACTAATTTCCATGAACATTGTGCCAAAGCTCATATTGCACTTATTTAATTCCCCAGTAAACTCTCACAGATTGTGTATACTCCTGCAGATCCACTCCTTAACCTCTCATACTGCTGACCTGCTAGTAAGGGAAAATGGTAGGATTGGCAAACAACCTGACTATGCTGTTACTGAGGCATTGCAAGGGCCATTACTGTCCCTTTTGCCTCAAATGGCGACTTTTTTATTGACAATTATCACATTCAATCCATACGGACATGTTACAAAACCAATACATTCTGTGACTCAGCACAAGCATGGAAATACTTGTGACGCAGCACAGTCTTGTCTCACAACGAGGAAAACACTGACACAATACAAGAAAACAGTAAACACCAAAAAACAAAACGTTGTGCAATGCATTTCCGTAACAGTCATCGTACAAAGCAAACTATATAACTATAGCATACATTTAGGGCCCAGGTGGTGCAGCCAGGGGATGAATCACCTTTGTTTACACCAGTCCCTGACCCTCACAATCGGTCAATTAACTATAGAAAATACAGTATGAGAAAAATGGTGTGGGGGGGAGAAGAGTGGGTGTATGGGTGGGGTGGGGGGAGAAAGACACACAGAAAAAAATAAGTACTGTAGGAAATCAGTTTTCCTCTTCTTCTGCTGAGACTGTCCATGACTGTATACACACCTAGCATGCTTCAGATCAGTCTGTGGCAATTCACGACAGTAACATTCTCCTGGCACAATGCCGTGCGGTTCTGGGTGAACCACAGGGCATCCTTGACAAATGGCTTCGTTTGTAACCATCCTTGTATATAAAGATGTGACAGACTCACACACGGATACAAAAAAACAGAAAAACACATTTGGCATAGATTAGGAATACATTTGCAAATTACATATTTTTGTGCCGCTGTTTGAATATCCCTTTTGTGAAGCAATAAAGTTTGTCGCAGTTGCAACGAGAGATTTTTGCCATTGTTTGCAACTACAGCAAACTTTAGTTCTTATGGATTTACCCACTTATTATCCATCTATACAACAAGCTGAAGGTTAAGGAAATAAAATCAAAAAAGCAGCGTCTGTCTTCCTCGCCATCTGCTTAGTAACTGAAGATATTCTGGAAGTGTGGTGGATCATAGCTAGGCTTGCATTAGTCTCAGATAACATTCTTATTTTAGTGTGTGTGCTTCTACTACATGTACTACTAATAGTAACAATACAAAATTATTGGAGACCTGTGGTAGGAGTTAACTATGTTATAAAAGTTAATTTGACATGTAAGAACATACCATTTCATATATATGATATAAGCCAGGGCTTAAAATTTTAACTCCCGAGCTACTAGCCAGGCCTTAAAAGTTACTTGTCACCAGTTTCCCCATCAACTCTTTCCCTAAATGCACCGTCCTAAATTATCATATGAAATTCACTGTTTAATGTTTTATTTAGAATAAAGTTACAAAAATAAATAACAACAACATTAATACCCAGACATCATACCCCAGATACATGTATACACAGACAGAGACTCCAGATACATGTATACCTAGACCTCAGGCTCCAGATACATGAATACCTTGACTTCAGACACCAGATACATGCATACCTAGACATTGGGCCCCACATACAACTTAAGTGAGGGCGAGTGGAAATGGACACGCTGGCAGCACAATAAATTATATTGTGCTGTCTGTGCTGTGTATTCCAGTGGTGGCCTAAAGAAAAAAAACAACACAGCTGCGGCTGCAATACGCGCAGGCAGCACAATATAATGTATTGTGCTGCCTGCCCGTGCATTTCCACACGCCCTCACTTAATTTACACTCCACAAATTTGAGCGGACGAGTGGAAATGTTGAGCTGATATAAGCTATATACTATGTTCTAACTGGGAACAGCTGAATGTTTGAGTATTGTGGCTTGAGAGTTCATATATTGAGTCTAGGGTTGTTGTTATCAGTGAATAGACTTATTCTGAAAGGTAACTGAGTTATACCGCATGTAAGGAGACCTGTAGTCCCTTATGTCAAATAGGCTACTTAAGAATTCTATTTTTTTTGCTATTTGAGCAATTCTCTACCAAGTTATTTTTCCAAAATTAAAAAGCGATCAGAAACCGCTTTTATCTTTGTATTCTTAAAATTATTGTGTGTTTATGTTTTTCTATATCAGTATGCTGTGGCAAAATCCCCTAAAAATAAAAAAAACATTGTTAATTCCATTTCCCTGTAAAATAAATCACGCAAACTATTTAAAGTATAATGGACCTGGAGAGAGCCTGTGGAGTCATGGGTTCAATCCTGACGAGCACCTCTCCAGTAAGTGTCCTTGGGCAAGACACCTAACGGTACATACTCGCCACCCAGGACATTCTTGAAAACGAGAGAAATCTCAATGTATCCTTCCTGGTAAAATCCTTTCTCAAAAAAAAAAAAAAATGAGAAATAAGATGTCCTATACTTATGTTCTGGGTACCAGGGAGCCCCAAAAAGAAATATCTGCACTACCCATTAACCCTTAGTGGCTCCCTGTTACCAAATCAGTTCAGACCTTGCCACTGCATTAGCGTGAGTCAGAATATTAGTAAACTGCTCGCAGATACTGGCAGCAGCAGAACACTCCGTCATGGGCATCAGCAACCTGTGACCCTGCTTGAGTGCTGTATGAGCTCATGAATGTGAGGTTGCACTGAGGCTGCAACGGGACATTGGGGAACTATTTGTTCCCATTATACCATTGCAAATGGACAGTGGATCGTGCCACCCTCTGCAGCTTGGGATCAGGGGTTAGTATACATTTTTTTGTTTATTTATTTCAAAGTGTATGTGATTTTGCGAAAAGTATAATAATCCTTTAACTACTGAACAATATCAAATTACAACCAAGTCTTGTCTTGAGAAAGTACTTTACCAGGAAGGATACATTGAGATTTCTCTCGTTTTCAAGTATGTCCTGGGTAAGTACATTGCCTCTTGTTCCACTGTACCCACATATTACTGCCACATGGACCCCAAGCTGCTTCGACATGCCCCTGTATTACTTCTACATGGCCATTCGACCCACATACGGTTTCACATTGCCAATTACTTCAGATACCCACACCTTATACGTGTGCCGCTTTGTCCTCATTAGTAGTCCAAACCCACATTGTCATTTACTTCCAAATGCCTTAATTTTGAAACTTACATCTACGTACTTCCATTGTGCCCTTTATACCCACAATTACAACCAAAATGCTGTGCACACAGACACTCACATAAACACAGACACAGAAAAAGATGCACACATAATCCACCCCCTGGATTCCACCAGCCATGGATTTCAGAATATGTGTAAATTCTAGACATGTGCATTAGTTTTAGTACTAAAACAATTTAGTCCGAATTTTGGGATAATTTAGTTTTAGTATGACTCAAGATAAACGAACGAAACTGCTCAGTACAAAAAACGAAAGAAACTAAAATAAAATGCACTACATTTTAGTTTCAGTCCTTTTTGTGATATTACATTGAGTGAAGGAGACCAGCAATGAAGAACGCAACATCCGACGTTCTGCACCTTCCACATGCCAATGCAGTAGGATGTTCTATACAGAGAGGGGCATTAATTAATGCAGGACGATTTTCTATACATTATACGGAGAGGGGTATTAATGTAGGAGGATGTTATATACATTATACACAGAAAGGTATAAATTGAGGAGGATGTTCTATACAGAGAGGGACATTAATTAATTCAGGAGGATGTTCTATACATTTTACAGAGAGGGGTATTAATTAATGCAGGTGGATGTTGTATACATTATACAGAGAGGGGTATTAATTAATGCAGGAGGATGTTCTAAACATTATACAGAGAGGAGCCTTTTTTTTTTAGCCCTTTAAATCCAGTGGCTGTGAGCGCTGAGATCGGCTGCTTGTTATATTATCTCTCAGTACAATGTATCAGTCTCAGCTGTTACAGTAACTGACTGCTGCTCATCACAGCGCTCAGAGTTTCAGTAAAACAAGGAAATAATATTGTTATAACCTATTATATATAAAAATATTATTTACTAGTTTTACTGAAACTCTGAGCGTTATGATGAGCAGCAGTCAGTTACTGTAACAGCTTTGCCTGACACGGGGCAGTATTACAATGTTGGTGCTAACTTAACCAGAGCTGTTGTAAACTTAAAACCTCCATAGGCTATAATGGCTCTGGGAAGTTTACAACAGCTCTGGTTAAGTTAGCACCAACTTTGTAATATGGCCCACATTGTGCTGAGAGTGAGAGATACTGTAACGAGCAGCGATCTCAGCCCTCTGAGGAGCCACTACAATAGTAATTGTATCCGCTGGTTTTCGGATATATGAAATTAGTTTTCATACTAAAGAACTGAAAACGAATTTCTTTAGCAACTAAATAAATTGCATTTTAGGTCTAATCCATTAGTTCAAAACGAAATTTTGTGCTGTGCACATGTCTAGTAAATTCTGTGAAGGTGGATTCAGAATGAGCCACAGACAACAGTTATATTTATCTTCCAGCAGATCATCTTTCCAGTATTGCGTTCAGTGCAGTTTGAAGGGGGTTAACTTCTAGGTTTTGCTTCAAGAAAAAAAAAAACATCTTTAACAACATTTTAAATTAAAAAATGATTTACCAATGTTGTGTAATACGGTTATGATATAAGGAATGGAAATGTGGAGACAGCGCTTATATATGTGTTTTATCTTGTATGTCAGGATAAAGTATTATACAGTTATGAGAATATTTTGTTTATCTCCGCTACATAAATGGCATTGAACTTACAAACCGGAATCAAGGATATTGAAAATTCTTCAGCAATTGATATCATTTCAAAGAAATGTATTTCTTTCCATTCATTCTCTTTTCTTAGCATTTCATTGTTTTGTTTACAGACGTCCACTTGCTGTACCAATATCAAAGCAGGACAGTTTGTTGGAGAAAGACACAATGTTCAAAGATTCGGGAAAAAGTTTAAGCAAACATTTGTCCCAAGAAAATTCATCAGTAAAAGCTAATATTACCAAACCCAAATTAGAACAGGTAATTTAAGATACATATAACATTCATGGGAATTGAATTTATACATAAGGTTTGTAAAATATGTTTCTTCAAGGAAGAGATTTTATATATATAATAACGTTTATAGAAGACAATTATACATCCCAGCAATTCAGAGAACAGCTTACAGAGCTCATGTGCTACATTACCCATATGCAGCAAGGAACTCTGGATAGGATATGCAAATGATGTCCACAGCTTCTCACTTTTTTTGCATCTGGACTCTGTAATTACACAGAACCCACCTTGTCCAATGCCCTGCCATATTAAATGACCTTTTTTTTTAGCAAAGGCCAGGTTATGCAACCAGACACATTCACTCATCTACAGCTGGTTTGGGCTCATTTACCCTCACCAGCAGGAGATAGAATGTAACAGGTTGCTATTGATGCTTAGCCTCTAGGACAGGGATGTCCAAACTCCGGCCGATGTACCTGAACTACAACTCCAATATTTCTACATCCATCTAATGCAGTCAGAATTTTCTGTGAGTTGTAGTTCAGGAACATCTGGGGGCAGGAGTTTGGTCATCCCTGCCCTAGGGTAAATAAGTAAGCATTTCAATTGTGGTGGATACCATTTGCGTTTGCAACAAAAAAATTGCCCAAAACTAAAATGAAAAAATGTTTAAGTACTGTAAGATGAAGATGCATGTAATGTTTATGACACATTTTTCTGCTAAGTTCTAATTCAAATAATTTGAATTGCTTAACCCTTTCCATGCGGAGGACGCGCTCAGTGCGTCCTCCCTTTGCAGCGGCGATCGGCCAGGATTTCGGCCGATCGCAGCGGCCCCCTGGTGCGGGCTGACATCCTCGATGTCGGCCCAGCCTCCGGGACCCCGGCGGACACGATAGATGTCATAGTGCCTGTGCGATGACGTCTATTTCAGGCACACCCCCCCTGCCATTGCGGGGAAGGTGCCTGAAGGGGAGGGGGGAGGTCCTTCAGACCTCTCCCCCTTCCCATCCGTGCGGGCCATCGGGTAAAGATGGGGCACAGCCTGCCCTTCCAAGCGGCGACTGTCTTTAACCCCTAGGGGGCTGGATCGCGATAATGGCGCTAACATGCACCATATCGCGGTACTCTCCCGGAGCTGGCCGACATCTTGGATGTCGGTCAAGCTTCCGAGATATCCCCCTAACGACTGGCGTCATCGCGCATAATGCGATGGCACCAGTTTCGCAATTAACCCCTTGCTGCCACCTATGGTGGAGATAGGGGGTTCAATGTAACCCCCTATCTCCCGATCCGTGACAGCTAGGGGTTAATGTTTGATATCAGAACGTGGCCTTTCCAATGATACCAAACATGACCATGTATAATGTAAAAAAAAAAAATGAAAATAAAATTAAAAAAAATTAAAAAACTTTTTTTTGTTTTATTAGTGCAGCAACATTGTTCCCATTTCAATTATAATGTGAACAATGATGCTGCACTAACGATTTTTTCTATGGGGGGCGTTTGCTAAAAACACGTAATTTTCCACCAAAAAAAGTAACGATTCCCCGTTTCTAATTTTTTTAACAAGTGCAACCCATAGAAGATATAACTGCAAACACTTTAAAATGTAAAAAAAAAACACTTCACACGTTGTAAATTATTGAAAATTCTAATTTTATTGCATTTTTTGTTATAATATACAGACAGGTCATGACGTATACGTATAATAATGACATATTATGAATCTGCCGAGTCTCCCAGAAAGAACGATATATAATATGTCTGGGTCGTATAATAAAATGTGACTTCAAATCGCATTTAAACATGATGAGCGAAACCGGTAAAAATGACCTCAGCACAGAGGTGTGAAAAGGCTCAGCAGCGAAAGGGTTAATGGAAGATTTATAAAGAGAAATTGTATTTCCTTGCAAGACCCCGGTAACCAATAGATTACTGCTCTAGAGAAATGTTGAAATATTATTCTGCAGTTTCTTGTCTTACTTGACAATTATTTTGAGCCTGTCTAGCAGCAATTCTTTTTCTTTTTTCCTGTCATGAAAAACAAAGCACATAGGATATTTAATACATATTTTTTTTTATTTATGATTCTGTTAAATATTCTTTTGTTTATTTTTCAGATCAAATTAATGCCTGGAGCTCCAAATGACGATTTGGCATCTCTTAGTGAGCTTACGGACAGCAGCCTGTTGTATGAAATTCAGAAACGGTTCAACAACAATCAAATATATGTAAGTCAATTAGAAATATATAAACAAGGAGCCAAATCCCCTGCCCTTCGATGAATAATGCATCGTGCTCACATGTGATGACTTTGTGTTGAATGAGAATGAATGAAAATGTAATGGTTTTAACCCTTCCACACCAAATAACACATATATATATGTTTTTGCAATGCAGAACTCTAAAAAGCAGAGTTAATCTCTGAAACCCCTTTTCTGATGCAGGATTTCTGTTCTAGTTGTGGGAAATTAAGTTCTCATTTAAATGTCAATTTTTTCACCTGTCATTAGTGCAATAGAGCTAGAACCAACATCCCCCACTCACTCACCCAGATTAAAACTGAACTGTATGTGGGAGCCTTCATTATGACCATATACAGACATTATTTTTATATATTCTATTGGTATTTTTTGCAAGCTGCATTGATAATAATCTCATTATGATCGCTACAAATCCCCATAAGAATGGTATCCGACCATTTTTTCAATCTATGTGTGCTGTATACAATAATATTCTGGTATGATCAACCATGCAGGCAAAACCCCCAGGGGTAACAGCAAACTGTAAAATCATGTCTAACAATGAATGTTTATGTACAAATAAAAATAGGATTGGGAGAGCCGAGACTAAAAATGAGCATGTATCATTATTCTAGCAAAGATGACCCAATGCAAAGTCCAATTGATTTAATTTGCACAATATAATGTTAATAGTAAAATTAATCAGTTAAAACTACTGTAGGATTACTGGCTACTTCTGATACTGGATACTAGCGATCTTTCCCTGATGCCTGTGTGGTGGGTGATTTAAGACATTCGGGCCGTATCACCTCTTTAATGCTTTTGCTCACATACGTGAGCGTTAGTGTTAGGTTAAATGATGTAATAGTGGGAAGCGCAGATCAGATCCCGAACTGGTTAAAAAATCTGTTAGCGCATCGGTAATGGAGCTTTCTAGCACAAGCTTACTGTACTTTGCGCTCCCTTTACTTAACATGGGGGGCGCAAAGAGTAATTAGCATTAGAATCATAAAGACCTAACGTTAATTACGTACCGCTGCAGCTAACTGAAATGTTAGCTACAGCTCTAAGATCCACTTCTGTGGATTCAGACAGCACCAGCTGGTACCCCCCAAAAAATGGGATACTCACCTCTCATCCCGTGACGAGAACGGAGGCCCAATCTGCCGCTTCTGGCCACCAGGAGCAGAGTGAGACTAGGGGACAAACAGTCCCCGTCTCCCTCCACAATCACTCCGCAGACCTGCACGATCTCGCGAGAGGGATGTCTTGCAGGTCACATGACCCAGCAACACAACTCTCCAAAGAGTCCAAGAAGGGATACTCGCACTGGCTTAGTGGGCTAGTGGCCATTGCGGGGCAGGCTGATGAATTTAGTGCCTGCTTTGTAATCTGTTTTTAAAATGGAGACTATAAGGGGATTTTGTGAGCACAAGTTTTTCCCCTTAGCATCCCCGTTTTAGCTCAAGGGACATGATAGTGCCCTCAGTCTCTTATCACCCAAGAGTTACAGACAACAGAGATTGGTAGTTCCATCCCTTGAATTCTATCTTGATCCTTCTATAGTTTGATTAATTCATGTAATCAAATGTACAGGGGAGGTCACTTGGTGCTAACAGCAAATTGGTATATTCTTCAATGCAATAATAGAAGTAAGTATAGATGATCAATGTTTCACAATGTGCTCGATGCACCGATTTTTCTTTTTAGTTTAACATTCATCATGACGTTATTATACAGTTGTGAAGAAGTGTTTCTTTCTATGTATAGGGGTGTCTTGATGCAGGGGATGATGGGAAAATGACTGTATGCGTATGTTTTATCCTGCTTCGGCATAAATCAATATTATGAAGTTCAAGACTGAGCATGGGAAAATTGTAAAAAAATATATTACCCCATCTATTGGAAAAAAAATTGATAAAGCACAAGAAAAGCGATAATAATCCATATACAACTATTTAAAAAGGCATATCTTTACTATGATTGCTACAGTGCCTCCAAGATTATATTTGTGCAATCGAATCTAGGTACAGGTATTTTGCGAGAAAGCTGAAATTGATCATTTTCCTCCACAGCTTCTCAAAAAACAAGTATATAAATCATAGGGAAATATTGGCTGTACAATGAGGGTAGAAAAAAACATTGCATTTTTATTTATTTATTTGCATTAGCAGACATTGGAATTTGATTACTCATTCCAATACTTTTCGAGGATGTCAATACAATTGCTTTAATTGAAAATGTCTGATCTCCTAGAAGAAACACTCCAGGGGAAAAAAAAATATATATTTTTTTTTCAAGTCCATATAAAGGATCAAGTCAGTACATATTTTGGTAAACTCACATGTATTCCACTTCAAAACCCTAAGACTGATCCCTCCACTTGAAAGCCCCAGGATTTCTGATCATATCCAATCAAATGTTTCTCCTAGAGTAATAGTGAGTATAAACAGGACACGCAGTGCAAGTTGAGCACCCCTTATCTGGAATGAATGGGACCCAGAGCATCCCCAATTTTGGATTTTTCAGAAAAACATGTATATTCTAATGGAGTTTGATATATATTGTTTTATGAATATGTTTTCACTTATTTTTTGCCTTTTGCATTTTTTTTAAACCAAAAGTCCTGTTTTTATTAAAATGGGACCACGATGTATTTTCAGTGTTTAATACATCATCATTTCAGAGTCCCTGCTTCCATTTTTGTTGTCTGGCGTGAACCGTTAATTTTAAAATAACTAACTCCTTTTCATATATGACCTGCAATATGTGAATCTATTTTAGTGCATTATTACAGGAATTATATATATATATATATATATATATATATATATAGTTTATTATAGCAGAAGCCATTTTCACATCACAACAATTCAAAGAACTGCTATGATGTGCAAATGGCTCCTGCAATAATAAACCTTGGGCCAAATTATGATCCTAGCAGTAAAACGGGGGACGCTAGGGAGGAAAAACTGTGCCCGCAGTTTTCCCCCTAGCGTGCACGTTTAAGGCTGGGGTCAGACCAGCGCACTTTTAACTTGCGTTCTGGCGCACATAATTACGGCCGCACTAGCAGCAGATGACGGGCAATGACGGCCAATATACAATGTACGGCCACACAAAAGTCCGGCCGTGCAACGCAAGTGGAATTTGAACGCATTTTTCTGAGAACGCTGAACCGCTAGTACTGACGTACTGAGTGCGCAGCTGCGGCATAGCGGCGTGTTTGCGTGATTAGGAGATGTCAGACGCTGCTAATGTCCAGCCTACATAACGTCCAGATGCAAAAAGAGTTTTATTGATGATCCGTACAAAAGCACGCCCGAAAATGCGCGTCGTCTGACCGTTTTTGCGCATTCCGTGATAAAATACGTCAATGCGTTCGGAAGCACTTTTTCACGTTCGCGGGGAAAAATGCTTTCGTCTGACCCTAGCCTTACCGCTAGATCACAATGCAGGTGCTAAAAAAGCTGCCTGCATTGTTTTCGGATGCTAAGTGCAGCCGCGTGCATCCGCGCGCATCCTCTCAATGGAATTCATAGGACTCCACTGAAGCGAACGCCGGCGGTCACATGACCAGCCGGATCTCAACTTGCGAGATCCGGCCAGTCAGCGTAGTGATATGCAGGGGGTGACTGAGGGGACCTTTCCCCCCAATCTCTCCCTGCTCCCGCCGGACTGAGGAAGCGGACAGAGCAGCGGTCCTCGCCGTGGGACAGGAGGTGAGTATCTTGATTTTTTTTTTTTTTTGGGAGGTTTCTGGATGGTGCTAACGGATTCTGCAGAAGCGGAATCTGTTAGCACCAAGTCCTGGCTCTGGTTAACATTTTGTTAACCGCAGTCGGACTTTAATCAGCGTTAGGACTTTGGGTGAATTATAGTAATTGTATCTGGGGTGCTCCAGAGGTATTTTTTCAATTTCCACCTATCTTTTGCCCTTTTCTTTTTTGTCTTTATTCTGTCAATTAAGGGTTAACAAGGTACCCTCGTTAAGAGGCTGCAGTGGGAAAGATTCTACCTGTGTATTTTTTGCTGAATTATAGTAACCTGTATATGGGAATATTCTTTCCTTTCAGGATTTTAGCACCCTGTTTTAAGAGGTGTAAATAAATCAAACACATTCTTGTCTGCGTCTTTATTCATTGTTTGATGTAAGTTGTCAGTTCGTGAAATGCTAATCAAATTAAATATGAAATAATGTTGATGTTATTTCATTTGACTATTTTCACTTGGTGGATTTTTTTCTCACTTTATAATGAAATAACATCTGTAGCCCTTCTCACATAATTCAAATAGAAATTAAGAAATGGATAAACATGATAAGAGCTAGTAACAAATAATACAAATTGGCTTATGAACATATGGTAATTTTGAAAGAAAAATAAAGATATAAATGTTGGACAGGTAAAATGTAATAAAAGAGCTTAGGTAAATGAAGAGTTACTGAGTTTATCTATTAACAAAAATGGGTTTTGCACAATTATATTCATTTCACATCCTAAAAAAAATCTTATTTACAATATTACCCTGCTTTTATTTCTCATCTTTAGTTAACATGGCTCTATTAGGTAGATGATAATCCATCCCACGTAGAAAACTCTAAATCTTTCTCCTGCGCCCTCTGGAACGCTCGCTCTGTGTGCAACAAACTCACAGCAATCCATGACCTCTTCCTTTCAAACTCCTTCAACCTCCTAGCTTTAACTGAAACCTGGCTAACTCCCTCTGACACGGCCTCCGTTGCTGCTCTCTCACATGGCGGTCTATACTTGAGCCATACCCCCAGACCGGGTTAGAGAAATGGTGAGGGGTCGGACTCCTGCTCTCTCCCACCTGCACCTACCAGCATCTCCCTCCACCCCCATCCCTCTCCTTCTCCTCCTTCGAGACACACTGCATCCGCCAGTTCTCTCCTCTGGCTCTCAGGGTGGCAGTCATCTACCGCCCACCGGGACCAACCTCTCAGTTCTTTGACCACTTTGCTACCTGACTTTCTCACTTCCTGTCTTCTAATCTTCCATGCTTAATTCTCGGGGACTTCAACATTCCCATTGACGATCCTTCCGCCCCTGCTGCCTCCAAACTTCTTTCACTCACGTCCTCCCTTGGACTCACACAATCCTCCCTCCTCCCTACCCACCGCGATGGTCACGCTATTGACCTTGTCTTTTCCAACCTCTGCTCCATTTCTGAGTTCAAATGTCGCCCTTTCCCCATCTCTGACCACCACCTTCTCTCTTTCACCCTATCTGGACTTCCTAAATACCCTGCTCCCCCACCCCGCACACACACTCGCAGAAATCTACATGCTGTGGACCCCCATCAATTCTCCAACCTACTTCACCACCTCCCTCATACCTCATCCTTCACCTGCCCTGATGCTGCCACTAATCACTACAACACTACGCTTATCTCTGCTCTAGACACTCTTGCTCCTCTTCGACTCTGTAAGGCCCCACGCCACCAGCTTCAGCCCTGGCACACCCTCCAGACTCGCTACCTGCAAAGATGCTCCCGCACCACAGAGCGTGCCTGGAGGAAATCCCGCTCTGAAGCTGATTTTGTTCACTTCAAGTTTATTCTCCGGTCATACACCTCTGCCCTCCACTTGGCCAAACAATCCTTCTTCTCATCTCTTATATCTACGCTGTCCTCCAACCCTAAACGGCTCTGGTCCACCTTCAACACCCTCCTCTACCCACCTGCACCTCCCCCCACAGCTGCCTTCAGCGCTCAAGACCTGGCAGACTACTTCCTCAGTAAAACTTTAACTATCAGAAGCAACATCCCAACACAAGATAGTTATCTGCCACCTCCACTCCCACAGGTCCCCTCTGCCACCCTCTGCCGCTTCCTCCCAGCCACTGAGGAGGAAGTCAATTCCTTATTGTCCTCCTCACATCTCACCACGTGCCCGCTCGACCCCATTCCCTCACATCTAATTCCTCCCCTCTCCTCCTCCCTCACCCCTGCTCTCACACACATCTTCAAACTATCTCTCTCCACTGGCTCCTTTCCATCCGCCTTCAAACACGCGCTAGTTACCCCTTTACTAAAGAAACCATCCCTAGATCCCAACTCTCCATCCAACTACCGCCCTGTATCCCTGCTTCCCTTCACATCAAAGCTCTTAGAAAAACTAGTCTTCAACCGCCTCTCCCTCTTCCTGTCCTCCAATTCCCTACTTGACCCCCTGCAATCTGGCTTCCGTCCCCTACACTCAACTGAAACTGCCCTCACCAAAGTCACCAACGACCTCCTAACTGCTAAAAAACACGGCCACTATTCTATTCTCATCCTGCTTGACCTCTCGGCTGCTTTTGACACTGTTGACCACCCCCTCCTTCTACAGACCCTCAACTCTCTGGGTCTCGGTGACACTGCACTTGCTTGGGTTGACTCCTATTTATCCAACAGGTCCTTCTGTGTGTCCTTTGCTGGTAACTCCTCCTCCTCATTGCCTCTATCTGTTGGTGTACCTCAAGGCTCTGTCCTTGGTCCTCTGCTCTTTTCCATCTACACCTCCTCTCTGGGCAAAATCATCAACAGCTTTGGCTTTAATTAATCTCCTCCTGGATGGCCTCCCACCACCTAAAGATCAACATGTCAAAGACTGAACTCCTACTTATTCCTCCCTCCAATGCCTCCCCACCTCCTGACTTCTCTATCACGGTGGAGGGTATCACCATCTCCCCATCAAACCAAGTTCGCTGCCTTGGAGTTACACTTGACTTCTGCTCTTTCCTTCATCCCCCACATCAAGTCTCTTTCCTCCTCCTGCCGATACCAACTGCGTAATATTTCCAGAATTCGGCCATTTCTTACCGCTGTCACCACAAAACAACTCATACATGCCCTGGTAATCTCCCGACTCGACTATTGCAATAATCTCTTATCTGGCCTCCCGCTGTCCCGCCTCTCCCCCCTACAATCCATCCTGAACGCCTCCGCCAGGCTAATTCACCTCACCCGCCGCTCTGTCTCTGCCGCTCCCCTCTGCGAGTCCCTTCACTGGCTCCCCATCCACTGCAGAATTAAGTTCAAAATCCTTATCCTTACCTACAAAACCCTCACTAACTCAGCTCCCCACTACCTGTCCTCACTAATCACCAAATACACCCCAGCCCGCTCCCTAAGGTCAAACAGTGACCTGCGCCTAGCTTCTCCCCGCATCACCTCTTCCCATGATAGACTGCAGGATTTCTCACACGCAGCCCCCACTCTCTGGAACGCTCTCCCTTGTACTGTCAGACTTTCCCCTAACTTCTCTTCCTTCAAACGCTCCCTGAAAACATTCCTATTTAGGGAAGCCTACCACCCAACTCACTGACGCAACCATCAATCACTCTCACCTTACAGTCACCTTACAGTCCTCTCCTCCTGTTTCCAGCCCCAACCCTCCCAGATTGTGAGTTCCTACGGGAATAGGGCCCTCATCTCCTCCTGTACTGTTTGTCAAATGTTGTTCAATGTATTGTAACCCTGTCTATACTGTGCTTATTGTACAGCGCTGCGGAATATGCTGGCGCTTTATAAATAAAGAATAATAATAAATAATAAATTGTTCTGGGAAGAGTCCAAATAATGAGGGACAAATATGTTAAGATTGCCAAATATTTTTATATTCTTTACTGCCTAATTACACAGGGAATGGAGTTAAAAATAAATATCCTGCAGTGCAACTTAAAAAGGGCTCATAACACACTCCGTCTACCCCTAACTGAAAACAACGACGTATCCACTAAATAAATAACTTTTTTTGAATATAAGGCTCAATAATAACTTGAGTTTAAAGGAAAAATATTTTAAATAGGGCATCAAACAAGGCAAACTGCTCAACAAAATGATTAACTCATTAATCCCATAATTGAATCTCTTAACTATGGATCTCTCCTGCAACTCTACATACTCCACACTCCAATATACTATCTATCCTCCATGATTACTTTTGGGATTTGCCCTCAAGCACAGATTTTCCTTTTTAATACGGTGTCCTTCACATTCATGTAGAACTCTGTATGAGCCTCAATCACGCCTCCAGAAGTCATGAGCTTTATTAAATCTCTGCCAATAAGAAAAGCAGATGGTCATGTTGTGATACTAGATACTAATATTACAAGATTATATATCCCCATATTGTGTCAATGCTTACCTCTCTATTTAACCTCCTTGGCGGTATCCCGAGTGTGGCTCAGGGTTAAATTTCAGTGCCGAAAATGGTAATCCCGAGCCACACTCGGGCTGATACATACCTTTCCCTGCGTTCTCTCGATGTCCTCCCGCAGTCACCTTTGTCCGATCGTGTCATCCTGCTTCCGGGGTTCCAAAATTTCCTATGGAAAAGGAACTATCCTACCCAGTGGATTGCTATATCCATAGTAGATTTTACCACTACTTATCAAGATTCCTGATGTCAATAATTTCTAAAGACGCCTGTGTTCTTTTATGTGCAACTATTAACTCTCCATGTCTGAGTTATACGTACCTCCCAATCTCTTTGCAAGACACTCTGATAAAAACCCTCTTTATCACATCAACATCACTGCCTGTCATAAAACCAAGAAAAACTTGGGTTAGAAGGCTCGGACTCTCACTTCTGCCCTCTCTTTTGTACATCCTTGTTTCAACAAGGCCACTTACCCAGTCACAATTTGGCTGAAAACACTTAAAATTAAACAATTACCTTGATACAAAACTCTCCTGCATCTCTGGACTGCAAAACCCTCTGTCAAAAGTAGCCAAACCTTCTAAACTCTGGATGTGTGTTGTGGTTCGATTAATGATTGAACAAAGAGTTTCAATAATTATAGTCCAGGAAGAGATTAAAAACTAGTTTTAATTGGTCTATATACTGTACAAAAGTTTATTGGTATGTGAAGTGTTGTTTAATGCTTTTTATTTCAGACATACATCGGACATATTTTGCTGCTCGTCAACCCATACAAAGAGCTTCCAATCTACTCTTCACTGGTAAAAGATAGTGATATTTATGTATATGTTTGGACATGATGGTTTGTTTTATTTTCTATTGTTTTGCTGTCTTTACTTAGAGTTGCACAAAGATTAATTTGAAGATTAGGTATTCATATCATCCATTACAATAATAAATAGCTCTAATAAATTCCCAAATCAGATTATTATTCACAGTGATGTCCAATCTCTTGGTTTTGACAATACTTTACCCAGATGTTACATAAACTCTCTGACCCTAATGTACTTTGCCCTTCACATATCAACACTAATCTAAGAAGCACCAGTCCTTGGTTCCACATTTAAATCGCTTCCTCTACACAGGATGGTGAGGAGTTCTTGAGTAAACCTGGTTGGAAACGGGAAAATGCTTGGTACACTGTGGTTAATGGTGTGTCTTGCTAGCCACAAATTATCCTATTATTGAGAGTGAGAATAATTTCTGAAGCCAGTGCTAGTAGGCTACTTACATTTGTAAAACCTAGCACATATTCAAGTGCCAGAAGTGATAATTAATATGTTAAAGTTGCTGCGCGACTTTTGAAGTGGACAGGTTTTAGGATTGGATTATGTTTTAAACACTTCATAAAGCACTCATATATCCACCTGGTGTTGATCTCCATAATACACTGAGAATCTATTTGCTATCTACTTTATTTTTAACAGTAATACTAAACTTTTATAATGGCCTCTGTATATTGCTTATAAAGGTAGCTTTAGCTTTTGAGGAGCTTGATCCAATGTCCAATGGTGTGCTACAATGCGACTAGACTGTGTTATATTTAGATATTTCATTATGTCTACCAGTAACTAAAAATACAAAATGCAGTGTAAACATAACAGTGAAATTGTGTTCTTTGCTTTTCAGGTCACTCAATTATACCAAAACACCTCTGGACGTCTGTGCTCGACACTTCCTCCACATATATTTGCTTATTCAGAAAGAGCTTACCATATGGTTTTTCAAGAGAAGCGACCTCAGTGCTTTATCTTAAGGTACAGGCTCATTGGTATTAACATATATAATGTCCCCATGCTCTAAGCAGAATTGTCCTTGAAATTCTCTGCCAAGTGTCTTCAAAAGATATTGAAAGCATTGAGATAAGAGAGCATTAAAACGAATAATACTACATTGTTTAACTTGCCAGACACTTTGATTCGTGATTTTATGTTAAATATATCACATTCTTTTAAGATTTTCAATGTAGGATTTTTAGATTATCTTAATAACAGTTTGATTCGATGTATGTTATATCATTTTGATGAATGTTTAAATAAATTAATGTACAGGCATGTGAGATTTTCAAACAATTTGTATATTCAAATGTATGATCATTTATTCATAATGTGCAATACTGAAACAGTTAATATAGGGAGTCACCAAAACAATACAAAAAAATAAGGGAAAAGAATACCTACTACAAAAAAAAGCAAGGAGAAGGAAACAAAAAGACCAAAAAGGGTGAGATTGTGGAACAATGTTCTATGATTTAGAACAATTATTGCAGTGATTGTAAGATGCATTAACCTCGTCAACATAATAAAATTATTTTTGAGGTTGAAAAGTGACAATACTATTTTATAATTTTATTCTTTGCACTGCAATGAATAGCTTGAATATTTATTAGTTTTTAATCTTGGACATCATGTAATTATAGTAATAATAATTGAATATTGTTCTTTTCCATTCAAGGAACTTAACGTTCGTGGAGAACACTTTCATATTTGACTCAAATCAGCATTAACATAATATATTAATATTATGTTGAGTGAAGATAATAACTGAGACCAGAAAATGCTTTTCAATCTTCATATCTTTATTTATACACCATGTGTCTGTTGTGATCTCATCTTCCTGATCATATCTACAAGGAGTAGGCATTGGTTCCTGCTATACAGTATCTCATCGGCTCCAAGCTCTGTGCTTTAGACTTGTGCATTGGTGTTTGTACAAGTAGCTAAATTTAGGTGATTCTTTTGAAATATGAATAAACAACTGCATGAACACACTGAAAAAAATAACTGAACAGGAATACATTTTTGGTAATTGCAGACCACTGTGTCACTCCTAACCCACATTACCTGGTGTGGGATTCTCTCGCCCCCTTTTGCTTTATAATCCATGACTGCTGGGTGAGGGGTTAAAATTCAGAGTAGGTGTGATGCCCATTTACAATATTATGGGAATATTAAGAATTTTTTTACTTTTTTCTATATTTACCAACTCATCACCTTGACATTCAATACCCTCGTGCTTCATTTCTTTACATCACAAAAGAGACAGCAAATAAAAAAAAACAACACATACAACCAGCCTGTGTTGAGTTTACTTTGTTGGAGTCTTGCCAGCATATTTAAATGTGACCATATAGAAGTATTTGTGCCCACTAACTGGAAATATTTTGATATTATGCTGGATTTATCCAGCAAGCATCATATGGGTGCTATAAAGTGAATAGCTTTCCAAATCCAGCTAATAGGAGTGCTAGATTAGTCTATAAAAGCAGCTGCAGAACTGATATTTATTTTTGGCCACTGATCTCAATGCCTGGCATAATATTTTTTGTGCCCCATATTTGTATTTTTTGCATTTGGTGTTTATGGGGGATTTTTTCTTTTTTTTTTTCACACGAGGATGTCGATTGTCAAAATGACAGTTACAGTACTTATACAGCGCCAACAGATTCCATGGCGCTTTACAATGTGGAAGCACAAATAGGAGACTGTACATGATATAAGAATACATCCGTGCTCATAGGATATCTGTCCAGGTATTGCAGCACTTTAAACCAAGTGCTTAGGCAGACATCCCGTGTGCTTACAATCTAAGGGACAGGGGTAGCTGAAATAAATGGGAGCAGAGGGAAGGTGAAGCTGGTGACCAGAGGAATATCATAGGGATTACATGAGAAGGACCAGAAGCTTGGGTTTAGTAAGAGTAATTAGAGAAGTGGAGACAGCTGGAAAGGAGACCTGAAATTAGGGACCGGGCCTGGGTGTGCGGGCAGATGGGGAGGGTGGGTTGGGACATCTGAGGTAGACAGGTTTGTATGAAAAAAAAATCATTGAAAGCATATTTTAGAGATAAGTTAGGTGATTTAAATTAGAAATGGGCTAACATTGGAGTTTTAATGTATTTGATGGTGATGTCAAGTTAGTTTGGGATTGTTTTTAAAGGGCAGGGGGGACTGTATGAAAGGGATAGTAGTGCCCTCTTTTTAGCCATTCCCTCTAATCCTGCAGACAGATAGGGGCAGGATATTGTGAGAAGTTAACCCCCCACCTCAGCCATGGGAGAGGAGTAAAGAGAGTACAGGAGTCCCTTCTTTTTCTAATCAATTGCCCCATGATATCGGAGTTGAGAGTTTTCGGTTGCTTAGCTATTGGCAATGGGCGTTCGGTCCCCCTAATTCTTTTTACACCCATCCCATTTACAAGCATCGTAATCATATATGAAGTAGCACTCTATGGAATACACTCTATATTGATTATCAATTCTCAGTTTTGTTATCAAGGCATGACTTTTAATATGTGTTTCTATTACAAATAATTCTGAATTTTATAGTAAAATACCTAAAATTAGCTAGAGATGCGCTGCCACCTATCTGCTATTATCCATCTATCGTAACGTATACCGTGAACACACTTGAAAACAAGAGAAATCTCAATGTATCCTTCCTGGTAAAATACTTTATAAATAACAAAACAAATTTCAATAAGTGAGACAGAGTAGGGTTTATTCACTGTGCTGGAAACTGGTGAAGTACTTAGTTTGCAAGCATTTAACCTACCACAATTTACCAATCAAACCGATGTGACAATTTATACACTCAACCCTCTTGGATCCCATCTAAAAACATTTGCGGAATTCCAGTTTATTTAGAAAATTAAGGCTTACCATACTTGCATTTTTAAATATAAACTCTTTATAACAAAATAAACTCTATATTAACCCCTACTAATCCCAATATTGTAAATTTTACTAACGTTAATACAGATAAAGCAATAATTGTCCTCAACATCCTCATTCGCCCAGTCATTCGTTTTCTAAATGTATTTTAACTATCTTCAGAAGAGTTGGTTTGCACTTCTTTTTTCCAACTCCTTTACTTTAAATCCTAATGATCTTTTCAACTCTCTAGCCATCCTAACCATTTCCTAGAGACATGTAGGAATTGTTTCTGTACTATATAACAATTTTCTCCCAGCAATTCATAATTCACCCTCGTCCATGATTATCCCAAAATGGCCCAACAAAACTTTTATATTCACTAGAAACCCCTCGCCCCAAACTATTCACTCTATTGCCACATTTGCTTTATTATTATATAAGCTTTATTGTGGTGGTATGGAACAGAACCTGCAACATCTCTGAAGTATCCCCCCATGTTTAGAACCTTATATACAACCAGGGTTTTTTTCAGCCGGTACGTGCCAGCATTTCCTGGAGGCCGGCGCAGCGGCAGCCGACCTCGCCCACACACGAGCAAAAAGTAGGAACGCGCGATTATGGTGCGTGTGGGCAGCCCGGATCTCATTCTGCAGCAGAGTAGCTCTGCTGCAGAATGAGATCTGGCCCACCCACACGCAGGAATCATGCGAGACATGCCTTCGCGGCTACTCCGATGGCAGGAGTAGATGGGGTGCGGGGACTGACCGTCGGATGATCCTTGAGGCCGCTGAGGAGCAGTGGGATGGATGCAGGGGACCGAAGGCTGTGTCCCACCCATTCTTTTTGCCTATAGAAGTGTCTTAACTGATGGTACCAGGATGCCTGCCTGCGCAGAGGTCGTTGGAGCTGAGGTAAGGCGATGTGTCCCCCCCTTGTTGCCTGCTGCTTTGGTCCTGTCTGGGCTCTAATTTCTGACCCCAACGAACGGAGGAGCTGCGTGCGATGCTGCCCTGAGTCACTGCTGGCAATGGAGGCCGAGACCACAGCCTACCTACCCTGCCAACTTCATGCGCTGTCTGCTTGTCTACTAGGGGGCCTGTGTCTCCTGGTTCCCACTCTGGTGCCTACCTGTGCAGCCTCTACCCCTGTTTCTGGACACGGGATGAAGTGTACTCTCCGCTGCCTGCCGTCCCCATGAACGCTGTCCCGAGTTGAGAATATTTTCCCCAACCTGACCCCCCTCTTTCTTCCCTTCTTTGATTGCTGGACCTGGGAAAAAGACATCCTGGTTTTTGGACTTTATTTTGCATTTTCAGGCCTTGGCTTTTTCTATTAAGGTTAGGGCGTCTGTACTTTTTCTGAAGGTCTGATTACTGGGGGTCTGATATCTGAGGGTCTGATATCTGAGGGTCTGATATCTGGGGGTCTGATATCTGGTGTCTGATATCTGGTGTCTGATATCTGGGGGTCTGATATCTGGGGGTCTGATATCTGGGAGTCTGATATCTGGGAGTCTGATATCTGGGGGTCTGATATCTGGGGGTCTGATATCTGGGGGTCTGATTACTGGGCGTCTGACTACTGGAGGTCTGATATCGAGGGTATGATATCTAGGGTCTGATTACTGGGGTCTGATTACTGGTGTCTGATTACTGGAAGTCTGATTACTGGAAGTCTGATTACTGGGGGTCTGATATCTGGGGGTCTGATATCTGGGGTCTGATATCTGGGGTCTGATTACTGGAAGTCTGTTTACTGGGGGTCTGATTACTGGGGGTCTGATTACTGGAGGTCTGATTACTGGGGGTCTGATATCTGGGGTCTGATTACTGGGCATCTGACTACTGGAGGTCTGATATCGGGGGTCTGATATCGGGGGTCTGATATCTAGGGTCTGATTACTGGAAGTCTGATTACTGGGGGTCTGATATCTGGGGGTCTGATATCTGGGGGTCTGATATCTGGGGGTCTGATTACTGGGGTCTGATTACTGGAGGTCTGATTACTGGGGGTCTGGTATCTGGGGTCTGATTACTGGGCGTCTGACTACTGGAGGTCTGATATCGGGGGTCTGATATCTAGGGTCTGATATCTAGGGTCTGATTACTGGAAGTCTGATTACTGGGTGTCTGATTACTGGGGTCTGATATCTGGGGTCTGATATCTGGGGTCTGATTACTGGGAGTCTGATTACTGGGGGTCTGATTACTGGGCGTCTGATATCGGGGGTCTGATATCTAGGGTCTGATTACTGGGGTCTGATTACTAGAAGTCTGATTACTGGGGGTCTGATATCTGGGGGTCTGATATCTTGGGGTCTGATATCTTGGGGTCTGATATCTGGGGGTCTGATATCTGGGGGTCTGATATCTGGGGGTCTGATATCTAGGGTCTGATATCTGGGGGTCTGATTACTGGAGGTCTGATATCTGGGGTCTGATTACTGGGCGTCTGACTACTGGAGGTCTGATATCGGGGGTCTGATATCTAGGGTCTGATTACTGGGGTCTGATTACTGGAAGTCTGATTACTGGGGGTCTGATATCTGGGGTCTGGTATCTGAGGGTCTGATATCTGGGGGTCTGATATCTGGGGGTCTGATATCTGGGGGACTGATATCTGGGGGTCTGATATCTGGGGGTCTGGTATCTGGGGGTCTGGTATCTGGAGGTCTGATATCTGGGGGTCTGATATCTGGGGGTCTGATATCTGGGGGTCTGATTACTGGGCGTCTGACTACTGGAGGTCTGATATCGAGGGTATGATATCTAGGGTCTGATTACTGGGGTCTGATTACTGGGGTCTGATTACTGGAAGTCTGATTACTGGAAGTCTGATTACTGGGGGTCTGATATCTGGGGGTCTGATATCTGGGGTCTGATATCTGGGGTCTGATTACTGGAAGTCTGTTTACTGGGGGTCTGATTACTGGGGGTCTGATTACTGGAGGTCTGATTACTGGGGGTCTGATATCTGGGGTCTGATTACTGGGCATCTGACTACTGGAGGTCTGATATCGGGGGTCTGATATCGGGGGTCTGATATCTAGGGTCTGATTACTGGAAGTCTGATTACTGGGGGTCTGATATCTGGGGTCTGGTATCTGGGGGTCTGATTACTGGGAGTCTGATATCTGAGGGTCTGATATCTGAGGGTCTGATATCTGGGGGTCTGATATCTGGGGGTCTGATATCTGGGGGACTGATATCTGGGGGTCTGATATCTGGGGGTCTGGTATCTGGGGGTCTGGTATCTGGAGGTCTGATATCTGGAGGTCTGATATCTGGGGTCTGATATCTGGGGTCTGATCGCTCCAAGCAGCACAGTTGCTGACACCATCTCGTAAGCCAAATACTAAAAAGTTGACTTTAACCCTTTCGCTGCTGAGGCTTTTCCCGCCCCTGTGCTGAGGTCATTTTTTACCTGTTTTGCGCATCATGTTTAAACGTGTTTTGAAGGCTTATTTTAGTATATGACATCGACATATTATATATCGTTCTTTCCGTCAGACTCGGTAGATTCATAATATGTCATTATTATATGTATACGTTATGTCATGTTTGTATATTATAACAAAAAATGCAATAAAATATGTATTTTCAATAATTTACAGCGTGTAAAGTGTTTTTTTCCACATTTTAACATGCGAGCAATTGCGGTTATATTTTGTATGGGGTGCGCTTGTTAAAAAAATTAGAGATGGGGTCTCGTTACATTTTTTTTGGGGAAAATGACACCATTTTTAACAAACGCACCGCATACAAAAATCGTTAATGCAGCATCATTGTTCACATTATAATTGAAATGGGAACAATATTGCTGCATTAAAAAAACAAAAAAAAAAAAAAAAAAGTGTTTATTTTTTTTTTATTATTTTTTTTTTTTAATTTTTTTTTATTTTTATTTTTCTTTTTTTTTTTTTTTTACAATTTTTTTTACTTTCATGTTTGGTATCGTTGGAACGGCCATGCTCTGGCCGATCCAACGATATCAAAATTTAACCCCTAACTGCCACGGATCGGGAGATAGGGAGTTCATTGGAACTCCCTATCTCCACACTTCGTGGCAGTTAGGGGTTAATGCTAGGACTGGCGTCATCGTGCTGCGCACGATGACGCCAGTCCTCTGGGGGAGTTCCCGGAAGCTTGGCCGACATCCAAGATGTCGGCCAGCTCCCGGGAAGGATCGCAAATCGGCGCTTTTCAGCGCCGATTTGCGATCCAGCTCCCCAGGGGTTAATGCCAGGCATCATTTGGAAGGGCAGGCTGTGCCCTTCCAAATGATGCCTGGGTTAAGCCCCTGTGAGCCGCCGATCGGGAGGGAGAGAGGTCCGAAGGACCTCCCCCCCTCCCTTTCAGGCGCCTCCTCCGCACATGCGGGGGGGCGCCTGAATTATGTGTCATCGCGGGGGCGCGATGACACATAATAATGGCGGCCACTGCTCCGGATGCCGGGCTGACATCCAGGATGTCAGCCCGCACCGGAGGGGCCAGCGATCGGCCGAACCCGGCCGAACGCTGACCCCAATGCGAGGACGCGCTCAGCGCGTCCTCCGCATACCAGGGGGAATGCTGAGGACGCGCTGAGCGCGTCCTTAGCATTCAAGTGGTTAAACGCCCTGTTCATTTAATTTAAACCCACCAAAACAGTTTAATAGACTGAGCAGAGCTTAATAAAGGAGTATTTATTAGGGCACTAAAAATAATCATAATAATATATTTTTTCCTGGGCGTTAGAGTACCCCCACCTATTTTTCCATAAAAAAGCACTGTATACAACACTCTCCATAGCTGTACACATACATACACATCCTCCTTTATTGGCTAGTATGTACCACCACAGTTACATGGCTCTGCTAATTTATTTATTTATAAAGTATTTTACCAGGAAGGATACATTGAGATCTCAATATGTCTTAATAGCCTGAGACTATCATCACTTCATACTCACACCCCATGTTCTTGACACCATGACTGCTTCATACCTATACAACATCCTCTGATGCCACATTCTACTCTGAAAGTATTTTAAAAACACAATATGTTGGAGATGCGTATTAGTTCTCCTTCTAGTTCTATACCATGTTCCACTCACATTGTTCTACTTCCCACACAGCCCCCTTGCATCAATTTCTTGCTGATTGTCAATCTTTCCATAGAAAGAAGAGACAACCTTGGTCTCAAAGTTGTTTATCTCCAAAAATCCCTTTGTTTTGCCTTACTCATTGTGCAGATTTAAAAAATATGTTGCCGTTATTTATTGTATAAATTAGGAATGGGATTTTGAAAATGTAAATCTCTTCTTATTAATGTTACCGTATTTTCAGAACAAAACTATCCTAAGCATATGTAACATATTTTGAATGAACAAAAGGTATAACGCTTGTTTCGGATAGTTGCTAACTTTTTCTTGTAAAATGTTCAACTTCGCATTCATTATTTGTTTTGTATTTTAGTGGTGAAAGTGGTTCTGGCAAGACAGAAGCTTGTAAGCACATTGTAAAACACTTGGCCTTAAGGAGTGGATTGAGCAGAAATTCACTTCATTCAAAAATTAAACATGTAAGTGGCCATCTTTGTTGCCATACTTTTGATCTCTTGACTTAGGGATTGTTGTACAAGGAACACATGCATAGCAATTTAAATAACAGATTTGTATCATATTGATATATATATATATATATATATATATATATATATATATAGGTTTGTTCTTTCAGTTTTTCTTTGTCTGATGTTTGGTTCTTTCAGCACTCATGCTAATACATTAGTTATCATGAAATCTCTTAGATCACCAAACACATCGTGGAGTTACAGAGGTCGATTGTTTATCGCCGATTTTAACTGACCAATGGAGAGGTCCGGTCAAATGAACAAAAAAATATTACCTAGTAATTACAGTTCTCTATTTGTCTATCTTATAGATCTATACTTACAAAAAAAATATATAGACCATTAGTTAATTGAGAAAATGAAGCTATGCCTCTCTAAAAACACTGTGCCAGATTTCACGTTCATCAATATGTCAACGTGCCAATTTCCAAACAGGCACACACAGTTTTATCCTGAAAACATGATCATTGTTGAAAACGGGACTCGGTGCATGTAGCAATAATGTTTCCCTTGCAATACACATTCCAAGTCTAGACTGTGACTTCATAGAGATATCACAACTGGCATTAATAAGCAAACTAAATTGCTTTTATGTGCAACACAGGAGATAATTGGATTACAAATGTAAAGAAAGACTTCAAACTGGAAGAATATACAAACATGTCTACTGCAAAGTAATCAGTGGGGACAAGGAAGAGATTTGGGGACAATTCAGATGCCTCCAACAAGTCTACTTTTCTTTGTAAAATTAATTTTAGTAATTATTTTTTTTCCCAGCAAAGTAGTAGATCCTGTATAACATATTTCTCAAAACAAAAAAAAACTGCTGTGGTAAATGTAAGAGGATTGGGAACTTTTGCTCCATCCAATCTTTGTTATCCAAGACATTGCCTGTCCACTGTAAGAGATCCTTGGTTGAATTTAAGACAGTGAGAGCCATTGAATTGGCTAGCCCTACCCTGATCACATAACATGTTGCAGCTCACAGGAAGCTGGCAGCATGTCATGTATGATATTTTATTTTTTTTCTTCAATCTAAAAGGTTAAAATGGTAAGGGGCTATTGATGGGAGTCATGAGGGGTTAATGTTTAACCCCTCTGTTTCCCTCCATTGCGTTTAACCCCAGAGTAGCCATTTAACCGTAAAAACCTAACCAAATGTACTCACATAGTTAACATTTAAGAAAGTGTGTCGATGTGGTGAAAATGAGCAAGTTACTTGTCCTCCATGGATTCAATTACTTATGTCACCCACTCACAGTCCTCTGAATGATTCCTATATCAGCCTTCATGCAATATTTGGGATTAAGGATGCACATTTTGTTTCGTTCCGAATTAAATTTCGTACAAAATTGACCATTTTCGTTCTTTCGGAAGCATTTCCGAAACGAAATATCGGCTGTCTGAAATTACGAAATCCCGAATCAAAGTTTCAACACAAACAAAATCATTTCGTTAGGGGACCTAAACTAAAAAAAAACAGGAAGCAAATGATACGAAATGCCGAACAAAACTGAACAAAACGATCAAACACTAATTACATTTCGGAAACAAATGATCTGAAACGAAAAAAGACAAAACCATTGATCTAAAATGAAATTAAAGATAACAAAATGATCTATAATGAAAAAATAAATGGAAACAAGTGGTATGAAAGCAAAAAAAAGGAAATGATTTAAAATGGAACCAAGTTGTCTGAAACAAAAAACCAGAACAAAATGATTTTAAGTGAAATAAAACTGAATCAAATTATCTGAAATGAAAAAAAGAAAAACAGAACAAATTAAATGATTTAAAATGAAAAAAAGCCATTTTTTAAAATAATTTTTTAGGATTATTTTGGCATTTTTCAGGAATTTTTTGATTAATCTTTAGGTTTCCTAACTAATTTTAAATGTATAACGAGGACTGTTACTATCCATGGTCCTGATGTGAAATAGACTGATAATATGTTTCACCATCGGCGACTGTCCTTTGTTCTGATCTGGGTCAGAACCATGTACAGTAGCCGAATACGAACATCAGGACCATGGATAATGGCAGGCTTGTTTCTATCCATGGTACTGACAAAATGTATTGTATCAAAATTCATTGCTGAACGCATACGGACTGAAAGAAGATAATCCAGCTGTATGTGTTCCCCCAAAGAAAAAAACAGACCTCGTTATACATTTAAAATTAGTTAGGAAACCTAAAGATTAACCAAAAAATTCCTGAAAAATGACAAAATAATCTTAAAAATTAATACAAAAATGGCTGTTTGCTGCAATTGAAAATAATAAACGGTTTTAGAAATATTGAATAAAAACAGGGATTTTTTAACATTTAAAGCGATGGTGGAAAAAAAGCCTAGTTTCTTTAAAATAAGTTAGCCATTTTTTAAATACATTTTTTAGGATTATATTGTCATTTTTCAGGATTGGGTGAAAGTTTAGGTTCCTGTTTGCTGCAATTGAAAATAATAAACGGTTTTAGTAATATTTAATAAACCGCTAAAAGCGGGGATTTGTTTTAACATTGAAAAAAGTATGGTGGAAAAAAGCCTAGTTTCTTTAAAATAAATTAGGAACCTAAACTTTCACCCAAAAAATCCTGAAAAATGCCAAAATAATCCTAAAAAAAATTATTAAAAAATTACTGTTTGCTGCAATTGAAAATATGAAACGGTTTTAGAAATATTTAATAAAAACGGGGATTTTTTGACATTGAAAGCTATGGTGTAAAAAAAGCCTAGTTTCTTTAAAATAATTTAGGAAGCCTAAACTTTCACCCAAAAATTCCAGGAAAATGCCCAAAAAATCCTAAAAATATATATAAGAAGACTTTAATTTTATTGGTAGTAATCTGTTTCCTTTTCTGAAATAACCAATAAAAGACGAAATAACTCATAAATCTAAATCCAAATCAATCCAAAATGCAATTAAATTATTCACAAAAATGGGGAAACAAAACAAAACTAAATAACCCACTGCCAAATCGACCTGAAATGACGAAATGAATTGAACCGAAACAAAACAGAAACCTGACGAAACGACCCGAAACGAAAAAAAACGGGAAGAAAAAAACCAAACCGAAAAAAAACGGTGTGCACATCCCTATTTGGGATCAGTAATTAAAAAAAGAGTTCTGGAAACTCCAACACCAAAGGAAATAACCTTGTGTCTCACCAGATGGTAGTTAAAAAAGAAAATCTTCTTTACTGGCTTAAAATCAAGCTTGTATTAAAAGGAAGTTGGTTATAATTCCTTATGTATCATGTAAGGGGACAGCAAATTCACACTGTTATACAAGCTGTACACTCATCACTACTTTACATTGTAGCAAAGTGTATTTTCTTCAGCGTTGTCACATGAAAAGATATAAAAAAATATTTACAAAAATGTGAGGGGTGTACTCACTTCTGTAACTATGAATAAAGAAAATTAAATATGCCATTGAGTTTAATCTCCGTTATCTAAACTATTCTAGACATTTAATGCCTATTTGCTCACTACTATATCCGTTTTCCGTATCCAAATCCTACTCAACTTTTTTTATTTTCCTACGCTACGCAGGAAATATAAGTCAGTGAAAAATATCTCATATTTATGAGTCAACAAAATAAAATACCTTTGCGTATTAAACAAAATATATATTTCTATCTTGTTATTGTTGCTATTAATATTTTATTTTGCAGGTGAACACAATTTTAGAAGCATTTGGGCATGCCAAAACAACGCTAAATCACTCATCTAGCCGTTTTATAAAATTTCTTGAGATACAGCTTTCTGAAAGTAAAGAAGCCTTATTAGGAGGTAAGAGTTTGGACGAGCATCATGATAATTATTAAATATTAAAATATTTCTGGTGTTATTCCCCCAACAGTATTTTTTTTAAATAAATGTATAAAGAAAGAAAAAACAAACAAATACTGTATATCCAGGTTTATGAACCAAAGCCAAGTCAAGTGTACTTTTTATAGAGATGCATGGTATTAGCCAGTCTCATTTTGTGAATATCCAAACCACTGTCAATAAGACATGTTACGCTGCTCAGAGACAACTCTGTAGTGATACATCTATATATTTGGAATTTTTAAATTGAATTATTTTTAACAAATGAAAAATCGCTTAACACCAGATTTTGTAATCTGATCTGTTATTTATTTATTTTTAAATACTGGCTGCAAGCGAGAATGAATGAATGACACTGGAATCATACAGCAACAACAATAGTGGAGTGTGAGAATCCCAAAAATCTAATCACCGCAGCTCACAGCACTCCCCACAAACACAGTGCTACAAATATAAACTTGTAAAACAATTGGAGCATGCAGTGGTAACACCAGAGAAGAGGACACTTACATGGGTCAATAGTTCAACAAAAAAGACCTCTTGATGTATAACAGAGTGACCTCTTGGTGTATAGTAACTAGAAATACAGAGCATACAGGCACATCATAGCAAAAAACTGACATTTATTGCATATGAATAAAAACAAGGGAACCACTCATAAAAGGAAGTGGCACACAGTGTGATAAAAGTGTGCAAAATCGCATAGATTAACAAAACTCCCGATAGTCACCGCATCTCTGGATGGAGTGTCCGATATTCATAGCCTCACTCAAGGGACACCTCCGTGATGTATTGAAGCCGATGATTATCCAGTGGTCAGGAGGTGAACTCCCAGGTGCAGTGCATCCAGCGGGACCAATAACCGGGTGGTGACAAATAAATCGGTAAACAGTACAAGTTAGCTCGACGCGTTTCGTCTTCTGACTTCTTCAAGAGCTCAGTCTGCATTTTCCCAAGATGATCTGCAAAATCTGGCCTGGTTGAGGGTCCCGAGGACAAGTTTAAGAAACACTGCTATACAACATGTTAACATACAGTAACCTGCTGTAACAGTCAGCTGCAACAAAGGTTTGCGGTTAGACTGGAATAGCAGGGAACCTAGTGTTAATGAATGGACCATTTACAGTTAACAGTTCACTTATATTGCTAATGTCGTGATTGTTGACATTGCGCTGTTTATTAGATAGGTTTTCTTTTTCCGGGCACTATGTAGACAGCTGCTTGTAACTGTACAGCTATTAATCTTCAATGTTTGCATTCTTAAGTAAAAAAAAGTACGGAGCCCTTTAACCACTTGGATGCTGAGGACGCGCTCAGCGCGTCCTCAGCATTCCTGCTGGTATGCGGAGGACGCGCTGAGCGCGTCCTCCCATTGGGGTCAGCGTTCGGCCGGGTTCCGGCCGATCGCTGGCCCCCCCGGTGCGGGCTGACATCCTGGATGTCAGCCGCGCATCCGGACCACAGCCGCCGGTATTAGGTGTCATCGCGGCAGCGCGATGACACCTAATTCAGGCGCCCCCCCCCGCATGTGCGGAGGAGGCGCCTGAAAGGGAGGGGGGGAGGTCCTTCGGACCTCTCTCCCTCCGATCGGCGGCTCTGCGGGGGTTAACCCAGGCATCATTTGGAAGGGCACAGCCTGCCCTTCCAAATGATGCCTGGCATTAACCCCTGGGGAGCTGGATCGCGAATCGGCGCTGAAAAGCGCCGATTCGCGATCCTTTCCCGGAGCTGGCCGACATCTTGGATGTCGGCCAAGCCTCCGGGAACTCCCCCTGAGGACTGGCGTCATCGTGCGTAGCACGATGACGCCAGTCCTGGACTTAACCCTTAACTGCCACCAACGGTGGAGATAGGGAGTTCCAATGAACTCCCTATCTCCCGATCCGTGGCAGTTAGGGGTTAAATTTTGGTATGGTTGGATCGGCCAGAGCATGGCCGTTCCAACGATACCAAACATGAAAGTGAAAAATGTTGTAAAAAAAAAAAAAAAAGAAAAAGAAAAAAGAAAATTATAAAAAAAAAAAATAAACACTTTTTTTTTATTTTTTTTGGTTTGTTAATGCAGCAATATTGTTCCCATTTCAATTATAATGTGAACAATGATGCTGCACTAACGATTTTTGTATGCGGTGCGTTTGTTAAAAATCGCGTAATTTTCCCCCAAAAAAAATGTAACGAGACCCCATCTCTAATTTTTTTAACAAGCGCACCGCATACAAAATATAACCGCAATTGCTCGCATGTTAAAATGTGAAAAAAAACACTTTACACATTGTAAATTATTGAAAATACATATTTTATTGCATTTTTTGTTATAATATACAGACATGACATAACGTATACATATAATAATGACATATTATGAATCTACCGAGTCTAACGGAAAGAACGATATATAATATATCTGGGTCATATACTAAAATAAGCCTTAAAAACACGTTTAAACATGATGAGCAAAACCGGTAAAAATGACCTCAGCACAGGGGCGGGAAAAGCCTCAGCAGCGAAAGGGTTAATTATTGAGTGACATAATGCAATTGCCACTATTTATTTTGGTATTCCAAGTTGAGCAGTAATGATTTAGGACTTCCCACAATATTATTGTTTGTTAATTTTAAATACTGCTAAAAGAGTGAGATTAAAGCTAGAAACAGCCAGCTGACGACATGGATAGATGCTTGCGCTTTCTTTGTCTATAGAAACAGTTGATTTTTTTCTTGTTGGGGAGTTGTTCTACGCTGCAATGTTCTTCCTTCCAAGCAGTGTCATTGCTGTAAAAAGAAAAAAAAAAAAAAAAACATTATGGAGTGTTTGAGAATTTTGTCTTTAAAAGAAGAAATGTTTCTTGTATTAAAATATTATATTTGAAGCATATTGTGGATACAGTGGATTTGAAAATGAATTACCTGTGACGTAATATCCTGAGATCTATTCAAAGTCAAGAAAAAAGTATGATGCTGTTTAATTAATAAGCAACAAAGTGCAATTGCTGATACTGAATTTGTTATTCCAAGTCGAGCAGTAAGGGTTTAGGACATTCCACGAGGTTACTGTACTTTCTGCAGTTCCATACTTTAAATAGTGCTATCGGAGTGATATTAGGACTAGAAATAGCCAGCATTTCCTAGCAGCTGATAATTTGTACGCTTAAAAAAAAAACACAATGAAGCACTAGTTTATGTGAGCTTAAATACTCATGACAGTTACGTTTACTTAAGGTCAGTTATGGTCAAACTGAGATGCCAAATGCATACGTGCGTACCAGGCAAACATATGGTGCAATCTGAGGCTTTATTATCATCACTCTTCACACAGAAAAAACTAATGAAAAGGTCTTATCTGCCTCACCATTGCATAATAAAGCACATTTTATGAAAATTTTATTCTTATAAACGTAATTTACACCTTTGCCACATGGTGGCAGGCAAACACAGCGATTTTTATACAAGCTAAAAGAACACATGATATTTGTATGACAATAGCAACTTACAGGGTTATTCAAAGAGAATCGAAAAGTCACCGCACATTAGGTGACTTTTTGTTCTCTTCAATTCGGTGTGATTTGGTAATCCCATTTCGGTGACCCTGCGGTGTATTCAGCAAGCACCACAGGGCAGTTGTAGTGCAGGGAAAAGCCGCCGCAAACCTGCCGAACACTCACTGCAAAACCCACCGAACGCACACCGAAACCCGCAAAAAACATCTGGATTAACCCCCGCTGAACACGCCGGAGAAACCCGACTAGTCGCCGATCACAGTGCAGAGCAGCCACCGGAAAAACCCGACACACAGACGAAGGAGGTGAAAAAAACCAAAAACAGTACGATTGAAAGTTGGAAAATTGAAATGCTGTTTGCAAAAAAACTACTGAGCAAAAATTTCTGGAATTTACATATAAGATCAATGAATGATAATAAAAAGGGCAGTTACAGTAAAAAGAAAAAATGATTTAAAAAAAACGGAAAAAAAGTTTTGCAATAAAAATCCTAAAAAATGCCTAAAAGATCCTAAAAAATCTATAAATAAAGAGACTTTTTACTGCAGAATATAATATTAAACGGTTTATTAGATATTGAGTTAAAATGGGAATATTTTTAACATGGAAGCCTATGGGATTCGTCTGAATAAATCTGTCGAATAAGACCACCGAACAGCAGGGCATTTCGGCAACTGTTCCCTGCTGTTTTGTGTTCTCTGAATAGACGAAGCATGGCTTCTCTATGGGGATTTCACTGCCCTCGAACAGGCACCGTATGTGCAGGCAATTCGCCAACATTTGGCTAACTGTCTGCTCCCTGAATAGCCGAATGGCCAGGAAAGGTAACCGTACGCTGAATTTCACTGTTCGGTTACCATTCGACCACAATTCGGATCTCTTTGAATAACCCTGTTAGTTACACTATAACTCTATTTTGGGCACATCCTAATCTCTCATAAGCAAATGAGTGCTCCTATGAGATTAAACCACTTAGGACATACAGGTTTAAACCTTTCCTGCAATGATGCACCTGTGACAAGTAGAGGAGCAAAACCAGGGAGGATTGTCAGTGCTAAAATATAAATAACATGCGGTACTCAGTGTGTTGTTTTGTTGTTTCGTTTTTTTTGGTGTTGCTGAATTAGATAAATAGATAAACAAAAAACAAGTATTATTAAACAAAGTACTGATTTTCTTTTTATTTTATAGGGTAAATTGTCTATATAGTCACACATGCCTTATACTGTACATAAGAGCACCACCCCCAGACCCAGCCATCCCATCATCGCTCTCAGTCTCTGCCCCATCAGTCCCTGCTACCTTAGCCCATCAGTCCAATTACGCTTACCCAGTGGTCTTGTAAAAAAATAAAATTGTGTGGGAACACCCCAAGATTTCTAGTCCTCAAATAACCCATTGACATGTACTGCACCCACCACACCAGGTGCAAATTTGATATGCATGTGTAAAGGATAGACAGGGTTTTCGGCAATCCTAAAGCATTGTAACAAATAGCATATATTTTCCAGTGATTTAGTAAGGAAGCACATGATTGCAACCTAACAAAAGATTCTCAGTGTTTGGGTCAAAAATAACTCCATTAGTGGAGGAACTATGTTCCCATGTGTTCCCTTTGGCCATTACCCCTGCTCATGGCCCTTCTTACATGATCTCTAACAGTCTGTTTCATTTATTACTAAATACTGTGTGCTTTACTCCATAGCTCAACTATGCCTTTCTGCCCTATGTTTGGACTCTACAGGGCTTTATTATTTCTTTCATTATTTATTTGTATTGCGCCAACATATTCTGCGGCGTGGTAGAGGAGTTTCAATAAATGTAGGCATGAGGTAGACAGGGCCCTGCTCCCTTTCCTCTCTCACTACAGCAGACTATTCATATCTTTTAAATGCTGCTTGTAAACACATGTATTCATGGAAGTCTATTAACTAAAACCATAAGTCATTATTACCTCACCTTCTTTGTTAAGACCGTCATTCTTCTCAAAGCACAGCACTGGCCAATCACTAGTTTCCTCTCTTCTCGCTACAGCCCAATTCTCCTTCTAGCTTTTATGTTTCGATAGAAACAAGGTCCCCTAATCCTTCTGTGTCTATTTTGTTAACTTGTTCAAATGTATTTATTCCGCAAGATGATTTATGCCAATAATGCCTTTGTATAATGTTGTAGAATTCGCTGGAACTCTATAAATAAATAAGAAGAAGCTGTAATAAAATTCTTTGGGTAAGATAACCAATTTGATTCTCATGAAATACATTGTATTTTCAGCCAGAGTATACACATATATGCTGGAAAAATCTCGTCTCCTCAATTGCAGTCCAGGACAAAGCAATTTTCTTATTTTTTATTTTATGATGGATGGTCTTTCCTCAGAAGAAAAATATAATTTATTCCTCAAGAGCCCATTACAGCACAGGTAAGACACAACGTTTTGTTTTCTCTAGTATTTCTATGGTTATACTGTATATTGAGGAATAAAATTTGTGAAATTAGTGGGGTAGAAAAGCTGACACGTTTTATACTTCACTGACAGTATGAGGCCAGTAAGTGTGACACAGAGACTACAGACTTGCTCTCTGTTAATCCAAACTTGAAATTCTATAGTAGAATGGAGACCAGTGCACTCCAGCCAAAATCCCAATCAGTCTGTAAATACCTGAAAAGTGATTCCATAATGAAAACAAGGCAGACAACAAAACAATTTATAAATTACTGTGCTAAGAGTGACGTACTAAACTCCCTTTGGCCTTGAGGGGCAACACAGAACAAAAAATGGAGTTTAAAGGGATATGCATGTCTAGAAATATTTTTTTAAATTGACATTTAAACACTTTTATACCTATAGACAAACTAGAATAAATCAATAAAATTTTTAAAAATATGTAACAATGTTTATTTTCTTTCTTTAACCACTTGGCTGCTATGGACGCGCTCAGCTGTTCTCCTGTTCTTCCGGACGATTGCTGCGCCCCCCCGGTGCAGGCTGACATCTTGGATGTCAGCCCAGCACTCCGAGACCCCGGCGGGGCCATTAGATGTCATTGCGGCGGCGCAATGACATCTAATTAAGGCGCCCCCGCGTTTACGGAGGAGGCGCCTGAAAGGGAGGGGGGTGAGGTCCTTTGGACCTCTCGCCCTCCCGATCACCGGGGGGCACAGAGTTAAGGCAGGCACCGTTTGGAAGGGCACAGCCTGCCCTTCCAAACGGTGGCTGACATTAACTCCTGGGGAGCCGGATCACGATTCGACGCTGAAAAGCGCCGGATCGTGATCCTCTCCCGGAGCTGGCCGACATCTTGGATGTCGGCCAAGCCTCCAGGAACTCACCCTGCTATGCACGATGACGCCAGTCCTGGAGTTAACCCCTAGCTGCCAGCAGTGGTGGAGATAGGGGGTTCCAATGAACCCCCTATCTCCCGATCCGTGGGAGCTAGGGGTTAATGTTTGATATCGTTGGATCGGCCAGAGCATGGCCTTTCCAACGATACCAAACATGACCATGTAAAAAGTTTATTTTAAAAAATATAATTAAAAATAAAAAAATACTTAAAAAAATTATTAAAAAAAATAAACAAGTTTTTTTTGTTTTGTTAATGCAGCAATATTGTTCCCATTTCAATTATAATGTGAACAATGATGCTGCACTAACGATTTTTGTATGCGATACGTCTGTTAAATATAGCGAAATTTCCCCCCCAAAAAAATGTAACGAGTCTCCATTTCTAATTTTGTTAACAAGCGCACCGCATAGAAAATATAACCACAAATGCTTGCATGTTAAAATGTGAAAAAAAAAACACTTTACACATTGTAAATTATTGAAAATTCTAATTTTATTCCATTTTTTGTTATAATATACAGACAGGACATGATGTTTACATATAATAATGACATATTATGAACCTGCCGAGTCTGCCGGAAAGAACGATATATAATATGTCTGGGTGATATATTAAAATATGGCTTCAAAACGCGGTTAAACATGATGAGCGAAAGCGGTAAAAATGACCTCAACACAGAGGTGTGAAATGCCTCAGCAGCGAAAGGGTTAAACTGTCATTTCATTTTCTCTGGCAATGCCCCTCAGCTAAAGGTGTTTCTTCAGCTCCTTCTTCCTGAATATTCCCCACCCACTACACCACCCACTATTCCACCCATCAAAGCTTCACATGAACTACATCTCTTGCTCCATCTTGCCCACAGCCCCCATGCACCCCACTACTTCACATACTCAGCTATTACTCTTACCTAGTGTGTCACCCCCTCTCCTCTTAGATTGTAAACTCTTGGGCAGGGTCCTCTCTCCTACTGTTCTGTGTGTTTAACTTGTATGGACATTTGTTATTCTGCCTCTCCCATTGTACAGCGCTACAGAACTTGCTAGCGCTTTATAAATGCCTGTGACTGTATGAACTAACACAAGCTGTGCAGCTCAGGATCTCAGACTGAGGAAACCGAGGAACTGAATGTCAGCATCTCTGCAACTGTGAAATCAAAACTCACTCACCTGCTGACTCGCTCACACACTCACCCTCTGATTCGCTCACACACTCACCCTCTGATTCGCTCACACACTCAAGCTCTCACACACACAGACTCACTCACCCCCTGACTCAATCACTTGCGCTCTTTCATGGTTTACATGTACACGGTCTCACTCAAAGTCACTCACACAGTCACTCTCACACGCTTTCTTGTGCTGTCTCTTGTGCGTGCTCTGTCTCACTGCAGCTTTTCATGGTGGCCCTCTGCTTTATCTTGCTGGTTTTCTCTCTACCGTTTCTTGCTGTGTCTCTGCGGTTTTCTATATTGTCCCTCTCTCTGCTGTCTCTTTTTCTCTCCATGGATTTCTTTCCTTCCCCTGTCTCTGCAGTAGCTGGGGCTGAAAGTTCAGCCCCGCCCTCCCCTCAGCTCACAGTGCAGGAGGGAGGAGGAGCAACTCAGTCGCACATGCTCAGTGCATTTTTGATGTATACCTAGGTATTAGGGATGAGCCGAACACTCCCCGAGTTCGGTTCGGAGCCGAACCCTAACTTTCTAAATGTTCGGATCCGAACCCGAACTCGAACTCAATGCAAGTCAATGGGGCTGAAAATTCGGTTTTTAGAGTGCCCTCCAAGAGGGCATATATGCTAGATATTTGCCATAAAAGGTGTATGGGGGTCCGGGTAGTGCCCTGGGGGACAGGAAACAAGGACAAAAAGTTTAAAAAAAAGGTTTTAAAGGGACAGTGAGTTTTCCATGAAATAAGGGTGAAAAATTCCTTCAAATATCGTACCTAGGCGGTCCCCATAACCTGCCTGTGAAGTGGCGGATTTCTAGGATGTATAGAAATATGTAAAAACCAAAAAATGACATTTCAAATGACGGTAAATGCTTTTCCTTTAATCTATCCATAAACAACTGCTTGGGGCGGCAGTCTGTATGAAAAGAGGAGACATTTTCGGACACGCAGAAAAAGTTTACTGATTTTTTGGCGGTGAAAAGCAGGAGAATGATTGGAGAATGGGAAATTCTAGACCAAATAGCCAATTTGGAAAGTGAGATAAATGGGAGATTTTTTCTGGTTTGGCTATTTTGACCTAGAATTTTCTCTTCAGTCATTCTCCTGAGTTTCACCTTTGCGGTGAAGAGCAGGAGAATGACTGGAGAATGGAAAATTCTAGGTCAAAATAGCCAAACCAGAAAAATTCTCCCATTTAGGCTAGGGTGAGACTAGCGAATTTTTAACGTGCGTTTAGGCGCACTTAATCACGGCCGCACTAGCAGCAAATGACGGCCAATATACGAAGTACGGTCGCACGAAAGTCCGGCTGCGCAACGCAAGTGGAAAATGAACGCATTTTTTCGAGAACGCAGAACTGCTAGTACGGCCTTACAGAGTGCGCTGCGTCCACTAGTGGCGTGTGTGCGTGATTTGGAGACGTCAGACCCTGCTCATGTCCGGCCAACATAACGTCCAGACACCCAAAGTTTCCTGGTTTGGATCCGTAAAAAATCACGCACAAAAATGCACATCGTATGACCGTTTTCACGCATTCCGTGAAAAAATACGGCAATGCGTTCGGACGCACTTTCGGTCGCTGTGAAAAATGCGTTAGTCTGACCCTAGCCTTATCTCACTTTCCAAATCGGCTATTTGGTCCAGATTGTTCTCTTTTCCTGCCATTCTCCTGGTTTTCACCTTTCTCTGAACAACCCTGAGAGAGAGGTGAAAGCCAGGAGAACTGGCAGGAGAAGAGAACAATCTAGACCAAATAGCCAATTTGGAACGTGAGATAAATGGGAGAATTTTTCTGGTTTGGCTATTTTGACCTAGAATTTTCACTTCTCCAGTTATTCTCCTGCTTTTCACCGCTCTCTGAATAACCCTGTGAATGTTTAATCCCGAGGTGAAAAATATCATTGCTTTAGATGTTATTTTGAATTTTTTTCAAACACCAGTTAAATGCAGCATATTAGGATGTTTTAGGAGGGAAATTAATTCTCAAATCTCAATCAGAAGCAGACACCACCCCACCCCCTCAGTATAGTGTACAATGTATCAAATTGATTACCAGACTAAAAACACCTGGTGTTATGCCCGTTTGTGAACAGAGTTCATTTAGAGTTGATAATCTTTCCACGTACACATTAGTTTTTAATTCAATATCTAATAAACCGTTGCTTATAATATTCTTTAGTAAAGAGTCTCTTTGTTTCTAGATTTTTTAGTATTTTTTTAAGCATTTTCTATACTTTTTTCAAAATTTCTTTTCTTTTTCGAACTCGAACCGTACGCACCCAAAAAGTTCGAAGTTCGCGAACTTTCGAACTGCCAAAGTTCGGGCCGAACTCCGAACCGTCCGAACCCGAACAGCTCGTCCCTACTAGGTATACACACTGATTGTTAGCTTAAGTGCCTCCTGAGGAGGGTGTGGAAAACAGCAAGAAAGAAAAGCAGGTTATGAAAAAATATCATATTTACTTGCTTTTTATGTCTGCTGAATGAGACCACTGACTCATTCAAAAGGCAAAGCCTGTTTTTAGAAGCACACTACCAAAGCATGCATGTCCCTTTAAGAAAGCATTGAACGCTTTGCAGTACGTATTCCAACAGAGTAGTTTACAGCAGTTAATTATGGCTAAATTGTATGTAAGCTACTGTCCAATAGCGACTCGCTATTAATGGCTCTATTCTGACTGAGCAGCTGTTTTAGCAACTTAAGTCACACTATTTGAGTGCTAGTCACAGATGCTGGCAGCAGCACACTGTTATCCACTCCTAGAGCCCATAGGAGTCTATGGAGGAAAGTGCGACCTTGCATGTAGTTGTATACTCAGGGTCATGCCAGAGCCATGGAAGGACACATCTCTTTATCCTCTATAAGAAGCATTTCATTGGATACGATCCAATTGGATATCCATATCCATAGGATATGAGTGCTGTTATGTATCAAGTGAGTGGTCCCCTTTATAGTTTTAGAGTGTAATTAATATATTATTGTAATACTGGCTTGAATGGAAAAAAAATATTTTTTATAGACTATCCCTTTCAGCCAGGGGTCTGCAAACTTGGCCCTCCAGATGTTTTGGAGTTACAACCCTTTAGGTTCACGGAGACTCATGGAAAATGCAGTTCCAAAATATCTGGAGGCGGGGGAGGACTGACACATCAGGCTCTCAGGCACTGCCCGAAGGCCCAGATGGGGGAGGATTGGGGCCCCATCAGTCTACCTGGCTGCTCCTGTATTGCTGGTCTGGACCGTCCATGGAGCGTCATGGGGATTCCCTCCCCAGCTCGTCGGACGCTCCGTGGACGTCCTGTGTCCCTGCAGTGCTCCATGCCCATCTGGCACCAAGCAGGAGCTGCAGCCACAGCAGGCTGATATCATGGGTGTCAGCCATGCTGTGGGACTGCCCCCGGGGCCACGGGAGTCATCGAGCATGCACACGATGATGTCACAGACTTGAATTTCCCTTGCTGAGCAGGGAAATCCTATTATGGGAGATGAAGAGGTGATTTAGACCCCTGTATCTCAAGACCCATGTGTTATATAAGAACGGTTCTGGTATCTTTGGAAAGGCCAGATACTATCAGGGTAATTCAAAGAGATTCGAAAAGTCACCGCACATTCGGTGACTTTTCATTCTCTTCAATTCGGTTCCTTTTGGCGATCCCATTTCGGTGACCCTGCGGTGTATTCAGCAAACACCACAGGGTCCCCGAATTGCAGGGAAAAGCTGCCGCAAACTCGACGAAAACGAACCGCAAAACCCACCGAATGCAGCCGAAAACCCCCAAAAACATCTGGATTAACCCGTCGAAAAACCCGAGCAGGAGCCGATCACCCGCAGCGAAGCAGCCAAGACTGCAGACGAGGCAGTGAATAAATTAGCAAAACAGTTGTTGTGAATGTTTGAAAATGAAACGCTGTTTGCAAAGAAACTACTGAGCGAAAATGTCTGAAATTTACATATGAGGTCCAGGGAATGATAATAAAAAGGGCTGTTACAGAAAAAATAAGTAAAGTTAAAAAAAAAAAATCGGACTTTTAAGAAAGAAAAAAAAAAAATTCTGAAAAATGCTTAAAATATCCTAAACAATCTATAAATAAAGAGACTCTTTACTGCAGAATTTTATAATGAACGGTTTATTAGATATTGAATTAAAACGGGAATATTTTTAACATTGAAGCCTATGGGATTCTCCTGAATAAACTTGCCGAATTAAACCACCGAATGGCAGCGCATTAGGGGAACCTTTCACTGCTGGTTTGTGTTCTCTGAATAGCCAAAGCAGTGCTTTTTCATGGGGATTTCACTGCCCTCGAACAGGCACCGAACAGGCACCGTATGTTCAGGCAATTCGCCAGGATTTGGCGAATTGCCTGCTTTCTGGATAGCCGAATGGCCAAGAAAGGTAACCGAACGCGGATTTTCAGCGTTCGGTTACCTTTCTCAAGCAATTCGGAGCTCTTTGAATAACCCTGTATATTTGTCATGTCATTTTTGTATAAATAAATAACAATTTTTATAAAAAAATATTTTTTTTTCTTCTCAAAGCAGCGTCATTGGTTTTCCCTCTTATTAGATTAACAATGAACTATGTATTTTTTCATATATATTTTAATGTAGTTAAATTGATTTTACTAACTCTTTCAATAATATATTTTGCCATTTTATTTAACATTATAATTTTTTTTTTTAATTAAATACGTTTTAATAATAAGAAAGGGAGTGGTTTGTGAGGGTCCTGAGAACGAGCAACGGCACTAATGACCGGGTGGGGCCGCTCAGGTCTCATAAGGTTTCAGCTCGATTGTGCCATTACAGGGACAACTGCTCCATATGCAAATCAGATTGCTACACCCAGAAAGGGTGGCTGGTACTGAAATGCTAAGGGGGTCCTCCCTGCACGGGAGGTGCAGCAACCCTCGACGATCGTTTCGGCCTTATTAGGCCTCATCAGGAGGGTATAGCTGACACCCCTCTAGGCACATCAAGCAAGGGGTACACGTCTGGATACCCTGTAACCTTATAGTGAGACAGGGAGAGGTTTGTGAGGGTCCTGAGAATGAGCAATGGCACTAATGACGTTACGATACGCTCATATACACTGCACATCACTGTGAATTTTATTGCTGTGGAGCTCTGTGATTCGCTTATACACATGGCACATTACTGTGAGTTTTATTGCTGTGCAGCTCTGTGATACACTCAGCTGAAAGCGATAAGAGGAGGTGGAGAATCATGCTGTCATCTGCACCATTGGACCAATGGTGAATATTTGAGTTTTTCATCTTTTTAATTAGTGGTTTCGATAATGGAAAATCACTTAACACTATTTTTGAGTGTCACTATTTTTTCTTTCATATGCATTATCTCACAGAAGTGAGTACACCCCTCACATTTTTGTAAATATTTTTTTATATCTTTTCATGTGACATCACTGAAGAAATGACACTTTGCTACAATGTAAAGTAGTGAGTGTACAGCTTGTATAACAGTGTAAATTTTCTGTCCCCTCAAAATAACTCACACAGCCATTAATGTCTAAACCGCTGGCAACAAAAGTGAGTACATCCCTAAGTGAATATGTCCAGATTAGGCCCAAATTGTCAAAATTTTGTGTGGCCACCATTATTTTCCAGCACTGCCTTAACTCTTTTGGGCATGGAGTTCACCAGAGCTTCACAGGTTGCCACTGGAGTCTTTTTCCACTCCTCCATGACGACATCACAGAGCTGGTGGATGTCAGAGACTGGGGCAGATCCAGGGGGGGCAATGGGGCAATTGCCCCCTCCAAGAAAATATTGCTGAGCTGGCTCGTCGAGTGCTTTACTTCCTACGAGCAGCCAGCGGCACTAAGCTCGGCAGCTCACCTGGGATCCACCTGACCAGCGCAGCCAGCCGCGATCTCCATGTGAACTGGGGCACTATATATCCATATGAGCTGGGGGCAATATATCCATATGAGCTGGGGGCACTATATATCCATGTGAGCTGGGACACTATATATCCAAATGAGCTGAGGCCAATATATATATCCATATAAGCTAGAGCACTATATATCCATATGAGCTGGGGCCAATATATATCCATATGAGCTGGGGCACTATATATCCATGTGAGCTGAGGCACTATATATCCATGTGCGCTCAGGGCAATATATCCATATGAGCTGGGGGCAATATATCCATGTGGGCTGGGGCAATATATCCATATGAACTGGGGAAATATATCCATATGAGCTGGGGGAATATATCCATGTGTGAGCTGGGGCAATATATCCATGTGTGAGCTGGGGCAATATATCCATGTGTGAGCTGGGGGTAATATATCCATATGAGCTGGGTGCAATATATCCATATGAGCTGGGGGCAATATATCCATATGAGCTGGGGGGAGAGTGAGTGTAACGAGCACAGTTTGTGATTAGGTGCGTCTCTGCCTATCATTGCAAACCCAACACCAGCTCTTAGCCAAAACTGGTAGAGTGCCCCCCCCCCCGAAACCTGTGTCTGGATCCGCCCCTGGTCAGAGACCTTGCCATCCTCCACCTTCCATTTGAGGCTGTCCAACAGATGCTCAATAGGGTTTAGGTCTGGAGATATGCTTGGCCAGTCCATCACCTTTAGCCTCAGCTTCTTTAGCAAGGCAGTGGTTGTCTTGGATGTGTGTTTGGGGTCTTTATCATGTTGGAATACTGCCCTGGGGCCCGGTCTCCGAAGGGAGGGGATCATGCTCTGTTTCAGTATGTCACAGTACATGTTAACATTCATGGTTCCCTCAGTGAACTATAGCTCCCCAGTGCCGGCAGCAGTCATGCAGCCCCAGACCTCGACACTCCCACCAGCATGCATGACTGTAGGCAAGACACACTTGTCTTTGTACTTCTCACCTGGTTGCCGCCACACATGCTTGACACCATCTGAACCAAATAAGTTTATCTTGATCTCATCAGACCACAGGACATGTTCTAGTAATCCATGTCCTTAGTCTTCAGCAAACTGTTTGCAGGCTTTTTTGTGCATCATCTTTAGAAGTGGCTTTCTACTGGGATGACAGCCATGCAGACCAATTTGATGCAGTGTGCGGCGTATGGTCTGAGCACTGACAGGCTGACCCCCCACCCCTTCAACCTCTGCAACAATGCTGGCAGTACTCATATGTCTATTTACCAAAGACAACCTCTGGATATGATGCTGACCACGTGCACTCAACTTCTCTGCTCGACCATGGCGAGGCCTGTTCTGAGTGGGACCTGTACTGTTAAATCGCAGAAAGGTCTTAGCTACTGTGCTGTAGCTCAGTTTCAGGGTCCTGGCAATCTTCTTCTAGCCTAGGCCTTTATGTAGAGCAACAATTCTTTTTTTCAGATCCTCAGAAAGTTCTTTGCCATGAGGTGCCATGTTGATCTTCCAGTGACCAGTATGAGAGAGAGCGATAACACCAAATTTAACACACCTGCTCCCCACTCACACCTGAGACCTTGTAACACTAACGAGTCACATGACACCGGGGAGGGAAAATGGCTAATTGGGCCCAATTTGGTCATTTTCACTTAGGGGTTTACGCACTGTTGTTACAAAAATATGTGGAGTGTACTCACGTCTGTGAGATAATGCCTATATCTGCTAGAGGTGCTGAAGAGTAACCATGGAATCACTCATTCTTCAGCTGGCTGCAGATTAATACTTCCTATATAAAGTATACCAAGCATTAATTTAATTAAAGTAGTGAGCTGCAAGTGACAATTTTACTCTTCTTCAGAAAATGTTCCTATAAATTATATTTACCCACTTCCCCTACAAGTCGTGAGCGCTTAACTAATTAAAATGTATGGCAACAAGTTCTCTTTCTATTTTATGTGCCAGGTCCTTGACATCGAATATCACTGTGGTTGAATCATTCAAGTGTATTTACTTGTGTGGAAAGCAATTTTATAACAGTATAATATATATATATATATATATATATGTCTTAAAGGGACATTCAATCTTATCACTGCTGAGGGGACACACTGCTGTGAGATTCATGTTCCCTCTCCCACTCTGAGGGGGCAAATATAGCTGATTCAGTAATCCAAATGCAGGGACTTAGGCTAGGGTCAGACTAACGCATTTTTCACGTTGTCCGTGAAAATGTGCGTTCGAAGAATGGACGTATTTTTTCACGGAATACGCAATAGCGGTCATACTATGCGCAGTTTCATCCGTGATTTTGTACGGATCATCAATAAAACACTTCTTGCATCTGGACGTTATGTTGGCCGGACATTGGCAGCGTCTGATGTCTCCAATTCACGCACACACGCCTCTAGCGGACGCAGCGCACTCTGTACGTCAGTACTAGTGGTTTAACGTTCTCTAAAAAATGCGTTCATTTTCCACTTGCGTTGCGCAGCCGGACTTTTGTGCGACCGTACTTCGTATATTGGCCGTCATTGCCCGGCATCTGCTGCTAGCACGGCCGTGATTAAGTGCGCCAGAACGCGCGTTCGCACTGCCTCAGTCTGACCCTAGCCTTAATCCTGGCCAGAAATCCCAGCCCAGGAAGCACTCAGGTTTTAGGGCTTGGAAATCTTTGGGAACTAGCCTTATCCAGTGTTATCAAAGCCTTCCTGCATTGAGAACCACTAGATTGGCTAGAGAGCCCAGCCCCCCACTTTGAAGGTCTCATGACATGCTGATCTGGAAACAAAATGGTTAAAATGGTATGGGGAGTGCAGAGGGGGCAGGAGGGGTTAATGTATATCCCTTCTCTTTCCTTCCCCCTCCTGTTTTGACTCTAACAGGGTTATTCAGAGAGGTGAAAAGCAGGAGAATGACTGGAGAAGTGAAAAATTCTAGGTCAAAATAGCCATACCAGAAAATTATCCCATTTATCTCACTTTCCAAATCGGTTATTTTGACCTAGAAATTTCCATTCTCCAGTCTTTCTCCTGCTTTTCATCTCTCTCTCTGAATAACCCTGTAAATAATCCTTTTAAGCATAAATTGTGTAAATGTTTTGATTCAGCAAAATGATTTGATAATTTATAATATGAATTTTTATTTGTTTTGGAGTAGCAGGCATGTTTGAATTAGGTTGGCATTTATAGGCAGTTATATAGTAAAGCAATTAATCAAGGCTACTCCTTGGACAGAATTATAAATGATTTATAATACATTGTAATGCAATAAATTGTAACTCAATAAAACACAATAAAATTATGTGTTTATAATAAGTCAGTTCCTGTACTGTGGCTGTAAAATGTAAGTGCATTTACATAGCATGGAAAACAGTGCTATAATTTTCGTGTCCAATATATCTGTATATAGTCTTAATCATACATTGTAAAATATAATTGTATTGTAATAAATAAATGTTTATTTATTTGTTTGTTTTAAAGTAACCAGTAGGCTCTTAAATAAATTGTGACATATATGTCTGTTTATTGGGTAATACAGTTATACAGAGCAAAGCCATTCATAAAGACTAGTATGGGGACTAATACATTCTTTTATGACACATTGCAGTTCAGTAAAACACATTGACTGTGATATTTTCAATGTATAAATGAAAATTGAGTAGTGTAGGGCATTCCATTTATGATGGGAAAAATAGCCATGTGTCAGTCTGTAAAGCCAGTGCTTTTATTGAAGATAACAAATGATTTGGTTTGGCTACGTAGCTTGTTTTCATATCAAACATTTCTAACAAAACGGCAACTCCTCTGTAATACTGAGAATATTGTTTCTTTGACCTTTAGAAATCCAAGATAAACATAAACACTTAACAAAAAGAATAGGCTTGCTTAGTGAACCTCGTGACTTAATTTTAGCTAGGGAAATTTTTTATCTAAATATTCTCTCATCACTGTCTATTTATAAAGAAAATCCATTTACATGTAAACAATATCACACCAATATTTACCTTCTAAGAATATTTTCAGGGGGTTATATGACCCGGGTCACTTGTATAGATGTGTTCCAGGAGAAAATAGGTTAAAAGAAGCTTTTATTTCAAGAATGATTACAGCGCAAGATGGGATTTAACGTGATACTTCATTACATGTAACATACTGTATAAGCTGATCATAACACCTGGAAAATAGGACATGTTACATTGAATTCTAGCTGTGTTGGAGGTGACCTACATCCGTGTACGCTTATAACATTAGTTTCTCTGTGTATTTTTCTATTGTACAAACCCCACAAAGAAGAAGCTAGTGTTACGTTTCTAACAAACATTCTCACTTCAGGTGGATATAGGGAAATACATTTAAAAACTTGAATCCACTTAAATAATATAATATAATTATAATATATTTGAAGTTATTTTTTAAAGCAGATCTAGTAGGTAACTCTACATAAACTAGGCCATTGCCATAACCTACAATTCTTTATATGAAGCAGATGATTGCTTTATTAGTTGCATACAGTAGATGTAAGCATAGGTGTGTGCGCTCAGGGTGTGCTTGGTGTGCCCAGGAACACCCTAATGTTGGGTGAAGGGTTCATCTTTGACCCCCTACATGGATATTTTGAATGTTTCTTATCTGGTTCATGATAAATAGCATGAACATTGACTGTATCAGTGCATAAACATTGGTTATTCCAAACTATAAATAACTGTTCCTTAAAAAATCATGCAGTACATAGATTCGTAATAAATGTTCAGTGTGTGTACACCCTAATGAAATGGGCTGTGCACACCATTGGAAGTAAGTAAAACTAACAGGGTTATTCAGCGAAAGGTGAAACTCTGGAGAACTTTTGGAGAAGTAAAAATTCTAAGTCAAAATAGCCAATCCAGAAAAATTCTCCAATTTATCTTACATTCCAAATCAGCTATTTTGACCTAGAATTTTAACTTCTCCCAAAGGTCTCCAGAGTTTCACCTTTCTCTGAATAACCCTGTAAGTGATTATAAGGAAATGTGTAAGCTTGAACCAGAATATCACATTCTCTCTTTGTGCGTTATGGATTCTATTGGTATTCCAAGGCAGGTGTTGTAAAGGCCTGTATGCCATAATTCTAAACCATGCAAAGCACCGGTATCCTCTTGGAATTTCACCACCTCCTGACCATGGCTGAAATGGCTAAATGAAAAGTGCCACTTTTTCAAAAATGTAGTGTAAATTCGGTCACCTTAAGAATCGACTCGTTTGATCTATTTTTTGTTGTGCTCAAGTCTAATATCCTGTAGCAAAAAAACAAGTTGAGCAATTTTTGACTGCCAGTTAACATTATACTTGGTGCAATAAAACCCTGTGGGCTATATTCCAAAATTGGTGCTAACTTAACCAGAGCTGTTGTAAACTTAACAACCCCATAGACTATAATGGCTCTGGGAAGTTTACAACAGTTAGCATACAGTTTCTGTCATGATTATTGTTAATTCCAAACCAAATCCTAAAGCTAACAAGCAGATTCTGCTCAAATATTTTAGGCAATTTCCAATATTACCGCTATATAATGTACATGAAATGATTCACCCTGTCCCTATATATTATATGTCCATTCCCCAATATTTCTTCCCATTTAAATCATTTTCACCCCTTCCTTCACACTACACTCCCTATCATTTCCCATGCACTTACCTCGGGTCTGAATTAGATGCTCATATCTATAGCCTACCTTCCCCCCTGTCCGGTTCCATAGAACGTTGGGAGAAAGTGACATTATGTCACTTTCTTCCTGCACTCAAGGGAGGCCACACAGGAGGGAAGACTATAGAGATGTACACCCCGTGCACCAGACCCCACGTATAAAAATTCATTCCAGTGCTGCGCTGTAGTATGGGAAAGCGCTGGGAGGGAGACGGAGCAGACCATGAAAAGCCCCATTCAGGTCATTCCTGCAGACGGCCACTGACTGCAGACTGTGGGAGAGCAAAGCCAGCCACAATCAGTTTAGGGGGGCCACCAGCTGGCATATTGGGGAAGCCAGCGGGCTGGTTTTGTCTCTAATTCCAGCACAAGGTACCTCTTAATAATGTGTATTATTGGGGAAAAAATTTCTTTTGAAATGGCCTCTGTGCCCCCTCCACGCTACGCTCTTGATCGCAAGTGATGGTTAGCTTGTTCCATATAACCTATATTACACACACATTTTCAGTAACTTTCCATAAAGTATTTTACAACTATTGTTTAGTATGACTTCTGTTTGTGGTTCAATGATGATTCAAAAATGGATTCCTGGCACTATATGTACTCTGTGATGGTAAAGTGAGTACTGTATAAATGATGATTTATGCACTGTGCCTAGTATTTAAGGGAACAACGAGTTTATGTTTTTGTACTTCTTACATTGCATTATGAGACCACAAAAATGACTACAGAGTCTTGGTTTCTTGCCAAGATCTAATAGCTTTTAATTTTGTGTTTACACAGGTATCTGAACCAGACTATACCAGAGGAGACATCTGCAACAACAGGCACACAGAACAGAGAGAAATTAGTTAACCTGAAACAAGCTCTGAGTACTCTGGGATATAACAATCTAGTGAGTTATCAAAACAATGAATATGTCATAAAAAGAAACACCAAACAACTGATATGGAAGATATAATTTAGCACTAGTGTAGTTTAATTAGAAGGCCCTTAAAGCCTTTGAATTTAATGTTAAATGCATTTCTTCAGAAAGGTGATCTGTGCCAACTATAATCTATGCCATAACTAAAGATAAACCTTTTCTTAGCTCATTATACTTAGAATTGATAACATACCTTGATAGTCATAGTCATGCTTAAATATGACAAAATGGGCAGCTGTCACCCATTATGATAGATCCAGAAGCGTAACTAGAAACCTCAGGGCCCTGGTGCAAGAATCCATGAAGGGCCCCCCTCGTCGGCTGTGGGGAGGGGCCGAAGCGGGCCATTGAAGTCAGCGGGGCGTACCAGTACACCCTGTGCCTTCAAGATCCACCCTCCGCGTGAGCCCCAGATATCAGAGCCCCAGATATCAGAGCCCCAGATATTAACCAATATCAGAGACCCCAGTAATTAGCCAGGATCAAACCCCCAGTAATTAGTCAGGATCAGTCCCTCAGTAATTAGCCAGTATCAAACCCCCAGTAATTAGCCAGTATCAGACTCAGTAATGAGCCAGTATCAGACCCCAGTAATTACCCAGTATCAGAGACCCCCAATAATTACCCAGTATCAGAGACCCCCAATAATTAGCCAGTATCAGAGACCACCAGTAATTAGCCAGTATCAGACCCCCCCAGTAATTAGCCAGTATCAGACCCCCAGTAATTAGCCAGCCAGGGCCCCCCCTCCACAGGGCCCCATACCAGATTAATGCTTGTACCCCCCTGATGGTGGCCCTGCAAACACACACACACACAGACACCCCAGCTTGTTACATACTTACCATAGGTAATTATGGTCTCCACTCTCTCCACTTCCCCTCCCTACAGGTGCTGGACACTTCCAGCACAGCAGGGGAGGCTCTGCTTTGCGTGGCTGTGGAGGGGGAAGGGGGCCAGCACATCCCCATGTGAGCAGCTGTCCTCTTCCTCCTCCTCTCCCCCCCAGCAGGGCCTTTACTTCTGGTGCGGCGTGTGGGAGTTTGATCCCACACACTGCCGATCAAATGGGAGACCAGGTGCCTGACCCCTGCCTGGACTGTGGGGCAAGCAGGGCCAGTCCAGGCCCCCCACCCATCCGGTTGTGGGCCCCCAGACTCAGGGGCCTGGGTGCAGTGGCACCCGCTGCACCCCTGGTAGTTACGCCCCTGGATAAGTCCATCCAAATAATATTTGATTGTGTTTTAAACTGCATGAAAAGATGACTTTGTAGTGAAAATGGGTCAAACTTGTTAATTTGTAGCTCTGCATATTCATAGTGGACAAAGATGACATAGCGAAGGGCTTATTACTCCAATGGTCTTCTAAGTAGTCTAAAAATCTCAGTATTTTCTTCTACGTTAATAGGATTTTGAGCATATGTGATACATTTTCTTGTGTGAGTTAAAGTGAGCATTAACCCCTCCTGAACCTCCCTGCACTCCTCCTCCCATTTAACACTTTGATTATTTTTAAAACTCATTTTGTATCCAGCACTGGTTTCTAATCTTCTTGACATAGCATTCTGCCAGCTTGCAGTAAGCCGGGCCATGTCATATTCCTGTAGTAGAGAGCATCCAGACAATTCTATGGTTAGGAGAGAGGACAGTAGCAAACAAATTGACTCCTTCTTCTTGATCCTGAGTCTGAAGCTCAGGTCAGCCTTCACTGATATGAGCTTCAAGGAGGAGCAAAGCCCCAGCATTTGGGGGGGTGGGGTGGAATCGGTAGTTTTAGTCAAAGTTGTCTTCCATTGTTTTTAGTATGATTTTCACTATAGTTTCTATAAAGAACGCCACTTTAAAAACCCCAAAGTATATTAACCAGAGCTGCAAACAACCGGGGGCAATGGTGTATGTGGTGCATAGAGGCAGTTAACTCACAGAAGATTAACTGTGGTGCAGTAAGGCTGGGACCGCATGAATGCAATAAGTGCATCCGACATAGCGTTTCGAAGGATCGGCTGGGAGGACCACATGATTTAACGTGCATACTTTTAGCCTCAAATCTCTACAAGGGCCTTCAGACAAATGTGCACACAGTGAGGTGGCCACATGGGTGTCCAAGCGGAAAGAATTCCGTTCTCTTGAACGTTCTTTCCATACTCCTGTATGTCCGTGTGGCCCAAGCCTTAGTAATGTTTGAAAACACCTGCCATGGGGGACTTTTGTTTGTCTGGAGAGCCAAAATTCACTGACGTTGTAACAATGGTGAATAATACAGTTGTTTGCAACCAGTGTGAGACTTTTACCCATAGAATTTTTTATTATTATTTAACGCCTCACTTGTAGAGGCTTGTTATTAAATAATTATATTATCATCAGTGACTATTCTTCAGCACTGTCTACATGGATTTTTGAAATCAGATGGACTGATTTTTTTTGCCACGTACAATTTTAGTTTCATTTACTTGAAAATATTGTTCAAATTAAAACCTTTGTCACTTTTACAGCATGGGAAAATATTATTTTATCCCCTGCTGATTTTGTACGTTTGCCCTCTGACAAAGAAATGATCAGTCTATAATTTTAATGGTCAGTTTATTCTAACAGTGAAAGGCAGGATAACAACAAAAAGAAATACAGAAAAACGCATTTCAAAAAAGTTATAAATTGATTTGCATTTTAATGAGTGAAATATGTATTTGATCCCCTATCAATCAGCACGATTTCTGGCTCCCAGATGTCTTTTATACAGGTAACGAGCTGAGATTAGGAGCATTCTCTTAAAGGGAGTGCTCCTAATCTCCGCTTGTTACCTGTATAAAGAGACACCTGTCCTCAGATGCAATCAGATTCCAAACTCTCCACCATGGCCAAGACCAAAGAGCTGTCCAAGAATGTCAGGGACAAGATTGTAGATCTACACAAGACTGGAATGGGCTACAAGAAAAACAAAATAACTGACTCTCCCTCAATCTGGGGCTCCATGCAAGATCTCACCTCATGGAGTTTCAATTATCATGAGAACGGTGAGGAATCAGCCCAGAACTTCACAGGACGCTCTTGTCAATGATCTTAAGGCAGCTGGGACCATAATCACCAAGAAAACAATTGGTAACACACTACGCTGTGAAGGACTGAAATCCTGCAGTGCCCACAATGTCCCTCTGCTCAAAAAAGTACATGTACAGACTCGTCTGAAGTTTGCCATTGAACATCTGAATGATTTAGATTGCCAACAAGGGTTTTGCCACCAATTACTAACAGGGTTATTCAAAGAGACCCGAATGGCTGGAGAAAGGTAACCGAACACTGATTTTCAGCGTTCGGTTACTTTTCTTGGCCATTCGGCTATCCAGAGAGCAGGCAATACGCCAATGCCTGTTCGAGGGCAGTGAAATCCCCATGAAAAAGCACTGCTTCGGCTATTCAGCGAACACAAACCAGCAGTGAAAGGTTCCCTAAATGCCCTGCCATTCGGTGGTTTAATTCGACAGGTTTATTCAGGAGAATCAAATAGGCTTCAATGTTAAAAATATTCCAGTTTTAATTCAATATCTAATAAACCATTCATTATAAAATTCTGCAGTAAAGAGTTTATTTATAGATTTTTTAGGATATTTTAAGCATTTTTCTGTTTTGTTTTGTTTTTTAAAAAAAGTCCGTTTTTTTTTTTTTTTTTAAGTTTACTTATTTTTTCTGCAACAGCCCTTTTTATTATCATTCCCTGGACCTCATATGTAAATTTCAGACATTTTCGCTTAGTAGTTTCTTTGCAAACAGCGTTTCACTTTTGAATCATTCATGCAAACTGTTTTCCTAATTTATTCACTGCCTCCTTCTGCGGTGTCGGCTTTTTCCGGAGGCTGCGCTGCTTGCGTCGGCTCCTGCTCGGGTTTTTACGGCTTCTTCGACGGGTTAATCCAGATGTTTTTGCGGGTTTTCAGCATGCATTCGCCGGGTTTTCGCCAGTTTTTCGGCGGGGTTTCGGCAGCTTTTCCCTGCACTTCGACAGCCCTGTGGTGCTTGCTGAATACACCGCAGGGTCGCCGAAATGGGAAAGCCGATTTGCACCGAATTGAAGAGAACGAAAAGTTACCGAACGTGCAGTGACTTTTCGTATCTCTTTGAATAACCCTGTAAGTCATGTTTTGCGAAGGGGTCAAATACTTATTTCACTCATTAAAATGCAAATCAATTGATAACTTTTTTGAATTGCGGTTTTCTGGATGGTTTTGTTGTTATTCTGCCTCTCACTGTTAGAATAAACCGACCATTAAAATTATAAACTGATCATTTCTTTGTCAGTGGGTAAACGTACAAAATAAGCAGGGGATCAAATATGTTTTTTCCCTCACTTTACATAAGTATCAAGTAAATGTTAACTAGAAGTTTAATATACAAGCCGTATTCTTTAATTAAACGGTTTTGTATACTTTAGAGAGGAATTTTACTTATTTATGTTGATGCACGTGTGTTTGTATGTAGTGTACAGTAGCAACTTTGCAGAGAATCTGTTCCTGATTATTTAAAAATTATATTGTTTTCGATACAATATAAGCTCCTATGTCATATGTGTTACAGTTATCCTTATGCTCAGTGTTAAAGAAGACAATACGTTAATTACATCTTTATATGTATTCTATCTAGGCAATAGAGAACCTGTTTATGATCCTCTCAGCCATTCTGCACATTGGAGATATTCGATTTACTGCCTTGACAGATGCTGAGACAGCGTTTGTGTCTGACCTACAACTTCTGGAACAAGGTTAGTGGAATATAAATTCAAAATTCTATTGAGCTGAGATTCAAGCTTCACTTTTCACCAACAGATGGAGATATCACACAATGCTATTTCCTTTTACATATTTTGTAAAGTATGTATTCATTATTGTATTCTGTCAATCCTTTGATAACACTAACATGTTACAAGATATTAACTAGCAAACCTTTAATTTGCTTTCATACTAGTACTTAACAGTAAAAATAAAAATAATGGCAAGTACAGTTGTGTTCAAAATTATTCAACCCCCAATGCTGTAAAGGGTTTTAGGGAATTTAGTGTACATTTGTAATTGTATTCAGAATGAAATCCTACAAGGACTTTTTAAAGAACCATATGCAACTAAAATGACATCAATTGGTTTTGTAATACAGTAGTAAATGTTTCTTTTGTGAATTCTTCATTGACACAATTATTCAACCCCTTAAAGACTACCACTCTGAAGAACAGAGGTTCATTCAAGTGTTTTCAATCAGGTATTGAAAACACCTGTGGATGTCACGGAGCAGCAATAAAGCATAATAAGCACCAGTTAGGCAGCTTTAAAATGACTGTGATACTCAGCTCCCTCTAGACATTTACTGGTGTGGTTACAAACATGGTGAAGTTAAGAGAATGGTCCAGGAAGACAAGAGAAGAGGTGATTACTCTTCACAGGAAGGGCAATGGCTATAAAAAGAATGCAAAGATGTTAAACATACCAAGAGAGACCATAGGAAGCATCATTCGCAAATTCAAGGCAAAGGGCACTGTTGAAACGCTACCTGGTCATGGCAGAAAGAAGATACTGACTTCAACTGTTGTGCGCTACCTGAAGCGTAGAGTGGAGAAAAGTCCCCGTGTGACTGCTGAGGAACTGAGAAAAGATTTGTCAGATGTGGGTACTGAAGTTTCAGCTCAGACAATACGGCGCACACTGTGTAATGAAGGCCTCCATGCCAGAACTCCCAGGCGCACCCCCTTGCTGTCTCCAAAGAATAAGAAGAGTCGACTGCAGTAGGCCAAACGTCATGTGGACAAACCACAGAAGTTTTGGGATACTGTTCTGTGGACTGATGAAACTAAATTAGAACTGTTTGGGCCCATGGATCAACGCTATGTTTGGAGGAGGAAGAACAAGGCCTATGAAGAAAAGAACACCTTGCCTACTGTGAAGCATGGCGGGGGGTCAATCATGCTTCGGGGCTGTTTTGCTTCTGCAGGTACAGGGAAGCTTCAGGGTGTGCAAGGTACCATGAATTCTCTTCAGTACCAGGAGATATTGGATGACAATGTGATGCAGTCCGTCACAAACCTGAGGCTTGGGAGACGTTGGACCTTTCAACAGGACAATGATCCCAAGCATACCTCCAAGTCCACTAGAGCATGGTTGCAGATTAAAGGCTGGAACATTTTGGAGTGGACATCGCAGTCACCTGACTTAAATCCGATTGAGAACCTCTGGTGGTACTTAAAGAAAGCAGTTGCAGTGCGCAAGCCTAAGAATGTGACTGAACTGGAGGCTTTTGCCCATGACGAATGGGCGAAGATATCCGTAGATCGCTGCAAGACACTTGTGTCAAGCTATGCTTCACGTTTAAAAGCTGTTATAACTGTAAAAGGATGTTGTACCAAGTACTAAGATTGAATGTCACTTGGGGGTTGAATAAAACTGATAATGATGTGAGCACAGAAAAGACATTTGTGGTTATTTCATTATAAATGTTATGTTATATTTGTCTGACCTACACGTGCCTCTTTGATTTAATTGTAAGCAAGATGACTGAATGATCAAAATCAATGTCAAACTGGCCAAAACACTCAATTTCAGTGGGGGTTGAATAATTTTGAACACAACTGTATATTGTGCAGTGTCACAATATATCTGCAATGAGGACCTAACCTACGTGGGGACAAAGATGTCAGTATGAGCTGAGAGATCCTCTGTCCGAAACCTGGGAATTCTTTCTCTCTGTATTCTTACTCTGCTGTGCAACAAAAGCACAGATGGGTCCCACTTAACCCCTGCCAGTCTGTCACCACACTTTCCATGATTGACACTTATATTCAGGTCTCCACTGATTCCGTACATGGCGACTACACTGCAAATATTGGGTCTAAATGGCGTTAGTTATATTTAAAAGGAAACAAAATAGCAAAACAAGAGGACATAGTCTTAGATTAGAGGGGCAAAGGTTTAAAAGTAACATCAGGAAGCATTATTTTACTGAGCGGGTGGTGGATACATGGAACAGTCTTCCAGTAGAAGTGGTAGAGGCCAAAACAGTAATTGAATTTAAGCAAGCATGGGATAGGCATAAGGCTATCCTAAACAAAAGATAAATCCAGGTAAAGTATCCATGTAATTGGGCAGACTAGATGGGCCGAAAGGTTCTTATCTGCCGACATTTTTCTATGTTTCTACTCAACCAACAACCGTTTTTGCTCTTAGAGTTAACCAAGGAGCCAGAAGATGACAGAGACCCTCCTTTCTGCCCCTATTACATCCTACTTTGATAGGTTTCCTCTAACATGTAACTGGTCAGTCACCTAGGCCAGAGTTTCCCAGCCCTGGTCCTCAAGTCTCCATAACAGGGCAGGTTTGCCAGAAATCTGTTGCACAGCACAGATGATATGACAACACAATCTATATTGCCATAATTTAAAACACAATCTGCACTGTAAATCAGATATGGCAGTGCTGGATGACACACACCTGTAAACAGACTTCGCTATACTCAACAACTCTTGCCATGACTTGACTAGGGACTTTTTGCTGGATCTCTGCTGTCAGATTACTTGGACGTTAGAAGCAGAAGATGTAAAATTAGAGGGCTTTATTAAAAACTCTTCCCTGATAGCTTTCCTAAGACTGTTCACTCTTTTATTTCATGCAGATTGTTTTTGAATGCTCGCATGGACTCCTAAGGCTTCTCCTTCTGATAGTTCTCCTAGTGATGCGATCTGTTTGCACCCTGAAAATTGAATAATGTGTATGGGCAGCAGGATGAGACAGATTGTATTTTCAAGTGTTCCAAGTTCTCTCCTTCACTCTCCATGCTAGGAGGGCCTTGAGAACTGTAACTTATCTACTTCACTCTGTCATTTGTTGACATCCCCAACCTTTTTATTTCACATCCTGAAAAAATTTAACATGTTCTTGCACAACTGCATCTTGTAGATTGCTGGAGAGCACTCCACCTGGAGGGTCTGGATCATACTATATTTCTCTGCTTTGAATAAAATATACTCCCAGATCAAATATATTTTGCTACACAAATAAATGCTTCTCTAGATTTAGATAAACTGGGATTGGTATTGTGAACTAGCCTGATTATGGCCTAGCATAGTTCACGTTTCATCCATTTCCATTTTTAACTTTCAGTTATATGCCATTCTTGTCCATCGGATGCTGCAAACACAAACTTGCACTCATACTTGAAATTAAGAGCCTTTATTTATAATAGTGAGATGATCGTGACTTGCATTTTAAACCACAAATAAAATATCCTGTTTATTCTCATTGTTAGCTGGGTGGAGTAGAGGTAACATCACTGCTCTATAACCACGGAGAGAGACTGTGGAGACACAGGTTCCGTCCCGGCAAGAGCACCTCTCCAGTAAGTGTCCTTGGGCAAGACACCTAACGGTACATACTCGCCACCCAGGACATACTTGAAAACCAGAGAAACCTCAATGTATCCTTCCTGGTAAAATCCTTTCTCAAAAAAATAAATAAAGATAACAAAAATACCAACTCTGAGACTTTGGTGTCTCTTTTAACCCTTAAAACACTTTACAAAGATACTGTAACACATTCCCTTTCATACTTCTGGTCCCATGTTGCAGAGAACGATGCAATTCATGCATAGGGAAGTCTCCGTAGTTTACCAAAGAAAATCGACTGTTGTTGAACGGAAACAATGATGCTTAATGAATGATAATAATACTTTTTCCCACTTTTTGTACATTGTATCTCTATCTTTTCTGTTCTTTTTATAGTTGCAGGAATGCTGCAGGTGTCAGCAGATGATCTTTCCACTGCACTAACATCAGATGTTCAGTACTTTAAAGGTAGGCAGTGACTGTTAACCCTTAAAAGGGGAATATCTGGAAATTAACGGGACACTCTACTTATCCTGACCAATTTATTGATTTAAAGTGGTCAGGAGTCTCAGGACGTCACACTTTGTGAGACCAATTGCTGTAGCGAGCAGACTGAAAGCAGCAATGGATTGGATCTGCTTATCTGCGCACAACTCCAATCCATCGTTCAGCGCAGGCGCTACAGAACGTAGGAGTGCGCAATTTGCGGTCCCTACTTGCACGCAAAGGACAAAAGCTGTGTAAAGTCACCCAAAAAGAAAAAAGCTATGAAAAAATAACTGGGCAGAGGCTGTCAGCAGCATTTTTCTATTTTTTTCTATAAAGTATCCCTTTAATAAATTGCTATATAGTGTGTTTGGGAGTGGCAGTGGTTTTATATATTTTCTGTATTTTTTTTCTAGGAGATATGATAACTCGTAGGTACACAATAGAGATGGCAGAATTTTACCGGGACCTGCTAGCAAAATCTCTCTATTGTCGTCTATTTAGTTTTCTAGTAAATAATGCCAACTTCTACCTCCAAAATCAAAGCGAAATGAGCAGGTAAGATAATATTAGATTTAAACTAAACAATTGTAAAATATGTTTAATATTAAACAAACATTATGTTCACTTGCTGAATTTAGGACCCAGGGTGTCTTAAATCAGCTATAGCTACTGGGTTCACCTTCATGTCATTCAAAAATATTAATATCATCACTTGTGCAGTTTGGAAGTGAGTTGACCAGGATCAGCCGGAGGTAAAACAGGGCACTTATTGTGCAGTTTGGAAGGCCTGTTGTTTGGTGGCCATAGCTGGTAGCCTGACAGCACAGGAAGGGTTAAAATAAAAATGTGTTATTTTATGTACCAGTGCCAAAATGGATTTTAAAAGAATACACAAATATACTTAGACACCCCTTTATTGTGCATCAACAAGAACGTGTTGTCTCGACCCCAACGTAAAACATCTCACATACAACCAAACGTGCATGTGCAGTGCTCAGTAGGATAGCAATATACTGTATATCTGAGAAGTACCTTTAGATTTTGCAATTGTAGAAAGGTGTTCTATTATAACATCATCTTCTAATCAGTAAAATAAAAAAATATAACATAATGAAGACGGTCTTGTTCAGTTTTGTTCCCAATTATAAATAATCCCTTATGGGTGAACTCACATGACCCAGAGCCTATTCACAACTGCGCATAAGATACCTATCAGCCTTCCGTGTGGGTATCTTGATCCCAAATAATGTAGATGTCCTCAAAAAATTAATATATTGTGCATATCTTGTGTGTTAAAAAAGAGCAAATATAGTTATATATGGTGGTATTGAGCCCAAACAGTGCCTCACTATACCTCACTCAGAGGTTGTTTTTTCCCTGGCTCAACTTCAGTGAAAGTCCCCACGAACAGAAGATTGATAGGATTTATATATATACAGGGTTATTCAAAGAAATAGAAATTGCTGGCGAAAGGTAAACGAACACTGAAATTCAGCGTGTTAGAAACATAGAAACATAGAAAAATGTCGGCAGATAAGAACCTTTCGGCCCATCTAGTCTGCCCAATTACATGGATACTTTACCTGGATTTATCTTTTGTTTAGGATAGCCTTATGCCTATCCCATGCTTGCTTAAATTCAATTACTGTTTTGGCCTCTACCACTTCAACTGGAAGGCTGTTCCATGTATCCAACACCCTCTCGGTAAAATAATGCTTCCTGATGTTAGTTTTAAACCTTTGCCCCTCTAATCTAAGACTATGTCCTCTTGTTTTGCTATTTTGTTTCCTTTTAAATATACTCCCTTCCTCTACCTTGTGGATTCCCTTTACGTATTTAAATGTTTCTATCATATCTCCTCTGTCTCGTCTTTTTTCCAAGCTGTACATGTTAAGATCATTAAGCCTTTCCTGGTAACTTTTCTCCTTCAAGCCGTACACCATTTTAGTAGCCCTTCTCTGAACTCTCTCTAAGATGTCTATATCCTTCTGGAGATACGGTCTCCAGTACTGCACACAGTACTCCAAGTGAGGTCTCACCAGTGCTCTGTACAGTGTCATGAAAGGTATTGTTACCTTTCCTGTTCATTCGGCTATTCAGAGAGCAGGCAGGTCGCCAAATGTTGGCAAATTGCCTTGCCTGCACATACGGTGCCTGTTCGGTGCCTGTTCGAGGGCAGTGAAATCTATTCAGAGAACAAAGACCAGCAGTGAAAAGTTGCCGAATTGCCCTGCCATTCGGAGGTTTCATCCGACAGGTTTATTCAGGCGAATCCCATAGGCTTCAAAGTTAAAAATATTCCTGTTTTCATTCAATATCTAATAAACCATTTATTATAATATTCTGCAGTAAAAAGTTTCTTTATTTTTAGATTTTTTTAGGATCTTTTAGGCATTTTTGGGGATTTGTTTGCAAAATATTTTTTCAGTTTTTTTTTTAATCGTTTTTTCTTTTTTCTGTAACAGCCCTTTTTATTATCATTCATTGGACCTTATATGTAAATTTCAGACATTTTCGTTCTGTAGTTTCTTTGCAAACAGCACTTTACTTTTCAAACAGATTGTGAGTTCCTACGGGAATAGGGCCCTCATCTCCTCCTGTACTGTTTGTCAAATGTTGTTCAATGTATTGTAACCCTGTCTATACTGTGCCTATTGTACAGAGCTGCGGAATATGCTGGCGCTTTATAAATAAAGAATAATAATAATAATAAAAAACATTCAAATGTACTGTTTTTTTTGTTTTTTTTCACTCTATTCGTCTGTGGTGTCGGGGTTTTTTTTGGCGGCGGCTGCTCTGCGCTGTAATCGGCTCCTGCTCGGGTTTCTCCAGCGTGTTCAGCGGGGTTAATCCAAATGTTTTTGCGGGTTTCGGTGTGCGTTTGCCCCGGTTTTGAGGTGAGTTTTCGGTGACTTTTCCCTGCACTACGACGGCCCTGTGGTGCTTGCTGAATACACCGCAGGGTCGCCAAAATGGGATCGCCAAATTGCACCGAATTGAAGAGAACGAAAAGTCACCGAACGTGCGGTGACTTTTCGATTCTCTTTGAATAACCCTGATAGTATTATTTGGTCTTCCACTTTGTGATAAATGACTAAGTGAATTTGGTCTATGTGTTTCTTCGTATTTATACCCCTATGACACAGGAAGTCATTGTTGAATAATTTCCTCTTCCTAGTCACCCAAGTAAACTCATTTTTTTAATATCAATGGGAATATATTTCGCATATATTTTTCTCATATTAATTCATAGAGGTACCAACAATTGTGCCCCACATACACTAAATTTAACAAAGATTTTTTTTTGCTATACTTGTGTTGTCTTTGCAATTGTTTGATATCTGAGAGACCAGAGTATGTTTATGTTTTGTGTGACTAAAAGATTTGATAAGGTTAAACAATAAAGACAATTTTTCACAATCTTTGCTCATATTTGTCAAGGGTGCCAATATTAGTGGTGGACACTGTGGTTCCAATCAGCACAAAACCCAGTTAATATTACATGTATACAGAAAAAATGGCGTTGCGCCCATACTCACCGGAGCGGCTGCAACAGCCAGGAGTAACAGCCCAGTTAATGTTTAAAACATAACAAGGAAAAAAAGTGTCATCTGCACTCGTTTCTATGTATTTCCATGTACAACAAAACACTATGAGGTTTTAGTTTGTTTCAATGGCCATTGCAACGTAAGCTCACTCGCCCCTTCAAGGCACCTCTTTATAGAGTGAGTACCTAACCAATTGCACTTCAAATTCATTTGGTTTGTTTCATTTTAATTTTATTCTGGTGGCTTACAGAGCCAAAAGTATGAGAATTGTGCATGTGTCCAAATATATACAAGCATAATATACATACATACAGAAAAAATGGCGTTGCGCCCATACTCACCGGAGCCGGAGTCCTGGCTGTTGCAGCCGCTCTGGTGAGTATGGGCGCGACGCCATTTTTTCTGTATGTATGTATATTATGCTTGTAACACCAGTTCGTCGTTTTGCTGCTGTTCCTCTTATAAAGAGGTGCCTTGAAGTGGCGAGTGAGCTTACATTGCAATGGCCATTGAAACAAACAAAAACCTCATAGTGTTTTGTTGTACATGGAATACATAGAAACGAGCGCAGATGACACTTTTTTTCTGTATGTATGTATATTATGCTTGTAACACCAGTTCGTCGTTTTGCTGCTGTTCCTCTTATAAAGAGGTGCCTTGAAGTGGCGAGTGAGCTTACATTGCAATGGCCATTGAAACAAACAAAAACCTCATAGTGTTTTGTTGTACATGGAATACATAGAAACGAGCGCAGATGACACTTTTGTTCCTTGTTATGTTTTATACATCAACTGGGCTGTTACTCCTGGCTGTTGCAGCCGCTCCGGTGAGTATGGGCGCGACTCCATTTTTTCTGTATGTATGTATATTATGCTTGTAACACCAGTTCGTCGTTTTGCTGCTGTTCCTCTTATAAAGAGGTGCCTTGAAGTGGCGAGTGAGCTTACATTGCAATGGCCATTGAAACAAACAAAAACCTCATAGTGTTTTGTTGTACATGGAATACATAGAAACGAGCGCAGATGACACTTTTTTTCTGTATGTATGTATATTATGCTTGTAACACCAGTTCGTCGTTTTGCTGCTGTTCCTCTTATAAAGAGGTGCCTTGAAGTGGCGAGTGAGCTTACATTGCAATGGCCATTGAAACAAACAAAAACCTCATAGTGTTTTGTTGTACATGGAATACATAGAAACGAGCGCAGATGACACTTTTGTTCCTTGTTATGTTTTATACATCAACTGGGCTGTTACTCCTGGCTGTTGCAGCCGCTCCGGTGAGTATGGGCGCGACTCCATTTTTTCTGTATGTATGTACAGTATATTATGCTTGTAACACCAGTTCGTCGTTTTGCTGCTGTTCCTCTTTCCATGTTTTTGTTTTTAATCCCAAATGGGAAGTATTTGGTGCATGTATAAATAAAACCCACCATTTCTCTGCCTCTCCTTAGCTGAAAAGCAGAAGGAGGGGCTTGGAGCTGCTCAGTAGAGCAGCTTTTGGTTACATTGGTTAGGTACTCACTCTATAAAGAGGTGCCTTGAAGTGGCGAGTGAGCTTAGGTTGCAATGGCCATTGAAACAAACAAAAACCTCATAGTGTTTTGTTGTACATGGAATACATAGAAACGAGCGCAGATGACACTTTTTTTTCCTTGTTATGTTTAATATTACATGTATAATTGTAGACACTAAGGGCTAAAGTACAATCTTCACTCAAACGTTTGCTCTGGCGCAAATAACCATTAACGCGTGGGGTAAAACCATTTGCGCCGAATCCCGTGTTACATAGCGCAACAACCGCACGCAATCATCTACTGCGGGTGAACCTGAGCGAACCCTGCGCGAGCTTACTGTACTGCGCACGTTCTATACTTAACATTGTGAGCGCAAATACGAATGTGCGCTGGTACGAGACGAGTATGGTATTACAATGTATTTTGCAGTAATTACTGCATAGCCTTTGCGCGCATAATTTTAGCAACTCCTAAAAGCTGGTGTTAATGGCAAATTCTATCAACCTGGCCACACCCAAATACACCAGCCCAATAAAAAAAATGCAGCTAAGTATAGTTGCCCATTCAACTCATACCCAAACAATCAAATGGAGAAGTTGTTTGTGCATGTATTATTGCTGCAGCATACAGTATGTGTTCAGATTGACTGTGGCAGGCGCAATTTCTTGACGTGAGATAATTGTGGTTCTTAATTCTAATTGGCTGAATCGCGAGAAAAAAACAGTGCGCACACTGATTTTTGCGCGCGACGGTACTGCGCGAGCATTTGGGCACGTCCTGTTTGCGTGCATTATTGATCGGCAGATGAAAAGACGCGCGAGGATCGTAATACCAGCGTTGATTTGCGCGCGCAAAACGTTAACGCTTGGCGTAAAGATTTTCGCTTTGCGCGAGGATTTTTGCAGGAAGATTGTAATATAGCCCTAAAAAGGTTGAGAAGGGTTGGAACCTGACTGTCTATTACTTATATTTAAAGAAAAGAAAATAACACATTCTAAATTATTTTAAATATCTGACAGATTGGTAACTATGGAAATATTGCATACTTACCTAAATCAATTGCTTTCTCTCACTTGTAAAAATTGTACACATTATATTGACCAACATATTTAATTGATTTTGTTATCTTGATGTCTTCAGAAAAATCTTAATAGCACAGGCTAACAGTGAGGCGTGTTTGTCAATAACTACTGGTTTTGAGCTTTTATTGTAATAGCAAGATAATCTATAGCTATGTAATTTATAAATAGATCAAATAAGCTAAGATATTGCCAACAAGACAATAACAATATAAATTTTACTTTATTAGTCCTTTATGACTAGACTATGACTATATGACTTTATTAAAAGAGCACAAAATTGGCCCCGGAATTGCACCGAACAGTGAATTTCCCTGTACGGTGCAATTACGTGGCCATTCGAATATTCAAAAACTTGGCAATTCGCCAAATATTGTCGAATTGCCAGCGAAATATGGTGACCTTCTGTAGCAGTGTAATTCCCATAGAGAAGTAATGGTTAATCTATTCAGAGAACCTCGAATAGCAGTGAAATGTCAGTAAAATGCCCTGATATTCGGTGGTTTCATTTGATGAGTTTAATCAGGCGAATCCCATAGGTTTCAATGTAAAAAAAAAATCCTCATTCTTATTAAATGTTTATTCAACAATTTATTCTTTCCATTTGCAGCAAAAAGTCTCATTATTTGTTTTTTAGGATTTTTTTCAGTGGAATTATTTTTTACCGTTTCTTTTTTTTAACCACTTCACTGCAGAAGACGTATGGGGAACATCATGGTATTCTCCCGCTATATACAGAGATGTTCCACACAAATCTTCCTCTAAGCGGGCTCTGCTCACTATACTCATCTCTCCGCGCTGTGGTCCCGTGGCGATATGACTTCATGGAAGTCAGACGCTGCTTTATACCCCCCTCCCAGTGCCCTGACGTCATCGTGACGAGCGTGATGACTTCAGTTTCAGGCCCCCCCTCCAGCAAAGACAGTAGAGAGCCTGCAAGGAGGGGCCCCTTCGGACCCCTCTCCCTCCCGATCGGGATGAGATACAAATGAAAGAGAGGCACTGCTGGAAAGGGCAGAGTCAGTGCTTTGCAGAAATGCCTCTCTTTTTAACCCCTGAAGTGCCGGTCCACAATCCAGCTCCTGGAGGTGGCTGAGATCAGTATGAGCATCACCCCTAGCTGCCAAAGGGTTTGCCTGTGGAAACCCTATGGTGGAGATAGAAATAATCCTAACCCAAACCTAAATGTAATCTTAAATTTAGGAGTATGCCTAACCCCAAATCTAAAAGTATCAATAACCCTAGAAGTAACCATAGTCCCAAAGGTAACCTTCATACTAACCCTAGCTATCATTGGTTTGGGAGTATAGAGCAGCGTAGGGCAGTATAAAGGAGTAGGATTGGAGGAGGTAAAAATAGTGTAGAGTGAGACGTATTGAATTGCTAGAGGGTGTCAAAATATGCGTATCTCCAAAATTGTGAATATTTCAAAACATTTTCATATTTATCTAGTATTTTCAGATCGAACTGAATCAGAAAATTCTGAAAATTCATACTCAGATAATCTTGTATTCTAAAGTTTGCAATAACAAACTTATGTTTCTGGCAGTGCACATGTACAGTAACCGAATCTATCTGAATATATTCAGATCTATTCATTTTAATTCAGATGACTGAAAATAACTATTTGGGCTCACTGCATAATGTAAGGTCCCTAATCTTATTTCCACAACCAGCAGAATAGTAACCCTAATCATAAAACACGTGCAGCCCCCACTCTCTGGAACGCTCTCCCTCGTACTGTCAGACTTTCCCCTAACTTCTCTTCCTTCAAACGCTCCCTGAAAACATTCCTATTTAGGGAAGCCTACCACCCAACTCACTGACGCAACCATCAATCACTCTCACCTTACAGTCCTCTCCTCCTGTTTCCAACCCCAACCCTCCCAGATTGTGAGTTCCTACGGGAATAGGGCCCTCATCTCCTCCTGTACTGTTTGTCAAATGTTGTTCAATGTATTGTAACCCTGTCTATACTGTGCTTATTGTACAGCGCTGCGGAATATGCTGGCGCTTTATAAATAAAGAATAATAATAATAATAATAATAATAAAAACAAGCAGAAATAGTACCTGTAGATAGTCGAGTATACCGCTAGATTTTGGTGACAAAAATTTACCTTAAAATTGGTGAGGTCCCGTTATATTCGAGACATCTGCATCGTGTGTAAAAAAAAAAAAAAAGCACTTGCCCTGTTCTGGATCCAAAGTCTCCTGGAAATTCCGGTAGTCTCACTGAATGAATGCGGGCTCTTTGATGCTTGCAAACACTTCAGGAACTCACAGATTCGGGAGAGGTGGGATCCATCACGTCCAGAGGGCACGCTCGGTTTAAGCCAATGATTCACCTCACTCGCCTCCGCAGGCCATCTAATCGCTAGTAAAGACGGTTGGCCAACGGCTTCATACTTAGTGGCAACTGCAATCATTCTAGAGCAGAATACCCTGGCCTAGCTCTGTGTTAAGAGAACATGGAAGGATTTTAATTATTTACCAGTAAGGTAAAATTTTGTTCCTCGCGTTATATTCGAGTCTTGAGTATTCTCTCATTTCCATAATAAATCTCTATCCATCGCGTTATATTCGAATCACACTATACTTGAGTATCTACGGTATATGAAAATGTATGCCCTTTGCTATTTCAATTGATTATTGTGTATTGCTTTACAATTCTGTGTATTACATTAAAAGTGACACTTTTATGAATTTGATATGATGAGTGTGAAGTATTTTACAAGATCATTCATTACATGAGCAGTGATGACAAATCTGTGTATTTCCAATCTACATAGTTAATAGACATTAGAGGTGTCTTTCTGTTATATTTGATACTGATTTCAGTACGTATTCAGTAGGAATTTGAGACAACGTTTGTTTTAGAGAAGAAATGGTGTGAGATGTATTGTAAATCGGATAATGCTTTGATACGATTAAGGATTAAAACCATTAGACTTGAAAATCTGAGGCCATTTTTAACAAGGTCCCAGTTGGATTTGATCAGGCAGGAGCATGTATTAGGCAGCATACTTGAGCCGTTGTGAACAGCCTAGAATAAGTCCTATTTTATTTTGGACAATGTTGCAATATTTATTTTTATATAACATGTGCATTGTGATTCTTTTTGATAAGCAATACCTATCACTACTTTTATTTATATTATCAATTATTATGTAGACAGATATAAAAATCCCAGAATTAGCCACAGTGCTCATTACGAAATTGGCCTAATTAATAGGGCTGTTTTTTTTTTGTTTGTTTTTTTAAATCAGAGAGGTTCAATAATTTTCTCATTTGCTCTTTTTTAAATACTAGTAGATTCAAATTCTGGTCAATGACAGATCTACCAAAAAAGGAGCTCTCTCAATAACTGGTTTTAAGTAATTGGCTCAATAGCTACAGCCAATGGTGTTACGAGTGCTTTTCTGCACTGTAACATGTTTTGCTGTTTTTTTAACGTGGGCCTCCGCTTCCAGACATTTGAGTACCCTTGCTGTAAGCTGTCAACAGGAGTGAAAGAATCTGCTAATTGCTTCTTTTTGAATATTGAAATAAGTGTTATGGAGTTTGATCTAGAAAACTAAAGAATATTTAAACACTCTGTTCTATTAATATTACGTAAAAAAATAAAGTGCAATTAGTATTACTCTAAGGGTTAAGTAATGGTTTATTCACTAAATGGTATTTTCGTGAAGAATTGAAATGGAAAAATTGAATTTTTAAGGTACAAATTAAAGAATTTAAAAGTGTTTTCAAGAACAGTATCCCTATACCTTTAGCATTACGGTCTATCCATAGATCAATTTCAATTATCTACTAATTTACACTTTAGGAAGTAATCTTTTGTAATATAAAATTAATAATACATTTTTGAGCTATCCTAACATTAAACCACATCTCTAACTGATATATGTGTATTTTCATGAATAATAAATATAAAAGGTGAAACTGAATATTTACCTTCCATGATCTAATACATCTGATAAAAGTAAGGATTTATTAATATCAATGTACTATTTAAATATATACCTATTTTTTTCTTGTTTTTTATAGCTGCTCAGCTCTTTCTATCGGTATACTGGATATTTTTGGCTTTGAAGACTTTCAGAGAAACTCTTTTGAACAGGTTTGGCTTTTTATATATATACAGTACATATCAGATAAATTTAATTACATAAGCATATTCATTGATGGGCTGTAATGTTGAATATGTTGCATATATTTTCTTTCATCTTCGCATAGCAGCATGAAACATTCTTTACACAATTCTTGCGTAGAATTATTAGTATGTTAATAATGTTGATAATTAAATAAAATTGTCTAAATTTAAGTATACAAAGAACTTTTGCAAAGACAACACTTTTGTTATATTTCCATTAACACATTTACTATAGAGCTTGCTATTTTCGTGATTTATATATCTTGTGATCCTTAAAAGTTTTTTCCTCTTACTCTGCCTGTTCAGCATACATTTAAGAAGGTAATACAAAACAAATTCGGTCTAATAAAACATCTTTTTATAGCATATGACTAAGTAACTAGACCCACTTTGCAGAAAGATAAAATAATAAGCATGGAAAATATATCTTAAGTAGTGTTAAGTGTTTGTATACAGCGTAGATGTAGAAGTCATATTTTAAACTAATACTGATGTAACAGAACATTAATAATCATTCAAGAACTAGCGTATTAAAAATACAAATTACTTGCAAAGAAAGAAACTTATTCCAACAAGCATTGTCTGATTAGATGCATGCAGTGAGGAGCTACAATGCACAGCAGGTTTCTTGAATGAATTGTATTACAATTACAAACAGTGACATGTGTCACTTAGAAAGTCTCTGTGTGTCATGCATGCCGTGGGTTGGCCACCCTTGACCTAGATAATCCACATATTTCAATACTGCTTTCCATAATATAACGCTCTTTAGGATGGGAAGACAAAGGAAAATAATCACTATGAGGTGTGATGATGAAAGGATTGTCGGGGATACTTAAATACAAAGGGCCCCATCACCTGGTGTGAGCTAAAACGCCATTGCTAACAGAGAAATCTGGCGCGAGTCACTAAAAAGTAGCGCTTGACGACCCACCAACTAATCACCTTGTCCGGTATAGTCTGTGTACAAGGTTGTTTAGCGCACGCCAGAGAAACGCTAAGACCCGGAGTGAGACCCAGTGCTAATTCGACTGTGTACAGGATAGAACAGTTTTTTTCCAGTAAGAGTGCCGTGCCATACCTATCTTCTGCCATCACAAGTTTGTATAAGTATGAACACATCCAGCAAAGAGCCCTCACAAACTGCATTATTAAAATCCTCCAAGGTGGCCGTATCATCCATGTTTATATGCTCACATATTAATTAAGGCGGATGGGCATTGCATGATAAATGCCACCCAACAGCATGTAGAATCATTACACTGCATTTAATAGATCCAAAAGGAAGGCCAGGGAACCACAATAACTTCCCTGCTGCAGCATATAAATAATTCATGTTTTAGGGCAAGACTTATCCATGTGTCCCTTTTAAACATGGTCCGCACGGTCACCCTAATAATCAACCGCTTACATGCTATAAATAACCCCAGCATAAAATGTTTAAAATTAGGCAATATATTAGAATTAGGATATATTTGGATAAAGGATACATATATATCATAATAGAGCCTACTGCAACAGCAGCGACATTGCTGACCAGATCCATTACTATGGTGTATGGGGCCAAGAGAACACCTGTGCTGCATTCCTTTCAATTGCCTGTTAATTGCCTGTTAATTGCCTGTTACTTTTGGACGAGGACCTGTTTTTTGTCTTTTTTTGAAGTAACCACCAGGGTTGAGCCGTAGGTAAAATTTTGCGATTAGCGTCCGTCTAGAGATGGGAAGGCCTGGAAAAAAACAGCAAAAATTTTTTTTTTTCAGTTTTTTTTCCAAAGCTATTTTTTGTTTTTCCGGAAAAATTGGAAAAAAACAAAAGTGTATACTATGGTCTTTTACAATGATATATAATATGTCTAATATAGATTTAATACCATATCATAACATTAGGACTTTAATGAAAGTCTTCTGAGACTTTATTTATTGTGTAGTCTTAACTCATTACAAGTTCTATCGGCTGAAGATGAGCAAATCCTGGAATACAATTCAAGTAACAAGTCTCAATGCAATACTCAGACAACAAAAATATACATTTCATCCTCTAGGGGGCGCTGCAGGGAAAAGGCTTCAGTTTACCTTTATTGTGAGCTCCATCTTGTACCTCCTGCAGTGGTTGTTGGGGTCCGTCTAAAAATCAGCGCAAGCACCAAGTAATCTGTTGGTTACAATAGCACAAGTGCTGTCTAGCGCTCCTCATGTTAACCCCTTAAGGACACCTGACGTACCCTGTACGTCCTGTCCACAGGTCTCCCTTAGACCCGCGGACGTACAGGGTACGTCAGCGGCGCCTAATCCCCCTCCTGCCCGATACTCACCTCCCTCGCTGGATCCCTCGGTGATCTGGCAGGGAGGAAGCCTGCCCATGTGATTTACATGGGCAGGCGAGGCTGATGACGTCACCACGCTGCGTGGTGACGTCATCAGCAGGCGTCCCCATGCAATTCAATGGAGGGGAGGGGGCTCCTTCGGAGCCCTCTATCTCTCCAACCATTGAAGCTAGGGAGATGCTGTTTGCACCACTGAAAAGGGAAAGTCTTTTCAGCGGTGTATAGCATTAACAGTTTCGCCGCCGGATCACGTTTCGGCGTCAATTGGCGCCAAAACGCGATTCAAACCTGGAGGGGGGCTGACATCTTGGATGTCAGCCAAGCCTCCAGGTCCCCCCCCCACCCACTGACAACCTCACCATATGTGTGAGGATGTCAGTGGGCCAGTTAACCATCTAGCTGCCATGTAGAGATAAGGGGATCCTAAGGATCCCCATATCTCCCGATCCATGGCAGCTAGATGGTCATATTTGACATCATTTGAAAGGCCTGATTATGGCGTTTCCAATGATCCCAAACATGACCAGGTTTGGTTTTAAAAAAAATTAAAAAAAATAAAATAATTATAATAAAAAAAAAATTAACTAAAATAAAAAAAAAAAAAATTTAAATTTTTTTTTTGTCTGGGGGGAGTTTAATTAAATAGGACCTAGGCTGTCATCTAAAAATAATTAGCACAAAATGGTCAGAATGAGCGCAGCGCACATAGGTGAACTGTCTCAGCAGTGAAGGGGTTAAAAAGCAAACGCATGTAAAAATTGGGTATTTCTATTGGGTTGTAGATTTTGGGGATTAAATTACGAAAAAGTGTGTTTTTACCATTTTTTCCTCATATTTCATATTTTTTTATAGTAAATTATTCACTATGATGGAAATAATGGTATTTCTAGAAAGTCCATTTAATGGCGGGAAAAAGGGTGTATAATATGTGTGGGTTGAATAAACGAGTAAGAGGAAAATTTGACCTAAACACTAACAGCGCAGAAACGTAAAAACAGCAGCGGTCACTAAAAGACGGATTTGTGTAAAACCGCCCGGTCACTAAGGGGTTAAGTATAGGACGCTGTAAGGTTGGTAAGCTTGCGCTACAAATCGCAAATTACCATGCGCTAAGTGATTTTTCCCGTTTCTAGCGGGAGGTAAACGATTTGTTAGTCAGGCACTAGACTAATTTTACCTGCCGGTAATGCAAAAACATGCTGACGCTAGGGTTAGCTCACACCAGGTGATAGGGCCCAGGTCTCAGGTTTACCAACTAAAGAAACAGCAATAATATGATGATTTTGAGATTGTGAGTAAAATGTGCAATGTGGTATATCTCTATGTACCATTGATACAAGTTGTGCATGTGAAAGAGGTCCTTAAGGTCTTAAATGTGTAAGTAAGGCTGCCACTCGCTGTATTTTTCACTAATACAATAAAATGTTCTTATTTTATATGGCGTGTGTTGTCATGCTGTTTGTTGAAGCTGGCTTTGTTGCTGCTGTTAGTTTGTAAACAGCATAAGCAAACAATGTAGTTTTTACTGCTAAGGTTTTAACAATTTTGTGGCTCTTACCTATTAAACCCTTCACTACCATGCATTTTTGTTGAAAAAATAATATCTCATTTATTTCAAATGTGGGATTTGATGGTAACAATTCAATTTAGAGTAAAATAGACATGTTGCTCTGAGATAGTTAAAAAGCTAAAATAATGTAAATTTGCTAATTCATCATTTATTCAGTTATACTTTACAGAAATATTGTTGGATTGACAGTTCAAAGTTGTCAAACTTTGTGTTACAGTGAGGTTTGGGGCTGTTCTTTGCAGCTTGTTATACTATATTACAGAGGCTGAGGAGTGAATTTTTACAGTGAAATCCATTTCTCCACAATGGGGCGCACTAATCCTACCTTAAAAAGATATGCAAATGGAGTCTCTCTACTCATCCCTTTTCTATTAATCATCTCACCAAACTTCATCTCTACTTTCAGCTGCTTTACCACTTTACGGTGACTTCTCTTCGTCTCTCTAGTTCTTTATGCCTTTTTCAAACCACTTGTCACACACACCCACTCTCATTCACATTCATTCTCTAACACTGCCACTCAGTCCAACTCACAAAAATGTGTGGTGTGCTGGAAATTAAATGTATTATATGTGTATGTATGCTAATTGTACAAAAATATGGCATGTATACTATACCGATGAATCCAATTAACTCACTCTCTCTAGCTCCCAATGAAAATATTGAACCCATATTTTAACCCTGTAATATGGTTTGCAAAAAGGCTGTAAAGTCCACTTTTGTCACATTTTCATATGTTTACATAGTGGTTTTATGATTGATAAATGTTACGCTCTTTGACCATAGAAAGGTTATTCTTTGTTGTAGTGAATTTAGATTGCCTGCGATTAGCTATTTGCCAGTTTGTGAGTGCAAAATAGCACCTCCACAAGCCAACCTTAGCGCATAGCTGAGCTATGAACTTAATTGCTATTAAATAAAGAATTGGAGAAAAAATCTGTGATCATCAATTTTTTTACTTTTAACCACTTGGCTGCTAAGGACATGCTCAGCGCGTCCTGCCAAGTGCACCTCCTGTGCTATGGACGCGCAGAGCGCGTCCTAGCACAGGAGGCAGCAATCAGCCGGGATTCCGGCTGATTGCTGGCCCCCCCGGTGCGGGCTCATTTTTACTGGTTTCGCTCATCATTTTAATCGCGTTTTGAAGGCTTATTTTATTATGACCCAGACATATTATATATCGTTCTTTCCGCAGACTCGGCAGATTCATATTATATCATTATTATATGTATACGTCATGTCCTGTCTGTATATTATAACAAAAAATGCAATAAAATTAGAATTTTCAAAAATGTACAATGTGTAAAGTGTTTTTTTCACATTTTAACATTCAAGCATTTGCGGTTATATTTTCTATGGGTTGCGCTTGTTAAAAAAATACAAAAATATTAAAAAAAATTATATAAAAAAAACCTTTTTTGTTTTGTTAATGCAGCAATATTGTTCCCGTTTCAATTATAATGTGAACAATGATACTGCACTAACGATTTTTGTATGAGGTGCGTTTGTTAAAAATCGCGTAATTTTCCCCCCAAAAAAATGTAACGAGACCCCATTTCAATTTTTTTTAACAAGCGCAACCCATAGAAAATATAACCGCAAATGCTTGAATGTTAAAATGTGAAAAAAACACTTTACACATTGTACATTTTTGAAAATTCAAATTTTATTGCATTTTTTGTGAAAAAAAACACTTTACACATTGTAAATTTTTTGTTATAATATACAGACAGAACATGATGTATACACATAATAATGATATATTATGAATCTGCCGAGCCTGCCGGAAAGAACGATATATAATATGTCTGGGTCATATATTAAAATAAGGCTTCAAAACTCGATTAAACATAATGAGCAAAACCAGTAAAAATGAGCTCAGCACACAGGCTTGAAATGCCTCATCAGCGAAAGGGTTAATAGAAAGAGGCCTTTGGATTGAAAGTGGTGTTAAAGGGACCTCACGGCAAATTGACCAATGGCAGCCATTGCCCTTTTCTGACTTTTTTGTGCTGGTTTGAGTTCTCATGGTCCGTTTTCAAAAAAATATTATTTTAGTTCTGTCAACATTATAACTTACTTTTACCTTCATGCTAGGTGCTTTTATTTTAAGGTGAGAACTATTTTTCCTGGGCTTGGAAAAATTTGAGTTAGAGAATAGTGTATTGTCGTCATTTAATAAAGCAGAGAATTCGTTTTTTCTTTTAAGTATATTTTCTTTAAAGGATATTTGAGAGCGTTAACAACACAGATTGGTACTCCAGAGTCTAGAACTCTAGAATTCTCATTCTCATTACATATATTTATATCGTAGCTGCAGTGTATCAGGATTTACAAAGCATAGGAGGTGTTTGTAAAGAGCTTGGTTAAGAATAGGATCCATGTCCAATATGTATCCTAAGTATCCTACCTGCCACATTCTCACCGAGGCAGCCATCAATCCATACCAAAAGATAAAAAATACACACAGCAACTATCGACATGACCAACAGTTCACATGGTGACATTGAAATCAGACTATCAATACTCCAAAGTGTTTTGGTATTATATCTACACATGGACAACCCCCCCCCACACAGACACTGACCCTCCCCCTATCCACCGACCCCCACCCCCACACAGTCAAAACCCCAAGCTTCAAAGGCCAAGGTTGCCTCTGTACATGTTGTACATGGCGCTTGGGGAAAGCAGACCCATGCCTCCCCACTAGACCATTGGAATCCCCATAGGTCATGGTGGTGAAAATGGGAACTTTGCTTACCTTTGCATATATTTCATGATGACTCATTTGCAAATGTCGCTTCAAGTTCATTGTGTTTTTACCAGTTACTGTCACTCCACATAGCTTACAAAGGGTCTTGTTTTCCTTCACATCAAATGTAAAATGTATCCATGTGTCCTCCACTACCAGTCAGGAACACACACACATTTTCACTCCGTCTGCAATGCACTGGTGCAGTATACACTCGCCGTTGTCTCCTCTCTCCTGCCAACTCCAGGCAGCAGATAAGTATCTTGCTTTTTCATTGGTGCATCCAACTGCACAAAGCGATGAGATCTGATTGGATCTCTTGCCAAATCGTCAGAGACTCCCACCAAATAATTTTCATCTCGATTTTATTCATTGCCAAAAATTTCATTAGTTGTTAGTATTTATTTCGTTTTTGTCTTGGAAAAATTGTCGTCGACGACGTCTCTGATGAAAACTATTCATCGACGAAATTAAAACTGATTTGGGAATGGTTCTTGTGATCCGGAATGAGTGATGGTTTTTTAAGAAATTGCATGTGTTTGCAGGAGACCTTGGTTGATTGAGACATTAATAGTAATTTATAATTTAAAGAAATTTAAAGCACATAAAAATGTATTTACTCATCTTTCAATATGCGATTTTATATGTACCAATTAAATTTCAAATTCATATGAACAAGAATTTATGATGATTTATGTAAAAAGCGTTTAACTTGAGAAATCAAGAAAATCCACTATAATTTGCAGAGGTTAAAATGCTTATATTAACAGCTACAGAAGCTGGAAAATACCATAACTTTACATTATAGATACTTTATGTCCATTTTGATGTATTCCTCTTAGTAAACACAGCAGTCTGCCTTTTATAATGCTCTCTCCCAGTGGCTGATACCTTTCATACTTTATTCGCACTGATCAGATTGCACGGTGATGAGATGGTTAATGTGTTTTTATGCAACACAATATAAGAACTCTGGCATTTATTGTTAATATTCACAAAATAAAATGACATAAAATTAATTGACAAACCTCAATCATTTCCTCCAGTGCTATACATCGTGCTATTCATTTTCTGCCTCCTTTTGCTCATGTGTATTTATATATAATACATTTCTGTTAACAGCTGTGTGTTAATTTGACCAACGAAAAAATCCACCAGTATATCAATGAAATGTTGTTTCTACAAGAGCAGACAGAATGTGCAGAAGAAGGAGTTTCCATGGAAACCATATATTGTCCTGGCAACCATACAACAGTGCTAGATTTTTTTTTCCAGGTACTTCAGATTTTTGATAAGGGTTTCCAAACGAATAGCTTGTGTTACGCAGTATATTATAGACATGTTTAATTATGTGTCAATATTAATGAACATGAAATCTATTGCATTTGTCTATGTCTTATATTTTATGGTAGTAATTAAATTATTAATAAATTATGCTATTTTAAAAAGTGCTAGTGTTTGAAGTGCATAACCTGCTACAAGACACAACATTCTATACCCATAACACCACACGTAGAAGGCAAAAACTATATGATCATTCACAAAATGCCACATTGCCACCAACTAGTGCAACTTGGCTCTATTAGTTGAGTTGCACTTGTGATTAGGGATGAGCTGTTCGGTTCGATCAGCTCAAAGTTCGACTCGAACATTGGCAGTTGGAAAGTTCGCGAACTTCGAACTTTGTGGCGTGTTCGGTTTGAGTTCGAATTTTTTTTTTAAAAAAAAAGTATAAAAACTGCTTAAAAAATACTAAAAAATATCTAGAAATAGACTCTTTACTGCAGAATATTATAAGCAACGGTTTATTAGATATTGAATTAAAAAACTACCTAATGTCTAAGTGCAAAGATTCTCACTTCTAAATGACCTGTGCACTCAAACGACATAAACAACAGGTGTTTAATTAGTGTTTGGAAATAACATGTGCTTCTAATTAGTCTGGTCTCATGAATTTGATACATTGCCTGCAGACTAGGTGTGGCTCCTGCACATGTATGAACAAACACTGTGCTTGTTCTGAATTCTAAGAAGTGTTCATTTCTACTATATGATCCTCTGATATGCTGTTTAACCCCTTAAGGACCAGCCAATCATTAATGATGTAGATGTTACGTCATTTGTCATCAAGGGCTTAATAAAATCTTTATCACACTCCTTAGATTTAAACGTAATATTCCAGTATTTGTATGTCATGTACCTCTCCCAAAGGGTTATGTGAGCATACAATTATTATTGTTAGAAATGTCTATCATAAAGCGTACAAGCTGAGTCCCTAGAGTCTCTGACTATCCATTGTCATATATACCTTGCTTTATACATATAATACATTCCCTCATCTAACAGGATAGTAGCCAGTCCCTGTGCATTTTAACCCCTTAAGGGTGGCTAGGTGTCGTGTGTGGGTCTCTGATGACGATGTTTCTATACATCCTACAAATCCGCCACTTCACGGGCAGGTTATGGGGACCTCCTAGGCACGATATTTGAAGGAATTATTCGTTTTTATTTTTATCCCTTACTTTATGGAAAACTCACTGTTCCTTTAAAAACGTCTTTTTTTAAACTTTTTGTCCTTGTTTCCTGTCCCCCAGGGCACTACCCAGACCCCCATACACCTTTTATGGAAAATATCTTGCATATATGCCCTCTTGGAGGGCACTCTAAAAATCAAACTTTTGAGTCCCATTGACTTGCATTGAGTTCGGTTCGAGTTCGAACTCGAACTTTTGAAATTGTTCAAGTTCGAATGCGAACCGAACACGGGGGTGTTCGGCTCATCCCTACTTGTGATATAGTATGGCTACCTGTGTATAGAAATGTCAGCTAATACACATGAAAAAGCTCATGTTTCTATATTTGATTGTCTGAACCAATGTTCGGTCAACAGTTTTTTTTCACAATGCAATATTTAATTTTGGAAGTGCAATACGAGGTACAATTATCGCACATGACATATATTAAACAAGGAGATACCAGAATGAATACAATTTTCACATAAGCAAGTTCTGGGCATGACCGGTCATAAACATACAGATTACAAATGTAGAGCAGTGGATTTCAACACATCAAATCATAAGCTTCCCCAAACACCATCTTGCAGGAAAACATCCCCTTCCCTCACGGTCGGTCAACAGATTTTATTTATTTATTTTGCTTGTTTTTGTTCTGCTTATTTCATTATACCCATATAACTAATACGGTGGTGAATCAACATTGTGATCAATTTTATAGAAAACCTGCTCTTTTCAAAAATTGCATATATTGCTAAAGTCACTTGCCTCAATAACAGCAGGAAATAGATAAAGATGAAACAGTCATTACACTTACTTTAGACTATGCTGTTTTGTTTTTCTTTTCATACTCCTGCTATTATCCAAAATCTCTGCTTCATTTTTTTCTCTCAGAAACCTCTAGGATTTATATCTGTCCTCAATGAGGAAAGTCAGTCTATCCATTCAATGGAACATAGTCTGTCCAAACGTCTTCAATCACTTCTGGAAACGTCAAATACAAACACAGTGTACATTGCTGCAAAAGATGGGAATGGCAATGTCACCTCGAAGGAACATGTTCCTGTCTTCACTGTTATGCATTATGCAGGAAGGGTAGGTTGATGCTTGTTTATCTTCTTTCCTCTGTTGTGCAATATGAAGATGAGAAATATAGGATAACAAGGGATTGCAGTAATCAAAAAACAAACATGGTACATAGTTGGGATTAAATTCTAAAGCAGTTTCAGTGTCGTATTCTTTTCTTCTATTGTTGTGGAGCAGTAGGTTTTTGGTGGGGGTTTTAAGTACTAATAAGATTTGGCTAGATTGATGTCATTTAACTGGCCAGAATATGTTACAAAATTATGCTAAGGAAATGTGACACTTCCTGGCACTTGACATAGGGTGTTAAGGGCAGAATTGTTGCCGGAGAAGCATAGAACGTCTGTTCCTAAGCTAGTAAAGGGTCAATGTTATCCTCAATGTGACATAGGCCACAACCATATTCAGTTCCATGGTACTATGTGTAAGGGTGGTACCTGGCCCCCGGGGCTAGACATAATAACCCTTAAGGCGAGGATACTTTATAACGTAGGTGCTTATTCCAGATAGTCTAAGATGGTTCAGGGGTGATTAGGAACATAAATATAGCCTACAAGCATCAGAACAGTGTGAACAAATAGTTATCTGTATCCTTCTAAGATCTTGATGCATCCCCATTCACACCCGCTTGTGCAGAGTTTGCACAGGGTGCTTTTCTCGCCACGGAGTCCTACTCCTACCAGGAGATGATACTAGCAGCAGTACACAGTGCCACACAAGTATCAATAAACAGCTCCCAACTGTTATGATTCGAGCCAATAATATAGTGACTCTGTTGGAATAGAACCATCAATAGCGTGACGCTAATGGATAATGGCTCAAGCACAAATTTATCCATTAGCAAGTCGTTAACTGCTATTGAAATAGGACACGTGTGTTTAATAACTTAAGAGATTGGGAGGATGTGGCATATCGTCCCTGGAATATCTCATTAAAATATTAATTTAAAATGCCCTCTGTTATATTCAAGTAAGGTGTTTTTTTTTTTAGCTTTAAAGCTAGATTTATGTGGATTAAGCTGTATAAGGCATATTGTACTAATAAAGGCATGAAAAATGCTTGCTCAGTTTGAGTAGTCACTTCTTTCTCTTTTTGTTGTTGCATAGCACTGACTCCAGAATCATATATGCACACTCACCAAATACTTCATAGCTGTTTGTATTTATATTCCTTTGTTAACTATTCCTTTTATGAAATGTGTCAAATTTAAACAGATATTTAAATTTTATGAATGCTGGTAGTCATCTCAAAGTTCAATTTTAAACTATTTCCTCAAGAGTTGGCATTCTGTATCTAATGGCTTACGTTTTTAAACATTTAGTGTTCTTTGAAATTATATTTAGTCTGCCCCAGTCTCATTTATCATTTCCAACTTTGTAAATGTTTCTTAGAAGCAATTCATGGATTGTTGACCATTTGATTGATATTCTGCAGCATGCTCACTTATAGAACACAGGCCCTTCATAAAGTTGTCCCATGATCGGTTAATTATTTACATTAAGCTTTTCAAAAATTCCTCAACCTTCTGAGGCATTTGTTTGTTTAGCTTGTTTTTTTAAAGGAAATACCTAATAATGGAAAACTAATGGAAATCGAAGGTGGCTAATACAAATGTAGCAAGTGCATTGAAGAATAAGGCATTGAGGAGATTTAAAGTGGTAAAAGCAAAATTATAGTGTCAAAAATCTGTCTGAATTTGACAGAATTTCATTTTGTTAGCTTAAAATGTGCTATTCACTTATGTGCATACAACATTGTAACTTAGTTCCGTGAACATCAGGGGACTATGATTTAACAACCAGTGGCAACTCTCTAAATAGGCGGCCGCCTAAGGTCTTGTGCCTATGGGCGGCCTCCTGGCCAACTAACTTGCCTGCCGCTACTGTTAGCATGGGTGAGAGATGCATAGCCTCCAGCCGCTCTAATGCCGGAATGCCTGTCTGCTCTTTTCACTGTGGAGTTGTGGACTCCGGGTGGCTGTGGCGATCAGCAAGGCAGAAGTCCTGCAGAAGGATGGGGGAGCAGCCAGTAGGTGTTTCTCATTGTATTTCTCATCAGCTGCTGAACGAGACATATTCCACATATTTTCCGGCTACTCCTCCCATCCTCCTGCATGACCTCCTGTCCCCATGCCATGTGGAAGGGAGGAGTGAAGAAGAGGCTGAAGAGTTAAAGAAGCAGCAGGACAGGAGAGCAGCAGCCAGAGGGATACCTCCTAGGTAAGATCCCCCCACAGAGAGGGGTGAGAGAGAGGGGTCACAGAAAAAGAGAGGGGTCACAGAGGGAGTGTGGGGTCACAGAGAGAGAGGGGGGTCACAGAAACAGAGGGGAGTCACAGAGAGAGGGAGTCAAAGAAAGAGTGGGAGGCACAGAGACAGAGAGGGAGTCACAGAGAGAGAGGAGTCACACAGTGTGTGAGAGAGAATGGCCACACAGAGGGGGATCATAGATAGAGTTGTGTGACAGAGATTGATAGGGTTACACAGTGAGAGACGGATCACAGAGAGAGGGGTGAGAGATAGGGAATGGATGAGAGAGATGGAGAAGGGCCACACAGAGAGAGGGATGAGAGAGAGAGAGACTACTCAGAAATGAGAGAGAGATGGGTTAGAGAGAGAGATTACTAATTTACAGCACACATTACTGTGAGTTTTATTGCTGTGTAGCTCTGTGATACACTCATATGCACCACACATTACTGTGAGTTTTATTGCTGTGGAACTCTGTGATACGCTCATACACACTGCACATTACTGTGAGTTTTATTGCTGTGAAGCTCTGTGATACGCTCATACACAGCAAACATTATGTGAGTTTTATTGCTGTGGATTCTGTGATACGCTCATACACACCACACATTATGTGAGTTTTATTGCCATGTAGCTCTGTGATACGCTTATACACATTGCACATTACTGTTAGTTTATTGCTGTGGAGCTCTGTGATATGATATGCTCCTACACGCCTCACATTACTGTGAGTTATATTGATGTGCAGCTCTGTGATATGCTCATACACACTGCACATTGCTGTGAGTTTTATTGCTGAGGAGCTCTGTGATACAGTCATACAAACATGTCCTCTAAAACATCTGGGAATACTGTGGTCGCTGGCCCTGGGGGGTCTCATAACTGGAGTCCCCTCTGTTAACAACTATAGTGAAACTGTGGTAAATTCACTTACATTTTTATTTTTCACCATTCTTTCTCCAACAATTTCTGCAGAAGTTGTTTAGTGTATATTTCGACCGCAGTTTCCCCTGGTGTTTGAATTGAAGTTTTCCCCTTTTTTTTCACAATTGTTTCTATCAGAGTTCAATGAATATCATCACCAAAGAATATTTGTCGGTGTTGCAAACAATGGTGGAGCAAACCTAAAAAATGTAGAATATCCAAAGCTTCTTCATTTAAGAAAAGAATAGCAGTGGTACCGTTGTTCTCTGTTGTTTGCAGTAACGTTGTCTGCCTTTCTTGAATCTCTGGATTGCTTATGTACACCATATTCACAGCAATGGTGATTTTTAGGCCCCGTTCACACCTAAGTGTTTTAAAGCGCGTTCCTGCACGCTATAAAACGCATGAACAGGGAAATCCCATGATTTCCTATGGGACCCGTTCACACCTGGGCGTTTTAAAGCGCGCAGGAACGCGCTTTCAAACGTCCTACGCACAAAGAAGTACGGGAGCTTCTTTGGTGCGTAGTACAGCACGTTTGCGGCCATAGACATAGCCATGAACGCGCTGCAATGCGTGTTTGCGTGTTTTTTGTTTGCGCGATACGCGTGTAAAAAAACGCGCGTCTTGCGCGAGTAAAAAAACGCTGAGGTGTGGACCCAGCCTCACAGTCGTTTGCAGCTATGGTAAACTTTGCTGCTACAACAGTGCTTACCAAATAATCCATAAAGCAACTATAAGCAATATATATATATATATACTTAATTATTTCTCAGTGTTTTAAAACGTGTCATAGAAAAAAATTTGTTTAAATAACCTTAAGCTAATGGCATCCGACTAATGCTTAGTAATGAGAACCTTTGCATCTTCTTGTTACTTAATACTTACCACTTGTGACAATCACAAGGTAAATTCCTGCGTCGTAACCTTGTCATGCTCCTTGTAATTGACTTTGCCTCCAGGTTAATCAGAATTGCTTAAGTTATTTTAAACATCTCTTGGAATAAATTTAGCTTATTTATCAACACGAATCTCAAATCCTTGTAGCTTTTCTTTAGCACAAGAGTAACATGATCTAGAGGTGAACTCAATGTGTTATCGCTATAAATATATCCGTATATAGATGAAATGCAAATTGTAACTTTTATATTTAAAGACTATAAAGCCTAATTTGAAACAATTCGAGTCCAGCAGAGCACTCTTCAGTAAACCTGTTTTGAAATAGTACTGTTTTGGGTCTTCATATTTTTTATATTTTTGGGAGGGGTTTTTAGTTATACGGATTAATTCTTGAAAAATTCTGTGCCCTTTAAACTGATTTCTTGGCAAAATTTCTGTTAATCAAGGTAAATTCTGCCATTTGTCTTCTCTAGCAGGTTTAGTCACTTCTCTCCAAATTCCATTTTTTGGTTTCCTAAAAATTAGTAAATGGCAATTTATGACATTAATCTGACTCAACCAGTGTTAGGTAGCCACAGATTGAGAAATATGATGCATGTCACTATAACTGTGGCTTATAAGCCAGTATAAGAAAAGGACAAAGTATTGTAAATATCCCACCCATATATTATAAATATCACAACCAATTTCAAATAAATTGAAATCGATAATATCTGGTATGTAGATCAAAAAACAAACGCGAAGTGATTGTGAACACCCTATCACCATGCACGGAATTAGGCATATTGTTAATAGCTCTACATTCCAATGAGAAAAAATGGTAACTATAAAATAGAAAGTAGCATAGAATAAATCTAGGGCTGGTACTGATTAAAATTTTCGTGTTCGATTAATCAAATTTTTTTAATTGGTTAATTTCGATTAATTATAACACACAGACAGATCCAACTACTTTTAGCTGATCTGCTTGCATTGTAACTCTGCATTAGTCAGTGGTAAATGTGGTATACACTATATACAATCACCCGACACTAGTTCGTTTCAACAATCCATGACTTACCGTATTTTTCGCTCCATAAGACGCACCTGACCATAAGACGCACCTAGTTTTTAGAGGAGGAAAACAGGAAAATAAATATTCTGAATCAAATAGTGTAATAATGGATTTTGCCCCAGCTCATGGATACTGTCCCCCAGCTCATGGATAATGCCCCCGCTCATGGATATGCCCCAGCTCACACATGGATATGCCCCAGCTCACACATGGATTTGCCCCAGCTCATGGATATGCCCCAGCTCATGGATATGCCCCAGCTCATGGATTTGCACCAGCTCATGGATAATGCCCCAGCACATGGATAATGCCCCAGCTCACACATGGATTTTGCCCCAGCTCATGGATACTGTCCCCCAGCTCATGGATAAAATGCCCCAGCTCATGGATATGCCCCAGCTCACACATGGATATGCCCCAGCTTACACATGGATATGCCCCAGCTCATGGATATGCCCCAGCTCATGGATATGCCCCAGCTCACACATGGATTTTCCCCAGCTCACACATGCATATGCCCCAGCTCACACATGGATAATGCCGCAGCTCACACATGGATTTTGCCCCAGCTCATGGATACTGTCCCCCAGCTCATGGATACTGTCCCCCAGCTCATGGATAATGCCCCAGCTCATGGATAATGCCCCAGCTCATGGATATGCCCCAGCTCACACATGGATATGCCCCAGCTCACACATGGATTTGCCCCAGCTCATGGATATGCCCCAGCTCATGGATATGCCCCAGCTCATGCATGGATTTTGCCCAGCTCACACATGGATTTTGCCCCAGCTCATGGATACTGTCCCCCAGCTCATGGATAAAATGCCCCAGCTCAAAGATATGCCCCAGCTCACACATGGATATGCCCCAGCTCACACATGGATTTGCCCCAGCTCATGGATATGCCCCAGCTCATGGATATGCCCCAGCTCATGGATTTGCACCAGCTCATGGATAATGCCCCAGCTCACACATGGATTTTGCCCCAGCTCATGGATACTGTCCCCCAGCTCATGGATAAAATGCCCCAGCTCATGGATATGCCCCAGCTCACACATGGATATGCCCCAGCTTACACATGGATATGCCCCAGCTCATGGATATGCCCCAGCTCATGGATATGCCCCAGCTCACACATGGATTTGCCCCAGCTCACACATGGATTTGCCCCAGCTCACACATGGATATGCCCCAGCTCACACATGGATAATGCCCCAGCTCACACATGGATTTTGCCCCAGCTCATGGATACTGTCCCCCAGCTCATGGATACTGTCCCCCAGCTCATGGATAATGCCCCAGCTCATGGATATGCCCCAGCTCACACATGGATATGCCCCAGCTCACACATGGATTTGCCCCAGCTCATGGATATGCCCCAGCTCATGGATATGCCCCAGCTCACACATGGATTTTCCCCAGCTCACACATGGATTTTGCCCCAGCTCATGGATACTGTCCCCCAGGTCATGGATACTGTCCCCCAGCTCATGGATAAAATGCCCCAGCTCATGGATATGACCCAGCTCACACATGGATATGCCCCAGCTTACACATGGATATGCCCCAGCTCATGGATATGCCCCTGCTCACACATGGATTTGCCCCAGCTCACACATGGATTTGCCCCAGCTCACACATGGATATGCCCCAGCTCACACATGGATAATGCCCCAGCTCACACATGGATTTTGCCCCAGCTCATGGATACTGTCCCCCAGCTCATGGATACTGTCCCCCAGCTCATGGATAATGCCCCAGCTCATGGATAATGCCCCAGCTCATGGATATGCCCCAGCTCACACATGGATATGCCCCAGCTCACACATGGATTTGCCCCAGCTCATGGATATGCCCCAGCTCATGGATATGCCCCAGCTCACACATGGATTTTCCCCAGCTCACACATGGATTTGCCCCAGCTCACACATGGATATGCCCCAGCTCACACATGGATATGCCCCAGCTCATGGATACTGCCCCAGCTCATGGATATGCCCCAGCTCACACATGGATATGCCCCAGCTCACACATGGATATGCCCCAGCTCATGGATATTCCCCAGCTCACACATGGATATGCCCCAGCTCATGGGATTTGCACCAGCTCATGGATAATGCCCCAGCACATGGATAATGCCCCAGCTCACACATGGATTTGCCCCAGCTCATGAATATACTGCCCCAGCTCATGGATATGCCCCAGCTCATGGATATGGCCCAGCTCACACATGGATATGCCCCAGCAGCTCATGGATATGCCTCAGCTCACCTGAGATCGCGGTCACGTGGCTCCCCCAGGCGAGTGCCCAAGCTCCTTGCTGCCGGATGCACGCTCAGAGGGAGCTGAATGCGGCGGCGGCGGCAGGTGAGCTGAGGCATATCATGAGGCATTCGCTCCATAAGACGCACCCACTTTTCCCCACACTTTTTGGGGGGAGAAAAGTGCATCTTATGGAGCGAAAAATACGGTAACTTCAAAGTTCACAGAGTCTGGGTCTTGGGGTGTGGGCCCTGGGTATTGGGTCTGGGCCCTGGGTATTGGGTCTGGATTCGGACTCCTAGAGTCCGATACCGGAGCTGATAGAAAGTAAGGGTGCGCCGCTGCTGTCGGCGGGGCCCCGACACCTTCCACATACTCACTCAGAGCTTGCTCAGGATCACACTTACGGACTCCAGGATCTGATACCAGCCACTCCCAGTATCGATTAATGGCTCTCTCCTGTTATGATCATGCCCTCTTCTTGACCAAGAGAAAAGAAGTAAGTTTTAAATTTAATTTTTATTTTATTTTAATGAGTCACAAGTGTCAGCGGCTAAACTGGAATTGAATTGTTTAGCAAAAACAACCTCTTTCAATGTCAACATCACTGTGATGATAGTACCTGTAGTAGCTAAGGGTACATGGGTCTGGGGTTGCTGTGTAGAAGTGGGGGTCTGCAGGATTCTGTGTACATGACGCCTCATATGGCTCTTTGCGAAGCTGTTATGTCCCCGACACCCTGCTCCTTTAATGAGGGCAATGTATGAGACTCATGGGAGAGGGGCTTAGAGTACTCTTTGTGATAGCTGCTGATCTATAGATCTATATCTAAGGGTGGTGGATGGTCTCTCCCTTACACACATAAGTAATGGGAATGGGATATGCTATTATTCTTTGCATGCTTGTCCTGTGTGAGATGACTCACATTTTGAAATATTGTTTACAATACAATCTGCGTGAGTACATTTCATGCATTCTTGCTTCAAACCAGCTTTGAGTCACATCTACTGTGTGGAAAAGCGATATTCACATGGTGGGTACTTTTCTAAGAGCTACAATGGAAGCTAAATAGCGGCGATACCCCACAGGAGTACACGACCACTGTTACAATCACAAACATAAAACGATGAAATAATATTTTTAATAAAAAGGGTAATTTTTAATAGAGTATAGAAAAATTGCATCGTATTCCTTGTAGTTTGTATTGCAATTTCCCCTAAAACAGTATGTCTCAAAAGAAAAATGTTTCTTTTTTTATTCATTCACTGGTTTTTTTTGTTCTATTTGATAGAAAAAAAATGTCGAAAAAATGTTTGAACTCACAGTATAGGTTGAACAATAGCTAATAATCAGTTTTTAAGTATGTTGAATGTTGTTTTAACACCGTTGTCAAAAACATAATAAATAAAACTAAGTAATGGTTTTGCATAATTTTTAAGTAGAACGGGATCAGTAAAGATGATTATAATATGTACTGACGTGCCAATTTTTTTACCCTATATTATGCATTGGAGATATGTTTGCTTATGGTTATTTGTCAAGTGACTGATTCTTAACTTGATTTGATTTCTCTATTATTTAAACATAAAAGGGATAAATTACAATCTTCACGCAAACGTTTGCGCCGGCGCAAAAAAAACCATTAACGCGAGGGGCAAAATCATTTGCGCCTAATCCCGTATTACATAGCGCAACCACCGCTCGCAAACGTCTATCGCGGGGAACCTGTGCGAACCCTGCGCGAGCTTACTGTACTTCACGAGTCCTATACTTAACATTGTGAGCGTAAATGCGAATGTGCGCTGGTACGAGGATGGTATTACAATCTATTCTCGGTAATTACCGCATAGCCTTTGCGCACATAATTTTAGCAACTCCTAAAATCTGGTGTTAATGGTAAATCTGAACAACCTGACCGAACCCAAATACACCAGCCCAAAAAAAAAAAAGCAGCAAAGTATAGTTACACATTCTACTCATACCAAACCAATAAAATGGAGAAGTTGTGTGTGCATTTATTATTGCTGCAGCATATATGCTCAGATTGACTGTGGCAGGTGCAATTTCTTAACGTGAGATAATCGTGGTTCTTAATTCTGATTGGCTGAATCGCTAGAAAAAAACTGTTCGCACGCTGGTCTTTGCGCGAGACGGTACTGCGCGAGCATTTGGGCGCGTCTTGTTTGCGCTCGCAATTGATTGGCGGAAGAAAAAAGCCGCAAGGATTGTAATTCCAACGGTGATTTGTGCGCGCAAAAGTTTACCGCTTTTGGCGCAAAAAATTTCGCTTTGCGCAAAGGTTTTTGCGCGAAGATTGTAATATAGCCCAAACTCATTTCATTAAACTACAGGATTTTAATGCAGTGTTCTTGTAAATCCTATAATAGCTTTATCTTCCATTTATGAAAGGCCTGTTATATAATTCAGCAGATTTTTAATTCACTGGTTTGAGTATCGCGCTAAATTTAGCATTATACATGCTCAATTGGGCATGTTTTATGAAAAAAGTCTATCTGCCCCATAACAAATAATTGATGACTATGGGCAGGATTCACTAAGCAGGTTTGAAAATCTGGTGTACTATAAAGCACCAAAACACTGTATAATTTTATGAAAAAAAGAGTTGCAGCTAAATCTGGGAACATGAAAAAAAATCCTCTAAAATATTGTCAATAAAAAGAACAAAGCAAAAAACTTGAGATCCCAACAGCGCAATACAATAAATATATTATGCCAATATGCAATGTGTGTGTGTGTGTGTCTCATAAATACTCTTTAGTAATAGGATACGTACACTGTGCTCTAAGTGATAGGTACAAAAATATGCAGTGAGTTCCTGATTCACTAAGCATTCTATATGCGCGTGATATCAACGCAAAGCGTCTCACTGTATTAACAAAGCAATGCAGCGCGATCCGATTGTCTCTCATTAGGGGCATTCTGTCCTTGAAAGCTGGAATCTATTTAGCTACGCGGCCAGGTCATGTGACATTATGGTAAATCCTATGGCTGTGATGCTACATGACCATGTCCTGAATCCCGGCATGTCTGGTAAATGGTATCAGGGGGAGCGTCTGCCCCTCTCTGCCAACACTAAGCAAACCATTGAGGAGTTAATAGGAAAAGCAGATAGGCCGCAGCACAGCCCACTTTCACGCCATCAAAAAACCCACGGTGTCTAATGTGTTAATTACATGTGGGGACCTCATTTGTGTTTTATACATTATGATTAAAACTGGATCATATATTTTTGAAGTGTACCTCTTTCCTTTTCTATTTCCGATGATTTAAAAATAAACATGTTCAAACTGTTAAAATGTGTGTAAAATTAATTCCTAAATAAATCAATTCTATTATTCTTGCAAGACTTAATTGGAATTGTATTAGGATGGACCTGGTCATTCCAAAAGTATGGAAGAGTTTTCCTAAACAATGACAATTAGTTGAAATTCAGAAATCATTGAGAGTTGTTTAAACTCACTATTAACATCCCTCAGTTTTAATTTTAATCTGTCGGGTTTTAATGCAATAAGTATATATGTGAACTGTGGTATTGTTCTAACTTTTTTATATGGGTTATTCACTAAGCGCTGAACTTGCCATCGAATTGCACTGAACGGTGCAATTTCGGGCAGTTTGTCTATTCACTTAGCTGTCAGTTCGCCAAATACTGACGAATTGACAGTGCTATACGGTGCAGTTCGCTGCAGATCGGTGGTGTTCTGTGGCAGCAAAATTGTCCCATAGAGAAGTAATGCTTAATCTATTCAGAGAATGCCGAACAGCACCGAAATGTCAGGAAAATGCCCTGATTTTCGGTGGTACAGTTTCACAGGTTTAAACAGGCGAATCCTATAGGATTCAATGTAAACATTTTTTTAATGTTTTGATTTTTTTTACTAAACCGTGTATTCTTTTCATTTACAGAAAAAAGTATTTTTATTTATTTTTTAACACCCTTTTTTATTTTTTCAGATTTTTTGGCGAAATTTTTGATTCCCAATTTTTCTTAAAAGGTGTTTTTTTAATTCAGTAACAGACCCTTTTATTATTTTTTAACCCTATAGTGACCAAGCAGTTTTACAATCTGTCCAAAAGTACCCACTGCTGTTTTTACATTTCTGCAATGTTTTTGTTTAGGTCTCATTTTCCTCTTATTCGTTTATGGAACCCACACATATTATATACTATTTTTCTTGCCAAAAAATGGACTTTCTAAAGATGTCATTATTTTCATCATATCCTATAATTTACTATAAAACAATTTATAAACTATGATAAAAACATGGAAAAAACATACTTTCTCTAACTTTGAACCCTCAAAATCTACACCGCAATAAAAGACCCAGACTAAAGAGTTTCTAAATTTTCATGCTCTGGCCTTTACAATGATACCAAACATGACCCTCTAGCTGCCGGAGTCTATAAAACCAGTGGTCTGACTTCAATGAAGTCAGACGAGACCACCGTGGGTCCCTGTCCAGAGAGGCAAGTATAGGGAGGGAGGGTTCAAAGCCCATGATGTACAGATTGTACCATCCTTGGTCCGTAAGTGACCATTTTCTCAGGATGTCCCCTCTACATCATTGGTCCTTATGGGGTTAAAGGACCTTTTTTATTACTTAGACACATTATAATGCATTTTTATGGTTTAAATACCTATTAAAAGAATAGCAGAGTTTGGGGCTTGTTTGGCTTTTCGGCGGTCACTTTGGCAGTCTTTGTTGATTACATCTCCGGTGCACTACAGTGACGCTGCAGAGAAAAGTGAATTGAATGAATAGTGAAATTATTGCATTGAATCGCTGAAGTGCACCGTAGTGCACTGAAGTACAAAGCACTGAAATTTCCGTGCTTTGTGAAGAACCCGTTAAGTGTTGTGCCTTTTCTTCATGTGAAAATTACTTTCAGGTTTGCAGAAGTTTTTATTCATTTGTTTTAAGCTGTTATAGCCGATTGTCAATGCAAACCCCTATATTTTTAATGGTGTGAAGATTATAGCATTTAAGCTGCCACTCTTTGTGAAAAAATCCAGTTATTTTTTAGCTGAATTTCTAGATTTTCAAACACAATCAGGGTTATTCAAAGAGCAGTGAAAAGCAGGAGAATGACTGGAGATTGGAAAATTCTAAGTCAAAATAGCCGATTTGGAAAGTGAGATGAAAGGGAGAATTTTTCTGGTTTGGATATTTTGACCTAGAATTTTCCATTCTCCAGTCATTCTGCTTTTCACCGCTCTCTGAATAACCCTGAATGTGGATTTTTTTCTTTATTTTGTATCGTACAGAGTAGGTTGCTTTGCGTTCCAGACTGCAAAGTAAAGATGCAAAGAATCCAATATTCCTTGTGCCTTACTGTACCCTTGTGATTCCTGGACCTTTCTCATACTGCAATAATGTAAAGAATAATATTTTCACTGTTAGAATATATATTTGTAGGTCATTTTTATTTATTTTAATAATTTTAGACATATTGATAAGGATTGTGTTGTAATTTAAGTGTTCAAATTATAACATTAAAACATACATAATTATAAGGCATTTACTTAATTGTTGTTTTGTCTCGTCTCCTAGGTAACATATGACATTTCTGGAGCAATTGAGAAAAATAAAGATTTACTATCCCAGAATCTAATTTTTGTTATGAAAAGTAAGCTGTTTATTATTGTTAACCAGTTCATATTATCTTTATTTTCAAATAGTTAAGAGAGACGAATGGTTATGTCATCATATCTTTCCCCAAATGTATGCTGTTTTCAGCAGGTCTCCATTGATTTGCAATAGGCACATAATTTTCATCATCAACTGCCACAATAAAATAATTTGCTCCACCACTTATCGAAGTGAACTGGAGGCTTTACAATTCTGGGGAAGGTCCAGTGACAGTATTTTGTATTTGATTGTTTTTTTTTCTATTTTAATTAATCATTTATCTAATATTAAAATATGGTAACCAGGCTGGTGACAGTTTTATACATGTCTGTCTGTGAAAAATACATTATAAGTCTGTCATTTCATTGTCTAAATATCTACTACTGTATAACCTGCGGTAAATTCTTCAAATTTAAGTTCTTCGACTTTTTGTTAACATTTTGATCCCTAGATACTCTTTTAACAGTATGATATATCCAGAGCTCAAAAATCCACTGGTTTAATCATCTGAGACAAGTGACGGTATCATTATCTTTCCTTCTGCCCAAGTCCGCTGCCTCATATTGACTCTTGACTCAAGTCTTTCCTTCAATCCCTACATCCAATCACTCTCCTCCTGTTGCCGCAATCACCTCCACAATATCGCCAAAATTCGTCCACGTCTGACTGCCAACAACAAGCAACTTATGCTACCTGTCCTCACTAATCACCAAATACACCCCAGCCCATCCCCTAAGATCCAACAATGACCTACACGTGGCATCCTCCATCATTACCTCTTCACATGCCAGACTACAGGACATGTCTTGTGCGGCGCCGACCCTGTGGATTGCGCTTCCTCTAAATATCAGACTGTCCCCAAATCTGGCTTCATTTAATCACTCCCTAAAGACCCTTCTGTTTAGGGAAGCCAACCACCTGACTCCGTAACAAGACATCCGACCTTCCCAAAAATGGTCCTCACCTCTCCCTGCATTAACAACTCATCACTGCAGTCCCCCTCCTGTTTCCCTCCCCTTCACCCATCTAGATTGTAAGTTCCCATGGGAATAGGGCCTTCATGTCCTCCTGTATCTGCAGGCAGGAATATTGACCCGTCTCCTGTATGTATTGTAGAATTGTCCTGTCTTTACCCATTGCACCTTGTACAGCCCTGCGGAATGTGTTGGCGCTTAATAAAGAATAATAATAATTGATCCCTGGTGAGTTTTAAGATGGAGCTCCATGTGATCTGTTTGCCGGGGGAAAATCTCCTGACATGCAAAACCCAGTTTGGCCACTTGTCCGCACTGGCACTGTTCTGCAGATGTCGGGACATTCAGTGAAAGCAAGCAGGAAGGCTTTCTGAATACAACTGAGAGAGCACCAGGGGACCATGGACAGGCTGAGGGGAAATGGGCAGCTTTAGGGGAGTAGGATTTGATGGAGTTGTTTAGAATTCAGAAATAGGAATGCAGTGAAAATGTAAGGGTGTACGTTGAAGATTGTAAATACATAAATAGGATATAGACAGGTTTAGTGGTCAGTGAAAAAATTAGAGGAATAGGGACAGGTATATGAAGGGTTAAAAAGGCATATTTAGAAATGCAGGAACTGGTATACAGGGGCAGGACCATCATTAAGAGTGCAGGGGTACACAGACACTTCTGGGGGTGCAGGGCCAGCATTAGGAGTGCATGAATGGGTTTAGAGTGAAGTTTAAGGATGCAAGGAGAAGCGTAATGAAGGGAATATATTTAATGTGAATTGGGTGCAAGGACAGGAAATGATCTATGGGTGCAGAAGTAGGAGTGGGTTTGTTGGGGAAAGATTAGGGTTCCGGAACAGGTATGAGGTGACATTGTGGGGTACAGGGACACATTTAAGATGGCAAGAATACAACGGAGGTTTGACCAGGTGAAATAGAGGAAGCAGGATAAGTTTAGAAGTGCAGGTACAGAACCAGGTGGAGGAAACCGTGACCGGTAACAGTAACAGTAACAGTAGCAGATGATAGGCATGACCTTGTGGGTTTTGCCAGGTAAAATAACAGGTGGAATCATTGGGGGTGAGTAACGCTTTATTCCAGCTGGTAGCATATAACAACATTTTAAGCCCTGATATACTGAAAGATTGTTGTACATTTTAGAAATGCAACAAAAGAGAAGCTTGTTCTTAACTGATATCAAGCTTAAAATGGGTTGTGTATCTACTCTTTAAGGGTACCAGATAAAAACAGAGCCAATCAGTCCAATTAGTAATACTGGCAACAAGGAGCGGCACCCAGCATTTCTAGGATATTGTAAGCAGTTCAGTTATTTACATACAGAAAAAAGCGGTGTTGCGCCTATTCCCACCAGGGCGACTGCAACAACGGGGAGTAACCAACCCAGTTCATGTGTAAAACATAACAAAAAAAAAGGTGTCATCTGCGCTCATTGCTATAGCTCCATGTGAAACAAAGCACAATCAGCAGTTTTGGTTTACTTGAATGGCCATTAAAGTGTAAGCCCCGTCAAGGCACCTCTAGTATGGTGAATCCTACCTAAGGAAACCAAGAGCTGCTCCTCTGAGCAACCACACACTCTCATGCTGCTTTTCATCTAATAGACAAAATGGTGGGTTTTATTTATACCACTATATACTTCCACTTGACGGGGCAGGTGAGCTTACACTTTAATGGCCATTCCACTAAAACAAAACCTCTAATTGTGTTTTGTTTCACATGAACCTACAGAAATGAGAGCAGATGACACCTTTTTTTTCTTGTACAGTACAGTTATTTGTTGAACAATATTTGCAGCTTCAAACTTGGAAACGTTCATTTACACATTTTGAACAAGTTACTTCCTAACAAAATTGTACTGTGGACTGTTCTTTGCTTTGTAGGCATGTCTGCAACATAGAAATAAATGTAACAAGAAAAGTAGAATCAAAATCAGTTACTACATATTATAATTGCTATGACATATCTTTTCTTGCTCTGCACTCATGCGTGGTGATGTTTCTTCCTTTACAGCAAGTGAGAACCTAGTGATCAGCCAGATGTTTCAGTCTAAGCTGACTCAGACAGGATCCCTTATTCCTCCATACCCCGCTCTGCGACTCAGAGGACCCAAAGCAGCCTTACTTTTGAAAAATACATCATCAACCGCTAATGGAGATACCAAAAAAATCCTAGAACTCAGTAAGGTAGGGTAACAGAAAACAATGTTCAGAATTTATTTAAGGAAAACCAAACAATTTATACAGAAAGTATTCTTGAATGTGCACAAAAGGGAGAATATTCTACTCTTATTACCAAGCAAGCATCCATTGAATTTATTGTGTTATTTTTCCAATTTTCTCAATATCATAAACTCTATTTCAAAAAAGTTCAGAATTTTACTGGACCCTAGGCATCCTTCTACTCACTAAACGGCTCTCGTTTGAGTTGCCAAATCCTGAAGATATCTCTCGATCTGGTTTGAGTAGAGACAATTTGATTAATATGTAATTGAAATACAAAATGTCTATATCACATAAACCTGCATTTGAACACATATATTATCTCCTCCATATCCAAGTATCTGTTTTTTTGTCACTTACGCTATTCTTATCATTATCTTGACCCTTCGCTGCATCTTCTTTCTGAATGGGGTGAAAGCAGAATACTATATTGTCCAAGCTGACCACACAAAGGTCCCATACCTAATGACCCATTATTAGCAACTACAGTGAATTTCTCTGCCGCAACAGTGTTTAGTAAATAACCTATAAAAGCATATTTGCTTGATGGAGTAGATAGTTGGGTGGCCGCGATCCAGAAGTGGGCAGAAAGTACTGAGGCAGCACAGGCTCATCTCACAACTAGAGTCGACTCCCATCAGCTACGGGTTCAGCATCTGGCTAGAGCCGTGGAGACTTTAGAGACAAGACATCACAGACACAATATTTGCATTAGGGGAATCCAGGAGACTGTGCCTCCTAAATATTTCTGGCATTAGTTAATCATTTTGCAGGTCACATTTTATATCTGCCCTCGAGGGACCCAGAGGTCTTTGGCACGACTATCAATATCCATAAGCCGGCAGCGGCTCCTCCTGAGGCACCGAGAGATTTTATTGCTGTTGACATAGAGGTTTCTATGAAGTAGGGAACAATGGCCCTACCAGCTGCTCGAGATGCCACTGCTTTTGAATCTGTCTCTGTGACTATATAATGACCTACCTTATTTTTAACCATACAGCTGGTCATCCACTGGGTTCATAGTCATACGACTGACTTGGTTGTTATACTATGGACGACTAGTATCATCCACTGCAAGCAACTATGGATGGTCCAGGTCGGACATTTCTGGTTAAATCAGCGTATGTGTCTACTGTCTATGGTTCTGACTGCTATGCGGCCCAAGAGCTCCTGGCCTAATGGCCTCTTCTATGGCTACCTGTCACTATTCTACCATAGTAGAGAGCTGGAAATGCCACGTACTTGGCATCTCCGACACCCCTCTCCCCCTCCCTTTTTTTTTTTTTTGCAACTCTGGTTTCTTTTAGGAGCTATAATCATTCAAGTACCAATGCAGAACATAGGATTTTACACTGTTTTGGTTTATTCTCTCGTATGATATCCTTCGTGAACTCACCCTTGTTAATGCAGATTTATTTATACTTATGACAAACTATAAAAAAAACACAAATAAAAGCCATGCTTGTTTGGCTTTTACCTGCACTGTGCAATAATGTTCATTCGACAGAATGTGACACTTTTCTCAATCCAATAAACTTATTTTTAAAAACCATAGATCCATTAAGGTGCAACACATTCATGTTAAAATCTATTTTCCTATAAAGAAATGTCCCTAGAAAGGTCTTTCATACTAATTGAAATCTGATATTAGACAAAGCACAAGACAAATCACTACACTCATGCCTTAAAACAAACATTAATTTGTAAACATTAGATAACAAGTCTAATCCTCACAGGGAATTCTTGTGACCACTATTTGTTTATTTTCCACTATTCAACTATTTTTGACTTTTTCTACCAGTTGTTGAAAAAGAAAGGATCTTCCTCATTTCTTCAGAAATTAGAACGAGGTGGCCCAACCACTGTGACAACACAACTCAGGGTTAGTACAATTACTATTTTTTAAATCTGTTTTCTGTACTGTTACTATAAGTACTTCTACCATGCCATAACTTCAGCATTTTATGACTATTTTTAGAATACAAGTAATGACTTAAACTTTAAAAGCACTGCTTATGTGACACTCTTTGATCATTGTACGATCACAATTAAGAAACATATTTGCATTGTATTTGGTTTTTGTTACATTTGACTGTTGATTTTGGCTGCATGTAAAATATGCTTGTTTATGAAGTCATTTTGCTAGATTCCAACAAGTCAGGTGTAGTGTAGACATAACCAGAGCTTTGGTAACCTTGCAAACTCCATGGGCAGTATTACAAAATTGGTGCTAATGTAACCAGAGCTGTTGTAAACTTAACAACTCCATAGACTATAATGGCTCTGGTAACTTTACAACAGCTCTGGTTAAGTTAGCACCAGCTTTGTATACTGCCCCATAGATTTTTATTGGCTCAGGATAACACTTGTCTCTTAATTTTTCCCATTGGTTTTGAAACTGCAATGGCTTGAATCTTTATGAACCTTAAATGCCGTATAGCTTTATTAGTAAACTTGTGGTCCCTAACTCATTTTATTATATTTCATCTACAGAAAACGCTTATAGAACTTATTGGGAAGATTCAGAACAGTACTGCACATCTGATGCATTGCATCAAACCTAATAGTTCGATGCAAGTCGATACATTTGATAATTTTTATGTGTCTGCACAATTACAATATATTGGAGTACTGGAGATGGTAAAAATTATACGGCATGGCTACCCAATACGACTAACTTTCCCTGACTTTTTGGCAAGGTAATTTTTAAATATTACAATTATATGCCTAGTCTAAGTTCTATCTAGCTGTGCTGTCTAAATAGCTGCTTAAAACCCAGAATATGTCTATGGCAATAACACAGTCATTCTTCATTCTGCATTAGATGAAGTAAACTTTGTCTATTCTAAGTCTACCTGTATTGCACAAAATGTTTCAACTGAGTAGTCTACAAATTGATATTTATACAGATTCTCTGTATCTTTATGAGGAATACTAATTGCTTTTCTAAATGAGATATTATGATTATAAATCCCGGAGCAGGGGAAGCGCCTGAAGGGAGGGGGATCCTTTGGATCCCTCTATCTCCCCATCCCCAGGGGCTAGGAGTCTGTGGCCAGCATTGCTGAAAAAGGTCACAGCCTGACCTTTATTTTTTATTAAAACAGATACCATAATCAGTACCATATATCATAATACATAGATGAAATTATAGATAGAACCTTTGTAGCGCATCAAAAATAGATTTAAAGGTAGACTTCAACAAAGAGGTATATCAAACATAAAGTGCTTCAGTCTTAAAGTGCTTCAATCTTAAGGTGACAAATATTCAATCAATGTACACATATAAAAGTGCAATGTGCCATAGAACACAGTAAAGTGCAACAATATATAAAATTCCAGCAGTGCGATGGGTATAAGAGAGTCTATAAAGTGCAACAGTGTCCGAATGTGCAAAATGTGCAAATTCAATGATATCCAATACAACAGTATGAATACCAGTGGGAAAAATTCCTTAAAATTTACTTCTCTTTATGTTCAAGCGATGCACAAATATAGTCCTCCTTTCTTGGTCTGTGTATCTCTTGCCGTCTCTCAATAGTGGAGAGGATAGCCAGAAAGGAGAAAAAAGTGAGAGAAAGGGAAAAAAAAAAAAAAAAATTTGGAGGGGAGAGAAAAAATGAAGAGATAATCGTGCAGAAAATCCCAATTAAATATGGCAAATGAATTACTCGTAGGAATATGGAAACTCACATTTGTAAGAGCCCAAAAAATCCCTGGCTCTAGGTTTAGGAGCTTCCAGCCATATAGAGGGTGGCGTATCCCTTCTTAAATCTTCAACTCTGGTTGCGATGGCTACAATAAGATAATAGACAGCGCTCCCATAGTATATTACCGTATTATGATAAAAAAGAGGTGATAATGTATTGAAGTCACCAGATATGGAGCCTCTTCCACACAGGCTCACTCAATATAGCGTCAGGTACACTATGGTGGATACCCAGAACCTCTTCTCAACCGTCTGAGGGCCAGATATCAGGAGCTTCCAAGCGGTGGCAAGTATATATCCAAGGAGAGTAGTCAATAGAATATAAGCCATATAAAATTTCTTAAAAAATTAATTGCATATTAAAAAATGGACAGATGCGTTACCGAGACGCGTTTCGGCATTAACAGCCTTCCTCAGTCGGTATATTTAGGTGCACTATTGTCCAAAAAATCTCCAAACAGGAGCAAAAGTAAAAAAGTCTTTTTACATAGATGAAATTATAGATAGAACCTTTGTAGAGTATTGACTACTCTCCTTGGATATATACTTGCCACCGCTTGGAAGCTCCTGATATCTGGCCCTCAGACGGTTGAGAAGAGGTTCTGGGTATCCACCATAGTGTACCTGACGCTGTATTGAGTGAGCCTGTGTGGAAGAGGCTCCATATCTGGTGAGTTCAATACATTATCACCTCTTTTTTATTATAATACGGTAATATACTATGGGAGCGCTGTCTATTATCTTATTGTAGCCATCGCAACCAGAGTTGAAGATTTAAGAAGGGATACGCCACCCTCTATATGGCTGGAAGCTCCTAAACCTAGAGTCAGGGATTTTTTGGGCTCTTATAAATGTGAGTTTCCATATTCCTACGAGTAATTCATTTGCCATATTTAATTGGGATTTTCTGCACGATTATCTCTTCATTTTTTTCTCCCCTCCAAATTTTTTTTTTTTTTTTTTTTCCTTTCTCTCACTTTTTTTTCTCCTTTCTGGCTATCCTCTCCACTATTGAGAGACGGCAAGAGATACACAGACCAAGAAAGGAGGACTATATTTGTGCATCGCTTGAACATAAAGAGAAGTAAATTTTAAGGAATTTTTCCCACTGGTATTCATACTGTTGTATTGGATATCATTGAATTTGCACATTTTGCACATTCGGACACTGTTGCACTTTATAGACTCTCTTATACCCATCGCACTGCTGGAATTTTATATATTGTTGCACTTTACTGTGTTCTATGGCACATTGCACTTTTATATGTGTACATTGATTGAATATTTGTCACCTTAAGACTGAAACACTTTATGTTTGATATACCTCTTTGTTGAAGTCTACCTTTAAATCTATTTTTGATGCGCTACAAAGGTTCTATCTATAATTTCATTTTTGGTTAATGCAGATTTTGGTTGTTTTTTCTGTATATTGCCCTTTGGGCAGCATCTCACTACTTATTAGTTATAATTTAACTACTTCATAACACTATAGTAATCTGGTTTATAAATAGGCGCCTACGCTGTATGAGATATATATATATCTTTCTTCCTTTTCATAATACATAGATGCCTACACACTCACGACGTAATCCCCACATTGTACCTTTCTGGATCTCCCACACAGCATGGGCACCCCATTACTTTTCATACTCTGCTTTTTACCCTCACCTAAGTGTGTCACTGTCACTCCTCTTCTATTAGATTGTAAACTCACAGGATCAGGCTCCTATTTAGCTATTCTCATTGTGTCTAACCTTTTTGTTAATTTAGTTAGAGGCCCCAGACTGGTGGCAGCCTCACTAGCTCAACCCCCCCCCCCACTAATCAAGCACTAGTGCCCCTAGTCAAGACAAGTGTCACTGCCCAGGCATGAGAACCCCCAGGGTGCCTGTGTGTACTTTGTCTGTAGTGTACTACTGCCCTTGCCTGACACTGAAAATGTGTGTCTGTGTCAATGCTAGCTTAATAAGTGAATTTATTGTTTAACTGTCCTCACCACACACTCGTCATTACCTTTATTCTGTTGCTAATGGCTTCCAGCCCCAACGCCTGCAGACGCAGCAGCCCAGCCCTGCCTCTCCCAGCAAGCTAAGCATGTGGCAAGGCATGCAAGTGTGAAAGGTGGGACTCGGAGGCAGCAAGTGGCGGATGATCTGAAGCTGGAGCGGGGAGGAGACGACACATCATTGCACATAGACCACTCCCAGGAAACCCTCCTGCTGGAAGCAGCCTGCTGCTTGCTGCATGCGAATAAGCACTCAAGCACGTGGCTCGAGCGCCTGCCTAGCCTTCCAGTGCTGGGCAGAGCAGACAGGCAGTATGTGCCAGAGGCCCTCTGCCTTGATCAATGCTGGACAGCCGGCATATGCACCCCCTCTCAGCCAGTTACCCGGGGTACCCCCCCCCCCTTAGTACGTAACTGTGTATATTCTATTTATATATAAACATCGGCTATATTTTATAATCATGTCAGTAAAACTGCATTTCCAGGTTAATAAAATGGATTTTTTTCCCCACTTTGCCAGTTTTATCACTCTTTCCTATTCATAGAAATGAGCTTTGACGGGACAATTAAGACAGGGCATTTTGTTTCATTCCTAATAACTCCAGGATGTTGAAATGTATGTATGTCAACACAAAGGCCCCATACAATAATCACATTAGGAATCTGTGCAATGTATTGTGTCATTTTCAGGCTTTCTGCAGAGATGCAGAATGGCACCCTGTTATATATATAGAATAAATGAATTTATCAATACAAAAGGGTTAAATGAGTAGTTTACATTGTATGTCACACCCATGGGAATATTTATATGACTCAGCAGGTCATGTAAATAAATATAGAAAAAAAATCAAATAAACAGCTTAAGAAATGCTAGTAGTCTTTCATTTTGACAAATAACATTGATTTACTAATGTTGTTCACTATGTTTATTTTGCAAATAAATGAACCCAGGTTGTTCAGGCGTCACATCACTATTTAGAGCTTATATTCTATAATGCTCCTTTCTTTTAGGTAATGCATTTCTTCCCCAGCCATTTTAAAATGTTTTTTTTAAATATATTCATCAACAAACCTAAATATACCTCACAGTGGTTTATTGTGCTTTAATCGTATGACATACGTACATATGTTTTGAAAATTTCCACAGGAGAAGGTCAGCAGAGATATTTTTCACAAGACCTTGTACACAACCAACTCATTAATCCCTCAGACGATATCGTCAGAAGTCTGTGATTTTTTTTCTTACTTTTGAGAAATTATGGCAGGAATGCTTCACTTTGGTGCCAGCCTTAGTTCAGTTAAGGCCAAAAGTAGACATTTAAAACATTTTTCTAAAAGTAAAATAATATTTATTTATTATTTAGTTATTATTAGAGGCACATTATGTACTATAACCATTCAATATACTTTTACTACATTTAACCCTCTCTTTTTCCACCTTCTTTGGTTTAAACATAGGGTGCCCCTTTACAGTATCAAAATATGGATTTACTATGAAATTAACGCCTTAAAATAACTGTATATAAAAAAAGACACGTCAAGAAAGACATGTTAAGAAAAGAAGCTTCTTTTTTAAGGCTTCAATTCCATAGGATAACAAAATATATACTACTCAGCAGAGTTTGTAGCAACCAGTTTTAGCAAGAAAAGATTCCTAGGCAGAGTATAAAAATATTGATTTTATAAGATAACTGTTATGGGTAACAAATTACAAATAGTGGAAGATAAAAGATAATTTTAGACTTGTGCGATTCAGTTCAGACAAATACAGAAACTGTCTGAAATATCGGCAATTCAGCAGGTTGGATCGATCCGATTTTTTGAATTGCCGATTTCCATACCAAATCGGTTTCCGAATTGAAAAATTCAAATCAATCCAATTTTTTTCCAATTATAAATCGGCCAGGTCTGAATGTAATGAGATAAAATAAAATAAAATTGGAATAGTCAAAAAATAAAATGAAATGACAACCCTAGCCCTAACCCTAAAATTAACCGTAGCACCCTAACCCTAGTTTCAGACACTTCTGATATTCAGAATCTGCTGATTCTGATTATTTACAAATCTGAAATATTTGGATTCTGAAACAATCCAAAAAGAACCGAGCCAAATTTTTCAACGCTGAGTTTTAAGTGACATATTACATAGTTTGTGATATACGATAAGTTCCTATTAAAGTAACTTATCTTTCATGGACAGTTGATACAAGTGATACATTTTTGCCTCTTTTTCTGTGCTGTTATGAATGTTCAAAACACTTCTGTACAACATATGTCCATTTTATTTTCCTTTAAAGTAAATGGGACTCAAAAATGAGAGCATCTCAATTGTCACTATTGCCCAATCAAAATTGTGGCCCCTATTTGTTTTCTGTGTCCTTCAGTTTTTGGTGAGATAAGGCAGCAGATTGCTCTTCCTCACCAAGGGACTAGAGGTGAGTAATTAACTTTCGAGCATTTTTTTTCTGTCAAGTGCAAAATCAGTTAACTTTTTCACTACCGGCTGCAACTGAGAACAACAAGCGACCTTGGAATGCTCATCATTAGTATTAAATACCTCAGTATTAAAGTAATCTATATACCCAAATGTCCTTTGACAGTTTTAGTGCAACAAATTTATCATCATTCTTATTCAGCATTTGTGGCTTTTTCAGATTTTTTCATTGCATAGCATTGATGCTTGGAATTTTGTAAACATACTGCAGGAAAAGTGAATTCGCTTCAGAAGGTTCCTCATAAAAAAGAAAGTTGGTGACTAATTATTTTAAAATATTGAAACAGCAATATACAACTATATATATAAGTTAGGGTTTGCCTATATTTTTTTCACAGCAAAAAAATACTCTTGAATTTTAGGTACAAACCCATGACTGAAATTTTAACAAGAGAAAAACAGAAAGCATCTCCTGAAGAGAAATGTCGCTATGTTCTTGAGCAATGCAAGCAGCAGGGCTGGCAGGTTGGTTAAAATCATCTCATCTATGCACAGTGCCGGATTTTGTCATTAAAGTGTTAGGAACATTATTTAATGAAAACCAGAGGTGCTATTAACCCCTTCAACCAAGTGATTTTCCGAAAAACCATTGTGAGAAACCAGTTTTTTTTGTAAGATCATTCGTAATTAATTTTACAGTAATAAATAGTCAATGTTATCCCATTAGTAGGCAGACACAATATTTTCTCGCTTTTATTTTACTTTTTCAACATAATGTAAATTTACATTAAAATAGAGTGTAAACTTGTTCTCACAAATACCATTACTTATCACAGATAGGAGCGCGAAAAGTGTTTTTGAAATACTGGCAGGCTGATGAACTCAATGAAATGTGCCTTCAACATCAGAGAAAAATCATTGTATGCCAAAAAGGTAATGGATTTCAGATTTCACTTTTGTTTTGGTATATGACAACAGAGGGGGTAATGCGAGGTGTGAAAAACATTAAATGTTAGTGTGCACAATAATACTGTTCAAATACTTTTAAAAAATATTCTTGCTTACTGTAAGCAATTTAATCCTTTTTCTTCCCTCCTTTGTTTCTTAGCAGCATTCCTGAATGACAGCTACTAGGAAAAGACATGCTGTTGCACAAAGTACATTGCCCTCAGTGCACTATTGTCTAGACTTGTGCAATTCCATTTGGACTGAATATAAGTTCACCCAAATATCGGCAATTTGGTGATTCGAAAGCATATAAAATCACCAAGCTGTCAAACCAAATCTCATTCAATATATACCAAATCGATCCTATATAATGTGAATATAATTGGATTCATTCAGATTTATTCGGATGACTGAAAATAAATGTACTCGCTGTGCAATGCAAAGTCCCTAACTTTAACCCAAAAAGGAGTTTTAATCCTAAAACAAGCAGAAATAATAACCCTAATGTTAAAAACTACCATAAACCTAACCCTAATAGTAGCCCTAACCTTAAACCTAACCCTAATGCTACCCAATCCTATAGTAACACGAACCCTAATTGTAACCCTAACTCTCAACCTAATGCTAACCCTACCTAAATTCTTGCAATGGGTATAGGGAGAGGTACGGAGTTGTATAGGGTATAGAGCAGTGTTTCCCAAACCTGTCCTCGGGACCCTCAACCAGGCCAGATTTTGCAGATCATCTTGGGGAAAATGAACAGCAAATTATAGCACCTGTGCTGTGCTTTAGATATCTGGCAAACCTGGCGAGGCAGAGGGTCCTGAGGACAGGTTTGGGGAACACTGGTATAGAGGAAGTAAAGAAGGTAGATAGAGGGAAGTATAGGGGGTATAACGGGAAAAATATGCACCTTGAAATCTGACAATCCGATCAATATTTTTTGACTATTCTGGATAGGAAATTAGAAATCCTGAGGTCTTATGAAGGTGGAACAAGTTGCAATTTACATAGTGCTGTAAAATTTAATATGAGTATAATTATATATATTTGACAGTTACGTTGACTATAATTTGATATGTGCCACTCTATTTCTTTTTTGACCTTAGCATTTTTCTATTCTTTTTCTTTTTAATCTTGGCATAAATAACAGCTATACGGAGATTTTTAGCTCGTCGACAATTGCAGCAGCGAATGAATATTAAACAAAATGAAATCACCTGTGTGAAAAACTTTCTTGAAACTGTGGAGAATACTGGGCAGCAAACATATCACTCCTTGGTTATACAGAATGCCTCAGACATTGCACGAGAGAAAGACCAAGTCCGAACGGAATCAGAGACTGTGAATAGTACTGCTATGTGCAAAAAAGAAAAAGCTTCAAAAAGGTAACTGCGGAGAAACAGGACAAACAGTAACAGTAATTTAGACTTTTGTTTTGCAGTATAGAATTGCAAAATTAACAGAAAATAGGGCTTACAAAAAAAAGCTTGGTAATAGACCAGTGGGGATGAAACAATGCTGCTGTTGATGTTGACTCCTTTAAAATAACATTCCTGGAACAATTGAGAGCTGTCTCATTCCATTTTTGCAACATGTAACAATATACACATGCTTATAGGCAGTGTGTAAAAAGTGTTGCCCTGCCGTAAGTATAATCTGTACTACAAGAAGAATATCAATTAAAAATGGTGAGACTCCAAATGAAATGCTTTTAATAGGAAATTTACCCCCCCCCTGAAATTTCTAAATTTTACAGGGCAGCTGTGCCCTTGTGATCCCCCTGTCCACGAATGACTAATCTGTGTCAATAAAAAAAAGGCATATATGGTGGCCAAATAAATGGTACAATATGTCAGTATGGTGGTTTTGTGTGAAATGTGTATATATATATATAATTTTTTGATGTCTGTGTACTTTCCCTCTGTATATCCTCAGCATTTCTCCATGTGAGGCATTGAATAGTTATGATCAGGGATACTGGTAGGTAAAGTTTTCCGATTAAGAGAGAATAAACAAACAGTAAAAATTTCTTCAACAGATAGAAAGTTCTAATTATGAGGGAAGTTCAATGTTGAGTAATTTGCATCCAGGCATCAGATGCGGCAGCTCAGTATGCAAAATTGTTAAAAAAAAAAGCCAGGTTATGGAGTGTGTATCCATTTAGTTTCTCTTTCAATTACTGTCATATATTTTGTAAGTATCCTTATCATTGTGATGCAAGATGAAAATGCTGGAAAACGCTGCTCTAGGAAGTGTAACTAATGTACTGATGGCATTTACAAAGTTTATTATGTTTTTTCTTAATGGTTTCCATTTTTTAATTTGTGAATTTTAATCATTGATGTAATTTTATTCCTTTCAGAAGTGAAGAAATCTGCATGAAGGTACCAGAAAACAGCCTTATGGAAATCCATTCAGATAATGTGTTTCTCTCTAGCTCTGTTCCACTTCCCCTTAGCACTTGGAGGTCTGCTCATTCCATGGATGCCTCATCTTTCAGATCACTTTCTTTACACTCTGTGTTGAGCATGGATGATTCTATTAACCTACAGTCACCTCGGAAACAGCCTCCTCCAAAACCAAAAAGAAACCCTACCACAAGACTGAGTGCATCATATGAAGCTGTTAGTGCTTGTATTTTAGCTGTTTCCAAGGAGATTGATAATGAAGGTAAGATATTCATTTATATGAATTTTCCTGTGGTTCTACAAGACCTGTAGAATGACAGCTGCACATGTAGTAAGAACTCTGTATGTATTTCTTCTGTATAACTGTCTACTGGTGCAGTTCTCAATAGAGCTGGATAACATTATCTCTCTTGTTAAGCCTATAGTAGTAGTCCTCAGAATGCTCTACCAATTTGATGCCTTTCAACTTCAAATGTTAAGGTCTGTGTGTATATAGAAAAGTGAGCTAACCACAGGGCTCACATGGACCTAAATATGTTTTATATTAGCATACTTCAAATATCCAGGTATATGAGCAACTCACTTATTTTATTCGATTTATCTATGCTCATGAAAACTCTCCAGGAAGGAGAGGATCCTCTACTAGCAAACAGCATCTATTTTGTCACATTTCTAATCTCTTGAGATAACCATGTGTTATGTGGCGTTTTTCATTGAGCAATATCTATGACGATTTAACCCTGTTTTTGTATGTGTGTATGACTGCATTTCATTTTTGTTTTGTTGCTTGTCTTAGTCCAGGAGACCTTACTTTACTTTCCGCCAACTAGATCCATCTTGCATTCTTAATGTCTCTTCTTTAATACCACATAGTAATTTTTAACTATCCTTTTCCTGAAAAACCCTTGAAGGTTGTTTTCACAGGACTATCAGTCTTTCAGATCTCATTCCAGTGACTTTCTCTTTCTTTAAATGTTCTTGATAAGTCCATGTTAAATAAAAATGTTTTAGCTAATCAAATATATATCCTATTTATAATTACCATAACTGGAATCCCAAAAAGTCTGTCATGTTTTTCTCATATATCAAAATGAAGCAAGACGCTGCGTTACGCCATGGCAGAGACATCAAAATCAGCCACACACAAAGTATAGCTTCATCAAGTCATGTCTGGATGTCTTTGTTCAGACAGACCAATTTATTAGATTTCAAGCAACCAATGTAAACGTTCATTGTAAAAAAAGTTTCATATTCACCCCACACAGGAATGTGATATAACAGCCAATCAGTGCAGATACATTTCTCATCAGAATTTGGCCAGCACAGTTTAACAAAGATTACCGTATATGGTTCAGAGATGGGTTTTCTCTGGCTTACAATGTTCGCACACTTTTTTCCTGCACTTCATGTAACAAAGACGCACAGGAAATCGGCTACAAATTCCACAGGCCATATCCTATAGAAGGAAAAACTGTCTACATGCAGAATTGACACTTAGAAAATGGGGGGGTCACAGCCCATTTTATCAGAACAGGCTTTTCAATACAGGATATTTATATTCATACAGGAAATTAAAATCTAACAGTCCAGATACTTGTAGAAGCAGTAAATATAAGGTGTCTATGATAGATACAATTACAAAGTGTAGAGCAGCACTCCCACCAGGCAAGGTTAGGTAGGTACCATCACAACCTGCGGATTGACCTCCTCCAAGATATCTAAAGAAAACACTGGACTGGGCACTCACCTTTTCAGTCAGTGTTATTGGACACTCACCAGTTAATGTATGAAAATTCTTTGAAAAGGATGTTGAATGCCCAGTCCAGTTTTTCTTTTTTGCTAGTGTGGAAAGGTACGTTATTGCCAATGAGAAGTGGCGTAACTCCCAGGGTCACAGTGGTTGCACTTGCGACTGGCCCTGGCAGTCCACCACTGAAGGGGGGCCCAGGCTTTAACCCTTTAAGGACCAAAGGTCTTTAAAGTCAATGCATTTATGACTGAACAGTTCTGTCATTGGTCCTAAAGAGGTTAATTAGGCAGCAGAGGCCTTGTTATTTTTCATCTGGCTATCCATCATGAGTCTGACACTTCCTGGTGTCTCATTGCAGCGTCTGGTCGCTCACTTGTGATCGCTCAAGTGTGATGTGTCAGTATCTTTCTCTCGAAACAAAATAGATATTCTGCACACCGTTTTCATAAAATAGTCACAAAAAGGTGCTCCTCTGCAAGAAGGACTCTCCAAGGTCCTATAAATGTGTAACCAAACCACAATAAATCAAGAGGGCACGGCCATGAAATAATATATACCAAAAGTATAATAAAAAATATCTTTATTAAATACAAAAATATATAATGTCAGTAACAAAAGTAATAGTATCACAATGCCAACTGTTACTATAGTTACAGCACACTACATACAGGCTGTCTCAGCAAAAATAAACACAAGAAAAAACAAATAGCTGAACCATATGAAATATGCAATATTAGGGAAAGCATAATGCAAAAAGCAGCCGAAACATAAAGTGGGTCAGTACAAAGCCGAGATGAGGTACCCCAATGTTTTGGTGATCTATCTAGTAACCCTATTCTATATTCATTAGCTATGGAATTTAATGCTATGGTAATATTAATATAATAGGGATACTAGGCCATAGGTTATAGTATTATTATAGAGTATACTGTTACCATTAGGGTTGGAGTTACAGTTTCTGCTTGTTTTTGATTAGGGTTAGTGTTAAGGTTAGAGTTACTGTTGTGGTTAGGGATAGTATTATTTTTTTCTGAATGTTTTATTTAATTGAATTCTAGATATTTTTATTCAGATGCGATTCTGTTCAGATATTGGAGATTCAGAAATTCGGATCTATCCTAATTGCCAATATCTCGGCTGAAAACGATTTGGTCCAAACTGAAATGCACATCTCCTATATAAGAAAGCCCCTCTAACTTATCATTACCACTACAGTACAACCTCTTACCTTATACATGGAGAAAAAGACATTTGACTTAATAATTCTAAGCCCAAAACATTGAGTAGCTGGAACACTCTCCAGTCTAGTCTTCTGTGCCGAAATCACTGCTTTCAGAATGTCCTTTGTAACAAGTTGTATCAGTTTGATTAGACTAGTCTCACAATTTTCTTTTTCAAACCTCACTATGTTGTCCGTAAGCATTGGAAAGTGTGTATACCTTAGGATTTTCAATTAGTTTAATAATAATTTGTCTAAACTAGATATACTATTAAGTTACTTGCAGTGCCACCACCGAATTACATTATGCCAACTTGCTCAGCATGTACTTTTAAGCAGCAGTTAAGAGAGTGATGACTAAAACTTAAATATATATATGTTTTAAGCTTTGTCTAGACCAAGACCCCACAGTGATGACTACAGTACAATGAAAAAAACGCCCCCACCGAAACCAAGAAGGAGTCCCACCACTAAATTAAGTGGATCTTATGAAGAGATCTCCTCCCAAAAGTCAAGAGAACTGAGGATCGTAAGTTCCATTTCTAAGAAGTGCTACCATGATGGTGTTACTATAAAAAGGGCTGCCTCTGCTGATGGGCCTCACAGAGGAATTTTGACTTTATATATGTCTCAAGACAGTGAAAATGAGCCAGTGTACATAGAAATGGTGGGGGATGCTAAGAGAAATATATCTACAGAGGCTGAAAGCCCGGACCAAGGAGAAGCAGTTTATGAAGAGATGAAATACATGAATCCTGACCAAACATGTAACAATGCTGTATTAACAGGGATGTCACAATCATTTCTTCCCAACATGAACTTGGCAAAAGTTGAGTGCAGTGATACCAGCAAAAAAGTAGACATGAACAACAAGGAAATTTATGACATACCAGCACCATTTCCAAATCTTCTTGCTCATAGACCTCCTTTGCTAGTGTTTCCTCCAACACCAGTGACATGCTCTCCTGCCTCTGATGAGTCCCCTTTAACACCTATTGAAGTAATAAAACTTCCTGCACTTGAAACAAATATAAGCTATTCTATGCAATCAGAAACCGCAAGTCCAATTTCACCTCAGTGTTCAAAACACCAAAAAGGAGAAAATGAAAGGCCATCGTCACCAGCCCTAACTGTTTTCAGTGTATCAAGCAAAATGTCACCTCCATGCACGCCACCTCTGCAACCATCCTCGACTTCTTATCAATTTGCAACAAACTTTAATTTCCCAACAGAGAACACATATGCATTATTAGTTAATGCAGGGAAAAAGACTAATAATTCAGAGTCCTTGAAAGTACTTTCCAAACAAAATCCTGATGCAACAGAAGGCTCCTCTAGTTTATTGAATAAGCAGCCTTTGTCCTCTCCGGTAAAGACTGTAAGGACAGTACAGAATAAATCACATTTAATTTCTCCATCTTTGTTAGCAAACACTTTAGCTAGTTCTAGCCAATTAGTAAGTCCTCTTGATGAATTGACAACATTATTCAATTCAGGAAAGAGTCTACTGAGAAAATCTGCAGCAGGCAGAAGAATTAGAGAGCTTGAAGGTATAGTATGAATTTTATAATATATTTAGATTAAAATTGAGTTTGTCTTGACTATAATGATTTTGACTTGTATATATGTTTACTTAATTAAATTCTCCTGAAATTACATTACATTGTATAAAGAATTTGATTTTCTTTGAGAATATTATAGAATATTTGCATGAATTTGCATTTAAGATTTTGTCTTGGTAAAGTTACTCTATGCTGTCAACCAAGCCATTGCATCAACTCTCCCTTGCAATAATGGTTTTCATATTGTTTTGTTTTTATACTCAAAGGCACTGTATCGACTCAGGAACAGTTATCATATGGCAACATTTCTTTAAAATGTAATAAATGTTACTCAAATATATATTACATACAGTCATACATTGACCAGAACAAATAGCAAATAAGGTTTATTATAATATATTTATATATTGCAAAATACCATGTTTATTGATATATTCAGAAAATGAGAACAGAAAAATTGAGAATACAATGCAAGTGTTAATAAATATTATACATCTATATGCAGATTCAATGTAAAGAGTAAATTGTAATGGTTAGGCTGCAGAAAAAAACATTGTGGCTGTATACTCTTTTTACTCAATGTTTCTTTAGTTACATAAAGATAAACTAGTTCAGAATAGCAAATTTATTTTTAGAATTTTCTGTACATAGATCCTGAAATCTTTTTTAAAAAAACAAAAAGACAGAAACAAAAATGTTGGGTACACTGCTCCTGATAATCAACCAAAGAACTAAGCAATGTTTTCATTAAAAGGTGTTGAAATAAACATGAACTTGAGCAGCATACAAGATCCTACTGTGTCAGACTCCCAAGACAGCAATGCAAATAATCAAGAATCGACTACATCAAATACATTGTCCAGCTGTGGAACGTTTGAAAATGGAAACTCACTATCAAACGGTAAGATCCGATTCAGCCATTCAGAGACTATTATAGTAGCTTGTTATATTAATAGTTTTGAGAAAATGCTCCTAAATAAGTATATGTATATATATATATATATTTAAACAAGATGGCTGCACAACCAGAACATACTTTTTTTTATATTGTTACTGCTGGAACCAGCTATTACAACATACATGATTCTGTGCAGTCCACTTAAATATAGCTGTAAAGGTTTTAAAAATACCTGACTATGATATTGGAATGTGAATATGATTATACATTGCCTGCCACAAATATGGTACAATTATTTATAAAGCAAGAAAATATTCTGCGTTGCTGTAGAAAGGGTACGACAAAACAAATAAAGTCACTTAAGGTATCTCTATTAACATACCTCGATACAGAATGCATCTGTAAACATGTAACATAGTGAATATATTTCCTACATATTTATTTTCTGTGTTAATCTGTATATTTGTGTTGTTTTTTTAATATCTTGCATTTTATTACTTTGTATTACTGTACCAGCTGTAACAATTCAATGTTCTTGAACCCAGGACATACTTGAAAACGAGAGAAATCTCAATGTATCCTTCCTGGTAAAATCCTTTATAAATAAATAAATAAACATAAAATTAAAAAGTAGGTTTGACACATAGAGAACAATAGGAAAAGAGGACCCTGCTCGAGGGCTTACAATCTAAGAGGAGTAGGGAGGCACACAGAGGTTAGGGTAAATAGCTGAGTATAAGAAGTAATGGGGTGCATGTGGCTGTTTGGGAGATAGATCAGGAAAGGGGGAATTGTGGTGGGAGCTGGTAGGCCTCTTTAATGTACCACATTTTTAGAGACATTTTGAAATACTGGAGGTACATTGATGTTGAGATAGGCGCCTGCAATATGTGATCATATCTTTGTAGCTAAAATACCACAGGTTTGTCTAAGTCAACTGTTTAACATACAGGTCTATTCACTAAAGATGAAACTCAGGAGAATTGGCAGGAGAAGTAAAAATTCTAGCAGGTCTATTCAAAGAAAGGGGAAACTCAGGAGAATGACTGGAGAAGTGAAAATTCTAGGTCAAAATAGCCAAACCAGAAAAATTCTCCCATCTATCTCACTTTCCAAATCGACTATTTGCTCTAGATTGTTCTATTCTCCTGCCAATTCTCCAGACTTGACCCTTTAGTGAATAGAGCTGTTAATGTTAATGTTATATGGAATACGTTGCATTTTGTGTCGTGTGTATATACTTTTATTGGGTATGCTTGAAATTTCTTTAATTACACATGATGTCACCACCCATTATCTCAATCCACATGGACCTTATATTGCTTATTTTCTAGTGTAAAATAATTAGTTATGGTGTAACCTGGATGAATAGTGTATCATAAGAAATTATTGAAAATAACAAACCTTTTTTCAAAGTGGAAAATGTTCCCGATCTCAGTCATAGCTCATTTAAATTACGCAGAGAAAACCCCTGCTCTCAAAATGATTTGTAGACTCTGGTATTGTTTATCCAAAGTGTTAATCCAGCATTCAATGACAAGTGGATTGTAAATCATTGAAAAAAATCCTAAACAGCTTTCTTTACCGATATTTTATGGTGTGACACCTCTAGCATCTCTTGGCTGTATCTCTATCACGATGTTCTCGCTGAAACATGCTATCTGATAACAGTATACTTTCTATCATAGAGCATCTTGTCATCATGATAGTAATAGGAACTTGATAATATGTCAGACAAACTATTCAAAGCCTTATTTATATTACTGATATATAATGATTACTATATATATATTTGCGCTTTAAACCCCACCACACTAATTTTAGCATCCATATTATATAATACCTAGCCTAGATATGTGTTTGCATGTCTCTATATAATTACTGTCATGCTATAGCAGTAATAACATAGATGTTACACTGTTCTTATTGCTGGATGTATATCCAAAGGTCAGCCTCTCTCTCTGTTAACATTCCTGTTATAAAAGAAAAAGGACAATTGTAGGTCATACTCATAAAACCATACTAATGTCTTGAATATTGCTAATGTCACTGATGGTATTACGTTTGCTTTAGATTAAATGAACGTAAGGTTGTGTGTGCAGTTGTAGTATCACATTGTTTACACAAGTGCATTCAAAGGAAACTTTTCAGAATTTAATCAAAAATGTAATTTATCTTTCCAAACTGCCCTGGCCCTTATTTAGTTATTTATCTCAGTTGAAGTACTTCAATGAACTATTGAGCACATGGAAACTTTCGTATTTGATAAGGCATCTTATCTACTCGCCTTTAATAGAAAGACACAGATGAATCACTGATGCCATGGCCTCAGATCAAGGTTTCTCATTGATATGAGCCTTTGCATTGTAATCAGTGTTAATGTTATTTTGAACTTGTAGAATAAACCAATGGCTCACTTAGATTATTCACTGAAAGAATGAATGAGTTTAACTCTGTCAGGGCCGGTGCTAAACCTAGGCTATAAACAGCAGAATCTAAACCTGTTTCTTAGGCTAGGGTCAAACGAAAGCATTTTTACACGCGAACGTAAAAAAAGTGCTTCCGAACGCATTGACGTATTTTTTCACGGAATACGCGAAAACTGTCATACGATGCGCATTTTTGTGCGTGATTTTTTACGGATCCAAACCAGGAAACTTTGGGTGTCTGGATGTTATGTTGGCCAGACATGAGCAGGGTCTGACGTCTCCAAATCACAAACACACACCTCTAGTGGGCGCAGCGCACTCTGTACGTCAGTACTAGAGGTTCTGCGTTCTCGAAAAAATGCGTTCATTTTCCACTTGCGTTGCGCGGCCGGACTTTCGTGTGACCGTACTTTGTATATTGGCCGTCATTGTCCGTCATTTGCTGCTAGTGCGGCCGTAATTAAGTGCGCCAGAACGCACGTTAAAAGTGCGCTGGTCTGACCCCAGCCTTAAAGCGTCAATATTTTTGATCTTTGTCACAGCAAGCAAACTGCAGAAGACACATTCAGAAATGATTTAACTATTTTACGAACATTGCTTTTTTAATGTGATGTTCCAGTCTTCCAAAATTATACACACATATATTTGTTTTACAGGAGGCAAATTACTACTTTTTCTGTTTTGGTTCGAATAGGTTGTTATTTTAAAAATCAATAAACATGTCTGCACATTGGATCAAACATAGTAATTTGCATCAAAGTCCAGGCAATTTTATTGATTTTAAATATATTGCAATTTTTCTTCTTCGTGTTTATTATTTGAACTATTTTTTTTTTACCTTGGATTAAAGAACTTATTTGCTGTGTTTTTACTGTGAAAGTACAAAAACCGCAAACCGCCCATACAAAATACAGAGTTGATACTTTAACACATGTAGGGTTATTCAGAGAGCCCCGAAATGTCACCGAAATTTCGGTGCTCTCCGATTTGCCGAACTTCGGTGAGTCTAATTCGCTGACCCTGCGGTGAATTCAGCATTCCCCACAGGGTCCCCAAAGTGCAGAAAATCGGTCGTTGTATGCCGCTGCCAACCCGCTGCAAGCCCACAGGACAGCCGCCGCAAACCAGCTGCCACCTACCTGCCAGACAGCCATCAAACACAGCCAAAGAGCCACCGTGCACAGCGCTGACCAGCCGCAGAAAAAAGCCGTCAAGCCACCGGATGGGTAAAAAAAAAAAAAACAATTGAAATTGCCAAATTTGAAAGGCTGTTTGCAAAAAAAACTACTGGATGTAAATATAAGATCCTTTGAATAATAATAAAAAGGTCTGTTACATAAAAGTAAAAGGTTTAAAAAAAAAATTGGTGAAAAAATCCCCACAAATGCCTAAAAAATCCTTAAAAGAATGAAAATAAAAATACTTTTACTGCAGATTAAAAGAATAAATGGTTTATTAGACTTTGGATAAAAACGGGAATATTTTTAAAATTGAAATCTATGGGATTCGTCTTAAACCAGCCAAATGAAAGCACCGAACAGCAGGTCATTTCGACAACTTTTCCCTACTGTTCGGTGTTCTGTGAATTGACTAACCATTGCTTCTCTGTGGGGGACTTTCACTGCCATCGAACAGGCATGATATTTTGCTGGCAATTAATCAAAATTTGGCAAACTACCTGCTTTGGAAATAGCCGAATGGCCACGAAACTGCACCATACGGGGAAATTCACTGTTCGGTGCATTTTTGGGGCAATTTCGGATCTCTGTAAATAACCTTATGCAAAAAATAAGGCATTTTAACCCCTTAAGGGCCGCTGACGTACCCTGTACATCTTGTCCTCTGGTCTCCCTTAGACCCGCGGACGTACAGGGTACGTCAGCGGCGCCTAATCCCCCTCCCGCCCGATACTCACCTCCCTCGCCGGATCCCACGGCGATCTGGCAGGGAGGAAGCCTGCCCATGTGATTTACATGGGCAGGCGAGGCTGATGACGTCGCCACGCTGCGTGGTGACGTCATCAGCAGGCGTCCCCATGGATTTCAATGGAGGGGAGGGGGGGCTCCTTCGGAGCCCTCTATCTCCCCAACCATTGAAGGTAGGGAGATGCCATTTGCACTGCTGGAGAGGGGAGAGCCTCCCCTTTCCAGCGGTGTATGGCATTAACCGTTTCGCCGCCGGATCACGTTGTGGCACCAATTGGCGCCAAAACACGATTCAAACCTGGAGGGGGGCTGACATCTTGGATGTCAGCCAAGCCTCCAGGTCCCCCCCACCCACTGACAACCTCACCATATGTGTGAGGATGTCAGTGGGCCAGTTAACCCTCTATCTGCCATGTAGAGATAAGGGGATCCTAAGGATCCCTTTATCTCCCGATCCATGGCAGCTAGATGGTCATATTTGCCATCATTTGAAAGGCCTGATTATGGCCTTTCAAATGATACCAAACATGACCAGGTTTGGTTTTAAAAAAAAAAATTAATAAAAAAAATTATAAAAAAATTAAATAAAATAAAAAAATGTTTTTTTTTTAAAGTTTTTTTGTCTGGGGGGGGTTTAATTAAATAGGACCTAGGCTGTCATCTAAAAATAATTAGCACAAAACGGTCAGAATGAGCGCAGCGCACATAGGTGAACTGTCTCAGCAGTGAAGGGGTTAAAAAGCAAACGCATGTAAAAATTGGGTATTTCTAGTCTCGGGACAAAATTTTGAACCTATTTAGCCGGGGTCGTTTTGGGTGGTTGTAGATTTTGGGGATTAAATTACAAAAAAGTGTGTTTTTACAATTTTTTTCCTCATATTTCATATTTTTTTTTATAGTAAATTATTCGATATGATGGAAATAATGGTATTTCTAGAAAGTCCATTTAATGGCGAGAAAAAGGGTGTATAATATGTGTGGGTTGAATAAACGAGTAAGAGGAAAATTTGACCTAAACACTAACAGCGCAGAAACGTAAAAACAGCAGCGGTCACTAAAAGACGGATTTGTGTAAAACCGCCCAGTCACTAAGGGGTTAAGTTAACTGATTCCTGAATATGACATGCATAGAGGTGTACTTAGGTTGTGTGATGCCATAGGCTCTGTAAATAATGCTGCTCCCAACTACTTGATATCACAGAAGCATGAAATTTTGACAAATATGCACAACCTATCAGGGCTGTCGAGGTCAATAGAAATATAATTTAGAACAACAGCAGATTATCCAATTTACAAAAAGTGATTTCTAACAATTCGTATAGTTTAGAGACTCATTCCTGAGAGTTTTATAATTTTATTGCAGCTCTTATGCACCTGCACACCTGATTCATATTGTGACCTCTATAAGAAAGGACATTAAGAAAAAATGTTGTCCCATCCAACCTACTCTCTGGCCTATTTGATCTTTATAAGAATAAACCCCTGATTTATTGGTGTAGCAGACATGGATGCAGGATAGGAAAGAACATGTAAGGTCCAACTCGTACAGCATTACCCCAAAGGTGGAGTGGTTAACATCACAGAAGGTCAGGGCTGAAAAACAGGAGTGCCCCATCCAATCCAAGGCTCTTGTGAGTGTTAGGCATCATCACTTAATTATCCAGTCCCTAATGTCGTGTACAATATCTGTATGCAAGTGAAGGGATATTTTAGTATGAACAATTAAATAGCCTATTTCAGTAGAGCATGCAACTTTTTGAATAACCAGTGGCCGCACGTTTGACACCCACAAATCAGTCAAATATACATTTGGAGCTCTATCACCTGGTGTGAACTAACCCTAACATCAGCATGTTTTCGCGATAGTGCCACGTAAATTCAGTCTAGCGCCTGACCAACAGATTGTTTGCCTCTCGCTACAAACAGTGAAAACCACTTATCGTGCGGTAATTAACGATTCGTAGTACGAGCTTACTGTACTTACCGCATCCTATACTTAACATAGGCAATGCTATAGAGCACTTTCGCGATTCTAACCAACAGATTGTTTGGTCCCGGTGCTAATTTCTACACGTACACTAATCGTAAAAATTTACCTACTGCTCAACCCTGCTGTTAACTGACAGAAAGGAGCAAAACAGAAAAAAAAGAGGTCCTTGCACCAAATTAACAGGCAATTAACAGTAATGGATCTGGTCAGCAATGCTGTTGTAGTAGGCTATATTATAAATGTATCCTTTATTGACATAAATCCTAAATCTAATTTTTTAGGCTAATTCTAAACATTTTATGCTGGTGGTTATTCATAGTATGTAAGCGTTTGATTATTAGGGTTAGGACCATTTTTAAAGGAACACATGGATAAGTCTTGCCCTGAAACATTTATTATTTATATGCTGCAGCAGGTAAGTTATTGTGGCTCACCTGGCCTACCTTTTGAATCTAATAATTGCATTGTAATGATTCTACATGCTTTTGGGTGGCATTTATCATGCAATGCCCATCAGCCTTAATACTGTATGTGAGCATATAAACGTGGATGATACGGCCACCTTGGAGGATTTTGATAATGCAGGGTGTGCGGTTTAATAATGCAGGGGTATGTGTTCATACTTATGCAAGCTTGTGAGGGCGGGGGATAGGTATGTACACAACCACATTAGCGCTGGGTCTCAGCCCGGGTCTTGGTGTTTACCTAGCATGCACTGATGAATCTTGTACAGTGACTACCGCGAACATGGCGATCTGTTGGTGAGTCGACAGGCACTACATTTTAACGGCTCGCATTAGATTTTTCATGTAGTGTTGGTGTTTTAGCTCACACCAGGTGATAGTGCCCTTAATGTGGATTATAGGTGGTTTGAACAGTCAATAAATGGCTCAAGACCTGTATATACAATCATTGGTGATGTCTTCCATTGTTCACATGCCATTTTTTTTGACCAGGATGTCATTTTCAATGCATGCAAGCTGTTAGTTGACTCTCAAGTGTAAATGGTTAATGTGTACAACAACCACTTTATTCATAAAAACACTTAGGCTTCGAATCCTTTTCTATCACCATGACAATGATTTTATTCATAAAACCACTTAGGCTTCAAATCCTGAACTATCACCATGACAACAATTAACATTTTTAACTCTAATTTTATTTTCTCATTTTCTAATATGCTTTTAGCTCTCTCAGTGATTTGCTCTCAAACATTGTTTTCTTGTGCACTTATATCCAAACAATATAACTTTGCAAAATTAAATTTGCAGAATTGAGCCTGACGGTACCCCTGAACAAAGAATGTAGCCCTCAATCAGCTGACAAAACTAGCATGGCTAATATAAAGCACTTACAATTTATTCTGTACATACACTTGACTTCAGTTAATGCCTCAAATGTGACGGAGAAAAGTATAACCTTTAACCACTTCAATGCTACTTGGCTGCGGAGGACGTGCTGAGCGCGTCCTCCCTTTATAGCCCGCGATCAGCCGGTATTCCGGCTGATCGCTCGGCCCCCCGGTGTGGGCTGACATCATCGATGTCAGCCCAACCTCCGGGACCCCGGCGGGCATGATAGGCGTCATCGCGCATGCGCGATGACGTCTATTTCAGGCACCCCCCCGCCATTGCAGGGAAGGTGCCTGAATGGGAGGGGGGAGGTCCTTCGGACCTCTCCCCCTCCCCATCTGTGCATGCCAGCGGTTAAAGGCAGGCACCACCTGGAAGGGCACAGCCTGCCCTTCCAAGCGGCGGCTGTCTTTAACCCCTAGGGGGCTGGATCGCGATATGGCGCCAACATGCGCCGTATCGCGGTCCCCTCCCGGAGCTGGCCGACATCTTGGATGTCGGCCAAGCTTCCGGGATATGCCCCTAATGACTGGCGTCATCGCGCAGAGCGCGATGGCGCCAGTTTTCAAATTAACCCCTTGCTGCCACCTATAGTGGAGATAGGGGGTTCCAATGAACCCCCTATCTCCCGATCCGTGACAGCTAGCGGTTAATGTTTACTATCATTGGAACGGCCAGAGCGTGGCCGTTCCAATGATACCAAACATGACCATGTAAACTGTAAAAATAAATAAAAAAAAAAAAAATTAAATTAAAAAAAATAATAAAAATAAAAAAAATAAAATGTTTTTGGGGTTTTGTTTTAGATTTATTAGTGCAACAATATTGTTCCCATTTCAATTATAATGTGAACAATGATGCTGCACTAACGATTTTTTCTATGGGGGGCGTTTGCTAAAAAACACGTAATTTCCCCCAAATAAAAGTAACGATTCCTCATTTCTAATTTTTTTAACAAGCGCACCCCATAGAAAATATAACCACAAACGATCGCATTTTAAAATGTGAAAAAAACCACTTTACACATTGTAAATTATTGAAAATTCTAATTTTATTGCATATTTTGTTATAATATACAGACATGACATAACGTATACATATAATAATGACATATTATGAATCTGCACAGTCTGCCGGAAAGAACGATATATAATATGTCTGGGTCATATATTATTTATTTATTTATTTATTTATAAAGGATTTTACCAGGAAGGATACATTGAGATTTCTCTCGTTTTCAAGTATGTCCTGGGTTCGAGAACGTTGAGTGGTTACAGAAATACAAAATAGTAAAATGCAAGATATTAACACAAGACCAAATATACAGATTAACAGTAAAATGCAAGATATTAACACAAGTCCAAATACACAGATTAACAGAAAAATAAATATGGAGGAAATAAAGTCATTATGTTACATGTTTACAGGTGCATTTCGTATTGAGGTATGCTAATAGGGAGCTCTTAAGGGACTTTAGACTGGGGGAAGATTTGACGGCGTCTGGGAGGTTATTCCATATTTGCGGTGCTCTGTAGGAAAATGAGGATCTAGACATTTTCTTTTTGTATTGCGGTATTGCAAGTAAGGTGCTGGTCCTGGATCTGAGGTTATAGGATGAGGGAACTGCCGGGGGAAGCAGCATATTCAGGTAGGGTGGTAGCTTCCCAGAAAGGCTCTTAAACACCAGGTTGGAAAGTTGAAGGGTGCGTCTAGAGTCCAGCGATGGCCAGTTTAGTTCTTTTAACATGTCACAATGGTGGGTCATGTAGTTACATTGTAGCACAAAGCGACAGAATGAGTTATACAATGTAGTAAGTTTCTGGAGGTGTGTTTGCGGGGCGGCTGCATACACTACGTCTCCGTATTCAATGGCTGGCATAAGCATTTGTTGTACAATCTGCTTTCTTACCGCGGGGCTCAGGCAGGATTTGTTTCTGTACAGGGCACCTAGTTTAGGGTAATGTTTAGATGAGAGTTTTTCGATGTGGGGGCCAAAAGATAGATTTGGGTCTAACCACATACCTAGGTATTTGAGAGAGGTGACTGTGGTCAGTGTGCCGTTTGATTTTGTCCCAACACATAGATGGGGTGTTTGCAATTTGTGTAGTTTAGGTGCGGTTCCAAAGAGCATTGTAACCGTTTTGTCAGTATTTAGAAAAAGTTTGTTATTTGCTATCCACTTTTCTACCCCTGTGAATTGTTCTTGCAGCACGGCCTCCAGCTGTGGGAGATTTGGTTTGCTGGTATAGATTACAGTGTCGTCTGCGTACATGTGTACAGTTGAAGCTTTGCAGACATTGGGCAGATCGTTTATGAATATTGTGAATAGCAGGGGGCCAAGTATCGAGCCTTGGGGTACACCGCACGTGACTGGGAGGGGAAGGGAAGTGCTGTCAGAAATGGACACAAATTGAGACCTATCAGACACATATGATTGGAACCAGGTTAACGTACTATCACCAATACCAAAATAAGGCTTCAAAACGCGGTTAAACATGATGAGCGAAACCGGTAAAAATGACCTCAGCACAGAGGTGGGAAAAGGCTCAGCAGCGAAAGGGTTAAATGGATATATCAACAAATATAATTTTTTGGCATTCTTTATTTACACATTGATTTGAATATATTTTAGAATATATATGATGTCTGTTCAGGCCTAAAATATAATATGTATTTCAGGATAGTTGGGAATGTGATAATGATTTTGAGTTAAATAAATACATATATTTATATCTGATGTTTAACTTTGATGTAAAGTATGGATGAAAAGTGTGAGAATTGACAAGTAATATTTAGCATTAGTTATTTCTGTGTATTTCTACGCTTACGCTTTAGAAACACATCCTATACCAGATTTCCGTAGCACGACTGTTCCTTTAAAATTGGTGTTTTGCGTCAAGCACAGTGAGCAGATTTCTGGAGAGCAGAGATAAATACTGTATATGATTATCGATTCACTTGGGCACTCATTTATCAACTGAAATGACTATGTCTGGAAACCTATTCATTAATAGGACTATACACAGGACACGGGGACACCGATTTAGACTGGACGAAAGGAAATTCAGCCTGAAGGGTTATTTTACGGTGAGAACAATAAACCCGTGGAATTCTCTGCCTGTTCAGGTGGTTGGATCAGAGACTGTTCAGACTTTTAAACCACGACTGGATGACTTCCTGCAGACACATACAGGGTTATCCAAAGAGATCAGAATGGCTGCTGAAAGGGAACCGAATGTTGAAAATTCGGTTACCTTTCTTGGCCATTCGGCAATCCAGAGAGCAGGCAATTTGCCAAATCTTGGCGAATTGCCTGCACATACGGTGCCTGTTCGAGGGCAGTGAAATCCCCATAGAGAAGCAATACTTCGGCTATTCAGAGAACAAAAACCAGCAGTGAAAGGTTCCCTAAATGCCCTGTCATTCGGTGGTTTAATTCGGCAGGTTTATTCAGGCGAATCCCATAGGCTTCAATGTTAAAAATATTCCCGTTTTAATTAAATATCTAATAAACCGTTGATTATAATATTCTGCAGTAAAGAGTCTCTTTATTTATAGATTTTTTAGGATATTTTAAGCATTTTTCAGGATATTTTTTTTTAAACAATTTCCGATTTTTGTTTTTTTTTTTTAACTTATTTTTTTCTGGAACAACCCTTTTTATTATCATTCATCGGACCTCATATGTAAATTTCAGACATTTTCGCTCAGTAGTTTGTTTGCAAACAGCATTTCACTTTTCAAACATTCAAGCAAACTGTTTTTAGAATTTATTCACCTTATTCGTCTGCGCTGTCGGCTTTTTTCGGCAGCTGCGCTGCGTGTGATCGGCTCCTGCTTGGGTTTTTCCAGATGTTTTTGCGGGTTTCGGTGTGCGTTCGCCCTCGTTTTGCGGTGAGTTTTCGGCAGGTTTGCGGCGACCTTTCCCTGCAATTCGGGGACCCTGTGGTGCTTGCTGAATACACCGCAGGGTCGCCGAAATGGGATTGCCAAATCAAACCAAATTTAAGAGAACGAAAAGTCACCGAACGTGCGGTGGCTTTTCGATTCTCTTCGAATAACCCTGATAATGTTAAGAGGTATAATATTTAATATGTGGGTAAAAGCTGCTTGATCCAAGGAGAAATCTGACTGCCATTCTGGGGTCAAGAAGGAATTTGTTCCCAGTATGTTGCATATTGGCGAGCGCTTCAGACTGGGTTTTTGTCTTCTTTTGGATCAGCAGTAGGTGATGTGTGAAAGGCTGAATCCGATGGACGCATGTCTTTTTTCTGCCTATGTAACTATGACTATCACACATTATGCAGATGCGTAAATCAATTTATATGCAAAGATTAAGTTAAAGAATAATTGATATGCAATTGCACTTATTAGATAATCCAATGATGTGTTTATTTACTAGCACATGAATCACAGAAAATGTCACAGGGACATCACATTTTGTGCATTTAATACAGGCACAGTTCTTCTGTAAGTGGAATTTCCTTAACCTTAATCACACAAGAAAACCAAAAAGATGTGTTTTTTAATTATTGTGTTAATTATTTTAATTAACAAGATTGATCCTGCAAGTCTTAAGTGCACTTAAATAGGCGTTGAGTGGCATGGCTTTTATTTTAATATTTGGGAGCAGATCAATCCTTCCTTTCTGGATTGCTGTATGAGTAGTTACGTGAAAAATTAATTAAGACCAGGTTTGGCAGCTATTATTTTTTTCAATACCGAATGTAGGCATGAATAAGAAGCAAACATGGAATTTCTTGTTATTCTCTTGCTGTCTCGGCACTCCTATTTAACATATAGGAAGCAATAAGTAGGCAGACATACAAGCAAAGCCGCAACAGGAGTTTTCAGGCCAAATTGAATCCCAATGTGGGGCCAGTATGCTTAGCGCTCACTTATTAAAGCTAATGTCTCAAATGGAATAGGACATATGGGCTCCAAGAGAGGTTCCACTGCTGGGATTCTTTAGCAGCTCCCTTACATGATGATCAAGGCTGATGACATAACAGATTTCTCATAATAGTTGGTAATTGGGAGCCGCTAATGGTTAGCAGCTTGTTCTGTATTTTATATTTCTTTACATTTGCAGCTCCTGGTCGCCGGCTTAGCCAGAATAAGGACATAGGCTGCTAGGCTGACTTTTGTCACAATTTATGTTTCTATGTAAAGGAATTTTAAAGCTCAATAAGCATGTTTATCTTGTTAACTTGTTTAAACTGAAACTAAATAACAAAGAAAGTTTAACATGTGCGTTTTATAACATTGATAAAATCTGTTTTTTTTAAACTTCCTGTAGACTTGACAGTTGAAGACATGAACTGCAGATTCCGTAGCAGCAACACAGGTACTTCAACACCACGAAACAAGGAAAGCCATAGTAGCCAGGTATCAAACATTTCAAATCAGAATATTAATTTAAAATTTTTGCTTATATATTTCTTACTGTGGCAAATATTGCACATAATAGTGAGAAAAGTGAAAAATATTCAATGTAATTTAGACATTGTTCACTCTATTATTTTTCATCTGCACATTTATTGCAGAATACATATCATTAGTTGATAAAAAAATAGTCTTAGCAGGGATTTTGAAGTCTTTCTGATGGTTACTGGGTCCAGTAGCATAATTTCCTTAATACATTTTACAAAACAGCAAATATTTTGGATTGGATTGGCATTTATGAGAGCCTCAGACGCTGTTGAAGATTTCTGTACACGGGTCTCAGTTATGTTGGCCTAAATATTGGCAACACACGTTCGTCTTTTGAATTCCTAAAATCCTATTGCTCCAGGTATTCGGGTCCAATTTTTTGCCAAATTTTGGCAAATTGCCTGCAAGTACGGTGCCTGTTTGAAGGCAGTGAAATCCACCATAGAAAAGCAATGGTTAAAGGGATATGCAAGTCTAGAAAAAGTTTTTTTAAATTGACATACCTATAGACAAACTAGAATAAATCAATAAAAGTTTTAAAAATGTGTAAAAAAATGTTTATTTTCTTGCTTTAAACTCTGTCATTTCATCTTCTCTGTCGACGCCCCTCAGCTAGGGGTGTTTCTTCAGCTCATACTTCCGGAATATTCCCCGCCTCCTCCCCACCCACTACTCCACCCACTATTACACCCATCAAAGCGTCACATGAACTACATCTCTTGCTCCATCTTGCCCACAGCCCCCTTGCACCCACTACTTCACATACTCAGCTATTACTCTTACCTAGTGTGACACCCCTCTCCTCTTAGAGTGTAAGCTCTCGGGCAGGGTCCTCTCTCCTACTGTTCTATGTGTTTAACTTGTATGGACATTTGTTATTCTGCCTCTCCTATTGTACAGTGCTACGGAACTTGCTAGCGCTTTATAAATACCTGTGACTGTATGAACTAACACAAGCTGTGCAGCTCAGGATCTCAGACTGAGGAAACCGAGGAACTGAATGTTAACATCTCTGCAACTGTGAAAGCAAAACACACTCACCCGCTGACTCACACACTCCCTCGCTGACTCACTCACCCTCTCCTCACACACAGAGTCACTCACCCACTGACACGCTCACTTGTGCTCTTTCATGGTTCACTGTCTCACTCAATCTCTCTCACACAGTCACTCACTCGCTCACTCTTTTTTGTGCTATCTGTCTCTTGTGTGCTCATCTCTCACTGCACCTTTTCTTGTGCTTTCTCTGCTTTATCTTGCGGTCTTTCTCTCTACCGTTCGTTGCTGTGTCTCTGTGCTTTTCTTTGTCGTCTCTCTCTGCTTTCTCTTTTTCTCCCTGTGTGTATAGATTTCTTTCCTTCCCTGGCTCTGCAGTAGGTGGGGGTGAAAGGTCAGCCCCACCCTCCCCTCAGCTCACAGTGCAGGGGGGAGGAGGAGCAACTCAGACGCACATGCTCAGTGCGTTTTTTAGCTCTCCCCAGGCATAGGCAATGATTGGTTAGCTCAAACTGCCTCCCGAGGTGGGCGTGAAAAAATATCATATTTACTTGTTTTTTTTGCCTGCTGAATGACACTACTGACTCATTCAAAGGGCATTGCACATTTTTAAAAGCACAGTAGCAAAGCATGCATGTCCCTTTAATCTATCCAGAAAACACCAAACAGCAGTGACAACTTGCCTAAATGCCCTGCTATTCGGTGGTTTCATTTGGCAAGTTTATTCAGGCGAACCCTATAGGCTTCAATGTTGCAAATATTCCCGTTTTTATTAACCCCTTAAGGGCCGCTGACGTACCCTGTACGTCCTGTCCTCGGGTACAGGGTACGTCACCGGCGCCAAATCCCCCGCCCGCCCGATACTCACCTCCCTCGTCGGATCCCACGGCGATCTGGCAGGGAGGAAGCCTGCCCATGTGATTTACATGGGCAGGCGAGGCTGATGACGTCGCCACGCTGCGTGGTGACGTCATCAGAAGGTGCCCCCATGTGTTTCAATGGAGGGGAGGGGGGGCTCCTTCGGAGCCCTCTATCTCCCCAACCATTGAAGCTAGGGAGATGCCGTTTGCACCGCTGGAGAGGGGAGAGCCTCCCCTTTCCAGCGGTGTATGGCATTAACCATTTTGCTGCCGGATCACGTTGCGGCGCCAATTGGCGCCAAAACGTGATTCAAACCTGGAGGGGGGCTGACATCTTGGATGTCAGCCAAGCCTCCAGGTCCCCCCCACCCACTGACAACCTCACCATATGTGTGAGGATGTCAGTGGGCCAGTTAACCCTCTAGCTGCCATGTAGAGATAAGGGGATTATGGCCTTTCAAATGATACCAAACATGACCAGGTTTGGTTTTAAAAACAAATAAAAAAATAATAAAAAAATTAAATAAAATAAAAAAATGTTTTTTTTTTTAAAAGTTTTTTTTGTCTGGGGGGAGTTTAATTAAATAGGACCTAGGCTGTCATCTAAAAACAATTAGCACAAAATGGTCAGAATGAGCGCAGCGCACATAGGTGAACTGGCTCAGCAGTGAAAGGGTTAAAAGGTAAAAACATGTAAAAATTTGGTATTTTTATTCTCGGGATAAAATTTGGAAACTATTTGGCCGGGGTCTTTATTGGTGGTTATAGCTTTAGGGGATTAAATTACGAAAAAGTGTGTTTTTACCATTTTTTTCATCATATTTCATATTTTTTTATATTAAATTATTGGATATGATGGAAATAATGGTATTTCTAGAAAGTCCATTTAATGGCGGGAAAAAGGGTGTATAATATGTGTGGGTTGAATAAACGAGTAAGAGGAAAATTTGATCTAAACACGAGCAGCGCAGAAACGTAAAAACAGCAGCGGTCACTAAAGGACGGGTTTGTGTAAAACCGTCCGGTCACTAAGGGGTTAAAAATCGAATAAACTGTTTATTATTGTAATCTGCAGTAAAAGTGTCTTTATTTATTGATTTTTTTTAAGATCTGTTAGGCATTTTTCGGCAATTTGTTTTTCCTTTTTTATATAGCGTTTTTTCTTTTTTCTGTAACAGACCTTTTTATTATCATTCATAGGACCTTATATGTAAATTCCAGGCATTTTTGTTGAGTAGTTTTTTTGCAAGCAGCGTTTACATTTTGACACTTTCGATCTAAAAAAACTAAACATGCAATAGAAAAACAAAGCACATGCAAGATATCAGCAACATAAAATAAACACAATAAGATCATTTCATTCATTAAAACTGAGTGGTCACACTGTGTAGAGTGTCCCTTTAAAATGATGGTGATATAGGAAAGTGTTATGAATATTTCTTGTGCATTTTTTAAGAAAGGAATGAAAACAATCAGTAAGTAAAAGAATTTGTTTTCCCCCATATTGATGAAAACCAGTTAGAGGAATTTCAAACAGGTAGAAGGATTTTAAATATGTTAAATCCTTTCATGGTGTATGAAGGAGCAAATAAAACAACATTATTACCCAGAACTGTTTGTTGTATAGGTATATATCAACTTGCATTACACCCTAAATCTCTACTTCATACTTTCCATGCAGTAGATAACTAACAGTGCCTATAACACATGTGTAGACGGAAGTTTATAAATTTAAAAAAAATAAAACAAAGACAACATGAGAAACTGAATCAAAAGAAATGTGTGCCACAAAATCTGTCTCCACTTTATGTTTCAAACTAATCAACAGTGAGCGGTTATGAGAAAAATGTTAAAGCGCATCTGCTGTCTTTTAAAGATTTTTGATACGTGTTTTGTTGTAGCTTAATTGAACCGGTAAACCATTTCTTATTTTACAATTCCACTGCAGTTTTGTGGTTTCTAATCTGCTTGCTATTTTCATGGAGGTAGCCATGTGTTCTTCTTTCTTCCTTCCTGCCTCTCTTTCATTTGAGGGATGAAATATCCAAGCTTTGTGATTAACAGCTCAACCCATGATGACTCAGAGGAGGAGGGATGTTCAAGTAGAAAATGCTTCTAATATTAACTCTGAAAGGCTGAAAAGTTTTTCCCCCCATTCCACTACTTAGAAGCTGTACAAACACACACACAGACACACAAAAACAGTATATTTATATAACCACCTTTCCCCCAAAAAAAACTATATTTAGCCGACACTTGCAGGGGGCATCACTGTAAAGAAGGGTTAATAGTTGATCCTTACCAAGCATCCAACATCCCTATCTGTTCAGAAGATCTGTGAGTCATTTGCAAGTGCTCAGCGTCTGTAGGGGTTTTTAGTTCAGCGGAAGCTCTATGGTGTGTTCTCTTGCAATAAGCCCCATAAATCACTCTGCAGGGAAACACGTCATCTGGCATGCTGCAGCACTAAGAGCAAACAGGAAGCTAAGGGAGATTTCTTTATAAGGGTTTTCTGAAAACCTATCCATCTGTCAGCAGTTTGGCCAAAACAAGTTTAGACAGATTTGGGAGATCTTTCAAATAAGAAAATATTATTATAGTTACAAGCATTTATAAAGTGCTAACAAATTCCATAACGCTGTACAATGGGTTAGACAGAATAACAAATATAAATAAAAGTTAAACACACAGAACAGTAGGAGAGAAGACCCCGTTCGAGAGCTTACAATCTAAAATGAGAGTAGTGACACACTAGGTAAGGGTAAATAGAGAACCTGAATAGTGGGGTGCATGGGAGGCTGTGCGGGAAGATGGAGCAAGAAATGTACAGTGGGGGGATTATGGAGTGAGCCGTTAGGCTTCTCTAAAGTAATGTGTTGTCAGAGCCTTCTTGAAAGACTGGAGAGACAATGAGAGTCTAATAGAAACATAGAAAATGTCGGCAGATAAGAACCTTTCGGCCCATCTAGTCTGCCCAATTACATGGATACTTTACCTGGATTTATCTTTTGTTTAGGATAGCCTTATGCCTATCCCATGCTTGCTTAAATTCAATTACTGTTTTGGCCTCTACCACTTCAACTGGAAGGCTGTTTCATGTATCCACCACCCTCTCAGTAAAATAATGCTTCCTGATGTTACTTTTAAACCTTTGCCCCTCTAATCTAAGACTATGTCCTCTTGTTTTGCTACTTTGTTTCCTTTTAAATATACTCCCTTCCTCTACCTTGTGGATTCCCTTTACGTATTTAAATGTTTCTATCATATCTCCCCTGTCTCGTCTTTTTTCCAAGCTGTACATGTTAAGATCATTAAGCCTTTCCTGATAACTTTTCTCCTTCAAGCCGTACACCATTTTGTTTAGGATAGCCTTATGCCTATCCCATGCCTGCTTAAATTCAATCACTGTTTTGGCAATGTTGCGGGGGAGGGAGTTCCATAGAATGGGGGCAGCTCAGGCAGCTTGTTTTGGGCACGATTGGTGCACTTTAATTGCAAATTATAGATGAAATATTTTTTTATTATTAGGGTTACAATGAAAGAAGATTGATAAACCTGAACATTTATCAATAAATATTTAAGAAGAATTAAGAAAATGAATTTGTTTTTGCAGGTAATTCATCATTTACGGCTATCAGAGAATGAAAGTGCTGCATTGCAAGAACTAATGGATTGGAGACGAAAGCTTTGTGAAGACGGTGAAGACTGGCAGACTGATGTTGCACAAGTTGAACAAAAGCACACTACCACTTAGCCTTCTTATACAGAGAGACAGTCACAATATAAAACATGAGAATAATTCCTGGGCTGACAAGTTTTACAGCATTGCCCATAAGGGAAGTGCTCATTTTTAACAGTTTTTCACAAAAGCATTTTGCCTCCATTTCCTTTTTTTATGCACAGGTATATGTAAACATAGAGCATGAATATCTTGTTTATTGTCTCTGTAATATGTGTGTGATTTATGTTTTTATACATAGTGATGAATTCTGTGCATTGTGTTTCAGATTTCTAAAGAATATATTTAAAATATTCCAATAGGAATAATCATTCCTCTAGAAAACATATGATACAAACCAATTCCACGGAATATAAATAATGATTTTTCTTTTCTATAAATGATTATGCTACATATAGATATTAATATCTATATATAAATATATGTGTTTATGTATATATGTGTATATATACACTATAAAAGTATATATATAGATATATATAATGCATGAATGTTTGTGACTTTTTTTAGTCAACATTGGTGTTACAAGGACAAATGCAAAAAAAAATCTGTTACTGCCACAATTTTATACATTTTCAAGTGGTGCTGTCTCCCCTCTTAATCAGGTAATAAATACAGTACTAATACTCTGCAGTTTTGGCAAAAAAAAAATTCCTTTTCACTTGCAAAAGGCTAAATAAAAGAGAATTAAGTCACAAAAATATACATAAATTGCTCTTTTTTCTTTTGTCTGCTTTATCTTTAACTTATTTTCTATACTTTCTGAAATCACCAGACATTGGAGAACACTCGCAGGGGCATACTGTGCAGTTGAAAAAATTAAACCTGGTCCATGTTCTCTGGAGGGGAAGGAAGCTGAGCCCCAGCAACATGCTACTTGCAATAAGGGAGGCCTGGTGACATGTACTGGTGGGAAAACTGGGGGCTTGATGACATGTATTAGGGAGCATTCTGGCAGGACATGACGTATACATATAATAATGATATATTATGAATCTGCTGAAAATAAGGCTATATAATTTGATTCCTACAATAAAGCATGACTTCAAATTACGTTTAAACATGATTAGAACAAAACAGTCAAAATGAGCTCAGTGCACTAGGCTTGGCAGTGAACGGGTTAAACTTGCATCTGGGTAAACAGAAAACAATTTTGCCATAAATTGTGCAATTCAGGTTGCATTCTGCCACAATTCCCTGTTATTGCATAAACAGTGAAAAATCATACTGATCCGGTAGAACTTCCAAAGGGATTTACATCACTATGGGTTATTCACAGAGCACACAAATGTCTCTGACATTTCGGTGCTCTGTCGTTCCCCGCACTTCAGGGAATCAAGTTTTCCCACCCTGCGGTGAAGTCACCATTCACCGCAGGGTCCCCGCTACCGCAAACCCATTGCCCACTGTGGCGAACCCAACGGACAGCCACCGCAAACATGCTTGACACCTGCCAAACACAGACTACGAGCCGCCGAGCGCAGCGCCGACCAGCCGTAGAAAAAAAACGTCAAGTCGCCGGACGGGTAAAAAAAACAATACGATTGAAAGTGTCAAAATTGAAACGCTATTTGCAAAAAAACTACTGAAGGAAAATGTGTGTAATTAACATATAAGGTCCTATGAATGATAATAAAAAGGTCTGGTACAGAAAAAAGAAAAAACGCTATTTAGAAAAAACTAAAAAAGATTTTCCCGAAATATATTCTGAAAAATGCCTAAAAGATCCTAAAAAAATGAGAGACTTTTTACTGCAGATTAAAAGAATAAACGGTTTATTAGATATTGCATAAAAACAGTAATGTTTTTAACATTGAAGCCTATGGGGTTCGCCTGAATAAACCTGCCATATGAAAACACCGAACATCAGGGCATTTTACTGACATTTCTCTGCTGTTCGGGGGGTCTCTGAATAGATTAACAATTGCTTCTCTATGGGGGTGTTCACTGTCTTTGGACAGGCACCGTACTTGCTGGCAATTCGACAAAATTTGGCGAACTGCCTGCTCTGTGAATAGCCGAATGTCCAGGAAATGGCACCGTACGGGGAAATTCACTGTTTGGTGCCATTTTGGGGCCAGATCAGCTCTTTGTGAATAACCCTGTCAGGGTTATCCAAAGAGATCCGAATTGCTTGAGAAAGGTAACCGAACGCTGAAAATCAGCGTCCGGTTACCTTTCCTGGCCATTCAACTATCCAGAAAGCAGGCAATTCGCCAAATCCTGGCGAATTGCCTGCACATACGGTGCCTGTTCGGTGCCTGTTCCAGGGCAGTGAAAACCCCATGAAAAGCACTGCTTCGGCTATTCAGAGAACACAAACCAGCAGTGAAAGGTTCCCGAAATGCCCTGCCATTCGGTGGTTTAATTCGACAGGTTTATTCAGGAGAATCCCATAGGCTTCAATGTTAAAAATATTCCTGTTTTAATTCAATATCTAATAAACCGTTCATTATAAAATTCTGCAGTAAAGAGTCTCTTTATTTATAGATTTTTTTTAGGATACTTTAAGCATTTTTCTGAATTTATTTTTTATTTTTTTTAGAAGTCCAATTTTTTTTTTTGATTTTTTTCTAAGTTTACTTATTTTTTCTGTAACAGCCCTTTTTATTATCATTCCCTGGACCTGATGTGTAAATTTCAGACATTTTCGCTCAGTAGTTTCTTTGCAAACAGCGTTTCATTTACAGATTCACACAAACTATTTTGCTAATTTATTCAGTCTCGTCTGCGGTCTCAGCTGCTTCGGCTGTGTTCGGCTCCTGCTCCTGGGCTTTTTCCGTGGTTTTCGGCAGGTTAATCCAGATGTTTTTGGGGGTTTTCGGCGTGCATTCGGTGGGTTTTTTGGTTAGTTTTCGTCGGGTTTGCGGCAGCCTTTCCCTGCAATTCGGGGACCCTGTGGTGCTTGCTGAATACACCGCAGAGTCACCGAAATGGGATCGGCAAAAGGAACCGAATTGAAGAGAACGAAAAGTCACCGAACGTGCGGTGACTTTTCGAATCTCTTTGAATAACCCTGTGTATGTTTCATGTCCACAATCCATTTTTTTGCTCCATGCTCTACTGAAATGTGTTGCAGCACATTACGTCCTGCTGATGCTCCTCAGGAGTGATTTAGGGACAATGTAGATTATTGCAAGAAATCTAGGTAGAGATCTTTCTCCTTTTTTTCACCAAAAAAGTGTTTAGCAAAAATTTGCATATGAAGCAAGCTGTTGAAGGAACATCAAAGTTATAGGATTTTGAGTTACTTGAATATTACGTGCATTTGTGTTAAAATTTAAGTAAACAAAAGAAATATTAGTCTACTTATGGGGAAAATACATTTTTGAGGATGTTTCATTGGTATTAACCCCTTCACTACTGAACCATTTCACCTCTGTGTGCTGAGCTCATTTTTATTGGTTTTGCTATTATTATTATATAGCTCCAGCATATTCTGGAATATAGCGCTAGCATATTCAGCAGCGCTGAACAATTGGGACAATATAGAGAGGGTTACAATACATTGAGACTAAACAAAATTTTGACAAACCAGTGCAGGAGGAAACGAGGGCCCTATTCCCGTGGGAACTCACATTCTAAAAAGATAGTGTGACGGTGGCCCCCGCACACCCCCGGCGCCTGGCAGCGGCTTCCTCGCTGCTCGCTGGCCAGGCGCCGAGTGATATCGCGGAACGCTTCCGCACACGTGGGGCGCCGGGGGGCGGGGCCGGGCGCATGACGCGGACCCGCAAAGTTTAAAGCCCGGCTTCACATTCTCACTGGTGCCCTGACGTGGTAGTTACTTCCCGCAGAGCTCTTGTGTGTTATTGGCAAAACGATTATTCTGTGTACCGAACCCTGGCATTGGCAAAACGATTATTCTGTGTACCGAACCCTGGCATTGGCAAAACGATATTCTGTGTACCGAACCCTGGCATTGGCAAAACGATATTCTGTGTCTCGACCCCTGGCATTGGCAAAACGATTATTCTGTGTCTCGACCCCTGGCATTGGCAAAACGATTATTCTGTGTCTCGACCCCTGGCATTGGCAAAACGATTATTCTGTGTACCGAACCCTGGCATTGGCAAAACGATTACTCTGTGTACCGAACCCTGGCATTGGCAAAACGATTACTCTGTGTACCGAACCCTGGCATTGGCAAAACGATTATTCTGTGTCTCGACCCCTGGCATTTGTATCACTCCTCTATTCTGGTACGGAGGTCAGTCCGTGTGGCACCCCAAGCACACCAGACCACCCCTTGTATGTTGTATGTGCTCTGTACTACCATCCTAGTAGCCTGTCTAGACGTGCCGACCACTCTAAGGATCGGAAGGGTAGTGAGCGGTCTGCGTAAAGGGACCACCATCTTGGTAATCAGGGGGATCCGTGACATTACGTCAGGGCCAATGGATCCCGCAGACCTCTCATCTCAGTTGACAAGAATTGCAGCCCGACAAGAAGAGCAGGACCACAGGATGGACCAAATTGCTCTTGCCCTGCAAACCCTGTTGAATCGATCCACTACTGGTGCTGCAAGTCCTCCAGAACCAGTAGTACCTAGGGCCAGTTCGGCCTCACCCGAGGGGTGTAGGCTCAGTATGAAGGCGCCCGTACGCTATGATGGTACGCCTAACCTGTGTCGGGGTTTTTTGACCCAACTAGAGATTCTATTCGAGAACAATCCAGGGTCCTGTGTATCCGATAAGGCCAAAGTAGGCTACCTAATTAACCATTTAACTGATAAAGCGTTACTGTGGGCCACGCCATTGTGGGAAAAAAAAAGCCCGTCATATATGACTATGAGGGCTTTACCTCTGAACTAAAACGTACGTTTGATCCCTCTAGAAGGGCCACCAATGCAGGCAGGTCCTTATTCCACATTAAGCAAGGTAATAGGAGAGTCTCCGACTATGCTATAGAATTTAAGACCTTGACTTCTGAGGTACACTGGCCTAACGACGTTCTAACCTTGGCATTTACCGAAGGCCTGAACGAGGCCTTGATGTTTGAGCTGGCTCCCTTGAAGTTGCCAGAACATCTGGACCATTTGGTTGATTTCTGTATTGCCATGGACGACCAAATTAGGGACAGGAGGCATTCTAGAGACAGACCCAGAAGGGTTTTGCCTCCTTTACCCTTGGTACCCAGACACACCAATACGTCAGGTACTCCAGAGCCAGTAAGAACCGATCTACCGGTCGTGGAACCTATGCAGATAGGTAGAACAGGTATTTCAGAGGCTGAGAGAACTTACAGAAGGGAAAGGGGGCTCTGTTTCTACTGTGCCGGGGCAGGGCATTTTCGTCTTCAATGTCCTCAAAGACCCAAGGGTGGCAGGGGTGACACTGGCAAGCCGGGCCAGAGAACACCTACTAGCCAGGTAATCGGTTCGCTCTATGCCTCCTTTGTCGATAACGAGAAAAAAAAAAACCCGGATTCTGGTGCCCATCTCCTTAACCTGGGAGGGGGTACACCTCGAGACTGAGGCGTTCCTAGACTCTGGAGCCTCAGGCAACTTTATGGATAGGGTGTTTGCCTCCAAGACCTCATGCCTCTAGTTCTCAAAGAAAGACCTCTACTGGTGGAGGCCATAGACGGGAAACCCTTGTCATGTCCCCATATCACCCACGACACCATAGAGGTATGCATGAAAACAGGGGTTTTGCACCAGGAAACCATACGGTTCCAGATTATTGACTCTCCCTCATGCCCCGTCGTCCTAGGGTTTCCATGGTTGACTAAGCATAACCCGGTGATTGATTGGGTCCAGAGAGACATAAAATGTTGGGGTCCCAGTTGCCAGTTGAAATGCATGGGCAGAGTCACCGTTATTGGTAGCCTTAATATCGCCACAGCACCTCCTTTATCCACAGTAGTCCCTGACTGTTATCAGGCATTAAAGGAGGTTTTTTCGAAGGCCAGGACTGAGGTTTTACCACCACATCGCCCGTATGACTGTGCCATAGAGTTACTCCCCGGTACTATGCCTCCCAGAGGACATGTATACCCCTTGTCGCAAAAGGAGAACGATATTATGGAGGAATATATAAAAGAGAATCTTGAGCGTGGATTCATTAGACGGTCCTCCTCCCCAGCAGGAGCTGGTTTCTTTTTCGTCTCCAAAAAAGAGGGAGACTTGCGACCATGCATAGATTATAGAGGTTTAAACAGAATAACCATAAGAAATGCATATCCTATCCCCCTTATAACAGAGTTGTTCGACCGACTGAAAGGGGCCCGTATATACACGAAGCTCGATTTACGCGGGGCCTACAATCTGATAAGGGTGAAAAAGGGGCACGAGTGGAAGACGGCTTTTAATACGCGTAGCGGGCATTACGAATACCTGGTGATGCCCTTTGGGTTATGTAATGCGCCAGCTGTGTTTCAGGATCTCATAAATGACACCCTAAGGGATTTTCTGCAAACATTCGTCATAGTGTATCTCGATGACATCCTGATATACTCTCCAGATAAGGAGACCCATCACGCCCATGTGCAACAAGTGTTAAGGAGACTATTGAAGGCCGGCTTATACTGCAAATTAGAAAAGTGCCTATTCGATATAGAGATGGTGCACTTCCTTGGGTATATCATAACCCCTGAGGGGTTTCAGATGGATCCTGGTAAATTGTCGGCAATCCTCGACTGGCCCCTACCCCAAGGTCTTAAAGCCATCCAGAGGTTTCTAGGTTTTACCAACTATTATCGAAGGTTCATCAAAGACTTTTCGGCCTTGGTAGCTCCTCTCACGGCCATGACTAAGAAAGGGGTGGGGAATCAGAAATGGACACCCCAGGCCAGGCAAGCCTTCGAGGTCCTCAAACAGGCATTCACGACTGCCCCTGTTCTCCGACATCCTGATCCGGCTCTGCCTTTTCAAGTTGAAGTTGACGCCTCCGAGCTAGGTCTTGGCGCAGTCTTGTCCCAAAGGGAGGCACCCGACAAACCCTTGCATCCATGCGGCTTCTATTCCCGAAAGTTGTCCCCGGCAGAGAGGAACTATGATATCGGAAACAGAGAGTTGTTAGCAGTTATCGCAGCCTTGACGGAGTGGAGATACTTATTGGAGGGGTCTAGGGACCCCATTGTCATCATTACCGATCATAAGAATCTCACGTACATTGGTGACGCTAAACGGTTGAATGCCAGACAAGCGAGATGGTCATTATTCCTTTCAAGCTTTAATTTTGTCCTCACATATAGACCTGGGTCAAGAAACATTAAAGCAGATGCGTTATCTAGACAGTACGAATCCTATGAACATAACGTTCAGGATCAACATCCCATTGTACCTCAGGAAAGGATTATAGCCTCTACCACGATCAGTGTCTCATCCCCTCTGATGATTCGATTGCAGACTATCCAAGATAAGGCTCCGGGGGGGAGGCCTCCCGCGAAGCTCTTTGTACCTGAGAAGGAGAGAAAAGAAGTCCTTAAAATTTACCATGACAATAAAACCTCTGGACACATGGGGATCACCAAAACGGTGGCTAGCATCCAAAAACTGCTATGGTGGCCCACGATGCGCCGGGATATTAAAGATTACATAGCCGTATGCGAGGTGTGCACAAGAAATAAAAGTCCTAAGACAGCGCCCATTGGTTTACTCCAGCCCCTGCCTATTCCCGAACGACCATGGTCGCAGATAGCCATGGATTTTATAGTAGAGTTACCCGAGTCCAGAGGGAATACTGTTATACTCACGATTATAGATCGCTTTTCCAAAATGGGTCACTATGTTCCTCTTCGGAAGCTACCGTCAGCAGCCGAGCTGGTGCCCATTTTCGTCGCCAACGTGGTCCGCATACACGGTATCCCTCTTGGGATTGTTTCTGATAGGGGGACCCAGTTTGTCTCCAGATTCTGGAGGGGGTTCTGCAAGAACGTGGGAATAGACCTGTCCTTCTCCTCGGCCTATCACCCCCAAACGAACGGGGCAGCAGAAAGGGCAAATCAAAATATTGAGAAATATCTCAGGTGTTTCATATCTGAACGACAGGATAATTGGTCAGACCTGCTACCTTGGGCCGAGTACGCCCTAAACAGTGCCGTGAGTGAAGCCAGTGGTTATTCCCCTTTCTTCACAGTTTACGGATTTGATCCTCCCGTGCTTCCCTCTGCATTTTCTGATACCGCGATTCCTGCTCTGGATGAGCACTTGGCGTCATTGACTGAGACCTGGAGGAGGGTTAAACAGGCACTAGAGAGGAGCAGTATTGTCCAGAAAACGAAGGCCGATAGACGTAGGAGACCAGCACCTGTGTATCAAGTCGGGGACAGGGTTTGGCTTTCTTCGCGGAACATTAAGCTCTTAGTGCCATCGATGAAACTAGCCCCCAGATACATAGGCCCTTACAAGATACTGCGGCGACTCAGCCCGGTCTCCTATGCCTTGGCACTGCCCTCCCATATCAGGATACACAACGTGTTCCACGTGAGCCTTTTAAAACCGCTTTTGTGTAATCGATACACCAGGGCCCATGTCCCCCTCCTCCGGTCTCTGTGGAGGGCGAGGAGGAGTTTGAGGTTAAGGCCATTCTGGACGCCAGGGTTTCTAGGGGGGCTCTTCAGTACTTAGTGGACTGGGTGGGTTACGGTCCGGAGGACCGCTCTTGGCTTCCGGCTACTGAGGTTCATGCCCCTCGCTTGGTGAAGGCCTTCTATTTGGCTCATCCCTGTGCCCCTGGGGGTCGTCCAGTGGCCGCCCGTGAGGGGGGGTTCTGTGACGGTGGCCCCCGCACACCCCCGGCGCCTGGCAGCGGCTTCCTCGCTGCTCGCTGGCCAGGCGCCGAGTGATATCGCGGAACGCTTCCGCACACGTGGGGCGCCGGGGGGCGGGGCCGGGCGCATGACGCGGACCCGCAAAGTTTAAAGCCCGGCTTCACATTCTCACTGGTGCCCTGACGTGGTAGTTACTTCCCGCAGAGCTCTTGTGTGTTATTGGCAAAACGATTATTCTGTGTACCGAACCCTGGCATTGGCAAAACGATTATTCTGTGTACCGACCCTGGCATTGGCAAAACGATATTCTGTGTACCGAACCCTGGCATTGGCAAAACGATTTCTGTGTCTCGACCCCTGGCATTGGCAAAACGATTATTCTGTGTCTCGACCCCTGGCATTGGCAAAACGATTATTCTGTGTCTCGACCCCTGGCATTGGCAAAACGATTATTCTGTGTACCGAACCCTGGCATTGGCAAAACGATTACTCTGTGTACCGAACCCTGGCATTGGCAAAACGATTACTGTGTACCGAACCCTGGCATTGGCAAAACGATTATTCTGTGTCTCGACCCCTGGCATTTGTATCACTCCTCTATTCTGGTACGGAGGTCAGTCCGTGTGGCACCCCAAGCACACCAGACCACCCCTTGTATGTTGTATGTGCTCTGTACTACCATCCTAGTAGCCTGTCTAGACGTGCCGACCACTCTAAGGATCGGAAGGGTAGTGAGCGGTCTGCGTAAAGGGACCACCATCTTGGTAATCAGGGGGATCCGTGACAGATAGTGGTGGAAACAGTAGGAGAGGACTACAAGGTGAGAGTGATGGACTGGTTGGGGCAGTGAGGTGTATTAGTGAGTCGGTGGTAGGCTTCCCTAAATAGGAATGTCTTAAGGGAGTGTTTGAAGGAAGGGAATCTAGGGGAAAGACTGACAGTACAAGAGTACTGTTCCAGAGGATGGGTGCTGCATGTGAGAAGGTGTGAGGGAGGGGAGAGTGGAGGTATTAGATGTGAGGGAATGGGGTTGAGCGGGCATGTAGTGAGATGTGAGGAGGACAGTAAGGAATTTACTTCCTCCTCAGTGGCTGGTAGGAAGTGGCAGAGAGTAGCAGAGGGGGCTTCTGGGAATGGAGGTGGTTGATTTACGGTTTGTGTTGGGATGTTGCTCCTGATAGTGAGAGTCTTATTTAAGAAGTAATCTGCCAGTTCCTGAGCACTAAAGGCAGATGAGGGGGAGGTTCAGGTGGGTAGAGGAGAGAGTTGAAAGTGGACCAGAGTCGTTTAGGGTTGGAAGACAGAGTAGATATAAGAGATGAGAAGAAGGCTTGTGAAGAATAATCTTGAAATTAATTAACCACTTCACTGCTGAGGACGCGCTGAGCGCGTCCTCAGCAGTCCCGCTGGTATGCGGAGGACGCGCTGAGCGCGTCCTCCCATCGGGGTCAGCGTTCGGCCGGGTTCCGGCCGATCGCTGGCCCCTCCGGTGCGGGCTGACATCCTGGATGTCAGCCCGGCATCCGGACCAGCAGCCGCCAGAATTAGGTGTCATCGCGGGGGCATGGCCGTTCCAACGATACCAAACATGAAAGTGAAAAATTTTGTAAAAAAAAAATAAAAATGAAAAATAAAAATTAAAAACAATTTAAAAAAAAAATTAAAAAAAAAAAAATAAACACTTTTTTTTTATTTTTTTTGGTTTGTTAATGCAGAAATATTGTTCCCATTTCAATTATAATGTGAACAATGATGCTGCACTAACGATTTTTGTATGCGGTGCGTTTGTTAAAAATAGTGTCATTTTCCCCAAAAAAAAATGTAACGAGACCCCATCTCTAATTTTTTTAACAAGCGCACCCCATACAAAATATAACCGCAATTGCTCGCATGTTAAAATGTGGAAAAAAACACTTTACACATTGTAAATTATTGAAAATACATATTTTATTGCATTTTTTGTTATAATATACAGACATGACATAACGTATACATATAATAATGACATATTATGAATCTACTGAGTCTGACGGAAAGAACGATATATAATATGTCTGGGTCATATACTAAAATAAGCCTTCAAAACACGTTTAAACATGATGCGCAAAACAGGTAAAAATGACCTCAGCATAGGGGCGGGAAAAGCCTCAGCAGCGAAAGGGTTAAATCAGCTTCAGAGGGGGATTTCCTCCAGGCAAGCTCTGTAGTGCGTGAGCATCTTTGCAGGTAGCGTGCCTGGGGTGTGTGCCAGGGCTGAAGCTGGTGGTGTGGGGCCTTGTGGAGCAAGCGTGTCCAAAGCAGAAATAAGAGTAGCGTTATAGTGATCAGTGGCAGCATCATGTTTAAATGCGATTTGAAATGGGAAACGTTACTGTATTTTTCGGAGAAAATATGCGATTTTAAAATTTATTTAATAAAATCTCCTCCATAGGTGGCAGCTAGGGGATAATTCGTCCATGCACAATGAAGTCAGTGGGCAGGGGAGACCCCGAAGGGTTGGCTGACATCCAAGATGTCAGCCACCTCTGGGAAAGGACTGCAATCTGGCGCCAATTGGCACCGAATCGCGATCCAGCACCTTAGGAGTTAAAGAGAGGCATAGCTGGAAAGGGCAGACTGTGCCCATTTCAGCGGTGCCTTTCTTTCTTCTTTGGCCATTAGCAATGGGGAGAGAAAGGTCCCAAAGGACCTTCCTTCCTCTTCATTCACTCTCCCTGCTTTGGAGGGGGGTACCTAAAATAGATGCCATCACGCCTGGCACAATGACATCAGTGTGCTGGCCGGGTCCTGGAGGTTGGGCTGACATCCAAGATGTCAGCCTGCACCAGCAGACCACAGTGATCGGCCAAAATAACTGCCGATCACAGCTGTAAAGTGAGGAAACTCTCAGTGCGTTGTCCATAAGCTGACCGCAATCAAGACGACGTGCTGATTGCGTCTTTCGCAGGCCAAGTGCTTAAAGTATTTCTGCTTTTTACTGACAGAGTAGAAGCACAATAAATTCTTAAATGGACACCATTGCAAAACAGTATTGTTTATCAGAAATAGAATGGATTTATTGTTGCATTAATTTAATGTCTACTATAAAAAAATTAATAATTTCTAGGGCCCTATTCCCTTGTTCGTGCTAAGATGGGGACACTAACAGGGAAAAGCTGCACCTGCAGAATTCCCAGTAGTGTCCCCATGTTACCGCAAAATTCAGGGGCAGGCACTATCGCAGCACTTCACTCCGGAACGCAGCATTAACCACTGGGATACTGGCGGTAGCGCTTCCGTGTCATAGCGAATATCACCACTTGAAATTCATAGGACTCCATGGAGGGTTGCGCATCCGGGCCGTGCCCTGTGTGATCTATTTTACGCTGCTCCCGACAACAATAAGCGGCAGATCAGGCCACCGTTCTAACTAGGGATGCACCGATACTAGGTTCTGCACGAGTACTTGGTACTCATGCAGATGCCTCGATACCTCAACCGATACCGGAAGCCAGCGCTGATTTTCCGTCTGGTGTCTGAGGGGCAGGCGCAGGTGGCAGAGTGCTCTAATGGCACTCTGCCAGGCCCCATCTGGGTGGGTTAGTTGCTTCGAGCGGCCGCCGGCAAAGGTTGCAGCCCAGCCACTCGCTTCACTTGGGAACTGCCAGCCGCAATTTCGTGAGTTCCCGGAAGTTCACGAGATCTTGTGAACTTCCGGGATCTCGCAAGATCGCAGCTGGCGGTTCAGAAGTGAAGCGAGCACCCGGGTTGCAATTTTTGCCGGCATCTGCTCGAAGCAACAAATCCACCGGGATGGGACCCGTTAGAAGTGTAGGCTGACTGGAGTGCTCTGTGGCCTGAGGGAGTACGTATATGTATGCATCTCTGTGGGGGTACGTATATGCATGCTTCTCTGGGGGTACGTATGTATGTCTGTGGGGGTATGAAAATGTATGTATCTCTGTGGGGGTATGTATATGTATGCATCTCTGTGGGGGTACGTATGTATGTCTGTGGGGGTACGTATGTATGTTTGTGGGGGTATGTATGTATCTCTGAGGGGGTATGTATGTATCTCCGTGAGGGTATGTATACACACACATACCCCCACAGACACATATACATACCCCCACAGCCATAAATATATGCATACCCCCATAGACATATATGCATACCCCCATAGACATATATATACATACCCCCAAAGACCTATATACACACCCCCACAGACCTATATACTGTATATACACACATATATCCCCACAGACCTATATATGTGTGTGTATATATATATATATATATATAATATGTTCTTATTGAAAAGTGGTCACATGACATTAAATAAAGATATCGGTACTTGAAAAAAGTATCGGTACCTGTACTCGTTCTTAAAAAGGTGGTATCGGTGCATCCCTAGTTCTAACCATAGGATGAAAGGTGAGTATCGGATTTATTGGGGGGGGGTAGGGGGTGCTACATGATTCTGCACATGCAGAATCATGGAGTGCCTGCTTTAAGGTAGTGCTAAAATGTTGCTGTCTGCATTCCAGCGGTAGGTGACCCTTTTATTATATATATATATATATAAGTCACCTTCCCTGCATACACACACACATCTCCTCTCCTCAACTCTCTCCTCTTAGATTGTAAACTCTGGAGTAGGGTCCCCTGTCCTCTTAGATTGTAAGCTCTGGAGCAGGGTCCTAAGAGGAGAGGCGACCCTGGTCCAGAGCTCACAATCTAAGAGGAGAGGGGACCCTACTCCAGAGTTTACAATCTGAGAGGAGGGGGACCCTGCCCCACAGTTTACAATCTAAGAGGAGAAACGACCCTGCTCCAGAGCTTACAATGTAAGAGGAGAGGCGACCCTGCTCCAGAGCTCACAATCTAAGAGGAGAGGGGACCCTACTCCAGAGTTTACAATCTGAGAGGAGGGGGACCCTGCCCCACAGTTTACAATCTAAGAGGAGAAACGACCCTGCTCCAGAGCTTACAATGTAAGAGGAGAAAGGACCCTGCTCCAGAGATTACAATCTTTCTCCTCTTAGATTGTAAACTCTGGGGCAGGGTCCTTTCTCCTCTTAGATTGTAAGCTCTTGAGCAGGGCCCCCCCTCTCCCCTAAAAATACAGGCCTAGAGTGCCTGTATACTGCCAATATTGCCCTGGCCTGTACCTCATGCAAGCTCTGTGAGCTTAACACAGGCCCCAACCAGATTGCTATTAATCATTTTGTGTCCCTCTTCCCCAGACAGATAAACTAGACCTCAGATCAGGGGAATCTCATAAAGACACTGGCATCAAGCTTAATAAAAATGTATTTATTTGACAAGCATTACCTTTTTCCTGTGTCCAGCATCCCAGCCTGTCGCCCATAGGAGCAGCTGCACCTGCATCTCAGCCCTGCCTCTCCTAGCATGCAAAGTGAGTGGGAGCACGTGGTGGATTGGAGGTGGAGTGGGGATGTGACGCTCCTGCAGCCTAGTGGAGAGCCGAGGACCTGCAGCATTGAAGTGAATAAATTATTATAATTTAAGCCTGTTGATCCGGGGGGGGGAAAAAGTGCCCCCTTGCCCCATGCTGCGGACGCCCATGCCCGCTGCTGTTTTTACGTTTCTGCGCTGTTAGTGTTTAGGCCAAATTTTCCTCTTACTCGTTTATGCAACACACACATGTTATGTACCATTTTTTTCTCGCCATTAAATGGACTTTCTAAAGATACCATTATTTCCATCATATCGTACAATTTACTATAAAAACAAATATGAAATATGATGAAAAAATGGTAAAAACACACTTTTTCGTAATTTAACCCCAAAAATCTACAACCGCCAAAAAAGACCCCATCTAGAAAGTTTCAAAATTTTGTCCCGAGAATAGAAATACCCAATTTTTACATGTTTTGGCTTTTTAACCCCTTCACTGCTGTGCCAGTTCACCTATGTGCACTGAGCTCATTATGACTGTTTTATGCTCAAAATTTTTAGATGCCAGCCTAGGTCCTATTTAATTAAACCCCCCAGACAATAAAAGAAAAAATAAAAAAACAATTTATTTTTATTATTATTATTATTTTTACTCCAAACCTGGTCATGTTTGGTATCATTGGAAAAGCCATGCATGATCAGGCCTTTCCAATGATGTCAAACATGATCCTCTAGCTGCCAGTGATCTGGAGATAAAGCGATCCAAAGGATCCCCCTATCTCCACTTGGCAGCTAGGGAGTTAACTGGCCCACTGAGGTCCACACATATATGGTGAGAATTTCAGTGGACACCGCAGGAGCCAGTGAGGGAGGTATCAGGGGGGAGGGAGGTTAGGAACCCGCTGACGTACCATGTGAGTCCGCGGTTCTAAGGGAGACCCGTGGGTGTGATGTACATGGTACGTCAGCAGTCGGGAAGGGGTTAAACACACTTATCCTGGTAGTAACGCTTACATATTGAGGCAGTAACTTTAGCGTCATGAATGGAATAGAGCGCTTACTGTTTTAACAGCATTGATAAATGTTTAAAAGCTAATAAATATTGATTGGTCTATTATATTGTACATTGCTTACAAGTGATAATGGTTTTAATAAGGACAGACATGGCAATTACAAACACCTTTAACTCATGTTTAATTATATTATCTCTACTTCAGAAGAATTGCTGGTAATAACCATAATTTAGGGTGAAGGTTACACTGTGTGTTAAACTGGTGTAATTTCACAAGTAGTAAAATTTTTGTTTAAATGTGTTATTAAGCACAATCACGTACCAAGTATTGAGGAAAATTTTCAAATGTGTGTTGGTTATTAATTTATGAGTAAATGGTCTCCAGGGGATAAGCTGAAAACTTTAACCTCCACTGACGTCAATGGGAATACTGCTCAGCGAATCTTTCAGTATTTGAGCCAATAGATGAATTTAAAATTGATGCAATGACGTTCTTAGTCCACAGCCTGAATTGTGGGCTCTATTAAGAGTTGCCAGACCAGCCATATTGTATGGGAAATCTAACGTCTTTGGCTAATGTCAGACAAACGCATTCTGAGCACACGGTGCGTCCGTGCACAACTGACGTACTTTCTGACTGATGATACTGTAGACACCACACGGTCCAATTTTTTTGACTGACATTTTTTTGACTGATGTAGATGGGAAATAAAATTAATACGTAAAATGAAATAAATTGATACACGATATAGAAAACCATTTTGTCCATCAAAAATGCTGGACGTAAAAAAAGCAGTCCGTCTGACTACGTTCAATCATTCACACACAAAGCTACGTGGACATGGCACACTCTGTGCGTCCATCCTAGCGGTTTGACGTTCTTGCCTAAATTGCGTCCAGTGCCACGAGTGTTGTGCGTCCGCACTTCTGTGTCAACGTACTTCGTGTGTGGGCCTCTATTGATCATAATTTTATGCTACGACAGACGGTAAAATGTGCGGCAACCCGGACGTGATCACTGCATTCGCCTGACACGGGCCTTATTGCTATTAAGACAAGAAAATGCTCCCCTGCTGCATGTGAAATTCATATGCTACAAGAGGGAAATCATCATTAATAAGTGACATGGAATTTCTTTCTTCCCTGCAGTATTTCAATTCTACATACTGCAGCGGAGCAATCCAAAGTTAAGACAGATGTGCCTCCAGCTAGCATTAAGTCATAGGTTTCATGCAAAAAGTAGCTGATCTTTAAAATAGGTGTTTCATCTACTGTCAAGAATAAAACATCTAGCTATGTTACCAGGAATATCACTCATATTCCATTTAGTACACAGGCAAAAACAAACAAATAAGGGATAACCTAAGGAAACTGAAAAAAATCACTGCATACAGCTTCTGTTCCTTCACTACCAAATGGCTTCCCATAAAACCACTGGCTGGACCCAGTACTTTTATGGAAAGCCACTTTCCAATACCCACACTGTAAACATGTACTGTAGCATCGCTAGTGTCAGTAAGCTCTATTTGACAGGCAGAAGGCTTCCTCAGCAGTCCAAAACATTCTACTACATGTGTAATTCTGAGGGGCTCTGTATTTGTATCGAATGTAACACGGAACTTAATTCTTTTAAAACAGTTTCAGGACATTGGATGAAATGGCCGATGTGCTGAAACCTTAGGTGCACATTCTAGAATGCATCCCTCAAGTATGTGTGAACTCAAAAGCAACTAATTTTTATTATCCATGGACTAGTTCTATATCATCATTTTTTCATTGCCAACACTAAAAAAAAATCATAATTAACTAGAATACATTTTAAAGTGAAAATAGAATAATCATTTGCAGTAAAAATATAAATAAATGCCGCAAACAATGAGGTTAATCATCATTGTTTGCATTTTACATTCTGTTCTTTCCCGAAGATGAAAATAGCTGCATAATGTACTGCTTTGTCATTTATTTCTTGCTATTAATATCTTGGAAAATTTTTACAGGCATGCAAGTACCAGAAAATATGTAGTTCCTCATAATCACTAAAGTGTTTAGATGTTTTTACGACATGTCACATAGAATTGTTCTTTCCAAAAGAATGCTAAACAAGGTCAAATGTTTCCATCTTTTCTGAGACTATGATGTATTATGTTCTGTTATTGAGGAGTAAGGGCATATAGCATATAAAATCAAGAGTAATTCTACTAAAGTCTGAAAGGGAAAATGTTGTAATTGTCATCCATGTGATCACATACTTGGTTTCATCATTCAACAGATGAAAATGTTTCCATGTTTGTCAAAGAAACTAAAATAAATACAGTAAAATAACACTGTTGCCAGGAAGCCGACAAAGATTCTTAAAATTCTACCGATGAGAAATTATCCTTGCTTCACCAGGTTTGTAGAACGAAAAAATTCCAGTTCAAGCTTTTTTTAGCATCTTAAAAAGATTGTGTGCTTTACTGCTATAATACTGATGAAAAGATTATTGTATCCTGAACGAATAGAGGTTGGAAAGAGCAAAACAGAAACGGTTTGGACAGCATAATAAAATAACAAGGTAAGATAAAAGACGATAAGACATTTCTAGGTGATAACCAATGCCTACATATTTACATTGTTTGAAAATATAACCAGAAATGTTTGTATTTTTCAGAAAATGCATTCAAATATATTAAAAATACAAAGGTGATGGATCCACTTTAAAGGGACACTGTATTAGAAAATTACCTTGTTGTACTTCTGAATGCAGCTTCCCTAGTGCCTTCGCAGATCAATGGATTGGCACTGCGCGAGCACATACAGAACCAATCCATATTCTCCTGCCTCCCAGAATGCTTGTTGTTGCGAGTGTTTGGAAACAGGATGATGTCCGCCTGCAGAGATTTGGTGACCGGCAGGCTGGATAGTCAAATCCTGTGTACCTGGTGACGCTTATGTGAATGGAGGAAATGCTTCTGCTTCACACACCAATATTGTTCAAACATACATGTAGCTACAGGGTGGGGGGAGAAAAAGGGAAGGCACTCCACACAGCTTGACCACGTTAAAGAGCTATAGTGGCCAAGGTGTCTAGAGTAGGGCTGCCGGACAAAATCCCGACAAACAAGTTTCTGAATGCCAACTGCCCAACATGCCAAGACACAGCTAACTCTTCGACAGCAAACATCCCAACAGACCTAGTGCCCAACAGCCAACTTCCTGACATCCAAAATCCCAACAAGTTCCCGACACAGCCAACTCCCCGACGGCAATCTCCAAGACATACAAAATCCCGACGGATCAAGTGCCTGACAGCCAAATTCCCAACATCCAAAATCCCGAAATCCCTAACATTGAAAAATCCCGATACAAATTTAACAGCTAAAATCCTTTTATGCCCTGTCAATTGACCTGTGGTGCTGCAGAATCTATTGCAACACCACAGGCAAATTGACAGATATTATCCTGATTCTTTACATAGTGGCAACATATGCCGCAGCGGTGAACTGCACTGAACAGCACTATATGTTGCTGTCCATTGGCCTGTGGTGCTGAATCCAGTTCAGCACCACAGGCCGACGGACAGCAGCATACAAGGTTATTCAAAGAGCACTGAAATTTTGATCGTAATCGAAAAACCAGTGCAAACCCACCGAATTGAATTGAAAAATTACCCAACACCGCCGAAAAAACTACCGAATTGATCCGACAAGCCGCCAAAAAAATCTCAAGTTGAATTTTCAGAGTCCTATCAGCAGCATCTGCCCAATTCTTGAAAGACAAAAAGAGTGAACTTCACATTTCAGTGGAGTGTTCCTTTCATACTCGCCATTCTTGTTGTCACCTTGATTAAAAGAGACTCGCAATCCTCAGCTTCAGCCCGGTTTATTGTTCTTCCATAAAAAGACTCCAAGGATAAATCCAGGCGGGAAAAAATCCACAGATCCAAGGAAATAAATCCAGGATGGGGCTGCTGTATGTCCTCTTGATCCTGATTGAAGCCAACATCCTCACTTTCAACCCTGGCAAAACACTGCTGGCTGTTTGAATGCCCTCTTGTTCCCATGGCCCGTTTCTTAATAAGAAACCAAACCTCTAATTGTGTTTAGTTTCACACGGTATAATGGGAATAAGCGCAGATGACATTTTTTTCTTTGTTATGAATTTTCAATCTGCTGGCTCTGAAACCTCTCCCATTCCCATTCCCATGGCCGAGCAGACGTGGAAAACGGAGGGTGTGAATTTTCATACAGCCGGCTGTGCTGGTTTAATACGGGATGATATACAACAGTCCCGTCCTGGATTTATTTCCTTCAATTTTTGGATTTTTTTTTCCACTTGGACTTATTCTTGGAGTCTTTTTATGGAAGGAAAATATACCCGGGCTGAAGCTGAGGACTGCGGGTCTCTTTCAATCAAGGTGATAATTTTATAATTATTTTGGCCGATAATAATTTATAATTATTTTGTTTTAATTGTCTGTATTTAAGACCAAATGCTTCTGGTCTAAATAGATTTATATGTTCCAATAAAAGTAAATTTTTAGTTATTTTTGAGTCCACGAACCTTTCAAGGTGTTTCTTTTGTACAAGGTCATAGGCTATGTGGGTTACCCCCTCATGAGGGACTCTAACCATGGGTGACGAGAATCCCCTTCTTGGGGGCACCCAAGTTGGGTTTCCCTTGTACATACTGGTTCCATAACACTCCCCGTCTGGTATCTGTAGATGTCTCTATTCTTATCTATGTGGTTACATGTGAGAAACAAAGTAACACATACATCATATTTACACAACAATGCAATAACAGTCTAGAACCATTTTCTCCAAGTCTCTTAAAGGAATCAGTGTTCACTGGGTGCACTGTTCAGGATAGCGGAGTGCTTCACCATGTATCCAAGAATAGGTGATCAGTCCTTTTCTCTGTTGTAATCTGCTGGCATTTGTACAAGTCCTTTGACTTGAAGACCCGATTGAAGTGGGGATAAATCCTACCTTCTGTGTAAGGAGCATTGCTGGGGTCAGAATGCTTGGTGATTCTGGATCTGTAGATCCTGGAGTTAAAAGTCTTGATTCAAAAGCTCTTTCAGGATCTACGAGTTCAAAGTTATTAGACAAGGTTAACGTAATGCCATTTGCCTGTTTCCGGAACATTGGTTCTGTAAACCAGGATGGATTCTGTATTTGCACTGCAGGCATTGATCTAATTGCAATATCTGCAGGGTTCTGATCTGGGAGCATGTGGTGCCATTGGTTTGAATCATTTTCTTCGCTGACCGGTGATGAGTCTGCTTTCTTTTCTTTGGGAGAATATTCACAATTGTCAGCAACTTCTGCAACATCTTTGACTGCGTTTGTCAATTTCTTCTTTTTTGATTTAGGTTTTTTGTCGCTCTTTTTGCAATTAACCTGTGTTTCAAGAGAAGGTATTTCTTGATGTTCTATAGATGCAGTTTTACTCACTTTTTGCCTTTTCTACTTTGCTTTCTTAGGAGTCAGAGCATTGGATTTGTCCTGCTCTCCATTACATTGTTCTGCAGTTTCATAAACTTTTGCAAGTTTCTTCTTTTTCTTTTATTTTGGCATCTGATAAATGCTAATCTCTCCGTTTTCCAGCAAGTTTGTTCACAAAGCTTTGACATTGTAAGGTCTGCGTGGCTTGTTGATACATACATTGCCTGCTATCACCCATCCTAGATCGAGCCTTTGGGCACATGGGGCATTATGTTTCCCATTCTGTTGTTCGCAGACTGTATGGGCTATCATGATGTCTCTGCCGAGTAGCACCAAGATCTGGGCATTTTCCTCTGGGCACTTTCAGTGGTGGAATGCGATCAGCTATCAACTTGAGGGGAGGGTGGTAGCGTGTCATGTCTGGCGTTGGTTCACTTCTATCTTCCGCCATGTGATTACACTCGATGAGTGTGGGGAATGGCATCTCTACCTTGCTGTCCACGGAACATACAATATAGTAATTTACTCTCCTTCCTGTAGTCTCTATTTGCCCTGCTCATGTCCAAAGCGTGTAGGGGGTGGCAATATCTTGTATGTTGAGCAGGTTAAAGAATTCTGACCTGACCATCGATCAGTTGCTCTGGTCATCAATGATAGCATACATTCATATAGTTCTGTCGGGTTGTCCTTCTGGATGTACTGATACAAGGCATATGTTGGGACAAGGTTATAATTCACCTCCTTCTCCGCAAATCTCGGTGCATTTAGATGTTACCGATAGGGGGGGGCATATTAGTTTCTTCTTCTTCCCCGCGTTGCCTTGTCACAAGGTTAGTGGTCTTGATCATTTTAGGGTTAAATGTCTCTGGGTGTAAAGCTGAAGCACAGCATTTAAAGCAAACTCCTAACTGCCAGTGTATGTTTCACTCCTCTATGGACTTCATACTGAACCCAATACAATCTCTGAGTGGGTGTGGTCTTTTTTGTATGTAGCACTCTTTGTTGAAGTCCCTTGTTTTCTTGTGTCCAGCGACCAACTGTTCGGGGCTTGTGTAGGTTGTGGAGGACACCTCTGTCCTGTGAACCAAGATAGATGTTCTTGCGTTGGCATGTCTCACCGTTGGTGTCTCGTACCTAAGGCTGATTACACTGGATGTGGTTTGTGTACCCACAATGAAGCTGGGATCGTTCTTTGTGCGGGCCACTTCGCAAATGAGGCTCAAGAAGAAAGAAAAGGGGGGGGGTAGGCAACATGGATGTTGCCTATGTATTTGGAGCCTTGTGAAGTCCATATATCTTGGAGGTTGTAGGCTAGCTTCTCCAAGATTGGTCTTACTCTGCAAGCGGAATCCATAACGTTGAGACCTGTTAGGGATTGGTCTGTTCTTGCTGATTCCAGTTCCTGCAGCAGATCCCCAAGTTCCGGTAACTTTGAGAAGTATTTGGCTGTAATTCTGGGAAAGTTGTCGACTCTCTTGAAAAGTGTGTCTTTGAGTGTTTTGGGGCTACCATAGCAGTCCTCTTGCCTTTCCCATACTAAGTCCAGACATACTTGGGGTTGGTTTACGTTTGCTGCCCTAATCCTCTTGGCACATTCTATGGGTTCCTTTCCCAACCATTTGGTTAGTAGGCTGAGTTCTTCTCTGGCGGAGAAGCCCAAACCCTTAGTGTCCTTGAATGTAAGTTTCCACATTCTATAATTCTCGTGTAGGTTGTCGACGTTGGTGAGTACTGTCTGCACCATGTCACCCCGGATCATGTAGTTTCCCATGTTGGTCAGGTTTGATGCAACGGTATGTTGGTCTCGTACTGCTGTGGTTCCCTGAAAGGGTCTTGTGACCGTCTCCTCTTCAGTGCAGATATTTGTCTGCTGGTTAGTATGGGGAGCTGTGTCTCTACGTGTGATCACACCTGAATTGCTTTCTTGTGGTAGTGCATCTGTCTGCGTACTAGCCTGTGGATGACTGCTGTGACTGCTGACATCCCAGGTTATGTGTGCTCTTGAAGGAACCGCACCTTCTCCTTGTGGGTCTGACAATTCTTCAGCCTCCATGATACCAGTCTCACTGCATTGAGTTGGTGCACAGATGTTGAAGCTGAGGTTCTGCACATACTTTGCAGTATGATTGCCTGGATCCTCTGGTGGTGATCAGATGTACGCTTGCTCCCTGCCGTCCTGTTGCGTGGCTGCTTCCCAGATTTCGGCATGAGCTATGGTGGCAACTGCGTCTTGTTCCTTGCTTAGGGCTTCTAAGGCCGTATCCAATTCAGTCTTCTTATGTGCAGTGGCGGCTGTGGCAGTGGCTACTGTTAATAATCTGAATGAGTTTCCATGCTCTTTAACAGGAGCCAAATAAGACACAACCCAAAGTGCATTGTGCTTATCCCATTACTATTTGAGTTATTATTTTGTGACATGCTGACTTTTGTTGGTACTGCAATACCGGCACAACACAGGCAAATACCGTAGATTTGTGAATCTAAGGCACAATTTCTGGACAAACATGAGCTTCCATTTAGTGCTGCGTGAGAACAAGTGATGTTTGTTGGGTAACTACATGTCTCGGGTCTTCACACAGTCCTCAGCGGCTGCTCTGTAATTAAGCAAAATAGATGGATGACAAAGGCTTTAATCGAACAGGGGCCTCTGGTGTTGGAAATAAAGTGAAATGTCTGGTTGCAAACTCAATTCAGGTGGTTACTGGTATTCCACACAACTCCATTCCTACATTCATACACTCCCCTCTACCTAGAGTATGGGGAAACTTAATTAAAATTAATTTTGTTCATTCGGGACCATGCAACTGATCATTGCTTAAAGCATTGCAAACTCTAGGGCTGCCTCTGACAGTCCTCGTAACAGATTTCAGTTAGGGTCTGGTTGTAAAAAAACACAAGGTATTGATGTACATTGATGTTAGGGCAGTTTCTACAATTTAAACAAGCCTTATTAGCCTGTATCAAACCACTGCAAAAATACTGTTGTGCATTTAAACACCCATGCAAGACACCATTAAGATTAAAGGTATTTATTGTGGTTATTTGCTAGCAAGAGAAATTGCTAAGCAATTTTACTGTCTCAGCCTGGTTAGGTTACATTTATTAAATCATAAAACCCCACTGACATTTTTAATGTGCTTACTCAATTACAGCATAAATCCTTTTTACATGTGTTTTGTGTAAAAAGATGCTAAGTTCCCACCAGACATTTACATTATCACTTCACATACATCATTTTGCAGTAATTAATTGTAATTTAAACACTTTGAACTCAAAATCACCAAGAAGTGAACTTTAGCTCTTGAAGAGAATTAATTGATACAATTAATGATAGTTTTTCACAGCAAACTCTACTCATAGAAAGCAAACAGTGAAGTGTATTATATTAAAATATCAGTGAATATTATTTTTATGAATTAAAATTGAAACAGTTTAAACATGTTTCTATATATTTTATCATCTGTCATTCAAACATAGACCATTTTCAAAAGCATGTTTTCCAGTACAGTGTGCATGCACGTTTAGTGTGTGCACATAAGATTACATACAGTGGCAAGAAAAAGTATGTGAACCCTTTGGGATTACGTGGAGTTTTGCATGAATTGGTCATAAAATGTGCTCTGATCTTCATCTAAGTCACAACAATTTGAAAAACACAGTCTGCTTAAAATAATACAACACAAACATTATATCTTTTCATGTGTTTATTGAACAGAACATGTAAACATTCACAGTGCAGGGTGGAAAAAGTATGTGAACCCCTAGCCTAATGACTTCTCCAAGAGCTAATTGGAGCCAGGAGTGAGCCAACTTGAGTCCAATCAGTGTGATATTATTGGATGTGTTGCTGAAAGCTGTCCTGCCCTTTAAAAACACACACCAGTTTTGGGTTTACTGGTTTCAAGAAGCACTGTCTGACTTGAACCATGCATCAAAGAAAAGAGCTCTCAGAAGACCTACGATCAAGAATTGTTGACTTGCATGAAGCTGGAAAGGGTTACAAAAGTATCTCCAAAAGCCTTGATGTTCATGTGTCCACGGTAAGACAGACTGTCTACAAATGGAGAAAGTTCAGCACTGTTGCTACTCTCCCTAGGCGTGGTCGTCCTGTAAAGATGACTGCAAGAGCACAATGCAGAATGCTTAATGAGGTAAAGAAGAATCCTAGAGTGTCAGCTAAAGACTTACAGAAATCTCTGGCACATGCTAACATTTTTGTTGACACATCTACAATAAGGAAAACATTAAACAAGAATGGAGTACATGGAAGGACATCACGGAGGAAGCCATTGCTGTCCTAAAAGAATATTGCAGTACGTTTGAAGTTTGCAAAAGAGCACCTGGATGTTCCACAGCACTACTGGCAAAATATTCTGTGGACAGATGAAACCAAAATTGAGTTGTTTGGAAAAAACACACAACACTATGTGTGGAGAAAAAAAGGCACAGCACACCAATATCAAAACCGCATCCCCACTGTAAAACATGGCGGAGGGAGCATCATGGTTTGGGGCTGCTTTGCTGCCTCAGGACCTGGACGGATTGCTGTCATTGATGGAAAATGAATTCCAGAGTTTATCAAGACATTTTGCAGGAAAACGTAAGACCATCTGTCTGCCAACTGAAGCTCCGCAGAGGATGGGTGATGCAACAGGACAATGACCCAAAGCATACAAGTAATTCAACAAAAGAATGGCTTCAACAAAACAAAATACGCCTTCTGGAGTGGCCCAGTCAGAGTCCTGACCTCAACCCGATTGAAATGCTGTGGCATGACCTTAAGAGAGCGATTCACATCAGACATCCCAAGAATATTGCTACACTGAAACAGTTTTGTGAAGAGAAGTGGTCCAAAATTACTCCAGATCGTTGTGCAGGTCTGATCTGCAACTACAGGAAATGTTTGGTTGAGGTTATTGCTGCCAAAGGAGGGTCAACCAGTTCACATACAAAGGTTCACATACTTTTTCCACCCTGCACTGTGAATGTTTACATGTTCTGTTCAATAAACACATGAAAACATATAATGTTTGTGTTGTGTTATTTTAAGCAGACTGTGTTTTTCAAATTGTTGTGACTTAGTTGAAGATCAGAGCACATTTTATAACCAATTCATGCAAAACTCCACGTAATCCCAAAGGGTTCACATACTTTTTCTTGCCACTGTACATCACAGTAGAGGGAAGATGTGATATACTGCTCTGAGATCCCCTGTTGCTCCTGTCCTGCATACTTAACCCTTTCACACCAAAAAAAATGCATTTACATGTTTTGCATTGAGAAACAAATTATAGCATACAAAACCAATTTTTCTTATTTTTTTATTCAAAAATCATGTTTTTTGGTGTGGCAAAAAAACAATTCTAATTGTGCCCTCATACAGATATTATTTTTACATTCTATTGAAATTTATGAAGCTGCCTTGCTAATAATCTCATTATGTTCAGTACAAATCCCCATAAGCAGAGCCACCGCTGCTGAGCTGTCCTGATGTGTCCAGCAGCTGCGGATTTCGGGACAGCGCAACGTCAGTCGAGGCGCTGTTGGAGCCTGAGGCCCTCGACTGATGCCCGAAGGAGATGGGATAACCCCTTGCCGGCCATAAATCGGCCACAACCTGGTTCTCTCACCCCGTTCTTTATAGCGGTGCTGCACGCGGCTGTCGCTAGAGATGCCGGTGACGGAGATCATTACGCGACCTGGTCGATGCGGGAGCTGAGAGTCTTGCCCCTTACTGTAGGGCCTTCACATGCTGCGAACCCAGGCCTGTTCGACGATGCTCTGCCTGTAGTATGAGAATCCCCGTTTCGAGATACCGGCTGATGGGACCTTGCTCGTTTGTTTGGTTTTTTTTGCCCTTTTCCTGCTGACATTCCCCGGCTGGGGATAAATTTGAGACTTTTTGGTTTTCTCTGAGTATTTTTTTTTCTCTTTTTTTCCCCCTCGCCCATCCTCCTTTGCAGTCTCCCTTTTTCTCCTAGCTGTGTTTAGAAGACCCTTGCGTTTTAAAGTATCCCTTTCCCCCTTGTCTTTATGCTGTTCAGAGCCCCGCTGACATTCCCCGGATGGGGATAAATTTGAGACTTTTGGTTTTCTTTTACTTTTATTTTTAATCCTTTTTTGATGACTTTCATTAATACCCCCTCCCCCCTACTTTCTGAAATTCTGCAGATTTTTCGTATGACCCCCCCCCCTTATGCTATATCCATACGAAGTGCTTATGTTGATGGCTTAACATGTGGCCCTGCGTGGCCTTTACTCTGTTTATAAGAGTACTTCTTTACAAAATAAAAATTTTATAATATCACTTCTTACTCTGAGTGTAATCCAGACTAGAAAGAAATCTAACATGATTCCACAGTGTTACATAGTGATGATGTGAGTCGCCCAGTGAATTCTGGAAATATGATTTCACAGATATAATAAAGTCAGGGCAGAGCTGGTTTAATAACAATTGAGTTCCTTGTAATATAAATCATACCAATATAAGAACACATTGCTATATAATGTGCTTTTTATTTATGTATGAATAAAACATTCCTTAATCCCTTTCCTGTATATGCTTTGACAAACTGCTGCTGTTATGTTTTGTATATGCAGTCTGTCACAATAGGAGTCCCCCTACAGTCACCAGTTACATGGAAAATATAGACTTTAGATTTCCATTAGACGACTGTAAAGGGTTGGTGTAATCAGTGTCCTACAGTAGTTATTGTTCAAGACCTCTGTAAGCAAACTTGGATAATATCCAACTAAATATATGATGCTATCACACCCATTAAAAGCTTTGTATCATTGTATGTTTTGGGGGACAAAAGGAAGCCAATAAGTTTGAACAAGTTGATTGTGCTGCTGGCTCAGCTCCTCACTGCAGCACAAGGCACATCTTTCATGTTACTTGGTGCTTTTTAACCCCTTAAGGATGGGAGTCATTTTACAACTTCTGCGCTCTTTCGGAAGTGAAGTTTGCTGGGCTCATTTTGACCGTTTTTGCTCATCATGTTTAAACGCGGTTTTAAGTCACGTATTATTATACCACCCAGACAAATTATTTATCATTCTTTCCGGCAGACTCGGCAGATTAATAATATATCATAATTATATATATATACGTCATGCCCTGCCAGAATGCTATAGCAAAAAATTTTAAAAAATTTAATTTTCAATAAAATTTCAATCATTCACAGTGTGCAAAGTATTTTTTTTATCGCATTTTATTATTCGATCCTTTGCGGTTATATTCTATGGGGTAGACTTGTTAAAAGAATTAGAACGGGGAACCCATTTTTTTTTTGGGAGAAATTACGTGATTTTAGCTAAACCCCCCAAAAAAAAAATCATTAGTGAAGCATCATTGTTCACATTATAATTGAAATGTGAACAATAATGCTGCATTAAAAAAAAAAGCGCAGTTTTATTTTTTAATTAATTTTTTTTTTATTATTTTTATTTTTAAACACTTTAATTTTACTTTTAACATGGTCATGTTTGAATACATTGGAAAGGCCATGCTCTGGCCTTTCCAACAATATCGGACATGACCCCCTAGCTGCCAACAATCAGGAGATAAAGGGGTTCAAATAACCCCCCTATCTCCTCCATGGGATTTCCTTAGGAAATCCCTTTGCAGCTAGGGCTTCCCCGGTTAACTGACATCATAGCGCATGGCGCGATGAGTCAGTTGACATGGGGGGGACCCAGAGGTGGGGCTCCCATCCAAGATGGCGGCCCCCACCAGAAATAGGCCGCGATCGGGCACAAATTAGTCAACCCCCATACATCGCTGGAAAGGTTAGGCTGTGACCGTTCCAGCGATGCTGGCCACAGCCTTCTAGCCCCCGGCAATGGGGAGATAGAGGGATCCAAAGGATCCCCCCTCCCCTCCAGGCGCTTCCCCATGCTCCGGCGGGGGATGCGCCTGAAACTGATGTCATCGCGCCGGGAGGCTATAAAGACGCAGATCAGGCTTCATCAAAGCCAGATCTGCGCAGGAGCCGCCAGGGAGGTGAGAATAACCTCCGGCTGGGCGCCTAACGTCGAGGACGTTCCATACCGTCCTGCGGCGTTAAAGCCCGCCAAATGCAGGACGGCATGGAATGTCCTGCGGTGTTAAGGGGTTAACTAGACAGTTTGGGCCAATATGTCCAATGAAAATACATCAGGGGAGGTAGCTGTCAAACTTGCACAGTGAGGAGGAAGTTGGAGCAAGCATCAGTGTTCCACCTCATGTTGGTGCTGAACCACTCTAAAGATGAAGAACTGTATCAAGATGGGGGAATCGTCAGAGCGCAGGTAAGTCTGAACCTCTGACAAGGAGTATATCTATAAGATACAATTAACAAAGATCACATTGCACAATAGATGACAATAGTAGAGGACCTCACTCATAGGATATCATAAACATTCTGCCCTCGAGTCAAATGAAGTGGTAGAATCTGTTGCCTAAAAAGGAGGAAAAAATTAAGCATAATGTTAGAGTTAGGGTTAAATCTAACCCCAATGGTATCCCTAACCTTAAGAAGCTCAAATGGTGACCTGACTCTAATCACTAACCCTAATTTCTAACCGTAATCTTAACCAAAATTTCTAACCCTATTGCTAACCTCCAACTCTAATTCCAATTGTTGACACCAACCGTTAAAATAATTTCTTACCCTAGACCTAACACTTTTAACATGAAAACCAGAGTGCTGAATTCAGTCGCTCCCAAATTCTGCTCGTTTAAAAATGACTGTGTTAGAATTGGAAAAGCATGCACTGCAGCAGTGTCCTACTTTTAGGCTAGGGTCAGATGAGTGTGATTTCTACGGACTGTACGTCCGTGCACACGGACGTACGTCAGTACGGAAGACACAGTAGTGGCCACACAGTCCGTTTATTCATTGACGTATATTTTGACGGATGTAGGAGGGAAAATAAATTAAAAAGCAAAACCATTTTGTCCGTCAAAAATGATGGACGTATAAATGCAGTCCGTCTGACCACGTTCCATCACTCACACACAAAGCTATGCGGACATTGCGGACGCAGCGCACTTTGTGCGGCCGTTCTAGTGGTTGTACGTTCTTGTCTGCCTTGCGTCCGTGGGCCGCGGCCGTGGTGCGTCCGCAGTTCAGTGCGGACGTACTTTGTGTAACAGGCTCCAATGGGCTTTCTGTCATGCTATCACGGACGTACTTTTAGGTGCAATCATGGACGTGAACACTACGCTCGTCTGACAGCAGCCTTAAAGAACGTATCTTTTCTAACACATCAAAAACACACATCTTTTCCATAGGATGCTGTTATATTCTGAGGTGGTTACTGACATCTAGGTGATTTGTGAGTGTGGAGTATGAGAGTGTGTTTCTGATGACCAATGACGGAATATAAAAACCAGATATAGGATATATATATTGGGTAACATCAATGGTCCATATATCACTAATACAGCAAGTGTTGAGTTTACAGACTTAATCAATTTTAACCTCTTCACTGCTGAGCCATTTCACATCTGTGTGCTGAGCTCATTTTTACCGCTTTTGCTCATAATGTTTAAACGCGATTAGAAGCCACGTTTTATTATATGACCCAGAAATATATTCTTTTTTTCGGCAGACTCAGCAGATTCATAATATATCATTTTTATATGTATACGTCATGTCCTGCCTGAATATTATAACAAAATTGTTTCACATTTTATAACATGAGCGTTTGCGTTTATATTTTCTATGGGCTGCGCTTGTTCCCAAATTTGAAATGGGGACTCGTTACATTTTTTTGGGGGGGAATTACGTGATTTTTAGCAAACGCAACCCATAGAAAAAAATTATTAGTGCAGCATCATTGTTCACATAATAATTGAAATGTGAACAATATTGCTGCATTAATAAAAACATCACACAAAAAACAACATGTTTTTATTTTTAAATTTTTTTTTTTTTTTTTTTTATTATTTTTTTAAATATTTAAAAAAATTGTTTTACTTTGAACATGGTCATGCTCAGACCTTTCGAATAACACCCTCCATGACTCCCTAGCTGCCACGGTTTTGGAGATTTCGGGGTTCAAAGGAACCCGCTATCTCCACCAGGGGAAATCCCCAGGCAGCTAGGGGTTCCCCGGCTAACTGACGTCATTGCGCTATGCGCGAGGGGGGACCCGGAGGTGAAACCACTATCCAAGATGGCGGCCCCCACTGGTGCTAGGCCGCGATTCAGCACCACAGGTGCCGAATCGCGACCTGGTGTCTGAGGAGTTAAAGCCAGGCACCGCTTAAAAGGGGAGACTCTCCCCTTTTAAGCGGTGCCTGGCTTGCAGCGCTGGTCCCTCCTGATCGGAAGTGAGAGGGATCCGAACGGATCCCCCCTCCCTTTCAGGCGATCTCCTGGCATTGCCGGGGGATCGCTTGGAAATGACGTCATTGTGCATGGATCATTAACGTCATTGACGTCGGGAGGGGTTTAAATTCAGCGTCTGACTTCACAGAGAGGTGAGTATCTCTGTGGGGGGCTCCCGCTTGCGGAGGACATGTGGGGAAGCTCCCCCGCATATAGCGGGAGTCAATGAGGACATTCCCCACATGTCCTCTGCAGTGAAAGGGTTAAATCACCCCAAAAATACAATCAGAAATGACATTGAAATGCACATACAGTAGTTAAATAGAAATTTTAATTGCATAAATAAAATAAGTAGGGCAGTATTACATACTGCCCAATAAAACAGGGACGCGAAAGAGGAACCTGCAGGTTTCCCCTTGGTATCCCCGTTTTAGCGCCATATTACGGGGCAGGCGCTAAATCAGCAGCCTGCCCCGTAATGCAGCACTAAGCCTGAGAATACTCAAGGCACCGCTAACGCACTTCCCGAGCATCCCCTCCATGAATTCCATAGGACTCCATTGAGGCATCGACTGCTCGGTCACATGACCTGCAGAATCTCACCTCTCACAAGATTCTGCAGGTCGGTGAAGTGATCGCGAAGGGAGACTAGTGACTTTTTGTCGACTGGTAACCACAGTTAACTTTTGACTTAACCACAGCGGGGTGTAATTAGCGTTAGGACTTTGTAATTCTAATGCTAATTAACTTTTTGTGGCCCCCTTTTAAGCATATGGAGTGGAAAGTACAGTAAGCGCGCGCTGAAAAGCGCAATCTCCAAATTGCTAATGGGTTTTTTAACCTGTTAGCGTTCGGATGTAATATGGGCAGCCCGCGTTAGGGCCACTTAACCTAATGTTAACGCTCACACAGCTGAGTGCTAACGTTAGCGTTAAGAATGGAATATTGACCGTAGACTTTGAGTCTGAATAAAAATGTGGATTACTTTCAAATAAGTATGATAAATAGTACTCAGCAAACACTGGAAAAAAGAAAATATTTATAAATTAATGTGAATATTTTTACACAACATAAAATAAAATTAGTTGGGTTGGGTTGCTTCCATAATGGATGAACCTCCATTGCTCACCACTGTCTGATGGCATACTAGAAAAGCCAATGATTTGACTCCCTTTCATTTGTCTCGTGAGAGCTGTGAAACTCGAACTCTTATGACTCTCTTCTTGCTCCTAATACACCCACCACATGACAGCCTAATATGGTAAAGGGTAATGGTCACTGCCCTACATATCCAGAGCAGGCTCCTCTGTCCCTGCCACATGTATTGTGTGCTTCAACAACGATTGAGAGAGGGATCTGGGGAGGCAGCAATGCGTCCAGTGGAGAGCACTGCCATTAAGCGATAAAATAAAATAAAGTATACTCACCTGCTCCACGCTCCCCCGCCGTTGGCTCTGTCCTCTGCCTTTTCCTCTGCACGCATTCTTTGTACAGCCTGCGCAATTTTCATAGCGGGACAATTCCCCCCTACACTAATCGCATAGGCTGCTCAGGAGGTCTGCGCCGCACATCTGTTCAAATAGGAACAAATGCGTGCTGCCTACTTTCTGAACACTGCTCGTCAGAGACTCAGAGAGGCCCTGGCAGAGCAATGGAATTGCTTGGATCAATGGGAAAGCACCATTGGTCCAGGCCATTCAAAACACCGCCTGCATTGGAGGCTGGCCTCTGATTGACAGGAAGGGGCAAAGGCAAATCCGTCTGCTCCCTCTAGTGGCGGATACAGAGTATGACAGGCACAAGCATCTCCCTCTAATGGCAGATACAGAGTATGACAGGTACAGGCACAGAAAAACAGTTTCTCTACCATATTTACTATTATACTATATACCATTTTCTAATAGTAAAGTATATGATATGATGAAAATAATGGTATCTTTAGAAAGTCCATATAATGGCTAGAAAAATGGTATATAATATGTGTGGGTACAGTAAATGAGTAAAAGGTAATTTACAGCTAAACACAAACCTCAAAAAGTTAATATCTGTGTATATCTGGCACTGATACTAGCCAGTGCCTCACCAGCCACTGACTACACTGCATGTCCCTGGTGGAAAGAGGAACACAATCAAGGGTCCTCCTTCCTTAATATAGTTCACCTCTATAGAAGAGACGAGGAAACTCCACATCATACTGGGAGAAGAGGAGCCGGCGGTGAAAATATCTGCCCAATACATCACAGAATGTCACAGACTGAGAGGAACATGAGAGATCCTGGACTTATAAATCCCCAACACGGACTCGCCCCCATCCCCCTTGACATTATCCCTTACCCCTGATAATGTCCATGGACTTGCCCATTCCCCCCATATATATGTCCCACTACCCCCCCCCCTCCTCCCCATATGCTTTGGCAATGCTAAAATGTATTTTGTCCTGCCAATAAAGCTTATTTTGATTTGATTTGATTTGATTTGTATGCAGGCTTATCCTGAGTGCGTTAGGTTGTGTTTAATTCTGTTTCTTCTTCTGATGATGATCCCAGACCCTTTCACTCTCCATTAAGCTCTACCACACCTCTGGTACATGGCCAAGGTCAGACCGAGTTGTCTTGACTAAAATGATTGCATGTCATTTCACTGGATAATAGATTAGAACATATGTTTATTTTTTTTAAAACAATAGTGGTTCTACATTTCTTATTGTACTCATTACATATTTCTGTGATTGTTCTTTGGTGTACATTTTTTGGATCAGTATGTGTGTGCACGTGTGACATCTAGGTTGCAGTGTGTTGGTGTTAGTATTTTGTGTATATTATTGGGATATTCCCAATTTTATGGTTTTGGGAAGTCATGCAGGCATCATCCCCGATATTTGCAGTGTTGGTTTATATTTTAACTCTCCACCCCTACAGATGGCTTTTTACCTGTCAGTTATGCCCATTAGTGATCAGCGGATGCCTTTACTTTATGAGATTTATTGGGACCTCATACAATGTACCCCATCATAACCATAACAACCATTAGAGAAACTCTGTCAAGGTGACAAAGGGAGTTTAATCATTGTTCACGGTTGTTTAAAGGAACACTGTAGTTGCAACAAGGAGAACAATGGTGCTTAGTGAATAACCCCTTAAATAACATGTATATGTCATCTGCACAAAATTGAGTAGCAAACCGAAGTTATCCTAATTTCTGAAAGCTCCCTTTTTCCAATTAGTTTAGAGAAGGGAAAAATCGGAATAACTATTATAGATAATGTTGATACAGCATCGACTGTAATTGTTTTCTATAACTGATAGATCCTTCAGCAGAAATGACAAATGCACATTGCAAATACAAATTATCATTGATGACAAATACAGATTGAGAGTGCCAGTAGGGCAATGCGAAGATCATGTAACAATTAATTGGATAGTCATATGAAGTATGTGAATGTGCATTCTAGGTCAGACACTTCATGAAAGTAATGTATCAGTTTGCTTTTATAACACAAAGAATAACAGAGCTTCAATCAGAATGACAATTCATTTTGTTACAAGGCACTTCTGTTTGTAAAGAATTGCACCAAAGTCAACCATTTTCAGTACTGCCTGAACAAAAAATGAATTATTTACACCACTGGCAATTATCAGGTAGACACATTATTATGTGCTTCGATTCAGTTTTATTTTTTATTTTATATGAATAAAAATGCAAAAGGATACATTTAAAGGGACACTGCAGGGAAAAAACAAGGCCCAAAGAGTTTTATTTAATTTTAATGTTAAAACCTCCTGACACCCATGCCACATTTCTAATCCCCTATCCCCACCTCACTCCCTAATCCCCCATTGTTCATCTCTTACTCCTTCTTCCCACACTGCCCACATTCCCCCCGTTACTTCTTGTACTCTATTCACCCTCACCTAGCGTGTCACTCGTCTTAGATTGAGCAGGGTCTTCTTTCCTACCGTTTGGTGTGTGTAATGTGTATGTATATTTGTTATTCTGTCTCTCCCATTGTACAGTGCTATGGAACTTGTTGATGCTTTATAAATGCTTGTAACTGTAACCTCCATTTTTAGCTTGGAAGCTGGCGTTCTGGTAACTGTAATGACTAGCCTGCACACAGCAATTCAGATGCCTCTCAATGGCACAGCAGTGGTTTGTCAATACACATCTTTGCCGAATTTAAACCTAGCCCCCAAGACACACACAAACCCAACCTCCCGAATTCTTTACAGCAGCACTTGGTTGACAACCTTGAGGGCAGAGGGAACTCCTCCATTTTCAAGGTCTGTCGATACAGCTAGAGGGAGGCACTCATGATACCATAATAATTTATATCTGCTGAAAAGGTCACGACGACCAGAGTGTCTCTTTGATGTTTGCTTTTAAAATCGAAATCATGTAACACCATATGATTGAAAAATATGATCCTTATTAGAGAATTGACAACATTACAGAAGTAAATGAGTATGTAAAGACCAACTACCACTGTTTCTATGGAACAATATGGAAAGAGAAGGAAATGTTTTGTTAAGGTATTGGCGTTTCTAAGGTGACTCTTTCTGAACAGCGCCGTTAATAGAAATCCACAAATGGAAAACGACACATATAAAATTAATCCATTTGCTAGACGCTATTAATGAATCAGGTGGAAAATACATAATAAGAAGGAAAACACATAATAATAACAACAATTCTGCTTGTACAGAGGAAATCCAAATGTTTTATTGTATCCAGCTCTCACAGCTGTCATTTGTGTGGTCTGCATTTATGTTTGGGTAGACCATTGGCATATTAGGATATCCAGAAACAGAAGCACAGACATTCCAAGGAGTGATTTCATTGATATAACAAGGGGTCCCAAATGACTCTAAAAAGTCATTTAAGATGCTTTCAGCAAGTGTTCATGGCTAAAACCTGCTTAAAATGTCTTAAATGAGCTTGTCTCCAAATAGTGAATATTGAACATTTACAAAGCTTAATCAGTCCCAAATCCGCACATGTACTCATTAAAGGACAGAGTTTCACCAAAGTAGAAAACAGTTCTGTAAAAATTTTGGCAAAAGTCAAATTTTCAACAAATTTTGAATGCCAAATTGATGTTGTTATTATTATTATTATTAATTATTTATTAACCGCCAATACATTCGGCAGCGCTGTACAAGGTGCAATGGGAAAAGACAGGACAATTCTACAATACCATTAACAACTCATAACTGCAGCCCCCCCTCCTGTTTCTAATCCCCTCACTCATCTAGATTGTAAATTCCCACGGGAATAGGGCCCCCATGTCCTCCTGTATCTGCAGGTCAGTAGTCCTGCAGGGAGATAATAATGCAGGGAGAGGTGAGGACTGTTTTTGGGTCGATCGGATGTTTTGTTACGGAGTCAGATGGTTGGCTTCCCTAAGCAGAAGGGTCTTTAGGGAGCATTTAAATGAAGCCAGGTTTGGGGACATTCTGATATTCGAGGTCTGCGCCCCATGACAAAAGTCCTGCAGTCTGGCATGTGAAGAGGTAATGATGGAGGATGCAAGGCGCAGGTCATTGTTTGATCGTAGGGGATAGGCTGGGGTGTATTTGGTGATTAGTGAGGACAGGTAGTGAGGGGCGGTGTTAGCGAGGGATTTGTAGGTCAGGGTGAGTAGTTTGAATTTGATTCTGCTGTAGATGGGGAGCCAATGTAGGGATTCACAGAGAGGAGCAGCAGAGACAGAGCGATGAATGAGATGGATAAGCCGGGCTGAGGTGTTTAGGATGGACTGGACTGCAGGGGGTGGAGACGGGAAATAGGAAGGCTAGTCAGGAGGTTGTTGCAGTAGTCCGGGCGGGAGATAAACAAGCGATTGGACAAGTTGCTTGGTGGTGTTGGCAGTCAGAAATGGACGATTTGGTGATATTGCAGAGGTGATTGGGGCAAGATGAGGAGAGTGATTGGATGTAGGGGCTGAAGGAAAGACTGGAGTCAAGAGTCACTCGGAGGCAGCGGACTTGGGCACGCGGAAGGATAGTGATACCGTCAACAAATATAGAGAAGACAGAAACTGGAGTAGAGTTAGAGGGGGGAATTTGAAGGAGCTCGGTCTTGGACATGTTGATCTTCAGGCAGTGAGCGGCCATCCAGGCAGAGATCCCAGACAGACAATCACTGACCTGAGAGAGAACAGCGGGAGAGAGATCGGGAATAAAGAGGTAGATCTGAGTGTCATCAGCGTTTAGGTGATACTTGAAGCCATAGCTGGTGATGTGTTTACCCAGTGAGGAGGTATAGATGGAGAAGAGCAGAGGATTTAGGACTGAGCCTTGAGGTACGACGACTGACAGAGGCATTGAAGAGGAGGAATTGCCAGCAAGGGATACTGAGAAGGATCTATTGGAGAGGTACAATTTTAGCCAGGAGAGGGTGGTATCACAGAGACCAAGAGAGAAGAGGGTCTCTATGAGGAGGGGATGGTTGACTGTATCAAAGGCAGCTGAGAGGTCAAGTAGGATCAGTATGGAGTAGTGGCCAATGCATTTAGCAGAAAGGAGGTCATTAGTAACCTTTGTGAGAGCGGTTTCTGTTGAATGTTGGAAGCGAAAGCCAGATTGCAGTGGGTCAAGCAAGGAGTTGGAGGCTAGGAAGAAGGTTAAGCGGTCGTAGACTAGTCTTTCTAGCAATTCTGATGCTAGTGGCAGTAGTGAAACTGGATGGTAGTTTTCAGGAGAATGTGGGTCGAGGGAGGGTTTCTTGAGAATGGATGCGATAGTGGCATGCTTGAAAGGAGAGGGGAATGAGCCAGAAGAAAGAGATAGGTTGAAAATGTGAGTAAGAGCAGGAGTGATAGATGAGGACAGAGAAGATAGTAGGTGTGAAGGGATAGGGTCTAGTGGGCAGGTAGTGGGGCATGAGGAAGACAGTAGAGAATGGACCTCACCAACTGTGGTTGGGGCAAAGAGGCTGAGAGTCGAGGTGGGGTTCGCTGGGGGAGGAGAAGCGCTATATGCTTGTGCTGGGATATTGTTACGGATTGTGAGTGTTTTCATTATGAAGTTGTCAACAAGATCTTGAGCGCTGAGGTCGGATGGGGCGGTGGCGCAGGTGGGTAGAGGAGCGAGTAGAAGGTTGAGAACAGTCTTTTAGGGTTGGAAGAAAGTGAAGATATAAGAGAGAAGTAAGTAAGTTTGTTTGGCGAGGTGAAGGGCATTTGTGTATGAGCGGAGAAGGAACTTATAGTTGATGAAGTCAGCTTCAGAGTGGGATTTCTTCCAAGCACGCTCCGCAACGTGGGAGCATCTCTGCAAGCAGAGCGTCTGCTTAGAGTGCCGGGGCTGAAACTGGCGACGAGGAATTTTGTGCAGTTGTTTAGGAGCAGGAGAGTCTAGAGTGGAGGAGAGTGTGTTATTATAGTGGAACGTGGCACGGACGGGACAGGTCATGGTGTTAGTGTGGGATAGGGGACTTTGGATGAGATTGTTTAGTGATATCAAATATATTACCACTTGAATGATGCTATGTGTAAATTCTTCATTCTGAATCATTTGTTTTTTTATGTAATGAAAATGTACCAGATATTAATATGCATTGAATATTTTGATAGTTACATGGCATAAAAGATAAATAAAACTGGTCGCCTTTGCATCCCCTATGAACAGATAGTGTGTGATCTTTCTGCAATCTTTGTGCTTGAACATCTGCTTCATGATACCTTAGGCACACATTCCTGGAACATGTGTCCGTACAGTTCCTATTCTGTAACAATAACAAGAGGAAAATAATGATATTTTTCTAGTTTGGATGCTCAGCACTAGAACTACAAGTCTTTGATGTCTGACACCAATATTGATCTGACTGCATCTGTCTCTTTCCCAACAGCTGATAATGACATGTGGCTTCCTGCTATTAAATCTCACAGACTCTCTTGAAGATGGGCAAGATTTTTGGGTTATTATGTCGACATAAATCCCACCCAGTTCTTCAAAACAGACCTTTCTATGGCATAAATCATTTTATGAAAACACTGTTGTAAATGATCAGTAGAGTTGGTGAATGTTCTTTAGATTGTTGGAATATTTTCCTATAACCTTTCATATTAAATGTTAAATGTGTTTTAAAGGTGCATTACACTTTGTACATACGGTTTCTGAGAATCAGTTTTACACAATTAATCACATAACTGAAATTAACTCCTACACTACTAAGCACTTTTTGTTGAAAAAAATGTTGTAATAACCTTCATTTGAAAAGTAGGATGCAAAGTTTACAAGTAATTATATGGAAAAATAGGAATTTTGCACAGAAATTGGTTTTCTGAGATAGTTAAAAAATTAACACAATGTAAATTGGCTTATTTTTAAGTTTTCATATCTTTGTTTATCCTTTACAGAAATACAGAAATATTCTTCTAATGAAAGATTTTGAAGTCTAGATGATGTCCTTTATCTTACACAGTATCCCACATTGTCTGCATTATTGACAAAAAGGAAGAAATAGCCTTTTCGCCAAATACAGTAAATGTGATCAATATAGATAGTAATTGTCAGGTGTCCTGCTGAGGAGGACTTGTAATGATCATAATGAGATAATTAGCAATTCACTGTCTGAAAAATACAAAGAGTATATAGAAATAGTATCTGTATGCCTGCATAATGCCTGTAAATGGAAATTACAGTGACACCTTGTATTTGTACTGTACAGGGAATTTTAATCATTATAACCCCTGGATCTTATCCTTGTACAGAACTGATGACTTCAGAGCTCTCTCTCTGTATTCTGCCCTCTCCTTGGCAGTTGTAATGTAACAGCAAAGTTTCTGAACTTTTTGTTACAATGAGTGTGAGACCTGCTCCTTGTAGCTTGTTTACAGTAAGATAGGTTGAAAAGCAGATAGATAAGACAGTGGATTTGCTTTGATATGCTAATGACTGCTTTTCAATGTATTACAATGCAAGATCGAGTTAACCTGATTTTGAGAATGGAAGGGTTAAAGATGAATATACTGATTCATCTGACTGAACATATGACATGGTCAGACTACTAGATATATAAATATGAGTCTTTCAATACGTATAATGGAATGAAAGTATGTATAATAGATAAGGCAAATAGTAAGGCCAGGCGAAATGGAATTTGGGGTCAAAAACAAGTTGAGCCACATCACAGTGTAATCATACAGTAAGACATCAATAGGTTCTGCACATTATAAATGAGATTTACATTAAACAACAGTTTTACACAATGGCATTTTTCAGCTTTGGTTTTACCATTTCTTTTTCTTCAAATATTCTTTAGCAGCAATTGAAAAATGTGTTTAATGTGAATGATATATTACCAATTAAATGCAAACCATTTATATAACACAAGTCAAATTCATTAGTCCTGAATTTTCTATTTCATTGCTATATGTTTCTATTTTTTTTGAGAAAGTATTTTACCAGGAAGGATACATTGAGATTTCTCTCGTTTTCAAGTATGTCCTGGGTGGTGAGTATGTACCGTTAGGTGTCTTGCCCAAGGACACTTACTGTAGAGGTGCTCCTGCTGGGATTCGAACCTGTGTCTCCACGGTTATAGAGTAATGATGTCACCTCTACTACACCCAACTGGTATCTGTCTTTAGAGCTCTTACATTTCTGTTACTTTCATTCAGTGTAACCAAAGAACCATTTCTATAAAACAAACTATTCACCCCCCCCCCTTTGGGTTTATTAGCCCATTCTTCCCTTGCTTCTCAGATATTACAAGTGACCATTCCCCCGCTCTCCTCATTGGGGCATCCTCATTTCAGTCCACCTATTCACTCATGTATTATCTTTACATCACAAGAGCAGGATTTAGAGTGATTAACTATATAAAAGACATATGAAAAAAGTTGCGTCCAAAAACGACAAGTTTTTTAAACACACATTAAAAACCTATGCGTCCCGAATAGGACTTGTTTCCATTTTGGATGCAGTTCCGTTACGGCCAAATTCTGCACTCCAGTTTCCTACGTTACTTTTCTGTAGAATACCTTTTGGCACCTCCTAATGGCCATCTAGGTTGCCTGCTGATTGTGACAGAGTTATTCTGTCTTAGCTGTCTGTCATAGTAATACAATTGTATTTATTTGGCCACCCCAGCTACAATAATATAAAGTTAGGAATACAGATGATGCTATTGGAGGCAAGAATAATACATTTGCGTTCTAACTCAGTTTACCCCTCCACTCGTTCTGTTACATCCCTGGTTCACCATCTTAGTGTCTCTACTGTCCTGTACTTTGCAATATATTCTTCGCAGGTAATGTGGAAAGACGTATTACTTGATGTCAGCTGGATTCTATTTCTTCAAATAGTGGTAATAAAAAATACACCAGACCCTCATGTGCTTACTAGAGCTTGATGTTATTTATTCCAGCTACATTCTGGGTTCCAGGGAACCTTTTTCCTACGTCTTGTTGATGTGATAGTTTGTTATTGGTTTGACTTTTGCTATTTGCCCTATTCCATTATTTTCTGTATAATCTATTTATTGGCACAGGCAATTGAAGATCAGACACAATGCACCAGTACAGCAGAATACGTATACTTCAAACAGTACATTATATATTGAGCGTGCAGTGCAAGAACTGATAAAAGTAATAGACACATCAGGCAATACATTTCTGCTCAGGCAACAACCCCACGGTTAAAGGAAAAACAGATATGGAGACATCTGTACACAGTATTGAGCAGCCAAATCTCCCAACTGTTGAATTGACTTTATTGCAAGGGAATCCTATTCCATTTTTAATTACCTTTAATGAACACTGGCTTGTCTGTTACAGTCTATAATTTTGTTATCTCTGTGTATCCTGCCTCCATTCATAATTATTCATTCTATAAACTTGTAAACAATAAAGTTACTGTAACTGGTGGAGCTTGCTTATTGTATATAGCCTTTTTATAGAATTACAGTGTAACTATACCAGATGGCATTTTTCAATGAGATTAGTTTCTGTAGAAACCAGAGGCTTTGAAGCACATTTTTGAATCAACAGCATATTTGTCTCATGTTTACTTTAAAGCTATACAGTTATTTCATGGCAACTAAACCATAAATATTCACAATTGCTAAAATGTTCAGTCCTCTTTAAGGTACCATAGCTAATAGTTCTATTTTGTCTATTCTTGTAGCGTAACGAGAAATTAAAATCGATCTATCTCTTCCAACACATTCAATGCTATCTATACAGAGCATAAAACATATAAAAGTAGAATAACATCCCATAAAAACCAGATAGTAATGCATGCTACCTTATGTTTATTATTATCCTTAATTTATATAGCTCCACAAATTCCGCTTTACATGATCAATGTACATGGGGTGGATACATTGGAATACCACACATTGGATGATACGGCTTGATTCAGGGGTTCCCTGTTCCCAAGGGAACTTATAAACTATGAGAAGTACAAATATTTTTGTGTGGTAGGCGCATCCATATTGTTAGGTGTCTTGCCAAAGGGGACTCGCTGGTGGCGTCCACTGAGTGGGATAGGAGTCTGCTTTCCATCTTTGAAGAACAGCGACCTGGTGGTTAGGTTGAACCCGCTGCTTGTAAAGTCGAGACTTGCTTCTCCACAGTTGTATTGGAGGGATGTGCTGAATGGTATTTCGATTTGCTTCTTCATGGTCGAAGGGTAGAGACGTTACCACTGGACTCCACAGCAGATATTTTGTGGTAGGCTAGTATGTACTGTTGGGTGTATTGCTCAAGGACACTTATTGGAGAAGTGATCTGGCCGGGATTGGAACCTGGGTCTCCATGGTAATAGAGCAGTGATGTTACTTCTACTCCATCCAACTTAGGATATTAACATTTGCTTAATGATTTGCTTTAATTCTCAGAACTCCCTGGATCTTTGATGCTCAACTTGGAATCATGTAAATTACCAGTCAGTTCTGAATAGGATCAGATATGTGCTGCAATGATTGTTGAAAATCCCTGTATAGTGCAAATGTATAGTGCTCCTGTAAGCAGATATTATGCCTACAAATAGATATTAGAACATTTTACATTCTGTTGGTAAGGTATTGTTGGAAGCTACATTGCTAATAATCATTATGATTACTACAACAGCAACAAGAATGTTATCTGAATATTTTTATTTATCTAGATCACATTTGCTATATTTATTACAAAGGCTATTCTTGCCTCTATGCTAATAATGCAGACCCCCATTTGAAATAATGCAAGGTAGGGAGACCCCAACTAATATTCAGAAACTTTTATCATAAAATTATTATTGTAAAGAATGAATAAAAGAAAATGTAAAACCATGCAAATTTATATAATTTTAAAATCTTAATCTATGCACAAAATTGATTTGTATTCTATATTTAAGTGTTATCTATGGATGCTTTAATGTTAAAGTAATATATTTTCTAAAAAAAATAAAAAGCTTAGATGGGATTAAAACAACCTTGTAGAGATGACATTATAATAAAACATAACATACATAATATAATTAAGTTTCTTATAACTTTATTAGAATTTAATGTACTGTATTTGGGTTTTTAGGTTGAAGAAATGTATTCAGTAGGTACAGAAATTATGAGTCGAAGAGAAATAAAATGCCTATTGCTATTCTACAAAATGTTGTTCTACTTACTTCTCCTTTTGAAAGAATATAAATAAATAAATAGTTGCCACGATGAGTTTATCTATTCTGAGCAAATCATAGGGCTAGGCAGTTCATTTAAATCAATCGTTAATGGCAGGAAATTGCAAAGTAGATGGTTGCAGGCCAAGGTCATGTCTTGCATAAAGTGAGACCTTAGAGATGCATACCATACAAACTCAAAGCATACAACACAATTGATTTTTCTGTTCTGAGTGCTGGGAAGAGGATCCCTGAATGATTTTAGATCCTATGTCTGTATTGTAATTTTTTTTTTTTTACTAACATTGCAATGACCATACCAGTAATCCAAATACCTTAAATATTTTTGGGATTTGGGGTTTGCAACATACGTGGTGGATTTTAACAGCTTGCTAATGATAAAATGGTATTATGGGTATTTTTTGTTCGGTCTAAGATCTATCACCAGTTTTAAAGGATTTTGCGAAGTTTGGATCTAATGAGAAAGAACTCTTACTGTCATGCCTGCTGGTGCTCCTGCAGTGCGGCCTTCCCAACAGAGAGGGCGCCAGTCTCTGAATCAGGCCACTTTGAATGCCGCACCTGGTCAGGGATCTAGGCCTTTAAATATCAGTCACTGACTGTGCTCTGAGCCCTGACGTGGTTTATTCTAGCCCTCAGCGCGTGTCTTTAGCTTCTGCATTTTGGTTTTCTGGTTTGACTTCTGGCTTGTATATTTGACTGTGTTTTCTGTGATTATCCCTTGGCTTATGTTTATCTCGTGTACCGACCTCTGGCTTGTTATTACTACGATATCTCTCCTGTCCCTGATCTGTACTTCTATATATTTTAGATCAGTACCTGGCCATTCTAAGGACCAGCTTCTCAGATTAGGGTTTTTTCTTGCCTTTCTGGGTTTTGTCTGCGTGCTGGGTGTCTCTATATCCTTACACTTACCTTACTTAAGTGAAGATGCATGTAATATTATAAATTTAATCATTTCATTTTAATAATAAGGATCATATATCGCTTTATGTCTTGACAATTTACATAAATTGTTGTGAGAAGATGTAAAGACAATCAGGGTTATTCAAAGAGAGCTGATCTTGCCCCGAAAGGTAACCGAATACTGAAATTCAGTGTACGGTTACATTTCCTGGCCATTCGGCTATTCAGAGAGCAGGCAGTTCGCCAAATGTTGGCGAATTGCCTGCACATACGGTGCCTGTTCGTTGTCTGTTCGAGGGCAGTGAAATCCCCATAGAGAAGCAATGCTTCGTCTATTCAGAGAACACAAAACAGCAGGGAAAAGTTGCCGAAATGCCCTGCTGTTCGGTGGTCTCATTCAACAGATTTACATATTCAGGAGAATCCCATAGGCTTCAATGTTAAAAATATTCACATTTTAATTCAATATCTAATAAACTGTTTATTATTTTATTCTGCTGTAAAGAGTCTCTTTATTCATAGTTTTTTTAGGATCTTTTAGGCATTTTTGGGGATTTTTTTGTCAAAAAAACGTTTCTTTCTTTTTTTTAAAATGTTTTTTTTTTTTTCTGTATGTATGTAAATGTATGTATGTAAATTACAGACATTTTCTTTCAGTGGTTTTTTTGCAAACAGCGTTTCAATTTTCAAACTTTCAAGCGTACTGTTTTTCTTTTTTTTTCACCTAGTTCGTCTGCGTGTCGGGTTTTTCCGGCGGCTGCTCTGCGCTGTGATCGACGGCTAGTCAGGCTTCTCCGGTGTGTTCGGTGGGGTTAATCCAGCTGTTTTCTGGGGGATTCGGTGAGAGTGCGGTTAGTGTTCGGCGGGTTTGCGGCGAGTGTTCGGGCGGTTTTTCCTGCACTATGGGGGCCCTGCGGTGCTTGCTGAATACACCGTAGGGTCAGCGAAATAAGATTGTCAAATCGCCCCGAAGTGCAGGGAACGAAAAGTCACCGAGTGTACGGTGACTTTTTGATTCTCTTTGAATAACCCTGAATGTGTGCAGAGAAATTCATAAACATGACATACAGTATTTCTGCAAATTAAAATCTACAATGGATGAGAATAATAAAACAGCAGATTTTGCATTGGCAAAAGACCCTGCTGATCCACTGGTGGCATGCAAAGTACCAGAATATTGGATGTAAACCAGTCTCCAAGTCTGTAAAGTTGATATGTTTATCAGAACCTTAGTTGTGTTTACACCTGACTCAGAATATAGCCTTAATTATTATAACCCCCTTCACTACCAGTGATTTTATTTTATTTTTGCCAGAAACCAGTGTTTTTTCGTAAAATATTTTTTAACCCTTTCACTGCTGATAACGAGATATCTCGTGCTTCAAAAGCACCTTCTGGAGCCCCAATATCAAGATATCTTGATATACTAATCTGCAGTCCAAAAGCAAATGAAATTCATTTGCTGCAAACAAATTTCATTTGCTTTTGGGCTGCAGAAGGTTCCCCCAATGTTTAAGCCCTGTGGGCATATTGTCCAAAGAGCTAAAACTGTAAAATCAGCAGCTGAAAGCTCTGAAATATTGGGTTCTCAGAAGTTTCCAACAGCCGATGCAGGAAAAATAGAAGAAAGTAGATCTGCTGTTAAAACTTCTGTAACTCAAGTTGGCATACATGGCGGCATCTACTGGCCAAATAGGTTATTACAGTAATAGATAAGTATTAGTGTACAATTTCTTAAAAATGATTTTTCAAAAAAAAAAACACTGGTTTCAGACAATGTTTTTTTGGAAAACCACTTGGTAGTGAAGGGGTTAATTAATTATACAGCAATAAATCATTATTACAGTAAATAACTTGTTTGACCAGTACATGGCACCATTTACTGCCAAATTGAGATACAGAGGTTTGAGCTGCAGGTCTAGCCCCCTGCGCTCTGCTGAAAGCCCGAAATTTCAGAGCATTCAGCAGCCGATTTTACAGTTTTAGCTCTTTGGGCATTATGCCCACAGGGCTAAGGCTAGGGTCAGACGAAAGCATTTTTCACCACCACCCCCATACCTCATCCTTCACCTGCCCTGATGCTGCCACTAATCACTACAACACTACTCTTATCTCTGCTCTAGACACTCTTGCTCCTCTTCGACTCTGTAAGGCCCCACGCCGCCAGCTTCAGCCCTGGCACACCCTCCAGACACGCTACCTGCAAAGATGCTCCCGCACTGCAGAGCGTGCCTGGAGGAAATCCCGCTCTGAAGCTGATTTTGTTCACTTCAAGTTTATTCTCGGTCATACACCTCTGCCCTCCACTTGGCCAAACAATCCTTCTTCTCATCTCTTATATCTACGCTGTCCTCCAACCCTAAACGGCTCTGGTCCACCTTCAACACCCTCCTCTACCCACCTGCACCTCCCCCCACAGCTGCCTTCAGCACTCAAGACCTGGCAGACTACTTCCTCAGTAAAACTCTAAATATCAGACGCAACATCCCAACACAAGATAGTTATCTGCCACCTCCACTCCCACAGGTCCCCTCTGCCACCCTCTGCCGCTTCCTCCCAGCCACTGAGGAGGAAGTCAATTCCTTATTGTCCTCCTCACATCTCACCACGTGCCCGCTCGACCCCATTCCCTCACATCTAATTCCTCCCCTCTCCTCCTCCCTCACCCCTGCTCTCACACACATCTTCAACCTATCTCTCTCCACTGGCTCCTTTCCATCCGCCTTCAAACACGCGCTAGTTACCCCTTTACTAAAGAAACCATCCCTAGATCCCAACTCTCCATCCAACTACCGCCCTGTATCCCTGCTTCCCTTCACATCAAAGCTCTTAGAAAAACTAGTCTTCAACCGCCTCTCCCTCTTCCTGTCCTCCAATTCCCTACTTGACCCCCTGCAATCTGGCTTCCGTCCCCTACACTCAACTGAAACTGCCCTCACCAAAGTCACCAACGACCTCCTAACTGCTAAAAAACACGGCCACTATTCTATTCTCATCCTGCTTGACCTCTCGGCTGCTTTGACACTGTTGACCACCCCCTCCTTCTACAGACCCTCAACTCTCTGGGTCTCGGTGACACTGCACTCGCTTGGGTCGAATCCTATTTATCCAACAGGTCCTTCTGTGTGTCCTTTGCTGGTAACTCCTCCTCCTCATTGCCTCTATCTGTTGGTGTACCTCAAGGCTCTGTCCTTGGTCCTCTGCTCTTTTCCATCTACACCTCCTCCCTGGGCAAAATCATCAACAGCTTTGGCTTCAATTACCACCTCTACGCTGATGACACTCAGATCTACCTCTCTACCCCTGATCTCTCTCCCCCTGTCCTTTCAAAAGTCAGTGACTGTTTATCTGGCATCTCCTCCTGGATGGCCTCCCACCACCTAAAGATCAACATGTCGAAGACTGAACTCCTACTTATTCCTCCCTCCAATGCCTCCCCACCTCCTGACTTCTCTATCACGGTGGAGGGTATCACCATTTCCCCATCAAACCAAGTTCGCTGTCTTGGAGTTACACTTGACTCTGCTCTTTCCTTCATCCCCCACATCAAGTCTCTTTCCTCCTCCTGCCGATACTAACTGCGTAATATTTCCAGAATTCGGCCATTTCTTACCGCTGTCGCCACAAAACAACTCATACACGCCCTGGTAATTTCCCGACTCGACTATTGCAATAATCTCTTATTTGGCCTCCCTCTGTCCCGCCTCTCCCCTCTACAATCCATCCTGAATGCCTCCGCCAGACTAATTCACCTCACCCGCCGCTCTGTCTCTGCCGCTCCCCTCTGCGAGTCCCTTCACTGGCTCCCCATCCACTGCAGAATTAAGTTCAAAATCCTTATCCTTACCTACAAAACCCTCACTAACTCAGCTCCCCACTACCTGTCATCACTAATCACCAAATACACCCCAGCCCGCTCCCTAAGGTCAAACAGTGACCTGCGCCTAGCTTCTCACCGCATCACCTCTTCCCATGATAGACTGCAGGATTTCTCACGCGCAGCCCCCACTCTCTGGAACGCTCTCCCTCGTACTGTCAGACTTTCCCCTAACTTCTCTTCCTTCAAACGCTCCCTTAAAACGTTCCTATTTAGGGAAGCCTACCACCCAACTCACTGACGCAATCATCAATCACTCTAACCTTACAGTCCTCTCCTCCTGTTTCCAACCCCAACCCTCCCAGATTGTGAGTTCCTACGGGAATAGGGCCCTCATCTCCTCCTGTACTGTTTGTCAAATGTTGTTCAATGTATTGTAACCCTGTCTATACTGTGCTTATTGTACAGCGCTGCGGAATATGCTGGCGCTTTATAAATAAAGAATAATAATAATAATAATAATAATTTTTCCCCGCGAACGTGAAAAAGTGCGTCCGAACGCATTGACGTATTTTTTCACGGAATGCGCAAAAACGGGCAGACGACGCGCATTTTCGGGCGTGATTTTGTACGGATCGTCAATAAAACTCTTTTTGCGTCTGGACGTTATGTAGGCCGGACATTAGCAGCGTCTGACATCTAATCACGCAAACACGCCGCTATGACGCAGCTGTGCACTCAGTACGTCAGTACTAGCGGTTCAGCGTTCTCAAAAAAATGCGTTCAAATTCCATTTGCGTTGCACGCCGGACTTTTGTGTAGCCGTACATCGTATATTGGCCGTCATTGCCCGTCATCTGCTGCTAGTGCGGCCGTAATTATGTGCGCCAGAACGCACGTTAAAAGTGCGCTGGTCTGACCCCAGCCTAAAACTCTGGGAACACTTTCTGTAGCCCAAAAGCAAAGGAAATTTGTTTGCAGCAAATGAATCTCATTTGCTTTTGGGCTGCAGATTAGAATATCGAGATATCGGGACACCAGATGGTGCCTTTGAAGCCTGAGATATCTCGATAGTGAATGGGGTTAATTGGCTATTGGAAAGTCATTAGGAAATTGGAAAAAAGAGCTGAAGTCATGACAAAATATTGGAGTCCATAAAAATATTCCAAAAAATTATTTCAAATGCAGACAAAGAAAATAAAACCCCATATCACTGCAAAGGATCTGTGTACAGAAAATATATATAGCACTGGCATAGCAATGCATTATTCCAATGCTATATCATACTTGCACAAACATAATATGCATGGAGTGGGAAATTTAGCAGATGGAAACCTTATTTACAAATGCGTCACAAAACTCAAGAGAAAAGAGAAAAGGAAAATATTTCTGAATTGGAATTGAATGAGGAAGAGTGGATTAAAATACTTAAGGTAATGGAGAGATTAATAACTGTCTATGTAAACTATAAAGGTTACAACTAAAGAAGAAGAAGCTTTAGAAGCTATATGGGTTATTCACCAAGTGCCAGTCTTACAAATATTACAGTGCTGACAAATACTGGTAATTCACAAACCTAGAATTCAAAGAGAAAAAGGAAGTTGCACTGTGAAGCGTCTCCTGACTAGCAGGTCTATTCAAAGAAAGGTGAAACTCAGGAGAATTACTGGAGAAGTGAAAATACTAGGTCAAAATAGCCAAACCAGAATTTTTTTTCCCATTTATCTCACTTTCCAAATCAGCTATTTGGTCTAGATTGTTCTCTTCTCCTGCCAATTCTCCTGATTTTCACCGTTCAGTGAATAGACCTGATATTTTGGATTTTAGTTTTGTGAAATGCCAGCATTTCCTTGTGCTTGGCATTTTTCACCGGTGTTTGCAACACCACCAAACACCAGCATTTTGTGAATAACCTGTAAGTTATACCAGCAATGTAGTTACAAAGTAATTAATACGTTATGCTAACTTTTTTCACTTGTCAGCAAAAATTTGTTATTTGAGTCAGGAGTGTTCAAATGTTGGCATAAAACATTTCTAGCATGACCATAAAACCTAAGTATCTATTTTTTTTCCCGAAGCATTTCCCACATGGTGTTAAGTGGATTATATGCTGTTATTTTCTTTCCATTACTCAAGTCACAGGTCCTTCACAGTATATCTTTGTCTTGATTTCTAAATCATAGATTTGCTTACATGTCTTGTGTATAGTTTCTATTCTCCAGATTATGTTTCTGACCTTCTGTTTTCATTAAACATAAAGTACCTTGTTACACTATCTTCCTTGTTTAACCCCTTCGTTGCAGAGCCATTTCACGCCTGTGTGCTGAGCTCATTTTTACTGCTTTTGCTCATCATGTTTAAACGCGATTTGAAGCCACGCTTTACTATATGACCCAGACATATTATATATCGTTCTTTCTGGCAGACTCCACAGATTCATAATATATCATTATTATATGTATACGTCATGCCCTGCCTGAATATTATAACAAAAAATGCAATAAAATTTGAATTTCTAATTATCTACAGCGTGTAAAGTGCTTTGTTTCATTTTATCACACAAGCGTTTGCAGTTATATTTTCTATGGGTGCGCTTGTCAAAAAGTTAGAAATTAGGACTTGTTACATTTTTTGGGGGGGAATTATGTGACTTTTAGCAAACGTACCCCATAGAAAAAAATCATTAGTGCAGCATCATGGTTCTTATTATAATTGAAATGGGAACAATATTGCTGCATTAATAAAAAACACACACAAAAACATGTTTTTTTTTAAAAAAAATATATTATTTTTTTATTATTTTTATTAACCCCTTAGTGACCGGGCGGTTTTACACAAATCCGTCCTTTTGTGACCGCTGCTGTTTTTACGTTTCTGCGCTGTTCGTGTTTAGGTCAAATTTTCCTCTTACTCGTTTATACAACTCACACATATTATACACCGTATTTCCCGCCATTAAATGGACTTTGTAAAAATACCATTATTTCCATCATATCAAATAATTGACTATAAAAAAAAATATGAAATATGATGAAAACATATTATATATAAAACAGACACTGCCCTTCAAAGCGGTGCCTGTCTTTCTTTCCTAGCTCCTCCCGATCGGGAGGCAGAGGGATCCGAAGGACCACTCCCTCCCTTCAGTTGATCTCCCAGCATTGCCGGGGGGGGTCGCCTGAAAATGACGTCATCGCGCATGGCACAATGATGTCATTGATGATGGAAGGTGTTTAAATTCAGAATCTGACTTCAAGGAAGTCAGAACGCCACGGGACCACGGAAAGGTAAGTATCTCTCGCTGGGCTCCCACTAGTGGAGGACATGCTGGGAACGTCCCCCACATTTAGCGGGAGTCAATGAGGATGTTCCCCGCACTTCCTCTGCAGTGAAAGGGTTAAGGGCATCTCCATGTCTTTTGAATTTGCTTTGGACAAGGCCACAGGTCCTAAAGAAAACAGGGAAAGAAATTGTCAGCGTTCATCTCTTTTATTTGTTTCTTTTAGCAATAAATAGCTAAAGCCAGCTATTTTTTATGGCTATCCTTAATTAAGTGTGGGCAAGACAATACAATAATAGTGTGCTGGTTTCCATAGCTGTCCCAAGCTCAAATTGGCCTTAAAGCAATGTGTTTGGCAGCCTTTAAAGCATGATATTGTTCACCTCTAGTTTAGAATACTGAGCACAGCTATACTACAGCATGGCAGAATATGTTGCTCTTTTTGTAAATAAACCAGGAATAACAACAATTTGGAGAACTTTCCACTTCCAAAATATCAATGTATAAAGCAGCGATTGTATTTCTAAACCTGGACAGAATTTTCTGTCCTGTGACTCATGTCGACATGCTTCCCACCTCCAATGCGACAGTAAAAAAAATTGCCAAAATATTGTCCATAAGTCATTGCTCGGCTTTTGGCCAGGAAAATCTATTGCTTTCGAAACAAAACATGCGTTTTGAAAATGTTCTTACTAAATACTTGATAAAATAGGTTGCAAAACATTATTATCTATAGGTTTCTCCAAAAGCATTATACCCTGCAATTAATTTTTTTTTCCAAGAAATTTTCACAGGCCTTTACTGATATAATTTGAGCCATGAGCCCAGTTAGTTATGATATTCTTTGATGCAGGTAGAATTATAGATAATTATCACTGGCGTGCGCAGCTCGTTGCATTAGGGTGTGCACCAATGGAACATTTATTAATTTAAAACTTATATCTAGTACATTTTGCTCAAAATACACATTTTTCTTTAGCAATATCTAGCATGTAATCAGAGATACAGTCAGTTTTAATGCATTTCATAGAAACATAGAAAATGTCGGCAGATAAGAACCTTTCGGCCCATCTAGTCTGCCTAATTACATGGATACTTGACCTGGATTTATCTTTTGTTTAGGATAGCCTTATGCCTATCCCATGCTTGCTTAAATTCAATTACTGTTTTGGCCTCTACCACTTCTACTGGAAGACTGTTCCATGTATCCACCACCCGCTCAGTAAAATAATGCTTCCTGATGTTACTTTTAAACCTTTGCCCCTCTAATCTAAGACTATGTCCTCTTGTTTTGCTACTTTGTTTCCTTTTAAATATACTCCCTTCCTCTACCTTGTGGATTCCCTTTACGTATTTAAATGTTTCTATCATATCTCCTCTGTCTCGTCTTTTTTCCAAGCTGTACATGTTAAGATCATTAAGCCTTTCTTGGTAACTTTTCTCCTTCAAGCCGTACACCATTTTAGTAGCCCTTCTCTGAACGCTCTCTAAGATGTCTATATCCTTCTGGAGATACGGTCTCCAGTACTGCACACAGTACTCCAAGTGAGGTCTCACCAGTGCTCTGTACAGTGGCATGAGCACTTCCCTTTTCCTACTGCTAATACCTCTCCCTACACAACCAAGCATTCTGCTAGCATTTCCTGCTGCTCTATTACATTGACTACTTACCCTTAGATCCTCTGAAATAATGACCCCTAAATCCCTTTCCTCAGATGTTGAGGTTAGGACTGTATCAAATATTCTATATTCAGCCCTTGGGTTTTTACGTCCCAGGTGCATTATCTTGCACTTATCCACATTAAAACTCAATTGCCACAACTCCGACCATTTTTTTAGTTTACCTAAATCATTTGTCATTTGGCTGATCCCTCCAGGAACGTCAACCCTGTTGCAAATCTTTGTGTCATCAGCAAAAAGACATACTTTTCCATTAATACCTTCTGCAATATCACTAATAAAAATATTAAAGAGAATGGGTCCAAGTACTGACCCCTGAGGTACCCCACTGGTAACAAGACCTTGCGCCGAATAAACTCCATTTACCACAACCCTCTGTTGTCTGTGACTCAGCCACTGCCTAATCCATTCAACAATATTGGAATCCAAGCTCAAAGATTGCAATTTATTGATAAGCCTTCTATGCGGAACAGTATCAAAAGCCTTACTGAAATCTAAATAAGCAATGTCTACTGCACCACCTGTGTCTATTATTTTTGTTACCCAATCAAAAAAATCAATAAGATTAGTTTGGCATGATCTCCCTGAGGTAAACCCATGTTGTTTCTGATCCTGTAATCTATGTGTTTTTAGATGTTCAACAATCCTTTCCTTTAACATGGTTTCCATTAATTTCCCCACTACTGACGTAAGACTAAGTGGCCTATAGTTCCCCGATTCCTCCCTACTACCCTTCTTGTAAATGGGCACAACATTTGCTAATTTCCAGTCTTCTGGGACGACTCCTGTTAACAAGGATTGGTTAAATAAATCTGTTAACGGTTTTGCTATTACATCACTGAGCTCTTTTAATAATTTAGGATGGATCCCATCAGGCCCCATTGACTTATTTGTCTTTACTTTAGACAGCTGCTTTAGAACCTCCTCCTCTGTAAACTCATATGTAAATGTCTCTTTAGTGTTCTCTCCTAACTGAGGTCCCTTTCCTTCCTTTTCTTCTGCAAAGACTGAACAAAAATATTCATTGAGGCAGTCAGCGAGACTTTTATCCTCTTCTACATACCTTCCTTCCTTTGTTTTTAATCTAACTAACTGGTGTACTTGATATCATGATATCATTTCATCATGACCAAACAAGGGACATCTAAAATGTCAAAGTTGTAGGTGAAAGAGGACCCCTTCACCCAACATTAGGGTGTGCCTGGGCACGCCTATGATAATTATAGACTTTTTGGTTATGGGCAACCTGACATCAATGAAAGGGACTTTCAACAAGTAACAACATGGGCAACAAGTAACCATGTGAGTGCCGTGAGAGAAGCACTCTGGAATGATATTCATCAGCAACATATAAGCAACTCTGGAATGATATCAAGTACACCAGTGGTTCTCAACCCCTTGGTACGCGTACCCCAGGGGGTACGCCTAGGGTTTCCACACACACAGAAACCATCACACAGACATATACTGACCTTATATTACACACACACACTGAATTTACACACACACACATACTGATATTACACACACACAGACTTTATACACACACACACACACTGACATTATACACATACACACACTGATATTATACTCACACCACAGACACACACATACACACTGACAGTACACACAAACACACACTGACATTACACACACACACTGACTTTATGCACACACACACACACACACTGACTTTATACACACAATCAATAGAAATTACTTTCTTGAGATGGGGTACTATAGAAATGTTTTTTAGACCTTATGCTCCGTACTGCTCCATAAAAGGTTAGAAACATTGCGCTAATGAAGGCCCTTAAGGTGGAGGGCCCTTAAGTTGCCCCTGATGCCAGGACGCAAGGAGGATTTTCACCTAGTGTAGGAGTTAGAGCGGGAAGAAGTGGGGCGGGCTTTACAGGAGCAGATAAAAGTCACGTGCTCAGTGGCTCTGCGCGCCTTTTCTCCTGAGGTAACTGGAAAACCAAGATCCCCACCCTCCCTCCCTTTAGATAGAGCTTGTTGGGGTGGTGTTATAATACTGGTTTTGAATTTAATTGGTTTTGGTTTAGGAGAGGTATGGTGGAAGTGCAGAGTACTCTTTCAGCACTGTCTGTTATTTTACTGTTTATATGTTAATATATGTTTATATATATTAATTTATATTTGGTGGGGTTGTAGCTGTGGCCGATAATAAATATATATCATTCCACAGTACAAAGTAGTCAGAGTTATTATTGTGTTGAGTCTTTCTCCTTGCGGACGACCGGTCATCAGTGGGCAACTTAAGGACAGTCATTAGATGTTCAGAGTGTAGCAGACCAGTAACATGTTAACATGAAAGGAAAGAAACACAGAAGAAGAGGCTCTTCATATGGTTTTCTCAGTTTTTTGCCAACAAAAGGAAATTAATTGAAGGCATCAGCTATGGACAAGGACAGATTTACATCTCAGAAGACTGTGGGCACAGAAAACTGGAGCGCCCCTCCCTCTTAACAAAAAAAGTGCCAAGACTGGGGCATATAAAACTTTTTAATTTTTGTTTTAGGGAAACAAAAAAATAACACATTTAAAACACTGAACAGATTCTCGGGGTGCTCGCATCAAAAGAAGGGGCAAAATCTGTTGCCTTAATATGAAGAGATGAGAATGTTAGGACTGGGGTTAACCCTAACCCTAAAACAAGCACAAATAGTAACCTATCCCTAAACCAAATTTCTAAGCCTAACCCTAATTTCTAACCCTGCAATGGAAAATGATGTTCCATTTCGGCCGAAGCATCCAAAATTCTGGGCATTAAAATTCATCGGATGCAGGGGATGGTAATGTGGAGGCACCGCTTATATATGTATTTGGTAATTTTGAAGGAAAATATTTTTATTAAATGGGTGCTGCTATACTGGAAAAAAAGTGTCCACACTCCTCAAAGAACACAGTAACATGCAGAAAGTAAAAAAGGAATTCTAGGCGCACCCTAGTGGTTAAAATCTAGACCATAATCAGGGTTATTCAGAGAGCCGTGAAAAGCAGGAGAATGACTGGAGAAAGGAAAATTCTAGGTCAAAATAGCCAAACCAGAAAAATTCTCCCATTCATCTCACTTGCTTCTCTATGGGGAATTTCACTGCCGTTGAACAGGCACTGTACTTGCTGGCAGTTCGCCAAAATCTGGTGAACTGCCTGCTTTCTGAAGAGCTGAATGCCCCAGAAATGGCACCGTACAGGGAATTTCCCTGTTCGGTTCCATTTCGGGGCCAGATCAGCTGTCTCTGAATAACCCCTTATGTATCTCCCATCAGGAGAACTCCTTCAAATTCTTTATTAGATGGTTCTTGACCCCAACTCAATTGGCTAGAATCTTCCCACGAGTGCCTCCTTTTTATTGGTTGTTATGAGCCTGACTCCCTCTTCTAGTATGGTCTTATCCCCATATAAACCCCACTATGGGTAAAAATATTTTGACTCTGTACAAGGGTCTTAGGTTGGGATATTTCACTTGATCCAGCTATTGCCTTTTTGAACTGTAGAGTCAAGGAACTAACCAAATTGGCCAATACTTTACTTCAAAATATCATGCTGGCCACTAGATGCTGCATTACCCAAATGTGGAAGTTTGAAGCGCTCGCCTTTAGCCAGGTGTTGGCAAAAATAGAATACATCGATTCAATAGGAGATATGACGGCTATTAATTCACAGATCATCCCATTGCATTACCTATTCACGGACCTACTACGGATTACCTTACTAAACCCAAGCATATGGTCCTTCCAATGCAATCCCTAGTCTATTTTCTATCCTATGGGCAAGGTCGTCTAGTCCTCATGTATCATTATTTATTATGTTTCGTGTTTGTGTTTCCTCATTGTAAAGCGTTGCAGAATATGTTGGCGCTATATAAATAATGCTGTAACTGTATCAGTACCCTATCTACAACTGCAAAATGTTCTTATTTTCTTTCTTTGTTTAAGATGAATTGTATCTGAATCTTGGCCTGGAACCTGCCTGTTCAAACTGTTCTGTATTATTTATTGACTTTGCAATTATTGAAAAATTAATAAAAAAAAACGCTATGACATAAAAAAACATGTATACTTTATATATCTATATATTAACCCTTTCACTGTGAAAGACGTGTGGGGAACACCATGGGGATTCCTCGCTATATGCGGAGGACGTTCCCCGCATGTCATCCGTTAACGGGGCTCTCCCACTCTATACTTAGGTCCAGTAGTAGTCTGACTTCCTTATAGTCAGACCCTGCTTTTATACCCCCTCCCGGCACACTGACGTCATAGTGACGGGCGCGATGACATCAGTTTCAGACGCCCCCCCAGCAAAGCCGTAAGAGAGCCTGAAGGGGGGTCCTTTGGACCCCTCACCCTCCCAATTGGGAGGAGATTGGCGCCAGATCGCGGACCTCTACTGGAGGTGGCTGGCATCTTGGATGAGAGCACAAGAAGTAGGAATTGGTCCAACTGATAGTCCAGTCGAAGCAGCTCCAAACATGGCCCTTGGGCGCACAAGAAGAAATACTCGCCCGACCAGTTATCTCAAAGACTTCGAGATCTAGGGGGGAGGAGTGTTATGTATTGAGGTATTATGTTGTCCTTCATCCAGCAGATGGCAGCATAGTAAATGTGTGGATTTGTTCTTATGTGTAGTTTGTGTCTCTTGTGTGTATGTCTCTGTGTTTTTAGTTGTATGCTGTAATAAATCAGTGAATGACTCTTCCACATGCTTGTCTATATCAGTGAGTAGTTATTCATTCAAATACACTAAAATGGGAGTTAAACAACTTTTCAAAGACTATAGGCGGCTACCTATATCCAACACGGCCCTATCTATTATTTTCCAACAAGAAATTTATTTTTACACATACGACCAAATGTCTATGTCATGCAGCTGTCGCTACTGAATACAGATTTCTATCAATAAAAAAACTTTTTGTTTCCACTTTGAACCTCCCAAAAACTAAATAAAATAAAACATACCCGAAAACGAACAAACATGGAACATGCACCAAAGTTGTCATAAACAATATGAAGCATTAAACCAGCAGTTTAATCGAGCATGTAAGGTAAAACCTAAGCAGGGTGTCCATGTCGACGATTCCTTTAGTGTTAGAAGTAGCAGAATTGTAGATTTTGCCTTAGAATTCTGTAAAACACAACAGAGAGAATGTAAAAATTGTGTAAACAAAACTAGTCTAAGTCTTTGTAAACATATAACATGTTGATCCCACGGAAGACAAATTAATTCTCAGTCCTTGTAGCCATATTTCATATCTATTTATCTTCCATCAGTGGTTCAGGAATTAAACATTGCAGAGTTCAGTCATACCTTTTAGCAGGTTGCGAGTTGTGACTAATTGTAGATGTGGACCGATTTGGATCAGTTCTAAGACTTATTTTCTCTTCTCACTTCAGATATTACTGTAGATTTAGTGCATTTCATTCATATCGAAGGTTTCGCATGACCTGGGTTTTCCATAATTATTACTATCTAGGTCATCCTGCATCAGTATCATCTAGTGAACGGGGTTGTAAACTATCTGTGACAGACCTCGCTTGTCTGCCTGTCCGGCTCTCCAGACCCCCCCTCATTGCGGTCAGCCAGGCTACTAGGGAACGCGGTTCTCAGTGCCTTGAGCAGCTTGACCTGCTTGTTTCTGCCTGCTGGGAGACCTGGGCTGGCTGGTAGGTATCTGTGCCGGTGTTGGGCTGAAGTTACAGCAGCTTCTGGGGATCTGCAGGATTTCCGATATTTCTGACGATTCGATGTTTGGCGCCAATTCGATCTCCCGACTTGTAGACTCGATATTATATCAGACTGTCAGATGGCTGCTCAGTGCCTTACGAGGGTGAGTGCAGTGGAATAACACACCAGACAAGCTGAATGTATAACAGGAACGATCTATATCCTTTACAGGAGTATTTATACTGAATACAGTGACACAGACTGATCCTTACCAGTCAACAGTTACAGGGTGAAGCACACATTTAGCAATCCGTTATCACACACTATTTACATAATCCATAGTCCCAATGAATCAGATTGGGACAGTGTTTGCCCAAAGGCTGACTCACAACTCACATGCAGCAGATAGACATACAGGGTAAATGAAAGAGAATCAAAAAGTCACTGCACGTTCGGTGACTTTTCTTTCTCTTCAATTCGGTTCATTTTGCCGATCCCATTTCAGTGACCCTGCGGTGTATTCAGCAAGCACCACAGGGCAGTCGTAATGCAGGGAAAAGTCACCGCAAACCTGATGAAAACTAACCGCAAAACCCGGCGAATGCACGCCGAAAACCCACAAAAATATCTGGATTAACTTGCCAAAAACGCCAGAAAAACCCGAGCAGGAGCCGATCACACGCAGCGAAGCCGTCGGAAAAAGCCGACACCGCAGATGAAGGCAGTGAATAAATTAGCAAAACAGTTTGCTTGAATGTTTGAAAAGTGAAACGCTGTTTGCAAAGAAACTACTGAGCGAAAGTGTCTGAAATTTACATATGAGGTCCAAGGAATGATAATAAAAAAGGGCTGTTACAGAAAAAAGAAGTAAACTTAAAAAAAATCTGACTTTTTTGAAAAAAAAATAAAATCCAGAAAAATGCTTAAAATATCCTAAAAAATGTATAAATAAAGAGACTCTTTACTGCAGAATTTTATAATGAACGGTTTAGTAGAGATTGAATTAAAACAGGAATATTTTTAACATTGAAGCCTATGGGATTCGCCTGAATAAATATGCCGCATGAAACCACCGAATGGCAGGGCATTTCGGGAACTTTTCACTGCTGGTTTGTGCTCTCTGAATAGCCGAATCAGTGCTTTTTTATGATTTTCAGCATTCGGTTACCTTTCTCCAGCAATTCGGATCTCTTTGAATTACCCTGATAGTATTCTTACATACTCACACTTCAACACAAATCTAATTACATTATTCTGGTTCCACACAGAAATAAACTTTAGACCAGTGGTTCTCAACCTGTGGACCCTCAGGATCCACAATTTTCATTGGTCATTAAGTCACGACACAAAAATAATTGAATTACAAAACAACATGTGCAATATTCTACAATGTATGCGCTTTTTAAAAATTTCGTAAACAAACAGGGATTCTTTCCAAAATGGATAGTGCAGTAATCACAGCACTAGTGACAACGAAAGCACTGTTGATGCAAAAACCCAATAAAATAAACTGTAATTGAAACATATGAAATTAATTACAACTTATGGGAAAACTGGGGAAGCTTCTTGCGCTTAATAAGGGCCATATTACAATCTTGGTGCTAACTTAACCAGAGCTGTTCTAAACTGAAAACCTCCATAGGTTATAATGGCTCTGGTAAATTTACAACAGCTCTGGTTAAGTTCTGGTTAAGTTAGCACCAACTATGTAATATGGCCCAAAGTGTCTCAAAGTCTGGAGGGAAACACCTTGAGCTCTGGGACACACACACCTTGTGGAGCTCTGGGAAACACCTTGTAGAGCTCTGCGACACACACAACTTGTGGAGCTCTGGGACACCCACACTCCCTGTGGAGCTCTGGGACACCCACACTCCCTGTGGAGCTCTGGGACACCCACACACACCACACATTACTGTGGAGCTTTCAGCAAAATCCTAATTTATTGGAAAGCTGTCCCATGACGTTAAATGTATCGTGAGTACCTGGAGAAAAAAATACTCAGTATTAATTTTTTTAATTTTTTTTTTTAAATTGTATTGGTGTATCTTTAGTTGTTGAAAGTAAAGCTTTGTTAGTCCGAAGAAAAACCTGGCTCCTAACTTTTGTAGCTGGCTCCTAGATTCAAAGCAAATTTGACAAGCCCTGTGTTTGAGTACCTAATTTGATATCACTCTTTAAGCAAGTAACAGTTTAACTCTCCTGATATGGACACTCCATTGTGCAACATATATAAACTTAAAACAGAAAGAATTCTCCCAATATTCGATAGGGAACACACTCACTCTGTTCTGAGCACCCCTTTCTGGGTGGATAGCTCAGTCTGTGCGCAGCGCCTCCTTTTTTCTCGGGATGTGCTCCCCTCTTTAGTGTTTTTTTGTGGGGGTCTTCTTCACCCTGTAACATGTATAAAAGGAAAAAAATCACATAGTGCAGAGGATCTTTTTATTCAATTAGCCTACAGAAACGTGTACATCAGAACACTCATGTGATCCCGAGCCCTAGATGTCAGGGGCTCTTGTGATGAGGCTTAAGTGAAATTAAGGGGATCACTTTCCCTCCTTTTCTTTATCAATCCAGTCCCACAGATAATATTCTGCCAGGAAGCTCTTATTATAAAAGCACATTTATTCCAAATTAACAAATATATAAAATATTTTAGACAAAAGTAAAATAAATTAATATATCGCCATCCGTCTTTCTCCATTGGCCTGCAATAGTTCTCTATGTCTACAACCTTGAAATATGTAGTCACATAATGATCCTTAATTAAAACCGTCTCCTGGCATCCTCATCATCCTTTTTCTTCCGGGTTCTATCTGCCTTCCGTCTTTTCCGGTTTTGCTTTATCTTCTGCGCATGTGTAAAGGAACGTCATCCCACGCATAAATATATCCTTCTGACGCCACATTATATTTTTTTATTGTTATTAACATTTTTATAAAAAAATAGGTCATTTTGAACCCTTCATTTAACCCATATGGAACCAAAGTATTCAACTGAAATATCCATCTCATTTCCTCCTGTGCCAATCTCGTATCTTCCCCTCTCCAAATCCCTTTATTCTTTTAATTCCCATAAATCTTAGTCCTTCTGGGTTACATTGAGGTTCTTTTGTAAAATGTAGTGATAAACTGTGTTTTTCAAACCCCTTCTTTATGTTGTTAATATGTTCAATAATTCGAACATATAACGATCTTTTTGTCCCTCCTATATGAATAACTGCACGGACATGTCACCATATATATAACTTGTTTGGTTCTACCAGTAAGAAAATCATGAATGTTATATTTACGCTTCTCTTGTCCCTGCCTGGTACTCAGTTATATGTCTTTTCGTTCTTTTGGTCTCTTTACAGTTTAAGTATCCACCACATCTGAAAAAGCAATTCATATCTACCAAAATGTATTCTTAATAAAGCTTTTAACTTAAAAATAAGCTACAAGAATATAGAAAGCATATTTTTGACTATTTCTCCAACTGGGATATATTGCACTAAACTCTGCAAATCTATGCAAAGTTGGTGTTTAGTAAAAAAAACAAAGGGTCCTATTCCCAAGTTCGAGCTAAAATGTGGATACTAACGAGGAAAACCTGCTCCTGCAGGTTTCCCCACAGCGTCCCCATTTTAGTACGATGTTCCGGGGCAGGCGCTATCTTGGCACCTTGACCCAGAATGCAGTGCTAATCACTGGCATACTTGCGGTTTTGATTCTGGGCCTCCATGAGTTTCACCTCCTGGAGTCCATAGGCCTCCATGGAAGGTTGCACTTCTGGGCCACGAAACCTGATCTCATTCCCGAGAGATCGTGCAGCATCTTGGAGTGATTGCAGAGGAGACTGGGGACTATTTGTTCCCAGTCTCACTCTGCTCCCGGTTCAAAAAGTGGGGGTTTGGGCCACCTTTCTCACCGGGGGATGAGAGGTGAGTATTGGAGTTATTGGGGGGGGGTTTAGGGGGTGCTAAATGATTCTGCAAATGTAGACTCATGTAGTGCCAGATTTTAGAAGGTGCTAAGATTTTACAGTTACAAGTTTTCATAAACGCAAGTTCCATAACGCTGTACAGTGGAAGGCAGAATAACAAATATACATACAAGTTAAACACGCAGAACAGTAAGAGAGAGGACCCTGCTCAAGAGCTTACAATATAAGAGGAGAGTGGTGATACACTAGGTGAGGGTAAATAGAGAACATGAAGTAGCGGGCGCATGTGGGCTGTGTGGGAAGATGGAGTAAGAAATGCACAGAGGGGGATCATGGAGTGAGATGATAGGCTTCTCTAAAGTAATGTGTTTTCAGAGTCTTCTTGAAGGACTGGAGAGATGGGGAGAGACTAATGGTGCGGGGGAGGGAATTCCATAGAAAAAGGGGCAGCTCGGGAGAACTCCTGAAGGCTAGAGTTCGGGGTGCGGGTCAGAGGAGGCAATAACGTCAGATCATTGGCAGAGCGGAGTGGTGGGATGGGATGTACCTGTTAATAACAAAGGATATGTAGGTAGGGGCGCGGTTATGAAGAGCTTTGTATGTGAGCACCAATAAATTGAATTGGATTCTAAGGGAAACAGGGAGCCAGTGTAGAGATTGACAAAGGGGCGAGGTGCGAGAGGTATGGGAGGTGTGGTGGATGAGCCTGGCACAGGCATTCATAACAGACAGCAGAGGGAGAATCTGAGATTAAGGCCAGAGAGAAGGAGTTTACAGTCGTCAAATCGGGAGATAATAAGAGCTTGGATGAGCATTTTAGCAGAGTCCTGATTAAGACAGGGATGGATGCGTGCAATGTTTTTTAGAATGAAGCAGCAGGATTTGGTTAGAGGAGAGTGTCCAGGGAATCCATACAGAATAATAATTGTAACAGTACAGATGAATCAATAATGGGATTGGTATTCAACCCAAAAGAACGTACACATTATGTTTGATAAATTCTATATTTCCAGTATAATTACCATAAACCTTTTCAAGTTTCTTCTTATATATCAAAATTGAAGTAAGGCGCTGCGTGACTCTGATCAGAGGACACGATAGAAAACAACCACACCGAGATATGTCAGATTATCATCTGATCAGCTCATGGTCTGTCAGATCCGTTTATTATTTCAACATCCAATAGAAATGTTCGTTATAGAAAAGAGCTTCCTGCAGTGTTCACTCCCAACATAGGAATGTGATATAACAGCCAATCAGAGCAAATACATTTCTACATCATGTAACAAAGATTTTGCGGGCATTTCTAAGTTAACACAGGATATCTATTTCCATCACCTCGCTGACTAGCCTCGAGAGGAAACGAAACTGAACAGACACCGTACTGAAACAAGGAAGGGGGGGGAATTCACACTAAAATATAAAAAAAACTACCTATCATATTAAAATACCTTTCAATGTTAAGTAACTGAAATACCCATGGTGCTGGCAGTAAACATCCATTATTTTAATATGTTTAAAACAGTGCTTCACAACCCTGTCCTCAGGACTCTCTAACAGGCAGATTTTAAGGATTACCTTGGGAAATGCAGACTGAATCCTGCAATTACTGAGCAGCAAATCATTTCACGTGGGCTGTGCTTCAGATATCTGGAAACCCTGGCCTGTCAGGGGTACTTGAGGAGAAGTTTGGGAAACACTGGTTTAAAACACATTAAAAATTTTTGGAGCTTTCTCCCTCAGTCCTCTGAAAAACAAGTGCCAGAGCTTAGAGCTGCCTAGAGCCTAGAGCTGCCGTGTTTGGAAGGATTGACGGAAAATCGCGTGTCACACAATGGCGATGTGTATGTTGGCAGGCACAGGCAGACTCAGCGACCCATTGGGTGTATAACAGGCACCGCCCGAGGGCCCAGCTTGGACTTGCTGCTCATGCAGTGCATGAACATGCGTTGAGTGTCGTGAGGATTCCCTGGCCAGCGCAGAGTAAGCATAACACACATCCTGTTATGTCCCTGCTCTGTGCTGACCTGGTTCCATGCAGAGGCTTCAGCCACAGCTGGCTGTCATTCTGGATGTCAGCACTTGCTGTGGGACTGTCCCCTGGGAGACTCCTGCATGCATTCAATGATGTCACAAACTGGGGTTCCCCCTGCCCGCAGAGAATTCCCATTACAGGGTCTTTGAATCCATGCATCTCTGCACTATTAACAAAAGCATAAAACATTCAGCTATTGCAGGATTTTTAAAATGTGTAATTGCTGTGTGATTTCTACTTTACGATCGCTGTATCAAAGTTCTTGGCACTACATTTGGTAATTGCTGTAATGTATTATACTTTCCTGTGCAATCAAAGTGTAAAATATAACAAGAGTCTGTCAAGAAAACACTAAAGAATAGAAGTAATACAGATGACCACTGAAACTCTTTATTTTAATATATAAGAACTGATGGCCATTTAAGTTCATTCTTCTTGGAGAAGCATACACTAGGTGCTTTTGAAAATATGTACTGAGGAACACCATTACCATAAGTGCAATCGACTTCTTGTCACACTACATAATGAAAAAGAAAAGAGTGTGGAGAATGTATATGAGGACCATGGCCCTACGTTTCCTAGAGGAACCTATGGCATTCAATCTGGCGTGGGGTGGTAACATGTAGAATGTAAGAGGTTTTGCATATGGGTGTTTAATGCTGAGTCCATACATTTATAACATCTAAGGCACCATCAATAATATATTTAATGAATTACTCTCTTAGCAGAGGTCAAGTAGTTTTGCCGAGTTGGAAATAATGTTGTTTGCTGAACAAGAAATGCTATAAGTCATTAACAAGGGAGAAAGTGAAGAAGGAAGCAATCAGTAGAGCACTCAAGCATAATTAAGCAATGCTGATGGGAAGGGAGGAGCTGAAGCTATGTTGAGGGAGTGGAGAAGACAATTATTCTGTTCAATTGACAGGAAAGGAGAAAAAGGACACATGTGTATATACACCCCAAACGTTAATGTACTATTTTGCTGGTGCCAAAATACTCTCATATTAATTACACGGTAAATATGTGTATTGCAAGGTTGCCTTAAAATATAGTTCTGTGTAATAAATTTCATGTGTCTTAATGAACCATATAAATAGATCCTGGAAATATATGTAGCCCGAAAATAAAAATTTCCAGAACATCATTAAATAATGGTAACTCATGTTTATTGCTTTGGCATCGGGGACAATGGTTCAACCTAGCAAGTTGCTTATTGCAAGGACTCCCTCCAGCCAGTACTTGGCCCTTGAGCAGTATCGATGACCTTTTCTATATGCAGTTTGGAATATACATCTAGGTTGCTATTTCGCTACAGCATCCCCTGTTTCAAGAGTTCCATGACTGCTAGACTTGTCCACGGCAAAATATATTTTTTTATATAAATTGATTTGCCTGAAGATTTCACATGATTCAGATTTTCTAAATTTCATTTCTACGGTAACACGTTTTGTCAGAAATTTGACTCTTACATCGATTTGGATCAAATGTCCATTGGAGTATTTGCCACTGTGCAAAGGAAATATAAATAAATATGCTTATAAGGAGGTGAATGTGGGCTATTAACTGAAGAGAGAGGACATGCCCTTGCCCCTCAGGGCATCAGGTGGGGGGTGCAATTGAAATCATGTGGGGTGGACATGTCCAGTCGTTCCCCCAACTCATGTGAAGTGGTGAGAATATATTAAAATGGGGGGCAGACAATTGTCTGCCAACCAGTCCACCTCCTTCTCCCATCCGTGCATGACAGGTGGGGCATATTAATAATTAATAGACTCCCTGTCTCCAACCCAAAGGCATTGGGTGGGTCAGTATTTACTGTATGTCCTAGGCATGGATATGCCATGTTTCAAACCTCTTCCCTCCCCCCAAATTCATATGTGACACACCCAATTAAAGAAACTGACTACACCTTTCATTCTAATAATAGTGTTGAACACAATATTACCTGGCTGGGTGGAGTAGAAGTAACATCACTGCTCTGCATGGAGAGAGCCTGTGGAGTCATGAGTTCGATCCCAGCGAGCACCTCTCCAGTAAGTGTCCTTGGGCAAGACACTTAACGATACATAATCGCCACCCAGGACATACTTGAAAACGAGAGAAATCTCAATGTATCCTTCCCGGTAAAATCCATTCTCCAAAAAATAAAAATAAAATAATAATTAGCTGTAAAAATAAATTCTATATAATCCAATGTCTTATATGTTAAGCCCCCAAAAATCTTAAATAAAATGACATGACTTCTACAGATAAAAAAAGTACAGGAAAGCAAACCCCCCATCCTTCCCCTAACCACCCTTACACTAAAATATAATCCATATCTTCATCCATGGAGGCTCCCATACAGAAAGACTATTTGGGGTGACAAAGCCCCTTTATTAGGCTTGCACACAGTGGCAACTCTAGGTACCATACAATTTCAGAGTGAGAAATAGCATGGATATAAATTGTTAGAGAAATGGCACAAATTCAGAGGATTTTGGATTTACCGTCATGTCTGCATTACTCGCAGTAAGCAGAGAGGGCACTGTACAGTGAATCTAGGATTACAAACCATGATAAAAAGGCAAATATTATGATTTTCTCCCATTTACAGTGCCATCAGCAGCAAAGAAAATATACAATAAAGTTTTTTCAAATTGATTGAAAGAAAATTATACATATAAATAGGAATTAATGGGACCAATCAGAGAAAGTACATCTTGGGGCCAGTCAGTTGCCAACATGGGTTATAGAATAGTAAACTGTGTTGCAAAGTTCATCTTTTCTTTGCTGCTACTGTCAGCTTAGTATATTTATTATATTTTCAATGTTATATATCTGATTTTCTTTGTTTAAATTTGTGTGTGTTTCTTATTTTCATTTTATGTTCTTACTGTTATCATTTCGGTTAGCGCAGACATTCCTGGCACTATTTTTGCCGGTTTCTTTGCTTTTTATTTGCGTCCACTCTGCTTTTTAGAGCGGCAGTTCCGTTGCTTCCTTGCTCATTGCTATGGAGTGAGGGATATGTCCTAGCTTTAGCTTCCCGAGGCAGTATTTCCTTCTGTCTTCACACTGGGTGCGGCTTGCGCCATTTTCATAGTTGTGCGGCGGATGTGACCTGCACCGTTTGCAAAGGCAGGCAAAGCTTTGCACCATTTGCATTTTGTGAGGCAGTGTTGCCTCTTGTATGCACCATCCCTCAGATTGCGAACTTCGCCCTGAGGAGACACAGCTTTTTTTTTTTTACACAAGTTAAAACTATTTATTTTACATACATGTCGGATAAATTCCATGTTTCTCCACATGCACAATTTTTCCGCAGTTAGACACATAAATCTGACCATTTGGGGGGGGGGGGTTTGCCTATCCCACAATGTTACAGTGAAGGCCAAATTCATTCCAGAGTTATGCAATATTGTAGCAGACTGGAATTCCAGATATTTAATAGATCCCAGGGATTGTAGGCTAGACAGTGCAATATTCTGATCTTGGTTATCTCTATGGGGTTCTTTTACTTTAGATCTTTTTGCTTCCAATTTCAATGCTCGGATCCCACAATATTTCACTTGGAGACCAGATCCAGATGTAATAGAAACAGATGCCTTATGTCAGGCTTGGCTACAGGGAATTCTGTATTGCAGTTTCTAACATCTTAATTTGAGGAAGGCAGGGCTTATCACACGATTAATAATTTTAGATTGGTAACTTCTTCATATCGCCTGGTATTTATGGAGTCCCTGTGGGTCAGCATAGATTAGTATGCAGATTACTGAAGGCATCATTTGCATTGTCCTCCTCTTTTACATGGGACATTAACCAGTGATGTGCAGTGAGGTCAGTGATTGGTGAGGCACTGGCTAGTATCAGAGCCAGATATACACAGGGTTACGCAGTCGCAATTTACGCATTTGATTATTATTATATAGGAGAATAGAGTTTCACTATTTATAAAGTAAAGTTTGAATTTTTCTTACAGTTCTAAGAGAATGCACTTACAATACTGACTAATAGAGGGCGCTATTACAACTCTTTAAAATAAAGTTTGCATATAGGTTTTTAATGTTCTAAGAGCATGCACTTACAATATTGACTAATAGAGAGCGCCATTACAACTCTTTAAAATAAAGTTTGCATATAGGATTTTACTTCTAAGAGCATGCACTTACAATACTGACTAATAGAGGGCACTATTACACACATGCTGACTGCTGAGCTCTGCCTGCCCCCTCCCCCACGACTGACGACAGTCACATCACTGTCCTGCGTCAATCAATCCATGGGGAGCTCTGCCTCCCATGGGGCGTTTTTAAAAAAAAAAGGAATTGCTTGAGAGCAATGGAGCTTTCCCATTGGCTAAAGCTTTCAATTGCTTGAGCTACGCAATTAGTGTAGCATTCAGCTGCGCAAATTGCGTAGGCTAGGCTGGCTCAGTGCTGCCCCTGCTGTCTGTGTAGTGAATCATACACACACAGCAGCCGGCAAACTGAAAGTGCAGGGGGAAAAAAGTGGAGGACAGAAAAGCAGCGAGGGAGCAGGTGAGTATGAGAACTTTTTTCACCCCTGACTGCACGTCTCTGACATTAACATTGTTTTAGATTTTTGCATCATTGGCCTTCTAGCAAGGATTTATCAATTAAGTAATTGTCGATTAAGTTTACCATTCTTTTGTGCCTAATTTTGTGTTAAAGTATCTGACGTCTGTGCTTTGGATCTATCAGGGCATTCTTTTACGCCATTAGATGTCTCATTTTCTATATCTTTGACTACAAAACCTGCTATTTCTCAGGTTTTTTTATCTGGATTTTCCTCGAAAGCCAGACCTTTGCCTGGTATTATGTTTACAGGAATACAAAAGGGTTACTGCCAATATCATCTTTTTTTGATTGTTTGTTTTAATCACTAACTAAACCCTGTCATCCAGTTTCATGTACTACATTAGCCACGTGGGTTAAATAGCTCATGGCAGATGCAGGTAGAGATATCCCTTTATTTGGGGCCCACTCAGCTCAGTGTGTAGTACTGTGTGTAGTACTGCCATGTATCAAGGTTGTAGACTAGAGGACAATATCAAAACTCCCAACTGGTCTATTGATTCAACCATTAAAGGGCCACAAACACAAAAAAAAAATGTCCTTAATTTGTTTGCCGATATCTTGCGCGTGCTTTGTTTTTCTCTTGTATGTTTAGTTAAGAAAATGTTGTACTCTATATATGTGACACTGGGTGCACCCATTTTGTGATCTTTTTGTGTTGTAAACTGCCACCCCGTACATTACTTGCTCCTCTCTGGATGGTCTTGGCCAAAGAACGAAGTCTATGGGACAGGCAGCCAACTCACATTGTGTTGTGTGGGATGTATTCAAAGGACATCAGCAGGGGTAGATTAGAAGTATTTTAAGATCCCTGGTTTATCTCAGACAGCTGCCATCTCTTATCTTGAGAGCAATAAACCCGGGGCTGCCTTATTTAAACATTCCCTCCTCCAGCTCATTTAAAGCATGAGATAAAGCACAGCCGCAATGTAAAATTCGCCATAAGATTTTTGTAAATGTTGCATCATGGGAAAAGTCCACAACATGGAAAAAAGAGATTAAAAAAAATACATTTATTGTTCCTTTTAGCTTGCAATTACTTCAAAGAAAAACCAGCAGCATGTCTTTTATAAGGTAGAGGCCAAAACAGTAATTGAATTTAAGCAGGCATGGGATAGGCATAAGGCTATCCTAAACAAAAGATAAATCCAGGTAAAGTATCCATGTAATTGGGCAAACTAGATGGACCAAAAGGTTCTTATCTGCCGACATTTTTCTATGTTTCTATGTTTCTAAGGTGGTTTGTTTGAAAACGAGAGAAATCTCAATGTATCCTTCCTTCCTGTTAAATCTAGTTATAGCTTATGTAAGTGGTAGTGTCCCTTTAAGGAATTTTACTTCAAACCAGTGTTATTTATTTGCAAAGTATTTTACTAGGAAGGATACATTCAGATTTCTCTAGTTTTCAAGTATGTCCTGGGTTCAAGAACACTGAAATTTTACAGTCATTACAGAAATGTTTACAGGTGCATTCTGTATTGAGTTATGTTAATAGGGAGCTCTTGAGTGACTTTAGACTGGGGGAAGATTTGATGGTGTCTGGGAGGTTATTCCATAACTGCGGTGCTCTGTAGGAAAATGAGGATCGAGCCACGTTCTTTTCGTATTGTGGTACTGCAAGTAAGGTCCTGGTCCTGGATCGGAGGTTATAGGATGAGGGAACTGCTGGGGGTAGCTTCCCAGAAAATCTCTTAAACACCAGGTTGGAAATGTGAAGAGTGCGTCTAGATTCCAGCGACGGCCAGTTTAGCTCTTTTAACATGTCACAATGGTGGGTCATGTAGTTACATTGTAGCACAAAGCAGCAGAATGAGTTATACAATGTAGTAAGTTTATGAAGGTGTGTTTGCGGGGCCGCTGCATACACTACATCTCCATATTCAATAGCCGGCATAAGCATTTGTTGTACAATCTGCTTTCTAACCGCGGGGCTCAGGCAGGATTTGTTTCTGTACAGGGCACCTAGTTTAGGGTAAAGTTTAGATGAGAGTTTTTCAACGTGGGGGCCAAAGGATAGATTTGGGTCTAACCACATACCTAGATAGCTTTCAGCTAACATAATATGAAGTGTCTTGGTTTGTAATTCCCAGATTCCCCTATATATTTTCATATGAAATAACGATTATAAATAAAGACACTGAGGAGAATTTTATCCCACCCTAAGGTTTATTTTACCTAACTCACTATGCATAATTGTTTTATGCTTAGACTTTATGCATAGCGTATGATACATGTAATACATACCTAATAGTTTCAGATAGTTCCTTTTAGTTATTCATGATTTCTAATCTTCAGATTTATGTCTTTTTTTTTGTTTCAAGTTCTTAATATCAAGTCTCCTCCACTTGGTTTCCAGTTTTATGTTCTAATTATTTCAAGTCGTCTGCATCCAAGAAAAGAGGAAGTTTGAGACTGTTTGCCATTATATACTGTTGGTTCACAAAACCACATATATAACAAAGTGTTAGAGAGGGAAAGTGAGTCCCCAGTAATCAAAGACAATTTATTGAAAAAGAATAAAGCACAATTATTTTTTTCTACAGAAAGCATACAATTAAAAACACATTAATATATGTGGAGAAAGAATATATGCCACAGCATAGATGTTAAAGGTATAATAGCAATGCAGAGATTACAAGTAGGTATCGGTCTCACCACATAATAAGCACAATCAGAGAAAAATATACGCAGATATTCGGCAGGCCCTGTACTCAGTATATTATATACCATATGGCAGCTATCAGAATACTGCTATACCGTATGGTGCAGTGGTGTATTTAGGTTTTGTGCTACCCTAGGCCTGACTAAACTCGTGCACCCCCTAATTTAAATGAGGCACCCCTTACTGTCAAGGACACACCTCTTCCTGGTTAATCCCCACTCTTCCTCTTTAAGCTCCACCTTTTCCTCTTAGAGCTCCGCCTTTTCCTCTATATTAAAAGTGGATACCAATTGCCTACATGTATATTTTGTATACCATTTCAAATGTATCTATTGAGATAAATAAAATTATGAAATGTTTAAATTCAAGCATTTTTACAAAGAACAGCCACGCATGTCAAGTATAAGTGGATCACAGCCGCTCTAATTGGGTGAACAATAAAATCCCCAGAAACGTGCACTGCATATGACTGTATCACAGAGCTGCACAGCAATAAAACCCACAGAAATGAGCACTGTGTATGAGCATATCAGAACTGCACAGCAATAAAACTCACAGTAATGTGCAGTGTGTATGAGCGTATCCGAGCTCCAGGGCAATAAAACTCACAGTAATATGCAGTGTGTATCACAGAATCCACAGCAATAAAACTCCCAGCAATCCAATGTGCAGTGTGTATGAGTGTATCAGAATCCACAGTAATAAAACTCACAGCAATGCAATGTGCGGTGTGTATGACTGCATCAGAATCCACTGCAATAAGACTCCCAGCAAACCAAGTGAATATAAGCACACAGCAATTATTTATTCTATATTTACCGGCCTCCGTCCGCGGTAGGGCTGTGTGCAGAGTCAGCAGGGACTGTGTACGGACTCAGCAGGAGGTCCCTCCAGGCCACGTTAGGATTGCAGCTGTGCCTGTGCGTGGAGCCATCTTGTCAGCAGTGGGGTGCCACTGCCAGAGGGTGCACCATGGCTTTGATTTCCTTCCCGGTGGGTGTTCAGTCCAGAATAGAGTGAGAGTCCGTGTTAACGAAAGGTCGGGCAGCTGCATGCATGTCACGTGGTTCAGCCAGTCAGGTGGTACTGACTGGCCGGACCGCGTGACCTTCACGCACGCAGCCTCACCAGGAGTCAGGCAGCTCAATGACAAATGTCTATCACTGCAGACATGCTGGTTAAGGAAAGGTCCACTTTAAACAGCAGTAAGCAGACAGGGCTTCATATTCTGCTGATACACCCCCCCCTTTACCTGCCATTTACTGTCAACTTTTCTCTCTGCACACAAATCACATCCCCTCCCCTCTCCTAGAGCTGCTGCATGGCAGGGGAGGAGCTATGGAGGGAGGAGAGCGGGATTTTTATTCTATTCAATTTTATTCCTTATGCAAACGCCCTGCTCCGCTGCTCGTTGTTTGAGAACACAGCTCAAAGCTGACACACAGTGACAGTGGCACCTCCAAGTACCCCCTAATGACATCCAAATATTCACTGGTACCTGGGGTGGCCGACCCTCCGCCACTCCCCTAAGTACACCACTGCTCTGTGATATGCTCACACACAAGTTTGGCGAACTGCCAGCAAGTACGGTGCTGTTTGAAGGCATTGCAAATCCCCATAGAGAAGTAATGGTTAATCTATTCAGAGAACACCAAACAGCAGAAAAATAGCAGTGAAATGCCCTGATGTTCGGTGGTTTCAATCAGGCGAACCCCATAGGTTTCAATGTTAAAAATATTCCCGTTTTTTTATGCAGTATCTAATAAATCATTTATTATTTTAATCTACAGTAAAAAGTCTTTATTGATTTTTTTTAGTAGCTTTTAGTAATTTTTCAGCAAAATTCCCCCCCCTTTTTTTAATAGCGGTTTTTCTTTATTCTGTAACAGAACTTTTTATTATCAATCATACTGATTGTGCGTATCATATTGTGCATATCAGCCCGCACCAGGGGGTGCAGCAATCGGCCGGAATCCTGGTCGATTGCTGCCTCCTGTGCTAGGATGCGCTCAGCGCGTCCATAGCACAGGAGCAGCACTTGGCAGGACGCTGAGTGCATCCTTAGCAGCCAAGTGGTTAACACTACAAACAAGAAGAATAAAATAGATAACAGAATTCATCCATTATTTGCTTTGTGGTTCATTCGTTTTGTCCATGTCCCATTTCAGTAGTTCGTTATTAGGCCAAATCAATTAAAATTCAAATGAATCCTGATTTGTCTGAAAATGAGCGCATGAATCTAATCATTACCTATAATACTCTATCTTTAACTCATTTTAACTACATTCCAAGGATGTAAGACTGACTAGACTGTCACGGAAACTGAGCCCCTGAGCATGTGCTCTAAACAACTGAATTGTCAAAATTTGTATTTTATGTTATGTGTGTAATGTTCTCATGTATGCAGCAAACTGTTATTTTCAACTTTAAACATTTTCTGAACAGTTAAAGAATTAAAGGGCAAAGATTATTTAACACAGACAATGCTGCTTTTGTTGATTTCCAAAGAGTTTTTTTTTTTTTATTCTTTTTGACAATCATGGAGGAATTTTCAGTTATATATATATATATACAGTTGTGTTCAAAATTATTCAACCCCCACTGAAATTGAGTGTTTTGGACAGTTTGACATTGATTTTGATCATTCAGTCATCTTGCTTACAATTAAATCAAAGAGGCACGTGTAGGTCAGACAAATATAACATAACATTTATAATGAAATAACCACAAATGTATTTTCTGTGCTCACATCATTATCAGTTTTATTCAACCCCCAAGTGACATTCAATCTTAGTACTTAGTACAACATCCTTTTACAGTTATAACAGCTTTAAAATGTGAAGCATAGCTTGACACAAGTGTCTTGCAGCGATCTACGGGTATCTTCGCCCATTCGTCATGGGCAAAAGCCTCCAGTTCAGTCACATTCTTAGGCTTGCGCACTGCAACTGCTTTCTTTAAGTCCCACCAGAGGTTCTCAATCAGATTTAAGTCAGGTGACTGCGATGGCCACTCCAAAATGTTCCAGCCTTTAATCTGCAACCATGCTCTAGTGGACTTGGAGGTATGCTTGGGATCATTGTCCTGTTGAAAGGTCCAACGTCTCCCAAGCCTCAGGTTTGTGACGGACTGCATTACATTGTCATCCAATATCTCCTGGTACTGAAGAGAATTCATGGTACCTTGCACACGCTGAAGCTTCCCTGTACCTGCAGAAGCAAAACAGCCCCAAAGCATAATTGACCCCCCCGCCATGCTTCACAGTAGGCAAGGTGTTCTTTTCTTCATAGGCCTTGTTCTTCCTCCTCCAAACATAGCGTTGATCCATGGGCCCAAACAGTTCTAATTTTGTTTCATCAGTCCACAGAACACTATCCCAAAACTTCTGTGGTTTGTCCACATGACTTTTGGCATACTGCAGTCGACTCTTCTTATTCTTTGGAGACAGCAAGGGGGTGCGCCTGGGAGTTCTGGCATGGAGGCCTTTATTACGCAGTGTGCGCCGTATTGTCTGAGCTGAAACTTCAGTACCCGCATCTGACAAATCTTTTCTCAGTTCCTCAGCAGTCACACGGGGACTTTTCTCCACTCTACGCTTCAGGTAGCGCACAGCAGTCGAAGTCAGCATCTTCTTTCTTCCACGACCAGGTAGCGTTTCAACAGTGCCCTTTGCCTTGAATTTGCGAATGATGCTTCCTATGGTCTCTCTTGGTATGTTTAACATCTTTGCAATCTTCTTATAGCCATTGCCCTTCCTGTGAAGAGTAATCACCTCTTCTCTTGTCTTCCTGGACCATTCTCTTGACTTCACCATGTTTGTAACCACACCAGTAAATGTCTAGAAGGAGCTGAGTATCACAGTCATTTTAAAGCTGCCTAATTGGTGCTTATTATGCTTTATTGCTGCTCCGTGACATCCACAGGTGTTTTCAATACCTGATTGAAAACACTTGAATGAACCTCTCTTCTTCAGAGTGGTAGTCTTTAAGGGGTTGAATAATTTTGTCAATGAAGAATTCACAAAAGAAACATTTACTACTGTATTACAAAACCAATTGATGTCATTATAGTTGCATATGGTTCTTTAAAAAGTCCTTGTAGGATTTCATTCTGAATACAATTACAAATGTACACTAAATTCCCTAAAACCCTTTACAGCATTGGGGGTTGAATAATTTTGAACACAACTGTATGTTATGTGAGTAAACTCTGGCTGCGATTAGCAGACATTAAGGTATTTTGGGGCAGGGGGATTGAATAGCTTGCTTCTATTATGTAAATAATGAATTTATGTTACAGAAAAATAAAACATAAATATCTTTGGATTTGGTTGGAGATTACAGTTTCATTATTAACAATCTAAATCCATTCTTTGTATATTACATAATACAACACAATATCTGCAGAGAATGCGAACCTTGGTGGCGACCTCACTGTAATTATGAGTGATAGTTATGAATACATTTTTATAATATTTATTATTTAATATTAAATAGGAAGGATTTTATACAAGCTTATCAGCTGGTTTGCAATGCACCTATTGACCCCTTTAGGGCAATATTTGCATGTCTGTAAAGAGTATTGTAATCAAAACTGAAAATCACATGAGGCTGTTTACTGTAAGCATTGTCCTTCTTAGCTAGCAGCTGCATAATGAACTATATTTAAAAAATATATTTGAATAGCATCCAAATGTTCTTCAGGACATAATGTTATTTACTTTTAATGAATGCATATCAGTAATTACGGGTGTGCTGTTATTTCATAATATTTGCATACAAACCAATACACAAATATAAAATGTACTGCTTGACCTATATCCTAAAACAACATCGTTGATATATATATTATGACTGCACAGCATACGCAGATTATGTAACTAATAAATAGCCAACATGTGTGTTTGTAAACTATAACTGCCAATTAACACTATTAAGTTGCTAGTAGATAGAACATTAATTATTTCAATGGTACATTATGGAATTGTTTCTCTTATGTCACATGTACCCAGGACATACTTGAAAACAAGAGAAATCTCAATGTATCCTTCCTGGTAAAATACTTTATAAATCAATAAATGTGCAAGATTTCCAAAGTATATAGATTGGCAATAGCAAAAAGATTTTGTAAGTCGTTAAGCATTAGCAGCTCCCTGATCCTGCCTCTACTAAGAATGAGCCACCATGGTAGCGATTCAGCTCTGTCAGGAATCTAACCCATGGGCAAGGAAGGAATGCAAAAAGACACATGACCGAATGGGTTCGTCTGTGACCCGAACCCTGGCAGCACCCATTCTGACTTGCCTTTTAGGATCCTAGTTTGTTCCAGTCCAGGTTTTCACACTGCCCTGCCTATGAGGAGCTACAGGTGCGGCTTGTGTCTGTGCTGACGTGCTATATAAGTGTGTTGCCTCAAAGTCTCCTTGCCTGTGCATTACACTTGTATGCTTGTACATGGCACATTCTGAACTCAAACAAACTCCTATTTACCTTGACTGTGTTCCTGTCATCCACATCAAGATCTCTGCCATTGCTGAACACCTTCTCTGTGAATTCCTTGTTTATATGTTAACCCTTGCTGTTATCCCTGGACCCTTTTAAATAAACCTTCTGATATTCACCGTATGCTGCCTGATTCTGACGTTTCAAAATTGCCTGTTGAATGTGAAATAGAATTGGCTTTTCCATTTGGGTCAGAGGAGTTATTATTTACATAAGAGTGAAGGAGATACTGATTTTAGACAAGTTCTAACTTTTTAAAAGGATTTTTGTTTTGCCTGGCTGGGGATGATGGGCGTTTAAGTTCGCAGCCCCCTGGAAAGCAGCAATATCCTAACCCTAAATCTCCCCTGCCACTCCCTATTGCTATAAATCTTGTAACCAGGCTTGGACTGGGACAAAGAAATTGGCCCTGGACTTCATCCATGAAAGTGGCCCACTCCGATTATGCAAACACTCAGGACCGGATTAAGATCTCTATGGGCTGGAGCTAAGGATATGTTTGTATTTTGTGGCATTTCGAGAAATGAAAACATGTTATATATTATTTTAAATTCTGTGCAAGTTCTGTGCTTTGGGTTTCCCTGCATTTCGTCACTCTTCAAGCCAGGTGTTGGATCCTGGTGTCAGTGCAGCCCCAACCCCTCGTGGTCTCGTGGGGGGTAGGGCTGCCACCTTTTCTTCAAGCCAAATCCGTACACTCTGGTGTAGGGCAGCAATTGTTTTACAGTATGTGTGGCAAAGTGCCAAGAAAAATTGGTAGTGGACTGTATGTCAGACCGATATTAAGGCACACGGATAAGCATGTCAGACCGGTATTAAGGCACACTGATAAGCATGTCAGATCGGTATTAAGGCACACTGATAAGCATGTCAGACCGGTTTTAAGGCACACTGATTAGCATGTCAGACCAATATTAAGGCAGATGCATGCTGCCTGGGAGGATCTAGATCCAGAAACTCCATGTGGTTTGCCAGATGTCCAGTTGGCAAACTCGTTGTAAGACGCAAAAGAGAGGCATTGAAGCCTTCTCTCTTAGCGCCTCTTATTGAGGGGAAGTGTCGCGGTTAGAGATATAGTTATGTTCATATATATATATATAAATATAAATTATTGCCAATGCTGCACAGCTGACCAGTAAAAGCCTCAGTTTCTGGTGTGTTCCAGAAAGTAATTAAAATGATAACGGCCTTTGTCTCTTTGCTGGCCACTAAGGCCCGTTTGAAGGGATATCACAGGCTATTGTAGAGTACTAAGGTTGTCTTTGATCTGCATGATAAGGGGGGAAATTACACATCTGCTCTAATGGAATATCCCTTGTCCCATCCAAGCATTTCGCACCTTGGGCAACTGTAACAGCACCTCCAAGAGCACATCCCAGACCCAGTGGCACCATTGTGACCAAAAGTGCATTTCAAAGAAGCGAATATGTCCTTTGATCGCTAGAGACGATTTTGGGATGATTGATTTATATCTGGGAATTAAACTAAATAAGAAGTGAACTGAGCATACCCATGAAATAGCAGGAGGGGGATTCTGGGAAATGTAGTGAGCAGGCTGTACCAGCTAGGGGAACAGGGAAGACCTATATATATTCTGAGTCAAGCGTGGGCTCCTTTGCTATTTCTTGGAGGTCAATCGGAAAATTGAAAAAATATTGCCATCTCCTACTAGAACCTCCCTAGCGACTGATCCTCCAGCGTATATTGTAAGTAACTAGGATCCATTGTTATCTCCCTTTTATTTTTGCTGCTTTGTGTGTGCAAATTGTTAATTATCATATCTATTTTTTCTGAAACCAAATGCACTGTGATATATAATTTTTGTATCATAATAAATCTAAAATTTATTAAGATCTGCTTCTGCCTGATATTCGATCCACGCTAACTGAAGGACTGGATTATCATAGAGATTTGCCTTTGATTAAGCTCGAGTCTATCTACTAAACAGTGACTTGTGGTGGGGTGCAGTCGCTGGACTGTTTTCTATTTTGGGGTGAATGACCAGAGTCTCAAACCGGCTCTGGTTCAGACAGTAAGCATCTTGGGTAAAAAGTCGGTTTGTGGTGGCAGTGTGACGAATAGTACAAGGAAAGTGGGTCCAAGGATTGTGGGCAACGTAGTCAGTACTCCGGGTCGAGCGTAGACGGATACTGCGTTACAACCATGTGGCCACTTCATCAAGTTTGCGTGCCCTTCTGGAGTGAAGGCATTGCCGTGACAGTTAGGCAAGCGCATGCAGGGGATTGTGGGCCACGTAGTCATTATTTTGGGTCTAGTGTAGACATATAGTGATTTGCTTAAGCTTGCGTTTCCTTCGCCGCGGCACCCGTTCGTGACAATTACTGTGCGTCCCTGGCTTCTATCACGCTTCCACTGAGCCTCAGCTCATATCAGTTAATCTCAACAAGCCAACATGGAAAAAAACAAATGTGATACATATCTGACTGCATTGAACCCCGTATGGCAAAAGCTTTGACAAAGACCGTAGTATCCGCTACTTGTTTCTCCAGCTCGATCATATGTTTTTTCGGTTTGCATTGACTTGCATGGTGGAGGTAAAGTGGAGCAAGAAGATGACCAAGTGTGCAGGAGTCTGCAAATTTAATGAAAAAGAGGGATCGTGCACCATCATAAGATCAGGTACCACCAAGGCTCTGCTAGAACAACTTGTCCATGAAATGATCCACGTTTACCAATTTGTGACCAACCAGCGGGAGCATGAGCATCATGGCCCAATATTCCAGCGCTGCATGGACCACATCAGTCAGGAACCCGGGCTGAATTTAACCATCTACCACAGCAATGATGTAAGTGTTTTCCGTAACCACTGGTGGCGTTGTGACGATCGCTGCCAGAACGAGGAGCCACACTTTGGCTATGTGAAGAAGGCCATGAACAGAGCACCATCTTTCAAAGGAGAAGTGGTTTATTCGCCACCAGGCTGAATGTGGAGGAGACTTCAGTAAAGTGAAGGAGCTCGAGAATAGCATCGAGAAATGGGCACGGCCACCGAGCAGCGATGGGCACCCTGCTAAGAGGCCCGAAAATAGGCTAATACCACTACCACCACTATCACTCTCAGCCAGCAGTGGATAAATGTAAGTGACCTATGGGAGGAGGTGGAGGATATAAATGGGGGGGTTGGGTAGATTTATGGAGAGTAGGGTTCATAGTTTTTATTGGGATTTTTGTTTTGCGTGGCTGAGGATGATGGGTGTTTAAGTTCGCAGCCCCCTGGAAGGCATCAATACCCTAATCCTAAATCTCCCCTTCCACTCCCTATTGCTAAATATCCTGTAACCAAAGCAAAGCTTCAGCAGCAGAATTATTCCAGCCTGTCACTATTATTATTCTGGGTGAGATCTTAATGTGACTGTATTGAGGCAATTTAACAAATAAATAACACAATCTCACAAATGCCGTTAACTCTTTCTATTTCTTTTCTGTTTCAGGTTGGACGTTGGATTCCAGGATCAGATGGAAACCTTTTCCGTTATTAGTAGGGATGAGCTGTTCGGTTCGATCTGTTTGGAGTTCGCATCGAACATCGGCCGTTCGACAGTTCGGAAAAATAATTTTTTCTTGAAAAAAGTATAAAAAATGCTTAAAAAATACAAAAAAATCTAGAAATAAAGAGACTCTTTACTGCAGAATATTATAAGCAACGGTTTATTAGATATTGAATTAAAACGGGAATATTTTTAACATTGAAGCCTATGGGATAAAACATTCTTGTTACTAAAACATCAGGCAGACACGGCCCTCTAATCAGGCACTGTAGAGGGCAGCCTGCAGGGGCCTCCCAAGGAACCCCTTGAGGAGCATGCGGCCACCGGATGACAGAGCTGCGACTGTGCGGGCTAGCCACCCGGGTGCATGTGGCAGAGACAGGCAGCGCAGGGAGGGAGCCACTGTACCTGCGGCCACGGCACCCCCCCCCAACCAGGATCCAGGGAGCCCCCACTGACCACCAGGCTAAGGTAAGGCGACACATTTCTAAAAAAAATAAAACGCGAGGACATTTTTAAACGTCCCCGGGAGCATAAAATAAAACCTTTTTTTTTCTTTCTCTACCTGGCTGAATGTATTTAATTATATATATTAGATACATTCAGCCAGGTAGAGGGGGGTGGCATGTGGGCTGCGCGGGGTCTCGGGCAGTGGTTTGGTTTTTTTGTGTGTATATTTTTAGCAAATTTATAGGGGAAGATAAGGGCAGGTATGATATATATATAGATAGATAAGATATATATCTATATTCTTATAAATATATATATCCAGACTTGTATTACACACACATTTTGGCAACTAATTGCCCCCCCTCCATTTGGCTGATCCCTCCAGAAGAAATGTTGAACCCGATAGAGCAGAGAATAATATATATATTCTCTGCTCTGTCGGGTTCAACATTTCTTCTGGAGGGATCAGCCAAATGGGGGGGCGGGCGCATTTAGTTGAGATTGTCCACATGCCACCCCCCATGTGCGTATGTGTATATATGGTCTGAGGTCTGTGGGTGGGTGTATATATATATCTGCGTGTTGATATATACGTATATGCCTGTGTGTGGTATCACCCGATCTGTTGTCGACTTTGCCTGCCATTTGACTATTCTCTCTGTGTATTTCCTGCCTGTTCTGTTTGCTTCCTGTTGCTACTGGTGTGCGACGATTCTCACCATATACAGAAGCGCAGTACAAGTGCCTAAACATTGCTGACCTGCTTTTGTTATAGCTGCTGATGTAACTGAATAGATTGGGGATCTCTACTGCATTACCAAAACCTCCACCACTGCACTCTTCCACAATACCACAGAGGGATTACTTACGGTGTGAAGGCACTTGCTGCCACCAAAAGCACAATATTTGGGTCCACTCATAGGCGACTCTACAGGGGGGCAAGGGGGGCAATTGCCCCCCCTAGGTTATTCCTTGCCCCCCCATGTGCCCCCCACCAAAAATCAGCATCCAGCTTCCCACACTTCTTCGGACCAACGTATCTCCGTCGCTATGATTCGTATATGGACGAACTAGGTGTCATTTGGGCAGATTCTGGCCTTTCCAATGATACCCAACATGACTATATTCAGTGTGAAGTAAATGTCATAAAACATTGAATAAAAACGTGTACTTAAACTTAAACATTTTCGCAGGGTTGAAATGGCTCAGCAGTGAAATGGTTAATGTTCAGACTATACACTACATTGTGTATTACGTTAGTTTTTGCCTTGGTTTTCATTGTATATTAAGGGTTAATGGGTAGGCTTCATCCCTTACAGTATACATTTGTTTTTTCCTTGATTAATGGCATTTTACGGGTTGATGGGTAGCTACATGCCTCAGTGTATTCATTTCAGGTTTTCCCTTGATGAGTGGCATTTTACAGGTTGATGGGTAGGCTAAATGCCACATTGTTTATTATTTTTATTGTATTTCCCTGGGTTTATGGCATTTTTGGGGTTATTATGGAAGTTAGAATCTAAAGGGTCTAATGGTCTTTAGATCCTCTGCTTTTCGTCACATTTCGGGGAATTTATTTTGCCGAAAATAAGGTGAATTCCCTATTTAGCGAATGGTCACTGTAATTTGCTAAAAGTGGAGTCGCTGAAGCAGCAATCAGACATTCAGCGAAAACTGCCGAATTGCGGCAAATAAAATATTGAATTTAAGTATCAGGTTAGTACAACAAAAAGGCATCATTGCATCACATTACACACCGCATCACACTACTCTGGGGTTTTGGAATCTTATTTATATATACTTATTTATGGCACTATTACCTGGTGTGAGCTAACCCTTGCGTCGGTGTGATTTTGCGTTAGTGCCAGGTTAATGGAGTCTAGCGCCTGACCAACAGATCATTTGCCTCCCGCTACAAATGGGAAAAATCACTTAGCGCGTTGCTATTAGCGATTTGTACCACAAACTTACTGTACTTTCCGCGTCCTTTACTTAAGACGCGGAGCACTAGAGATCTCTAGCGCTTTTGCAGCTAACAGATCACTTGGTGCCAGCGCTAAATTTTTTGAGGTGCACTATTTGCAACATTTTACCTGCTGCTCAACCATGGTGCTAACTCCAAAAAAACAGAAAAGCCAGGTCCTCGTCCAAAATTAATAGGTAATTGAAAGGAATGCAGCACAGGTGTTCTCTTGCCCCATACACCATAGTAATGGATCTGGCCAGCAATCTCGCTGCTGTTGCAGTCGGCTCTATTATAAATGTATCCTTTATCCACATATATCCTAATTCTAATATATTGCCTAATTTTAAACATTTTAAGCTGGGGGTTATTCATAGTATGTAAGCAGTTGATTATTAGAGTGACTGTGTGGACCATGTTTAAAGGGACACATGGATAAGTTTTGCCCTGAAACATGTATTATTTATATGCTGTAGCAGGGAAACTTTTGTCGCTCACCTGGCCTTCCGTTTGGATCTATTAAATGCATTGTAATGATTCTACATGCTGTTGGGTGGCATTTATCATGCAATGTCCATCAGCCTTAATATATGTGTGCATATAAACATGGATGATATGGCCACCGTGGAGGATTTTAATAATGCAGGGGTGTGAGGATATTCACTGGATGTGTTCATATTCAAGCTTGTGAGGGCGGGGGATAGGTATGGAAAAGAAAAACAGTTCTATCTTGTACACAACCGCATTAGCGGTGGGTCTCAGCCCGGGTCTTAGAGTTTCCCTAGCGTGCGCCAAACGACCTTGTTCATGGACTATCCCGGACAAGGTGATCTGTTAGTAGGTCGTCAGGCACTAACAGGGTTATTCAGAAAGCGGTGAAAAGCAGGAGAATGACTGGAGAATAGAAAATTCTAGGTCAAAATATCCGATTTGGAGAGTGAAATGAATGGGAGAATTTTCCTGGTTTGGCTATTTTGACATTTTCCATTCTCCAGTCATTCTCCTGCATTTCACCTCTCTCTGAATAACCCTGTAAGTTTTAGCGACTCGCGCTAAATTTTCCCTTTAGTGATGGCGTTTTAGCTCACACCAGGTGATAGGGTCCTTAGTTTTATTCAGTGGTGTGGTTTATTGGTGACAATTATTAGTGCCCCCCCAGTTTTGACTGTGGTATCTTCTGTGCCCCCCTAAATATTGTTCCTAGAGTCGCCACTGGGTCCACTGCCACTGACGCCTATGCCAGATTCATATAATTTTAATATTTGACTGCAGGGTTCAACCCTGCACTCTTCCGCAATACAACAGAGGGGTTGCGGTATGACGGCACTGTTGCCGACACTAAAAGCCCAATTTTAAAGCACCTATTGTTACTTTCATCCAAAGCCTGCATAAGTTTTACCATAATTTAGCCAAAAATCACTAAACTTGTTCTGCGTGTCCTAAAAGGTCTCCTCTTTTCATACAGACTGCCGCCCCAAGCAGTTGTTTATGAATAGATTAAAGGAAAACCATTTGCCGTCATTTGAAATGTCATTTGTTTGTTTTTAAATATATCTATACATCCTACAAATCAAAGAGACATTTTATCGGGTTCCTGTGAACATTGGAAGAAATATCCATAAAACCCAATATATTTAAGCCTGGTTAAGGCTCACAGAATTGGGCTGTATTATTCTCATGTATGGTGTGTGGAGATGAAGAAACCACAATAAGAAGAACTCTAAAATGTATGTGGTATTTACCTAAAATCTTGAGTGCGCTGTACCCTTTTCTTATACTGAGATGTTTTTGACTTTGTCAAATTTGGCTTTTGGGGAAACTACCATTGGGGTACGTGGCGACTAACATCGCAAGGTATTAAGGGAATATTTTGGTGTGGTGCTCCACTGATTCTGGCTATAGGTTATGGGGACCTCCTAGGCACGATATTTGAAGGAATTTTTCGTTTCAATTCTTAACCTTTATTTCATGGAAAACTCACTGTTCCTTTAAAAACGTTTTTTTTTTTACTTTTTGTCCTTGTTTCCTGTCCCCCAGGGCACTACCCGGACCCCCATACACTTTTTATGGCAAATATCTTGCATATATGCCCTCTTGGAGGGAACTCTAAAAATCTAACTTTCGAGTCCCATTGACTTGCATTGAGTTTGGTTCGTGTTCGAGGTCGAACTCGAACTTTTGAAATTGTTCGAGTTCAAATGCGAACCGAACACGGGGGTGTTCGGCTCATCACTAGTTATTAGTATAAGTTTTAGGTTTGTTAGGATAGGCTGAAAAAAGCCATGCGTCTCCATCGAATCCAGCGTTTTCCATCAGCACCATCACCTACTGCTGTTGATCCAAAAGAAGGCGAAAACCCCAGTCTGAAGCTTTCGCCAATATGCAACACACTGGGAAAAAAATCCTCCTTGACCCCAGAACAGCATCAGATTTCTCGTAAATGAGAATAAACAATCTTGTTTTACTCTACATTATGTGTCTGACAGATGCTTTTGGGAAACTGGGAAAAAGGTATCAGGGCTGTGACACGCAGAAAAAAAAAGACAACAAAGGTGAGGGGTGAAAAGGGAGACGGTAAATACTTAAATGGTTATTCAGAGAGCACCGAAATTCCCAAACAGCTGCCGAATGCTGCCGAAAAACATTGACCAGCCGCCGAACAGGGGGTAAAAAACCCATAACTTTTAAAAGGCTTTTTAAAAAAAAAAATAATGCATGGAAATAAATTCAATAAATGTCATGTGTCCAGGGCATAAATTCTGGTAAAATTTTGGTGCTCTCTGAATAACTCCTCTCGTGTTTTGTGAATAATATGAATATGTGCAAAACACTGTCCTTACTGCTGGTGTGGGAAATGAGAAGGCGAGTAATGGCAGCAGCATTGTTCACTTTAACATTGCAAAGACGACAACGACGCTGCCTTAGAACAAAATAAATATAATAATATACTTTTCCTATTTCAATTTTTTTTATTGTTACATTTTACATAGTCACATATGGTAACATGGAAAGGCCGAAGATCATTTTCCTTTATTCACTGGATCTATAGGAGCACCATAACATCTTAAACACACCTCAAATAATATGAAAAAATTTATATAAAAAATCCCCACCTGACCCAAAGTTGATGTGACAGACTAAGAGGGTTATTAGAACAAGAAAAGAGTTTGCCAAATTTTGGAGAATTGCCTGCACGTACGGTGCCTGTTCGATGGCAGTGAAATCCCCCATAGAGAAGCAATGGTTAATCTATTCAGACACCGAACAGCAGAGAAACGTTGCCGAATTGCCCTGCTATTTGGTGTTTTCATTCAACAGGTTTATTCAGGTGAATCCCATAGGCTTCAATGTTAAAAATATTCCCATTTTAATCCAAGATCTAATAAACCGTCTATTTTTTGTTTTGCATTAAAACGGCTCTTTATAGATTTTTTAGGATCATTTAGGCATTTTTGGGGATTTTTTTGGCAAACTTTTCTCTCGTTACATAACCAGTGGAATAAAGTCTATTATTGACAGGTAGGAAATCTTAAAAAGCTAGGAAGAGTGTTATAACCACAAAACAAGACCATGTTAGAAATCAGTCCACGTTTCACAAATAGAATATTAAAAGGGACACCATGTAGACAGAATATATGAGAAATGGAACAAAGTTACAGACGCTCTTTCTCTCCAAATGACTCTGACATCCCTCTCCTTTCAGCTTTACATTCACTCCATCGATATGGATTTGTGTTATTATCATTTGAATTTTGTCTTTCTGGTTTATTTAACAAAAGATGTAAAAATAAGTGAACTTCAGACTCCTCTGATTGGATAAATAATAAAAACGTCTGTCCGTGCTTTCGTTAGGTGACCCGTACAGAAAAATGTAATAACGTCATATGCTTTAACCCTTTCGCTGCGGATGACGTGTGGGGCACGTCCTGATTGACTCCCGCTATATGTGGAGGACGTGACCCACATGTCATCCGCCAGCGGGAGCCCCGGCGGAGATACTTACTCTCTGTCCAGGGTCCCGCGGCGTTCTGGCTTCAGGCCGGCCCCCAACGTAAATTACATCATCGCGCTTGCGCGATGAGGTCGTTTCCAGGCGACCCCCGGCAAAGCCGGGAGATCGCCTTAAAGGGAGAGGGGATCCTCTTGGATCGCTCTCCCTCCCGATCGGGAGTGTTTTCAGGCAAAACCAGGCACCGCTTTGAAGGGCAGTGTCTGCCCTTTAAAGCGGTGCCTGGTTTTTAACCCTATAATTTCCAGATCGCGAGCGCGCCGCTCAGCAGCCGATCGTAATCTGGCTCCGGTGGAGGCCGCCATCTTGGATGGCGGCTCCACCTCCGGGTTCCCCCTCGGCTCCTGACGTGTCATGCATAGCACGATGACGTCAGATAGCCGGGGAACCCCTAGCTGTCCGAGTATTTCCCAAGGAAATCCCCTGGTGGAGATACGGGGTTCATTTGAACCCCGATATCTCCGGAACCGTGGCAGCTAAAGAGTCATGCATTGTGTCATGCCTGAGCATGGCCTTTCGAATGATACCAAACATGACCATGTTCGATGTAAAAAGAATGTAAAAGAAAATTTAAAAAAATAAAAAATAAAAATAAAAAAAAATAATAAAAGAAAAACATGTTTTTTTGTGTGTTGTTTTTATTAATGCAGCAATATTGTTCACATTTCAATTATAATGTGAACAATGATGCTGCACTAATGATTTTTTCTATGGGGTGCGTTTGCAAAAAATCACGTAATTCCCCCCCAAAAAATGTAACGATGTAAGGGCAGAGGCTATGACCCCTGTGTAGTGTTGTGTGTATGGAACCCAATGGCAAGCCGAAGAAGGAGACCAGGAGATGTATGATCAGTTGAGCATTTACTGGATGGAACAAAATATAAGTCCAGAACAAAAGGTAACGCAAGATTTCTTTGACAAGAGTAAACGAAGGATTGTAGGGGTAAATAACACGAGTTGTAATCTTTGAAATAGACCAGGGTAGAGGAACTGGACTTGAAGATAGGATCTGGAACTGGTACAGTGGGTATAGAAGCAAGCCTGGAGATGGGACTGGTGCCGTGGAAGCAAGCCTGTAGATGGAGCTGGCACCGTGGGGGCAAGCCTGGAGAGGAAACTGGTACTGTGGTAGCAAGCTTGAAGATGGAACTGGCACTGTGGTAGCAAGCTTGAAGATGGAACTGGCACTGTGGTAGCAAGCTTGAAGATGGAACTGGTACCGTGGAAGCAGGCCTGGAAGCAGAGCTGGTACCGTGGAAGCAGGTCTGGAAGCGGAGCTTGTACCGTGGAAGCAGGTCGGGAAGCAGAGCTGGTACCATGGAAGCAGGTCTGGAAGCGGAGCTGGTACCGTGGAAGCAGGTCTGGAAGCGGAGCTGGTACCGTGGAAGCAGGTCTGGAAGCGGAGCTGGTACCGTGGAAGCAGGTCTGGAACTCAGGATTCTCTTGAAGCAAATACGAAGAGGAACCACTGGATAACGTGGTGGTGAACCACAGTATAACCTGGTTAATGAACTGGGAAAAGCGGCAGATTTAAATAGGGTTCAGAGGATCATAAGAACACCGTTCACCTGGGGCTCGTAGGTGGAGTGGGGATACCTGAGTACTTGATAGGTTAGTTGGTGGCATACGATTAACTCCAGTGCAGGTGTAATGCAGTACCTTTACTTGACCAGCAGAGGGTACCTAGGTCTTCATGCTTTAGGATGGACGATCGCGCATGCGCGCTTGGTTCCTGCTCAGTCGGATCCCGGAGGCGGCGTGGCACACATCCTGGCTCTCCTCCTCCGAGCTGAAGACGGGAACCAGGGAGCGACGCGCCACGAGGGACCTCGGGTGAGTATACAAAGTGTCCCAACATGGCGCCCGCGGTCCGGCCGCGGCGTGGGGCATGACAAACGAGTCCCCATTTCTAATTTTTGTACAAGCGCACCCCAAAGAAAATATAACCACAAACGCTCATGTGAAAAAATTTGAAAAAAAACCCACTTTACATACTGTAAATGATTGAAAATTCTAATTTTATTGCATTTTTGTTATAATATACAGGCAGGACATGACGTATAAAAATTATATATTATAAATTATATATAATTATAAATTATATATTATGAATCTGCCGAGTCTGCCAGAAAGAACGATATATAATATGTCTGGGTCATGTAATAAAACGTGGCTTCTAAACGCGTTTAAACATGATGAGCAAAAGCGGTAAAAATGAGCTCAGCACACAGCGGTGAAATGGCTCAGCAGTGAAGGGGTTAATAGAGAGTGAGCCTCTTCTTAGATCAGGTTCCACCAAGGCTCTGCTAGAAACACTTCTTTATGAAATAATCCACGCATACCAATTTGTGACCAACCAGCGGGAAAGTGAGCACCATGGCCCAATATTCAAGAGCTACATGGATCAAATCAATCAGAATATCGGATTGAACTTAACCATCTACCACGGCCATGATGTGAGTGTTTGTCATAACCACTGGTGGCATTGTGACGGTTCCCGCCAGCACGAGGAGCCACACTTTGGGTATGTGAAGAGGGCCATGAACCGAGCACCATCTGCCAAGGAGAAGTGGTTTCTTCACCACCAGGCCGAATGTGGAGGAAACTTCTTCAAGGTGAAGGAGTCCGAGAATTACACTGAGAAACGAGCACAGCCACAGAGCAGCGATGGGTGCCCTGCTAAGAGGCCCCAAAAATAAGTCAATACCACCACCAGCCGCTATCACCCTCAGCCAACAGTGCTTAAATGTAAGTGGCCTCTGGGAGGAGGTGGAGGGTGTACATGGGGGTGTGGGTAGATTTATGGGGAGTAGGGTTAATTTACTATAATATATCCTTTTGTAGTTTAATTTTATCTGTTTGTCTTTATTTGGAGGTATTTTACAGTTTATATAGGTAATTTGCTGCCATTCATTAAACGTAATTATTCAATTAAGAGGTTATGCACCGCCAACAAACAAGGCATTTAAATGAAATCAAAAGAACAATAGGAAATGGAACAGACCCTACTGTGCAGGTTCTTTTGTCTTTCTCTGGATTGTAGTTTTGTGAAACACTGGTGTTTGTCAGCCATGGGTGGATCCAGACACAAGTTTTGGGAGGGGCACTACCAATTACCAATCTACCATTTGTGGCTAAGAGCTGGTGCTCAGTTTGTAGTGACAGCCAGAGCGAGTACCGGATCACAGACTGTGCTCGTCACACTCACTCTCCCCATAACATTGTCCTTCAGCAGCTCATGTAACATCTGACAGACCCACTCAGCAATGTTCTGATCTCTAGTACATGCTCTGCCTGTCACTGAGAATCAAACACCACCAGATATAACATACCACTCACTCATACCTATACATAGCCATAGCTCAGAAATACAATCACTTTCATAACTATACACAGATACTATTAATGGAAGTCACTGGAGGCAAGCTCAGAAGCTACACTATCCCCAGACATCTTAGTCAACATCACAAACTAGTGGGACATATACAGTATGTCATTAAAAAAAAAATTCTCTTGGATTTTATTATTTTATTTTTCAGGATCAAGCATATTTGGTATCAATTGAAAGGACAGAATATGGCCTTTCAAATGACACCTCACTTGACAATGTTGGGCGTATAATACCAGTGATACAAGGGCTCAAACATTCAAAGGTTCCCTGTATCACCTACAATGGGTTTGCAGCTGGGGGGGGTGGTGGTAAATGCCTCTTCTTTTTTGTGAATACCTTCTATGCACTTCATTAAATTTCCTTTCCAATTATTTTGTCTGTACATAGCATCTATATCCAGGTATAGCAAAGCGTCCTGTAATTCATTTCCTGGCTTGTGATTGCGTGTATGTTTTAGTTTATTTATGAGTAGTATTTCCTGCTGGAGTGGATTGCCTTTATGTTTTTGTTGTCAATGCATGACCATTTGTTCTAATTGAATTCCCAGTCTTTTCCCGTCTATTTTCTCTTTATATTAGCCTTGTGTTTCCGTTTAGCAAGTTTAGATGAAACTGGCCCCAGGTTATTTAGTCACTGTGTCCAGCAGATTGAACCTTTCCTTTTTTTTAGTGGTACCAAATGGTTAGGAGGATGCTTTCAACACTCGATAGCCATCTGTCAAGCCTAACATTTAGCTCCTGCATTGCATGACTTCCACTTCCCTAGCATCTGTCAAAGATGCTTGATGTGATGGTCACATGTTTTGGTAACTTGAAAGCTGGACTGCATGTGTGAATTCAAGGTACATGGAATGTGATGGGAGATCAAAAGAGATACATGCAGTCAAGCAGATAATTCCAGAATGACTGGTATCCCATTAGAGCCTGATTTCCAAGAACCAGGCTCAACTGAATTAAAGGAAATTTTCAGTAATGCCATATGTATCTTCGTCAAAAGCAAATGAAACTTTGATCTGTTTTGATGCAGCTTTCCTGCTTTGTTTTGCCATATATTTCATATTCAAATGAGACTCTGTCCATTTCCAGATGTTCACCACTGCAAGCAACAAATCTTCCACTCATTATACAATTATAGAAAATTAAAGGACTGTACACAGATGTTAATAGCTACACTTGCAAGACTTTATTTGATCTATTACAGACCACTGAAGAAATATACACTCGTCCAATAGGAATGCTGGAAGCAAAAATTGTATTTCCTAATCGTTATTTGCCAACCGTGCCCTAACATGGTAAAATCAATTTAGGGAAATATTGACATGAATAGCTGAAGAGAAATGCATTATGCACGTGCAAAGATTTACTGCTTAATGAGTGATAGAGGTCTAAGATACCATCCAGATACCAAAGCACCCACACAAAATTATAGGCAAGTTTTAATAAAAGGGCATGAATGGACATAGTGTAACTTTGTATGTTGTTATTCTTTTCCGTGTTGCTAATATCTATTACCTATCATATTGTCTAATATGTATAATTTTCTATTATCTATCTTATCTTTGTTGTTATACTTTTTTGTGGTAGAGACAGGATGAAAATTGAAGAATATTATGAAAATATGTCATAACTTTGTCACAGTTCCTTAATTGTAAAGGACATATTGAAATTATTAATAATAATTATTTGACAAGGTACACCTTACTAAAAGGTAGAGAAGAAGTGCAATCATAGATCATCTACAAAAAGCTAACACACCATTATTTAATTCTATATTTGCAGAATTCAAATTACTTTTAGTTATTATTAATCTTTATTTATAAAGTGCCAGCATATTCCGCGGTGCTGTACAATGGGCAAAATATACACAGGGTTACAATACATTGAACAACATTTGACAAACCAGTACAGGCGGAAACGAGGGCCCTAATCCTGTGGAACTCACAATCTAGAAGGGTTGGGGTGGAACCAGGAGGAGAGGACTGCAAGGTGAGAGTGGAGGACTGCAAGGTGAGAGAGATGGACTGCAAGGTGAGAGGGATGGACTGCAAGGTGAGAGGGATAGACTGCAAGGTGAGAGTGATGGACTGCTTGTGTCAGTGAGTTGGGTGGTAGGCTTCCCTGAATAGGAAAGTCTTAAGGGAGCGTTTTAAGGAAGAGAAACTAGGGTAAAGTCTGACCGTACGAGGGAGAGCGTTCCAGAGGATGGGAGCTACGTGTGAGAAATCCTGCAGTCTATCATGGGAAGAGGTGATGCGGGGAGAGGCTAGGCGCAGGTCACTGTTTGACCTTAGGGAGCGGGCTGGGGTGTATTTGGTGATTAGTGAGGACAGGTAGTGGGGAGCTGAGTTAGTGAGAGCTTTGTAGGTCAGTGTAAGGATTTTGAATTTAATTCTGCAGTGGATGGGGAGCCAGTGAAGGGACTCGCAGAGAGGAGCAGCAGAGACAGAGCGGCGGATGAGTTGGATGAGTCTGGCAGAGGCTCTATTTACTTTTTCAGGGAAGACTGGAAACAAATATTTTATTGCGGTCTTTAGAATTTATCTATTTTATGATCAATTGACTAAGCACAAAAAATATGTGAATCGAATATCAAGTAAGATACAAAACAACTAGAAATTGACATCTAGTGAGGAGAAGGGGGGTTTGTGAGGGTCCTGAGAATGAGCAACAGCACTAGTGGCCTGCTCTACGGTGGGGCCCGCTCAGGTCTCACAAGGTTTTAGCTTGTATGTGCCATTATAGGGATGAATGCTCCATATGCAAATCAGTCTGCTCTCACCCAATGAGGGTGGCCAGTACTGATTGCCAAGGACATCATCCCTGCACGAGAGGTGCAGAAACCCCTGACGATCGTTTCAGCCTTGTTAGGACTCGTCAGGAGGGTATAGCTGGCACCCATCTAGGCACACCAAGCAAGGGGTCCACGTTTGGATAACCCTGTAGACTAATAGTGAGAAGAAGGGGGGGTTTGTGAGGGTCCTGAGGACGAGCAACAGCATTAGTGGCCTGCTCTACGGTGGGGCCCGCTCAGGTCTCACAAGGTTTTAGCTTGTATGTGCCATTACAGTGATGAATGCTCCATATGCAAATCAGCCTGCTCTCACCCAATGAGGTGGCCAGTAAAAATTGACATCAAGTACTTCTATTCAGATGTAAACCCAGTTCAAAACCAAGAGACAATCAAGGATCATTCTATACAATATTACTCTATCTTAACAACTGTACAAAAAGAATCAAAAGCAAAATTAAATAGTGTCAAAGAGTGTCAAGTGTATGTACGTATTTTAGAAAATCATTAGAAATAAACAATCTCTTCGTGCTTGTTTAGCATCAGTTACAATGATAATAACTGGAATAAGGATCAGTGCAAATAAAAGTAACTCAAAGCCGTAATACAGATGGAGTAGTAAAGTGCAAGCATAATTACTGCTTTTCACCCTTCTTAACCAAGTTAGGTTCCATAAAACCACTATCAGTACCCTGTGGATTTATGGAAAACATCTTTCCATTGCAGACAAAGTATAAATGAATGCAGACTTCACAAAATAATTTTTCATTCCATTTTACAGACAGCAAGCTTATTTGACAGGAAGCACAATTACATATATAATACTAGTGTAGCTCTGTGTTTATGTAAAAGAGTAATGGATCTCAAAGCGATGCAAACAGCTTTATCACCTTGGATAACATGGGTAAGGTATTGAAAATTTGAGTATGCATTTTGGAGTCCATTTGCATATGAATTTCATTTGCAGTAAATGAAATTGCTGTGCAATACACCAGAAAATTACCGGATTGAGTTTACTTGATGTTGAGTTCCTGTAGGAGCTTTTGAACATCTAGGGCCAGATCACATCCTGGATTATTTAACAGCCGTGCACTGTGCTTTATTTTACAACATCCTATCCAATCCAAGATGCAAGCTTCAGCAGAATTAATGGTACATGAGACACAGGTTTGAATCCCGGCAAGAGCACCTCTCCGGTAAGTGTCCTTGGGCAAGACACCTAATGGTACATACTCGCCACCCAGGACATACTTGAAAACGAGAGAAATCTCAATGTATCCTTCCTGGTAAAATATTTTCTAAAAACAAAATAATTGTTGTAGCCTTACTGACTTGAAGAAATTGTCTGCTCATTTTACAGTGATTGTGTATTCATGTTAGCTACTTAATATAACTTTATTCCCCTTTCTTAACAGTTACTGTTGTGGTGATAAGAAGGTATGTGGCATAAACGCTCTTGCAAAATTGTCCAAATAACCAAAATGACCAATGACCTAGTAACTGCTAAATCTAATGAGTGCTACTCTTTGCTGATCCTTCTTGACCTCTCTGCCACCTTTGATCCAGTTGACCACTCGCTCCTCCTTCAAACTCTTAGTGATATAGGCCTTCAACCCCTTAAGGATCAAGGGTCTTTAAAGTCAATGCATTTATGACGTAAACATTACGTCATTGGTCCTTAATGGGTCGAATTTTCTTTCATGGTTCACTTCCTACCTGTCCCAATGATCGTTTAGTGTCTCATTTCCTGGGAGTACCTTCTCCCGGCAGCCTGTCTCTGTTGGGGTGCCCCAAGGTTCAGTACTTGGCCCTCTTCTTTTTTCAATCTGCACGGCCTCTCTAAGCCAACTGATCAGCTCCTTTGGATTCCAGTACCACCTATACACTGATGAAACTCAAATATACCTCTCCTCCCCTGATCTCTTTCTTGCTCTCCTGGATCAAGTCACTGACTGTCTCTCTGCCATCTCGAATTGGATGGCTTCCCACTTCCGTAAACTCAACCTTGCCAAAACTGTAATTATCGTTGTTCCTCCCTCCAAGAAAAACACAATGCCACCTATCTCTCTATGAGTAAATGGAATGCTCATTAGTCCGACGCCTCAAGCTCGCTGCCTTGGGGTCACTTTCGATTCTAACCTAGCGTTCTCTCCCCACATTCAGACAGTGACCAAATCCTGTTACGATCAACTCAAGAACATTGCCCGCATCGACCCCTTTCTGACACATGATACCGCAAAGGTGCTGGTTCATGCGATTGTCATCTCACATACCCCCCCCCCACCAGTCCCTCTATTGGCTTCCTGTATGTTTCAGAACACAGTTTAAAATACTGACGCTCACATTCAAATTACTCAATAACTCGACCCATCCTTACATGTTTTTTTTACTCCACAGCCACGTCCCATCTAGACAACTTCCACAGGGTCCTGTGGAATGACTTAGCTCACCCTATCAACCTTCCCCTAATCTTCAGTCCTTCACACATGATTGAAGCCGCTTCTACTGCTCCACCATTCTCGTACCACTGGCACTAATGATCCTGTTGTCCAGTAAAACACCCCTTGTCTTCCTCAACCCCAGTCCCTCTAAACTAGAAGCTCCTATGAGCAAGGCCCTCTACATCTCTTGTTTCCATCCCTTGTCCGTTTATCTGTATCTTGTTCCCTTCGGTTATTGTAAAGCACTGCGGAATCTGGTGGCACTATATAAATGATGATGACAAAAATAATAATAAACCTCCCCATTTTAAAATTGTACATGGTATGATGTGTAACATGTTGTGTACACAGTAATATCACCAGGAGGCAGAACTATGTGTTCAGCAAAGTTTATACAGTATTTTGGTCATTCTTATAATAAAAAGCCTTCCCCCCCTTTTCTTATTTTAGATTTTGCTGTATAGCATTCTCCAACCTACAGTGAATTTTACAAGGGTCGTTTTTTACAGACTATGACAAGCAACAAATGCCAGACATAGTTATACAATGTGATAGTAAAAATTCAAATCTAGGGAACATGATGCATTTTATTTAATCAACTTTAAATACCATTATAGATAATGCTACACTGTTCATAAAATAATCTGCTCAAAAGCATGCTTAAAATTGCTATAAAACATTTTTGTATTCGTAAAGTGTAATGTTTTATAACAAGTCTGTCATCATCAGGTTTCATTAAATTCAAATTAATGAAAAAGAATATATGAACAGTGATAATTTGCGTAATAAAATGGTTGCATGTTTTTTTATTTTTAAAAAGGGAGAAAATGCATTTCCAGATTAAATGTTTAAAGGTCTTTATCCCTTTGAGGATGAAGGCATATGCCAACAAAACTCACACGGAATTTCTTCCTTTTTATCATGTGCACCAACACAAATTATATCACATACATCACAAAGGACAGATAGAGCTTTCATTTATAATCAAATATATACATATCTGAGTATTTTAATGTAATAACAAAAGAAGGAAAATATATTTCTCTATTGTAGTTATGCGCTGATTTTACACCTGTACAGCTAAAGAAAACACTTTAAAATGAAGATTGTATGTCAATGAGGTAAAGTTTCTGCTTCCAATTTTTTTTTCTAAAAAAAGTACTTTGGTGGAATTTTCTTTGATGCAACGCACACTTCTTTGAAACAAATTTCCATAGATTATTTAAAATAAAATATACATTTATTTGTTTCAATATATACACTATATTGCCAAAAGTATTCACTCACCTGCCTTGTCTCGCATATGAACGTAAGTGACATCCCATTCCTAATCCATAGGGTTCAATATGACGTCGGTCCACCCTTTGCAGGTATAACAGCCTTAAGGTTAAGGAATGGGTTTATGGGAACTTTTGACAATTCATCCAGAAGCGCATTTGTGAGGTCACACACTGATGTTGGATGGGAAGGCCTGGCTCTCAGTCTCCGTTCTAATTCATCCCAAAAGGTGTTCTATCGGGTTGAGGTCAGGACTCTGTGCAGGCCAGTCAAGTTCATCCACACCAGACTCTGTCATCGATGTCTTTATGGACCTTGCTTTATGCACTGGTGCACAGTCATTTTGGAAGAGGAAGGGGCCAGCTCCAAACTGTTCCCACAAAGTTGGGAGCATGGAATTGACCAAAATGTCTTGGTATGCTGAAGCAGAGTTTCTTTCACTGGAACTAAGGGGCCAAGCCCAGATCCTGTAAAACAGCCCCACACCATAATCCCCCTCCACCAAACTTTACACAATGCAGTCAGACAAGTACAGTTCTCCTGGCAACCGCCAAACCCAGACTCGTCCAACAGATTGCCAGATGGAGAAGCGCGATTCGTCACTCCAGAGAACGCATCTCCACTGCTCTAGAGTCCAGTGTCGGCGTGCTTTACACCACTGCATCCGATGCTTTGCATTGCACTTGGTGATGTATGGCTTGGATGCAGCTGCTCGGCCATGGAAACCCATTCCATGAAGCTCTCTGCGCACTGTTCTTGAGCTAATCTGAAGGCCACATGAAGTTTGGAGATCTGTAGCGATTGACTCTGCAGAAAGTTAGCGACCTCTTCGCACTAAGCACCTCAGCATCCGCTGACCCCGCTCAGTCAGTTTACGTGGCCTACCACTTCGTGGCTGAGTTGCTGTCATTCCCAAACACTTCCACGTTCTTATAATACAGCTGACAGTTGACTGTGGAATATTTAGGAGCGAGGAAATTTCACGACTGGATTTGTGCACAGCCTATCACAGTTCCACGCTGGAATTCACTGAGCTCCTGAGAGCGACCCATTCTTTCACGAATGTTTGTAAAAACCGTCTGCATGCCTAGGTGCTTGATTTTATATAGTGCAGGAGGGGTTGGGTCGCGCCTATTCCCCGAAGGGTTGGCTGCAACCACCAAATGCATCCAGCCCAACAACATGCGTAGAACATAACAAAGAAAAAAATGTCATCTGCGCTTACTCCAATTATACCGTGTGAAACTAAACACAATTAGAGGTTTGGTTTCTTATCAATGGACATTATAAGACTAGCTCGCCCACCAACGTCACGGCACCTCTAAAAGGGCGAGTCCTAACCAAAATGAAACCACAGGCTGCTACATAGCAAACCATACCTGCTCATGCTGCTTGTCAAACATGAGGTAGACTGGTGGGCCGTTTTTTATGCCCCCCCAGAAACAAAATCCACTTTGGGATCAAAACAAAGACACGGAGCGGAGTCTTGCTGCAGGGATGACCTGGCTGGAAGTACATTGAAACATACATAGTGCAGGAGGGGTGGGGTCGCGCCTATTCCCCGAAGGGTTGGCTGCAACCACCAAATGCATCCAGCCCAACAACATGTGTAGAAAATAACAAAGAAAAAAATGTCATCTGCGCTTACTCCAATTATACCGTGTGAAACTAAACACAATTAGAGGTTTGGTTTCTTATCAATGGCCATTATAAGACTAGCTCGCCGCCAACGTCACGGCACCTCTAAAAGGGCGAGTCCTAACCAAAATGAAACCACAGGCTGCTACATAGCAAACCATACCTGCTCATGCTGCTTGTCAAACATGAGGTAGACTGGTGGGCCTTTATTTATGCTCCCCCAGAAACAAAATCCACTTTGGGATCAAAACAAAGACACGGAGCGGAGTCTTGCTGCAGGGATGACCTGGCTGGAAGTACATTGAAACATACATAGTGCAGGAGGGGTTGATTTTATATACCTGTGGCCATGGAGGTGATTGGAACACCTGATTCTGATTATTTGGATGGGTGAGCGAATACTTTTGGCAATATAGTATATATATATATATATATATATATATACATACATACATATACAGGACACTACACACTACAAGATGTTAGAGTTACTGATCTAGAAGAACAATGATGGAGATTTGGTCACAAATTATAAAGTAAGAACATTTCCTTAATTCCTTTTTTGTGTGTGTCCCTTTAATCATCTTATGATCATGTTGCTGATGTCTTATACAGTTGTGTTCAAAATTATTCAACCCCCACTGAAATTGAGTGTTTTGGCCAGTTTGACATTGATTTTGATCATTCAGTCATCTTGCTTACAATTAAATCAAAGAGGCACGTGTAGGTCAGACAAATATAACATAACATTTATAATGAAATAACCACAAATGTCTTTTCTGTGCTCACATCATTATCAGATTTATTCAACCCCAAAGTGACATTCAATCTTAGTACTTAGTACAACATCCTTTTACAGTTATAACAGCATTTAAACGTGAAGCATAGCTTGACACAAGTGTCTTGCAGTGATCTACGGGTATCTTCGCCCATTCGTCATGGGCAAAAGCCTCCAGTTCAGTCATATTCTTAGGCTTGCGCACTGCAACTGCTTTCTTTAAGTCCCACCAGAGGTTCTAAGTCGGATTTAAGTCAGGTGACTGCGATGGCCACTCCAAAATGTTCCAGCCTTTAATCTGCAACCATGCTCTAGTGGACTTGGAGGTGTGCTTGGGATCATTGTCCTGTTGAAAGGTCCAACGTCTCCCAAGCCTCAGGTTTGTGACGGACTGCATCACATTGTCATCCAATATCTCCTGGTACTGAAGAGAATTCATGGTACCTTGCACACGCTGAAGCTTCCCTGTACCTGCAGAAGCAAAACAGCCCCAAAGCATGATTGACCCCCCGCCATGCTTCACAGTAGGCAAGGTGTTCTTTTCTTCATAGGCCTTGTTCTTCCTCCTCCAAACATAGCATTGATCCATGGGCCCAAACAGTTCTAATTTTGTTTCATCAGTCCACAGAACACTATCCCAAAACTTCTGTGGTTTGTCCACATGACTTTTGGCATACTGCAGTCGACTCTTCTTATTCTTTGGAGACAGCAAGGGGGTGCGCCTGGGAGTTCTGGCATGGAGGCCTTCATTGCGCAGTGTGCGCCGTATTGTCTGAGCTGAAACTTCAGTACCCACATCTGACAAATCTTTTCTCAGTTCCTCAGCAGTCACACGGGGACTTTTCTCCACTCTACGCTTCAGGTAGCGCACAGCAGTCGAAGTCAGCATCTTCTTTCTGCCACGACCAGGTAGCGTTTCAACAGTGCCCTTTGCCTTGAATTTGCGTATGATGCTTCCTATGGTCTCTCTTGGTATGTTTAACATCTTTGCAATCTTCTTATAGCCATTGCCCTTCCTGTGAAGAGTAATCACCTCTTCTCTTGTCTTCCTGGACCATTCTCTTGACTTCACCATGTTTGTAACCACACCAGTAAATGTCTAGAAGGAGCTGAGTATCACAGTCATTTTAAAGCTGCCTAATTGGTGCTTATTATGCTTTATTGCTGCTCCGTGACATCCACAGGTGTTTTCAATACCTGATTGAAAACACTTGAATGAACCTCTGTTCTTCAGAGTGGTAGTCTTTAAGGGGTTGAATAATTGTGTCGATGAAGAATTCACAAAAGAAACATTTACTACTGTATTACAAAACCAATTGATGTCATTTTAGTTGCATATGGTTCTTTAAAAAGTCCTTGTAGGATTTCATTCTGAATACAATTACAAATGTACACTAAATTCCCTAAAACCCTTTACAGCATTGGGGGTTGAATAATTTTGAACACAGCTGTATATACTTTGTTTTTTCTCATGTTAAGTTAAGAAAATATTTTACACTATATGTGCCACTGGGTGCATCCTTTTTGTGATATTTTGTGTTGTAACTGCCCCCCCCCACAGTGCCTTCACAGCACTTGTTCCTCACTGTGAGGCTTTGGCCAAAGAATGGACTCTGGATCAGAAGTCTATAAAACTGACCATAGGATTGCATGTGTGTGGTATTATTATTATTATCCTTTATTTATATAGGGCCACATATTGCGCAGCACAGAAGATCAGTGTACAAGATCTGTGTACAAGGAGTTGCTACATTAGATACCACACATAGATGATACGGTCCGATTCAGGGAGACCCTGTTCCCAAGAAAACTTACAATCTATGAGATGTACAAGTATTTTTGTGAGGTAGGTGCATCCATATCGTTAGGTGCCTTGTCCAAGGACACTTGCTGGTGGCGTCTTCTGAGTGGGTGTCACGTTTTCCCATTCCAGCCCTGTCCCCTTGCCCTCTGTATTCTTTATGCCTGCATTTCCCTTATGTTTCTGTGTGTTGATTTCCCTGGATTGCAGCTCAGGGGTTAAGTGGCTCCCTCGTTAGCTCTCCTATTGGTGATGTGGGCTGATCACCTCCATATGTATTGCAATGGGCCCTTATGCTCTTGCATTCTGTTTCACTTTCAGTTCTGATTCCTGCTGTTTGTTCCTGAGAGCTCCCTGCTGTTATTCTGTTTGTATTTTTCTTGTCTCCTTATCTGTATGCTGTTTCTTTAGCTAGTCCATGTTCTAGTTCATGTCCAGTCATTCCTGTGTAATTAGTTCTAGTATTTCTCCTTTGTCTGGTTTTGTTATATATCTGACTGATTACCTGGTTCTGACCCTCTTGACTGGCAGACTAATCTCTCGGTTCTGGATCCCTGGCATCAGTATAAGGTATACGTTCTGGTTTATGACTCCTTGGTTTTTCTTGACTTCTCTATTGGGATACTCATTGTCTGTACTGTTAATATATTTATATTCCTGTCTCGTCTGTAGGTCCTTAGACTCTGCATGGTGCTGTTGTATTATTTTCCTTTAGAGCAGATCTGGCTATTCTAAAGACCGGTCTTTCAGAATAGGGCTACTGTTTACCGTGCAGGGTCTCTGGCCTAGGTTGTCTACTCTGTATTATCTGCATATTGTGGCTTTCCTATGTACCAGTGCCTCACCTTGGCAAGTGCAAGGTGCCCTCCTTGTGACTGATTGTGACAGTGGAATCAAGTCGTCTTTCCATGATTGTAGCTGAGTGACCTGGTGGTTTGGTTGTAATCGCTTCTCGTTCAGTCGAGACTTGCTTCTCCACAGTTGTATTGGAGGGATTTGCTGAACAGGATTTGACTTGCTTCTTCATGGTTGAAGGGCAGAGATGTTACCACTGGACTCCACAGCCGATAATGGGCTCTATTACATTCTTCGCGTTAAAACACTCGCGCAGCGCATGATTTTTTGCGGGAAGCGTTAAACTTTAACGCGCGCAAATTAACGCTGGTATTACAATCTGAGCATATGTTTTCATCCGTCAAAAAAATAACGCGAGTAAAAAAGATGCGCAAAAACGAGCGCGCATTAACGCTGCGCACAGAAATCGGTGGGCAGACTGTTTTTTAACGCGATTCAGCCAATCAGAACTAAGAACCACAATTGTTTCCCATTAAGTTTTTGTGCCTGCCAAAATCAATCTGAGTATATATGCTGCAGCAATAATAAAAACACGCACAACTTCTCCATTTTATTGTTTGGGTATGTGTAGAATGTGTAACTATACTTTGCTGTATTTTTATTTTTGGGCTGGTGTATTTGGTTTCAGCCAGGACGTTCAGATTTGCCGTTACCACCAGTTTTCAAAGACGTTAAAATTATGCACGCAAACGTTGTCCGTTAAATTTTGCGCATAGATTGTAATACCATCCGCGTACCAGCGGACAAACGCATTTGCGCTCACAATGTTAAGTATAGGACGTGCAAAGTACATTACGCTCGCAAAGGGTTCGTGCAGGTTCACCCGCGGTAGACGTTAATGCGCATTTTTTGCATGGACATTGTAATACGACGTTCTGCGGAAAGGGTTTTGACCCTCGCGTTAATGCGTTTTTGCGCACGCGTTAATGTTTGCGCGAAGAATGTAATAGAGCCCATTGTGTGGTAGGCAAGTATGTACCATTAGGTGTCTTGCCCAAGGACACTTACTGGAGTGGTGCTCTGGCTGGGATTCAAAGCTGGGTCTCCACGGTTATAGAGCAGTGATGCTACCTGTACTCCATCCAGCCAGTGTACAAATGACTTTGTCAAGGGTAGTAACCAGTTTCGGAAGCCCACTATCATATCAACTTTAACAGTCATTTATTACCTCAAGTAGCCTAGACAACACAATGGATCCCCTGTAACCTTGATTAACCATTCACTCCTCCACCCCATTGCCTCTTCACTACTGTTTTATCCTATACCACATCTGTAAAGTGAGACTTGCCATAAGAGTTTAGTAAATTTTGAATCATAGTAAAAATCCACAAAATCAAGGCAGGAGATAAACATCTACAGTAACTTTGTTTTTCTTTTTTACATGCAATTACTTCAAACAGAGGGGAAAAAAACAGTAGTAGTGTGTTTTATATATTTTTTCTACTGCACAAAGAATCTTATATTAGTGAGTATACATGTATACACATTTTTGACAGTGGAGGGTTAAAAATAATTGTAGAAATGCTGTAATGATAGGCATTAGGGTACGACATGCGGTCACCATCCTACATTGTGATTATTTGATAAACTGAAAGGTTTGCCATTAAAATGATATATAATAAACTCTTCAGCAAAATAAATAAATGTGTGACTGTTAATTACCGATTAACTTTTTTTCCCTTTTCATTTATTTATTGCTTCTGCAACGACGAGTTTATTATCATGAACTCAAGGTAAGCACAGTTTATCTTGTTTTTTGAAAAAGAATTATTGACTGTTATATCATTTGAAGCATCCTCATGGCATGTGGCAGTCGGGGAGTGGTAATGTATTACGGTTTTAGCTTCATTCACTGATGCTACGCTACATCAAACAGACCTTTCATGAACCTGTACACATCAATTTCAAGTCAAAGCCTCATATAGAAACAGGTTTTTCATTCAATGCAACACACTGTGCAATATTGAGTAATATGGTGTGACTTTGAAGACGTCTATGATTTTATTTCTTTTATTGATATAATGTGCTTACTTTGTTCAAAAATAAAGCTCATCATTCTAGTTTTTTACATGAAACATGGGTTCCAATTGTAGCTCAAAAATATCAAAGCAGAGAGGTTGTTTTCCCTCATATTAACTGGTTTCCCACAGATGTCTAAAACCCTTTTTGTCAAACCTCGCTACATAGCAGCATGTCTACCAAATATACAGCTTGTATGAAATAAAGAGTAACAGAAAATACCAACACCTTGAAACAAGTGCAACAAAAACAGCAATAAAAATGACAGAATAAGTCTATAGAATTACACAGAAATAAACAGTTTCAAATGATGTGTTTACTTTCAGCACTACTGTGTAATTATATTTTATATTGGAATAATATTGGGTAGACTTTCTTAAAAAGTTTGAATATCTTGATTGTATTTTTATATAAGTTATATATTTTATAAATTACATCTGTTTAGGTCAAATTGTTTTTAGCAACTCAAGGCTAGGGTGTAAACAGCATTTCTAATGAACTATATATATATATATATGTTACGGTTAAAGCCTGAAGTGCGGTTAATCCTAGGATTACCCAGGCGTCATTAGCAAAGTCCGAAGTGAAGTGAAATTTCGGACTTTACCAGGGTAGGCTAGGGTCAGACGAAAGCATTTTTCCCCGCGAACGTGAAAAAGTGCGTCCGAACGCACTGACGTATTTTTTCACGGAATGCGCAAAAATGGTCAGACGACGCGCATTTTCGGGCGTGATTTTGTACGGATCGTCAATAAAACTCTTTTTGCGTCTGCACGTTATGTAGGCTGGACATTAGCAGTGTCTGACATCTCCTAATCTCGCACACACGCCGCTATGCCGCAGCTGCGCACTCAGTACGTCAGTACTAGCGGTTCTGCGTTCTCAAAAAAATGCGTTCAAATTCCACTTGCGTTGCACGGCTGGACTTTTGTGCGGCTGTACATCGTATATTGGCCGTCATTGCCCGTCATCTACTGCTAGTGCGGCCGTGATTAGGTGCGCCAGAACGCACGTTAAAAGTGCGCTGGTCTGACCCCAGCCTTAATCTGCAGAGTATCCAGAGGCCTCTGGGTACTCCGGTTTTCTGCTCTGTTTTAACCCTTTCGCTGCTGAGGCTTTTCCCGCCCCTATGCTGAGGTCATTTTTACCTGTTTTGCGCATCATGTTTAAACGTGTTTTGAAGGCTTATTTTAGTATATGACCCAGACATATTATATATCGTTCTTTCCGTCAGACTCAGTAGATTCATAATATGTCATTATTATATGTATACGTTATGTCATGTCTGTATATTATAACAAAAAATGCAATAAAATATGTATTTTCAATAATTTACAATGTGTAAAGTGTTTTTTTCCACATTTTAACATGCGAGCAATTGCGGTTATATTTTGTATGGGGTGCGCTTGTTAAAAAAATTAGAGATGGGGTCTCGTTACATTTTTTTTTGGGGAAAATGACACTATTTTTAACAAACGCACCGCATACAAAAATCGTTAGTGCAGCATCATTGTTCACATTATAATTGAAATGGGAACAATATTGCTGCATTAACAAACCAAAAAAAATAAAAAAAAAGTGTTTATTTTTTTTTTTTAATTTTTTTTTTAAATTTTTTTTTATTTTTATTTTTATTTTTTTTTTTTTTACAAAATTTTTCACTTTCATGTTTGGTATCGTTGGAACGGCCATGCTCTGGCCGATCCAACCATACCAAAATTTAACCCCTAGCTGCCACGGATTGGGAGATAGGGAGTTCATTGGAACTCCCTATCTCCACAGTTGGTGGCAGTTAGGGGTTAAGTCTAGGACTGGCGTCATCGTGCTACGCACGATGACGCCAGTCCTCTGGGGAGTTCCCGGAGGCTTGGCCGACATCCAAGATGTCGGCCAGCTCCGGGAAAGGATCGCGAACCGGCGCTTTTCAGCGCCGATTCGCGATCCAGCTCCCCAGGGGTTAATGCCAGGCATCATTTGGAAGGGCAGGCTGTGCCCTTCCAAATGATGCCTGGGTTAACCCCCTGTGCGCCGCCGATCGGGAGGGAGAGAGGTCCGAAGGACCTCCCCCCCTCCCTTTCAGGCGCCTCCTCCGCACATGCGGGGGGGGCACCTGAATTAGGTGTCATCGCGCCCCCGCGATGACACCTAATTCTGGCGGCTGCTGGTCCGGATGCCGGGCTGACATCCAGGATGTCAGCCCGCACCGGAGGGGCCAGCGATCGGCCGGAACCCGGCCGAACGCTGACCCCGATGGGAGGACGCGCTCAGCGCGTCCTCCGCATACCAGCGGGACTGCTGAGGACGCGCTGAGCGCGTCCTCAGCAGCGAAGTGGTTAACCGGGTAATTCGCACATTACCCTAGTGTTACTGGATAAAGTGTCATGTGCAACGAAACATCGTACTTTATCCGGGTAATTTGCAAAATATCCAAACGCCTCTGGATGCTCCGCTTTTCTTGGATTTTCAGCAGGTTACAGTTGGCTGAATTCCGAGGATTACCCGGATAAAGCTGCAAACTGTTATCTGACCGATAACAAAATTGTGTTTTTTGTTATTTTTAATGAAATTACATCCACAGTCACAAACCGCACTAAATAACCATAAGGTTATGTGCATTAATTATCTTAAAATTAATTTATGAAGATAAAGATATTATATAACGAGTAACCTAATGGTTATTATGTTTTATAAATGATATATAAGCACATATGACACATAATAAAGATCATGTAACGCTTTCACATTCATATAAGAAACCTATCCTGTCACTCTGTATATTCATTCTATCCTTAATACATTTTAATGTTTGTCTTTTGCCGTTTTCATTGATAATATCAATAGATAATAGCAAAATTCACTTTTACCCAAGCAGGGTTGGATGCTCTGCAGATTACCCAGGTGAAACTGTGGATAGTCCTCAGATTACGCGGGTGAAGCTTCAGACTTGCACATTATCCGGGTAAAGTGCGAATTTTTCAGCTCTTCCAGACTGTTACCCAAGGGCAGTTGATTAGTCCTAAGATTACCTGGGTAAAGTCCGAAATTTAATTTTTTTTGCAGCTTTACCCATCGGTTTTGGGTAATGTCAGGATTACCCGGGTAATCCTAGGATTAACCGCACTTCGGGCTTTACCCATAACATATATTATTTAGTGTGTTATGTGACTGTGGATACAATTTGGTTAAAAACAACAACAAAAAACATTTTTTTTTGTCAGTCAGATAACAGTGTGCAGCTTTATCCGGGTAATCCTCAGAATTCAGTCAACTGTAATCTGCTGAAAACCCAAGAAAAGCCGAGTACCCAGAGGCGTTTGGATATTTTGAAGATTACCCAGATAAAGTCTGATGTTTCGTTGCACATCACACTTTATCCAGCAACACTAGGGTAATGTGCGAATTACCCGGTTAAAACAGCGCAGAAAACCGGGGTATCCAGAGGCCTCTGGATACTTTGCAGATTACCCGGGTAAAGTCAGAAATTTAATTTCACTTCAGACTTTTGCTAATGACGCCTGGGTAATGTCAGGATTACCTGGGTAATCCTAGGATTAACCGCACTTCGGCTTTAACCGTAACATATATACTATATATAGCTTGGCTCAGGTAATTGACTGAAATTTATGCAAAATCAATCCCAGAAAAATTGATCTTTTTAGACTAAATTGATTAGCAGAAAACAAACAATGTATTGGAAATATTGTAAGAAAAAAAAAGGAATGTGTATATGCCAGTGCTCTATTTGAACCTCCTACCACAGAGGGTTTTAATCGGTTGACTGTTATTTTATTAAAGTGTGACCCTTCAAGGGTGTTGAAGCATTTACAAATGCTGCTCTACAATGGAATCAGTGGGTAAAAATTCTCCCAAATTATACATAGACCAAGAAAAACTGAAACCTCGAGCGCAAATACCGGTCAACGAGAGTGCTTACCAAACCCGTGGAGAACGCAATAGAATAAATAAATAACCATATGTATGACTGTTGCGTTATTTATTGTGGTCTTTATAAAACCCTGTACAGCATGCAGAAAATGCTGTGTATATTAACCCCTTCACTACCGATAGAGATATCTCGGGCTTAAAGGCATCATCTGGTGCCCCAATATTGAGATATCTCGATCTGCTGATGTGCAGCCCCAAAGCAAATAAAATTTGTTTGCTGAAAACCAATTTCGTTAGCTTTTGGGCTGCAGAAGGTGCCCCCAAAGTTTAAACCCTGTGGCCATAATTACTGTATAATTAATTAAAAATGGTTTTACAAAAAGACACTGGTTTCTGACAATGTTTTTTTTGAAAATCACTTGGTAGTTAAGGGGTTAAAGTGCCAAATGCAATAAGGTACAATGGTAATCTGCAATGGTAATCCCGTGCAATAAAGCGCCGAATATATAAAGTGTGATAAGTGTCACGTGCAAAATTGGTGTGTGGTATATAGTAGAAAACAAAATCGATACATATAGATTTTGTTTTATACTATATACACTGCACACCAATTTTGCACTTTATTGCACGTGATACTTATCACACTTTCTATATTTGGCCCTTTATTGCACGGGATTACCATTGCACCTTGTTTCATTTAGCACTTTAACACACGTGGCTTGGCATTTCCCGCATGTTGTACAGGGTTTTAGAACCACCACATTAAATAACACAACATTCATACATACGGGTATTTATTCCGTTTGATATATTGCTATAAACTTAAAAGAAAAAAAAAAGAAAATTCAGACAACTTGCAGTTGTGACTTAAATTGAACACGGCCTATATATTTTAATGCTGATATGCACTTAAGTATACAGAGGTGTGTAATAAAGTATCAGATTCGAATTCACTACGATTTATTAAATACTACATATATACTATACATGCCTGTTTTAATTTTATCTTTTTAAAGGCTCAGTTACATAGCATTGCCTATTCTCCTGTTCTACTGAAAAGCCAAAATAAGACAAGTATTTATCACAACGTTACTGGTGTGTGATGCTGGAAATCGAGGCATCCTTTTTAATAATTTAAGCTTGCATGTGTATTTATTTCACTCTCAAGCATAAAAGTAAACAGATCCAGACAGGAAACTGGAGATAGTTGTTACAAACAAGGGCACTCTAAAGTAACAACAGATCCCTTTTCTTCATAACAGGCTCGTGTGGGTGTATGTTGTCTGGAGTGTGCAGACCCTCAGGGATATCTGACAGGAAACCATGAGAGTTGGGCATTAAAAACCTACTATTAAACTAAATAATAACGGAAAAGCACTCGACATGCTATAAGGGGATATGAAATGACTTGCAAAAATATTCTGACCACATGAAAACTATATTGTTTTTTTTTTTCAGAATTAAAAATTATACTGATATTTGTCCTAATTTTTTTTTATTGTAAACGCATATGTTAAAAGAGTACATTTTCATGCCAAATATGGGCCCTATTACATTCTTCACGCAATTTTTAAAGCGTGCGCAAAACACATTAACGCGAGGGGAAAAACCCTTTGCGCAGAACGTCGTATTACAACGTTCGCACAAACGATGCGCGTTATCGTTTAACGCGGATGGACCTGCGCGAACGTGATGAACTGTGCGCGTCCTATACTTAACATTGTGACCGCAAATTCGTTCGTGTGCTGGTACGCGGATGGTATTACAATCGATGCGCATCGTTTGCGCGCATAATTTTAACGTATTTGAGAAGCTGGTGGTAACTGCAAATCGGAACGTTCTGGCCGAAACAATAAAACACCAGCACGAAAAAAAAAAATACAGCACAGTATAGTTACACATTCTACACATACCCAAACAATAAAATTGTGAATTTGTGCGTGTTTTTTTTATTGCTGCAGCATATATACTCAGATTGACTTTGACAGGCGCAAAAATTTAAGTGAGTCAATTAAGGTAAATTGATGTCAATTAAGGTTCTTAATACTGATTGGCTGAATCCCGCTAAAAAAAGTCCGCACACTGATTTACGTGCGCTACGTTACTGCGTGCGTATTACTCTTCGTTTTGCGCGTCGTTTTTACGAACTTTATTTTTGGACGGATGAGAAAATGCGTTCAGATCGTAACACCACCGTTAATTTTCACGCGATAACGCTTAACGCTGCGTGCCCAAAAATTGCGCGGACGAATTTGCGCGAAGAATGTAATAGGGGCCTATGAGTGGTATTTCATGTATTTGAAACAAATAGCAACTCTATAATATTCTGCTTGCGTAACTAATCCAACACCAAATCATCATTTTAGTCAAACCACCTTTTACTGTATTCACAGTTTCCATCAAGGGGGTGACTGCCCATGATATGTTCAAGGGCCCGGTTGCTGCTGGGGGCCCTGGCCATTGCCAATACTGTTGTCAATTTGTCTAAGAATCAGAGGTGAAAGGGTCCCTCCTTGCCACCCAGGATAGGCTGACCAGGACACCAAGAAATTTCCCAGTTGGATGCGGAATCTGGGTCCTGTCAGACCACTCTGATTCATCACTGAGCCAGCGATTAGGATCATCTCCAACAGGTAGATATGCAGACCAATTGCTTTCCTACAAAACCACCAGGGAATACTTTTTATCCCCTTGCTGGACCAGTAATTTACATCCATTTGTCAGTGAAATTGCTTCTGTGGGTTCTGGGTGGTTAGACGGCAATCATGCAATTCAAATTCTGAATGTACCACACATTATCAATGAGATTGAGGTCAGCATCATAGGCTGATGTCAGATGAACGCAGTCTGAGCACACTCTGCATAGGTGCACCACGGACGGACGTACTGACGGAAGATACTGTAGACACCACACGATTTGTATTTCTTGAAAGACGTAGAAAAGAAAGGGAATTATGGGAAACAAAATTAATATGAAAAATGATACAAATTGGAAAATTATTTGAAAAGCCATTTTGTGCGTCAAGGTGCTGGACGTCACAAATGCGCTACGTCTGACATCTCTTCGCCACTCACACAGAACGCTATGCGGACGTGGCGCACCCTGCACGTCCGTCCTAGAGGTTTTACGTTCTTGCCTAATTTGCGTCCGTTTGCCATCTGCGTGTGTGTCTGCACTTCGGTGCGCACGTACTTCGTGTGTGGGTCTCTATTGCTCATGATTCTATGCTACGACGGACATTAAACTGTGCTACAACACAGACGTGATAACGGCATTCATCTGACGCGGGCCTTAACTGGAGGTAAGGTAACTTGTTCTTTTATCCTGAAGACAGTATTTTTCAAAGAAATACTGTCTCCTAAAAGCTGGTGTTAAATGTATTAAGTGGTTTTGCTTTGGAAAAATCACTTAACTAAATACACCAAAAAAATCCCATGCATGCAGCATCGACATGGTGGAGAGGGAGGCCTGATCTGATGCTTTCTTACATCGGGAGAAACAGGTGATAAATAGATCCCCCAGTTTATTTCCATGATTCATCTGTGACTCTTGCACAATCCTGCAAGTGTGAATTCAACCAGAGTTAGCGGGTGGGACGCACTGGGCTTCATTGACTCCTGGAGTCTATACCTGCAGCAGTACATGGCACCACTGCAAGCATCACTTGCCTCCGATTCCTTCCAGGGAAAGGCACAATTAAATGGCCCGCCCTGAAATAGGTATGTTAAAAGGGATATGGCATGTAAAATCTGCTATTGCAGATTTTTTTACATACAGTCTTTCTTTCTGTAGCAGTGTTGGAATGCAGCGCTTTGTTTTTTTCAAACTTTAGCCATTCCAGTGCTCATCTTGGCTTGTGTTTAGCTTCTCCTACAATTCAGCTTTTTTGGCCAATGTCAGATGAACGCAGTCTGAGCGCACTCTGCGTGCGTGCATAACGGACAGATGTACTGACGGGAGATACTGTAGACACCACACAGTCCGTTTTTTTGATGGGCGTAAAAAAAAAGGGAACTATGGGAAACATAATTAATATGAAAAATGATAAAAATTTGAAAAGGATATGAAAAGCCATTTTGTGTGTCAAGGTGCTGGACGTCGCAAATGCACTCCGTCTGACTTTGTGTCATCACGCACACAGAACGGTATGCGGACGTGGCGCACTCTGCGCGTCCATCTTAGCGGTTTTACGTTCTTGCCTAAATTGCATCCGTTTGCCATCTGCGTGATGCGTCCGCACTTCGGTGCGCACGTACTTTGTGTGTGGGTCTCTATTGATTATGGTTCTGTGCTACCATGGACCTTAATTTGTGCGGCAACACGGACGTGATAACTGCGTTCGTCTGATGCGGGCCTTAGCAGAAAAAGGTTCTCATTTTGCTTTATCCATTTATCTTTTAGATCTGACAAGATTCCCAGGCAATTAGATTTATGATCACCGCCTCAACAAATTGCTACCTTCAACATATTTCACTAAAGGTATAGTGCTTTTTTTAAAAAGTGAGGGCAGTGTTTTGTTTACACAACACATACAGGGTTATTCAGAGAGAGGTGAAAACCAGGAGAATGAACAATCTAGACCAATTAGCCGATTTGGAAAGTGCGATAAATGGGAGAATTTTTCTGGTTTGGCTATTTTGACTTAGAATTTTCACTTCTCCAGTCATTCTCCTGGTTTTCACTTCTCTCTGAATAACCCTGAATATTTTCTGAAATGTCATCAATAAACTTGGTTTTGCAGATGTGTTTTCCTATAGCTGTTTGTAAGCAATTGCATCTTTCTTGGCACTATCCCATATAAACAAATTTGATGCAGAGCTCTTGAAAGTGTACATTGAGGCACATTTACACCTAGGACAGCACTGACCTCTTAATCCTTTAAAATCACTAATGGCTTTCTCACAGGTGTCCACAAAAATGCTACCTGAGGTAGAAAGCAGGGATATAATTAAAAATCTATATAAATAATAATGTTAGTAGGGCATTTGGCAAACAGCTTTTTGATGGAAGTCTGCATCCACACTCCAGCCAAACATGGCAAAACAAGATAAAATTCTGCACCTTTTATGATCTTGCCTGTATTCCCAATGACTGGAAATCAATGGAAACAGGCAATGGATCTATCTACTAAACTTTAATGGATAAGCTGTATATCACTCTGTAATGAGCTAGATGAAAACTGAAAAAGGCTAAATAATGTCTTATTCGTACTTTTTGGGCACTATTACAATTATCCCATACTGAGTCAATGACATGCCTCATTTGTTCTATTGCCTTTGCTTTCTTTTCAAAGAAAACTGGCAAATTGCCAACCAAGGAGGATTGGCAATTTAAGAAGTGCCAGGGATCTCTTTGCATCAGTAACAGGGTTATTCAGAGAGGTAAAAAGCAGGAGAATGGCTGGAGAATGGAAATTTCTAGGTCAAAATAGCCAAATCAGAAAAATTCTCCCATTCATCTTACTTTCCAAATTGGCTATTTTGACCTAGAATTTTCCATTCTCCAGTCATTCTCCTGCTTTTCACCTCTCTCTGAATAACCCTGCTAGTCTCGCTTCTGGTATAAAATCGATGAATAATGCCTCCAAAACGTATCAGTCCACAGGGCCGGCGCTAGTGTAAGCCTTAGTGTTCTGTCTTTCTGCCACTTTCAGGGGCGGAAAAATCGGGACCACCCAGCGAGCGGAGGCGAGCAGGGTCTCCCATTTACTCAGCAGCGTGAGGCATCTCACTGCCACACGCTGCACAGGAAGTAAAGGCCCCGCGCGGGGAGGGGTTGCAGAGGAGTAGGAAGAAAAGGCTGCCAGAGCAGCAGCTCACAGGAACATGCTGGCCCTGCCCATCCACCCCCTTCCTCCTCACAGCAGCCAAGGAGCAGCAAGCAGAGCCTCCCCTGCTCATGTGCTGGAAGTGTCCAGCACGTGCAGGGGAGGGGATGGGGAGTGGAGAGAGACCATCCTGGACCAAGGAGACAGAGATTGTAACCTGAGTGTGGGCAGGGGGTGAGTGTGTGTGTCTCTGTGTGAGCATGGGGGTGAGTGTGAGAGCATGGGGGTGTGTGTTAGCATGGGGGGGTGAGTGTGAGAGCATGGGAGTGTGTGTGAGAGCATGGGGGTGTGTGTGAGCATGGGGGTGTGTGGGAGTATGGGGTGTATGCAGGGCCGGTGCTAGACTATTGTGCACCCTAGGCAAGACCAGCTACTTGTGCCCCCGAAAAATATTGCCAACTGTTGAAATGTGGGGGGACACACACACACGCTATGTGCACGGGACACACACACTGCACGAGGGCCACACATGGTCGTTCTGTGCCCATCTTACCCCTCCGCTGGTTGGGGCCAGGATAGGTCTGTGCCTCTATCTTTCATTTGCCTCTCTCTTTCTCTGTTTCGTCTGTGCCTCTTTCGTTCGCCTTTTGTTTCATCTGCCTCTTTCTTTCCTCTGCCTCTTTCTTTCTTTCCTCTGCCCTCTGTGCCTCTTTCTTTTGTGCCCCTTTCTTTCTTTCTTGACCCTTTCTTTTCTCTTTCTTTCTCCTTTTTTCTTTTGTTTCATTCTTCATTCCCCAAAACCGGAATATTTTTAACATTGAAGCCTATGGGATTCTCCTGAATAAACCTGTCGAATGAAACCACCGAACAGCAGGGCAATTCGGCAACTTTTCACTGCTGGTTTTTGTTCTCTGAATAGACGAAGCATTGCTTCTCTATGCGGAATTCACTGCCCTCGAACAGGCACCGTATGTGCAGGCAATTCGCCAACATTTGGCAGACTGCCTGCTCTCTGGATTAGTGATGGGCCGAACACCCCCGTGTTCGGTTCGCATTCGAACACGAACATTTCAAAAAGAACACGATTCGAACTCAATGCAAGTCAATGGGACTCGAACGTTCGATTTTTAGAGTGCCCTCCAAGAGGGCATATATGCAAGATATTTGCCATAAAAGGTGTATGTGGGTCCGGGTAGTGCCCTGGGGGACAGGAAACAAGGAAAAAAAGTTTTAAAAAAAACCTTTTTAAAGGAACAGTGATTTTTCCATGAAATAAAGGTTAAGAATAAAAACTAAAAATTCCTTCAAATATCATGCCTAGGAGGTCCCCATAACCTGCCCGTGAAGTGGCGGATTTGTAGGATGTACAGAAACATTTAAAAAGACGGTAAATGGTTTTCCTTTAATCTGTTCATAAACAACTGCTTGGGGCGGCAGCCTGTATGAAAAGAGGAGACGTTTTAGGATACGCAGGACAAGTTTAGTGATTTTTTGGCTAAATTATGGTGAAACTTATGCAGGCTTTGGATGAAAGTAACAACAGGTGCATTAAAATTGGACCTTTGGTGCCAGCTAGTGCCTTCACAACGTAACCCCTTTGAGGTATTGTGGAAGAGTGCAGGGCTGGACTCTGCATTCAAATATTAAAATGATTGGAATCTGGTACACGCATCAGTGCACCCAAATATTGGGCCTTTGGTGCCAGCTAGTGCCATCACAACATAACCCCTCTGTGGTATTGTAGAAGAGTGCAGTGGTGGAGGTTTTGTAAATGCAGAAGAGATCCCCGATGAGCCAGTGGATCATCTGCTGGAAAGGTATCCAGGTCTGCCCTTGTCCCTAGGTAGTCCTGCACCATATGGTGAAGACGCTGGCAATGGGTGCCTACATTTGACGTCCCTGGGTGTCGTGGACTAAAAAAATTGCAGAAGGCATCAGTCAAGTGGCCCCCTTCACTGCTCTTCCTCTGATAAATCGCAGCCTCAGAAGCACCTGTGTCATCACTTGGTAACCTGCCAGTGCCTGGAAAGGTGTTAAACAAGTGTCGCTTTAGAGCGTCCTCAAGTTGTTTCATCCTGTCCTCCCTCTGTGAGGGCAGGATGAGCTCTGCAACCTTACCCTTGTATCGTGGATCAAGAAGGGTTGCCAACCAGTAATAATCCCTCTCCTTGATAGCACGAATCCTGGTGTCCTTTAGCAGGCTTTGCAGGATAAGGGAGCCCATGCAGCGTAGGTTGGAGGTGGCATTAGCTTCCGAGTGTTCCTGGTCACTGAGGATGATGTATTGTGCACTACCTCCTCCCAGCCACGTACTAGTCCTTGGGTTTCTGGGGACACAAAACCCTCTCTTGAGGAATCCCCACCTTCAATGCCCCCACAACTTAAATATTCCTCCTCCTCCTCATCCTCCTCCTCCTGTTTGATCTGAGGACCCGCAGGAATGCTGTCTGTGTAAAGACTTGGGCCTTGAGAGCTAGGGAAGTCCTCCTCTTCCTCCCGCTGCTCTGCCTCTAGTGCCACATCTATAATTCCCCCGCAGAGTGCGCTCCAGCAGGAACACTAAAGGAATTGTGTCACTGATGCATGCACTGTCCCTGCTCACCATCCTCGTTGCCTCCTCAAATGGTGACAGTACAGTGCATGCATCCTTGATCATCAGCCACTGCGGGGGGTGGAAACCAAGTTGACCTGAACCTGTCCTTGTGCCATACTCACACAGGTACTCATTGTTGTCCCTCTGCTGCTTGTGCAGACACTGCAGCATTGCCAATGTCGAGGAGTTCCACCTGGTGGGCATGTCACAGATCAGACGGTTTGTGGGAAGGTAGAATTCTCTTTTAATTTCTGCCAAGCGAACACCTGCTGGGAATGACCGTCTGAAGTGGCTGCAGACTTTTCTGGCCTGGCTGAGAAGCTCTGCCAGCCCTGGGTACCTGGTTACGAAACGCTGTACCACCAGATCTAGGACGTGTGCTAGGCATGGTACATGCGTCAACTTACCCAGGCATGGGGCGGAGAGAAGGTTGCTGCCATTATTACAGATGACCATTCCCAGCTCAAGCTGGCGTGGTGTTCACCATCTCTACACCTGCCCCTGCAGAGCTGACAGAATTTCTGGCCCGGTGTCGCTCCTGTCCCCTAAACAAACCAGGTCAAGCACAGTATGCATCTTTTTGCTTGAGCCATTGCGTAGCCCATTGCCACGCGTCGGTTTAACTGCCACTTCGCAGAGACAAAGAAGGAGGAGGAGGAGGAAGAGGAAGAGGTGGTGGAGCAGACAGACCTCATATAAGCAGCTTTCTGGAGGCGTGGTGGATGAACAAGCTCCAGCACAGAGACCCATCCTGGATCCCTCCCAGCTGCAAGCAGAGTTACCCAGTGTGCCGTGAAGGAAATGTAACGGCCCTGTCCATGCTTGCTGGACCACGTGTCTAAAGTCACAGGCACCTTGCTGCTTACTGCCTTTCCCAATGACTCCATAACATTGTCTTCCACGTGCTGGTATAGTGCTGGAATGGCTTTCCGTGAAAGGAACTGGCGTTTTGGAACCTGCCACTGTGGTACAGCACATTCGACAAATTCACGGAAGGAGGCAGAGTCCACCAGCTAGAAAGGCAGCAGCTGTAACGCAAGTAATTTTGCCAAGCTGGCATTTAGACGCAGTGCAAGGGGATGGTTGGGACTATATTTTTTCTTATGCTGCAGCAGCTCGGGCAACGAAATCTGACAGCGTAAATCTGCAGCTGATGGGATGCTGTCCTATTCTGAGGAAGGACCTGGTACACCCATTACTGTAGCATCATCCCTGTCAGTGGAGGTTTTAGGTAATGACATGGCAGGACATATAGTGGGGGTAGAGACAGATGAGGAGGAGGACCTATGCAAAGTGTTGTGCCAACAGGATGCGTGGCAGGTGGTCATATGTCTTATCAAGCATGTGGTACCCAAGTGTGTGATGTTTTTCCCACGCTTGATCCTCTTCAGACATAGCTTACAAATAGCAACGCTGCAGTCTGCTGCACATTTTGTGAAGAACTCCCAGACAGCAGAATTCCTGCACGTGTGCTTTGAGACAACAGCGCTCTGCACCTGTGCAGCTCTGACTTCTGATGCCTTGGACTGGCTACGGTTGCTCATAGAGGACGTTCTGCCTCATTTTTGTTGTGCCTCCTCCTCCTCCCTTGACTCCTCTGTTCGATCAGGCACCCAGGTGGAGTCAGTGACCTCATCATCATTGTCATCACCCCCTATCTCTTTGTCACTGGAGCCAACCTGGCAATATGCTGCAGCTGCTGGGGGAACATGAGTGCCAGTTCTTTGTGTGTCACTGGCACCCCCTCCCTCTAGGCTGATTTTACTTCCTTCCTCAACCTCAGAGTTTGAATCAGAGCACTGGAGTTGCTACGCATCCTCAAGCAGCATGTCACTGTCATTGTAGTCAAACAATTCAGCTGACTCCTCCGTGTATGATGGTGAGGCTACAGCAGGAGTAGCTGTGGATATGGAGGCTGAATTAGATGTTTTGGCAGCTGAGGTGGACTGTAAACCACTACAAGCCTGGCTGGCAGAGGACTCGGAGGATGAGGATGGCCTGGTTAGCCAATCCTGCAAATCCTCTGTATGTTGCTGCTGCTTAAGATGGCCAGCACCAGTTAGAAAGGAGGACAAGAGTGCCCCTGCAGAGGATGCACCACGTCCACAACGACCAGGGGCACAGCCTTCTGACACAGAGGCTGCTTGCCCTCTTATCTGTGTCTGGGAGCGTCTGCCTGTCCTTTTTGGTCTTTCTGACATGGTGAGTGATATATAGATTAAAGATATACAGAACTTTGATTCAACTCTGTTATAAAGATTGGAGATGTGCAGAACTCTGATTCAACTCTGGTATATAGATTGGAGATATGCAGAACTCTGATTCAACTGTGTTATCTAGATTAAAGATATTCAGAACTATGCTATAACTCAGTGATACACCCTGTCCCTGATAGCTGGCAGTGCCAAGACAGAGATTAAAATTTCCATAAGTATGCTATGCCTCACTGATACACCCTGATAGCTGGCAGTGAGAAGACACAGATTACAATTCCCAGATATCTGCTAGAAGTATGTGGGACCCCCTGATAGCTGGCAGTGAGAAGACACAGATTACAATTCCCAGATATCTGCTAGAAGTTTGTGGGACACCCTGATAACTGTCAGTGAGAAGACACAGATTACAATTGCCAGATATCTGCTAGAAGAAAGTGAGACCCCAATAGCTGGCAGTGTGAAGACACAGATTACAATTCACAGAAATCTGCTAGACGTCTGTGAGACACACTGAAAGAACAATCTCCTCTCACTCCTGCAAAAAAAAACATGTGCCGGTGCTGCAGGGAAGCCTTATATAGTGTGCTGCGGGACTTATCTCTGTGAGCCCATGATTGGGCAAAATTTGCCCAATCAGGACTCTGAGCCATGATTGGCATAGTCTTGCACCTGTCTTGCACCTGACCTGTGGTCAGGTGCAAGGCTGTAGTCAATTACAAGCTTCAGGCCAGTGGAAAAGTGCATTGTGGTCCATTGTGGTGCATTGTGGGCGAACACGAACCGAACACGCAAAAATGTTCGATGAACAGCCGAACGGCCAATGTTCGAATCGAACTCATGTTCGAATCAAACCGCCAGCCCATCCCTAATCTGGATAGCCGAATGGCAAGGAAAGCTCCGAATTGCTGGTGAAAGGTAACCGAACGCTGAAATTCAGTGTTCGGTTACCTTTTGCCAGCAATTCAGAGCTCGTTGAATAACCCTGTATGTTTAAATTTCATCTAAAATATTATGTACCTTTGATTTGGAGATTGCTACACACTTTGGGCATAACTCCCACCTATCTCATCATTTCAGTGCGTGATCTCTCACAGGATGCTTCACTGATCATGCGTTTTTGCTGCTAAAGGTCAATTGATATGAGAAACACAAAATACCTTCACCTTTAGCCTATATTCTGCCAGTCTTTTTATTTCTGGTTATCTATTTCAATTTAAATGTTAAAATTCTAGACACATGGTCATATTAAATAAAACGAAACCTAGAAATAATAAAAAAGAAATACTTCACTTTGAAAGTAAAATGTTTGTAATGTAACTATACAATACATTCAAAGATAGGCTGAAATCACAAAAGAGGACTTTGACATATGCACGCTTAGCATTATATTGCTGCATTTTGTGCACTTTGTGCAAACATTTTCCTGGAAACCGATCACATTGTGTAAATGTCCTTCTTTTGGTCTCTTCTCTAGTTGCACAGCAGATGAAGAAAAAAAATCAACATACGGTCTATTAACTAAAGGTGAAACTGAGAAGAACTAGCAGAATTGAAAATTCTAGGTCAAAATAGCCAAGCCAGAAAAATTCGCCCATTTTTCTCACTTTACAAATCGGCTATTTGGTCTAGATTGTTCACTTCTCCTGTCACTTCTTATGAGTTTTCTTCTTATGAGTAGGGATGAGCTGTTTGGGTTTGGACGGTTCGGAGTTCGGCCCGAACTTTGGCAGTTTCGAAAGTTCGCGAACTTCGAACTTTTTGAGTGTGTTCGGTTCGCGTTCGGAAAAAAAAAAGAAATTTTGAAAAAAGTATAAAAAATGCTTAAAAAATACTAAAAAATCTAGAAATAAAGAGACTCTTTACTGCAGAATATTATAAGCAACAGTTTATTAGATATTGAATTAAAAACTAATGTCTAGGTGCAAAGATTCTCACCTCTAAATGACCTTTTTTTTTCAAACAGCATAACAACAACAGATGTTTTAGTCTGGTCTAATCAATTTGATACATTTTATGTAGAATGAAGGTGTGGGGTGTCTGCTTCTGTTCTGAGTGAGTGATTTCCCTCCTAAAACTTCCTAATATGCTGCATTTAACTGCTGTGTGAAAAAATACAAAATTTCCTCATTGCCTGCTTTTAACAGCTAAAGCAATGTTATTTTTCACCTCGGGATTAAACATTCACAGGGTTATTCAGAGAGCGGTGAAAAGCAGGAGAATAACTGGAGAATGGAAAATTCTAGGTCAAAATAGCCAAACCAGAAAAATTATCCCATTTATCTCACTTTCCAAATCGGCTATTTGGTCTAGATTGTTCTCTTCTCCTGCCAGTTCTCCTGGCTTTCACCTCTCTCTCAGGGTTGTCCAGAGAAAGGTGAAAACCAGGAGAATGGCAGGAAAAGAGAACAATCTGGACCAAATAGCCGATTTGGAAAGTGAGATAAGGCTAGGGTCAGACTAACGCATTTTTCACAGCGACCATCAAAAAGTGCGTCCAAACGCATTGCCGTATTTTTTCACGGAATGCGCGAAAACGGTCATGCGATGCACATTTTTGTGCGTGATTTTTTACGGATCCAAACCAGGAAACATTGGGTGTCTGGACATTATGTTGGCCGGACATGAGCAGGGTCTGACGTCTCCAAATCATGCACACACGCCGCTAGTGGACGCAGCGCACTCTGTATGTCCGTACTAGCGGTTCTGCGTTCTCGAAAAAATGCGTTCATTTTCCACTTGCGTTGCGCAGCCGGACTTTCGTGCGACCGTACTTCATATATTGGCCGTCATTGCCCGTCATTTGCTGCTAGTGCGGCCGTGATTAAGTGCGCCTAAACGCACGTTAAAAATTCGCTAGTCTGACCCTAGCCTAAGGCTGTGGTCAGACGAGCGTAGTGTTCACGTCCGTGATTGCACCTAAAAGTACGTCTGTGATAGCATGAAAGAAAGTCCATTGGAGCCTGTTACACAAAGTACGTCCGCACTGAACTGCAGACGCACCACGGCCGCGGCAAACGGATGCAAGGCAGGCAAGAACATACAACCACTAGAACGGCCGCACAAAGTGCGCTGCGTCCGCAAAGCTTTGTGTGTGAGTGATGGAACGTGGTCAGACGGACTGCATTTATACGTCCAGCATTTTTCACGGACAAAATGGTTTTGCTTTTTAATTTATTTTCCCTCCTACATCCGTCAAAATATACGTCAGTGAAAAAAACGGACTGTGTGGCCACTACTGTGTCTTCCGTACTGACGTACGTCCGTGTGCACGGACGTAGAGTCCGTAGAAATCACGCTCGTCTGACCCCAGCCTTAATGGGAGAATTTTTCTGGTTTGGCTATTTTGACCTAGAATTTTCCATTCTCCAGTCATTCTCCTGCTCTTCACTGAGGTGAAACTCAGGAGAATGACTGAAGAGAAAATTCTAGGTCAAAATAGCCGAACCAGAAAAATTCTCCCATTTATCTCACTTTCCAAATCGGCTATTTGGTCTAGAATTTTCCATTCTCCTGCTTTTCACCGCCAAAAAAATCAGTAAACTTTTTCTGCGTGTCCGAAAATGTCTCCTCTTTTCATACAGACTGCCGCCCCAAGCAGTTGTTTATGGATAGATTAAAGGAAAACTGTTTACCATCATTTGAAACGTCATTTTTTGGTTTTTAAGGGTTTGTATACATCCTAGAAATCCGCCACTTCACGGGCAGGTTATGGGGACCTCCTAGGCACGATATTTGAAGGAATTTTTTGTTTTTATTTTTAACCCTTATTTCTTGGAAAACTCACTGTCCCTTTAAAAAGTTTTTTTTAAAACTTTTTGTCCTTGTTTCCTGTCCCCCAGGGCACTACCCGGACCCCCATACACCTTTTATGGCAAATATCTAGCATATATGCCCTCTTGGAGGGCACTTTAAAAACCGAATTTTCAGCCCCATTGACTTGCATGGAGTTCGAGTTCTGGTTCGGGTTCGGGCCCGAACTGAACTCGGGCGGTGTTCGGCTCATCCCTACTTATGAGTAAAGAAACATTTACTCTTTGCTCTCCCACCTTATAACCATCCAGAGTTAGGATTTAGCAAAGCCGTCTTAGATTTTTTTAAATCTAACCTTTTAGGCTAGGGACAGATGAGCGCATTTTCTGCGGCCACCGTCAAAATGTACGTCGATGCGTGCGCACGCATTTTTTCACGGAATACGCTTAAGTGGTCAGACGATGCGCAATTCTGGACGTATTTCATGACGATGGGGTGAAAAGAAGTCTAGGGAAATCCGGCTGTTTGAACGTTATGTTGGCCGCACACTAGCAGCGTCTGACATCTCCTAATCACGCACACATGCTGCTATGCGGCCGCAGCGCACTCTGTACGTCAGTACCAGCGGTTTAACGTTCTCGAAAAAATGCGTTCATTTTCCACTTGCGTTGCGCGGCCGGACTTTTGTGCGACCGTACTTCGTATATTGGCTGTCATTGCCCGTCATCTGCTGCTAGTGCGGCCGTAATTATGTGCGCCAGAACGCGCGTTCGCACTGCCTCAGTCTGACCCTAGCCTTACTTCCAAACATTTTAAATGAGGATTGTGCTTCTAACCAGGAAACCTAACTCACACTGATCTATCACTATCAACAAACTCTGTTTCCTACTTTCTAAGGTAAAGGTTCTCTATAATCCTAACAGAACAACACATGGAGCAATAACTAACTAGTTCATTCTGAAATGTGTAAGAGCATCTATCTATATTTTGGCAGACAAAAGTCACCAACACTTTAAGGCTGGGGTCAGATGAACGTAGGTCGAACGTGCGTTTAGCCGCACTTTATTACGTCCGTGGTAGCAGCAAATGACATCCAACGCAGGCCCACACACGAAGTACGGCTGCTCGAAAATTCGGCCGCGCAACGCAAGTGGCAAACGAACGCATTTTTGCAAGAACGTCGAACAGCTAGTACTGACGTACAGAGTGCGCTGCGTCCGCATAGCGGCATGTGTGCGGCGCAATTAGGAGACGTCAGACGCTGCTTATGTCCGGCCAACATAACGTCCAGACACTCAAAAGTTTCCTGGTTTGGATCTGTAAAAAATCACGGCCGTAATTGCACATCGTATGACCACTATTGCGTATTCTGTGAAAAAGTGCGTCCATGCGTTTGGACGCACTTTTTTACAGACGATGCGAAAAATGCATTCGTCTGACCCTAGCCTTATCTAACAGATCTGGAGAGAACCGTGATTAATAATTTCATGTCAGTCATCCAGACCATTAATGAACCACTCTTCTCACACAGATATTCAAGCTCCCACTTGAGTACAAGCAACCAAGCTTTCTAACATTCATAGTGAGCTCTCTCTAGGGGAGGGAATGGCTCAAGAATCAGGAATCCCATAATCTATTCGAAAGAATGGGAATTCATTCTACAAACTCTATTATAATTGATGGCAAAGCTTCATGGGCACTACTCAGGCACATCAGGGACATAGGCGTGTACTCAGGAGTAGATAAAGTAAAAGAATAATCTTATTCCATAGCAGAGGAATACATTCTGTGGTCATACAACTCTGCCCTTCACTTGGCCAAACAAGCCTTCTTCTCATCTCTCATATCTACTCTGTCCTCCAACCCTAAACAAACTGGTCCACTTTCAACTCTCTCCTCTACCCACCCACACCAACCTCCTCATCTGCCTTTAGTGCTTGTCATGACCTGGTAGATTAATTTGTAAATAAAACGCTCACTATCAGAAGCAACATCCTGACACAAACCAGTAATCCACCACTTCCAATCCCAGAAACCCCCTCTGCCGCTTCCTCCCAGCCATTGAGGAGAAAGTAAACTCCTTACTGTCCTCCTCACTTTTCACTACGTGCCCACTTGACCTTATTCCTTCACATTTAATACCTCAACTCTCTTCCTCCCTCACCCCTGCTCTCACACACAAATCTTAAACCTATCTCTCTCCAGCAGCTCCTTCCCATCTGCATTCAAACATGCACATGTTACCCCTATACTAAAGAAACCCTCCATCGATCCCAACTTTCCAACTATCGTCCTGTAGCCCTTCTTCTGTTTAACTCTAAGCACTTGGAAAAAATAGTTTTAAACCACCTCTCCCTCTTCCTGCCCTCTGATTCCCTACTTGACCCCCTGCAATCAGGCTTCCGTCACCTACACTCAACAGAAACTTCCCTCACCAAAGTCCCAAATGACCTCCTAATTGCTAAAAACCACAGCCACTATTCTATTCTCATCCTGCTTGACCTCTCAGCTGCTTTTGACACTGTCGATCGTCCCCTCCTTCTACAGACTCTCAGCTCTCTCAGTCTCTGTGACACTGCACTCTCTTGGATTGTTTTTTATCTAACAGGTCCTTCTCTGTGTCTACCTCTCCACCCCTGATCTCTCTCCTCCTGTCAATGACGGTTTATCTGGCATCCTCCTGCATGGCCTCTCCACACCTAACGATTAACATGTCAAAGACTGAGCTCCTACTAATTCCTCCATCTAATGCCTCCCCACCTCCTGATGTCTCTATCATGGTCGATGGGATCTCTATCTCCCCATCAAACCAGGTTCGCTCTCTCAGTTAAATTTGACTCTGCAGTTACCTTCATCCCCCACATCCAGTCTCTTTCCTCCCCCTGCCACTACAAACTACATAATATTTCCAGAATTCAGCCATTTCTTACCGCTGACACCACAAAAAAACTCACCCACGCCCTTGTAATTTCCCGACTTAACTATTGTAATAATCTTCCAGCTTGCCTCCCTCTCCCGCCTCTCCCCCTACTATCCATACTGAATGCCTTTGCCAGGCTCATACATCTCACCCGCCTCTCTATCTCTGCTGCTCCTCTCTGCGAGCCCCTGCACTGGATCCTCATACACTGTAGAATTAAATTCAAAATACTTAGCCTGACCTACGAAGCTCTCACTAACTCAGCACCAGCCAGCTCCCTAAGATTATTATTATTATTCTGTATTTATAAAGCGCCAGCATATACCGCAGCACTGTACAATGGGGGAGTGCAGACATGAGACATACTAGAACACATAGGGAACAGATGGCCCTGCCTTTAGGATAATTGTCCTACTGATACAGCACTTTACACAAGTGCTCAGCTAGACATCCCATGAGCTTACAATCTAAAGGACAGGGGTAAGTGAAACAGAAGGGGAGCTGGGGAGTGTGGATCTGGTGGCTAGAAAGAAAATAGCAAGCAACAGGTTGATTAGAATAAAGTGGCTACAGGTGGAGGGGAATGAATAAGTTTGGGCCTAGGACTGGGTGGATGGATGGGGCAGGCAGGTGGCACTGCAGAGTGCAGAGTCTGTAGTTGTGGCTGTGTGATGAGCTGAATGAAGGAAAGGCAGAGCTCTTGGGTAATGAGATGCAAGGGGAGGAAGTGGAGGAGGTGGGGAGGGCGAGGGGAGGCAGAAGCATGGTGGGAAAACAAAGGATTTGATAGTACAAAAAACCTAACAGAAATGGAGGGAAGACATTAAAGGGAAAAATAATCAGCATGGGGATGATGCATAAAATGCAGAAAAGTATGCACGCAGCAGGAGTGAAGCAGAGGAATGGCTTGAATGAAGTCATGGTCGAATCGTGGATACCTTTGTAGTCCTTCAGAGTGCAGAGTCTGTAGTTGTGGCTGTGTGTGATGAGCTTTGTAGTCCATCAGAGTGCAGAGTCTGTAGTTGTGGCTGTGTGTGATGAGCTTTGTAGTCCTTCAGAGTGCAGAGTCTGTAGTTGTGGCTGTGTGTGATGAGCTTTGTAGTCCTTCGGAGTGCAGAGTCTGTAGTTGTGGCTGTGTGTGATGAGCTTTGTAGTCCATCAGAGTGCAGAATCTGTAGTTGTGGTTGTGTATGATGAGCTTTGTAGTCCTTCAGAGTGCAGAGTCTGTAGTTGTGGCTGTGTGTGATGAAGATCAAATAGTGACCTGCGCTAAGCTTCTCCCTGCATCACCTCTTTCCATGATAGACTGCAAGATTTCTCACGCGCAGCCCCCATCCTCTGGAACGCTCTCCCTCATACTGTCAGACTTTCCCCTAGTTTCCCCTCCTTCAAACGCTCCCTTAAGACATTCCTATTCAGGCAAGCCTACCACCCGACTCACTAATCCACCCAACTGCCCCAACTTGCCCATCACTCTCACCTTGCAGTCCTCTCCTCTTTTTTCCACCACCAACCCTTCTAGATTGTAAATTACCACGGGAATAGGGCCCTCTTTTCCTCCTGAATTGGTTTATCAAAATGTTGTTCAGTCTCACTGTATTGTAACCCTGTCTATATTGTGCCCATTGTTCAGCACTGAGGAATATGCTAACGCTATATAAATAAAGTATTATAACAATACTAATAATACATAAAGCGACGTGGCTATTGACATATGGAATAAAATTGTTCTTATACTTTCCTGCTCTTGAGTCCACTGGTCCACGGCTATGTACCTAGTGTGCCTGAGATCAGTTTGGTAGGTGGTCCCATCTTTGGAGTGTAGTGCTCAAGCAATTGAGTCTGTTGAACGTGCAGCTCCCTATATAGCATTTGTGCCAGTAGTCACTTTGGACTTGGGGTAGATGGACCTAGAAATGCTTTTGGGAGGTGAGGACCTGATTTTTTTGTTTTGTTTCCCTCCCCATCAAGCCGCTACAACGGATGTCAGATGGGTCTACAAAGTGCAGGCTGCGCAGCGAGGTGACCAGTGCCACATGAGAGTAAACATGGTAAGAACATTCATTCCACGGATGTTCATTCTGCACTCCTGTACGTCTGTGTGGACCATACCAGGCTGGTTCTGACCCTGAAGTTTTGAACAAAACCACAGTGTGCTCCTGTTACAATCATTATTTAAATAGACGAAAATTGCTTATCTGAAGAATTGTATTCCTTTTCCATAATTTTTTAAGTATATCATAGAATAAAGACATCAATAGGACTGACCAAAGACACGAGAGGAGGATTCTTCAAGAAATGCACCACAGACATCATCAGCAGCCATCAACTGCCAGGACCACAAAGTGACAAGGCCAGTAAATGAAACAGGACCTGGAAAAAAGGGTTGGGTAAAACAAAAACCTGAAAACATTTAATGCCCATGGTCCCAAAATGGTAGAGATAAATTTTATTAATACAACGGGACCACAGATGTAATCAATTATTCATGTTTGTAAAATTCATAAATATAAACAAATGGGTGAAATATCAAGTCAAGAGTCAACTTTGCAAACCAGGGGTGTGAAAAGGTTCTATAGGTATATTAACGGCCTATCATTAGAAATACACCTTTACCGTTCACAGTAAGGTAATGATAACATGAAGGCAATCATTTATGATAATATATTAAATCATTTAATACTGATAAAATCCTCATTGTAAATGTAATATTGACAGTATATCTGTAACTCCTTTATATGTTGAATGTGTGCAAAAGTGTAATTCAGACATAGTCAAGCTACGTATTATACTTAAAAACATTTGCATGTATTCTATTTCGGCTATGCTTACAATGAGTGAAGGAAAATAAATGTAGAAAAGACTGCATGGTGTTAATAAATTATATTTTTTCAGCATCCAGAAAATACTTGAAAAATTCGCACAACAGTTTGAAACTTTTAATTAATGTTACTGTACAATTTTCCTGTACTTAGCAAGTTGCTTGTAAGCTCCATAGAATTCCTAGTTTAGTTAACTGAATCATGTTTCAGTTTTTTAAGTTCACACAATCACGCGCTGTTCACGTTTCTAGCCTCGCTTCTTCTCCAAGCCTGTTATATTCCCTCTTGTTTTTCTGTTAGTTTATGACTGACTTTTAGACTTTGTGCTGTTAATGGACTTGTTTGTGCAAATCTTCAAATTGCGTATTTTGCTACTGTGAGTTCATCACACACAGCATTAGCTTTTAAACCTTCTTAATCCATGTTAATGGCTTTTGGCACATACCACCAAAAAAATAATAAATCTAGGCAAGAAAAAAAGTTTGTTGAAATGTGTTTCTCTGGGCTGACATCAGGTGGTGCTGGTTTCGTGATCGGAGAAGGAACAGATTCCCATACCTCCCATTTGGAGACTGAGTGATTCCAGCATGGTGCAATAAGAGACATCATCTACCCTGCTCCCATGTGGCAGCTTAACCCTTTCACTGCTGAGGACGTGTGGGGAACGTCCTCATTGACTCCTAAGGAAAGATAGGGGTTCCTTTGAACCCCAATATCTCCCGAGTGTTGGCAGCTAGCAGGGTCATGTTTGGTATCATTAGAAAAGCCAGAGCATGGCCTTTCCAATGATACCAAACATGACCAAATTAAAAGTAAATAAAAATATAATAAAAATAATAATAAAAAAAAATATGTTAAATTTTTAAGACGTGAAATAGCTCAGCAGTGAACGGGTTAAAACAACGTAGCACACTGAACTCTTTCCACTATGACAGCCCAGAGATCGGCAGGAGGGAACAATCCCTCTTAAGAGTAATGTCTGCATATAGAGTTTCATGTGTGGGGGGAATGTTGTCTCAGGGTGGGTTAGGGTGCTTGTGTGTGTAGAAGAAGGGAGAATCATCTTTATTGTGAATGTATGTGTGTGCAAGTGTTTGTGTTTCATGTGTTTGAGTATTTGGGTGTCTTTATCTGTGTGTATGTCTTGAAGGCACCTGACGTGGTGGGACCCCAGGACAGGACACAGGAAAATCCTTAATTGAGGACAAACAGGAACAGGTGTGAATAAATATTTATTACATAGCAGGAATCCAGTGGTCATGGACCATGTACATTGCTGGGCAGTGCATCACGATAGCTGCTGTTGAGCTTGGAGCACAAGAGCATGGTGGGCTTAGATCACAGGTGCATGGCTGGCTTGGAACATAGGAGAATGGCAGGCTCGGAACTCAGCAGTCTGAGAACACAGCAGTACAGTGGGCTTGGAGCAAAGCAGCACAACTGACAGTGAAATGGTATGGCACAGGATGGTACAGAATAGCTATGAAGGGGAAACCCTCTAACTTACCAGGACTGGTACTCACTGCAGATCTAATTGCAGAGTCTGTGGGTTTGCCAGAGGCCTTGCTGGAGAGATGGTAGAAGGTCAGCAGGATAAGCAAGGAAACCAGTGGTTGGAGCAGACTGTCATGAGATCCAAAAAAAAAATGGGCTGGGTTCAACATGAGTTTATTGCAGCAGTTAACGCAAGGGGAGACACAGTGTTTGCATCTTCTACCTGTGCTATCTTGCTGGTAATGCAACCAAAACGGCCCCTTCCTCTGATGCCACCTCTGACTCTCAGCAGACAGACAAACCAACTCATGCAGGTGACTCAAGCACAAAGCCCTGACTCATGCTAGAACCATCCTTAAGTAGGAAATTGGTCAATGCTCGGTGAGACAGGCAGAAGTCCTGGACAGGATGACGATCCTGGGTAAGGCAAGGCCAGAAGGAGAGCGGGCCCAGATCAGTTCATATATAGCGTTTAGGGTTGGAATCGTGTCAGTGTGTTTGTAAATCCAAAGCTAACTGAAGGTCACTCAAGGTTGCACACCTGCTTCAGGGACACATAAGGTCTGCAGAAGGACCCATGTCATGTCACCTAGCCCCAACAGCACCTCCTTTCCTGCCATGCTCCAGTCCGGGTGTTTTCTATATCCTTCTGTGTGGAGTTGAGGGATGCCCTGGACTCATTATAAAAGGGTGGTGCCCCAGAAACACAGTGCCTTTACATATGTTTATCCATGGTGTGTATCTGGTCTGTATCATGTGAACTGCCGTTTGTTTTCCTGATCCTGCACTCCCCAACAAAATCCCTGTTGCTGTTATTCCCTATCCTGAGGCCCCCTGTGTTTTTCTGTCAGAGGTGGCTCTGTAATTAGACCAAATAAGTGGTCACCTAAGGCCTCACTCATACAGGGGCCTCACATAATGAAATTTAAATGGATGTCAGCGTGCTTAGTGCCAATCCACACAAATATACTTCTACATTCAAATACTACCATCTACAGAGAGAGTTTGGGAAGCTCTTAAGCTGTTTTGTGTCTCTTTCTCTGCTTTTGGAATATCAGGAGGGGCCTCACATTAGAGCTTTGACTAAGGCCTCACTAACTGGAGGACCACCTGTTTTCCGTTGTGTATCCAAGATTGCTGTGAACCTGCTCCTTAATAAATTCACATGTTGTACTGTATTCTGATTCCTGTGGAATGTGTTCTGACACTTGGGCTCTGCCTGCACCCTGGTAATGAGAGTGACACTCATTTATAAGACTCATTGCAAAACAACATGGGATGTACTAGTTCCTTAGAGCCTTTGATGCAAAGTTGACTAGAACAGAACAGCCAGTCACACAGAATCAAACTGCAGCATTTTTGTTGGAATACCAACCTTTGACAAGTATGAGTGACAAAGCGTATGTGATAACAGCAAACACAGAATAACAAATAGCAAAAAGATAAACCCAATCAGTGAAGAAATGTGTGCAACCCAAAAACAGAGATAATGTAAGTAGATATCACTGCTTTTAAACAATGCAGGAGATGAGTGTCTGGGAACTGGAAGTACATCAAAGACTTACATCTGACTGACTATTATTAAAAGTGGCCTTTTCATTTAGTCTGAAAGAATTCAAATGCCACAATAGCAGACAAACCAAACTGTGGCATGAATGTGGCATGAATGACACTTGGTTGGAATAGATCATCTGAAATTCTCAGGCGAATTGATTCTTACGAAACAGATGTTTATGTCATGCATACGTCGAGGGGCTACTAACCAACTTGACAAATACTGAACCCAGCTTGCTATCTGGAGCATAAATAATAAAAATATAACTAAATAAAAATGAAGTAATTGTTAATGTACCATGAACTCTGCTATTTATTTTATAATACATCATTACTTACTGTATCTAGATAAAATATAGGATATGTGCATTTTCCACAACAAAACACATTACTTATCCAATTTAGCATGATTATGTCTGAACTGTTTGTAGCATAATGTTTATTGGTGTTGACATCCTTGGCTCTGGAAATAATTTGTGTATGACAGTTTTATTTTTATAAGGTTAATACAGGTCTATTGTTAAATTAAATTTCAGCACAATTTTCCAAGAAAAGAGGACAAGTCTAAATAAGGAAATAAATAAAGACAAGTGCAAAATAAATATTTTCCTGAACATTTATTACACATTTTTACATTAACACATTAAGATCTATAACTGAACAGAAAATTCATTAACTGAACATACATTGCCCTAGGTCATTTTTGTCATTACTTTCCAAAACTGTTTGTTAACATAATTTATCTCATAATTAGTTTTCCTGTAGAGGAGTCATATGATACAAGTATTCTTTATTAAATGTGTTATTTAATACAGTTATTCAGTTCACACCAAAATAAAAGAAAAACAGGGTTATTCAGAGAGCACCGAAATGTCACCGACATTTCGGTACTCTCTGATTCGACCCACTTCGGCGAGTTCGATTCGACACAGTAGGGTCCCCGAAAGTGCAGCGAATTGGCCCACCAATCGCTGACGCAAACCTGCCAGATGCCGCCGCAAACCTGCCAGATTGCCACCACAAACCCACCGGACAGCCGCCTTACGCACCCGCAAGCAACCGACAACCAGCCGAGGGAACTGCCAAACACTGTGGAAAAAAGCCGACAAGCCGTTGGACGGATATAAAGATAACAAAAAATAATTAGGAAAAAAATTGCTGGTAAAAATGACTAACAATGCCTATAAAAAAATGAAAAAAAAAAACTAAAAAAAAAAAAAATTGAGACTTTCGCTGCAAATTAAAAGAATAAACAGTTTAATAAATATTTAATAAAAACAGGAATATTTTTTACATTGAAACCTATGGGATTCGTCTGATTAAACCTGCCGAATGAAACCACCGAAAATCTGGTCATTTTGCTGCTGTTCGGTGTTCTCTGAATAGAATAACTGAGGCTGCAAAATTTCCACTCGCCTTCTCGCATTTGGCGAGTGGAAATTAATTGAGGGTGAGTGCACACGCAGGCAGCAGGATAAGTTATTTCCTGCTGCCTGTGCTGCATATTCCGGCGGCGGCTGTAGGTTTGTTATTTTTTTATACGGCTGCCAGCCTCCTCTGATGTCAGAGAGCAAGGAGTTTCCCCCTCCCCAGACGGCATGATGTCAGAGAGCAGCTGCCTTCCCTGACCCAGCACGTCACAGGCAGGGGGTGGAGATGAGCTTCCCTGACTCCTCGCTACTTGGCCCTGTGTATAACCTGCTAAAGGGGGATAACTGGAGGGACTCCTGCTTTCAGGGGTAATCCACACAAGTTTTTTGGCAGCCCTTAATTCATTGCACTGCTCCTGCTAATGTTGGGAGAGTGAACTGCTTCCTTCAGACAGGACACACTACTTTCATTCTGTAGGGTTTTTTTTACATCCCTGATGGTCCACTGACAGCCAGGTCAGTGCTGGGCTTACAGACCGGAGCCCTGACCGCCTCCTACTCTGAAACCTGGGCTGTTCAGCTTTGGGTCAGCAGTCACGAAAGAGGACAGAGGACGCTGGCTGGAGCTGTACAGCTAAATCATAAGGAGAAACCTGACCCGACCCGACTGAGTGCATCTGAAAGACGTGGTTAGCACAGGATGTGAATCTGTCTTCCTCCCCTCTGTCCCGGTCTCTCTCCCCACTCTGTCACTGACACCCCATTCCGGGTGCTGCTGGAAGCACAGGGGTGAGTCCTGGAACTTTGGCACCTAACTGAGCACAGAGTGATTAGCTGGTGAGTGGGAACCAGAAGAAGGAAAAGAAGAGCCTCTTCTTCCTCCTGCTTCCCGCTTTTCAGTTCGGGCCAGCCATGCTGTCACTGAGTCAGGTTTCGTCAGGATAGTCTGTCTCAGGTGATCACTGGGGGAGAGAGAGAGCAGCCGCAAAGTCATACAGGCAAGTTTCTAACCTCCCTGGGCCCTGGTGGTGCATGTATCTTGTCCAGAGACAAGCTACCAGCCTGGAACTGCAGAACCACCCAAGTGGTGCGCTGCACGTCCTGATTTCTCTCCCATCCTTCTACTCCTGGCATTGTGCATCCGCCAGACTCTGATGGGCCTCACAGCTGCCTCTGAGACAAGTGTATATACATTGGGGGAAAAAAAGAAGAGGGCAACAGTGGCAAAAAAAAATAATTGTGCCACCCTCCCCCCCCTGGAATTTACCACTGGGAGCCACGGCTCCAACAGTATCCATGGTTGGGCCAGCACTGCTGGTCTGTTGTCTGGGTATACATGTATCTGGGGTATGATGTAACTGTAACTGATGTCTGGGTATTAATATTGTTATTTATTTTTGTAAATTCTGAATAAAACATTTAAGTGTCACTTCGTAAGATAATTTAAAAGGGTGTGTTTAGGGCGGAATTAAGGGCAAGGTAGGGGTTAGGCGAGGCAACTGGTGACGAGTAACTCTTAAGGCCTGGCTAGTAGCTCAGGACTTGAAATTTTGAGCCCTGGATTAACCATTACTTCTCTATGGGGATTTCACTGCCGTTGAACAGCACCATATTTCGATGACAATTCGCCAATATTTGTCGAACTGCCTGCTTTTGAATAGCCGAATGGCCACGAAATTGCGCCGTATGTGGAAGTTCACTGTTCGGTGCAATCACGGAGCCAATTCAGCTCTCTTTGAATAATCCCTGAAAAGAAGTCAGAGAAAGTGGGCCTGGTGCAATAACGGAGTCAGATATCTAGTATGTTCTCATATCAAGCCATCTAAGTGACGATTTATTTTCTATGGTACTTCTTCATATAATTTTACAAGTTACAATAGTAATTTTAATATATGTTTACAGTTGTATGAGATTAATTCCTGAAAGGGTTAGTTCTTAAGGCATACAGTAAGTACTACTGTCTTACCTTTACAGGTAACCAAATAAAGCCAGGATCCCTGATTCTTCTGCTTAGTTTAATCCCACATACCAGCACTGAGATGACTAACAGGTCACACTGATCACAACTGCACTCCTGGTAGAATAGTAATTAGCTGCTAGGCTTGGTGGCATTTCAGATTGTGACTCCTGTTTACAACAGGCAGCACAACTAAAGGCTGGTCATGCTACAAGACTAATCAGGAATTCACCTGGGCAACTAGCGAAGGGTTCACAATAGCTTCCTTTTATTAAAATATTGAGGACCCAATGGCTGCCCAGGCAAATACCTAATTTTCTGAGCAGCACTGCTGGCACCATACTACCTGTCTTGGGTGTGCAAACTGAAATACTGGTAAAAGTCTAACATGGTGTAACATCCTTGGCCCCTGCAGGGCTTCCTGGGGGGGTCAGGGTGCCCGGTGGCATCGCTGGCTAGCCTGTTGCCAGTACTGAGAGTTGGCAAAACGGCATCTGAGGGGGCGGGGCTTAGCATAATTGCAAGAAGCCACCAGCCTCTAAAGCAGTGGGAGTGGATCTGCTCCTTGGACTGTCGTGGAGTAAATTGGAGTTAGTGGAGTCCTAGTTCCTGCATTACCTGCTAACCAGTATCTGTCTAGTTATATTCCTGCTTATTTCTAGTTCATGTCTCCGAGTTCCTAGTTCATGTATCTGAGTTTCTAGTTTATGTATCTGTCTAGTTCTTGTATCTGGGTTTCATGTTCACGTATCTGAAATTCTAGTTTGTTTTTTCTGGTTCATGTTTTCATGTCCGTTTGTCTGTCTGGTATCAAGGCCTAATCTCAAGGCATCCAGTTCTGTGTCTAGATCAGTGTCCTGTCTGTTCTTAGATATAAGTCCTGTCCAGTCTGTCGCTGTATTCATCTACTGTCTTGTATTCTCATTGAGTATCTGTTTTCTTGGTTGTCATACTGAATCCAATCTCTGATTGTAGGCCTGCCTGCAGGCTATTGAACTTCGTGTTCGCCCTCTGTATAGCTGTGTCATACAGAATGCAATCTCTGATTGTAGGCCTTCCCTGCAGGCTATAGAACTATGTAAGTTCCCACTCTGTATGTCTCACAAGTAAAGTCTTGCATCTGTTGTCTGTGTTTCAGTATCTGTGGATTTCTAGGTATTGTGTGACTGCCCTGCAGGCCGCACAACTCATCAACCATTGTTATTCAGCAATCTTGTTCACGTTGTTCTTGTATCACGTTAAGTCATTGTATCAGTGCACAGATAGTTAATGTGTTTTTGCTCAGCGACCTCCTGGCAACGAAGCCATTTGGTGCTGAGGTGTTAATTAGGTTTTTTGTAATACCTCCCTGGTGTGGGAATCAAGGTATTACAGCCTTTCCTGCTGTCTGTGTTTATGAATCCAAATAAACGCTACTCCAGGGTAGCGCCATTAGCGCACCGTTACATTACGACAGTCCCATAACTAGGGATGAGCTGTTCGGTTTGATCTGTTCGGAGTTCGCATCGAACATCGGCCGTTCGGCTGTTCACGAACTCCGAACATTTCCGCGTGTTCAGTTCGAGTTCGCCCACACTGCACCACAATGGACCACAATGCACTTTTCCACTGGCCTGAAGCTTGTAATTGGCTACAGCCTTGCACCTGACCACAGGTCAGGTGCAAGACTATGCCAGTCATGGCTCAGATTCCTGATTGGGCAAATTTTGCCCAATCATGGGCTCACAGAGCTAATTCCCGCAGCACACTATATAAGGCTACACACAGCCTTCAGCACGTGTTTTTTGAGAGGAGATTGTTCTGTTAGTGTGTCTTCTCAGTGCCAGCAGCTATTGGGGGGGGGGTCTCACTTCTACAATATTTCTGGGAATTGTTGTAATCTGTGTGTTCTCACTGCCAGCAGCTATTGGGGGGTCTCACTTCTACAAGATATCTGGGAATTGTTGTAATCTGTGTGCTCGCACCGCCAGCAGCTATTGGGGGGGTCTCACTTCTACATGATATCTGGGAATTGTTGTAATCTGTGTCTTCTCACTGCCAGCTATCAGGGGGTCCCACATACTTCAAGCAGATTTCTGCGAATTTTAATATGTGTCTTGTCACTGCCACCCATCAGGGGGTCTCACGGATTTATAGGAGGTTCCTGGGAATTGTAATTTGTGTTTTGTCACTGCAACCCATCAGGGGGTCTCACTGATTTATAGGTGGTTTCTGGGAATTTTAATCTGTGTCTTGTCACTGGCTGCCAGCTATCAGGGTGTCTCACTGAGTTATATCAGAGTTCTGTAAATCTTTAATCTAGATAACACAGTTGAATCAGAGTTCTGCATATCTCCAATTTTTATAACAGAGTTGAATCAGAGTTCTGTACTGTATGTCTTTAATTTATAGATCACTCACCATGTCAGAAAGACCAATAAGGACAGGCAGACGCTCCCAGACACAGATAAGAGGGCAAGCAGCCTCTGTGTCGGGAGGCTGTGCCTCTGGTCATCATGGACGTGGTGCATCCTCTGCAGGGGCACGATTGTCCTTTCTAACTGGTGCTGGCCGTCTTAAGCAGCAGCAACATACAGAGGATTTGCAAGTTTGGCTAACAAGGCCATCCTCAGAGTCCTCTGCTAGCCAGGCTTGTAGTGGTTTACAGTCCACCTCAGCTGCCAAAACATTTAATTCAGCCTCCATGTCCACAGCTACTCCTGCCGTAGCCTCACTATCACACACACACGGAGGAGTCAGCTGAATTGTTTGACTACAATGACAGTGAGGGAAGAATTGGATTCCTAAGAACCCAAAAGGAAGGTGGGAACAAATAATTAAAATTCTAAACCTTTATTGGACTTCTAAGAAAAAACGTACACATCCACAAAATGTATAAAAAACACACACAAAAGGTCATAGATTACAGACCATAACTCTAGGTCAATGACCAATCACAAAAGCATCAAATGCAGGGTGAGGTCTCTGTGACAACAATTGTATGTCAAAAACTGAGAACCACCACCTAAAAAGAATAATGAGCAAGAGATGCCTAAGGATCCCCTCAGAAAAGTATGCACACGTTAGAGTATACTTAAATGCTTAAAGACATATGCCACCAAATTGGTTATTGTTAGCATGCACCACTCAAAAGCGTCATGATGAGGTGCAAACATAAGTGGTCAACATCACGGAATACAACTGGTTAATACAAAGACAAGGAGTGAGCCTGGTAGCTACAATTTGCATGCACTGATCGAGAAATCACAATAAAGTGCAAGCAGTAGCAATCACTCAGCGAAGAGTGTATTCCTCAGCAAGAAAAAAGTATGCACATGTTAGAGTATACTTAAATGCTTAAAGACATATGCCACCAAATTAGTTGTTGTAGTTAGCATGCACCACTCAAAAGCGTCACAATGAGGTGCAAACATAAATGGTCCACGTCACGGAATACAGCTGGTAAATACAAAGACAAGGAGTGAACCTGGTAGCTACAATTTGCATGCACTGATCGAGAAATCACAATAAAGTGCAAGCAGTAGCAATCTCCCAGCCAAGAGTGTATTCCTCAGCAAGATAATTCATATAATACATAAAGGGGATCATGAGATTAAGAATCCATCTCAACATTAAACATGCTACAATGTTGCTGAACGGTTGTGGGCAATCAGTCATAGCCCAAACAGATTGTGCTGTAATGGTATTGTTCTCTATAAAATATAGATGCGTCCAGCTCTGACATGCAACGAGAGGAAAACCTTAAATGGGTTAATAGAGCATGTCGTGGACGTGGTGCATGCTCTGCAGGGGCACGCTTGTCCTTTCTAACTGGTGCTGGCCGTCTTAAGCAGCATCAACATACAGAGGATTTGCAGGATTGGCTAACCAGGCCATCCTCATCCTCCGAGTCCTCTGCCAGCCAGGCTTGTAGTGGTTTACAGTCCACCTCAGCTGCCAAAAAATCTAATTCAGCCTCCATGTCCACAGCTACTCCTGTCGTAGCCTCACTATCACACACACGGAGGAGTCAGCTGAATTGTTTGACTACAATGACAGTGACATGCTGCTTGAGGATGTGCAGCAAATACAGTGCTCTGATTCAAACTCTGAGGTTGAGGAAGGGAGTATAATCAACCTAGAAGAAGGGGGTGCCAGTGACACACAAATAACTGGCACTCATGTTGCCCCAGCAGCTGCAGTATACTGCCAAGTTGGCTCCAGTGACGAGGAGATAGGGGGTGATGACAATGATGATGAGGTCACTGACTTCACCTGGGTACCTGATCGAACAGAGGAGTCAAGGGAGGAGGAGGAGGCACAACAAAAATGATGCAGAACATCCTCTATGAGCAACCGTAGCCAGTCCAAGGCATCAGAAGTCACAGCTGCTCAGGTGCAGAGCGCTGTTGTCTCAAAGCACATGTACAGGAAGTCTGCTGTCTGGGAGTTCTTTAAGAAATGTGCAGCAGACCGCACCGTTGCTATTTTTAATCTATGTCAGATGAGGATCAAGCGTGGGTAAGACATCCCACGCTTGGGTACCATGTGCTTGAGGCGACATATGAACACCTGCCACACATCCCGTTGGCACAACACTTTGCATAGGTCCTCCTCCTCATCTGTCTCTACCCCCACTATATGTCCTACCATGTCATTGCCTACAACCTCCACTGACAGGGATGATGCTACAGTAATGGGTGTACCAGTTCCTTCCTCAGAATGTGACAGCATCCCATCAGCTGAAGATTTACGCAGTCAGATTACATTGCCCCAGCTGCTGCAGCGTAAGAAACAATATACAGTGGCAAGAAAAAGTATGTGAACCCTTTGGGATTACGTGGAGTTTTGCATGAATTGGTCATAAAATGTGCTCTGATCTTCATCTAAGTCACAACAATTTGAAAAACACAGTCTGCTTAAAATAATACAACACGAACATTATATGTTTTCATGTGTTTATTGAACATAACATGTAAACATTCACAGTGGAGGTTGGAAAAAGTATGTGAACCCCTAGCCTGATGACTTCTCCAAGAGCTAATTGGAGCCAGGAGTGAGCCAACCTTGAGTCCAATCAGTGTGATATTATTGGATGTGTTGCTGAAATCTGTCCTGCCCTTTAAAAACACACACCAGTTTTGGGTTTACTGGTTTCAAGAAGCACTGCCTGATGTGAACCATGCCTCGTAGAAAAGAGCTCTCAGAAGACCTATGATCAAGAATTGTTGAGATGCATGAAGCTGGAAAGGGTTACAAAAGTATCTCCAAAAGCCTTGATGTTCATGTGTCCACGGTAAGACAGACTGTCTACAAATGGAGAAAGTTCAGCACTGTTGCTACTCTCCCTAGGCATGGTCGTCCTGTAAAGATGACTGCAAGAGCACAGCGCAGAATGCTTAATGAGGTAAAGAAGAATCCTAGAGTGTCAGCTAAAGACTTACAGAAATCTCTGGCACATGCTAACATTTTTGTTGACACATCTACAATAAGGAAAACATTAAACAAGAATGGAGTACATGGGAGGACACCACGGAGGAAGCCATTGCTGTCCAAAAAGAATATTGCAGCACGTTTGAAGTTTGCAAAATAGCACCTGGATGTTCCACAGCAATACTGGCAAAATATTCTGTGGACAGATGAAACCAAAATTGAGTTGTTTGGAAAAAACACACAACACTATGTGTGGAGAAAAAAAGGCACAGCACACCAACATCAAAACCTCATCCCCACTGTAAAACATGGCAGAGGGAGCATCATGGTTTGGGGCTGCTTTGCTGCCTCAGGGCCTGGACGGATTGTTGTCATTGATGGAAAAATGAATTCCAGAGTTTATCAAGACATTTTGCAGGAAAATGTAAGACCATCTGTCCGCCAACTGAAGCTCCGCAGAGAATGGGTGATGCAACAGGACAATGACCCAAAGCATACAAGTAATTCAACAAAATAATGGCTTCAACAAAACAAAATACGCCTTCTGGAGTGGCCCAGTCAGAGTCCTGACCTCAACCCGATTGAAACACTGTGGCATGACCTTAAGAGAGCGATTCACACCAGACATCCCAAGAATATTACTACACTGAAACAGTTTTGTGAAGAGGAGTGGTCCAAAATTACTCCAGATCGTTGTACAGGTCTGATCTGCAACTACAGGAAACGTTTGGTTGAGGTTATTGCTGCCAAAGGAGGATCAACCAGTTATTAAGTCCAAAGGTTCACATACTTTTTCCACCCTGCACTGTGAATATTTACATGTTCTGTTCATGAAAACATATAATGTTTGTGTTGTATTATTTTAAGCAGACTGTGTTTTTCAAATTGTTGTGATTTAGATGAAGATCAGAGCACATTTTATGACCAATTCCCGCAAAACTCCACGTAATCCCAAAGGGTTCACATACTTTTTCTTGCCACTGTAGTCCCAACCATCCCCAAGCACAGCATCTAAATGGCAGCTAAGTAAAATTACTCGCATTACAGCTGTTGCCTTTCCAGCTGGTGTTCTCTAGTTCCTTCTGTGAATTTGCTGAATGTGCTGTACCACAGTGGCAGGTTCCAAAACGCCATTTATTTTCATGGAAGGCCATTCCAGCACTATAACAGCACGTGGAAGACAATGTTATGTAGTCATTGGGAAAGGCAGTCAGCAGCAAGGTGCGCATGACTTTAGACAAGTGGTCCAGCAAGCATGGACAGGGCCATTACATTTCCTTCATGGCACACTGGGTAACTCTGGTTGCAGCTGGGAGGGATCCAGGATGGGGCTCTGTGCTGGAGATTGTTCATCCACCATGCCTCCAAAAAGCTGTTTGTATGAGATCTGTCTGCTCCACCACCTCTTCCTCCTCCTCCTTCTCTGTCTCTGGCTAAGTGGCAGTTAAACCGACGGGTGTCAGGGGCTATACAATGGCTCAAGCAAAAAGATACCGTACTGTGCTTGAGCTGGTTTATTTAGATCAACATGTCGAAGACTGAACTCCTACTTATTCCTCCCTCCAATGCCTCCCCACCTCCTGACTTCTCTATCACGGTGGAGGGTATCACCATTTCCCCATCAAACCAAGTTCGCTGTCTTGGAGTTACACTTGACTCTGCTCTTTCCTTCATCCCCCACATCAAGTCTCTTTCCTCCTCCTGCCGATACCAACTGCGTAATATTTCCAGAATTCGGCCATTTCTTACCGCTGTCGCCACAAAACAACTCATACATGCCCTGGTAATCTCCCGACTCGACTATTGCAATAATCTCTTATCTGGCCTCCCTCTGTCCCGCCTCTCCCCCCTACAATCCATCCTGAACGCCTCCGCCAGACTAATTCACCTCACCCGCCGCTCTGTCTCTGCCGCTCCCCTCTGCGAGTCCCTTCACTGGCTCCCCATCCACTGCAGAATTAAGTTCAAAATCCTATCCTTACCTACAAAACCCTCACTAACTCAGCTCCCCACTACCTGTCCTCACTAATCACCAAATACACCCCAGCCCGCTCCCTAAGGTCAAACAGTGACCTGCGCCTAGCTTCTCCCCGCATCACCTCTTCCCATGATAGACTGCAGGATTTCTCACGCGCAGCCCCCACTCTCTGGAACGCTCTCCCTCATACTGTCAGACTTTCCCCTAACTTCTCTTCCTTCAAACGCTCCCTTAAAACATTCCTATTTAGGGAAGCCTACCACCCAACTCACTGACGCAATCATCAATCACTCTAACCTTACAGTCCTCTCCTCCTGTTTCCAACCCCAACCCTCCCAGATTGTGAGTTCCTACGGGAATAGGGCCCTCATCTCCTCCTGTACTGTTTGTCAAATGTTGTTCAATGTATTGTAACCCTGTCTATACTGTGCTTATTGTACAGCGCTGCGGAATATGCTGGCGCTTTATAAATAAAGAATAATAATAATAATAATAATTTAGGGGACAGGAGCCACACCGGGCCAGAAATTCTGTCAGACCTGCAGGGGCAGGTGCAGCGATGGTTAACACCACATCAGCTTCATCTGGGAATGGTCATCTGTGATAATGGCAGCAACCTTCTCTCCGCCCTATGCCAGGGTAAGTTGACGCATGTACCATGCCTAGCACACGTCCTAAATCTGGTGGTACAGCGTGTCATAACCAGGTACCCAGGGCTGGCAGAGCTTCTCAGCCAGGCCAGAAAAGTCTGCAGCCACTTCAGACGGTCATTTATTTAGATTTCAGTAAGGCTTTTGATACTGTTCCGCATAGAAGGCTTATCAATAAATTGCAATATTTGAGCTTGGATTCCAATATTGTTGAATGGATTAGGCAGTGGCTGAGTGACAGGCAACAGAGGGTTGTGGTAAATGGAGTTTATTCGGCGCAAGGTCTTGTTACCAGTGGGGTACCTCAGGGGTCAGTACTTGGACCCATTCTCTTTAATATTTTTATTAGTGATATTGCAGAAGGTATTAATGGAAAAGTATGTCTTTTTGCTGATGACACAAAGATTTGCAACAGGGTTGACGTTCCTGGAGGGATCAGCCAAATGACAAATGATTTAGGTAAACTAAAAAAATGGTCAGAGCTGTGGCAATTGAGTTTTAATGTGGATAAGTACAAGATAATGCACCTGGGACGTAAAAACCCAAGGGCTGAATATAGAATATTTGATACAGTCCTAACCTCAACATCTGAGGAAAGGGATTTAGGGGTTATTATTTCAGAGGATCTAAGGGTAAGTAGTCAATGTAATAGAGCAGCAGGAAATGCTAGCAGAATGCTTGGTTTTGTAGGGAGAGGTATTAGCAGTAGGAAAAGGGAAGTGCTCATGCCACTGTACAGAGCACTGGTGAGACCTCACTTGGAGTACTGTGTGCAGTACTGGAGACCGTATCTCCAGAAGGATATAGACATCTTAGAGAGAGTTCAGAGAAGGGCTACTAAAATGGTGTACGGCTTGAAGGAGAAAAGTTACCAGGAAAGGCTTAATGATTTTAACATGTACAGCTTGGAAAAAAAGACGAGACAGAGGAGATATGATAGAAACATTTAAATACGTAAAGGGAATCCACAAGGTAGAGGAAGGGAGTATATTTAAAAGGAAACAAAGTAGCAAAACAAGAGGACATAGTCTTAGATTAGAGGCGCAAAGGTTTAAAAGTAACATCAGGAAGCATTATTTTACTGAGAGGGTGGTGGATACATGGAACAGCCTTCCAGTTGAAGTGGTAGAGGCCAAAACAGTAATTGAATTTAAGCAGGCATGGGATAGGCATAAGGCTATCCTAAACAAAAGATAAATCCAGGTAAAGTATCCATGTAATTGGGCAGACTAGATGGGCCGAAAGGTTCTTATCTGCCAACATTTTTCTATGTTTCTATGTTTCATTCCCAGCAAATGTTCGCCTGGCAGAAATTCTAAGAGAATTCCACCTTCCCACAAACCGTCTGATCTGTGACATGCCCACCAGGTGGAACTCGACATTAGCAATGCTGCAGCATCTGCACAAGCAGCAGAGGGCCATCAATGAGTACCTGTGTGAGTATGGCACAAGGACAGGTTCAGGTCAACTCAGTTCCCCCCGCAGTGGCTGATGATCAAGGATGCATGCACTGTACTGTCACCATTTGAGGAGGCAACGAGGATGGTGAGCAGGGACAGTGCATGCATCAGTGACACAATTCCTTTAGTGTTCCTGCTGGAGTGCACTCTGTGGGGAATTATAGATGCAGAGCAGCAGGACGAAGAGGAATCCTTCCCTAGCTCTCAAGGCCCCAGTCTTTACGCAGACAGCATTCCTGCGCGTCCTCAGATCAGACAGGAGGAGGAGGAATATTTAAGTAGTGGGGGCATTGAAGGTGGGGATTCCTCAAGGGAGGGTTTTGTGTGCTCAGAAACCCAAGGACTAATATGTGGCTGGGAGGAGGAAGTGCACGATGGGGTCATCCTCATTGACCAGGAAGACTCGGAAGCTAATGCCACCTCCAACCTACGCTGCATGGGCTCCCTTATCCTGCAAAGCCTGGTAAAGAGCCCCAGAATTCATGCTATCAAGGAGAGGGATCATTACTGGTTGGCAAGCCTTCTTGATCCACGATACAAGGGTAAAGTTGCAGAGCTCATCCTGCCCGCACAGAGGGAACACAGGATGAAACAACTTGAGGACACTCTAAAGCGACACTTGTGTAACACCTTTCCAGGCACTGGTAGGTTACCAAGTGACGACACAGGTGTTTCTGAGGCTGCGGATGATCAGAGGAAGAGCGGTGAAGGCCGGGGCCGCTTGACTGATGCCCTTTTACATTTTTTTAGTCCACGATGCCCAGGGATGTCAACTGTAGGCACCCATCGCCAGCGTCTTTACCATATGGTGCAGGACTACCTAGGGGCAAGGGCAGATCTGGATACCTTTACAGCAGATGATCCACTGGCTTACTGGGTGTTGAGATTGGATCACTGGCCAGAACTTAGCCAATATGCTATGCAGCTACTAGGTTGCCCTTCATCCAGCGTGCTTTCTGAAAGGACGTTCAGTGCCGCTGGAGGTTTTGTCATAGACAAAAGAGTGCGTCTGTCCACCGACTCTGTAGACCGGCTGACATTTATAAAAATGAGTCAGTCCTGGATCAGCAGCTATCAATCCCCTGATGCTGACGTAACTGAATAGATCGGGGATCTCTTCTGCATTCCCAAAACCTCCACCACTGCACTCTTCCACAATACCACAAAGGGGTTACGGTGTGAAGGCACTTGCTGCCACCAAAGGCACAATATTTGGCTGCACTGCCACTGACACCTATATTGCCAGATTCCTATCATTTTAATATTGGACTGCAGGGTCCAACCCTGCACTCTTCCACAATACCACAGAGGGGTTAAGGTGTGACGGCACTGTTGCCAACACTAAAGGCCCAATTTTAAAGCACCTATTGTTACTTTCATCCAAAGCCTGCATATGTTTCACCATAATTTAGCCAAAAAATCACTAAACTTGTTCCGCATGTCCTAAAATGTCTCCTCTTTTCATACATCCTGCCGCCCCAAGCAGTTGTTTATGAATAGATTAAAGGAAAACCATTTACCATCATTTGAAATGTCATTTTTTTATTTTTAAATGTTTCTATACATCCTACAAATCCACCACTTCACGGGCAGGTTATGGGGACCTCCTAGGCACGATATTTGAAGGAATTTTTCGTTTTTATTCTTAACCTTTATTTCATGGAAAACTCACTGTTCCTTTAAAAACTTTTTTTTAAAACTTTTTGTCCTTGTTTGGTGTCCTCCAGGCACTACCCGGACCCCCATACACCTTTTATGTCAAATATCTTGCATATATGCCCTCTTGGAGGGCACTCTAAAAATCGAACTTTCGAGTCCCATTGACTTGCATTGAGTTCGGTTCATGTTCGAGTTCGAATGTGAATCGTACACGGGGGTGTTCGGCTCATCACTAGTCGGCACTCTGGTCGGCTGATCATTAGCTTTTTTTGATGCGTTTGGCGGGTTTTGCGGTGGATCGTTGGGTATGTGGCTTTTTTTTGCCGTTTTTTGCGTTCGAATCAGAGGTCTTTCAGCAGTTTTTTGGATACAGTAGGCGGCTTTTCCCGGCACTTTGGGGACTCTGCGCTGAATGATAAATTTATCGCAGGGTCGTGGAATATGACTCCCACGAAGTGCGGGGAAAGAAAGATCACCAAAATTCCTGTGCAATTTCGGTGCCCTTTGAATAACCCTGTATGTATTTAACAATGAAAAGTCCTGCATGTCCTATTTAAATATAACTCTAGCAATATGGTGCTGCTGTCCTGAGAGGCACCAAAATGATTGATAGGTACTGTGTATTCTATAGCACACAAACTAAATTCCATGGCTTACTATCTGGCACAAGGCCAAACACTCAAATATATACTAATCTGAAAACAGCATGTTTGTGCATAATTGTATCAGGACCAGCACAGATGTTCCCATATTCATGAACATAAAGAATTATCCACATTATTAAGTCCTTTAAAATAGTTTCGTGCGTCAATCATAGGAAAATGTACCTTCCTCTTAGTTTACAAACACTTCTGTCTCTCACTATCCATTATAATTGAATTCTGCTAAATAGACAGGAAAGCCTTTGTTTTTATAATTAGTTTAATTAAAATTGAGCTTCTCTGTAGTTTGGTAAGAGGATCATGATTAACTGGTAAGATTTCCTGCCACAGTGACATTTTGTTAGATAATGTATTTTAAAGCGTTTCATCAATAGACAAATAAGTATCCGATATTTTGTTATTTCTCTATGCAAATATTGTCTTATAAAACAATATTGTATTTAGTAGACTGATACTTCATTTACTGGGAAGTTATTGTCCATTTTCTTCTCTTCATTCATTGAGATAACCCACTAACAAAATACTGATATAGTTCCTCTTTCATAGTGGTTTTGCAGTTTAACCTAATGCAGACATTAATCTGTTCAATAACAACTTGTAATTTGGAAATTTAGAACTGTACAATGGGAGAGACAGAATAACAAATATACAGTTGTGTTCAAAATTATTCAACCCCCAATGCTGTAAAGGGTTTTAGGGAATTTAGTGTACATTTGTAATTGTATTCAGAATGAAATCCTACAAGGACTTTTTAAAGAACCATATGCAACTAAAATGACATCAATTGGTTTTGTAATACAGTAGTAAATGTTTCTTTTGTGAATTCTTCATTGACACAATTATTCAACCCCTTAAAGACTACCACTCTGAAGAACAGAGGTTCATTCAAGTGTTTTCAATCAGGTATTGAAAACACCTGTGGATGTCACGGAGCAGCAATAAAGCATAATAAGCACCAATTAGGCAGCTTTAAAATGACTGTGATACTCAGCTCCTTCTAGACATTTACTGGTGTGGTTACAAACATGGTGAAGTCAAGAGAATGGTCCAGGAAGACAAGAGAAGAGGTGACAGGAAGGGCAATGGCTATAAGAAGATTGCAAAGATGTTAAACATACCAAGAGAGACCATAGGAAGCATCATTCACAAATTCAAGGCAAAGGGCACTGTTGAAACGCTACCTGGTCGTGGCAGAAAGAAGATGCTGACTTTGACTGCTGTGCGCTACCTGAAGCGTAGAGTGGAGAAAAGTCCCCGTGTGACTGCTGAGGAACTGAGAAAAGATTTGTCAGATGTGGGTACTGAAGTTTCAGCTCAGACAATACGGCGCACACTGCGTAATGAAGGCCTCCATGCCAGAACTCCCAGGCGCACCCCCTTGCTGTCTCCAAAGAATAAGAAGAGTCGACTGCAGTATGCCAAAAGTCATGTGGACAAACCACAGAAGTTTTGGGATAGTGTTCTGTGGACTGATGAAACAAAATTAGAACAGTTTGGGCCCATGGATCAACGCTATGTTTGGAGGAGGAAGAACAAGGCCTATGAAGAAAAGAACACCTTGCCTACTGTGAAGCATGGCGGGGGGTCAATCATGCTTTGGGGCTGTTTTGCTTCTGCAGGTACAGGGAAGCTTCAGCGTGTGCAAGGTACCACGAATTCTCTTCAGTACCAGGAGATATTGGATGACAATGTGATGCAGTCCGTCACAAACCTGAGGCTTGGGAGACGTTGGACCTTTCAACAGGACAATGATCCCAAGCATACCTCCAAGTCCACTAGAGCATGGTTGCAGATTAAAGGCTGGAACATTTTGGGGTGGCCATCGCAGTCACCTGACTTAAATCCGATTGAGAACCTCTGGTGGGACTTAAAGAAAGCAGTTGCAGTGCGCAAGCCTAAGAATGCGACTGAACTGGAGGCTTTTGCCCATGACGAATGGGCGAAGATACCCGTAGATCACTGCAAGACACTTGTGTCAAGCGATGCTTCACATTTAAAAGCTGTTATAACTGTAAAAGGATGTTGTACTAAGTACTAAGATTGAATGTCTCCTGTCCTCTTTCTCCTGCGCCCTCTGGAACGATCGCTCTGTGTGCAACAAACTCACAGCAATCCATGACCTCTTCCTTTCAGACTCCTTCAACCTCCTAGCTTTAACTGAAACCTGGCTAACTCCCTCTGACACGGCCTTCGTTGCTGCTCTCTCACATGGCGGTCTACACTTGAGCCATACCCCCAGACTGGGTGAGAGAAATGGTGTCAGGGTTGGACTCCTGCTCTCTCCCACCTGCACCTACCAGCATCTCCCTCCACCCCCATCCCTCTCCTTCTTCGAGACACACTGCATCCGCCTGTTCTCTCCACTGGCTCTCAGGGTGGCAGTCATCTACTGCCCACCGGGACCAACCTCCCAGTTCTTTCACCACTTTGCTACCTGGCTTTCTCACTTCCTGTCTTCTAATCTTCCATGCCTAATTCTCGGGGACTTCAACATTCCCATTGACGATCCTTCCGCCCCTGCTGCCTCCAAACTTCTTTCACTCACGTCCTCCCTTGGACTCACACAATCCTCCCTCCTCCCTACCCACCGCGATGGTCACGCTATTGACCTTGTCTTTTCCAACCTCTGCTCCATTTCTGAGTTCAAATGTCGCCCTTTCCCCATCTCTGACCACCACCTTCTCTCTTTCAACCTATCTGGACTTCCTAAACACCCTGCTCCCCCACCCCGCACACACACTCGCAGAAATCTACATGCTGTGGACCCCCATCAATTCTCCAACCTACTTCACCACCTCCCTCATACCTCATCCTTCACCTGCCCTGATGCTGCCACTAATCACTACATCACTACGCTTATCTCTGCTCTAGACACTCTTGCTCCTCTTCAACTCTGTAAGGCCCCACACCGCCAGCTTCAGCCCTGGCACACCCTCCAGACTTGCTACCTGCAAAGATGCTCCCGCACCACAGAGCGTGCCTGGAGGAAATCCCGCTCTGAAGCTGATTTTGTTCACTTCAAGTTTATTCTCCGGTCATACACCTCTGCCCTCCACTTGGCCAAACAATCCTTCTCATCTCTTATATCTACGCTGTCCTCCAACCCTAAACGGCTCTGGTCCACCTTCAACACCCTCCTCTACCCACCTGCACCTCCCCCCACAGCTGCCTTCAGCGCTCAAGACCTGGCAGACTACTTCCTCAGTAAAACTTTAACTATCAGAAGCAACATCCCAACACAAGATAGTTATCTGCCACCTCCACTCCCACAGGTCCCCTCTGCCACCCTCTGCCGCTTCCTCCCAGCCACTGAGGAGGAAGTCAATTCCTTATTGTCCTCCTCACATCTCACCACGTGCCTGCTCGACCCCATTCCCTCACATCTAATTCCTCCCCTCTCCTCCTCCCTCACCCCTGCTCTCACACACATCTTCAACCGATCTCTCTCTACTGGCTCCTTTCCATCCGCCTTCAAACACGCGCTAGTTACCCCTTTACTAAAGAAACCATCCCTAGATCCCAACTCTCCATCCAACTACCGCCCTGTATCCCTGCTTCCCTTCACATCAAAGCTCTTAGAAAAACTAGTCTTCAACCGCCTCTCCCTCTTCCTGTCCTCCAATTCCCTACTTGACCCCCTGCAATCTGGCTTCCGTCCCCTACACTCAACTGAAACTGCCCTCACCAAAGTCACCAACGACCTCCTAACTGCTAAAAAACACTGCCACTATTCTATTCTCATCCTGCTTGACCTCTCGGCTGCTTTTGACACTGTTGACCACCCCCTCCTTCTACAGACCCTCAACTCTCTGGGTCTCGGTGACACTGCACTTGCTTGGGTTGACTCCTATTTATCCAACAGGTCCTTCTGTGTGTCCTTTGCTGGTAACTCCTCCTCCTCATTGCCTCTATCTGTTGGTGTACCTCAAGGCTCTGTCCTTGGTCCTCTGCTCTTTTCCATCTACACCTCCTCCCTGGGCAAAATCATCAACAGCTTTGGCTTTAATTACCACCTCTACGCTGATGACACTCAGATCTACCTCTCTACCCCTGATCTCTCTTCCCCCTGTCCTCTCAAAAGTCAGTGACTGTTTATCTGGCATCTCCTCCTGGATGGCCTCCCACCACCTAAAGATCAACATGTCAAAGACTGAACTCCTACTTATTCCTCCCTCCAATGCCTCCCCACCTCCTGACTTCTCTATCACGGTGGAGGGTATCACCATCTCCCCATCAAATCAAGTTCGCTGCCTTGGAGTTACACTTGACTCTGCTCTTTCTTTCATCCCCCACATCAAGTCTCTTTCCTCCTCCTGCCGATACCAACTGCGTAATATTTCCAGAATTCGGCCATTTCTTACCGCTGTCACCACAAAACAACTCATACACGCCCTGGTAATCTCCCGACTCGACTATTGCAATAATCTCTTATCTGGCCTCCCTCTGTCCCGCCTCTCCCCCCCCTACAATCCATCCTGAACGCCTCCGCCAGGCTAATTCACCTCACCCGCCGCTCTGTCTCTGCCGCTCCCCTCTGCGAGTCCCTTCACTGGCTTCCCATCCACTGCAGAATTAAGTTCAAAATTCTTATCCTTACCTACAAAACCCTCACTAACTCAGCTCCCCACTACCTGTCCTCACTAATCACCAAATACACCCCAGCCCGCTCCCTAAGGTCAAACAGTGACCTGCGCCTAGCTTCTCCCCGCATCACCTCTTCCCATGATAGACTGCAGGATTTCTCACGCGCAGCCCCCACTCTCTGGAACGCTCTCCCTCGTACTGTCAGACTTTCCCCTAACTTCTCTTCCTTCAAACGCTCCCTGAAAACATTCCTATTTAGGGAAGCCTACCACCCAACTCACTGACGCAACCATCAATCACTCTCACCTTACAGTCCTCTCCTCCTGTTTCCAACCCCAACCCTCCCAGATTGTGAGTTCCTACGGGAATTGGGCCCTCATCTCCTCCTGTACTGTTTGTCAAATGTTGTTCAATGTATTGTAACCCTGTCTATACTGTGCTTATTGTACAGCGCTGCGGAATATGCTGGCGCTTTATAAATAAAGGATAATAATAATAATAAATGTCACTTGGGGGTTGAATAAAACTGATAATGATGTGAGCACAGAAAAGACATTTGTGGTTATTTCATTATAAATGTTATGTTGTATTTGTCTGACCTACACGTGCCTCTTTGATTTAATTGTAAGCAAGATGACTGAATGATCAAAATCAATGTCAAACTGGCCAAAACACTCAATTTCAGTCGGGGTTGAATAATTTTGAACACAACTGTACATATATGATACACACACAGAACAGTAGGAGAGAGGACCTTGCTCGAGAGCTTACAATCTAAGAGTGGAGAGGTGACAGATTAGGGGAGGGTAAATAGGGTATGTGAAGTAGCGGGGCACATGAGGGCTGATTGGGAAGAAGAGCAGGAAATGACAGTGGGGAGATCATGGTGTGAGCCGATAGGCTTCCCTAAAGTAATGCATTTTCAGAGACTTCTTGAAGGACTGGAGAGACGGGTAGAGTCTGATGTTGTGGAGGAGGGAGTTCCATAGAAAGGGGGCAGCTTGGCGAGAGTTGGGGGTGTGGGTATGAGGAACTGATAGCATCAGATCATTGGCAGAGTGAAGTGGACAGGATGGGATATACAGTACCTGCTAATAAGGGAGGGAGGAGATGAGGTTGGGGACGCGGTTATGGAGAGCTTTGCATGTGAGCACCAGTATTTTGAATTAGATTCTAAAGGAAACAGGAGCCAGTGTAGAGATTGACAAAGGGGTGAGGTGTGAGAGGTGTGGGAGGTGAGGTGTATGAGTCTGGCGCCGGCGTTCATAACAGACTGCAGAGCTAGAATCAGGGATCTCTTAATGCCAGAGAGAAGGAGGTTACAGTGGTCAAGGCAGGAGATAATCTGAGCTTGGATGAGCATTTTAGTAGTCTGGATTAAGAAAGGGGCAGATTCGTGCAATGCTTTTTAGGTGGAAATCAACCCCTCACTGGCAGTATCGTGTATACTCAAACAAAAGCACTTTCAGGTGCCCTGGGAACAAGTATCTGAATCAATGTGATCTGACTCTAGAGAAATTCAAAGGTATGTCACTTATAGCAAATTACCTTAATTTGTGAATGAGCTCCAGAGCATCCCCCTAAAATGTCAAAACATCAGACATGATAGCAGATGTGTTGAAATGATTTGAAAAGCTTTGAGTGGTGCGCAAGCTGCAATGTACATGTAGTAGCCTCAAAAAGGACTTACCTACAGTGAATATAAACAGTGCTAATCAAAAGTCTTGCCATTGGTTTAATAGAAAATCAATTGAAGTGTGGAAGTTAAGCCTTCTGCTTGATCTAGAACAAACAAGGTGCCGGATGCCCAAACAATTCTCTAAGAATCACTTCAATGAGAGGAGAATTTTTAATTTCAAGTTAGAGCCATATTTTGTTCAAAGTTCTAAAACATCAGATATGATAAATAGTTAATGTAACAAACCAGTCTAGAGCTGAACCAGAGAGTATTTATATTTTTTAACATACCGCCTATATTCCCAATGTGTCTCTCTAGTATTGATTTGGATATGGGAGCCTGGATATGGCGTCCTGGTCAAAAAAACGCAGTTACTGTTCCTGGTTGAAAAAGTCTAGGGATGAGCAGCAACATCCAGAATGAGCAGTGGGTTAAGCATGGGGATGCAGGGCAGAGAGAACTTGAGCAAGATATGGTGGCAGAACCAAACCATGGGGGCAGATGTGGTGAGAAACAGTTCTTTAATCCTCTGCTCGCAGTGGAGGGGCAGCAACACCCCAGTTTCTAGTCTTTGACATCTACAGGTGCTGTGCTGAGGCAGTGGGTCGGTTTCTGCCCCTGAAGGAAGTGGGCCTCCAACTCTTGTAGGCCCAACTGAACTGGAAGCACAGCAGGTGATCGTTATGTTAGTGGTCGTTTTCCATGGCTGTGGAACAGGTCCTGGAAAATTTCCACTGAGTCTACCTCAAGTGATCGAGAGGGTGAAGGTCGTACGGCCCACTTAAAAGCTTTCTTGAGGACAAAATCAGTAACATGATAAATTAAGTCCCACGTGTCAAGAGGGAAATATGCGTACCCCCACCTTTTTTATTGTTATCTTTGTCTTACCATATACTATTGTTTTATTAATAAGGCTAACCATTTGTTGTTTTTAAACTTCAGAATAAACATATATTTTACTTAATACTTTGACAGCAGAGACTTTTTTTTTACCTTTTTCTCCCCAGAAGTACATAGGAGAAAGAAAGTTGGAGTTATATTGCAACAGAGAAATGGTACCCTGGACGCTTTTGAAACATCTCACATAAGGGAGTATTTTTTTTTTCTCATATGCCACATTATATTATTGTATGTTGCTTATAATGTTACTATGGCAAATTAACCCTATGAGGGAATGTGCAGACCATTTTAAAAGTTATTTTAAAATCTAGAGGTGCTGCGCTCCTGTGTTTTAGATAAGTATATTGTAGTATCTGGGGTTCCGTTATTAAACCTGTAAAAAGGGGTCTTTAATTCTTTATCCAGTAGAATGTTATGCTGTAAACATGACTATAGAATTAGTTTTTGTGAACCTTTTAACATTTTTGGTCATATAAAAAAATAGAATTCTGAAATGTTGGATTTTCCTTACATTTCCCTATGGAATGTCCATAAAAGACGAGTGGTTCAGTGATATTTAAATATGTTGGCAGCTCATTGGCACCAGTTGGCTGATTTTTAATCAGAATAAAGAATAACTCCTGGGATTTTTCATTCCATGTGAAGTTGCTGAGGCGCATAATAAGTTCAGGTTATTTTTACAACATTTGGGGAAGAGCAATGGATTTAGAAAATGTACGCTTGCGAGCAAGATGTTACTTAATTTAAACCATTTAATTAATCTGTGAGGAGAAAATGCCTGATTAAAGACAGAAGTTTTTCACAATTTTTAACACAGACACATAGGGAAGATTAAAAATGTGGATGCCTTATTTGTATAGTCTACATATTTATGAGTGAAATCAATTACATCTAAGCTTGTGTGCTTAAAACTTTGTAATGGAGCAACGAGGATTTAAGTTTTAAGACATTATTGTGACCAAGCCATGAGGCCGGTGGGAATAAGCAGTGTTTCAAATCAGAAGAAAAATCCTTGCCAATAGTAATGGTAACACTAAAATGGGGACTCTAACGGGGAAAACAAGCGCCTGAAGGTTTCCCTGTGGCGTCCCCATTTCAGCGTGAGATTCCGTGGCAGGGGCTAGTTCAGCACCTTGCCCCAGAACCATGTGCTACCCACAAGGATACTCAAGTTAGCGCTTGAGCGCTGCCGCTGATGGGCTGCGAGCCCTGTTCCAACTTGCTTTTACGAGATTGTGCAATGCTGTGGAGTGATCGCCGAGGGACACTTGGGATTATTTGTCCCCAGTCTCGCTCTGCTCCCGACGTCAGGAAGCAGCGTTCAGGCCACTGTTCTAGCTGCAGGATGAGAGATGAGCATCGGATTTAATGGGGAGGGGGTTTAGCTGGTGCTAAATGATTCTGCAAAAGCCGAAACATTTAGCACCAGCTTTTAGGAATCTGTAAAAATTTGTTTAGCCTATCAGTGTGGTAATTAGCAATAGCACTTTGTAATACCTTACTTCTCCTAAAGTTTTAATACTGATTGCGCTCCTGATGTGTGCGTAAGGATGGAAAAAGAGACTCATAAATATATGAAGGCACACTCTGGGACAGATGCATCAGGTGGAGGCTATAGGCAGGTTTTTTGTGGCTGCAAATGTAGAATTTGCAAGGAAGGAATACAGAGGAAACTGCTCTGCTTCAAATGGCACCAATCCATTATCCAAGATAGTGGCCGTGACCAGTGTTACCGCTAAGGCCGGGGGGGTCAGAAGAGCACACTAAGTGCGCATGTATTGAACTGCCTTCTAATGTGACGTTTCGACAGGGGGAGCCACACGGTGTAGCACACCCACGAGTTGCGCGCGCTACACTGGACGTGCTGAAACCCTCTCCGAAACGCTATGAAGTGCGCCAACGGGGCTGCAAAGCCGATCCGCCATAGGATGATCAAGCTTTGCAGCACTGAGCGCACTGACTGTGCTCAGCGAGGTGGCCACATGGGCGTCAGAGTCGAAAGAATGTCCACTCTCACGGATGCTCCTTCTACTCTGAAGTGCGCTCGTCTGACACCAGCCCAGGCTGTGCATACACGCTCAGCCACTAGCCCACATGTGGCTGCTTGGCGCGCACCGGCTTCAGCTCCCCCTTCACGCTAATGTGACGCAGGGGACCAGCCACCCATGCCTGTGAAGTCAGTCATGCAGGAAGGAGCAGGGGGAAGAAGCAGAACGAGGTGTCAAGCCATGCCCATGAGGGACCCCTCACCCCTGGTTTGGACTTGGAGCAGGATCGACAACCAGATATGTGTGTGTGAGCGTATCACACAAACCCCACAGCAATAAAAACTTACAGGAATGCGCAGTCTGTGTGAGCTTATCACAAACCCCACAACAATAAAAACTCACAGGAATGCGCAGTGTGTGGAGTGCAGGCAGCAGATATTGTGGCAATTCTAGGAGCAACACCAGCCTTTTGGGTGCAGGGCTAGGGGGCAGCGCCGGACTGCGACAAGGATATAGGCACAGAATTTTAGACACAGCAGCCCTGTTTAAAGACAAATACATGCATTTAAATACACAGCCACACATTCACATACATAACTATATATCCCCCCTACACCCCAGGGGTACGTAGCAATAAAACTCCCAGCAATGTGCGGTGTGTATGAATGTATCACAGATCTCCACAGCTTTTTTGACACCCCCGGCCAATCCCCATGGCCCCTCCTTTCTTTTTACGCAGGTCCCCTTTTTTGTTTCTAGACAAGTCCCGTTTTTTTAAAACCAGGCAGGTCCCATTTTTTTTTTAAAAAAACAGGCAGTTCCATTTTTTTTAAAAACCAGGCAGGTCCCAATTTTTTTAAAAATCAGGCAGGTCCCCATTTTTTTAAAAACCAGGCAGGTCCTGTTTTTTTTGTTTTTTTTAAAACCAGGCAGGTCCTGTTTTTTTTTAAAACCAGGCAGATCCTGTTTTTTTAAAACCAGGCAGGTCCGTTTTTTTTAAATCCAGGCACGTCTGGTTTTTTTTGTTTAAAACCAGGCAGGTCCAGTTTTTTTTAAATGCAGGTAGGTCCCCTTTTTTTAATGCAGGCAGGTCCCCTTTTTTTTAATGCAGGCAGGTCCCTTTTTTTTATGCAGGCAGGTCCCTTTTTTTTAAATGCAGGTAGGTCCGATTTTTTTAATGCGGGCAGGTCCCTTTTTTTTCTTAAATCAGGCAGGTCCAGTCCCGCCCCCCCATCACTACTTACCAGCCTCATCTGCTCCTCCACGCAGGCTCCGCACTTGTCCCCTGCGCTGTTGCCTCCTCCTCTTCTTGCATCTGTAATGTCACGTTGGTGAGTCAGGTGACCTGCCAACGTGAATCTCACATATCATGCGAGAGGAGGCTGGGGGAATGTAGCGTGCACCTCCCAGACTCACGCAATACAAGTGTGGGAGGCACGCAGCAGCTCCGCCTCCGACCAGACAGCTCCGGATTCTGACTCCGAGAGTCCGATACCGGAGCTGTTGAATAGGAAGGCGGCGGCATTAAGGAATGAGCTGCTGGCGGTGAGGTGCCAGTACGGAGTACCGGCGCATACCTCCTCAAAAAAAATAAAAAAAGAGTATACACATTGATTAGGTGCGCACAAAATTTTGCTACAGCAAAAACATTTCCACAACAGAAACTTTCTGCGCACACCACCTACTAAAAATTAGAGGGAACATTGGCGTGACCAGTGGCCCTAAATTCAATTTTTTCATTTGTTTACATATATTGTGTTTGAATGTACTATCTTTCAAATATCTATATGAGGAAACAGGAGCTCCCTTTGTGGTACTCTTGATTGAAAGAGGGAGTACAAAACCAATGTTTCCCAGATTTATTTAAAGCTCTTTGCTTGCAGTGCATGTTGGCTAAATTTGATATTTATTTATTTATTATCTTTTCAGTTATTTGAAACAGTTTGATTGTGTATGTAATAATCTTTCAGAGTCTATGCAACTGGGGCTGGATGATCATAAAACTACTTCTGAAATGAAGCCTCTATATTGTCAAGAATTATCCAACATCATGTAATATTAAAATGAACATTAAAGATTGTTGGTCAAAATTCTTAATTTAACCCCTTCACTACAAAGTGATTTTCTAAAAAAACATTGTCAGGAACCAGTGGTATTTAAGAAAAATAATTTTTACTTAATAATAAAGTAAGAAATACTTGGGTATATTCCCAATGAATTTCTTACTGTACTAACATATTTGGCCAGTAGATGGTGCCATCTACTGCCAAATTCAGTTCCAGCCATTGCAGTGAACCATGTGCTGCAAATGTATTGGATTGCTGGTTCTGATGTCAGGTGCTGATTTTACACAGTTAGGGCATTATGCCCACAGGGCTAAACTTTGGGGCACCTACTGCAGCCCAAAAGCAAATGGAATTCACTTGTAGCAAACAAATTTCATTTGCTTTTGGGCTGCAGAACGAGATATCTTCATATCGGGGCACCAGATGGTGCTTTTGAAGCCCGAGATATCTCGATCTTGGTAGTGAAGGGTTTAAAGTGTTATTGCAGATGACCACATTGAAGGTCTAAATGTGCTTTTAAGATGAAAAATATATAGAATATAGAATACTCACCAAATTGTAGTTATAAAAATAAAGGTCTCTATTAACTTCTTCGCGCAAAAGCGCACGCGCAGCATTAAACGTTAATGCGTGTAAATTAACGCTGGTATTACAAACCGAGCGCATTTTTTCATCCGTCAAAAAATAACGAGCGTAAAAAAGATGCTCAAAAACACGCGTGCATTAACGTTGCACGCAGAAATCGGTGGGCGGACTGTTTTTTAATGCGATTCAGCCAATCTGAATCAAGAACCACAATTGTCTCCCGTTAAGTTTGTGCATCTGTCAAAATCAATGAGTATAGACGCTGCAGCAATAATAAAAACACGCACAACCTCTCAATTTTATTGTTTGGGTATGCGTAGAATGTGTAACTATACTTTGGTGTATTTTTTTTTCGGGCGGGTGTATTTGGTTTCGGCCAGGACGTTCAGATTTGCCTTTAACACAATCTTTTCAAAGAAGTTAAAATAAAGCGAGCAAACGTTGTCCGTTAAAATTTGCGCATAGATTGTAATACCATCTGCGTACCAGCGCACAAATGCATTTGCACTCACAATGTTAAGTATAGGACGCGCAATGTACATTACGCTCACAAAGGGTTCGTGCAGGTTCACCAGTGGTAGACGTTGACGCGCATTTTTTGCACGGACATTGTAATACGACGTTCTGCGCAAAGGGTTTTTCCCCTCGCGTTAATGCGTTTTTGCGCACGCGTTAACGTTTGCGTGAAGAAGTTAATAGAGCCCAAAATGGATTCAATGGTTGCAAAATTTAATTCACAAAATATTTGCCTTCTGTTCCAATGCATTACATTTCTTAAGTGTCTAGCCTAAAAAATATGTTAACCCCTTAGGGACCAATGATGTAACTGTTATGTCATAAATACATACAGGGTTAGTCAAAGAGATTCGAAAAGTCACCGCACGTTCGGTGACTTTTCGTTCTCTTCAATTCGGTTCCTTTTGCCGATCCCATTTCGGTGACCCTGCGGTGTATTCAGCAAGCACCACAGGGTCCCCGAATTGCAGGGAAAAGCTGCCGCAAACCCGACGAAAACAAACCTCAAAACCCACCGAATGCACGCAGAAAAGCCACAAAAACATCTGGATTAACCTGCCGAAAACCAAGCCCGAGCAGGAGCCGACCACAGCCGAAGCAGCCGAGACCGCAGACGAGGGAGGTGAATAAATTAGCAAAACAGTTTGTGTGAATCTGTGAAAATGAAACGCTGTTTGCAAAGAAACTACTGAGCGAAAATGTCTGAAATTTACATATGAGGTCCAGGGAATGATAATAAAAAGGGCTGTTACAGAAAAAATAAGTAAACTTAAAAAGAAAAAAAAGAATAGGACTTTTAAAAAAAAATAAAAAATTCTAAAAAATGCTTAAAATATCCTAAAAATTCTATAAAGAGACTCTTTACTGCAGAATTTTATAATGAACTGTTTATTAGAAATTGAATTAAAACGGGAATATTTTTAACATTGAAGTCTATGGGATTCTCCTGAATTAACGTGCCGAATTAAACCACTGAATGGCAGAGCATTAGGGGAACCTTTCACTGCTGGTTTGTGTTCTCTGAATAGCCGAAGCAGTGCTTTTTCATGGGGATTTCACTGCCCTCAAACAGGCACCGAACAGGCACCGAACAGGCACCGTAATCGCCAGGATTTGCCGAATTGCCTGCTCTCTGGATAGCCGAATGGCCAGGAAAGGTAACCGAACGCTGATTTTCAGCGTTCGGTTACCTTTCTCAAGCAATTCGGAGCTCTTTGAATAACCCTGATAGACTTTAAAGACCCTTGGTCCTTAAGGGGTTAATCTTGCAATAATATGGGGCAATAGCAGCTGCCGCCGAGTCAAAAACATCTTTTGGAAACAAATTACTGCTTGCATGACCAAGGTGAAAGATGACCTCAAAAGAAAAAAAATGAGAGACAGAGACTGAAAAAAGTCAGACGCCTCTGAAATAGAATTTGATTCATAAATCTATGTAACAGTATTATTTTTGGAGATGGCAGCAAAAATGCAAAAGGACCCAGAACACTCACAGCACTGTAGTGCCTCACAGAAAAATGACACTGAGTTCTTTGTTCTGCTCCACTGCTAATCTCTTACTGCCAAAACACATAATGCACTTTTGTAATACAGTATACATCACGTTCTGCACATCTACACAAGGGCCTTCCTTGGGATCCCGTACACAGGAGTCTATCCAGTAAACAGCATGCTGTAACCTTAAATTTAACCTTATCCTTTGAGCCGCTGGCTCATTTAAGTCAACCCACCCTAGTCAGAAAACGCTTAACTACAACAGGTTTCTGTTTATAGTCTGCCGAAGCTATTAGTTTTTTACGTAGGGGTTTCAATGTATTAGGAGTCTTGGCTATTTTGGACCACATGGTATTCGATGTAGATAGGCATGAAGGCATGAAAGGCAAGTGGTTTATACCTTACAATTATTTAGAAAGCTAATTCTGTAGTGCTTTCCGATTGTTAGGACAAAACAAACCAAGAACGATGGGAAAACTAATCGATGGGAAATCGCAATCTAAGGCTAGGGTCAGACTAACGCAGTATCAACGTGCGTTTAGCCGCACTAAATCACGGCCGTGCTAGCAGCAAATGACGTCCAATGCCAGGCAGCATACGAAGAACGGCCGCACAAAAGTGCAGCAGCGCAACGCAAGTGGCAAAGAACGCATTTTTTCGAGAACATCAAACCGCTACTACTGACGTACAGAGTGCGCTGCGTCCACTAGCGGCATGTGTGTGTGATTAGGAGACATCAGACGCTGCTAATGTCCGGCCAATATAACGTCCAGAAGCAAAAAGTGTTTTATTGATGTTCCGTACAAAATCACGGCCAAAAATGCACATCGTATGACCGCTATCGCGTATTCCGTGAAAAAATGCGTCCATTCGTCCGAACGCACTTTTTCACAGACAACGCGAAAAATGCGTTAGTCTGACCCTAGCCTAAAGGATATTGTTAAATGAAAAGTACGTGGGAATAATTATAGACAACAGACAAGTCAACAATACACAATGCACTGGATTATTTTTAATTCAGCAACATAAGCCTAAAATTACTTGATGAGCTTCAACATTAAATGTGAGGTTATGTGCAAAATGGATTGAGGGAAAGGGTGAGCTGTAAGGGGCACAACACTTAACCCTTTCACTGCAGAGCCATTTCCACTGTGTGTTGAGCTAATTTTGACTGTTTTGTGCTCATCATGTTAAACGTGATTTGAAGTCATGTTTTATTGTAGGACCCAGACAAATTATATATCATTATTTTTTATCAGACTCTGCAGATACATAATATATCATGATTATGGGCTCTATTAAATACTTCACGCAAACGTTAACGCGTGCGCAAAAACACTTTAACGCGAGGGGAAAAACCCTTTGCGCAGAACGTTGTTTTACAATGTCCACGCAAAAAATGCGCGTTAACGTCTACCGCTGGTGAACCTGCGCGAACCCTTTGCGAGCGTAATGTACCTTGCTCGTCTTATACTTAACATTGTGAGCGCAAATGCGTTTGTGCGCTGGTACGCGGATGGTATTACAATCTATGTGCAAATTTTAACGGACAACGTTTGCGCGCATAATTTTAATGTCTTTTAAAAGCTGGTGTTAACTGCAAATCTGAACGTCCTGGCCGAAACCAAATACACCAGCCCAAAAAAAAAAATACAGCAAAGTATATTTACACATTCTACACACACCCAAACAATAAAATGGAGAAGTTGTGCGTGTTTTTATCATTGCTGCAGCATATATACTCAATTTGATTTTGACAGATGCAAAAACTTAACGGGAGACAATTGTGGTTCTTAATTCAGATTGGCTGAATCGCGTGAAAAAACAGTCCGCCCACCGATTTCTGTGCGCAGCGTTAATATGCGCGCATCTTTTTACGCGCGTTATTTTTTGACGGATGAAAAAATGTGCTCGGATTGGATTGTAATACCAACGTTAATTTACGCGCGTTAATGTTTAACGCTGCACGCAAAAAACATTGCGCTGCGCGTGCGCTTTAGCGAGAAGCAGTTAATAGAGCCCTATATGTATACGTCATGTCCTGCTAGAATACTATAATTCAATCATCTACATCATGTAAAATTATTTTTTTCATAGTTAATCATCCAAGCATTTGTGGTTGTATAATCTATGGGGTACACTTGTTAAAAAATTACAAATCAGAACCTATTTACTTATTTATTTTATTTATACCGATTGGCTTTGGCTTCCGGTACTGGCAGGTAAGGGGTTAATAGGGCATCTCTGTAAAGGTCAAACTGTGACCTTTCCAGCTATGCCTCTTTTATTTTCCTATAACCTACCGATGGGGAGATAGAGGGGTCCCTTCGGCTCTGAAGGGGGTGCCTGAAAAAGACGTCATCACACCCCGGCGCGATGACATCAGTGTGCTGGCAGGGGTCCAATGAAACGGTCTGACTTCTAGGAAGTCAGACCACTGCAGGACCCCGACCAGAGAGGTGAGTATTTCACCTCTTGGCTGCAGAACCGCATGACGTTGGGGGAACGTCCTCTGCATATAGCGGGAAAGCCCCATGGTGTTCCCCACGCGTATGAAAATCCTTGTATTTTCATACACTATACATTCACACAATAAAGACTAGTTTTCACATGCCACACATATACACTCACACAAAACAAGCATGGACTACACACATGTCTGAAAGAGATACTCTGCATACAGGGCTGGTGCTAGACTATTTTGTGCCCTAAGCACAATCAGCTACTTACACCCCCCAGAAAAAAATTGTTAACTGTTGAAATGCGGGGGGGCACACTGTGCATGGGGACACACAGACTGCTGGGTGGGACACGCACTGTGCACGGGGGCCGCACAAGGTTGGTAAGAAAGACAAAAAAGGAGGGGTAAACAGGGAGAAGGGAAATGTGCTGAGAAAAGATATTGGTAAAGGGAGGGACAGGCAGGGCCGGATTAACATAGGGGCTGATGGAGCAGCAGCTCCAGGCCCATGCCCCAGAATAGGCCCAAAGGATAACTATGTGTGCATTGATGGGCATTTGGAACCCTATATCTCCAGCTCCATAGTGGCTACAGGGTCATGTGAGATATCACTGGAAAGGCCAGAGCATGACCTTTCCAATGATTCCAAACATGACCAGGTTTTATGTAACAGTAAAAATAAACATTTGTTTATTTTTTATTTCTAACACAGCAATATTTTTCACTTTCAATTATAAAGGGAACAATGATGCTGCACTAACTCCCCATCTTAAGTGTGGAGGTGATGGCACAATCCGTTATTACGAATTGTTACATCAAAAACCTAACCTAATTATTGAAATCTGAATGGAAATTTACTCACACAGTAACTGCCTGGTTATACATATCGTATCTGCACTATTAAATAACCTAAAATATGTTCTTATCTCAGTGAAAATTCCAAAAAAAAGCCCAACAAAATATTGAGCTCCAGGCCCATAGAGATCTTAATACGTCCCTGGGGACAGGCAAACGTGAAAAGATAGAGTGAGAGACAGTGAGAGTGGTATAGGTAGCCAGGGACATAGGTGAGGCATAACAACTTTTACAGGCATGCTGCCAAACAGGCAGAAGCATTGAAGAGAAATAATTCATTTTTGTATTTATATTCTGAACCCAGACTAGGCTCTTTGGGTTAGGCACCCAAACCTCCAAATACAGCAGATTTCAATCATTTACAGCGTGTAAATGTATTTTCTCATGTTTTATCATCCAAACGGTTGTGGTTACATATTCTAAGGGTTACTCTATTGAGAAATGGGAACCTGTTACTCCATTTTTCCCCAAAAATATGCAAGTTTGACCCAAACTGAAAAAAATACAATTTTTCGCTGGTATTTTGGATTTTTAAATAATGCATTGCACTATGGCGAATTAGTGCAGCAGCATTATTTGCGTTCTAAGTGGATAAATTCACTGCTTTAGAACATAAAATGAAAAAATAAATTTTGCATTTAATTTTTTTTCCTGTTTTTTATTTTTATGAAGTATATGATCATGTGTAGTATCATTGGAAAGGCCAGACTTTGAAATTTCCAATGACATCTCACAAAACCTTGTGGGGTGTATAGAATGAAGGTGCGGGGGTCCAAAGTCCCTCGCCTCTCTTTGCAGCTGTACGTTTTCGATGAAACAATCACTGTTATTTAGAGAGATACGAAAAGTCACTGCACGTTCGGTGACTTTTCGTTCCCCGCACTTTGGGGCGATTTGGCAATTCCTAGTTCGCCGACCCTGCGGTGTATTCAGCAAGAACCGCAGGGCCCCCCGTAGTGCAGGGAATAGTCGCCACAAACCCGCAGAACACTCACTGAACACTCACTGAAAACCCACAGAAACTGTTGCAAAAACACCACTGAATACGCCGGAAAAACCTGACTAGTCGCCGATCACAGTGCAGATTTCACTGCCCTCGAACAGGCACCGTCCGTGCTGGCAATTTGCCAAAATTTGGCGAATTGCCTGCTCTCTGAATAGCCAAATGGACTCGAAATGTCCCCGTTCGCTGAAATTCAGTGTCCGGTTGCATTTCGGCCACATTTCGGATCTCTCTGAATAACCCCCAAAGTGTAATAACGCATTGTGCCATTGCCTCTTTACATGGTCACAGCATGAAAAATAAGAAGGTGAGTTATTACAGCAATATTGTGCACTTTTTTATTGAACGTGAACAATAGTGCTGCTTATGAAGTCTCTGGCCTTCACAGCGATACCTCACATGACATTCTACCAGAGATACAAGTCTGAATGGCCCCGGTATCTCTGTATAGGGAATTCCCTGCTAGATAGGGGAAGTCCCATTTCTGATGTCATTGTGCCCATGCGTAATGACTTCAATGGGCAAAAGGAATTTCTGCAGTCATGGCTCACATCAAAGATGCCGGCTTGCTATGGAAGAAGTCTACGATTGGTGCCACATCAGTCTTGATCCACAGGACTTCAACGACATGCTAAGTGTTACCTCCTCATCCTAGAAGGAAAGCCTAGGACATGCTCAGGACATTTTCCACAGAGGACATAGTAAAAGGTTATGCTAGATGATAGAGTCACCAAAAAAGATTAAATGTTGTGCTTCCCAGTATTTGAATGTTTAAACCACACCTGGACCGAATGATGATGGAGTGATGGAGATAGATCTAGGCAATCATAAAATATTATTCAACAGTATTTATGATTAGTGCTGTTATGAAATCTATGATTTAATGAACCAGTTTATTGAAAATGTGTCAATTTTATATAGCACTGTTGGTGGCTTTCAGCCTGGTCATATCCTTTCACATGTACCAGTTGTTAATATCCCAGTGGTTACACTGAGCTGCTTGCCAACCTCCACATTGCAATCCAAGCAGTTGCACACTATAGGCCTAAAGAAATCACAGGGCTGCTTCATGTGTTTGGCCATGATATATCACATAGTGTTAGAGATGCAGGAGCCCTGTGAGCTCGTGTTCCAGGTGTGATTAGCTCTGCCTCCGTAAAGCTGCTACAAGGCCTGCATAATATTTCTATATGAGGTTTCAGTGTTTGTGAATGGACTTTCAGTGTATGGAGGGGATGTCCGTGAGTGTTTGTGTGTTGGGGAGGGGGATAGTAGTTGTGTCATTACAGTTACCGTATCGGCACAGAGGCCATATTTGCCTTTATGCTAATAATGCAGGCCCGATTTGATATTGTGCAAGATAATGGACATCATCTATAGTTTACAACCTTTTATCCCAATAATATTTGTATAAAGAAAAAAAATCAAACAAAAAATTAAAAACGAGCAAATTTACTTTTTAATATTGTATACCTCTCAGAATACCAATGTTTATGCAAACCTACTATTTGTACCCTAAATTTAAACAACATTTTTTTTTTTTTTTTTCAAAGTTTTTATTTTGAAAAAGAGTCAGCTTAACAACATACAAAGCATAAAATGGCCTCGCAGGGCCATGAAATGTCATCAGAGAAACACATCAGTATAAAACAATGAGGTCATCTGAGGAAAATCACATTTTAACAAACATCCCCTAAGAGGGGGGTCTCATCGAGGGTAAACACAAACAAAGCATGGAATGGCCTCGCAGAGCCATGTAATGTCATCAAAGAAACACATCAGTATAAAACAAAGAAGCCATCTGAGGAAAATCACATTTTAACAAACATCCCCTAAGAGGGGGGTCTCATCGAGGGTAAACAACAAAAAATAAGAAAAGGCGGCCTTATTTGGCGAACAGAGATAAAATCAAAGTAACCAACGAAAGTGACCTCGCAGGGCCATAAGAAATCACTTATGTGACATAGAGTTAACCATATAGTCATATTTTGACAGAAATTTCTCGCAAGGAAAAGAGGGGAGGGGGATAAGAAGAAAAAAAATAAATGGGGAGAGAATGGTGCTGTACATATATATATATCGCTGCTGAGAAGATGGTGACCCACAGGGCAGAGGAAAAAAAAAAAAAAGGGGGGGAAGGGGTCGAATAGGGGGTAGGAGGAGAATGGCAAAGACCATAACCGTGACTCTCCTGGCACACTCCCGAGGGAGGCCATGGAGGAGCAATGTCACGAGGCCTAGGAGCCCGAGGGCCAAACATGACTCAAAGCCATGGTGGCACGCCTCCGGCAACCTGAAAAAATGCCAAAAAAAAAAAAAAGGGGGGGGAAGGGTGGGTACACCATCCTCAGCAGATCAAGCACATATCATACCAAATAATATAAAAGGGGGAAGGAGAATAAAAACATCAATAAACGGAAAAAACGAAATCGGCGAAATGTATCGCGTATACTTAAAAAGTCATCTGAATGAAACTGAAAAAAAAAAAAAAAGAAAATTAATAGTACTAATGGGGGAAACACAATCCGAAAAAGGTCGTTAAGAGGCAATATAGACCAGAGTGTCCAGGTATATCACTGCCGGATTTCAGGTCCATACTTAACCCGGATCCTTCGTAGAAGCGGGGGGACCGTTCAGTCCAGAACTATTTATCTCTGGGGTTGGAAACAGACCCATTGAACGTAGCTGGGACCACGCCGCCTCAGGCGAAGTCACCAGGTGTGTCAAATTATCATGATATATGTACAGAGATCCCGCCACCCCCACCTGTATTTCACCCCACAGCTCCTCAAAAACGCTGAGATCTCTCGGAATTGACGTCGAGCAATCAATGTCACAAATGGGAGATCATTAAATAAAGATAAGGATACATTCTCAAAAACAATTGGTGCTCGGGCCACAGGGAGCGACATCAATTGGCGCTTATCAGCCACCGACCCCGCCACTGCCAGCACATCTCGAGGGGAGTCCACCGGGGCCGTGGCCACCTTTCGAAGCCGGATGGCTTTCTGAAAAACAGGACTGGTTGCGGACTCGAGCATCGCAGAAGTAGCTTTGTTAATAAATGGCAAAAGGTCGGCATCAGCAAGCGTCTCCGGGATCCCCCGGATACGGATATTCTTCTGTCGATGTCGGATTTCAGCTGCTTCTACCGCTCCCGTAAGCAGCGCGACCTGCGACTGTAACGATTCCACCTGCGGTGTAAGTAGTGTCTGGATCACTTCGACCTCGTCAACTCGAGCCTCCACAGCCGTCAAACGGTCTCTAACCTGCGTCAGGTCTGCAGACATGGCCGCGAAATCCGCCCTCCACACCGCCTTCATCTCATCCATTGCTTCCCTCAATAAGCTCCGAACATCCTCCCTTGTGAAGGACATGCGGTCCGTACACATCCGCCTCCCAGGGGCTGCAGGAAGGGAGTCCACAGAATCCAAGTGGTCAGATGGCGTCTCCAGCCGTCGTGCCACTGATGGCTTTGGATCTCCGGCGGTCGACCCCGGTCGATTCTTTACCCCCAGCAATCCTGGAGAATGCCGGGCAGCCACCGAGGTCTCAGACCAAATCGGTTCCTCCTCTTCCGCAGAACTCGCTGTGGGAGACAAATATGTGTGGGGTTCGCCCTGCCGCTTTCGTCGGGCCTCACCTAGTGCATCACGGATGTCCCGCTGCTGGGTACCATCCGGTAGCAGAGGTTTCTTCCCGGTCTTCCTCCCCATTAAAGTAGCAGTATACTGACTGTTTAGTCTGAATAAAAGTACAGCGGAGTATATTACTAACAAAGGTCGCCGCACAAAGCGGTCCCCAATCTGTCTCACTCCTCGGGATCTCCCAAGCACCTGGGTCCCCACAAACAACGGGCGCACCGGGTGCTAAGTTCGAGTAGGGCAGCAAACGGCAGGCGAGTGAAATAATAAACTCCGCGGTTGCAAAATGGCAGACCGGAGTAGGCCGCAAGTGTTGCAAGTGATCGGTTGGGTCCTTTTAAACCACTGCTGCTCGGTGAGACCGCTTCAGGGGTGCACAAACAGACCTTATACAGGTTTGGGGTCGTCTATGAGGTCGATGGCAGTCGGGATTACAGGTAAACAAGCAAAATCTTCAACGGAGCCCGGCTGCACACGTCCTCTCTCCTCGGCTCTTAAACAACATTTGCTTGGTAGCAAAGGGGTTAAAATATATAGTAACATATAAATTGTTATACTGGATCGCTTCCAATATGGTGCAGTGACAAAATGCTTTCAGACTAATTGTAAAAATCTGGCTCCTTATTTATTAATGTTTTCATTGTACGCAAACTGAGGAACACAAATGGAGTACTATAAGGTCAAGTTTGTTTTGATTGAAGGTTTCCTGTTTCAGGGAATGTTTCATGCCATTCATGCTTCCCTACATGTACATATAAGGTGTAAAAATGTACTATTACAACATAGCTCCCAAAATAGATAAATGAACAAGAATAATTATAGCATTGTAGTTTTTATTATAGCCGTGCACATCTGTGTGTAACAATCAAATAGTTATGTTGCTAAGAAACGCTAGAATCTTGCTCTTCAGGATTGTTCATGAACGAAAGAATTGCTTAAGATTTTTAGAACACTCCTGATTCTCTCTCTACTACCATCCTGGCTTGGTTTGTTCCCAGACATCCTAGTTCCAGGGGCAACAAACAAAAAGAACTATGAAACACATTGTGACAGAAACATTACAAATATCAATTTTTTTTTTTACATAACTTAAAGCCATTTGTTGCCTATTCAAAGAATGCTTCATTAGTGTTCTGAGCATGAATGCGCTGACCAGCAGGTTTGCGATTTCCTCATATGGCAGTCCTCCCCTACTAGATCCGTGTGCCACATCCTTACCTAACAAATAGGTTTGATAATGCCAGTATGACAATGGTGTGATTTTTACAATCTCCCACATTTCCTTTCAGCAATCAGCACTAAGGTTTGAAAACTAGCAAAATAAGACATTAAGATCTCTTATCGTACGAGGTGGACATTATTGTTTGCAAGAAGCTCGGAAATTATTGTACATGGCTTGACACGTTAACTTGTGACTAGGGATGAGCCAAACACCCCCGTGTTCGGTTCGCATTCGAACTCGAACAATTTCAAAAGTTCGAGTTCGAACTCGAACACGAACCAAACTCAATACAAGTCAATGGGAGTCAAAAGTTCGATTTTTAGAGTGCCCTCCAAGGGGGCATATATGCAAGATATTTGCCATAAAAGGTGTATGGGGGTCCGGGTAGTGCCCTGGGGGACAGGAAACAAGGACAAAAAGTAAAAAAAAAAGGTTTTTAAAGGAACAGTGAGTTTTCCATGAAATAAGGGTTAAAAATAAAAACGAAAAATTCCTTCAAATATCGTGCCTAGGAGGTCCCCATAACCTGCCCGTGAAGTGGCGGATTTCTAGGATGTATAGAAACATTTAAAAACAAAAAAAATTAAATTTCAAATGACGGTAAAAGCGGTCCAATATTAACCCCTTAAGGACCGCTGACGTTCCCTTAGACCCGCTGATGTACAGGGTACGTCAGCGGCGCCTAACCCCCCTCCCGCCCGATACTTACCTCCCTTGCTGGATCCCTCTGCGATCTGGCAGGGAGGAAGCCTGCCCATGTGATTTACATGGGCAGGCGAGGTTGATGACATCGCCATGCTGCGTGGTGACGTCATCAGCAGGCGCACCCATGCAAATCAATGGAGGGGGGTTCGTTCAGAGCCCTCTATCTCCCCAACCATTGAAGCTAGGGAGATGCTTTTTGCACTGCTGGAAAGGGGAGAGTCTAAAGCATTAACGATTTAGCCGGGGTCTTTTTTGGTGGTTGCAGATTTTGGGGATTAAATTACGAAAAAGTGTGTTTTTACAATTTTTTCATCATATTTCATATTTTTTTATAGTAAATTATTCGATGTGATGGAAATAATGGTATTTCTAGAAAGTCCATTTAATGGCGGGAAAAGGGGTGTATAATATGTGTGGGTTGAAAAAACGAGTAAGAGGAAATTTTGACCTAAACACTAACAGCGCAGAAACGTAAAAACAGCAGCGGTCACTAAAGGACGGATTTGTGTAAAACCACCCGGTCACTAAGGGGTTAAAATTATATGAATCTGGTAATATAGGCGTCAGTGGCAGTGCACCAAAATATCACTGCCTAGTGTATGGCAGGATGGAAGCGCACCAGCAGTAACAAGCAGCGGAATATACCAGACACGGGCACAGAGCGAGAGTAGTTGTTATAACAAAACCAGCTCATCAACGTTTAGGCACTAGTACTGCGCTACTGTATAAGGTGAGAATAGGCGCACACCAGTCCCGGCGGCTCTGCGTCATCACACCGCACCCTGCCCCCTGATCACTCACAGCTGCGCCGGGTGCCGCCGGAGCTCCTGGCATTCGGTCAGCTGGCAGCACCATGCATCCTGGGCCCCCTGATCGCCACCCGGGGCCCTGGATGTCACAATATTACAATTCAAACGGGTTAAGTAACCAAATTTGTAAGAAGAAGAATTGATGCAGCATATGAATCCTCACACTGCCAGGCAGCACCTTAAGGCGCGGTTCACACCTAAGCGTTTTACAGCACGTTCCTGCACGCTGTAAAACGCATAAACAGGAAAATCCCATTATTTGCTATGGGACCCGTTCATACCTGGGTGTTTTACAGCGCGCAGGAACGCGCTGTAAAACGTCCTACGCCCAAAGAAGTACAGGAGCTTCTTTGGGGCGTATTGCAGCGCGTTCACTCTGCAGTCTATGCCGTGAACGCGCTGCAATGCGCGATTGCATGTTTTAACGTTTGCGCGATACGCGCGTTAAAAACCGCACGTATTGCGCGCGTAAAAAAAACCGCAGTTGTGAACCCAGCCTTACAGTATAATTAATGCAGCATACGATTCCGCACACTGCCGGGCAGCACCTCTACAGTTTGTGGATCCAGGAATTAGGTGAGTATTAGAAAGAAAAATAAAAGGTTTTATTTTATGTTGCTGGGGACATTTAAAAATGTCCTCGGATTTTTTTTTTTTTAAAAATGTGTCGCCTTACCTTAGCCTGGTGGTCAGTGGGGGCTCCCTGGATCCTGGTTGGGCGGAAGGGGGGGTCTTCCGTGGCTCCCTCCCTGAGTTCCCTCCGCCACCTCTCTGCCACATGCACCCTGCAACCTGGATCCTGGTTGGGCGGAAGGGGGGCCTGCCGTGGCTCCCTCCCTGGATTCCCTGCGCCACCTCTCTGCCACATGCACCCGGCTGGCCAGCCCGCACAGTCGCAGTTCTGTAATCTTGCGGCCGCATGCTCCTCGAGTCAAGGGGTCCTTGGGAGGGAGGCTCTGGTGGGCTGCCCTCTACAGTGCCTGATTTAGAGGGCCTCATCTGCCTGATGTTTTAGCAACAATAATGTTTTATCCCATAGGCTTCAATGTTAAAAATATTCCCGTTTTAACCACTTGGATGCTGAGGACGCGCTCAGCGCGTCCTCAGCATTCCCGCTGGTATGCGGAGGACGCGCTGAGCGCGTCCTCCCATTGGGGTCAGCGTTCGGCCGGGTTCCGGCCGATCGCTGGCCCCCCCGGTGCGGGCTGACATCCTGGATGTCAGCCGCGCATCCGGGACCACAGCTGCCGGAATTAGGTGTCATCGCGGCAGCGCGATGACACCTAATTCAGGCGCCCCCCCCCGCATGTGCGGAGGAGGCGCCTGAAAGGGAGGGGGGGAGGTCCTTCGGACCTCTCTCCCTCCCGATCGGCGGCTCTGCGGGGGTTAACCCAGGCATCATTTGGAAGGGCACAGCCTGCCCTTCCAAATGATGCCTGGCATTAACCCCTGGGGAGCTGGATCGCGAATCGGCGCTGAAAAGCGCCGGTTCGCGATCCTTTCCCGGAGCTGGCCGACATCTTGGATGTCGGCCAAGCCTCCGGGAACTCCCCCTGAGGACTGGCGTCATCGTGCGTAGCACGATGACGCCAGTCCTGGACTTAACCCTTAACTGCCACCAACGGTGGAGATAGGGAGTTCCAATGAACTCCCTATCTCCCGATCCGTGGCAGTTAGGGGTTAAATTTTGGTATGGTTGGATCGGCCAGAGCATGGCCGTTCCAACGATACCAAACATGAAAGTGAAAAATGTTGTAAAAAAAAAAAAAATGAAAAATAAAAAATAAAAAAAAAAAAAAAAAAAAAATTATAAAATAAAAAATAAACACTTTTTTTTTATTTTTTTGGGTTTGTTAATGCAGCAATATTGTTCCCATTTCAATTATAATGTGAACAATGATGCTGCACTAACGATTTTTGTATGCGGTGCGTTTGTTAAAAATAGTGTAATTTTCCCCAAAAAAAAATGTAACGAGACCCCATCTCTAATTTTTTTAACAAGCGCACCCCATACAAAATATAACCTCAATTGCTCGCATGTTAAAATGTGAAAAAGAACACTTTACACATTGTAAATTATTGAAAATACATATTTTATTGCATTTTTTGTTATAATATACAGACATGACATAACGTATACATATAATAATGACATATTATGAATCTACCGAGTCTGACGGAAAGAACGATATATAATATGTCTGGGTCATATACTAAAATAAGCCTTCAAAACACGTTTAAACATGATGAGCAAAACCGGTAAAAATGACCTCAGCACAGGGGCGGGAAAAGCCTCAGCAGCGAAAGGGTTAATTCAATATCTAATAAACCATTGCTTATAATATTCTGCAGTAAAGAGTCTCTTTATTTTTAGATTTTTTTAAGCATTTTTTAAATAAATAAAAAAAAATCAAACTTTTCGCGAACACCCCAAAAAGTTCGAAGTTCACGAACTTTCGAACTGCCAAAGTTCGAATCGAACTCCGAACCGATCGAACCGAACAGCTCATCCCTAGTTGTGACACACTAGTTGCTGAATGACATGGTCTCTCATTTCAATTACAATTATAAAGGGCCAACAAATTCTGTAATGTCTTAGATTGTAAGCTCTCGAACAGGGTCCTCTCTCCTACTGTTCTGTGTCTAACTTGTATGTATATTTTTTACATCTCACCCATTGTACAGCGCTACAGGAATTGTTGGCGCTTTGTAAACTCTTCTAACTGTACAATGGGTAGGACACAGCAAACCAAACTAACAAACAAGTTAAACACACTGAGAACAATGGTAAAAGAGGACCCTGCTCAAGAGTTTACAATCTAAGAGAAGAGGGGTGACACACGGAGCTGAGGATAAATAGCAAAGTATGAGACGTAATGTGATGCAGGGATGCTGTGTAGGAGCTAGATCAGAAAGGTTCAATGGGGGATTATGGGGTAAACTGATAGGCCTTTCTGAAGTAATATGTTTTTAGTGACGTTTTGCAAGGATGAAGGAATGGGGAGAGTCGAATGTTACAAGGGTCAGATATACACAGATAGAGGGGGCAGCTCGGGAAAAGCCCTGAATGTGAGAGTTGGGAGTGCGGGTACAAGCAGAGGTTAATAGCAGATTATTGGCAGATGGAAGTGACTGGGAAGGAACATACTGTACCTGCTAATAAGAGAGGAGATGTAAGCAGGAGCACAAGGTTTAAAAGTAACATCAGGAAGCATTATTTTACTGAGAGGGTGGTGGATACATGGAACAGCCTTCCAGTTGAAGTGGTAGAGGCCAAAACAGTAATTGAATTTAAGCAGGCATGGGATAGGCATAAGGCTATCCTAAACAAAAGATAAATCCAGGTAAAGTATCCATGTAATTGGGCAGACTAGATGGGCCGAAAGGTTCTTATCTGCCGACATTTTTCTATGTTTCTATGTTTCTATGTGATGGACGCCAGTAGGCATGTCAGTACGGGCACACCTATTGCGCTCATCTGACACTGGCCTTAGAGGATAACAAAGGGGTAATATGTGAGGGTACGGGAAGTAAAGTAGATGAGCCCAGCAGAGGCATTCACTACAGAATGTAGAGGGAGAATCTTGGATCGTTTTAATGCCAATGTAAAGAGAGTTACATTCATGGTGAGAAATAATAAGAGCTTGGATGAGAATTTTATTAGAGTCCGGGTTTAGAAAGAGGTGGATTCGTGCGATGGTTTTTATCTGAAAATAGCAAGGTCTTTTTTAGTGACTGAATGTGAGCAGTGAATTAGAGATCAGAGTCAACAAGGAGACCAGGGCGGCGAGCCTGTGAGGTGGAAATAATCATTAGGCTCAACATTTTGTTTAAACCTTCACATATAATTTTTGATTCGGTTTAATTGCTGCAGTTCCCTTCAGAACAACCAACTGCAATGGGAAATAGCCAGGTCAACAGCCGCCACTGAATGTGGTGCCGGAAAGTATTACTATCCTAGCTCCATAAAGGAGTTTCAGTTCACAGAAGCTTAACCATGCATGGGAAAATAGCCTTAGATGGACTCATGTCAACCTGATTCATCCAATGTTTGTCAGCTAAGAAAAGCCGCTTTATAAACATAGCCTTGTGTGACTCTATTATAAATAATGTGCATTGATGGGGTTACTTTCTCTGTGCTATTAATTGTAAATCTATTAAAATGTTTCTTATTTTATTCTTTATAAAACCTTTATTTTCACCACTTTTCTTCTGCAAGTATAGCATAAGAACATTATAGGAGTCTTTATACGCAGCATTTTTTGCATGTTTCCCCACTGAGCTTATGCATATAAGTCTGTAGTTTTCTGCTGGATGCTAGCCCAGATTTCGGTGAGTGGATAGGGCTAGTGGTATGTTTAACTGTATCTCCTGGGAACCGTCCAGAATCTCTAAGTTCCCAAGCCAAATCCAGCTAAAATGCTCTCAAGCAGAGTGCGAGCCATCAATCTTAGTGACTGGATAGATGGCTTTGTATAACTTTGCTGCAGGGCTCAAATTCAGCTTAATCCCTCCAGGGGTTTGTATGCCTGCAATGCATTTCAATGCAATAAAAAAAAAAGGAAAAAAAACCCAACGGAAATTAAATGGCGTCTCTTGTCATGTCCTCAGTTCACCTTTTGCACTAGGCCTGGTAAATAATGACCATGTGACTCAAATCTCATGAATTAATGTCATTTTTAATATACTTAAATATTTTTTTCTTACAATGATATGAATTATTTGTTAACTTGCTGAATACAAATATGCTTATAGTCGGTGTAAGGGAATTTAAAGATATAAAAGGAAAATATTCACACTAGTGATTAAGAAGTGACGTCTTCCTGGCAGCTTTGCTTGTAATACAAAGTGGATTGTAAATATACTGTACATACATATATGTAAAATTCTAAGTCTGCTTAGTTACCACAAGAACTAAATATACTGTATACATACATACCTGCCAAGTATCCCTATTTAAGAGAGACAGTCCTAACTTGGGGCATAAATCCCTCCTTCTGTTCCTATTGCCGGTCCTGCTGTCCCTCATATTAGGGGCTACTCCATATATTCAGTGGTGTGCAGGTGTGTGACAGAGCTGCAAAGCAATAAACTCCCGATAATGCGTCTTTAAACTATAATAATTGTTGTTAGAGATCACTTTGTGTAAATATGATTCTTTATTTTGGTTGTAAATCATATTTCTAGTGACATCAATTCCCGATAGGTTATAAACACACTTGAAATGGTCCTAGTACTTAAGGCTGGGGTCAGACGAGCGTAGTGTTCACGTCCGTGATTGCGCCTAAAAGTACGTCCGTGATAGCATGACAGAAAGCCCATTGGAGCCCGACACACGAAGTACGTCCGCACTGAACTGCGGACGCACAACGGCCGTGGCCCACGGACGCAAGGCAGGCAAGAACGTACATCCCCTAGAACAGCCGCACAAAGTGCGCTGCGTCCGCAACGTCTGCATAGCTTTGTGTGTGAGTGATGGAACGTGGTCAGACGGACTGCATTTATACGTCCAGCATTTTTCACGGACAAAATGGTTTTGCTTTTTAATTTATTTTCCCTCCTACATCCGTCAAAATATACGTCAGTGAATAAACGGACTGTGTGGCCAATACTGTGTTCCGTACTGACGTACGTCCGTGTGCACGGACGTACAGTCCGTAGCAATCACGCTCGTCTGACCCTAGCCTAAGGGGGCTATATAGACTATAAAAACAATACTACCTTCTACATCTGTGGTTTAAGTCCCTGGTCCTTAAATGCAGATCAGGTTTGTCAGGTAGCTGAAGCACAGTACAGGTGATAGGATTTGCTGCTCAGTGATTGCAGGATTCAGTCTGCATTTCCCAAAGGCGATCCTTAAAACCTGGCCTGTTAGTACGCACTGAGGACAGAGTTGGAAAACACTGTTCTAGATACTTTTAAATTTTAAAATCCTTTTAATTGTTCTTTTGTCAGACAGATAATTATGTTACTTTTAGAATTAGAATTTCTTTTAGGTTTAGGGTTAGCCATAACCCTATTGTTCTGCTCCAGGGTTTAGGGCTAGGATAAAGTTTTTTGATCTGAAAAAATGTTTCCGAAAACAAAGTGAGGCGTCAGTTTTGGATGTGTCTGAATTGGAGCATATTTTTTTTAATCGGCTTAGTTTTTATCATGTCAAATTGTAAACGCACTCAGATGGTGGCACCCTTTGTATAGGATTCCTTATATATATATGTAGCGCTCACCCCCGGAGGAGCCGCTGAATAAACCCAGGATAGTCTCACCGCACTAGGAATTACTATACACCAGCACTGTTGTGGATTTTCTAAGTTATATACTTTACTGAATCAATAAAGTGGCATATAATACACTTGTACGTTGAAGATAATGACAGGATGCGCAACGCGGAAAAGCACGTGGCGGAAAAAGAACAGTTAACCCCCTCAGTTCGTGGTTTAAGACCCGCTCAAAAAGGCGCATAAAATGGTGTCTTAGGGTACCCGGGTACTAGATTCAACTAGCCAGTGAATGAACAAAATATCTTCGACTAGTCAACGTTGGGGCCCTGTGAATTGAAGCAATCAACCAAGTGCGCACTTTCGTTTCGGAACCGTAGGCCTTGAGGCCTCTCACCCATCCGGCGAACAATGTGTCCAGAACCGATGACTCGACCAAAGGATCTCTCTCTGCCGGACTGGAACCCAGTGCCAACGAATCTGCTCTCCCGATGCTGAATCTCCGCAACAGGAACCGATCTGCCGCCTGCACTCCCTTTCGATCCGTGGCCTCCTTACTCGAGGTCTTTCTGGAACCTGGTTGTCCTCCGAGCTGCTCAGCGGAATGTGGTACGCAAGGAGGTACACTCTGTCCCCGATCACCAGCACTGGATACGCCACTGTCCACGCTCCGGCCTGGTTGAAATCCCGGAGAGTGTCCTGCATACGTCTCAGGCTAGGGTCAGACGAACGCATTTTCACGTTGTCTGTGAAAAAGTGCGTTCGAACGAATGGACGTATTTTTTCACGGAGTATGCGATACCGGTCATACTATGCGCATTTTTCGTCCGTGATTTTGTACGGATCATCAATAAAACACTTTGTGCATCTGGACGTTATATAGGCTGGACATTAGTAGCGTCTGACATCTCCAAATCACACACACACACCGCTAGCGGACGCAGCGCACTCTGTACGTCTGTACTAGCGGTTTTACGTTCTCGAAAAAATGCGTTCATTTTCCACTTGCGTTGCGCAGCCGGACTTTCGTGCGACCGTACTTCGTATATTGGCCGTCATTGCCCGGCATTTGCTGCTAGTGCGGCCGTGATTAAGTGCGCCTGCACGCGCGTTCGCACTGCCTCAGTCTGACCCTAGCCTCACTTGTCTCGCTGCTCCGCACGTTCTGCCTCTGCCCTGCACGAGGCTTCGGATGTCTCTCCGGCGCCAGCACGCCCACTTCCTCCCCTCTTCGCCAAGGTCTCTGGGAGATGGAGTCTTTTAGTCTAGCATAGTCCATAACATCTCTAGACTCTGTCTCCCTCTAGTGGTAGCAACAGTTCAGTACATAGAGCCAAACTAACAAAGCGCTACATATATATATATATATATATATATCATGCCTGCAATGACCTACATATACCTGAATAAATAATAATTTTTAAACATTTAGTTATATAAAGTATGTACAGACCTGATGTGTGAGTTGTACAGAGAACACGTGGGGCACTCATTGTGCATTAATATTTTGTCTATTAAAACAGACAGGTTCCAAATACATATAGATATTCTGGGTTTGGGTTGAAATCCCTACAACCAGGTTCCCTAAAGCCAAAATCCCGACGGCCAACTTCCCTACACAGACAACTCCCTGACGGCCAACTTCCCTACACGGCCAACGTCCCTAACCCCCCTAACCCTAGCCCTAACCCCCCTAAACCTAGCCCTAACCCCCCTAAACCTAGGGTTAGGGTTAGTATTAGGGTTAGCCGCTGGGATTATGGATGTCTTGAAGTTGGCCGTGTAGGGAAGTTGGGATGTCCGGCACTTGTTCTGTCTGGAAGTTGGCCGTCGGGATGTTAGCATTAGGGAACCTGGCTGTAGGGATTTTGTCCGGCACCCAGTTATTCTCTATTTCCATCATTAAGGACAGTTTCTCAACTATCAGCTCTATTCACTAAAAGGTGGAAATCAGGAGAATTGGCAGAAAAGAACCATTCTAGACCAAATAGCCTATTTGGAAAGTGAGATAAATGGGAGAATGTTTCTGGTTTGGCTTTTTTGACGTAGAATTTTCACATCTCCCAAGATCAACTTTAGTGAATAGACCTGTATGTTCACAGACCCACTCATTGCCCCTTGTCCATCATCTAGATTATCACAACAGATAATTAGACCATCTATAAATAAAACCAATCATGTTTCACCAGTTTATTGTTAAAGAAACGCAAGAATAGTAATGTAGTTATATCAAATTTTTCTCCACTATTTCTGCCAGTGTTGATAGAAAGAGTATGAAGAAGTGTAGTTTGTGTTTGTGTTACACTTAATAACATCCAGTACAGTGGCAAGAAAAAGTATGTGAACCCTTTGGGATTACGTGGAGTTTTGCCTGAATTGGTCATAAAATGTGCTCTGATCTTCATCTAAGTCACAACAATTTGAAAAACAGTCTGCTTAAAATAATACAACACAAACATTATATGTTTTCATGTTTTTATTGAACAGAACATGTAAACATTCACAGTGCAGGGTGGAAAAAGTATGTGAACCTTTGGACTTAATAACTGGTTGACCCTCCTTTGGCAGCAATAACATCAACCAAACCTTTCCTGTAGTTGCAGATCAGACCTGCACAACAATCTAGAGTAATTTTGCACCACTCCTATTCATTGTCCTGTTGCATCACCCACCTCTGCGGAGCTTCAGTTGGCGGACAGATGGTCTTACGTTTTCCTGCAAAATGTCTTGATAAACTCTGGAATTCATTTTTCTATCAATGACAACAATCCGTCCAGGCCCTGAGGCAGCAAAGCAGCCCCAAACCATGATACTCCCTCCGCCATGTTTTACAGTGGGGATGAGGTTTTGATGTTGGTGTGCTGTGCCTTTTTTTCTCCACTCATAGTGTTGTGTGTTTTTTCCAAACAACTCAATTTTGGTTTCATCTGTCCACAGAATATTTTGCCAGTAGTGCTGTGGAACATCCAGGTGCTCTTTAGCAAACTTCAAACGTGCTGCAATATTCTTTTTGGACAGCAATGGCTTCCTCCGTGGTGTCCTCCCATGTACTCCATTCTTGTTTAATGTTTTCCATATTGTAGATTTGTCAACAAAAATTTTAGCATGTGCCAGAGATTTCTGTAAGTCTTTAGCTGACACCCTATGATTCTTCTTTACCTCATTAAGCATTCTGCGCTGTGCTCTTGCAGTCATCTTTACAGGACGACCACGCCTAGGGAGAGTAGCAACAGTGCTGAACTTTTTCCATTTGTCTTACCGTGGACACATGAACATCAAGGCGTTTGGAGAAACTTTTGTAACCCTTTCCAGCTTCATGTAAGTCAACAATTCTTGATCGTAGGTCTTCTGAGAGCTCTTTTCTGAGAGGCATGGTTCACATCAGGCAGTGCTTCTTGAAACCAGTAAACCCAAAACTGGCGTGTGTTTGTAAAGGGCAGGACAGCTTTCAGCAACACATCCAATAATATCACACTGATTGGACTCAAGGTTGGCTCACTCCTGGCTCCAATTAGCTCTTGGAGAAGTCATGAGGCTAGGGGTTCACATACTTTTTCCACCCTGCGCTGTGAATGTTTACATGTTCTGTTCAATAAACACTTGAAAACATATAATGTTTGTGTTGTATTATTTTAAGCAGACTGTGTTTTTCAAATTGTTGAGACCTAGATGAAGATCAGAGCACATTTTATGACCAATTCATGCAAAACTCCACGTAATCCCAAAGGGTTCACATACTTTTTCTCGCCACTGTAGTTGTTTTAGAACTGTGATATATTCAGCTTCCACATCCAAGCACTACTGCAATCCAAGGAAATCATATTGTTTTTCTTTCTACATTTTTATTATTGTAGGCGTAGCTTAATCTTTTACGTAAGGAAATGTGGCATCATTTATCTTTCCATCCTGTGTCCTAAATTCAACTCCCCTCTTCCTCGACTTTGAATACAGGAAAAAAAGCAAACCTCATACTGGAAACCCAGATGATAAGGTGTTGGTGGTTGAAGTATAAGGTAGGGGATACAGGAGGCTCCTGAAGAAATCGTACAAACTTCTTTTTAGGCCTAAAATCTGTATTTAAATGCTTATTTCACCAGACTGGATTTATTCAGCTAGCCACGACAATGAATGGAAACAGGCCATCGAGGGTCTGTGGGTATAGGAAAGCAGGAGAAAACACACAGCCTTTATAAAGAGCCCTATCAGGAACTAACAATACAGGCTTGTGGAAAAAAAACACAAACTAACAGCCTGGCCTCAGTGCATTGAAACTGAGCTAGATGCCTAAATTGGGAGTGCTCCCAGTAGGTTAGGAATATTTCTATCAAGCCAGAAAAACACAGTTTCCAGAGCAAGGATTAAAGGGTCCCTAAAACATAAAGAACTAAATGAACATCTCTATTGGCTTAACGCGTTTTCCTGGTATAAACCAGCGTCATCATGAGCAGAGAGTGCAGCCTAGTTGTTGCTAGGCTTGAGAGTAAGCCTGTTTCCATTCATTATATTTGAAACTTGCAATGTTTCCACACTGCCTTTTATTCCCTATATCAGTTTCCAGGGAGGGTCCAGAATTGTGCTAGTATTTCCAATCTAGCATACTCCCAAACTTGCTTTATGGCCTCTTTTTTGTAGTAGCCTTTATTTTATTTATGTTCTCGCCTCCGCTTAGACGTGTATACATTATGTTTGTCCTAGGTAAGCACTGCGGCTGTGTTTGTCTGCCTACCGCAATACAGCTTTGAAAGCATTTTTTTTACTGCATTTCTCATTAAAAACTAAGTTTAATTTTATTCTTTGGCTATCGCCACTATCTTTTGCAAGAGCACTAACTGCAATGCAAAATATGGAGAATTACTTAACTGCTACAGTATATGATCATATCATCTGTGTTGCGCTCAGACGAGACTCGGAATCCAATTAAACTAGTCTACTTGGGGTACGCGAGGCACTGCCAGCTCTTATGCCAAACTATATGATAAAGACTGTGTCACCCATACAGTTTTCTAAGAAAAATCTAAAGAAAGGCCTAGATTACATATGTTGTACAGAATGTTGGACGGGGGTTCAAATCAGGGTAAAATAACAAGTCCAGCAACAGACTCAAAGAAATTATACGGCCATTAAGATAGCAGTTCATTTAAGGAAACTCCTGCTGAAAATAGAGGACTGAAACAATTTTCATCTCACCCTTTCCTAAAATTCAATAAAGCAATAATTACTTACCAAATGTAAAATATAATGCTCGTTCCAGATGTTCTTGTCATATAACACCTTTTTTAACGACTATACATTAGCTCTGAAACACATTTTTGTAGCATATAGATTTTTTTCGTACAGCGCTCAAAGCAGTCGATGTCCTTACAAAGCTGATTTTACTTAAAGTTAATCTATAGTACACGTTTTCTTATTCTTTGAACTCCGACTAAAAGGATCTGGAATAAATGGTTGTAATTTGATCATTTCATTATTGATCTGCTAATAAAGGTTCTCCGTGACCTGAAAGAACCTACATTTTCCCAAAGTATCCTTCAGCTGCTCTCTATATATGTAGGTGTGTATATTTGTTATGTCTTAGTTGTCTGTTTTCTTACACTTACATTCTTTATCAATGTATATGTATATCCATTTCTTCTAGATTCTTATCAGTGTGTCATGATCAACTATTTTGACAAACAAATGCAGGACCAATAGCATTAAGGAAATGAATGATTAAAATAATTTAAATATCTGTATATGTGTATTTCACTTCAAACTCTGTCTCCAGAGCCACTCACCTCATTCACATGTACAGCATTAGAGCAGTGTTGGAGTGACGGTCAGCGATGTATCTTGGCCTAGGCCGACAAGGCCTAGGCCTAGGGCAGCAATTTACAGGGGGCAACGCCCTGCCCCTCTGTGGGACCCACCACCCCGTTGCTCGATCATGGGACCCGCCGGATGTGAGACCTGCCGCCCGTGGACGCCAGTTTGTGAATACGGCCACCGAGCGAAAGCGCTGGGAGGAAGTGGTCGTATGACGTCACTTCCTCCCAGTGCTCCACCATGCTGCAGAGCAGATGCCGGGAAGGAGAGGTGACTCCGCCACCAGCCCCCAGCTCAGCTGCCAGCTCCCAGCCCAGCCGCCAGCTCCTAGGTCAATTAAATGTAAGAGGTGGGGGGGTTAAGTGAGGGGAGTTAAATTAAATGAAATCAGTGGAGAGGGTTAAATGAAATGAAACAGGTGGGGGGGTTTAAATGAAATAGGTGTGGGGGGTTAAATGAAAGAGGTGGGGGGTTTAAATGAAATAGGTGTGGGGGTTAAATGAAAGAGGTGGGGTTAAATGAATGAAGTGGGGGGTTTAAATTAAATGAAAGGAGGGGTTATGAATTGAATAGAGTGGGGGTTTAAATGAAATGAGTTTGAGTTTTATTGCTGTGCAGCTGTGATACGCTCATACACACCGCACAGTAATGTGAGTTTTATTGCTGTGGAGCTCTGTGATACTCACATACACAATGCACCTTTCTGTGGGTTTTATTGCTGTGCAGCTCTGTGATACGCTCACAGTGCATATTTCTGTGGGTTTTATTGCTGTGCAGCTCTGTGATACGCTCATACACACTGCACGTTTCTGTGGATTTTATTGTTCAACCAATTAGAGTGGCTGGGATCCAGTATACTTGACATGCATGGCTGATCTTTGTAAAAATGCTTGAATTTAAACATTTCATCATTCTATTTATCTCAAAATATACAAGTAGGCACTTGGTGTCTACTTTTAATATATATAGAGAGATAAAAAGGTGGAGTTCTAAAAGGAAAAGGTGGAGCCTAAATAGGAATGGTGGGGTTTAACCAGGGAGTGGTGTGACCTTGACAGGAAGGGGTGTGTCAAATTTAAATTAGGGGGTGCACGAGTTTAGTCAGGCCTAGGGCAGCACAAAACCTAAATACACCACTGGTGACAGTGTATTGGAATGCAGTCCCATTAGTGGGCCCGATTTCAGTGGCGTAGCTCTACTGCTGTCCAAGTCAAACCAAAACTCTTGGGGCACTATTACAAACATCACGCTAAAAAAGGGGACACTAAGTAGAAAAACCTGCACCTGCAGGTTTCTCCTTAGCGTCCCCCTTTTAGCATGATATTACAGTGCAGGCTTTAAACCAGCTGCCTGCACGTAACATGGCGCTAAACCTCGGGATGCTCGCGGCAGCACTAAGCGCCACCGCAAGCATCCCCTCCATGGAGTCTACCACTGCCGGTCACATGACCTGCAGGAACTCGCCTCGCAAGATCCGGCAGGTCAGTGTAGTGATTTACAGAGGGAGACTGGGGGACTCTTCTCCCCCAGTCTCTCACTGCTCCTGACAGCAAGAAGAGGCAGATGGAGCCGCTGTTCTTGCCGCAAGCTGGAAGATGAGTATGTGATTTTTGGGGGGTTTCAGCTGGTGCTGATGGATTCCGCAGAAGCAGAATCAGTTAGCAGCAGGTCCTAGTTGTAGTTAACTTTTGAGTCAACCGCAGCAGGACGGTAATTAGCGTAAGGACTTTGTAATCCTACTGCTAATTAACTCTTTGTGCTCTCCATGTTAAGTATAGGGAGCGTAAAGTACAGTAAGCTTGCGCTGAGAAGCGCAAGATCCAAATCGCTAATGAGTTTTTTAACCTGTTAACATTTGGATTGTACTATGGTCCGTCTATGCTAGGGCAACCAGAGCTAACGTTAACGCTCACACAGGTGAGCGCTAACGTTACCGTTATGAATGTAATAGTGCCCTTATTGAGACTCGGCTTGCCCAACAGGCGGCTGTGCAATACATTTCTGCTTCTTATACCTTCTACAGGAAATGTAAGCATAAACATAGAGGGAGATGATAAATAACAAACTATGCCCAGATGTTCGTTATTCCCATCTGCAGCCTAAGAAAAAATAAATCTGAATCCCAAATGCAGGAGCAAAGTTATTTTACAACTGCAAAACCATCTATTACTTTAAAAAAAATCCATTGAGGAAACACAAAATGTAAATGTTACCTTTGATCCCTTGTTAAGGGATTTTTAACAGTAAAATGAAGGATGCAGAGAACAAATAGTTTTCATGGCAAATGGCCATAAAAAGGTTTGTACAGCTCTATCTGGTGCACCTCTGCCAGTATTATTTGCATCCCAGAAGAATTACATGTCAAGCCATAATTAAAGCAAACAGATTGAGCCGCAAATACATTATGGCTTGTGTTGGATTTATGTTCTTGCAGCTCCCTTATAGGGTATAAGTTATACCCGCTGAGTTTGAATAGCTGTTATTTTTGCCTGGACACTACGTTATTTTTGACAGACAGTAAAACTTATAATATTTTGATGTTCAATCATGTTAATCCTGTATGAATGAATGCGTTTCCTATGTGTTAATGATAGGCAGTTTTGGTGCTCTCTTGGTTTCACCTTTTCTTTTGTTAGATGAACTCATATATTATACACATTTTTCTTAACAGACAAACTGTCATGGTTCCACCAGGCCCTGCAGCACATCTTGGTAGTTAGCCCTGTTGATTGCATTTACACATTGGCCTGCCTCACTTGTGTGGTGCTTTCTGCAGGCCTGGACTGGAGTGCTGCTCCCAGCTGGTCCTTGTTACCTGGGCCTATTTAGTTCAACTACTCCCCTTCCTGCTCGTTCAGATCATTAATCTCCTTTTCATCTGACTATTGATTGTGTCAGATTTGGCTCCCTGTTGAATATTCCTTTTGTCTCCTAGCCTGTGTTCTGAGAAAACCCAGCCTGTGACCAGAGTACCCCAACTCTGTCTTCCTCCTGTCATCTCGCCTAGCCTGTCTTGTATCCTCCCATGCCCACTGTTGTCTGTAGTCTGTCAGTGGTACCTACCATATTGTGCCCTTTTATATATTCTGCATTGAACACTTTTCTATTACAGTTGTTTTGGCTATGATTTCCTTTTTGTTTAATATAGGTTCACCAGCCACTTTATTGGGTACACCTTGCTAGTACCAGGTTTGACCCGCTTTTGCCTTCAGAAATACCTTAATTGTTCATGGCATAGATTCAACAAGATGTTGTAAACATTCCTCAGAGATGTTGATCCATATTGACATGATAGCACCGTACAGTTGCAACAGATTTGTCGGCTGCACATCCATGATCGCATCTCCTGTTCCACTACATCCCATAGGTGCTCTATTGCATTGAGATCTTGTGACTCTGAAGACTATTGGAGTACAGTGAACTCAAAATCATGTTCAAGAGTCCAGTTTGAGATGATTTGAGCTTTGTGACATGGTGCATTATCCTACTGGAAGTAGCCATCAGAAGATGGGTACACTGTGGCCATAAAGGGATGGACATGGTCAGCAACAATATTCATTTAAGCCATGGCATTTAAACAATGCTCATCTGGTACTAAGGGACCCAAAGTGTGCCAAGAAAATATCCTCCGCATCATTACACCACCCCCACTAGAAATAAAATATCCTGGGAATGCAACCTATCAAACAAAATAAAATAAAAAAACTTCAGTGTATAGAAATGAAAAACTAAGTTTAGCATTTTTCCTTAAAATTATTACTACGCAGGTAATGCAGTTGATGAAATTTAGTGGCCTAGGCTATAAGAAGATTGCCAAGACCCTGAAACTGAGTTGCAGCACCGTGGCCAAGACCATACAGTGGTTTAACAGGATAGGTTCCACTTAGAACAGGCCTCGCCATGATCGACCAAAGAAGTTGAGTGCACGTGCTCAGCGTCATATCCAGAGGTTGTCTTTGGGAAATAGATTGAGTGCTGCCAGCATTGCTGCAAAGGTTGAAGGGGTGGGGGTCAGCCTGTCAGTGCTCAGACAATACGCTGTACACTGCATCAAATTGTACTGCATGGCTGTCGTCCCAGAAGGAAGCCTCTTCTACAGATGATGCACAAGAAAGCCTGCAAACAATTTTCTAAAGACAAGCAGACTAAGGAGATGGATTACTGGAACCATGCCCTGTGGTCTGATGAGTCCATGATAAACTTATTTGGTTCAGATAGTGTCAAACATGTGTGGCGGAAACCAGGTGAGGAGTACAAAGACAAGTGTGTCTTGTCTACATTCAAGCATGGTGGTGGGAGTGTCAAGGTTTGGGGCTGCATGAGTGCTGCTGGCACTCCGGTGGGAACCTGTGAAGCTCTGGTGAACTCCATGCCCAAGAGGTTTAAGGCAGTGCTGGAAAATAATGGTGGCCACACAAAATATTGACAATTTGGGCCTAATTTGGACATTTTCTCTTAGTGGTGTACTCACTTTTGTTGCCAGCGGTTTAGATATTAACCCCTTCACTGCTGACGACGTGTTGCTCCCGCTGTATGCTGAGGACGAGTCCCAAGCGTCATCAGTTTTGCGGGACCCCCGGCAGAGATGCTCACCTCTCTGTCCGGGGTCCCACAGCGGTCTGACTTCAGCGTCTTCAGACGCTGAAGTTAAAACCCTCCAGACGACAATGACATCATCGCGCCATGCGCAATAGTGTAATTTCCAGGTGACCCCCCGGCAATGCGGGGAGATAGCCTGGAAGGGAGGGGGGATCCGTTCGGATCCCTCTCCCTCCAGATCGGGAAGGAACAGCGCCAAAAGCCAGGCACCACGTAAAAGGGGAGAGTCTCCCCTTTTATGCGGTGCCTGGCTTTAACCCCGTCAAGCACCGGGCCTTGCGGCGCCGAAGTGCGGCCTAACTCCGGTGGGGGCCGCCATCTTGGATGGCAGCTCCACCCCCGGGTCCCCCCTCGCTGCCCGACGTCATTGCGCATAGCGTGATGACATCAAATAGCCGGGGAACCCCTAGCTGCCTGGGGATTCCTCAAGGAAATCCCCTGGTGGAGATAGTGGGTTCCTTTGAACCCCAATATCTCCAGAACTGTGGCAGCTAGGGAGTCATGGAGGGTATCATTCGAAAGACCTGAGCACGGCCTTTTGAATGATACCCAACATGACAAGGTACAAAGTAAAATAAAAATTTGAAAAAATAATAAATAAATTTAAAAAAAAAACATGTTTTTTTGTGTGTTGTTTTTATTAATGCAGCAATATTGTTCACATTTCAATTATAATGTGAACAATGATGCTGCACTAATATTTTTTTTCTATGGGGTGCATTTGCTAAAAATCACGTAATTTCCCCCAAAAAATTTAACAAGTCCCCATTTCTAATTTTTGTACAAGCGCACCACATAGAAAATATAACCGCAAACGCTCGTGATAAAATGTGAAAAAAAACACTTTACATGCTGCAGATGATTAAAAATTCAAATTGTATTGCATTTTTTTTTATAATATACAGGCAGGACATGACGTATACATATAAAAATGATATATTATGAATCTGCCGAGTCTGCCGGAAAGAACGATATATAATATGTGGCCATATAATAAAATGTGGCTTCAAATTGCGTTTAAGCATGATGAGCGAAAGCGGTAAAAATGAGCACAGCACACAGCGGTGAAATGGCTCAGCAATGAAAGGGATAATGTCTGTTTGTTGAGTTATTTTAAGGGGACAGTAAATTTACACTGTTATACAAGCTGTACACTCACCACTTTACATTGTAGCAAAGTGTCATTTCTTCAGTGTTGTCACATGAAGAGAAATAATAAAATGTTTACAAAAATGTGAGGAGTGTACTCACTTCTGTGAGTATATAGAAACATAGAAAAATGTCGGCAGATAAGAACCTTTCGGCCCATCTAGTCTGCCCAATTACATGGATACTTTACCTGGATTTATCTTTTGTTTAGGATAGCCTTATGCCTATCCCATGCTTGCTTAAATTCAATTACTGTTTTGGCCTCTACCACTTCTACTGGAAGGCTGTTCCATGTAACCACCACCCTCTCAGTAAAATAATGCTTCCTGATGTTACTTTTAAACCTTTGCCCCTCTAATCTAAGACTATGTCCTCTTGTTTTGCTACTTTGTTTCCGTTTAAATATAGTCCCTTCCTCTACCTTGTGGATTCCCTTTACGTATTTAAATGTTTCTATCATATCTCCTCTGTCTCGTCTTTTTTCCAAGCTGTACATGTTAAGATCATTAAGCCTTTCCTGGTAACTTTTCTCCTTCAAGCCGTACACCATTTTAGTAGCCCTTCTCTGAACTCTCTCTAAGATGTCTATATCCTTCTGGAGATACGGTCTCCAGTACTGCACACAGTACTCCAAGTGAGGTCTCACCAGTGCTCTGTACAGTGGCATGAGCACTTCCCTTTTCCTACTGCTAATACCTCTCCCTACACAACCAAGCATTCTGCTAGCATTTCCTACTGCTCTATTACATTGACTACTTACCCTTAGATCCTCTGAAATAATAACCCCTAAATCCCTTCCCTCAGATGTTGAGGTTAGGACTGTATCAAATATTCTATATTCAGCCCTTGGGTTTTTACGTCCCAGGTGCATTATCTTGCACTTATCCATATATATATATATATACACACACACAGTATCACAGATGTGTGATGGGTTATGTAAGTGACAGCTACTGTTATTTGGGAGTTATTTTTAGGATTTGACCTGCATAAAACCCCAAAGAATAAGATAATGTCGAATTTAGTGTTTTACGTACGTTATTGATAAATTTTAATTTTAATGTATTAATATTACAAATATATTTCAATCTTTTCTTCACAGTCACGGCATCAAAGTCCTTAGTTAACCTTGATCTTGAGAGGAGTTGCCTTGCTGCCAAGCAGAAGTTAAGTACAGAAGCTCATTAAAACCTCACATGTGCAACATGATATGGCCTCTGATAATATCATAGTTATATGACTTCACTTGTCGTGTTGTAGTTCTTTGATCAATGCTTTTATGCACACTGTGGTTTCTATGTTAGGTATTTTTGATACAATATTATTAATATTTAACATTTTCGATTTGTACTTGGCAAGATTTCACTGCAATGATTTGCTATACAAGAAAAATAAAAGTGCTTTGGGAATTGGTTTCTTAGTTGGATCAATTATTATTTTTCTCTTTTAATTTAAGTCGCTGTTCTGTGAGGTATAAAGGAGCCAAATGAGGACATAATTACACATTACACTGTCAAAGTCAATAACAGCAAGCAGCCTCTATCATTTCTAGCTGTGCTCAGCACTGTTACACAGGAACTGCTGTGAAGATGGTCGGCCACCAAATCCATTTGGCTCCATTTAAGGACTGAGTACCGGAAGGCAGTTATTGTACTAGATTAGTTTCCTGTATGCAGAAAATTGGCAGCGGAGGGAAAATAAAGAATAGATTTATTATCCTGCAAGGTCGGCAAGTACAATAATGTAACTTGGCTAGATGGAGTCTTATTGTATGATCGTTTACTACATATTCACACTAAATGGAAATATATTTTAAACAACTTCATTGGATTTTAAAAAGAAAAAAAAGGATAATTTTAGACCCAGTCTTACTATTTTTGTAATTCAACTGTAAAGGCTGAACATTTGCTAGAAAGAGATAAGATTTTTAAGTGTATCTTCAATGAGTCCTACAAAGCAGCATTAAGTGCTTTTCAGTAATTTTCTATTCCATTTGCTAATGGCAGAAGATAAACCCTCAGAAGGGATACATTCTGTATAGATATGTAGCCTTTGAAAACATGATATTAGAATACGAGAAGTACATAAATGGCGTTTACAGGGATTCTATGCATTTTGATCTGTGATCATAATGGGCATATTACAGATATATTTTTAACAGCTTTGTTATTCTACATAAATCTATTTTTTATGTTTCAACATTTTTTTATTGAGGAATAACATCATGAATAGTAATACAGAAGACAGATTTTAAAACATCAAATGACAGAAAATAGTAGCCACCAGAGGTTGCTTTAGGTGTACAGTAGCATATCTACCCATAACAAAGAGGGTTCATTGAACCACCACATCAACAGTTCAGCATCCCCTTATGCAGGGTTATATAGGGGGTATTGGGGGAAAGGAATAGTCAGTAAAGCAAGGGGGAGAGTCATGAGTCCCTGCTGTCAGCTTTCCCCGCACCATCTCCAAGGGTGTAATGAAAATAAAGAAAAAGTACAACCATTGAGACTAAATCCAGAAGAACCATCAAAAATCAGGGAGACAACCACTAGGGGCACCACATCCAAGCTGTCTGGCTCCTGGCAGCAGAGGTACATGGTATGTACCATTGTCCTGATGAAAGTTCCCTGGGAGGAATTGAAACATTGAATGTTTTAACATAGAATAATAAAGCTATATGTTTTATGAAAATTCAGAGAGTGCTGACATCTGCCTTGGATCTATATACTGGAATACCATTGCCAAGCACCAGGGTACTGGTTACTGCGAGGTGAACTGTGAGTGCAAGATTTTTTTCATATATACATATATATATATATATATATATATGTATTTCAAGGGAAAATGGACACACTCTTGGGCTAAGTAAAAAATTCTACACATTATTCCCAGAAGGGATGTATTTCTATTGTCAAATGGGCAAACAATGATGCATACACTACCAGGGGTCAAAATTTCCACTCACCCTCTCGCAATTTGCGAGTAGAAATTGGGAGAGGGTGAGTGAAAATTGAGCTTTGATTAGAATGCTAGCATCAGCATGGAACCAACACTGACATTCCCATGCCAACACTAGCACTAACCAGGGCTGTCAAATCTAATAGGCATTAAAATGTTGCCGTCCACAACGCTGAATTGGAGTCACAGCAACATGAAGGAACCTGCTTCCTCCCAGCCAGTCACATTACCCTGCAGCGCTGGGAGGAAGTGATCATATAACGTCACTTCCTCCCAGTGCTCCATCCATGTGCAGCTGCTGAGGAACGAAGCAAAGCCCTGCTGCTGGCTCCCAGGTTCACTTCAAACGAAGGTAAAGGAAATGAAAAAGGAGGGGGTGAACATAAAAGGAGGGGGTGAACATAAGAGGGAGGGGAATTAAAAAGGAGGGTGAAATGAACATAGGAGGGGGGATGAAATGAGCATAAAAGGAGGGAGTGAAATGAACATAAAAGGAGGGGGTGAAATAAGCATAAAAAGGAGGGGGGATAAATATAAAAGGGGTAAAATAAGTCTAAAAGGAGGGGAGAATAAACATGAAAGTAGGGGGGAAGGAACATAAGAGGGGGGAAATGAGCATAAAAGGGAGGGGATGCACATAAAAGGAGGGGGAGATTAACATAAGAGGGGGTGAAATTAACATAAAAGAAGGGGGAATGAAAAAGGAGGATGAAAGGGACTGAAAGAGGAGGGGTGGACTGGAAATGAAAAGGATGGAGGGAGGTAGATGTGGAAGGGAGAGAATTTACATGGAAAGAAGGGAAAGGGAGAAAATGGACATGAGAAGGAGGAAGGAGGAGAAGGAGGAAGAGGATGAAAGGAGTAGAGACTAGAGGAAGACAATGAAAAAAAAGAGGGAAAAAGGTGCACAGAAGGGGGTTGACTTTTAATAATAATGCTTACATTATCCTTGCCCCCTATTTTAACCACCTTGTAACCTTAACCGTGTTTTTTCACAATCATCACTGTTTCTCATGGAGAGTGTTGGGGGAGGAGAAGGATTGTTGGTCGGGAGGAGGAGGATGTGAGGAGAGGTAGAGAGGTGTATGGGCATAGGGTGAGGGGAAGAGGCGCAGGGGGGGTGTAGTCGACATCCTGAGTAGGAGCGTAGGACATAAGTCCCAATAGAGCCACAATAACCACTAAAATGCATGGCAAAAAAGAGTGCAGATATGTGGTCTCCTGTATCTGTATATCAATACTTATAGATGAAAATAATAACAAAATTAACTACAAATACAATATAGCACTGAAAAAAAATTGGATGAATTTTTTTATTATTATACTTTATATAGCGACAGCGTGTAGATGTTTCAGTTTTGCACCAGACGAGTGGACAAGGCTATGATAGTGCACAAATGCATTTCAATAATACATAACTTAACAAGGATTAGAGTACACTGTAAACTTTTTGGAGATATTCATACATCTAAAAAATTTATTGAGTAATGATTTTAAATCTAGAGAATGTACTCCATAACCAGGCATGTACTGGTCATAGGGACTACAGGGAGATTCCCAGTGGGCCAATGGCTCAGTGGGCCGGTGCGAATGCTGATTCACCGCGCAAAACACACTGCCCTTAATGGGTGAGGTGAGAACTTCCTCACCATCTGTAAAACTGAACAGTCTGCCACAGTCTCATATTAGGGCCACTGTGCCTGTGAAACCCACTGCGTTTCCACCTCACCTTAAGACATGGTGCACACTCAACCTCAGTGCTGCTTCGTTTCTTTATCCAGTCGCTCTGCAGCAACTCCAGTATCTGTAGAGTTATTGGTTGAGCAATCCGGTTGGTTTATATACTATTTTTGCGTTTGCATAGTTAAAGTAGGCCGGTCCAGATGAAGTCCAGGGCTGATTTTTTTTCCCAGTCCAGCCCAGTCCATAACCCATGCTCTCAAGACTTTAAAAGGATTTGGTGCACTTTCACTTACCAAAATAAGTTGCTCCTGACTCACTCCCTGGTTTTGGTGTAGTTATTTAATTTGACTACCTTGTATATAGAAAAATTTAGATTCTAACATTACAACAGGTTTTTATTTCCCTTTTTCAGATTATTATATTACTTTAAGCTGTGGCCATTTGGCTGTATGCCAAAATCCAGGTGTATTTACCTAGGGACCATGAGGGGTTTGGGTCTGACTCCTGATTTTCACAATTAAATAATTGATTCAGCAACTCCTGGGTGGGGTTAATGATAAAGAATAGTTTGATCCCTCCCAGAGGTAATAAATTGCATCAAGGCAATCAAGTTTCCAGCTTCATTCAGATCAGCAACAATATTGGAAAAGCAGTGTACCATGCAGCAAAACACACCCCTTGCCGTGGTTTAAATTGTTTGCTGTTTTTTAGTCAAAAATTTGGTTATAGCACTGGATAGTGAAGCGGCCCTAATCACTGGCGTTCATTGTTATTGGAACAACATGAATGTGCAATGCTGGCTGCAATTGTGCAATGTGGCGTCCTTGGTTCTAAGTTAATTAGCTCTGTTATGCCAGATATTCAATGTTGCTATGAGATTGGATGCTATACGATTGCTTCCTCTATACCAATGCTTCCGCAACAGGGACGTGCACTCAGGGGTGGCAGGGGAGGCGGAGCCTCCCCTGCCATGCCAGTAAATTAATGAGCTCATTGTGTGTAATGACATGTGATGTTGTGTATGTACATTTAAACTGTAAATAAATTGTTATTTATACTCATACTCACCTCTCCTCACTCCCTCGCTGTGCTTTGCTTCTTCTCTGTCCGCTTTTTTTTCTCCTGCGCTTTCACTTTCACAGTTTGCCGGCTGCTGTGTGTGTAATACACTACACAGACAGCAGGGGCAGCACTGAGCCAGCCTAGGCTACACAATTTACGCAGCCCAACGCTATGCTAATTGTGGAGCTCAAGCTGGTGGCAGGCAAGCTCGTCATTGTCTCCAGGCAATGACAGCAAATGAAGCTTGAGCCAATGGGAAAGCTCCATTGTCTCAAGCAAGTTTTTTTTTTTTTTTTAAAAAGCCCACCATGGGAGGCAGTGCTCCCATGGTTTGATTGACGCAGGACACTCATGCGACTGTCCTCGTCAATCGTGGGGGGCGGGCAGGGAGATCACAGCAGTGTGACTGTGACAAACCCCCTCCAGAAAGTGCTGAGCACATGTGTGTGCGATAAACACACACACACATGCGCTCAGCACAGAGGGGGGGGGGTTGTCACAGTCACACACACTCTCAAGCTCCAGCAGCTCCTCCTGCTCACTCAGTAACATCACCTCGTGCCAGCACCACAGAGACACGTGGGACAGGAAGCAGCCGACCTCTTCTCTCTCCACTTGGACAGCACAGCCAGTGAAGAGCTGGTTATCCCAGAGTCTGTCTCAGGTAAATAAGGAGCCCTCCCCTGCAGGCCAGGAACCCTGTGACTCAGCTGGGGCATATCATGTGCTGGGGCGCCATATCCATGAGCTGGGGCATATCCATGTGCTGCTGGGGCACATCCATGTGCTGGGGCATATCCATGTGCTGGGGCATATCCATGTGCTGCTGGGGCATATCCATGTGCTGCTGGGGCATATCCATGTGCTGCTGGGGCATATCCATGAGTTGCTGGGGCATATCCATGAGTTGCGGCAAATCCATGAGCTGGGGCATATCCATGTGCTGCTGGGGCATATCCATGTGCTGCTGGGGCATATCCATGTGCTGCTGGGGCATATCCATGAGCTGGGGCATATCCATGAGCTGGGGCAAATCCATGAGCTGGGGCAAATCCATGAGCTGGGGCATATCCATGTGCTGGGGCATATCCATGTGCTGGGGCATATCCATGAGTTGGGGCATATCCATGTGCTGGGGCAAATCCATGTGCTGGGGCATATCCATGTGCTGCTGGGGCATATCCATGAGCTGCTGGGGCAAATCCATGTGCAGGGGCATATCCATTATCCATGAGCTGGGGCATATCCATGAGCTGGGGCAAATCCATGAGCTGGGGCAATATCAATGAGAGGAGCTGGGGCAGTATATCCATGAGAGGAGCTGGGGCAAAATCCATGAGAGGAGCTGGGGCAAAATCCATGAGAGGAGCTGGGGCATATCCATGAGAGGAGCTGGGGCAGTATATCCATGAGAGGAGCTAGGGCAGTATATCCATGAAAGGAGCTGGGGCAAAATTCATAAGAGGAGCTGGGGCAATATCCATGAGAGCTGCTGGGGCATATCCATGAGCTGCTGGGGCAAATCCATGTGCTGGGGCATATCCATGAGCTGGGGCATATCCATGAGCTGCTGGGGCAAATCCATGTGCTGGGGCATATCCATGAGCTGGGGCAATATCAATGAGAGGAGCTGGGGCAAAATCCATGAGAGGAGCTGGGGCAGTATATCCATGAAAGGAGCTGGGGCAATATCCATGAGAGCTGCTGGGGCATATCCATGTGAGCTGGGGCATTATCCTTGTGTGCTGGGGGCAGTATCCATGTGTGCTGGGGGCATATCCATGAGAGCTGGGGCAATATCCTGTGTATATCTGGCTCTGATACAAGCCAGTGCCTCACCAGCCACTGACCTCACCGCACGTCACTGTTCCGCAACCTGTCCTCAGGACCCTCTAATAGGCCAGATTTTTCAGATCAGCTTGGGGAAATGCAGATTGAATCCTGCAATCACTGAGCAGCGAATATCATCTGTGTTTCAGATATCTTGCAAACCTGGCTTGTCAGCACGTCCTGAGGACTGGTTTGGGAAACACTGCTTTACTCACGGTTTAGTGACACTGGCCACTCCAAGGAATATGGTTTTTTCCTCCCATTGCGCAGTGTCTATGCCTGCCTGAGGATTTTTCTACACGTTTCAATGTTCACTTACTGCCGAAGTGAAACGGAGGCCATATTTGAATGTGCTGTATAGGACCTAAGGGATTTAATGTTCAATTCAAAGCTCTGGTATGGTGCACATTCCCTGTTGCTAGAAGCTTGAATGCGATGGGTTTTACATCCTTGATACCCTCTGTTTAGTGATACTGGCCACTCCAAGGACCAGAAGGGTTTTCTTCCTACTTAGCAGTGTTAGACTTTCCCTATACATTTGCATTTTAACTCCCTGTTCTAGAGGACCTGAAGGGTTAAGTGCTTAAAGGTGTATATCCATTGCTGGAGAGGCCCTGAACGAGTAAATATTTGCTTTATTGCTATACATTTAGCTTTATACATACTTTTCGGGATTCTGGCCCCTCTGAGGATCAGATGTGTTCTCTTGGTGCACTACATAAACTTTTTTCCACTTGTAGGTTCACTCCCTGTTGAAAAGCACTGAGGGGTTAAATCCTTAAAGGGACATATATATCCCCCCCTAGTGACCTCTACTCTGTGCATGTTCTATTCAGGAGGCTGCAGAGTAAACCCAAGGAGAGACTCTAACTGCCGGATTTTTGCTGTCATGTACTTTATGCATTCATTTTGCTAATATTTTTTCAGGGACTTTTTGGTTTAGAATTATGTTTCTGGATACAGAGTAGGTTTAGGTCACTAAACCTACTTGGAAGTTCTGTGTGGTTTTATATATGAATGATTTAGATTATCGTGAGGTTCATCCCAGGATCTATAATCCAGCATCAATATCCAGTGCTAGATGTATTTCTCCCACACATCGCTTTAACTTTTTTTTGTTAAATACTTTATTATCATACTAGGTGGAAAGCCTGCCCAGAGGGCAGTCTATTGTTGTTGGCGCCAGGTCAGAATTCAAGTCCACATAGTTTTTTTTCAATGTCCTATCCAAGAGTATCTCTCTATATAAATACGTTTGTAACGCGTCCATCGCCATCCCATCCGCAACAGGAGGGCCGACTGAGCAGCTGTGATGGGTGCGTGCACATCTGACAGCGCATTACAAAGGAATTTATATATTAGAGTAGGTTCCTCTTCCCTCTTAGATTGTAAACTCACGGGAACCGGACCCTCAGATTGTAAACTCGTGGGACCCCTCAGATTGTAAACTCGTGGGACCCCTTAGATTGTAAGCTCATGTGGCCCCTTAGATTGTAAGCTCATGGGGCCCCTTAGATTGTAAGCTCATGGTGCCCCTTAGATTGTGTTGGGCTTGGGCGGGCATTTTTTTGTAGCGTATACATTATGCGTATATTTAATGGCACGTGGTATGCATGGCATGGCAGGCTGGTATTTAGGCACCCTGGTATTATGAGACACTGGTATTATGAATGGCAGACTGGCATTGTGCATGGCAGACTGGTAATATGGCTGGCAGACTGGTAATATGGCTGGCGAACTGGTAATATGGCTGGCGAACTGGTAATATGGCTGGCAGACTGGTATTGTGCATGGCAGACTGGTATTGTGCATGGCAGACTGGTAATATGGCTGGCGAACTGGTAATATGGCTGGAAGACTGGTAATATGTCTAGCAGACTGGTATTGTGCATGGCAGACTGGTATTGTGCATGGCAGGCATGGCAGACTGGTATTGTGCATGGCAGACTGGTATTGTGCATGGCAGGCATGGCAGACTGGTATTATGCATGGCAGACTGGTATTGTGCATGGCAGGCATGGCAGACTGGTATTGTGCATGGGAGACTGGTATTGTGCATGGCAGGCATGGCAGACTGGTATTGTGCATGGCAGACTGGTATTGTGCATGGCAGGCATGACAGACCTTTATTGTGCATGGCAGGCATGGCAGACTGGTATTGTGCATGGCAGACCTTTATTGTGAATGGCAGACTGGTATTGTGCATGGCAGGCATGGCAGACTGGTATTGTGCATGGCAGACTGGTATTGTGCATGGCAGGCATGGCAGACTGGTATTGTGCATGGCAGGCATGGCAGACTGGTAATATGGCAGGCCGGGCACGGAGGAGATGGAGGCCGGGCATGGAGGAGATGGAGGCCGGGCACGGAGGATATGCAGGCACGGAGGAGATGGAGGCCAGGCACGGAGGAGATGGAGGCCGGGCACGGAGGAGATGCAGAAAACAAATCCGATCCATTGGAGAGGCGCTGTGCTGTGCGCCTCTCCAATGGATCGGATTTGTTTTGTCCCTCGCGCACACTGGCTGTGCGCGTGCCGCGGCCGTTGGATGCGCGCGCAGCCAAACGCCGCAGGTTGCGCGCGCATGCGCAGTAGGGTTTTGGCGACGGACACGCCAGCCCTTATTGTTTTATTGTATAGATGTTTTTTTTTAACATGGTAAAACACAAACCAAGAAAAGTTCACGCAGGACCTTAAAACTACAGACAGAATTTTCTCAGAAAAAGGGTAAAGGAAAGGGATCATCCATTACTAAATATGTTCAAGAAAAAAGAAAAGCAGGGCTTTAACTGTATTAACTTTAAACTCAACACTGTCCAGGCCCGGACTGGCCATCGGGCAAACCAGACGTTTACCCGGTCGGCCGCCAGCCTCCCTTGCCGGTCGGCCAACATAGCCAGCCACCCGGCAAGGCGGGCTCTCAGCCGGTCAGCGGGATCAGAGGCCGCTGTTTTTTATATCCCTCGTTGCGCCGCCATCACGTGACCATCACGTGACCTCTGCAGCACTGGGACGAAGTGATCATCACAACGTCACTTCCTCCCAGCGCTTCACTCTGCAGGAGGAGAGCGGCGGCTCCCAGCTCCCACCCAGGACTCAGCCGGCCTGCAGGTTTGGGGGGGGGGATTAAATGAAAAGTGTGTGTGGGGGATCAATTAAATGGGGGGGATTGCAAGAAATAAAAAAAGGAAAATGAGAAGAGGGGATGAAATGGGGGGATGCAAGAATGAAATAAAAAAAAGGAAATGAAAAGAGGGGATGAATGGGGGGATGCAAGAATGAAATAATAAAGTAAATGAAAAGAAGAGGGTGAAATGAAATGGGGGGAATGCAAGAATGAAATAAAAAAAAGGAAAATGAAATGAAAGGGGGCAATGAAAGGGGGGAATGCAAGAATGAAAAAAAGGAAATGAAAGGGGCAATGAAATGGGGGATGCAAGAATGAAATAAGAAAAGGAAATGAAAAGGGGGATGAAATGAAAAAAGGAAAATTAAAAGAGGAGGTGCAATGAAATGGGGGGATGCAAGAATGAAATAAAAAAAGGAAAATGAAATAAAGGGGGATGAATTGAAAAAAGAAGGAAAATGAAAAGGGGGTGCAATGAAGAGTGGGGATGAAATTCAGGGGAGAATGCATTGAAAAAAGTTGCATGAAATGGAAAGAGTGGGAAATGAGAAGGAAGGGAGTTGGGGACGGAGATGGACGTGATAAAGGGAGGGTCACATGAAAAGAGACTCACTGCATTTACCGTTAGAGGTCTAGTGCTGTGGATCCTGTGTACACTCAAACTCATTGCCTTTACTATTTGAGGTCTATTGTTGTGGATTCAAGTGTACGTTCATACTCATTGCCTTTACCATGAGAGTTTTACTGCTGTGGAGCTCTGTGATATGCTCAAACACACAGCACATTATTGTAAGTTCTATTGCTGTGGAGCTCTGTGATATGCTTATACACACCGCACATTACTGTGGGTTTTATTGTTATGGAGCTCTGTGACATCCTCAAACACTGCACATTACTGTGGAGCTCTGTCACACCCTCAAACACTGCACTTTACGGTTGAGGGAAAAACCGGCAAAACAGTTTACTTGCCATTATCCTATTACCAGGATCTGGGTAGCAATTAGTCAGGAGCCCTACTTTGCTTTTCACATGTAGTGTTGAATAGATGTATTGTATAGATGTTTTTTTTTAACATGGTAAAACACAAACCAAGAAAAGTTCACGCAGGACCTTAAAACTACAGACAGAATTTTCTCAGAAAAAGGGTAAAGGAAAGGGATCATCCATTACTAAATATGTTCAAGAAAAAAGAAAAGCAGGGCTTTAACTGTATTAACTTTAAACTCAACACTGTCCAGGCCCGGACTGGCCATCGGGCAAACCAGACGTTTACCCGGTCGGCCGCCAGCCTCCCTTGCCGGTCGGCCAACATAGCCAGCCACCCGGCAAGGCGGGCTCTCAGCCGGTCAGCGGGATCAGAGGCCGCTGTTTTTTATATCCCTCGTTGCGCCGCCATCACGTGACCATCACGTGACCTCTGCAGCACTGGGACGAAGTGATCATCACAACGTCACTTCCTCCCAGCGCTTCACTCTGCAGGAGGAGAGCGGCGGCTCCCAGCTCCCACCCAGGACTCAGCCGGCCTGCAGGTTTGGGGGGGGGATTAAATGAAAAGTGTGTGTGGGGGATCAATTAAATGGGGGGGATTGCAAGAAATAAAAAAAGGAAAATGAGAAGAGGGGATGAAATGGGGGGATGCAAGAATGAAATAAAAAAAGGAAAATGAAATGAAAAGGGGGCAATGAAAGGGGGGAATGCAAGAATGAAATAATAAAGTAAATGAAAAGAAGAGGGTGAAATGAAATGGGGGGAATGCAAGAATGAAATAAAAAAAAGGAAAATGAAATGAAAAGGGGGCAATGAAAGGGGGGAATGCAAGAATGAAAAAAAGGAAAATGAAAGGGGCAATGAAATGGGGGGATGCAAGAATGAAATAAGAAAAGGAAATGAAAAGGGGGATGAAATGAAAAAAGGAAAATTAAAAGAGGAGGTGCAATGAAATGGGGGGATGCAAGAATGAAATAAAAAAAGGAAAATGAAATAAAGGGGGATGAATTGAAAAAAGAAGGAAAATGAAAAGGGGGTGCAATGAAGAGTGGGGATGAAATTCAGGGGAGAATGCATTGAAAAAAGTTGCATGAAATGGAAAGAGTGGGAAATGAGAAGGAAGGGAGTTGGGGACGGAGATGGACGTGATAAAGGGAGGGTCACATGAAAAAGAGACTCACTGCATTTACCGTTAGAGGTCTAGTGCTGTGGATCCTGTGTACACTCAAACTCATTGCCTTTACTATTTGAGGTCTATTGTTGTGGATTCAAGTGTACGTTCATACTCATTGCCTTTACCATGAGAGTTTTACTGCTGTGGAGCTCTGTGATATGCTCAAACACACAGCACATTATTGTAAGTTCTATTGCTGTGGAGCTCTGTGATATGCTTATACACACCGCACATTACTGTGGGTTTTATTGTTATGGAGCTCTGTGACATCCTCAAACACTGCACATTACTGTGGAGCTCTGTCACACCCTCAAACACTGCACTTTACGGTTGAGGGAAAAACCGGCAAAACAGTTTACTTGCCATTATCCTATTACCAGGATCTGGGTAGCAATTAGTCAGGAGCCCTACTTTGCTTTTCACATGTAGTGTTGAGTCAATGTGCAGACTCTGTTGCAAACAAGGTACCGGTTGGTAACATAACTATTGAATACTGTGCTTCACCCTCACTTAATTGTACCCATCCAACTCAGATCACACTTTAACAATATGGGTCAAACTGTGGCCCATAAACACCGGTTTCCCCGGGATGGGGCTTACATATTTACATGAGTTAGAGGACACCTGTCTCACCACACAGTGGTGGGTGTTAGTAGGCTATGGTGTGGGGCCGCACTGCAGCCTCACAATTCCCATATGTCAAATAACTCTACAGCATGGGTTGTGCAGGAGAGCACATCAATCCACACCCACAGCTGAAGGATTACCGTGCGATCTAGAGTTAACCGTACATGGTAAACTGCCTCCACCAAACCCCTTTATGTAAATTAACCCCTACCTATAAACTACCCACAAATTCCACCCAATTTGTGTCTGATTATGATCATTCTTTGTCCTGGGTCCGCCTCCTTTTGCGCAACTGGCAACATAACAATTCATTTTTTGCTTGCAGCTGAAATAAAAATGAGCTCTAGGTTACAAGCAGGAGACACGTTGAGGGGGGAACACTGTTCCTCCCCACTATATTTGCACAGGGCACTGAGTTACCATTGGTACCATGCATTATAAAGCTTGTATTCATGTGATTAACCCCTTATTACTGGGCAGGTTGTACCCATCAGTAGGGCATAATAGTATGCCTAGGTGCAGCGGCAAGCCTGCCTATGCCGCTGACACATAGGTTCAGGCCATCTATGGCAGCGAATGACACTTGCCCTTTCAAGTCACAATAAAGTATGTTTTCACAACTCCAAATAAACACTCTAACATTTATGTGTTAAGTGCTAATTGGGGGCAGACCTTGGTGAGTTCCCACGCTTTTTTTCTCGAGACTTGACCACTTTTTTTACAACACTTCAGTAAATACCCCTTTATCAGTCAATGAAATGTTGAATATTGGATAGTCATGTTAAAACTCAAAGGGAGCATACAATGCAGTTGGCTGCCTATTGGGTTTAATACTACACTCCTTTAAACTGGAGGTCTGGGCCATCATAACCAATGCTTTATATGCGCAATCTTTGTTCTGTGTTTTGATGTATTTCTTTTTAAGGGTTTAGTAAAATACTAGGGACTCTATTAAATTCTTTGCAAACTCTTAGTGAAATAGGCCTTCAAGGTTCTGTTCTTTCATGGTTCGCTTCCTACCTGTCCCAACGATCGTTTAGTGTCTCATTTGCTGAAAGTACCTCCTCCCGGCAGCCTGTCTCTGTTGGTTTGCCCCAAGTTTCAGTACTGGGCCCTCTACTTTTTTCAGTCTACACTGCCTCCCTAGGGAAACTGCTCAGCTCCTTTGGATTCCAGTACCACCTATACACTGAGGACACTCAAATTGACCTCTCCTCCCCTGATCTCTCTCCAGGTCTCCTAGATTGAGTCACTGATGGTCTCTCCGCTGTCTCAAATTGGATGGCCTCCCGCTTCCTTAAACTCAATCTTAGTCAAAAACTGAAATTCTCGTCATTCCTCCCTCCAAGAAGAACCCAATACCACCTATCTCTCTACGAGTAAATGGAACGCCCATTAGCCCAACACCCCAAGCTCGCTGCCTTGGTGTCACTTTTGACTCTGACCTAACATTCTCTTCCCACATCCAGACAGTGACCAATCCTGTTATTTTCAACTCAAAAACATTGCCCATGTCCGCCCCTTTCTGACACAAGATACCGCAAAAGTGCTGGTTCATGCTCTTGTCATTTCATGACTTGACTACTGCAACTCTCTCCTTATTGGCCCCCCAACTCCCGTATCGCCCCTTTGCAATCTGTAATGAATGCAGGGGCCAGGCTTATTTTTCTCACTAAACGCACCTCGCATACTTCCCCACTCTGCCAGTCCCTCCATTGGCTTCCTGTACTTTTCAGGATACAGTTTAAAATACTGTTGCTCACATTCAAATCAGTCAATAACTCAACCCCTCCCTACATGTCTTCGTTACTCCGCAAGCACTCCCCATCTAGACAACTCCGTTCAGCAGGTGATCTCCACCTGTCATCGGTCTACACACGCACGGCCAACTCTTGCATTCAAGACTTCTCAAGGGCAGCACCGGTCCTGTGGAATGACTTGCCTCGCCCTATCAAACTCTCCCCTGACCTTCAGGCGTTCAAGAAATCCCTCAAAACCCATCTCTTCAGATTAGCGTACCACATCACCGATGCAACTCATCCCTCTGCTCACCTACTCACACATGACTGAAGTTGCTTCTATGGCCCCACCATTCCCAAACCACTGGCACTAGTGATCCTGCTATGTAGTGCAATTCCTCGTCTGCCTCAACCCCAATCCCTCTAGAGTCTAGACTGTAAGCTCCTATGAGCAGGGCCCTCTACACCTCTCGTTTCCATCCTATGTCCTTTTATATGTATTTTGTTCCCTTTGGTTATTGTAAAGCGCTGCGGAAACTGTTGGCGCTATATAAATGATAACAATAATAATTGCGCAAAAATGCTCGCGCAGCGCGTTAATTTGTGCGCAAAGCGTTAAACGTTAACGCCCGTAAATTAACGCTGGTATTAAAATCCGAGCGCATTTTGTCATCCGTCAAAAAAAACGCACGTAAAAAAGACGTGCAAAAACATGCGCGCATTAACGCTGCGCGCAGAAATCGGTGTGCAGACTGTTTTTTCACGCGATTCAGCCAATCAGAATTAAGAACCACAATTGTCTCCCGTTCAGTTTTTGCGCCTGTCAAAATCAATCTGAGTATATATGCTGCAGCAATAATAAAAACACGCCCAACTTCTCAATTTTATTGTTTGGGTATGTGTAGAATGTGTAACTATACTTTGCTGTATTTTTTTTTGGGCTGGTGTATTTGGTTTCGGCCAGGACGTTCAGATTTGCCATTAACACCAGCTTTTAAAAGAAGCTAAAATTCTGTGCGCAAACGCTGTGCGTTACAATTTGCGCTTAGATTGTAATACCATCCGCGTACCAGCGCACAAACGCATTTGCGCTCACAATGTTAAGTATAGGACGCGCAACGTACATTATGCTCGTGCAGGGATCGCGTGGATTCACCAGCGATAGACATTAACATGCATTTTTTGCGCGGACATTGTAATACGACGTTCTGCGCAAAGGGTTTTTCCCCTCGCGTTAATGCATTTTTGCGTGAAGAATTTAATAGAGCCCTAGATTTTCTTACTTTGAATCTTTATACATGGGGCATTCCAAAGTATTAAGTGTTAAAATCAGGTATTTCAAAATACTCCTTTTTGACTAAAAAGTGTACTTAAAGAGAGCAAAACATGAAAAACTGATTCTTGGACTAGCTGGCCATCATACAGTATATTCCTTTTGAACGTCTCTACCTGTCAACCTAGGTCAAAATTGACCTCATTTAAATGAAAATTGGTATATATCAATATTTTAATAAGTTACATAACATACAGGGTTATCCAAAGAGAACCGAATTGCTTGAGAAAGGTAACCGAACGCTGAAAATCAGCGTTCGGTTGCCTTTCCTGGCCATTCGGCTATCCAGAGAGCAGGCAATTCGCCAAATCCTGGCGAATTGCCTGCACATACGGTGCCTGTTCAGTGCCTGTTCGAGGGCAGTGAAATCCCCATGAAAAAGCACTGCTTTGGCTATTCAGAGAACACAAACCAGCAGTGAAAGGTTCCCCTAATGCCCTGCCATTCGGTGGTTTAATTCGGCAAATTTATTCAGGAGAATCCCTTAGGCTTCAATGTTAAAAATATTCCCGTTTTAATTCAATATCTAATAAACCGTTCATTATAAAATTCTGCAGCAAAAAGTCTCTTTATTTATAGATTTTTTAGGATACTTTAAGCATTTTTCAGAATTTTTTTTTTTTTAAAAGTCCGATTTTTTTTTTAAGTTTACTTATTTTTTCTGTAACAGCCCTCTTTATTATCATTCCCTGGACCTCATATGCAAATTTCAGACATTTTCGCTCAGTAGTTTCTTTGCAAACAGCGTTTCATTTTCACAGATTCATACAAACGGTTTTGCTAATTTATTCACCTCCCTCGTCTGCGTCTCAGCTGCTTCGGCTCTGTGTGATTCGGCTCCTGTTCGGCTGCTTCGCTGCGTGTGATCAGCTCCTGCTCGGGTTTTTCGAAGGTTAATCCAGATGTTTTTGCTTGTTTTCGGCGTGCATTCGCCGGGTTTTTGCGGTGACTTTTCAGCGGGTTTGCGGCAGCTTTTCCCTGCAATTCGGGGACCCTGTGGTGCTTGCTGAATACACCGCAGGGTCACCGAAATGGGATCGGCAAAAGGAACCGAATTGAAGAGAACGAAAAGTCACCGAACGTGCGGTGACTTTTCGAATCTCTTTGGATAACCCTGATAGTTGTTTTCTTGTTGCTTGCATCGGTTGGTGCATAGTGTCTTACAATGACTATCACGTTCGTTCCCTTGGGAAGCCATTTCCCGGATCACTTGCTTACTATGTTGTGATAACAATGTGTACACTGAACCAGGGGGATGTGAAAGATGCTTTGTTTATGAACGAGAACCCGCATTTCCACAGAACAGGTGATGCAACATGCTGAAATGTGAAAATACAAGCATTATCATGGCAATAAAGCATAAGGAATGAAGACTATTTACAACATTTCTCATGAAGCTTTTTTAAGGTTGTCTCTGACGTCTTACTCTTACTCACCTGTGAATTGGACAAGCTCGAGGTCCCTGTGAGGTTTGGAAAAATATTAACTAGTGTAATTCCTTCCACAATGTTGTGTAACCTAAAAACAGAGTTGCAGAGCGTCAATAGAATTTAAGGAATAAGCAAATACTGCAAAATTATGTCTGTAAAGCAAAATATCATCTCTCAAGTATGGGACAAATACATTGAAAGTCACGATTTTTACTTGCACTGGGGGAAATTACCATGGAAGTCATAAATGTACAATAGTCATTATTGTAAAGAACAATAATAAATTAGAACAAGATTTATCCCTTGATGGGAACTATCCAATGACACAAGTCAACATCCCTTATTGGTTTATGGATTCCATACCTGTTTGTACTAAATTTAGTCAGAATAATTAGCAGCTGCAGACAGATAACAGCAAAATCACTTGGCACCAGGGCTCGATTATTTTATTTTTTGGGTGGACGGTGTGGAATCTGCATTTTTATAAAAAAAAAAAAATGGCAGCTAGCATAAATACTTATACCACTGGTCTAAAAAAGGAAAAAGAAACTGACTAGTAAAACTTCTGAAAACACATGTTGGCCTGTATCCTATAGATTTGTGCATTTTAAATGACTGTTAGAGGGAATTAGAAATACCCAATGGTTATATTACTTGGTTATATTTCTAGCATTTGAAAGTTTTTTCAGAAATTGGCATAATGATAAATTTGAATTAATTCAGCTGGGACAGTCTAAATTCTATCCAGAATTTTTTTAAAGGGAATCAAAACGTTGGTAAACCTGCTTTTGGATCTTGCGACCAAACACAGGCTAAAACGTTCCGGTTTCAAACATCTGGCCAAGTAAAACTGAACCCCAGGTTCTGAGAATCAATATTTCTGAAATACCAGTACGTTGGAATTGCTCATTCTTCTCATTCTGACTGCTAATGAAGTGTAGGAGCCATTAATGTAGGTGATGCAATAACCATGCTGCAAGTAAAACCTGTGGCAAGGTCAGCATAGGAACTCCAACCATTAATTGTTGAAGTTGTCATGTAGAGCAGCTGATAATTTAATTGGAGAATGGAATAGGGCCCAATAAACGTTGCAGATATCAACTTGGGCTAATGTCAGAGGAACGTAGAGTGCACTCTGCATGCGTGCATAACGGACGGACGTACTGACGGAAGATACTGTAGACACCACACGCTCTGTTTTTGTTGACGGACGTAGAAAAAAAAGGGAATTATGGGAAACAAAATTAATATGAAAAATGATAACAATTTGAAAAGGATATGAAAAGCCATTTTGTGCGTCAAGGTGCTGGACGTCGCAAATGCGCTGCGTCTGACATCTCCTCACTACTCACACAGAACGCTATGCGGACGTGGTGCACGCTGCATGTCCGTCTAGGGGTTTTACGTTCTTGCCTAACTTGCGTCCGTTTGCCACATGCATTGTGCGTGCGCAGTTTGGTGCGCACGTACTTCGTGCGTGGGTCTCTATTGATCATGATTCTATGCTACAACGAACGTTAAACTGTGCGCCGACACGGACGTGATCACTGCGTTCGTCTGACGGTGGTGGCATTGGGAGCTTTTACTTATAAACAATGCCACGGTCTTAACTTCCCTTCTCATTTCACAGGGCAGGACCAAATGTGGACTTAATGCAATGCATCATAACACATTGGTTCATCTGACATAAAAGCTGCCACCTCAATGATGCAAAGAAGAGGGTATACTTTGGACCCCTGTATTTTCATTGCTTACGCAAACAAGGTGAAGTTAGTTGTCATTGGACAGGTCAGTCTGGTCTTTCTAATGATGCCAAACATACCATTGCCATTATTATTATTAATATTATTATTAATCTTTATTTATAAAGTACCAGCATATTCTGCAGCGCTGTACAATGGGTCATTACTCACCTTCTCATTTCCCACGCCAGGAGAAAGAGTAGTGTTTTCTACCTAGTCATTTTTATAAAATGCGGCAGAATACAGTAAAAGTGAGAAATAGGTTTTTGTTTTTTCAGTTTTGGTTACCCCTTAGTGACCGGGCAGTTTTAAAAAAGTCTGTCCGAAAGTGCGCGCTGCTGTTTTTACGTTTCTGTGCTGTTTGTGCGGTCAAATTTTCCTTACTCGTCTATGCAACCCACACATATTATATACCGTTTTTCCCGCCATTAAATGGACTTTCTAAAGATACGATTATTTCCAGCATATCGTATAATTTACTATTAAAAAAAAAGAAATATGATGAAAAAATTGAAAAAACACTTTTTTAAAATTTAATCCACAAAATCTACAACCGCCAAAAAAGACCCCGGCTAAACAGTTTCAAAATTTTGCCCTGAGATTAGAAATACCCAATTTTTACATATTATTTTTTGCTTTTTAACCCCTTCACTGCTAAGCCATTTTATCTCTGTACTCTGAGCTCATTTTGACCGTTATGCCAATTAAGTTTAAATGCCAGCTTAAGTCCTATTTTATTAAACCCCCCAGACAATTTGTGTTTTTTTTAAAAAAAAAAAAACAACTTTGTTTTTAATTTTGTTTTACACCAAGCCTAATCATGTTTGGTATCATTGGAAAGGCCACGATCAGGCCTTTCCAATGATAGTAAACATGACCCACCAGCTGCCACAGATCGGGAGTTAGGGGGGTCGTGTTGATCCCCGTATCTCCACTTGGCAGTTAGGGGTTAACTGGCCCACTGGCGTTCTCACACATATGGTGACGATGTCAGTGGGTGGGGATTGACCTGGAGGCTTGGCTAACATCCAAGATGTCAGCCACTTCCGGGTTTGAATCTCAATTTGGTTCCAAATCGGGATCCAGCAACGGAGGAGTTAATGACAGGAAACTCTGAAAAGGAGACTCTTCCCTTTCCAGTGGTACTTTTGTTTTTTCTGTAGGTGGAACGATTTGGAAGGGAGAGAGCCCCCCTCCCCTTTTCTTTTTTTCCCTCCAGGCACCGGGGAGTGCCTGTGGATGATGACATCGCGCCTGCCGGGCCCCCTGAAAAGATGGGGCAGACTTGCAGCCTGTCAGACCGCTGAGGGAACCCAGACACAGAGGTGAGTATAGGGAAGGGAGGGAGGTTAGGAGACCGTGACGTACATAGTACATCCGTGGTCATTAAGGGGATTTCCCCACAGGACACACTATGTACATCAGTGGTCGGGAAGGGGTTAAATGATGTATTTTCAAATAGAAGTGGGAACCTGTTATTGCATTTTAACGTAACCCATAGAATATATATCCAAAGGCTTGGCTGATAAAATGTGAAAAGATAATTTTACACACTGTAAATCAATCTGAATCAACTTTTGACATTATTTTTTGCTTTGGCTATAGAATTCTGACGCGACCTGACATATACATATGTTATATTTTGAATATCTGGAGTCTGCTGAAATAAAAGGATATATTATTTGTCTGGGTCCTATGATAAAGCATGACTAGCGCAAAACAGTCAAAGTAAGCTCAGCACACACAGGGATGAAAAAATTGCTCATCAGTAAGGGGGTTGCTGGTCTATATAGAAACAAGTAACCTTTAGTAAGTGGGGTCCTAATATCATGGCACGAGACGTAATTTTATGGCTTATCGGGAAAGTTCACCTAAGGAAACTTACAGCAGTAGGTGACTTCCAATGAAGGAAGCTTTTAATGAAAGTTATTAATAGGATGTAGGTAAGCAGGGCTCAATATTCAAAGAGCTCCGAATTGCTTGAGAAAGGTAACCGAACACTGAAAATCAGCGTTCGTTTACCTTTCCTGGCCATTCGGCTATCCAGAGAGCAGGCAATTCACCAAATCCTGGCGAATTGCCTGAACATACGGTGCCTGTTTGGTGCCTGTTCGAGGGCAGTGAAAACCCCATAAAAAAGCACTGCTTCGGCTATTCAGAGAACACAAACCAGCAGTGAAAGGTTCCCCTAATGCCCTGCCATTCGGTGGTTTCATGCGTCAAATTTATTCAGGAGAATCCCATAGGCTTCAATGTTAAAAATATTCCCGTTTTAATTCAATATCTAATAAACCGTTCATTATAAAATTATGCAGTAAAGAGTCTCTTTATCTATAGATTTTTTAGGATATTTTAAGCATTTTTCTGAATTTTTTTTTTTTTAAAAGTCCGATTTTTTTTTTTTTTAAGTTTACTTATTTTTTCTGTAACAGCCCTTTTTATTATCATTCCCTGGACCTCATATGCAAATTTCAGACATTTTCGCTCAGTAGTTTCTTTGCAAACAGCGTTTCATTTTCACAGATTCACACAAACTATTTTGCTAATTTATTCACCTCCCTCGTCTGCGTCTCAGCTGCTTCGGCTGTGTTCGGCTCCTGCTCGGGCTTGGTTTTCGGCAGGTTAATCCAGATGTTTTTGTGGCTTTTCTGCGTGCATTCGGTGGGTTTTGAGGTTCGTTTTCGTCGGGTTTGCGGCAGCCTGTCCCTGCAATTCGGGGACCCTGTGGTGCTTGCTGAATACACCGCAGGGTCACTGAAATGGGATCGGCAAAAGGAACCGAAATTGAAGAGAACGAAAAGTCACCGAACGTGCGGTGACTTTTCGAATCTCTTTGAATTACCCGGTAAATGTTGCCATGGATATCTAACGCTGATAGAAAAAGTTAGACTGAGACTCTTTATTATAAGCACCAGAGACTGTAGCCAGTTGTCAATATATCCTACAAAATACACCTCAGGCTTTACAACTCCCAATCTGTCACACATTAGCTTTCAAATCATACCTGTAACTGTAATGCTCATAAAAATTATTTTGTATTCTATAAAAAGTCTTGATTTAAAAGTCCAGAGTTTATTTTATTACTAAGTGCTTGTCTGTTTTTTTTTTATTCTCATCTGTAAATTGTTATTGATTTGTAGGCTCCAAGCTCTTCAAATTTTCTGCAGCTACGACAATTCGTTCTGAGGACAGTTTTGCTAGCCATACTGTCTGTCTCACATTTACCTTTTTTCTTTTGGTCCACACATTCTCTCTCGACAAAAATTACTTTGAGTGCTTATAACAAATACAGAGGATCCATATACACGTAGGGCTAAATTACAAGCTTCACACAAACGTTTGCGCCGGTGCAAAAACGCAGTAACGTGAGGGGTAAAACCCTTTGCGCCGGATGCCGTATTACAATGTCAGGGCAACAAACGCGCGTAATTGTCTACCGCGGGTGATCCTGCGCGAATGCTGTGCGAGCTTACTGTACATTGCGCGTCCTATACTTAACATTGCGAGCGCAAATGCGTCTGTGCGCTGGTACCCGGATGGTATTACAATCTATGCGCAGGAATGCACGCATAGCCTTTGCGCGCATAATTTCAGCAACTCCTAAAAGCTGGTGTTAATGGCAAATCTGAACAACCTGACCGAACCCAAATACACCAGCCCAAAAAAAAATACGCAGCAAAGTATAGTTACACATTCTACTCATACCAAACCAATAAAATGGAGAAGTTGTATGTGCATTTATTATTGCTGCAGCATATAGTGGCAAGATAAAGTATGTGAACCCTTTGGGATTAAGTGGAGTTTTGCATGAATTGGTCATAAAATGTGCTCTGATCTCCATCTAAGTCACAACAATTTGAAAACCACAGTCTGCTTAAAATAATATAACACAAACATTATATGTTTTCATGTTTTTATTGAACAGAACATGTAAACATTCACAGTGCAGGGTGGAAAAAGTATGTGAACCTTTGGACTTAATAACTGGTTGACCCTCCTTTGGCAGCAATAACCTCAACCAAACGTTTCTTGTAGTTGCAGATCAGACCTGCACAACGATCTGGAGTAATTTTGGACCACTCCTCTTCACAAAACTGTTTCAGTGTAGCAATATTCTTGGGATGTCTGGTGTGAATCGCTCTCTTAAGGTCATGCTACAGCATTTCAATCGGGTTGAGGTCAGGACTCTGACTGGGCCACTCCAGAAGGCGTATTTTGTTTTGTTGAAGCCATTATTTTGTTGAATTACTTGTATGCTTTGGGTCATTGTCCTGTTGCATCACCCATCCTCTGCGGAGGTTCAGTTGGCGGACAGATGGTCTTACGTTTTCCTGCAAAATGTCTTGATAAACTCTGGAATTCATTTTTCCATCAATGACAACAATCCATCCAGGCCCTGAGGCAGCAAAGCAGCCCCAAACCATGATGCTCCCTGCACCATGTTTTACAGTGGGGATGAGGTTTTGATGTTGGTGTGCTGTGCCTTTTTTTCTCCACACATAGTGTTGTGTTTTTTCCAAACAACTAAATTTTGGTTTCATCTGTCCACAGAATATTTTGCCAGTAGTGCTGTGGAACATCCAGGTGCTCTTTTGCAAACTTCAAACATGCTGCAATATTCTTTTTGGACAGCAATGGCTTCCTCCGTGGTGTCCTCCCATGTACTCCATTCTTGTTTAATGTTTCCCTTATTGTAGATGTGTCAACAAAAATGTTAGCATGTGCCAGAGATTTCTGTAAGTCTTTAGCTGACACTCTAGGATTCCTCTTTACCTCATTGAGCATTCTGCGCTGTGCTCTTGCAGTCATCTTTACAGGATGGCCATGCCTAGGGAGAGTAGCAATAGTGCTGAACTTTCTCCATTTGTAGACAGTCTGTCTTACCGTGGACACATGAACATCAAGGCTTATGGAGATACTTTTGTAACCCTTTCCAGTTTCATGCAAGTCAACAATTCTTGATCGTAGGTCTTCTGAGAGCTCTTTTCTACGAGGCATGGTTCACATCAGGCAGTGCTTCTTGAAATCAGTAAACCCAAAACTGGTGTGTGTTTTTAAAGGGCAGGACAGCTTTCAGCAACACATCCAATAATATCACACTGATTGGACTCAAGGTTGGCTCACTCCTGGCTCCAATTAGCTCTTGGAGAAGTCATTAGGCTAGGGGTTCACATACTTTTCCACCCTACACTGTGAATGTTTCCATGTTATGTTCAATAAAAACATGAAAACATATGTTTGTGTTGTATTATTTTAAGCAGACTGTGTTTTTCAAATTGTTGTGACTTAGATGAAGATCAGAGCACATTTTATGGCCAATTCATGCAAAACTCCACGTAATCCCAAAAGGGTTCACATACTTTTTCTTGCCACTGTATATGCTCAGATTGACTCTGGCAGGCGCAAAAACTTAACGTGAGATAATTGTGGTTCTTAATTCTGATTGGCAGAATCGCTTGAAAAAACCTGTGCGCACACGTATTTCTGCGCACAACGTTACTGCGTGAGCATATGTGGGCGTCCAGTTTAGGAGCGTTATTGCTCGACGGATGAAAAATGCGCGAGGATTGTAATTGCAGCGGTGATTTGCGCGTGTAAACGTTTAACGCTTGGTGCACAAATTCACGCTTTGCGCGTGTGTTTTTGCATGAAGAATGTAATTTAGCCCGTAATGTCTATTTCTTTTGTACGCATTTTGTTCCCAGACCAGTTTTTATTTCTGTACCCATCTATATCTCGATAGTATTTTTCCTGATTTTTTTTTTGTGTATCTGTACCATAGTATATTATTGGTCTTTTACTACATGCTGATACACTATCAGAAAAATAGACATACAAATAAATATGCCTCTGTATTACACTTAAGATATTGTGTCAGTTTTCTAATTCCTGCAGTGAGTGTAAATCATTTAACCAATAGAATACTCACCGGAGTATTTTAATCCTTTAACTGATTAGCATTAATCTCACAGTACAGGTCAAGCATGACTAATCCAGAATGGTATGAACCCAGAGCACTCTGGATTTCAGATTCTTCCAGATTTTAGAATCCGGGAGAATTTCAGAGGAAGAAGATTGCAGCGGCAGAGCAGCATGTACACACACTAAGAGCATTCTGCAACATTTCTTAAATGGAAATGATGTCCAGAGACGGACTGCAAGCAACCTGCTGTGGCCGCCCACAGGCCTCCAGCATGTGCCGCAATCTGCAGCAACGCTCAAAACAGAATCTTACAGTGTGGCCTTGCCCTTGAATCCCTAAAATACAGAGGGGTCTGGAAACTAGTTTACGGAGTCTTGCGGATTTTAGAATTAAAGTTGAGTTGCTTGTTTATAGGAATGATGGAATGTTATGTAGATTACTTGCTCTACTTCTGGGAAGCTATTTGTATCTTTAACAATAAGGCACCATAGTAGAATAGTTTTAAATCGAAAGCTATACACGTTTTTTATTTTTATTCTGCATTGCTGCAATGGACTAACTTTCTATTATCAGACTGTGGTCTGTGCAAAGCATTTTCTGAAGAATACAACCCTGGAAGCAGCTATTACCCTCCAGCGTGTGAGTTGGATGTCATCGTTTGCACCCGCATGATCATAACTGTTTAGTTTATAAACAATCTTTAAAATGAATACCGTGCATGACTGTGTGTTTTTATTTGGTGTTCACTTGTAGTAATTTAGTAAATTACTTCTAGTTCAGACCTCCTAGAACCAGAATAAAGCAGTGATACACAGAGGCATCACATGAGAGCTGTTTCTCTCTGGAAACCTCTAGAATTCTGATTCTAAAGTATATCACAAAATGCATTAAGGAGATCTGGTTTAAAGGGATGATTTGAATTTAATGCATTAACCCTTTCGCTGCTGAGGCTTTTCACACCTCTGTGCTGAGGTCATTTTTACCGGTTTTGCTCATCATGTTTAAACGTGTTTTGAAGGCTTATTTTAGTATATTACCCAGACATATTATATATCGTTATTTCCGTCAGACTCGGTAGATTTATAATATGTCATTATTATATGTATACGTTATGTCATGTCTGTATATTATAACAAAAAATGCAATAAAATATGTATTTTCAATAATTTACAACGTGTAAAGTGTTTTTTTTCACATTTTAACATGCGAGCAATTGCGGTTATATTTTGTATGGGGTGCGCTTGTTAAAAAATTAGAGATGGGGTCTCGTTACATTTTTTTTTGGGGAAAATTACGCGATTTTTAACAAACGCACCGCATACAAAAATCGTTAGTGCAGCATCATTGTTCACATTATAATTGAAATGGGAACAATATTGCTGCATTAACAAACCAAAAAAAAGAAAAAAAAATTGTATTTTTTTTTTTAATTTGTTTTTATTTTTATTTTTCATTTTTTACAAAATTTTTCACAGTAGTGTTTGGTATCGTTGGAATGGCCATGCTCTGGCCGATCCAGCAATACCAAACTTTAACCCCTAGCTGCCACGGATCGGGAGATAGTTCCAATGAACTCCCTCCCTATCTCCACCGTTGGTGGCAGTTAGGGGTTAACTCTAGGACTGGCGTCATCGTGCGTAGCACGATGACGCCAGTCCTCAGGGGGAGTTCCCGGAGGCTTGGCCGACATCCAAGATGTCGGCCAGCTCCGGGAAAGGATCGCGAACCGGCGCTTTTCAGCGCCGATTCGCGATCCAGTTACCCAGGGGTTAATGCCAGGCACCATTTGGAAGGGCAGGCTGTGCCCTTCCAAATGGTGCCTGGGTTAACCCCCGCAACGCCGCCGATCGGGAGGGAGAGAGGTCCGAAGGACCTCCCCCCTCCCTTTCAGGCGCCTCCTCCGCACATGCGGGGGGGGGACCTGAATTAGGTGTCATCGCGCTGTCGCGATGACACCTAATTTCAGCGGCGGTGGTTCCAGATGCCGGGCTGACATCGAGGATGTCAGCCCGCACCGGAGGGGCCAGCGATCGGCCGGAAACCCGGCCGAACGCTGACCCCAATGGGAGGACGCGCTCAGCGCGTCCTCCGCACAGCAGCGGTAATGCGGAGGACGTGCTCAGCGCGTCCTCCGCATTGAAGTGGTTAATTTTTCACAGCCATCTCTATAAGCAGCTATGTGAAATGTTGCAAAATATAAAGGAAATTTTAGGGACAGATGTTACATAGTTACATAGTTATATAGGCTGAAAAAAGACATGCGTCCATCGGGTTCAGCCTCTCCCACATAACCTACTGCTGTTGATCCAAAAGAAGGCAAAAAACCCAGTCTGAAATGCTTGCCAATATGCAACATACTGGGAAAAAATTCCTTCTTGACCCCAGAATGGCAGTCAGATTTCTCCTTGGATCAAGAAGCTTTTACCCACATATTAAATATTATAACCCTTAATATTCTGTGTCTGCAAGAAGTCATCCAGTCGTTTTTTAAAAGTCTGTACAGACACTGACCCAACCACCTCAACAGGCAGAGAATTCCACAGCTTTATTGTTGCCCCCTCCCCGAAGCCAATATGGCGATGTCACATAGAACAGTCTTCACACTTTATTTTCTGGTCTTTCAGAGTATATAAACAATATTTAGCAAGTGCTCGTATATTGAAGACTGCAGTAAAATATGCACTTAAAAGTATTATCAACCCAAATTAAAGCAGCTATATATTGCACATCTAATTAGTGTGATAACTCTAACTTATGTACCATCTAATTATAATGTCTTGACCCTTAACCCTTTCCTGCCACGCGGCAGATGACCTGCTCATCCTCTTCAGCTCAGGGCTTCCAAAATGCAGAAGGAGCTTCTCACGTCACAATGCATATCTTGTGGACCTTGGGTACTTTCATATGCAAGTTGCATACAGAGCACCAGTCCTCAGCTATCACCCAGAACGCTAGCTGCAATGAGCAATGTGACATCAGTCCCCAAGTTGGTCCTTGGCAGGGGATATTAAAAATCCTGTCAAGTGACAACTGACCAGGGAGGTGGCAAAACAAAGTTAGGGCACTCCACACAGCCTAACCATTTCAGAATGCCCCTTTAATCACTTAGTGCTGTGTGGGATTACTTAGACAGTACCCCCCCCTCCCCGAAGCCAATATGGTGATGTCACATAGAACAGTCTTCACACTTTATTTTCTGGTCTTTCAGAGTATATAAACAATATTTAGCAAGTGCTCGTCTTGTTCCACAAACACTTCGCTGATCTGCTCAGGACTCAATCCAAACAGCAGCCATCATTGTCCCTTGGGAAGATAAAACTAAACTTTTATCCAAAAATACCATGACCCAAATCAATCCACTATATGAAAGGACAAAATTACCAAAACCGATCTGGTCCGGCAGTGTATTGGAATCCTACCATGTGGTGAGTGACCATATGAGATTGCATGTCCACATAGGCCACTTTCTGATATGATAATTAGTTGGCAAGTAACTGATGATTGGGATTTTAATTTGATTAGAAATCTATGTAGTATTAGTCAGCACTATGTAGGAAGGTCTAATGGTGGCTTCTGAACATAGAAGCAATCCATTGTTGTACAGTTGCTACTAGACGTTTGTGGTATAGATTATGATTGCATTTGGCCTTAATGTTTATTTCTGCAAGACCAGTCTGGCTGTTATCTCAGTTATTTTATTTATTTATTTTTTTGAGAAAGGATTTTACCAGGAAGGATACATTGAGATTTCTCTCGTTTTCAAGTATGTCCTGGGTGACGAGTATGTACCGTTAGGTGTCTTGCCCAAGGACACTTACTGGTGAGGTGCTCTTGCCAGGATCGAACCTGTGTCTCCACAGTCTCTCTCTCCATGCAGAGCAGTGATGTTACCTCTACTCCACCCAGCTGGCACTCAATTTATATCTCTCATTGTGTATCAGTCATACACGGCAGACTGGTCAGCTATTCAATACTATTTTTACTATGTACATGCTTTTATTTATAATTTTAGTTTTTGGAATTTTGGTCTTTCATTTAGTGGATTGATTTCGGTCATATTGATAGTGGTATTTTTTAATAAGTTTTATATTCCTATGGGGACAATGATGGCTGCTCTCTGTCTTTGGAACTTTATAGGTTTACCCTATTGGGGTTGGATCTTCAGTTTTAAATTCCACAGCAAAAGCTAAATTGTGTGGACTTGGTGACATGATTGTGGGATGCTTTGGTTTGCTGTTTGGGGGGGGGAGCATGGTGATAAAATCCAGGTTACATCAATGTATCATACGCATCATGCAACACATTATATATATACAGCATAGTACCCATAGCGGATTACTCAAGGTTTGGCACTGACAAAGTATCTATTGTAACATGTTTCTTTTTTAGGACAGAATGTTTTAACTGATCCCCAATAAACAAGAGGATAGAGATCAGATGGAGGTCAATGGTACAATCTGTACAACCTAAAGCTTTTAGTGAACAGGTTCCTCTGATCAGAGGGGGAAATGAACAACAATGATATGACTAATGAGAGCTGAATAAACAAAGACAAAGGCAGGTGAAACGAGGTTGCACAGTCTGCAGGGAATAATTACTTCCACTGGCAGACTAGCTGGTTCAATGCTGGATTAGAATTTGCATGAGCTGACAGCGTGTCAAGCACAGGGCGAATGTCTACATATTATAGCTGAGCAAAAAGAAAAAGGATTCAAAAGTATATTAAATGCATATTGAATGCAGCTCATTTATAAATTCTGGAAACCATTAAGTAAAATGCTCATGCAAGGGGGGGTGATTCAAAATGAGATTTCCTGCAGCTTTTGTATCAGGCTGACCTACCGGAGACGTACTGACTGGTCATTTTACAGATCTGGCAAAATGTACAAAATTGACAAACCCACACCTAATTTGTATGCCCTTGTGAGCGGATTCAACCACAACCTCTGATTCCTATTTAACTCTTACCATTCACAAAGCATATAACCAAGCGGTTAATGTTACACAAACAAATGAATAATTATTCTGAGACAAAGTCACACACAACATACAAGACATAATTAGCAAGATCAGCAGGCATTGAAACTATATATAGATGTTGTGTGGATGTCTATGTCCCAGAAGGCAAGAATAGTGATATGATAGACACGCGACAAGATAATTACTAATCAAGCACTGATGCAATCTTTGCTTGCATATTTCAGAGAAAATGAAAAGTGTCTCCAAATAAAACTTAATGATCCCCTTTCCATGGAAGTTAGGTTTATGGGTATTGTATAGTACGCTTGTGAATTTTCATAAGCTGTCAGTTTGTCCAAATAACAAATCAGCAAAGCACCTCAGACAAAAGGATACATGGTGAAAGTTACCCATAACAGGCCATATTTTAAGGATTATCTTGAAAATGCAGACTGAATACAGCAATCACTGAGCAGCAAATCTCATCACCTGTGCTGTGCTTTGGGTAACTGGCAAATCTGGCCTGTTAAGGATACTTGCAGAGTGGAGAACCACTGCTGAAGTGATTGACAAAGATTGGGGGGGCCTTATTGTGTAGCTTGGGAAGCCTTGGAGTATCTTCCCTTACTAGGGCTGGTTATGTAGGATTTTTATTTACACCCTTAAGTTCTTTTTTCTTTAATTCACATGACTTCTATGCTTTTCAACTTGTCAAACAGGAGTGGTGTTCACAAAAATTTACTAAAATGAAAAATAGCGTGCCTTTGTGCTGCATAGTGCTTAGGTTCTACTCCAGCAGTAGCTCTAGTTCAGTGACAGTCAGAGAAGATAGTGCTGTAGCACTGTCAGAATTTTGCTTTAAATTCTACACGTGGAGTGAAATAACCTATATTATTGTAATTCATTCCAAGAAGTGAAGTCCTATTGATATGAGTGACACAACTTTAATTTTGTCCTGTGTCCCCCCCTATCTTCAATTCTGTATTTTCTTTTCAGTCTGCCAAACAACCCAGTGTGCTGCAGCAGCACTGAAGTGAAACCAGGACATACTTGAAAACGAGAGAAATCTCAATGTATCCTTCCTGGTAAAATCCTCAAAAAAAAAAAACCCCATCCATGGATCTTTGTTGTTCAAAACCAAGTGAGGGCACAAGGGGTCATCTTCCAAAGAGCAGCAGTATTGACATGTTATGTGTTTTTGTCAGGCACACACTTTCACTAATTTGCTAAAATCCTACCTAATGTTTTGGTGGTTTGCATGCTTTACATTCTGATTCTTGTCACTTCAGTATTTATGCAGTCTATCTAGTTTCTCCAAAACCGTTTTAACTGGAGGGTGTCACATTCAAGTGTTCCTGAGCCTGTTAAATTCTCGCTCTGTAGTGTGCACAGATGGACCTGTGGAGGCAGCTCCCCCACCCCCTAATTTTAAATTCTCTGGTATCTTACTCCACTTAATGCAATATTCCTCTGGATGTATTTTGAGGATTATGGTGCATATAGTAAAACACCACAGGCTCTATTACAATGTTGGTGCTATTTTAACCAGAGCAGTTGTAAACTTAAAACCTCCATAGGCTATAATGGCTCTGGGAAGTTTACAACAGCTCTGGTTAAGTTAACACCAACTATGTAATATGGCCCCACATAAAGGAGATAAGTGAATAAAAAAAAACTCACATTTAATGTATATGAGGTTACCCTGGCGCTGTTTCAGAGTGTGTCTCGGGGTTAAATTTCACCGCTGAGAGCGGTAACCCCGAGACACACTCGGACTGTACACATTACCTCTTTCTGCGCTCCGTCGATGATCTCTGCAGTCTCCTCCGGCGATCACGACCTCATAGTTCCTGGTTTCCTTCTCGCGAGGAGGAAACCAGGAAGTAATGAGGTCGCGGTCGCCGGAGGAGACAGCTGGGGACACAGGGAGCACAGGGAGAGGTGATGTATCGAGGGAGCACAGGGAGATGTGATGTATCCAGCGGCATCCCGAGTGTTGCTCGGGGTTACCGCTTCCAACATAGGAATTTAACCACGAGCCACACTCGGGATGCCGCTAGGGGGGCAAAAGAAAAACTGACCACTTTCAGACAGGGAATTTCATAATAAATAGACCGCCAGGGAGGTTAAAAAAAATGCCTTGGCTGAACAAGTATGGACTATACTAAGCAAGATGGGGATACATGGTAGGTGAGGATCCTGTGAACGAGCAATAGTAGATGTGGCTAGCCCTATGTTGAGTTCCTGCTCAGGTCTCACAAGGTTTAGCTTGATGGTGACATTACAGAGGAGGCTGAACCTTATGCACATCAGTCTATCACCCAGAAAGGGTGACCAGTGCTGAAATGCCAAGGTAGTCTCCTCTGCACAAAAGGAACTGTAGCCCCCAACGATTGTTTTGGCTTGCTTAAGCCTCATCGGGAGGGCATAGTGATGCCTCACTAGGCACTTCGAGCAAGAGATCCACGCCTGGATTACCCTCTGCACTAATCATGAGCAAAATCTGTGATTGCCCAGAGTAGGGGCAATAGCACAGGAGTTGGAGTGTTAAGACTCTCAAGCAGGAGATCACTACTGGAACGGTTTATAATTTTAACATAAGCGCTAGACTAATTATTTGGAAATTTATGAATGTTTCGAAGAACATTCAGGTTTTGGGTATTCATCCGCTACTGCCCCAAATAGGGAACCTCTCCCTATATTAATTTCCTGTACAGGGCATCACCTTCACACTATTTGTACAGATAATATCTTAAAACATTTAACAACATTGGTGTCAAAGGTCATATTTTGGTGTTGGTTTATATTTTTGACATATTGTGCATAATATTTAAAATCTTCCTTGTACTAAATCTAAAGCTTTACGAATAACTTTTGTTTTATAATCTTAATAGACCCAAAGTCAGTGGTGGGTGGTGGTCTTTATAATTGGGGGCTCAAGCTCCACACATTTAAGCCCCTCACCTTGGAAACTTTAACTCCTCCCACTTGAGGCTGGCTTCAATACTATCAGCTGATGAAACAAATATCAGCTTGCAAAACGAATCAACACGAAGGTGTAAATTAGCTCAATATTGCAGATGTTAAACCTGTACTGTTTACCTGTAATGGTTAAAAAGAAAAACATGGTTTCGGGACACATTTCAATGCCAATCCACTTGATGCTGTTCTAAAAAATAGTAAACCCTCTTCATGAAAAAGAGCAGCAGAAAGAAAGACTTATTTTTAAGCCTTTGCTAATTTGTAAAATTGGATTCTAGCACTTAAGTCATTAAATTTTAACTTCTTAAACAGTGTACGGAGTAAAAATACATTCTGTTTTACTGTTCTTGTCTGTACTCATTAAATTGCCGCAGATCATACTTGTAAAACACCTAGTACGTAGTAGTGGTGATTCACAGCAGGAATAGAATCTGGTATACATAGGCAGCATCTTAAATCAAGCAAATGATGTCTCTCAGCAATATTGAAAATGTATTGAACTTAAGCAAAATTAAAGCTAAAATACAATTTGTTCTTAAAAGCAGGAACATTTTGAATCATATGCACATTTGTTTTGTGTGAAAGTTTTTCCGTAAATGTTGTCTTCACAAAGAATCAATTAACTGAACCCAGGAGCTACACTGAGTTCACCCATATGAAAACCAATTTCACCCGGAAGAATGCTTCAAGGATTAGGATAGACAGATGTCCCATTCAACTGTGGTCTGATAAGACCTGGCCGGGTTACAGTAGTTAATCTAAAAGCATATTTTACTATTACCCTACTTGTAATGTAGGGGGGCAACATTATCAAATGACTACTGTATATAACTTCCTTAACCTGGGAAATTAAAAACTGGATGAAAAATATGGTAAAATAACCAAAGTTGGGTTCTGGAGTCACCAATTTAAATCTCTCATAGACCTTTCTGCTTTTTTCTTTGTTACAAATACTTTCAGATGATATATTTAAAAAAAAAAATAATAACCAATTCCTTCTCTTTATCCATATTCTACGTGGGATGTAACTACAAGGACAAATGTTTGAGCTATAGATGTCAGATTTGGAGGTTGGTTGCAGTGTACAGGAGATGTCACACAACCTAATAAATGCCATCGTGTTGGGAGCCGTGGGAAGGCAGAAACTGGGACCCTCAAAGCAGATAAGTTTCCTTCAGTTTAAGTGCTCCATGTTTCGACTAGACTATGCTTGTCAGCTGAACAGGTTTGGTAGGATAAACTGCCAGTTTGGACAACATTAATTGGAGAAATGCCATCTTCTGCAACTTGATGTATCAGACCAGAGGGAGCTAAATAAGGAAATTGAAAAAATACACTAGCAGGAATGTATGTAGGATCATAAATTAAAAATCTTTATTGAGGTATTGTGAAATCATGACAAAACTACATACTAAGATGAACACAAGAAAAAGTGAGAAGGATAAGGCCAGCAAGGAATAAATTATACAAAGTAGTATCCTACAACGAAATACAGCTGAATTCAAATGCTACAAAAATAAGATGGAGACATCCACATACTTCTATGTTGTTACCTTGCCAGTTTAGGTTGCCTACTATACCATAAACTAGCTATCAATCACACCGGGAATAATAATAGGCCACCAAAACCCACAATTGGAAATAAATGGCCAGACAGGCAAAAGGTGTGCTAGAGACACCACTAGTACAAATGTTTTTACCTTTGCACTCAATTAACCTGCAATACTGCTGAGTAACAGAGAAGGTAGCCTCAAACCACAAACTCCACCACAGTCAAGTGTAAGACATGCTGGTCAATATAAAAGTGAACAGGTAAAAAGCAAGGAACTCAACGCGTATTGCCCTAAATGGGGCTTCATTAAGTGGTAAGAGAGGAGTTAAACTGTTCGTAATTTATAACCGTTTAGATTAATCCTCTAACCAATTAGGTAAAGAGGTGTATAAAAGGCAACACACCCGTACATCCTGAGGATAAAACATCGAAGAAGGTACCACAGATTGATGTAATTAAAAGTGCAACATATCGGTGTATTGCCAGGGAGGTGTGGCATCCTAATTGGAGTAGCTAGGTGCATGAAATTTATGTCATATAGGCATTTATTTTTTTCACTTACAGCAAGAAGTGTCTGCCTTTATTTATTTGTTAGGATAATTTTGGCATTTTTCGGGAATTTTTTGGTTAATCTTTAGGTTTTCACCCAAAAATTCCTGAAAAATGCCAAAATAATCCTAACAAATAAATAAATGCAGACACTTCTTGCTGTAAGTGAAAAAAATAAATGCCTATATGACGTAAATTTCATGCACCTAGCTACTCCAATTAGGTTGCCACACCTCCCTGGCAATACACCGATATGTTGCACTTTTAATTACATCAACCTGTGGTACCTTCTTCGATGTTTTATCCTCAGGATGTACAGGTGTGTTGCCTGTTATACCTCTTTACCTAATTGGTTAGAGGATTAATCTAAAGAGGTATAACCAACCCTTGTACATCCTGAGGATAAAACATTGAAGAATGTACCACAGGTTGATGTAATTAAGAGTGCAACATATCGGTGTAGTGCCAGGGAGGTGTGGCATCCTAATTGGAGTAGCTAGGTGCATGAAATTTACGTCATATAAGCTTTATTATTTTTTCACTTACAGCAAGTAAGAGGGCAGAGTGCTGACAAATCAGATGCAAAATTTCATTGATAGATTTGCCAACATTCTGAGAGTTAGCCATTACTGGAGACAATAGGTCTCCCAGGAGGTGGACATTTTTGTTATGAACCTTAGGGAGGCTGTAGAAGGTGGAAATGGTAGGGCGTATGGTCATCATGAACATACACTATATCAGGGCTCAAAATTTCATGTCCCGAGCTACTAGCCAGGCCTTAAGAGTTACTCGCCACCAGTTGCCCCACCCCCCCACACGCTGTCTTAAATTATCTTATGAAATGACACTGTTAAATGTTTTATTCCGAATAAAGTTACAAAAATAAATAACAACATTACCAATATTAACATAAAGATTTGTAAACATAAAGGAAAATATGTATTTACATCAATGGGGATGCAAAAAATAGTAAGTGAAAGTGCTCAACTTTTAGTTTTAATAAACTTAGTGCATTTTTTTCATCACCACAATCACTCCAGATACATGTATACCGAGACATCAGACCCTAGATACATGTATACAAAGACATCAGACCCTGTAAAGTGCTGCAGAAACTGTTGGCACTATATAAATGATGACAATAACAATAATCAGATCCAAGATACATAAATACCCAGACATCAGACCCCAGACATCAAACTCAAGATGCATGTATATCCAGACATCAGACCCCAGATACATGTATACCCAGATGTCAGACCCCAGTGTGAGCAGAGCGAGGGATCGTTGACTTGTGGTGCTGCATGGTAACAGGCATGCATTGTGCGGCCATAAGAGAACCACCAGGACAGGGCAGGCATGGTCTGCAGATGTCTGGCGTGTCCTCTCTGACGTAATCAAATGGGGCTGCCAGCCGGTCAGTTGGTCGCCATCTTGGATTCTCCGGCTTGTGGCTGGGCCTAAAAAGAAACACAGCTGCCGCCGGTATACGCAGCACAGGCAGAACAAAATAATTTATTGTGCCACTTAATTTCCACTCGCCAAATGCTATTAAGCGAGTGGAAATTTTGAGCCCTGCACTATATAGCCAAAAGTATTCGCTCACCCATCCAAATAATCAGAATCCGGTGTTCCAATCACTTCCATGGCCATAGGTGTATAAAATCAAGCACCTAGGCATGCAGACTGTTTCAACAAACATTTGTGAAAGAATGGGTCGCTCTCAGGAGCTCAGTGAATTCCAGCGTGGAACTGTGATAGGATGTCACCTGTGCAACAAATCCAGTCGTGAAATTTCCTCGCTCCTAAATATTCCACAGTCAACTGTCAGCTGTATCATAAGAACGTGGAAGTGTTTGGGAACGACAGCAACTCAGCCACGAAGTAGTAGGTCACGTCTACTGACGGAGTGGGGTCAGCGGATGCTGAGGCGTATAGTGCGAAGAGGTTGCCAACTTTCTGCAGAGTCAATCACTACAGACCTCCAATCTTCATGTGGCCTTCAGCTTAGCTCAAGAACAGTGTGCAGAGAGCTTCATGGAATGAGTTTCCATGGCCGAGCAGCTGCATCCAAGCCATACATCACCAAGTGCATTGCAAAGCATCGGATGCAGTGGTGTAAAGCACGCCGCCACTGGAATCTAGAGCAGTGGAGAGGTGTTCTCTGGAGTGACGAATCGTGCTTCTCCATCTGGCAATCTGATGGACGAGTTTTGGTTTGGCGGTTGCCAGGAGAACAGTACCTGACTGACTGCATTGTGCCAATAGTAAAATTTGGTGGAGGGGGGATTATGGTGTGGGGTTGTTTTTCAAGAGCTGGGCTTGGCCCCTTAGTTCCAGTGAAAGGAACTCTGAATGCTTCAGCATACCAAGACATTTTGGACAATTCCATGCTCCCAACTTTGTGGGAACAGTTTGGAGCTGGCCCCTTCCTCTTCCAACATGACTGTGCACCAGTGCACAAAGCAAGGTCCATAAAGACATGGATGACAGAGTCTGGTGTGGATGAACTTGACTGGCCTGCACAGAGTCCTGACCTCAACCCGATAGAACACTTGTGGGATGAATTAGAGCGGAGACTGAGAGCCAGGCCTTCTCGTCCAACATCAGTGTGTGACCTCACAAATGCGTTTCTGGAAGAATGGCCAAAAATTCCCATAATCACACTCCTAAACCTTACGGACAGCCTTCCCAGAAGAGTTGAAGCTGTTATAGCTGCAAAGAGTGGACCGATGTCATATTGAACCCTATGGATTAGGAATGGGATGCCACTTAAGTTCATATGCGAGTCAAGGCAGGTGAGCAAATACTTTTGGCAATATAGTGTATATTCATTCAGATATTATGCCATCATCTAGCCCCTCTTTCAGAATTAATAAAGATAAGAACTGTTCTGTCGGATCCCCTTTCAAGAGATTAGAAGTTATTCCATCCTGCCGAGCTCCGTGCCATTCCGCCTGTTGCTGGGTGCTTGCGGCCAACTGATTTTTCTGAATTGGGCAGTCTCTCCTCAATATGCTTGTCCACTACTCCGGGACCCGATTGCCACCTTTTGCAGCTGCAGAAGTGGAGTGGCACGGTGTTTTGGCTAATTTTAGTCCCAAATGGCTGGACTAGGTGGCCATGTTATGGCCTGTGCTGAGGTTGTGGACGGTCCCTCCACAGACGAAGCCTTCTGCCAGGAATAGGGAAGTCGCAGAGGGCCCTCGCCTCCTGGACATTAGACTCTCACTGGGAGTAGGGTGGGATGGGGGCCGAGGGGCACCAGCCTACCCTGATTCCTCAGACTAGGCCACCCAACCCCATCCCTGGGAATGAATTCCAGCATTGCAGTGACCGACTCAGGCCCACCACTCTCTATGGTCAACCTTCAAAAGGTCACGGTGGACTTTAGGTGTTTGTGGCGCAGCAACCTCATTGAGATATGCTCTGTGGTGGAGACTATGTAGACCCTTGTTGCTGAGGTCCATATCCACTCCCAGGACATGGCGGCAGCCCTGGTTGTCATGCATGCCAGGGTCACTAATCTTCAATCCCAGATTACCTGCCTGGGCTCTGCGGTGATGGCCCTGGAGACCCAAAAACGGGACATTCAGATTCAGGGATCCTGGAAGATGTGCTGTGACGGAACCTGATGTTATCATCCGCCTGCGGGTGTGCTCTAATCTGCAGGTGTGTTCCCCCTTCGTTTTGATTCTTCCCCCGGCCCGACTACCACGGTTGTGGCACTCGGCGTCTCGAGCGGCCGGGTATGTCTTTGTGATCTGGATGACCCACGCAGTCAAGGGGACCTTGATGTGTACCTAGCCCGACTACTGAGAAGTGTCACTCAGCGTCTCGAGCAGCTGGCCACGGATCTGTACGCAGACCTTTACGGTCGTAGATCGGAACGGCTTGATTCTGCGAAGATTCGGATCTTCCACTAGCGAGTTAGTTGACGATCGATCGTCTGGGTATTCGTATCGCCCAGCGGTCGAAGAAACATCCGCGGCACGGCACCAAGCTGTTCGGATCTCACCCTCACTAGAGACAGCTTAATTCGTTCGACAGCAGGAGTCGGATCGTGCGGCGGTCGAAACGCCCACACGTTGCAAGGTACGAATTCTCGGATCTCCGGTAGTTAGCTGGACACGTTCAGTCGGCTAGGAGTATTCGGATCGCACAGCAGCGGCGCACGATAGAATTGTATTTCGTCCGGGGTGCTGAACCACGAGGGATGTCAGGCACGCTTGGCAAACAGAGACACGAGACGCAGCTGCATGAACTCAAACCAAAGACAACTTTTATTAAGGACACATCTGTATATATACTTTCCCCGCGCTCCACATTTGAAAACCCCATGCCCGCCCCCACAGGTATCATTGGCTTTAAGGCGCATCGGGGCGTTGCCGATTCGGGACCAGATGGTCTGATTCAAATTTAGGCGGCAAAATTTGGCGGCAAATTTGAAACGGCATCTATACACAATCAACACTTTTATTTACAGGTCATTTTTCGGTCAGCTAGAAGGCAGGATCGTTGGTGCAACGGCACAACACATAGTTCATGGAATAACAGTGTCCTGATCCCCTGTTTCTGGCTGAGGGTGTTGGGCTAGTTCATCACATTCTTCCCCCTCCCCAAAGTCCGACGAACCCGGTTGGACCCCAACGGGTCGTACCGGAAGTCGGTGCTCTCAGGTCCATAGTCAGTTGGGAGAGGCCGAGCCACCAGGCTTCTCCATTTGGCCCTGCGGCCGTACCAAGTGGGTGGAGGCCACGCGGGTTTGGGGTTACCCCCTCCGGCAAAAGGGTCCTGTGGCCGGGGAGGAGCACCCCCTGTGCCCCCTCCGGGACTATCTCGCACCCGGGGAAAACGGGTGCTAACTGCACGCGCCCCGAGTACCTGGGCCAGCCGCAGAGGGAAATCGTGGCTGCGCGGGGCCTCTGGGCCAAATGGCTGTGGAAATGGGCAGAGCGGAAGCAGGCTCTGCCCTGCGGCCAGCGCGTCAGCTGGGTGTGTGTCCCCTGGTGGGAGGATGGTTTCCTCCATCCCAAGGACGTACCATGGCGGCCAGCAAAGCCGTCGGGGTGAATCAGGCTGCTCCTCAAGGCATACGGCAGCGAGTGGGCAGAGGCCAGCGGTGCTCTGTCCCGTTGGCAGCTCTGCTGCTGAGGGGGTGGATTCTGAAACAACTTTCGGAGGGTCGGGTGAGGACAACAGCTGCGGGGTCACCGGCTCGGAAAAACCCTGTTGTTCCTCAGGACAGTCGGGAAATGGGCAGAGGCCAGCGGCGCTCTGCCCTGTTGCCAGCTCTTCCGCTGGGAGGTTGGATGCAGCGTTGACATCCAGGAGAACAGGGAACAACGGCTGCGGGGTCGCCAGCACGAAGAAATCCTGCGGCTCCTCAGGGCAGACGGGGAGTGGGCAGAGGCCAGCGGCGCTCTGCCCCGTGGCCAGCTCTTCCACTGGGGGGTTGGATGCAGACACAACTTGCGGGGGTCGGGGAAGAACAACGGCTGCGGGCCGAACAGCTGGGGTGAACCTGGCTGTTCCTCAGGGCATTCGGACAGTGGGCAGAGGCTAGCGGCGCTCTGCCCCGTTGCCAGCTCTTCTGCTGGGGGGTGGGATGCAACACTGACATCCAGGGGATCAGGGAACGATGGCTGCGGGGTCGCCAGCACGGAGAAATCCTGCGGCTCCTCAGGGCAGACGGGGAGTGGGCAGAGGCTACCGGCACTCTGCCCCGTGGCCAGCTCTTCTGCTGGACCCGCGGACACGGCCACCGTGTCTTCTGGCGGGCTTGGGAGGACCATTTCCTCCCGGGACCCCTCGGGCCCCTCACACGGCCCATCCTGGACACTTGGCACCTGCTGTGCCTCTTCCGACCGGGCCGGCTCCTCTACTGTGATCCCGATAGGGACCCATGGGAACATCTCGGGCTCCCAAAACTCGCAATTTCTTTCAGGGGGCAGCGCCTCATCCTGAAGTCCTTGGCGGACCTCGTCCCGCCACTCAAGTCCAGTGGGCTCCACCATGGACCCGAAATACTGATCCAGGCTCTCTTGCAGTCTTCTCAGAAATTCGCCCTCCATGTTCTCGACGGGGAATGTGGCGTCCTCGGATGTAACTCCAGGCGGGCTGTAAGTCTCTATCCAAGGTCCGCTGGGCTGTGCGGGTTCCCCAATACAGGCTCCAGTCGAGCTGTAAGTCCCGTACGGGGTATCGCTGGGGGGTGCAGAATTCCAGGGTGAAGCTCCAGTCGAGCTGTACTCCTCATCCCAGGGGTCTACGGGATAAGGGTCAGAGGTAAAATGTTCAATCTTTGTCTCACGGAGCGCTGCCAATCGCAGCTCGTGCTGACGCTCCTTTTTTGTTCTTCTTCCTGCTGGGTCTCCTGGATCGCCTTTGTTATCTCAGCCTCCGATGGGGCGCTCCGAGCAGGGCGATCCGCTGCCGCGCCCTTCGGATGAAGGTACTTTCCGCTTCCTCTGCGAGGACAGGGGTGAGCACGGGTGTCGTCGCCCTGTTCTGATCCATCCTGGTCAGTTCTTTAATTATGGTTTTCTTCTTTTTGTTACCCGGCGTTCCTCCCCGGTCCTCCATCATGACACGCAGGGTGTCCCTGGTGTAGTGATCGTACACCAACATGTTGCGGGTCTTCTTGGGGGGTGCAGAGAGCTATCCCACCGCTGCCACCAGTGTGACGGAACCTGATGTTATCATCCGCCTGCGGGTGTGCTCTAATCTGCAGGTGTGTTCCCCCTTCGTTTTGATTCTTCCCCCGGCCCGACTACCACGGTTGTGGCACTCGGCGTCTCGAGCGGCCGGGTATGTCTTTGTGATCTGGATGACCCACGCAGTCAAGGGGACCTTGATGTGTACCTAGCCCGACTACTGAGAAGTGTCACTCAGCGTCTCGAGCAGCTGGCCACGGATCTGTACGCAGACCTTTACGGTCGTAGATCGGAACGGCTTGATTCTGCGAAGATTCGGATCTTCCACTAGCGAGTTAGTTGACGATCGATCGTCTGGGTATTCGTATCGCCCAGCGGTCGAAGAAACATCTGCGGCACGGCACCAAGCTATTCGGATCTCACCCTCACTAGACAGCTTAATTCGTTCGACAGCAGGAGTCGGATCGTGCGGCGGTCGAAACGCCCACACGTTGCAAGGTACGAATTCTCGGATCTCCCGGTAGTTAGCTGGACACGTTCAGTCGGCTAGGAGTATTCGGATCGCACAGCAGCGGCGCACGATAGAATTGTATTTCGTCCGGGGTGCTGAACCACGAGGGATGTCAGGCACGCTTGGCAAACAGAGACACGAGACGCAGCTGCATGAACTCAAACCAAAGACAACTTTTATTAAGGACACATCTGTATTTATACTTTCCCCGCGCTCCACATTTGAAAACCCCATGCCCGCCCCCACAGGTATCATTGGCTTTAAGGCGCATCGGGGCGTTGCCGATTCGGGACCAGATGGTCTGATTCAAATTTAGGCGGCAAAATTTGGCGGCAAATTTGAAACGGCATCTATACACAATCAACACTTTTATTTACAGGTCATTTTTCGGTCAGCTAGAAGGCAGGATCGTTGGTGCAACGGCACAACACATAGTTCATGGAATAACAGTGTCCTGATCCCCTGTTTCTGGCTGAGGGTGTTGGGCTAGTTCATCACATGTGCGTACTGAGAAGCTTCTTGCTCTTAGTTGAGGTTTGGAGTCTCACCTATTCCTGAACACGGAGACTTCTCTGGACTCCCCATTGTTTCGGCCATGAGGGTCAGGAAGGCTGCCACTACCCCGGCGGAGGCCCCCTGCAATGTAATTGTGCTCATCAGAGATGTACTTACCCAGTCCCGACTTCTTGCTGCGGCTGGCCGTAGTTAGAAAGTCGATTATGCCTCTACATGTGTCACATTTTATACCGAGATCTACCTTTCCTGGCATTGGCTGCTCGTCGATCGTTATCCCTTTGCTTAGGGGACCGTGAGGTTCGGTAACGTTGGGGGGTCTTGGGCACCCTTGCTCTTACCTGGGAAGGCAAAACCTACTCAGCATCGACCCTAGAGGCGACACAGGATATCGGCTGCTTCACAAGGTTCTTCGGTCCGGTCCCGGATGAAGGATTTGTTCTGATTTTTTTTTCATCATGCTCACCCGCTGGGACTGTTCACCCCAATTTTTTTGAGGCACACTACTTGGTGTGCCACACTTCTTTTTGTCTTAGCTGTTTTTGTAGTTGTACGGACACTTTATTTGCAGACTTTGTTGGCTTCTTTTCGGCCTTGTTTTTTATTTGGTCGCTGGGGCATAGGAATTTTTGTGCCTTCCCTCACCCCCCTTTTATTTTCCTTCTAGGTGCGTGAGACATTGGGTTGATCTAGGAGAGCCACCTGACTGGTCACCTAACCTCTGACTGCCTACTGTGTCCTTTTTTCATGGCCCCCAGTCTTCTACAGGGACACTGGGGTGAGCCGAGAATGCCAAAAATCTCATGTTCCTCCTGGCGGCCTCTGCCAACTTCCTTCTTCTGAATGCCTGGTTCTTGGTGATCCTCCCTTCCCCCTTTTTCTGTTTCATTTGCTGTGTTTGGCTTGCTGGACGTACCTCCATATTTCCTTACTTTCTTATTGGATGTTGTATTTCTGTCATGTCTTTTCAAAATAAAATATTAATACAAAAAAGGAAGAATCTTATTAGTTTAAGGTTGACGATAACCCTAAAATACACACTTTGATTTTAGCATTGTACTTGCACTTGTAAAATGACCATAGAATCCAGCAAAGCCCCACCCCCTAAAACAAAGACAAACACGAGCATATAATACACCTTTAGTTCCTTTATATGAGAACTTTAGCACCTGACTTTTCTGTCGTACATTTTTCTCTGTCCAGGAGGTGGTGACTTTACTTAAGTAAACCAAACTGCGATAGTTGCAAATCCAAGCTCAGAGCTTGAAGAACTTCAGGAACAGGGAGAATGGTGAGGTGAAAAGGAGGCTTGTTGACATTTGCCAGCAGTATGTGACCTCCTTCTCTATATAAAAGGCAAACAGAGGGCTATTGGGCCGTCTTGTAGGCAAAATTGGCAGGGACAAATTGCAGTATCATGTCACCAGACACAATCTGTGAGCAATTCTCGATCTTAACCTTAAGGTTTTTGCTTAGGAGTCCTTCAATGAGATTACTCAATGGGCTGTCGGCAGATCTTTTAGAGTTGAACGGTTGTATGTGCATGGACTAAGTCAAAAGCCTGTTCAGGCCTGCCTACAGTGGAGTTACAAATGGTGAAATAGGGGAAAGCATGCTTCTCCTGGGCTATTGATTCCTTTGTTTCTCAGGTAAGCCCCACATCCTGATCTTGTGCCAACTTCAGAGGTTGTCTTCTACATGCAGCACCATACAGCATAACTGGGCAGCCTGCATCTTCACGATGGAAGGTGGTAGGGGTCAAGGCATATATGTCGCGTGGTTACAAGTTATTATTTGTCGACTGTCAATACAGGGTAGCATTTATATTGGAATTTTAAGTGTTCATATTTGAGCCAATGTCACTCACAACAATCAGACATCTAGGATTGTTTAAGTAGTCTCAAGCACTACTTGATCCAAGCAGGAGCAAATGGAAAATTCAGACTTAATAAAACTGAAACACCTTTAACTTCAGGAATTCCTCTTTTTACACTAGTCAGTTATTTGTAAATGTGATTTTAATCTGCCAGTCATCTTTACAAAGACACTCACTTTGATTCCCATCACCAATTAAACTGAAGCTTTGCCATATTTTATTGGCGGAATAAAATGCACTGCTGCATGACTCATAATTTTCAGCAATTAAACTTGGAAAAATGCTAGAAATTGCAAAAACAAAATACTGTCTGTGCCTAGCATGAAAAATACTTTGTTCTATATTATCACATTAAGGTATAATAGTGATTCAGAAGTATTAACAGTATGGATCACATGATTGTATCAGTTTGCTTTCATTAAAATAGTGATATTTTTAGTTTTGGAATCTATTAGAAAAACTAATTTTCAAGTGATGTAAGTAATGATTAAGACGATTATTTGCATATTTTATCTAAAGTGATCCAACCGTATAATACGGTTTTATAAAAAGAATGGGTTATTTGCCTAAAATCTAGCAATATATTGGCATATACTCCCAACTGATTGAAAGAAGAAACATCTGGTCCTACTGAAATACTCTAATCAATATACTTCATTGATTAGTCAACTCATTTTCTTAACCTTTGACCCAGGCAATGGCCATCTGGTGTCCACTACCAGACAACTCAGCACTTTGCGCCTTGTATGTTAAATACAAAGACCTATGCCTAAAAGATATATAGCTTATAATTAGTCCCAAATTGACATATTTTGAAATTTCTCAACTCCTTCTAAACCAAAATTTCTAATATACAGGTGATTGATCAAGGGATACAAGTCATTAAACGGAGCCTGTATGAAGGATTATAAATGCATGCACTATTGCTGTCAATCATTTGACATTTTTATTGCCAAGTAGATATTGCAAACTTAACATTAGGTTTTGACAAGGAAATTCCTGTTCTTGATCTTTTGCCTTCATTTCCCAAAGGTCAGCATGAACATATTGTATTAGGGCCTTGTATTGTATTCCAGATTACACCGCTTCTTTCTCCTACAACCTTCAGATGGCATTTGAGCATAGCATACAAGCCGCCTCATCAACTTTTAACAGATAGGAACAGGGGTCAAGTCCTGGGGAAAAAAGTGAGGTAACTCTACCAAGATTTCCACTACCTGAAAATTATATATATATATATATATATATATATTTATATTTATATACATACACTCTTATATGCTCCTTTCTCATACACAAAAAAAGACAATGTGCATGTGTGCCATGCCTTGGCCACGTCACACTGACAATTACACCCTGACCACACACAGACCTAAGATATATATTGCACACACACACACCCCCAGAATCATGTATAACTAGGCACAGAGCCCCCAGAATCAAGTATACCCAGCACAGAGCCCCAGAATCAACTATACCCAGCACAGAGCCCCCAGAATAATGTATACCCAGCACAGACCCCTCAGAATTATATATACACAGCAAACCCCCAAGAATTATATACACAGCAGACTCCCCAGAATTATATACACAGCAGACCCCCAGAATTATATACACAGCAGAGCCCCAGAATGATAAACACAGCAGAGCCCCAGAATGATAAACACAGCAGAGCCCCAGAATGATAAACACAGCAGAGCCCCAGAATGATAAACACAGCAGAGCGCCAGAATTATATACACAGCAGAGCCCCCAGAATTATATACACAGCAGAGCCCCCAGAATTATATAAACAGCAGACTCCCAGAATTATATACATAGCAGAGCCCAGAATTGTATACACAGCAGAGCCCCCAGAATTATATGCACATCAGACCCCCAGAATTATATATACACAGGACATCAGACCCCCAGAATTATGCATGCCAAGCCAGCACAGACCCACGTGTTCCTCAGAGTGCCCGGCACGCTCCTTCACGTGGCCGCTGGCTTCTGAAGGCTGTGAAGCGCTCTCGTGAGATCTAGGCTGCGTTGCATCCTTCAGGTCGGCGGCCACGCATGGGAGGCTGGGAGCACGCTGGGCACTCGGAGGGCTAGCGGAATGCTGTCAATACATTCTGCTAGCAGCCCCAGGGTTCCGCTTTGTCGGCTCACAGCGGGAACCTGCGTTCCCGCTGCGGGAGATGTGCGGGAATGCCGTTCCCACTGTGGGAGATGTGCGGGAACGCCGTTCTTGCAGGAGTCGAGCCCTGGATATGATACATTGCACATCTCTTATATTATGCTGGATGGAGTAGAGGTAATATCACTGCTCTAGAAGTGCAGACCCAGGTTCGAATCCCAACAAGAGCAGCTCTCCAGTAAGTGGCCTTGGGAAAGACGCCTAACGATATATACTTGCCAATGACACAATATCGGCTTTGGAGTCCATTGGTGACAATTCCGCCCTTTGACCATGGAGAAGCAAGTCAAAATACTATTCAGCAAATCCTTCCAATACAACTGTGGAGAAGTCTAGACTTTACAAGAAGCAGGTTAAGCCAAACCACTAGGTCGCTGATCTATAGTCATGGAAAGCAGACTCTGATCCAACTCAGACTCCACCAGTGAGTGTCCTTGGGCAAGACACCTAATGATATGGATGCGACTACCACACAAAAATACTTGGACTTCTCATATAGATTGTAAGTTCCCTTGGGAACAGGGTCCCCCTGAATCAGGCCGTATCATCAAAGTGTGTGGTATCTAATGTATCCACCCCTTGTACACTGATCTTGTAAAGCGATGTGGAATTTGTGGCTCAACATTTCCTTTCTCTTGCCCATGTTCCCAGCAACACCGGAACAACAAGTTTCTACATTCAGACATCGCCTTTTACAAGTAGCGCTATATATAAATGTTTTGTATTAGAAAGGAAACCTTTTTCTTTTGCCTAATGTGGTATGTATTTGTACAGAAATTGGATGACTAGCAGCTTTTATAATGTGTGTTCTTTTAACATGGTTATGTTTAAAATATGCGTAGTCTCTATTCTGTAACTCTTCTGTATTGGCAAGCTATCTTTACTTGCATTTATTTGTTTCATTTAGTTTTATTGTGACTCCCTTCTGTTATATGTAAGGTTACCTGAAATGCCTTGCAAGAATTAAACAGACTGGTATTATCATACGTTTGCTGCACAGAGGAACCATCTTCAGAGTATTCACATGATTTGACTGATCTGACGTAGAGTTAGAAGTATTTATAAAGCGCCAACAAGGTCCGTAGCGCTGTACAATGGGAAAGACAGACAGGGTTATTCAGAGAGAGGTGAAAACCAGGAGAATGACTGGAGAAGTGAAAATTCTAGGTCAAAATAGTCAAACCAGAAAAATTCTCCCATTTATCTCACTGTCCAAATGTGCTATTTGGTCTAGATTGTTCTCTTCTGTCAATTCTCCTGGTTTTCACCTGTCTTTGAATAGACCTGAGAATAACAAGTATACATACACTTTACACACAGAACAATAGAGAGGACCCTGCTGGAGAGTTTACAATCTGAGGGGGGGGGCACACTAGGTGAGCATGAATAGCAGAGTATGTGAGAGCGTGTGGGCTGAATGGGAAGGTGGTGAATGAAGTGTACAGTGGGGAATCATGGAGTGAGCTGATAGGCTTCTCTAAAGTAATGTTAGTAAAGCTCTTTAGTTTTCTTAGTATAATTGTTCCAATGTCACCACCAATCACTACATGAAAAGTTAAGCGTTTGTATTGTGAAATGCAATGTGTGTACATTTATGGTAGAATATAGTGGCTTGACATTTTTACTCTTGTTAGTGGGCAGCAAAACCAAATAAAAATTATTTCCATCAGAAAACACAACTTTAAATAGAATTATAAATATCTAAATATTTGTTAAATGTCTTCACTAATGCAATAGAATTCACTTGTATTTTATATATGCGGCCAGTAAAAAAGGTTGCTATATTGGCAAAACTGGTCTTGAACTGAATCTCAGGATGAACCTGTGCAGTCCAAGAAAATAAATATTGTACCCTGGTGGGATATCACTTTAGTCTGATAAACGCCTCCATCTACAACCTCAGGATTAAAGACTCTCATGAACGTAAGACAATCGAAATAAAAATTATCACATATTTTAACACTATAAAAGAAGGAATCAATGCAGATTGTTTTTTTAACTACCTATCATAATTTATTTTAGTTATTTATAAAGGATTTTACCAGGAAGGATACATTGAGATTTCTCTCGTTTTCAAGTACCTCCTGGGTATAATGCCATGTACCATTTAGTATTATACTTGGTTTATGTGTTTTGTGTTTTTTCTTGAAGTTCTCCTTTACATTTTCTTTAGGCACTATCATTAGATGGGCACCATGATGCATATCTGTGTTTATGGGCCTATGATCCATCCTGTTTACTTTTCTTGACCATAAGACTCCACTACTGGTATTTACAACGCCCATCCTAACACCCCCACAGCCCCTTCTGTTGGCTCTTTTATTGTTCTATTCTATGATTTTTGCTCAGTAGAGCTTCAAGACCTGAAGAGAGAGATACTCTAGAAAGCTTGTCTTTCTGTCCAACAATAAAAGGTCTCACTACCTAATACTATACTTTGGTGAACACTAAACACCCCTTTGCAGCCATCCAGCTCTCAGGTAACTTTTTAAATTTAGAACCCAATTGAGTCCCTTGTAAAATGCACTATTAACCCTTTCACTGCGGAAGACGTGTGGGGAATCTCCTCATTAGGGGTGGCTGTTTCTTCAGGTAACAGCCATGGTATAATATTGATCTCTTGACTGAGTGCAACGCAGTTGTATTTTCGGGGAATGTCCTCATTGCCTCCCGCTGTATACGGAGGACGTTCCCCACATGTCTTCCACTCGGCGGGGGGGCCAGAGAGATACTCACCTCTCCGGTCCAGGGGTCCCGCGGCGTTCACACTTCCTCGAAGTCAGACGCCGCTTTTATAGACCCCCCCCGTCGTAATCATTTTCAGACGACCCCCCCATTCGGCGCCAGATCCCAGCCTAGATCCAGTGGGGAACCTTCGGGTCCCCCTCACTGCCAGACGTCATCGCACATAGCTGCCTAGGGATTTCCCAAGGAAATCCCCTGGTGGAGATAGGGGTTCCTTTGAACCCCCATATCTCCTGAACTGTGGCAGCTAGGTGGGTCATGTCTGGTATCATTCAAAAGGCCTGAGCATGACCATGTTTAAAGTAAAAAATAATAACAAAAAAATAATAAAAAAATGTGTTTTTTATTAATGCAGCAATATTGTTTACATTTCAATTATAACGTGAACAATGATGCTGCACTAATGATTTTTTTCTATGGGGTGTGTCTGCTAAAAATCACGTAATTCCCCCCAAAAATGTAACGAGTCCCAATTTCTAATTTTTTTAACAAGCACACCCCATAAAAAATAAACACAAAGGCTCGCATGATAAAAATGAGAAAAAAATAGCACTTTACACACTGTAGATGATTGAAAATTCAAATTTTATTGAATTTTTTGTTATAATATACAGGCAGGACATGACATATACATATAATAATGATATATTATGAATCTGGAGATTCTGCCGGAAAGAACAATATACTGTATAATATGTCTGGGTCATATAATAAAACGTGGCTTCAAATCGCGTTTAAACATGATGAGCAAAAGCAGTAAAAATTAGCTCAGGACACAGGCTGAAATGGCTCAGCAGTGAAGGGGTTAAGGCTAGTAACGCATTAGTACTGGTTGCCTACAGATGGAATTCTGAATTGACAGGATTACTTTTGTTTGGCACATCTAGTGCTAGCAGTAACTCTGTTACATTTCTTAACCCCAGCACACAGATGAAGCCAGAGTAACCCTAATGCCAGTCTTTGTAATGGCTAGGTTGAGAAAGAGACTGAAGGACGGTAGAAACAAAGTCAAAGCCAGATTTCCAGAGAAACCGAGCAAGAATAAACTTAAGTCAGGACTACAGAAGACAGCTATACCAAAATATAACCAGGGTCAGGATTGAAGGCATCATAACTGACAAACCGGGTCAGTACCCAGAAAACATACAGGAACAAGGAATGCACTACATGGCAATAAAGACAATGATGGGACACTGATGGGAATGAGGCATAGAGTGGATACCCCCAGTGAAAAGTTTTGAGTCGGGGTTAGTTTCCATTACAGAAATTCAAATTTCTGTAGTCTTTTTGTCTGACCATATTTAAACCCTTAGAGTTGGGGACCTGCCGGCAGCAAGGCATGCCTGAACACCGCAAGGTAGGTTAGCACGCCTCACCACCACTAAAGTCCTCCTTCGACCTGCCTCCCAGCAGTCTGAGCACGTCATTGGCTGCCGCAGGATGGCTGGAGTTCAGGCAGTCCTACGGCAGCCAATGACTTGGCGTGCTTGCAGCGGAGGCAAGGCGAAGGGGTGTATAGGGAGTCAGCAAGGCATACTATGCCAGCCCATTGCGATTAGACCCATTGACCGCAAGGACAGTGTATCATCCCCCACAGCTGGAAAGGGATGAGGTAAAATCAATTTATCTAGAGTTCCAAAATCTGAAAAACAATGTTTTTTCGAAGCCATCAGATTTTACCTATTCTGGGCTAGGAGCTCTTCAAACGGATGATACTGTACGGGAACAAGTTTCTGGGTGCTGCATCAGACCTCAGCACATGCTGGGAGCCTTTGGCCAGCTCCAGTGTGTGACATGCTCCCTGGTGTCACGCTGACTCCAGGCAGCATTTACGTGAAGAACTACTGCAGAGCACTCCTAGAATGTGTACACACTGGAAGCAGGGAGGTGGTTGTGGCAATTACAATCTCCTTTCTCTGAAACCGTTGCTTCTGAAATCCAAAATTAGGATTCCTCAGGGTCCAAAGCATTATGGAGAAAATCTGCTCCACCTGTACTACCGTCATTTTTGCCCCATACATCAATTTCGAACTATTGTTACACTTGTTACAAAACTTTTACCTTTGAGTTTATATTTGACATTTTTAATGATGGGCTTTTTTTTTCTTCCTCACATTATTTTATTAGTGACCTAAAGGTGGTGTAATTCTAGTGATGAACCAGGATTGTAAGAGTGATATTTTTGGGTTTTTCTCATACAAATTTATGTATACGGAGTTGTTAAAGCATTTTTTTAATTTTGCCTAGGCATCTCTAATGCCAAATTCCTGTATTCCTGTAGATCATTTAGTGGAGTTGCTGTTAATATTGACTCTATAACCATACAATGAGGATATCCTATATAGATTGTAAATTCCCACGGGAATAGGGTCCTCATATTCTCATGTATCTGCTGGCAGGAATACCGACCTGTCTCCTGTACGTATTGTAGAATTGTCCTCTCTTTACCCATTACACCTTGCACAGCGCTGCGGAATGTGTTGGCGCTTAATAAATAATAATAATATATGATCATTTTAGGAGAAAAGGACAACACACAATATATGATCTACAGGCTAGAGTGACACTTAACCTAAGACAAAGGGCAAATGGAACTAGTTACAATGCCCCAGGTCAAAATAACCAATGTTACTTGCTGTTACTTTTCTTCCGGATTAATGTGTTCTTTTATCTTTGCTACACTTAGTATGGTGTAGGATTTTGGCTTTGTTATGGCTATTGTTTCAAGATGCAAAGTGTTCTTGGTTTTACAGGACAAATAGATGGCATGCTGTGAATCCAAACAAGGTAAACCAGCTGCTCCTTAATTGTGCTGCTTAAATAGCTTTTTCTTATTCATTCCAAATCCTGTACTACTTCATAATGTTTTGTTTTTTAAAAAAATTCTATGAAAATGATTGGAAACTGAAGTTCGTCTTTGAAAAGATACAAATTGGTGATTCAGATTTTGAATAAAATTTGACTCTAAGGTACATTCTATTCCAGTTAAAAAGGAAAGTGTATTCTTTCTACTTCTCTACCGTTGTAAAAGTATTCAACAGTAGTAATCTATTTAGAACCCTGACATACCTCTGTTACATGTGGCAGTGAATCTGTTGGGATTTTTTAGCAGCACCTGAAAGAAAACATTATGTGGAGTCTTGCTATGTAGTTGTAGGATAAGTACATTGATCTGCATTTTAATGGTTAACTTTACTATTGACTTAGAGATGAATAATGAATAATTATTTTGTGGACCTCAGACAGGAATGACCTTTGTCATTACAGATATGTAAAATGGAATGCGGAAGCCATGTGTATTTGCAGAAATGGAACTGTTATCTTTACTTGACTCAATCGCATGCTTTGAATTATTATTTATTTTTTTGTAAATTAATCAAAAATATATTGGAAGCAAATATTTGCAGTAGAAGAAAACGCCATGCTTCTAATGTCTTTATGGCAAACAAATGCATAACACCGAAATTAGGTTTCATCACTAAGCAATTTAGAAAAACTGAAAAACTAAACAGGATTTTTACTAATGTTACAATGTATACATAGAAAACATATTCTATTTATAGGGAGACTTACTTTGCCTTTCAAAGAAATATACTGATCAAGTGATGAAATATCAACTGATCCCCTGCATACTTTTGCTGGTAGGCATTATCACCCATCACCCATCATCCACAGACACCCACATCTCAACTGATCCCCTGCATACTTTTGCTGGTAGGCATTATCACCCATCACCCATCATCCACAGACACCCACATCTCAACTGATCCCCTGCATACTTTTGCTGGTAGGCATTATCACCCATCACCCATCATCCACAGACACCCACATCTCAACTGATCCCCTGCATACTTTTGCTGGTAGGCATTATCACCCATCATCCACAGACACCCACATCTCAACTGATCCCCTGCATACTTTTGCTGGTAGGCATTATCACCCATCACCCATCATCCACAGACACCCACATCTCAACTGATCCCCTGCATACTTTTGCTGGTAGGCATTATCAACCATCATCCACAGACACCCACATCTCAACTGATCCCCTGCATACTTTTGCTGGTAGGACCCCATCACCCAGTATTCGCAGGCACCCACATTATAACGTTACCTTGGTCTTTTTTGCTGTTTTTTTTTTTTTTTATTATTTATTTTTGTTTTTCTCCACCATTTGCTTTGCTAATTAGCAGGTGAATCTCCTGCCCTATTGACACAGCCCATCCAGCTGTTGACTTTTTAACTGCCTGAATGCAATCAGTCTGCCCTATATAACAACTATACCAGGCTCCATTGAGCCAGGCTCCAGTGTCATTTCCAAGTGGCATTCTTAAGTGGACGTTCAGAGTTGATTCCTGGAGTTCAGTGGCATTCTTAAGTGGACGTTCAGAGTTGATTCCTGGAGTTCAGTGGCATTCTTAAGTGGACGTTCAGAGTTGATTCCTGGAGTTGCGGGACTGGAGGAAGGAACTGCAAAACTGCAAGGCCCACTTTTTACTCTGGTAAACTCACGTCTATATCATGCTTTCTCTCACGCTTCTGCTCTTTACTTCTACCTTTCTCCTTAAATGGAACTCCTGCTCCTCTACCACTGACCCCTACACTATCTGCATCTCTCCCTCCCTCCTCTCGTCCCACATGATGGCCTCGCATGAGCTCCTTTGTTTCCTCAGAACATGGTCTCCCTCTAACTCTCGTGCTGCCAATCACTCCCACTCCCACAAATCCCATTCCCACCTTCTCTTTCTCACCCTCCTGCTGTTACTCTATTCAGGTGACATATCCCCTAACCCTGGCCCCACAACACTTCCAATACTTCCCTCTCATCCTATCTCCATCGCACATAAATCACCTCCCTGCAAGCCCAGCAACCTCATTCCCATAATCCCTCAGCGCCTGTCCTCTTTCTCCTGCGCCCTCTGGAACGCTCGCTCTGTGTGCAACAAACTCACAGCCGTCCATGACCTCTTCCTTTCAAACTCCTTCAACCTCCTAGCTTTAACTGAAACCTGGCTAACTCCCTCTGACACGGCCTCCGTTGCTGTTCTCTCACATGGCGGTCTACACTTGAGCCATACCCCCAGACCGGGTGAGAGAAATGGTGGCGGGGTCAGACTCCTGCTCTCTCCCACCTGCACCTACCAGCATCTCCCTCCACCCCCATCACTCTCCTTCTCCTCCTTCGAGACACACTGCATCCGCTTGTTCTCTCCTCTGGCTCTCAGGGTGGCAGTCATCTACCGCCCACCGGGACCAACCTCCCAGTTCTTTGACCACTTTGCTACCTGGCTTTCTCACTTCCTGTCTTCTAATCTTCCATGCCTAATTCTCGGAGACTTCAACATTCCCATTGACGATCCTTCCGCCCCTGCTGCCTCCAAACTTCTTTCACTCACGTCCTCCCTTGGACTCACACAATCCTCCCTCCTCCCTACCCACCGCGATGGTCACGTTATTGACCTGGTCTTTTCCAACCTCTGCTCCATTTCTGAGTTCAAATGTCGCCCTTTCCCCATCTCTGACCACCACCTTCTCTCTTTCAACCTATCTGGAATTCCTAAACACCCTGCTCCCCCACCCCGCACACACACTCGCAGAAATCTACATGCTGTGGACCCCCATCAATTATCCAACCTACTTCACCACCTCCCTCATACCTCATCCTTCACCTGCCCTGATGCTGCCACTAATCACTACAACACTACGCTTATCTCTGCTCTAGACACTCTTGCTCCTCTTCGACTCTGTAAGGCCCCACGCCGCCAGCTTCAGCCCTGGCACACCCTCCAGACTCGCTACCTGCAAAGATGCTCCCGCACCGCAGAGCGTGCCTGGAGGAAATCCCGCTCTGAAGCGGATTTTGTTTACTCCAAGTTTTTTTTTCCGGTCATACACCTCTACCCTCCACTTGGCCAAACAATCCTTCTTCTCATCTCTTATATCTACGCTGTCCTCCAACCCTAAACGGCTCTGGTCCACCTTCAACACCCTCCTCTACCCACCTGCACCTCCCCCCTCAGCTGCCTTCAGCGCTCAAGACCTGGCAGACTACTTCCTCAGTAAAACTTTAACTATCAGAAGCAACATCCCAACACAAGATAGTTATCTGCCACCTCCACTCCCACAGGTCCCCTCTGCCACCCTCTGCCGCTTCCTCCCAGCCACTGAGGAGGAAGTCAATTCCTTATTGTCCTCCTCACATCTCACCACGTGCCCGCTCGACCCCATTCCCTCACATCTAATTCCTCCCCTCTCCTCCTCCCTCACCCCTGCTCTCACACACATCTTCAACCTATCTCTCTCCACTGGCTCCTTTCCATCCGCCTTCAAACACGTGCTAGTTACCCCTTTACTAAAGAAACCATCCCTAGACCCCAACTCTCCATCCAACTACCGCCCTGTATCCCTGCTTCCCTTCACATCAAAGCTCTTAGAAAAACTAGTCTTCAACCGCCTCTCCCTCTTCCTGTCCTCCAATTCCCTACTTGACCCCCTGCAATCTGGCTTCCGTCCCCTACACTCAACTGAAACTGCCCTCACCAAAGTCACCAACGACCTCCTAACTGCTAAAAAACACAGCCACTATTCTATTCTCATCCTGCTTGACCTCTCGGCTGCTTTTGACACTGTTGACCACCCCCTCCTTCTACAGACCCTCAACTCTCTGGGTCTCGGTGACACTGCACTTGCTTGGGTTGACTCCTATTTATCCAACAGGTCCTTCTGTGTGTCCTTTGCTGGTAACTCCTCCTCTTCATTGTCTCAATCTGTTGGTGTACCTCAAGGCTCTGTCCTTGGTCCTCTGCTCTTTTCCATCTACACCTCCTCCCTGGGCAAAATCATCAACAGCTTTGGCTTTAATTACCACCTCTACGCTGATGACACTCAGATCTACCTCTCTACCCCTGATCTCTCTCCCCCTGTCCTTTCAAAAGTCAGTGACTGTTTATCTGGCATCTCCTCTTGGATGGCCTCCCACCACCTAAAGACCAACATGTCAAAGACTGAGCTCCTACTTATTCCTCCCTCCAATGCCTCCCCACCTCCTGACTTCTCTATCACGGTGGAGGGTATCACCATCTCCCCATCAAACCAAGTTCGCTGTCTTGGAGTTACACTTGACTCTGCTCTTTCCTTCATCCCCCACATCCAGTCTCTTTCCTCCTCCTGCCGATACCAACTGCGTAATATTTCCAGAATTCGGACATTTCTTACCGCTGTCACCACAAAACAACTCATACACGCCCTGGTAATCTCCCGACTCGACTATTGCAATAATCTCTTATCTGGCCTCCCTCTGTCCCGCCTCTCCCCCCTACAATCCATCCTGAACGTCTCCGCCAGGCTAATTCACCTCACCCGCCGCTCTGTCTCTGCTGCTCCCCTCTGCGAGTCCCTTCACTGGCTCCCCATCCACTGCAGAATCAAGTCCAAAATCCTTATCCTTACCTACAAAACCCTCACTAACTCAGCGCCCCACTACCGGTCCTCACTAATCACCAAATACACCCCAGCCCGCTCCCTAAGGTCAGTGACCTGCGCCTAGCTTCTCCCCGCATCACCTCTTCCCATGATAGACTGCAGGATTTCTCACACACAGCCCCCACTCTCTGGAACGCTCTCCCTCATACTGTCAGACTTTCCCCTAACTTCTCTTCCTTCAAACGCTCCCTTAAAACATTCCTATTTAGGGAAGCCTACCACCCAACTCACTGACACAACCATCAATCACTCTCACCTTACAGTCCTCTCCTCCTGTTTCCAACCCCAACCCTCCTAGATTGTGAGTTCCTACGGGAATAGGGCCCTCATCTCCTCCTGTACTGTTTGTCAAATGTTGTTCAATGTATTGTAACCCTGTCTATACTGTGTTTATTGTACAGCGCTGCGGAATATGCTGGCGCTTTATAAATAAAGAATAATAATAATAATATATATATTATATTCTAAACCTTGTCATACCTGTGCTATATAGGTCATGCTGTACATTTGCAAATGTCACAAGGTCCATAAAAAATGCTTGAAGAGAGAAATGAAAACAACCTATATCCACATTGTGTACTGCACAACCTTGACAATGCACTTATGTCACATGGACACTTTCTTCCCATATTGGCCCAACACGATCAGCTACTTGTAGCCAGTTCAACTTTGAAATAAGCAGGTAGGTCAGAGAGCAGACTTTAAGGCCCCCTTCACACCTAAGCATTTTACAGCGCGCTCCTGCGTGGTGTAAAACGCTTAAACAATGAAATCCCATGATTTCCTATGTGGGCATGTCACACCTAAGCGTTTTAAAGCGTGCAGGAACGCGCTTTAAAACGGCCGACGCAAAAAGAAGTCCAGGAGCTTCTTTTCGGGCATACAGCAGCGCGTTCGTGGCCATATTATAGCCGCGAACACGCTGCAACGTGCGTTCGCGTGTTTTTTTGTATGCGCGAACGCGCATAAAAAAACGCGCGCATTACGCCAAGCAGCGCTACGCCCAGGTGTGAACCCAGCCTTAGAGACACTACCACTTACATACGATGTAACTAGATGACTTGTGAATTACAAACAAAACCATCTTATAAACACATGCTGATGATTTAGTTTTTCTTCTTGTGGAGTAATTGCTTGCAAAAATATAATCTTATCTGTTTCCGTTTTGTGCATTTTCCCATCATGCAACATTTACCAAAATCTAATGGTGTGTTTTTACTTTGTGCTTTATATTTAACTGAATACTGTATGAGATTGAGGATGGAATGTTTAGATAAATCAGCAGGGGGTTATATTGTAATTCGGGCTACTCCGGATAAGAAATGGCAGCTGAATGAGATATGACAGGGATCTTAAAAGACTTCTAATCTACCCCCTGGTGATGTCCTTTGCATACATCCCACACAATACAATGATTAGTCAGTGATTGGCCACAGAATGAAGACTGTGGGTCGATGGCACACAGTGAGGTGCAAGTGATGTGCCGTTTACAACACAAAAGATCCACTGACAAATGGAGTATAATATTTTCTTAATTACACATACAAGAGAAAAACCAAAGTGCATGTGACATATCAGGAAAATAAAATAAACAAATTAAGGACATTTCATTTATTTATTTTTGTCGGCATTGTGCGGATTCATATGCTGCATTAATTATACTGCAGAGAGGCGCTTCCCAGCAGTGTGTGGATTCATATGCTGCATTGAATCCTATGGGTTAAAAAGTCTTGTTTCTTTAAAAAAAAGTTAGGAAACCTAAAATTTCACCCAAAAAAATGCCTAAAAAAAATCCTAAAAGAATAAATAAGTAAAGAAACTTTCATTCTATTGGTAGTAATCTACTTCCCATTCTTAAATAAGCAATAAAAAACTAAGTAACTTAAACGAAAAACCAACTGAACCGAATCACCCAAAATGATTCTAATCGCCGAATGAATCAATCCGAAACGAAAGAAAAACTGTCCGAAATGATCCGAAACAAAAAAAACACACAGAAAAAAAAAATAAACAAAACAAAAAAAAAGGTCATGCACATCCCTACTTTCTACTTGTGTCACTGCACTTTTACTGCCTATACTCTTATAAAACCTAATGATCATTCAGGAAATTGAAGAAATGTAAAGCTTAGTTGAGAATTCAAGCTCTACCTTCTACAGACTAGATCAGGGCTCAGAAGTTTAACCCTCCAGATGTTTGGGAACAATATCCCCATGACACTCAGCCAACCAAATGAGTGGCTGAACATCAGATTAGCAGATCACATTACTGATATTTACTAATCCCTCTATTCCCCCATATCAAAATAGGTTTCACTTACATGTTCTCACAATTTCTGAAACGCTAGTGCTAGTAATCCTGACAACCAAAACAACGTATCTTCCTCCGCCCTAATTTCTCTGGATTCTCTGAAGCTTTACAATAACCAATGGGGAATGGAATAAAATTACAAACTTTGAAACCAGATATATGATGAGGGCCCTGCTAAAAGGAGTTTAGAAACTGTTGTCACTATACAAATAATCTTGGCCGGTTCAGACTAACAAGACATGGGGTCCACCATTTGTGGGGTATGCAAAGGGGCCCTCCCCCTGACCTCTACATGCAGAAGTTCATTGCCAGGGTGGGGCAGCCCTGACAAAGTCTTTGGGGGCTTCCCCTGGCCCGAGGCCCTCAGGCAGTACCCTATTGCCCTAAAGGTCATTCTGCCCCTGATCATGGGAGATGTAGATCCAACATCTTAAGCGCCAAGGATACTGATCCCTGGCCTAGATAATCATACGCAGGACACTGACACAAATAAAAAAATGCTGATATACTTATGGAACAGTGTTTAGGTGGAAATAACAGTTTACCAGTGTAGCAACCTTCTTAATATTTCACAGTGATCATGTTCTGTAAATACTTTCAGCCCTATACAGCCTGTCCTAACATAATGTAATTCTGAAAATAATAATGATGTAATTAGAGATGACTGTCTCACATGACTAAATTACAAAAAATATTAATTTACGCCCTGAATAATAAGTTAATTTTACAGAGAACAAGCCTACACTTCCTAATGAAGCAGACAGACATCATCAGACTGGATGCACTAATTATCGTTATAATGGGTAATGATGACAGCTAAATTAGATTTTTTTTCATTGCAATGAAGATATAAACATATATCCACAGGACACTTTGTGGGAATTTTATCTCTTGTGTTTAACGTGAATAACAATGAAATACACTAACACAGAAAAATGCTCATCTTACAATGTGTTACTATTTTAGAGAAAGGCCAGGCTGTAGCCTCCAGTGACATGAATGATTATTTTATGGAAAAATGTAACCACCTTTCCACAGTCTTTATGCTTTTAACCACGTCACTGCTCAGTCATTGCAGGATTCCGTCTGCATTTCCCCAAAGGGATCCTTAAAATCTGGCCTGTTAGGGGGTACTTGAGGACCAGGGTTGATATCCACTGTCCTGGAGTATGACAGTCTTTTCTATACAGTTTATGATGTATGTAAAAACAAGCAAGGATTATGGGTCTGAATTTCTGTTGGGTGAATATACCTTTTTGCTGCAGCAAAAATAAATACTTGAATGTGCTGAATCTAACTTCACTAATGTTTGACATGTACCTGATTCCGAGACAGATTCTGATGATGAGAGCAGTAAAATATAAAACCTGTGGGAACCAGGGAAACGTATTGTAAATATAGTTCCATTATAAATTTTGAGCAAAATGGAGAAGCCTATTTTTGTCAAAGAACAACTTTCTGTATTGTGCACCAGTTCCTTGCCAAAGAAAGCAATCCCTCTTCTATCCAGAAGTACACGAAATAAAACAATGACAAGTGATAAAGAAGAGCAGCCATTCCTATTGAAACAATAAACACTGCATGGGTCATGATAGGTAAGGGGACAGCACAATTGTTCCTCTGCTTTCTCTCACTACTTGCTATTAAATACAAGGCAAACTATTCAGACAGAGGTGAAAACCTTGAGAATTGCCAGGAGAATGAACAATCCATACCAAATAGCCAATTTGGAAAGTGAGATAAATGGGGGAATTTTTCTGGTTTGACTATTTTGACCTAGAATTTTCCATCCTCCAGTCATTCTCAAGGTTTTCCCCTCTTTCTGAATAGCCCTGTAACTCTAGAAGCCCACATTAGCCCTGTAAAAACAAATAATGTTATGTCCATATTCATCTGTTTGTTTTTTGTTTTTATCAAACATCTAAATTTCCTTTGAACGCACAATAAAGTTATTATTGTCTGAAGGCATGGAAGCATTCCAGGGTCTATAAAAGGCTCAAAAAGAATGGAATGTGAGAGAAATAGGGGAAACATAAAGCGGCTTTAAAATAAATTACTACAATAAAGCACACATTTCAGATCTTCTGTTTACACTCCTACAACAGCTAGAAGTGCTCATTGTCACTCACCGCTCTATTTTAACCTCCCTGACGGGTTATCCCGAGTGTGGGATAAATTTCACTGCTGAAAGCAGTAACCCCGATCCAAACTCTGGCTGCATACATTACCTCTCTGTGCACTACCTCGCTGAACCCCGCAGTCTCCTCCGGCGATCGCGGCGTTTTACTTCCTGGATTCCCTTCTTGCGAGGAGGGAACCAGGAAGTATGAGGTCGCGATCGTCGGAGGAGACTGCAGGGGACATCGATGGAGCCCAGAGACAGGTGATGTATCCTGTGGCATCCCGAGTGTTGCTCAGGGTTACTGCTTCCAGCATAGGAATTTAACCCAGAGCCACACTCGGGATGCCACTAAGGGGGGCATATAAAAAAAATAGACCGCTTTCGGACACAAAATTTTAAAAAAATCGCCAGGGAGGTTAAATCATTGGGGTTGACTTGTGTTGAGTTGCCTTTGTATCTGATAGAACAAGATGAAACGAAATGTTTAGAACTGTCCATACAGACGGGATGCTTTTTAGTACTGATACAGAAATGGGGCAAAACATGTTTTTACCAGTAAATATCACAGCATCAAGCTGGGCATTTATTGTACTTTGCCGTTAATCCATTGAATTACATATTAACCTTCTTCCCCATCGTTGATCATCAGACTATAACAAAGGGGTTAAGAACCCAGTACATTTATGAGAAACAGAAAGGTTTGTGAGGATCCTGAGAACAAGCAACGACACTAGTGGCCTGCTTTACAGTGGGGCCCGCTCAGGTTTTAGCTCGATTGTGCGATTACATGGACAACTGCTCCACATGCAAATCAGACTATCACCCAGAAAGTCCTTGGCATGCAGTACGCATGCAGTACGCAGTACTGGCCACCCTTTCTGGTTGTAGCAATCTGATTTGCATATGGAGCAGTTGTCCCTGTAACCACTGGTGTATTTTGGCCTAGGCCAACACTTTCCAGGGGGCGGCGGCCCGCCGGGTGGCCCCACCCCTAAAGAAAAAAAAAAAAAATTTTTGTTTTTTGTTCTTTTACTTTTGCAAATTATTTTACCAGGAAGGATACATTGAGCTGTCACTAATTTTCAAGTATGTCCTGGGTAGGCAAGGCCTAGGCTTTCACTTTCTAGGGGGCAACAAAAAACCTCACCACTAAATGGGTTACTCACAGAGCACCGAAATGACGCCAACATTTTGGTGTTCTGTAGTTCCCTGCATTTCGGGGAATAAAATTTCCCCACCCTGTAGTGAATTCACCATTCACCGCAGGGTCCCCAAAGTGCATGGAGTCGGCCGCTGTATGCTGCCACCGCAAACCCATGGCCTGCTGTTTTCAAAAGAACTACTGAACGAAAATGTCTGGAATTTACATATAAGATCCTATGATTGATAATAAAAAGTTCTGTTAGAGAAAAAAGAACCACTATTAAAAAAAAGCGGGGGGGGGGGCATTTTGCCCAAAAAATTCTGAAAAATTACTAAAGGGTACTAAAGAAAAAAAATTGATAAAGACTTTTTACTGCAGATTAAGATAATAAATGGTTTATTAGATATTGCATAAAAACGGGAATATTTTTAACAGTGAAACCTATGGGGTTCGCCTGAATAAACCTGCTGATTGAAACCACCGAACATCAGGGCATTTCACTGCCATTTCTCTGCTGATTGGTGTTCTCTGAATAGATTAACCATTACTTCTCTATGGGGATTTGCAATGCCTTCAAACAGCACAGTACTTGCTGGCAGTTTGCCAAACTTGTGTGTGAGCATATCACCAGAGCAGTGGTGTACTTAGAGGAGTGGCGGAGGGCGGGCCGCCCCAGGTACCAGTGATTATTGGGGTTTCATTAGGGGGTACTAGGAGGTGTCACTGTCACTGTGTGTCAGCTTTGAGCTGTGTTCTCAAACAACGAGCAGCGGAGCAGGGCGTTTGCATATGGAATAAAATCGAATAGAATAAAAATCCCCCTCTCCTCCCTCCATAGCTCCTCCCCTGCCCCACAGCAGCTCTAGGAGAGGGGAGGGGGATGTGATTTGTGTGCAGAGAGAGAAGATGACCGTAAACGGCAGGTAAAGGGGGGGTATCAGCAGAATATGAAGCCCTGTCTGCTTACTGCTGTTTAAAGTGGACCTTGCCTTAACCAGCACTGCAGTGATAGAAATTTGTCATTGAGCTGCCTGGCTCCTGGTGAGGCTGCGTGCGTGCAGGTCACACTCGGTCCGGCCAGTCAGGTGGTACTGAGTCTCAGTACCACCTGACTGGCTGAACCACGTGGCACGCAGCTGCCCGCCCTTTTGTTAACATGGACTGTCACTCTATTCTGGACTGAACACCCACCGGGAAGGGAATCAAAGCCACGGTGCACCCTCTGGCAGTGGCACCCCACTGCTGACAAGATGGCTCCACGCACAGGCACAGCCGCGATCCTAACGTGGCCTGGAGGGACCTCCTGCTGAGTCTGTACACAGTCCCTGCCTGACTCTGCACACAGCCCTACCGCGGACGGAGGCCGGTAAATGTAGAATAAATAATTTCTGTGTGCTCATATACACTCGGTTTGCTGGGAGTTTTATTGCAGTGGATTCTGATGCACTCATACACACCGCACATTGCATTGCTGGGAGTTTTATTGCTGTGGATTCTTCTGATACGCTGACCCGCACATTGCATTACTGGGAGTTTTATTGCTGTGGATTCTGATACACTCATACACACTGCACATTGCATTGCTGGAATTTTTATTGCTGTGGATTCTGATACGCTGACACACACACCAAACATTGCATTGCTGGGACTTTTATTGCTGTGGATTCTGTGATACACACTGCATAGTACTGTGAGTTTTATTGCCCTAGAGCTCTGGGATACGCTCATACACACTGCACATTTCTGTGGGTTTTATTGCTGTGCAGTTCTGTGATATGCTCATACACAGTGCACATTTCTGTGGGTTTTATTGCTGTGCAGCTCTGTGATACGCTCATTTGCAGTGCACGTTTCTGTGGATTTTATTGTTCAACCAATTAGAGCGTCTGTGATCCAGTATACTTGACATGCGTGGCTGTTCTTTGTAAAAATGCTTGAATTTAAACATTTCATAGTTTTATTTATCTCAATAGATACATTTGAAATGGTATACAAACTATACAAGTAGGCACTTGGTATCCACTTTTAATATAAAGAGAGGAAAAGGCGGAGCTCTAAGAGGAAAAGGTGGAGCTTAAAGAGGAAGGGTGGAGATTAACCAGGAAGAGGTGTGTCCTTGACAGGAAGGGGTGCCTCAAATTTAAATTAGGGGGTGCACGAGTTTAGTCAGGCCTAGGGCAGCACAAAACCTAAATACACCACTGCCTGTAACCGCACAATCGAGCTAAAACCTTGTGAGACTTGAGCGGGCCCCACTGTAGAGCAGGCGACTAGTGCCGTTGCTCGTTCTCAGGACCCTCACAAACCTTTCCCAGTACATTTATATACTGATTTATTTCACAACAGTTATCCTCCCTGATTCTTTTGACTTCTGCCCCATTTTGTTGATATCGCCATTGACTAAATTTGGATTTACAGCCTTAAAGGGCCACTACCACCAAAAAATGAAATGTCTATATTATGTTCGTTTGCTGATCTTACATGTGCTTTGTTTTTTTCTCTTGTATTTTTAGTTAATAAAATATTATACTGTCACCCGGTGCATCCATTATATGATCTTTTTGGTTGTAAACTGCCCAACAATACACCCCCTGCTGCCTTAGCTAAACATTGCCTACTTCACGTCATTAACTGTTAAATACTGTAGATTAAATAAACAGCAGTTAAGTAAAGATTTTGGTAAATGTTGCATTGTGGGAAAAATTCACAGGATGGACACAGGAGATAACCTAATTTTTAAATTTCCTTTCTACATGTAATTCAAACAAAGAAAAGCGGCAGTGTTTATATTTGTAATGCACTCGTACACTAGTTACCACTTATGTAAGTGGTAGTGTCCCTTTAACCAAACAGTTTTTGTGCTAAACACAATATATATTGACTATCCTCAACATCCTGTTGCTGATAGATGTCGTTTACCAGAGTTTTCAATTGTTTGAGGGGCTCCAGTGATCTCTTAATAAAAAACACAGAATTGCTTTGCCACAGAAAGCCATCAAGGCATCACGTAACAAATCTTTAAAAAAGAAACGACGGTGTACGACAGATTTTACTCCATATTCCTGGCTGATTGGTCCAAAGCTTCACTGTACCAGAAGGAGAAAACTCAGATGATTTTTCTTCACTGGTCCCCCTTTATTCGTATCCGACCACCTGATGTCAAGGGCTTCATTACGTAACAAATTTTTCTGTGCTCCATGGTACTCCTTACAAATGCTGCGAGGTACCCCACCGATCCCCGTGAATCCCCCAGCCAATCATTGGCCCGTTTCCTTTCCTCAAGTTCCCAGGACACCCCAAACCGTCCATGCACCCGGACTTCTCTGGCTCCTACACCTAGTGGGCTTGAGTAAAGGTCCGCTTTTCTGAATGTTTTGGCCCTATTCCGACTGTATAAATTTGATCTGTTTATAGTGCTGATTTTTAAGCACCGGGTTTTGTTTTGTACTGCTACTCCTGATTTCTGTATTGTATGTTGTTCCTACCTTTGTATCCTACTACTGGAGAGAGCCTGTGGAGACATGGGTTCGATCCTGGCAAGAGCACCTCTCCAGTAAGTGTTCTTGGGCAAGACACCTAACGGTACATACTCGCCACCCAGGACATACTTGAAAATGAGAGAAATCTCAAAGTATCCTTCCTGGTAAAATCCTTTCTCAAAAAAAAATATATATACATGTTTAAAAAAAAAAAAAAAAAGACTCTCATTTGGACTCTTGTTCAGTATCCGGTTGAATAGAATCATGGCTTTATTTCATGTAGAAAATCACAGAAACAGCGGTTTTCCATATTAAATAACACCACTTTTTTAGCTTGAATACAGAATGAGGCAATGGTGCAATAAACAAAGGGCATCAGTAGGCTGCAACTCTGGATTATAACACTTTGGGCTCCATTCCAGTAGGGTCGTTAACGTTTGCGAGTGAGCTTGTAACTACACTTGCTAATGTTAGCAACTTCTATTATGTGGGAGTTATACATTTACACTTCCTATACTTTGTAGGGTATGTTTACACTTGCTACTCCTTGTTTGTGGCTCTTAACATGAAAAAAGTTGAGGGAGACCATGGCAATCAAGTAACATCCACCTGACATGCCAAGTGGAAGACTCATTTTGGGTCATTGTTGACAGATGTCTTACCAAGGTGGTATCATACCCATGACATTCATCCTGAAATTCTCCATACTCGTTGATTTATGACTGTGTCCCCTCTTGCTGAAATGTGTATAAGCCTAGTGGGGTTATTCAGAGAGCCGAACTGGCCACAAAAGTGCACTGATCAGAGAATTTCCCTTTACGGTGCAATTTTGGGGCCATTCAGCTATTGAAAAAGCTGTCAGTTCGCCAAATATTGTCGGAATACGGTGATCTTTGGCAGCAGTGAAATCCCCATGGAGACGTAATAGTTAATCTTTTTTCAGAGAACACAGAACAGCAGAAATATCAGTGAGATGCCCTGATTTTCAGTGGTTTTGTTAATCAGGTTTCAATGTAAATAAAATTTCCAGTTTTTATCAAATATTTATTTAACTATTTATTCTTTACATTTGCAGCAAAAAGTTGCGCTATTTAGAATTTTTTTCCAATTTTTTTTCTGTAACAGAACGATTTATTATTCATAGGACCTTCTAGATTATTCCCAGGCATTTTCCTGCAGTAGCTTTTTTTTTAAAAAAAAAAGTTGCGGGGGGGGGAGTGGTTTTACCCCTGTTTGGCAGCTTGTCAGCTCTTTCTGGTAGCTGTTTGGCAGGTAATCAGATTTTGTCGGATGTCTACTCAGCGGGTCATTTGCTACACTTCGGAGACCCTGCGGTGAATGCTGAATTCACCACTGGGTCAGCAACTCAAACTCACCGAAGTGTGGGGAACCCTGTAGGATTTATGTTGGTAAAGTAAACTGTGGACTACAAATGATGGGATTTTATTATTGTGGGAGAAGTACATGTGCAGGAGGAAATAAATTAGACCACTAATGTATGAGTTTGCATACAGAAAAATGACTATATTTATTTATAAAGTATTTTACCAGGAAGGATACATTGAGATTTCTCTCGTTTTCAAGTATGTCCTGGGCTATATACCAAGGGTTTAATCATTGCAATGTAAAGATTTGCTTGCGCTGGCATGGTGGTGTTGCTTTTTGTGGCATTTGGTTTGAGGTTTACTGCTTCAGTTTTGTTAACCCCTTCACTGCTGAGGCATTTCACCACTGTGTGCAAAGCTCATTTTTACCGCTTTCGCTCATCATGTTTAAACGCGATTTGAAGCCACATTTTAATGAATGACCCAGACATATTATATATCGTGCTTTCCGGCAGACTCCGCAGATTCATAATATATCATTTTTATATGTATACATCATGTTCTGTCTGTATATTATAACAAAAAATACAATAAAAATTTAATTTTTAATCATCTGCAGTGTGGAAAGTGTTTTTTTTCACATTTTATCACATGAGCGTTTGCGGTTATGTTTTCTATGGGGTGCGCTTGTGCAAACGCACCCCATAGAAAAAAATCATTAGTGCAGCATCATTGTTCACATTAAAATTGAAATGGGAACAATATTGCTGCATTAATCTCTCCCCTTTTAAGCGGTGCCTGGCTTTTGGCGCTGCTCCTTTCCGATCGGGAGGGAGAGGGATCCAAAGGGATCACCCCCTCCCTTCCAGGCTGTCGCCCGGCATTGCCGGGGGGTCGCCTGGAAATGACGTCATCGCGCTTGGCGCGATGATGTCATTTACGCCGGGAGGAGCTTGACTTCAGCGTCTGAGGACACTGAAGTCAGAACGCCGTGGGACCCTGGACAGAGAGGTGAGTATCTCCGCCGGGGGTCCCGCACAGCTGATGACGTGTGGGGCACGTCCTCAGCATGTAACGTGCATCAATGAGGATGTGCCCCACACATCTTCAGCAGTGAAAGGGTTAACGAGTAATTGTCATTAACTTGGGTGATGGGTAATGCTTAATGCGAACAGTATCCCTAAGAGAAACAGAAATAGTAACTCTAACTCTAGTCCTAAAACAGATAGAAATACTAACCTAAACTATATCAGGATTTCTTTTCACATTTACGGGCATCAAAAAAATGATAATATGTGCATCTCTGAATTTTCATAAGTCCCAAAATTTGAGATGATTTGTCTGAAATGGAACATGAATTTTTTCCCAAATATGAAATATCAGAATTCCAGATTTTTTTCAGCCATGCAGATGTCCAATATTCTTTTTAAAAAGAACTGAATAGAGTTCATTATTTTGTATTTTTCATAATAAGCTTGCCTTTGGTGCACACTGCTTTAATTGATTTAGTTTAAAATGTTGTTTTGCTATTTTTACTTTCTATCCATGCACTCCTGAATAGCAACATCTGAAGATCTGAAAGCCACCTACATTTTGCAGGTCTCGAGGCAAAAGAGATCCTATTAAAATATGCATTATTGAAATAGCGTGTTGTAAATAACACATTTCTTGTTTATTGGTGTGATATACCAGGATATAATTAGATTAACGTGTATTAAGTGTAAGTAAATCTACTCAAGATTGTTTATGGAATTTGTCTACCGTACACTTGTTCTCACATTTGCAGTTATTTGTCTCTTCAGATCAGAGTAAGCTCGGAGTCCTGATACATTCTTGATTTTATACCATACAAGAACCATACAATGTCAAATCTGTATCTTTACCTATTTGTGGGACATCACAGTGTGCCCATTCACACTGAGTGATTTTTGCAGCAATATCGCTCATATTTCCGCTCGATATCGCTCTATGTAGCTTCTCCAATGCATTTCAATGGAGCGGTTCACATCAAACAGCTCAATGTCGCTCAATGTCATATGTAGCTCTTCGCGGTTATGTGACCCTTTTTTTCCCGCGATTTGCCGATTTAACATTATGGTGTTGTGTGATATTATCACGAATATAAAAATTGCGCGGAAAAAACATGCGATTTTCATGTCGTTCAGTGTGAATTGGCCCTAAGATGTTGTGAACTAAAGCTTCCTTGATCATGTGTCCCAAAATACCTTCCAACATGCTGAGAAATAGCCCACTACATGTGGGGTTAACACATTAGGTTCAGTAGCTCATGGTAGTGAATGTAGGTTTAACATTAACACCTTTACCATCGAGCAAAGTAAAGGTGCCAGACTTGTTGACCTAAAAAAGTGATACGTGGCAGCTGGAAAGAATGTTCTCGATCATGTGTATAAATGACCTGTCTTAATGTCATGTTCATGCTGCTCTTAAGGGTGACTTTTCTCGAGCAACACTGTATGTAGATCCACAAAAACAATGGCAATAACGATACAAGACAAGAGTGGCATAGCATGTTTTCCTATTGGACCGGTATAATTTGATTGCAATTACACAGGACAATTAAACTTACACTGGTGAATTAAATGTAGTCATGAAGATAAAAAAATATATCCCAAATCTAGGATTGGGGTGAGGTAGAGAGATAGAATCTTTCCACAATCACACAATTTTTTACACGAAAAATGCACAGGTATTTTAAAATGTTTAGATATATTTTTCTGTGCTGCAGAGCAATACTCCAGCAACGCGACAAGACACAGAAACTAGCAGGGTTATTCAGAGAGCGGTGAAAACTAGGAGAATGACTGGAGAATGGAAAATTCTAGGTCAAAATAGCCGATTTGGAAAGTGAGATGAATGGGAGAATTTTTCTGGTTTGGCTATCTCGACCTAGAATTTTCCATTCTCCAGTCATTCTCCTGCTTTTCACCACTCTCTGAATAACCCTGAATATGAATTACAACTCAACACATGGGGTGAAGGTGTCCGCAAACAAGCTCGAGACAGGCATGTGTAGATTTCCACTGAATATGCGTGCATAGCTTTCTCTTAGGTCTATGTGCAATGATCAAACATTTTACTTGGGATGTTACACAATTCAACAGAAAACGGACTCCAAACATATATTTCCTTTCATAAATAATATATTTATTGCATATGGCTATTCAGACAGCATCCATGATCAATGAAGACTAAATACAATGCACTACTCTAGTTCAATTCATGTTTGTCTCCAGCAGCATCACATTTATCTTATTATATATATATTTACACCATGTACATAGGAAGACACTGCAAGATAAGTTAAGTCTCTTTTGTCATACCACAATAGCAAGAAATATATTTAACATCTTTATATTCAGAAACAAAATTTACCCAGTATAAAGAAAAAAAAACACTGTTTTAATAACTGTTAAGGTTACAATAGCAAAATAGTTTAAAGGGGCTTTGTGAAGAGGGGAATGTACAAAGACTTAAATATACATTGTGGGGTTTCTGCAAAAACCTGTACATTTTGGTTGTAATCTGTAAACTAATTTTCAAACATAAATATTGCATATGCCTTGTGTGAAGATTACAGCACTGAGCTAGATTTTAATATGTAGTTTTTTTACGTAGATTCTAACTCTAAAGTCTATGAAATAATGTTACAGAGACTTGCTTTTTCAATGAATACAGGTTCATCATTTCAACCAAATACCAAGTATTCAGCAGGTACCAACATTCAGTGCCATCACAGGTCTTACATTGCAAATATTAAGTATTTCATCATCAGGAAAAAAATGCTAAAAACCTTGGTCTATACACTATAGATAAATATAAAACCATACATATTTTCATAAGACCAATCCTTCAGTGGCCTGTCCATTGTTCTATGAAGCTATTATATCACCCTGCCAACACAAACTAAGTTACAAAAGTGAAAAAAGTGGAAATTAGATGGGAATTTACATTCATTTTTGTCTGGTAATACAATCCTTAAGACTTCTGATTTGTTTTAGGCAAGTAGGAAGACATGATGCTGCTATTGGATAACTAAGGTTGATTCAGCAGACCTATGAAAGGGCCTTGTAGCTCATAAGGTCCATCCTTGGGAAAGTGTGAACATGGCTCCAGCACCATGCCTTTTGGGATCCTTTGCTATCTCATTCGCCAACAGCTTTGAGAGATAAAGGTTGCACCTGATGAATGCTGTCTCAACTCCCACAACTGGACCACTGGGGAACCAGGTCTCTTATGTGTGTGGTTGGAAGTCTCTCAAAACCATGGTGGCTCTCTGCATCTCCTGCTCTATTTAGTCTTCACATAATAATCCTGTGTTGCATGATGGTAAAATACTACAGGAAACCCCAATGAAGGGTATTCTGACTAATTGTACATGCCCATACCTGAGACCATTCCAGGTTTACTGTGGTTGCTGTCATTAGCTGGCAAATAACTAAGGATAAAAGCTAATTCCACAACATGTTACATTTCTTTTTACACAGGGGAGCAATAAGACAATTCCACCCACTGTCATGTCACAGCCCATACCCCTTTTTATGACAATTGCCCCTTTTCTTCCCAGGAGAAAGGAATCTGAGAAAATCACCCATCAATGTCCCCAGGTATGTACATTATTCTCTTTCCATCTGGTCCTTTCTGAAATGGGAATAACACACCCAACTTAGTAATAATTACAATAAAATATAAAATTGAAAGGCCGTACACATTTTATATTTACTGCTGTTTTTTTTACCGTTTAACAAAAAGAAATAACTATGCTTTTCATTTTGCTTTAATACTTTAATATTCAAAAATCTAGGTACCAGTACTAGCGTATGCCTAAGTTTGTTTTAAAAGGAATAAAAAGTGCTTATTTTGTGGAAATGTGGCATCCATAGGACATAATCACCATAGGCAGAGTATTGTACACAAAGACATTTTAAAATGGTCGGCAGACTTGTTCAGTTAGGAAGAACCATGGAAATTAACTAGCCTGGTATTTTGTGGATTGGACTGGTACGTTAGCAAAAAATACTCGTTTATTCTGCACAAAAACTGATTTTTAAATATTTTTTACTCTTGATTAGGAGAATTAATTCAGTTTAGTGTAGATTACAATCATTTTCAATGGGTACCTGTTTATTAGAAAAAAAATTACAAAAAGTAAAATTAAATAATCCTTAAATGCAGGAATAAAATCTCAAGGCGATAGCATTCATATAGTTTGGATTGTTTAGTGATCTATACCACACTCATGTCTCAGTAAGCATTTGATGCAGCGGCTTGTCCAAATGTTGGGGCTGTCGCGAAGGTCAGTGTAGCAATGCAGTACATGCGTCTTTCAAGATAAAGATGTGTTTAAAAAAAAAAGAAAAAAAAAAAGCTATCCAGTAGTCATATTTAAATTATTATTTGGTCCACTTTTTTAAAAAGAAAAAAATCTGAACCATCACATAGACTTTCAGTAGAAACAGTGCCACAGTTGAATTTGGTGCCCTAGTGTGACAATCTCATCAGTAAACTATGAAGCTATTAAATTTTGTTCTCACAAGTAACAATGTCCTTCTGTAGGTTTTCGTAAGGCTGAAGACATTCTCCAGAAACTTCATTGCACGGTTAAAATTAAAATACTAAAAACCACGTTTTTAATTCATGAAAAGTCAGGAATTGTTTCATAGCACTCCTGATGTTCCAAAGGTTTGAACATTGTCTTCTCTTTATTTTTGTTGTTTACTGAGGTAGGACATACAGCGTGGTAAGAACTTCAGGTCTTCTTGTTTCATATGGTGTCCATGGATCTCCCAGTCAACAAATAGAACAAATGAAGGTCATTGAAGGCTCCGGTTGAGTGTTACTTAAAAATTGGGTTTAGAGTCAAACATACCGAAATGGTAAAAAGAAAATTAATGCCATTTGACAGCATTGAGGCAGGTTTGTCTTTTGTAAGTCTGTCCAATGCCAGCTCCACCACAGTAAATACCTGAGCGGGAACAGTCTAAACCGCCTAAGCGGCTAAAAAAGTGAAACTTTAGCAGCATCTGGTCAACATCTGTAGGCCCAATGTAGTTTGGAATTCTGAGACGATGTCTTCATTCTGAAAACATAAGGGAACAAACTGAGGTCAGATGCAGAAATATCATATAACCAGAAATATGTATCTTTAAAAAGAAGATGACTGGAAAGATGGAAATAAAATGAGACCTGGGGGAGGACCCATCGTAGGGCAGGCCACTAATTTGCTATTGCTTATTCCTAGTACCTTTCATAAAATAGTTTTTGCTCAAATTATTTATTGCACATTTATTCATAAAAATATATATATATATATATTTATTTCATTCTCTAGTTGCAATGAAGGATTCGTTTTGCATGAATTCAAAACGTGACTCGCAATCTAATGCAGTGGTTCCCAAATCAAGTCCCCCTAACAGGTCAGGTTTTCCAGATATCTAAAGCACAACACCACAGGTGATATGATTTGCTGCTCAGTGATTGCAGGATTCAGTCTGCATTTCCCCAAGGTAACACTTAAAATCTGGCCTGTTAGGGGGACTTGAGGACTGCAGTTGGGAACCACTCATCTAATGGATCAATAACATTTGAAATACCTTACACAGCATGCATGAATGGGATTAGATAACCTTCCCCGGCCTATAAAAGTTCCTTGCCTCAAGGTCCAAAAGCAAATAATAAAGCATGTGAACAGAAGAAAAGAATATCTAGAAATTGTCACTAAATGGTAATGCCCTTTCAAGAACATTCAGACATCGCTGCATGAGAAAGTGATAATTACATTGAATCAAATTCCTTCAAACTTTATAACACTGATAATCAGTTGGAACAAAATTAACCTAATTTCAGATGTTATAAAATTAATGCTTTGTTAGATTCTTCCACATTAGCCAGACATGTTGTAAACACAATGTTTTGCATAGAAAACATATCTTAAAACATGCAAAAACAAAGAACCTCTATTTTCAGGCTTTATAGCTTCTGAGTAGCTTTTTCTAAACCAGGAATTGGCTCAGCCAATCAGAATACTTACTATAACCTGTACATCATGGCTGAGTAAACCATAAGTCACTGACTGCATGGAAGGTGCATCAAGGTGTGGATAGTAAGTTTGCTTTTTACTGTACCACGCTGAAGGTTGAACTAGAACTGAAGACTTTATTATGCAAATGCAAAGTCACAATTACAATGAAAGATAATGTGTGTCCACGAACATACTGAAGTGATTGAACTTAAAATTACGTGATTCTGTTTCTTTTAGTATTGTTTTTCTACAGCAATTATTTACAGTGTTACGACACACAAACCTTTTTTTAATTACAATTACCGTTTTTACTTTCTGTATACTGTTACTTAGTATAACTTTTTAAATATCTTTCAGTTCAATATATGCGCTAGTTGTATGATTCCACATAGTTATTGTTTGCACTTGTTATTTTATTGTGTGGTGTATTAAGTTGTGTGAAAATCAATAAAATGTATTATTTAAAAAAAAAAAAGAAATTACGTGATTCTAGGGATTCAGAGAATGGCTCCCTTTTCATGGTAAACAATGCACAGAGAGTAAGTGCTTGCGGTGTCCTTGTAAAGTCTAATTAGGATCCTTTCGTGATGTTAACAGTAGAAGAAACGTGAGGCCTGTGAATGTCATAAAGCAAGTGACCTGACCGCATTGATATGGTAACAAGTATGTAAAACCTAGTAACGAGACAATGTTTTTAATAGAATGTATTATAAAACAGGTCACACATCACTTCTGTCATTTCTGATAAAGGATATTTTGCTAAAGGTGATATGCGGCTGTAAAAGAAGCGTTACAACTTACAATGCCGTCGGAGCAATCTAGATTCAATGCTAAATGTAATAACTGAACATAGTGCATGGCCCTCCCATTGTATTTTTTCCCCTGTAGCCGATAATCAGGTCTCTGGAGAAGTGCCTTTATTTTCTGTGCATTCGTTCCCCTTTCAAAGGTATTTTACATACGCTATGTAAAATTGATTCTGGGCACCAACAGTCCTATTACTTTGCTGCCAGCATCTTGCAATGCACCAGCAACACAATATACCACATCTATAACAATGTCCTATGACGGATCTAGAACTTATCAGACTCTCCCAGACTGCATCTGCAACACGAAAGTCCTGCAATACGTATAATAAACAATTGCACATATCTGTAAAATGGGGGCTGCAGTCCAAAGACATCGCATCAACTGCAGGGATCTCTGCCCCACCCCATGTGTTTTGCCTGCAATTCCCAGAATTCTTTGAATGCAATAAAAAGCCAGAGAATCACGGGGGGGGGGGTGTAACCAAGGGGGCCCTATTGTGAAAAATGCACCCAAATTCTAAAAATGTACATTTAGGCATTTTTGTGTGTAGGTTATGGGTACACAAGTACTGCTGGAGCAGATTTCTGAAAGTCCCAGAGCACATGCACATACTCTATCCATTTAATAGCTGAAGGAATGTACTGATGGCTAACAGACTGGTGTCTGGAAATCGTGATTGCAAAAATATTGGAATTATCTGTTTCAGCTTGAAATAATATGAAATATAGTTAAAAAAAGGTTTTTATAAGTGGAATGTAGTCTAGCAGGAAGGGAGCTGTAGTCGTAATAAGAGAAATCTACAAAGGTTTCCATAGCAGCTGCCAGATGTCCACATGTTCTGTACCCTGCTTGTGTCAAACCATGAGCTTGATATCCTCTGGTAGACAATTAGTATTCTGCTATGTTGCTTCTACTGCGGTGTAAAATCAGAGCAGTGTGATCTGCGGGATTCTCTAGCTGCAAAAAAGGTTAGGGTGACACACTGCCCGTTTGTGCTAAAAAGCTAAAGGCAGCATTCTAAGCCGTTGTTTACAATTTTGGGGACTTTGGATGCTTTTCTATTTTTTTTTTATTTTTAGCCATCAAAATTCAGTACTCTGGGAAAGAACATAGAGAAATAACAACGTGCTATCCATTCATCTATCCCAGTGGTTCCCAACCGCGGTCCTCAAGTACCCCCAACAGGTCAGGTTTTCCAGATGGCTGAAGCACAGCACAGGTGATATGATTTGCTGCTCAGTGATTGCAGGATTCAGTCTGTATGCCCCCAAAGCAATTCTTAAAACCTGACCTGTTAGGGGTACTTGAGGACTGCGGTTGGGAACCACTTATCTATCCAATAATACACTCAGTAAGAATTTATTTATTTTTTTGTGCTATACTTGTGCAGCTTTTTCACATAATTTTTATCTACAGTCGGGCATACTGACAGAAAAAAACATTAAAGTGCTTCATAAGATCCATTGCATATTTGCTGGCCAATAAAAGGGTTAAGGTATTTCCCTGAGCTGTACCGCACTGCTGTTTGCCTTCTGCATCCGCTTTTACTCCATCTGTCACATAAGAAGGGTGATTCTCGCTTCCTGTACCTGCAAGTACTGAAACGTAGATTTACTGAAGGAGTTTATTGTCCTACGATTGTCGGTGCATATTTACGCATACTGTGACATTTCGGTCAACATGATCTGAATTTGACATCACTTCGAGCTAGTGACGTGGCTAGAGAAGGTTTAGAAACGGTCGTTTGAGAACTCTGGCCTTTCCTATGTGTACTTAGGGAGATTCCCTCAAACAAAGAGAAGCAAACGCTGGTCTACATACGTAAGCAAGCTACAGTAAAGAAGACAATGCCACAGTGCAAACATGGATAATCTTCCAATATAAACTTCCTCCCATTAAATAAAGTATAAATTGAGTAAATTTTACGTGTTCAAGATTAGGTTATAGAGCTGAGCAATCACTGGCTTCCTGTACACCTGACATTTTCCAAGATTAAAGGGACACTCTAAGCACCATCACAACTCATGTTCCTTGCATTGACTGTGTTGCAAAGATGACCCCTTCTCTGGTCTCTCTGAAAATATGCATAAAATATAAAAAAAACTTTGCACAAATCTGTGCACCTGTAAGGCCGGTGTCGGACAAGCGCACTAGGTGCAGCCGTACTGACGTGCCTACCGGCGTCCGTCACAGCGTTGTGATGCTGCAACAGGGCCGGTCATACGCTTGTGCATCAAGCGTCCGTCCACAAAGCCTCCCCATCAAAATGCTAGACGCGCGTCGACGTGACTACAAGGCGCGATCCTCCATAGGAGGATCTTGCTTTGCAGCACTGAGCTCACTGGCCACCTCGCTGAGCGCAGTCAAACGGGCGTCGAGTGGAAGGAACGTCCACTCTCACGGACGTTCCTTCCACTCGGAAGTGAGCTCGTCTGATCCTGGCCTAAGTCTACAACCTTGGACAAAGACGCCATAGGTTATTTGCACTTATTCACTGCCCTTGTATGGTCACCAGGTCAAGTGAGGGTGTGCAGGGCCTATTTCAGGTGTCAGAAACCATAGCCCTCCAGATGTTTTGGAACTACATCTCCTATGATGCTCAACCACTCAGGGTTGGCTGAGCATCATGGGAAATGTAGCTCAAACATCTGGATGGCTAAGGTTCCTGGCCAATAGGATTAGAAGCATCAATTATCTGATAGATACATTTTTGTGGAGCAAGGACCTGAATATCCTTTTATTTTTCTTCTTGGCAGAGAATTATAACAAAGAATATGATGCATCCTGGCTGGATGAGCAATTCCGTGGTGTGGGCTGAGTTCATGAAGGTTCTGTATAGCATTGTAATTTATGACAAAAGCCAAAACTTCAATACAAGTGAAACAAATGAGAAGAGAAAAGCCAGTCATTTGGAACTCTGATTCAGTATGCAGATTAGAATATATATAATGAAAATGTACTATTCGTATTGCCAACAGAAAAAACACCCTCTGCAGTAACGACAAAATATGGTACTTCAACTGTTGGGCTCTATGGCTCTGGTAAACCTCCGTCACCCGGACGTCATCATCAGCAAGCATATAAAACGTTAGCCATCACTGGACTACCTATTCACTGTGTGTATATAGCAATTGGCATATACATGTATTACTAAACAAACAAAATCTGACATACAGCTATTGATGACGGTAGACTCTCCTGCGCAAGAGAAAAACAAGAAAAGCAAATAAACATAAAAAAGCCTCCTGGTGGAGCGGCAAAGAGGAAGAAAGTTCCTACCGGCTAACAAAGTTGCATAAGTTACAGCAGTTGAAATTAAGTTTCCCAATATCTGCAAGCATAAGGACATCTCTGCTTAGTGCTACGTGGCAGGAATTTGGCAGCATCCCTAATCTGAAAAGTAGCAACGCATCCATTTAAAGTTTTTAAATTAAGAACCATAATATTATAGCAGCCACTATAAAATGCTCACAGTAGATGTGTGTACGGTCCTCATTACTGCGAACGTCTGATTTCGCCTGGAGCTTAATCACTTTTGATCATTTTAATATTTTTTATACGAGTAGCATTCAGATTGTCAAGAGGACTATTCCCGTGGAGGTCAGCCTGTAATATGGTTGCTATTCTGAGTACTGTGGCCCTTAATTGCAGGAGATACAGCAAATACCTCCTCACTCAAACATTACAGCTTGACTTCATAATAAACATGCATTGCCATTCAGCTTTTTAAACGAGGATTAAATTTAAATGAGCAAAAAAATTGTACTGCTCCCCCCCCCCTCAAATAAAAAATCATGGAAGAATTAAGAAATATAAATACAGAAAATAACGTCAATTCAGAGGAGAAGAGTTGAGATCAGATAGCCCCTCTATATTCCTTCACTGGAACTTGGGTTATATACTTTATTACAGTCTAGAGGTAACTTTTTTTTTTACCACCAGCAGTATTTATTATTTAATTTTTTTTGAGAAAGTATTTTACCAGGAAGGATACATTGAGATTTCTCTCGTTTTCAAGTATGTCCTGGGTGGCGAGAGTGTACTGTTAACTGTCTTGCCCAAGGACACTTACTGGAGAGGTGCTCTTGCCGGGCTTCAACCTGTGTCTCCACGGTTATAGAGCAGTGATGTTACCTCTACTCCATATTGGTGCTTTGCAGCCAAAACCAACTAATGGATAACAAACTATTAATTTCAGTGACCCATCTTTAACATTGTTTGTCTTTTACATTTTGAAGGTGTATTGTTACAGTGGGTAATTTTTCAGGAGCCATTCTAATGGATGTAATATTACAGCAACTATGGGTTCTGCACTTTTCAGTAAAAGACACAGAAATGCACTCTTGCAATACACATTTACTTGTTACATGTCATATGAAGTACAAAGTCTAAAGAACAGAAATTCGTTATTTTATTAAATGTCAAAGAGCATATAAACCCAAAGACGGCAGATGCATTACTTTCCATTCTTTACAGATGTGGAACATTTGGAAAATTATAAAAAAAAAAATGCTTTTAAATATAAATGGTCTGTTTTATATTCAGATATTTATCTATTGTTATCCTAGAACTACTGTTACTCTACACTAAGTCAAAGGAGAAAAGGATAGTTAAGGATAGTATAGTTAAGGATTTTAAATTTTCTGAAGCCTTATAAAAAGTATTTCATGGACTCCTTTGCACTTTCACGATCAGTTTCTAATGCTTATGGATTAAATTTGCAGAATGATCCCTTGACTGGTTGCAAAGTGTATTTATAACGTATGAAAACATGTCATAAACATTTTAAAACTGTTGTAAATCATACACAGATGTGTTCTAGAGTTTTGATCAGACTATTGGGACTTCTCCAGCTTTTCAACAGTACATAAAAACAAGGTAGTAGGAATTGTACCATATTTAGGCTAGGGTCAGATGAACGCATTTTTTGCATCGACCGTCAAAAAGTGCGTCCGAACGAATGGACGTATTTTTTCACGGAATACGCGATAGCGGTCATACGATGCGCTATTACGGCAGTGATTTTGTACAGATCCAAACCAGGAAACTTTGGGTGTCTGGACGTGATGTAGGCCGGACATGAGCAGCGTCTGACGTCTCCTAATCACGCACACACGCCGCTATGCGGACGCAGCACACTCTGTACGTCAGTACTAGCGGTTTGACGTTCTCGAAAAAATGCGTTCATTTGCCACTTGCGTTGCGCGGTCGCACTTTAGTATGCTACCCGGCGTTGGACGTCACTTGCTGCTAGTACGGCTGTGATTAAGTGCGGCTAAACGCACGTTAATGCTGCGTTCGTCTGACCCTAGCCTTACATGGTGGGGAAAAAAAAAAAAAGTCTGAGAATAGACTGGTAAAGATACGTTTAGAAAAAAATAAAAATCATAACGTTATTCAATAAATGTGAGTGAATATTGTTTACAATGAAGGTTGAGCTTTAATAGAATATTTAAAAAAAAATAATCTCATACTTTTGGCTGCCTTTTTTATTTCTGTGTTCTCTGTGTGTCGATCAGGAAGATGGACTTGCTTTACCCGTAAACATCATTATCCACGGTTCCTGTTTGTTTGCTTCAGGTGCAAACAAAACACATGAGAAGTGTAAACGGAAGCTTTTCATTTACGCAAGCAACAGGTGCAGAATTGGATACGGAAGATACCCTACAATAACCTTCAAAGGACACACCTTACAACAGGGTGAGCCATTCCAAGGCTGCCACTTATTCCGGATGCATGAACAAAAATGTACCTATATAAAGTAACCAATTTCCAAAGTTAAAAGGATGCTTACGATAATCAGTTGGGTTCTATTTACCTTCACAAAACATAGCTGATCTACAGTATGGACCCTATGCGTCTTTATTTATTTATAAAAACATAGAAAAATGCCGGCAGATAAGAACCTTTCGGCCCATCTAGTCTGCCCAATTACATGGATACTTTACCTGGATTTATCTTTTGTTTAGGATAGCCTTATGCCTATCCCATGCTTGCTTAAATTCAATTACTGTTTTGGCCTCAACCACTTCAACTGGAAGACTGTTCCATGTATCCACCACCCTCTCAGTAAAATAATGCTTCCTGATGTTACTTTTAAACCTTTGCCCCTCTAATCTAAGACTATGTCCTCTTGTTTTGCTACTTTGTTTCCATTTAAATATACTCCCTTTCTCTACCTTGTGGATTCCCTTTACGTATTTAAATGTTTCTATCATATCTCCTCTGTCTCGTCTTTTTTCCAAGCTGTACATGTTAAGATCATTAAGCCTTTCCTGGTAACTTTTCTCCTTCAAGCTGTACACCATTTTAGTAGCCCTTCTCTGAACTCTCTCTAAGATGTCTATATCCTTCTGGAGATACGGTCTCCAGTACTGCACACAGTACTCCAAGTGAGGTCTCACCAGTGCTCTGTACAGTGGCATGAGCACTTCCCTTTTCCTACTGCTAATACCTCTCCCAAGCATTCTGCTAGCATTTCCTGCTGCTCTATTACATTGACTACTTACCCTTAGATCCTCTGAAATAATAACCCCTAAATCCCTTTCCTCAGATGTTGAGGTTAGGACTGTCTCAAATATTCTATATTCAGCCCTTGGGTTTTTACGTCCCAGGTGCATTATCTTGCACTTATCCACATTAAAACTCAATTGCCACAACTCCGACCATTTTTTTAGTTTACCTAAATCATTTGTCATTTGGCTGATCCCTCCAGGAACGTCAACCCTGTTGCAAATCTTTGTGTCATCAGCAAAAAGACATACTTTTCCATTAATACCTTCTGCAATATCACTAATAAAAATATTAAAGAGACCTGGGTCCAAGTACTGACCCCTGAGGTACCCCACTGGTAACAAGACCTTGCGCCGAATAAACTCCATTTACCACAACCCTCTGTTGCCTGTCACTCAGCCACTGCCTAATCCATTCAACAATATTGGAATCCAAGCTCAAAGATTGCAATTTATTGATAAGCCTTTTATGCGGAACAGTATCAAAAGCCTTACTGAAATCTAAATAAGCAATGTCTACTGCACCACCTGTGTCTATTATTTTTGTTACCCAATCAAAAAAAATCAATAAGATTAGTTTGGCACGATCTCCCTGAGGTAAACCCATGTTGTTTCTGATCCTGTAATCTATGTGTTTTTAGATGTTCAACAATCCTTTCCTTTAACATGGTTTCCATTAATTTCCCCACTACTGACGTAAGACTAACTGGCCTATAGTTCCGATTCCTCCCTACTACCCTTCTTGTAAATGGGCACAACATTTGCTAATTTCCAGTCTTCTGGGATGACTCCCGTTAACAGATTTATTTAACCAATCCTTGCTAACGGTTTTGCGATTACAAAGGATTTTAGCAGGAAGGGTACATTGAGATTTCTCTCGTTTTCAAGTATGTCCTGGTTCAAGAACATTGAAATGTTACAGTCTTGTTGTCTTGCTAGTCCTTTTTAAGGTTTGCTAGGGTAATATCTTCAATAGTCTGAGAGAAATGTGAAGGGTTTGTTTATCACTTAACAGCTCCACTAATCTGCCACGAAGGGAATGCTCTGTATTGACTGGCACTAATTTTTAACGGTGCTCTTGTGAAGCATTGGTGTCAGCAGCCAAAAAACTCCTGGTGGTGTTGTCCACAAAATCTTATCCTAGGTACACCCTATGCACTCAGAAATAAGTGGGGCTGTATACTTTTTATCGCCCCTTCATAAATTCCTGGTGGGATCTGTTCTCACCACCCTCCTTTCTACCCTTCATTTATTTATAAACTATTTTACCAGGAGGGATACACTGAGATTTCTCTCATTTTCAAGTATGTCCTGGCCCTGTACTGTAAGGGATTCTTCTCTAGTGTTAAATAAAAAAGAGCAAACAATACAATGGAACAAGAGCTGAAAATCATTTCAAGAGATATATATCCTATGACCTAGATCACTGGATCAGAGGTCAGCAACCTTGGCCCTCAAGAGGTTTTGGAACTAAACCTACCATGATGCTCGGCCAACCTAGTGAGTGTTGGAGCATCTGGAGCACCAAGGTGATTGACACCTGATCTAGATAGCCTTTTACGTTGAGTATCACACCTTCCTTAATTCTATCAGCTGCAGAGTTCAATAGAAAGGGTCTGCATGGCCAGTGGGTTCACAGGAGATGCCACCATCTTAACGAAAAAATAAAAATTAGATTTTGGGGCTTTATGGTCAAGGACACTGCATATAAAGTAACCATAAAAGGCAGCAAGGAATTAGATAATCATTTAATAAAATTCATGCACGATAAAGTAGACTTGTACAAATAGGTCAGCATACCTAAACTTTGCACGAACTCAAAAGGCAAAATGGCAACCTGCTTCATCTATCTCAAAAGTCTTATTATCCCAGCCCTACTTCTATATCGTTAGCAATAATAAAAAGAAGAAAGTAGCCTACAAAGCAGATCTGTTTACATGTGTCCCATGAGTGGCAATAAACTTTCCCTGTTGATACTGGTATCAGCCAGTTTAGAATTACACTAAAGCCCCCATCTCTGACCCTTTCTATTAAAACAAGCTGCTCAACAAAGTCTAATCCCATGCGTCACATAATCCTTCTTAATACTGTACAAACTCTGGGTGATGGGTTTTTTAAGTTTAATATGGCAAGGACATCTTGGCTTATTTTAAAAGAACCTACAGGTTGACTGACCAACAAGTACAATCCCAAAATTTTAATTAAAGTAATATTTGTGAGTGTTCATATGCTACAGCCTACATCAAAACATCTAATGGGAACATTTGTAAAGCAAACTAAAATCGTCCATATACAGACATTTTAAATCAACCAATACACGATATCCAAGAATGTGTTCTTGTAGAGCACCATGGTAGGTTTTTGACTATGAAAAGGGGTTTTGCACATAAGACAATACTCTTGCACAATATTCCCCTCATTTTACACCATACATGCTCTGCTGAAATAACATACCGCAGTAGACCTTAACATCATTTGTACATGGTGGATACTGGAATCACATGACACTGTGGGCTCATAGTTTAAAACACCAGTATTAAACTGAGGATCAAACTGAAATAAGAGTCCTCCTAACCCCATTGAATGTAACACCTATAATTCAAATCGGGAGAGATCCCCCCAATACATGTTGTAATTGTGGAATTTTAATCTTTAGTTCCCTAACAGATATAAGAAAGGTATCTCTCATTTGGTTTTAGGTGTCATACCATTATTCCCAACATGGACTAACAATTGAATACAGTAGTCATTATTGGGGGCAGAGACACCAAGCTCTTACTGGCACCAAGCAAAGTACAGTGGCGGGGCACCAATCCTACAGTGGTCATTTGTGGTCTTGAATTAAAATAGGTGAAGAGTGCATTCTCCGGAGCATGTACTTCTCTTGAAGTGGGCACTAGGACTGATGGGAAAAAGAAACAGGTCCCCATGTAAGCAGTGCATAATTACAGCTCTGCAACCAAATGGTTTCCACATATCTCCAAGACTGCACACTGGTTTTGAAAGGAGTTGTCCAGAAAACCAAAAACATATAGTCTATACATAGCTCTTCACACTTCAGATCAAACCATTCTAGTATCGGTTATGGTTGTCTTTCAGGCGGAACAATCTTACAAATCCATTTAGAAGCTCATTTGACCTACACTTTTCAAAAGGCGCACAAAAACCCATTACAGGATGAAAAGTGACACCTATAAAAAGGCATCAGACAAACAGAACAGCCTTTTAAATGTAGAAGCCAGAAATTAAATATTAAAGGCCCAGACTAACAGGTTTTTCCTCTACCCAATCTAAGTTTACAAGAAAAGGATTACCATTTGGAGTTAATTTTTATGAATGCCAGAGGCGTACAAAATTTTCTCATGGAATGGATTGCTCACCCCACAGGCACTCAAATGGTTAAGTCTTTTGAACCCATTTAATGAGAGCACACATTCCAGACTGAGAGTGGACTACTGCAAATCTCCTTGAACTGTACTTTGGCAGAGCTGGAAAGAAATACATATTTATAAAGTATAACAACCCACAAGGATCAGATGATGCATATTCCTTTTCCATTTTGTACATGAACAGAACATGGTGTACACACATATACACACTGAAATAAACATCTATTTGGGTAATCAATGGGTGTGCATTTATAATTAACAGGTAAGCCTTTAGTAGGCGTTTCGCCAAGAAAGCCGGGAACACAACATGGAAATTTTTTTAACAGGCAAGAAGAAAATTTCCAAAAGGTTTATCAAAACGAAAACATAACTCTTAGCCCTATATTTGTTAAAAGGTTGAAGAATAAGCGCCTTCTAATCTCCTAAAATATAAAATTGGGTGTATTTAAATCTGGCATTCCCTCATTGATGAATTTTTTTTTCATTTATTTTGTATTGGAGCTGGGAGGCAGATGGCATGCAATCATTAGCCTATTGTAAACAGCAGCGTTGGGGTAGATTATTAGAGTGTCTTGCTTGTCATGGCAGGTGCATGGCCCTAAGGCTGCCATCTGCTGAGGAAGGAAGTGTTCTCTTGGAAGATAGAGATGGAGGATTAACAACAAAATGTAAACAGCAACCAGCCGATCTTCATTGATAAGAATTTACTAGCAGAATCGACACAAATGGGCTTCACAATGCGTTCATGCACACTGGTGTATTGTTGCAATCTGCTGGTATATATTCTTATAGAAACATTAAAAAAAAAAATAATTGTAAACAATTTTTTTTTTAAATAAAAAAAATATAAATTTTAGTAATAGCCGAGGTTCTAGAACACAAAGATCGGTAAGCGTTGTTTACGATTCCAAAAAAAAATAAAAATGAAAACAATTCAAAAGGGGGTAAAAGAAACCTATCCTAAATGTATCAATCAGTTTGTGCCAGATCGTGAGGATTCTGTCTTTGCAATCGAACAGAGGTGGACATGCGCTCAGGATGGAATGATTATTAAATTATTAGCGCACGACGGACAAAAAGACCGCACGCAGTGTAGCTCCTTGTTACCGGTCACGTAAATGTGTATTGTATTACACATCTGAGTCATTGCTCTTGTTTACACTCAGTCAATAGAGAAAGAAGGCCACAAGGAAAACATACTCTACAGTTTACGCTGGAACCTGCACGTTGCAGATGGATGTGACAAACCACTGTTCTATGGCTGTGGGGGAAAAAACGTTTCAAAACCTATTCATAGTCTTCATTCTGAAAATTCTTTTCATGCAGAAGAAAATGTATAAAAAAAAGTCAAAGGGCCTTCCTTAGTAACATTATTGCATTTATGTATAGCTGTGTAAAGTACCACCAACCTGACAATTCTTGCTCAACGTTAATAGCTTGTGTGCTAATAAAGAATTTAAAAAAAAAAACGGCTTTTTTTTTTTTTTTACCATGCCTAAAGAATCCAAAGATAATGAACCCATTTGAACAGTGTGGTCCTTACATCTGCTCATACATTGCAAAGCAATACCTTCGGTCTCCCAATAAACAGATTAGCTCACTTCATTCAGACATCCTCTGACCTTGAATACAATTTTGGCAATGTGCACATGCTGAGCTTCAACACCCACTATAATCCTGAACTCACAGGCAAAGCCTGGGGTCTTTTAAGGGCAGCAGCCGCCTTCATCTTTGTGAGAGCTATTTATAATCGCCAACGGTTACATTATGCAGTGGTTTCTGCTGTAGACGCTGACAGCGCCGGCTACTAATTCACGATTTTACTCTCGGACATGAAAAATAACTTTTTTTCATTGAATCTCCTTTTTGCTAGATTTGTAGAAAAGCTCTGGATTCGAGGAGTTAACAAAAAAGGAGCATATACATTTTTCTTTCTGGGCTGGCTGTTTACCATATGGCTGCATTATTCAACGTGACCTCCCAGCTGCCCTTTGAAGCCTATACTTGCTATAGTTTATGTGCTGCCTCTCTTTTGAAAATGCTTTTCATGTCAGGGCCAGCCCGCATTCCACGCAAGTCAGCTTGGAGCATCAGCTTGTCATAATCTAAAGGAAAGTTATGAATCATACAAAATACTATGCTAGCTGAATTCAGTGGGACTTCAGAGTTGGGAGCGTTGGTTTTGAGAATTCTGAAAATGCCAAATATTTAGATTTTGCTTTCTACCTCTGAAAGATTAATATATATAAACAGAGAAGCACACAGATGTCAAAAGGCCTGTCCTGACGATATTTGTGTAAGGGAGTCAAGGACATGGGGCCTCTTTGAAGTAGAACCTATAGAAGGAAATAATTTTAATGGGTTCTTTAGAAATTTCTTTTAACACAGTCTTGAGAAAGGATTTTACCAGGAAGGATACATTAAGATTTCTCTTGTTTTCAAGTATGTCCTGGGTGGCGAGTCTTAATAGTAAAGTATATTTTTCTCTAGACAATTCTGTAAATGAAAACACCAGATTTTTTTTTATAAAACACTATTTAAAATGTTTATTCATGCATGCCATGCAATTAATGCTTTTCTCCGTGTCCTGAAAGAAATCAGAATCAAAATAATCAATCTAAGCACTTCCTCTGCCCTAAGCAAAAATTGTTCCTGGTTCACTTTGTGCTGAATGGAATGTTTTCTTCCAATCTGGAAGCATTCCTCTAAATGTATTCTGTGTAGCAAAGATATAGGAGCCAAAACAAAAACCACACCTGCCATCTATGTAAATGTAAGGGGGAAAAAAATTAGATGTTTGACACTTGTTTTTAAATTGCTGTCAACTGGAAAACTATTCTTTTGATTTATTCAAAATTTAAATTTCAAACATGGAAATTTACTTTAGGGTCTCTTCACTAAGTAGCGAAATTTCGATGCTTTTCGATGTGGCACATTATGTGGCACTTGACGGTCACCTTAGTGTGCCGAAGATAGTCACCAAAGTGGCCTTGGCGAAATTCCCCAGAACTGCAAATAAAGAACTCGCCTGTTCGAAATAATCCATCTGACAGCGTAGGGCGCAGTATGGAAGTACCGTTAGAATAGTACATAGAGTTCCTTTAGGTTATCATAAAAAGTTGTGCAGGGAATAGAAGATTCAAATAATTTTGTGATCTTTTATCCTCTTAATGCCATGGGACGTGCTATGCTGACCACGTGGCAGGAGGGCCTTGCAGCTGTAGGTCTTACAGGTAGACTCCGTTGACTTCAATGGGCTGCCTTGGCCCCTTCCCAGAGCTGGCATATGCCTCTGTGCTGTTGGCTGCAGAGAGGTGGCCTGAACTCAGGCTGTCCCCCTGCCGCCAATGACGTGTGTCAGCGGGCCAAATCAGAGGCCCGCAGCGGCAAAACATGTCAGCGAGGTGGCGTGAACACCCGCCAGTCCTTAAGGGGTTAAAAGGCACCTGTACCAATCAAATGTATTGTCTGAAACCTTTAATTTACTGAAGTGTCTATTCATTTTTATTTACTTGTTCTCCGTACAGCCAATTTCTTCTGCGATGTGAAATCTCTAGCATTACCCCGAAATTATAAAACATTTTGTAAGGTTTAAGGACATTTACTGTAAAGCTTACATATGTATTGGAGTTTTTTTTTTTTTTTTTAAGACACACCAGTCTCATCCTGCTGGAACAGGAGTGCACAAGTCAAAGCAGATCAGGTAAGTTATCAGTCCTATTAAATAACCGATGCACTTAACTTGTAGAAGACTGAAAATAACAAAGTCACATGTTCTCGTGCAAAGCAGATTAACATGTGTACCTTACCAAACCTTGTTGGCTGGGTGAACTCAATGACAGACTCAGCAGGCAATTCCTTGCAAGCAAGAACGATAGCATCTGATTTTCTGACCAGATTTAACTGGCTAATTCCAAGGGTATGTGTACTTTAAACACAAAGGGTTAAAAATGTGGTAGGCGTAAGACTGCAAGGAGGTGGAATTTAGATAGTAATACTTATATCTATCCAATATCCACAAGTATGTAAAGTCTTAATCTGCCAAGTATCACAGTTAAAGATTTTTGCATTTGGGGTGAACAAGGATTCCATTTTAATAAAGATTAATAGCTTAATTGTATAACATTCACTTTTTAGTCCTAAACAATGACGCACAAAATGTGTTCTCATTGAAAACAGGAACATATAAAATGCCAAAGACAAATTGACAAACATGAAAATTGGCCTAACAAACCAAATAAAGAGCAACCAAATGATGCAAACGTGGAGTGGTATATGGCTGGGGTCAGACGAGCGGTAGTAAGAGCGGAAGGAACGTCCGTGAGAGTGAAGGTTCCTTCCAGTCTGACGCCCGTCTGGCCACCTCGGTGAGCGCAGTTAGTGTACTCAGCAGCGCTGCAAGGCTCGATCCTCCTATGGAGGATCGCGCTTTGCAGCCCCGTCAACGCACGAAGTGCTTTGACAGGGGGAGGCTTGCTGCATGGACGTAGCACAGCCGCTGTCACATGTGCAATTTGTGCGCACGTGACAGCGTATGTCCAGCCCCATCGCAGCGTCACAACGCTGCGACGGACGCCGGAAGGCACGTCAGTACGGGCACACATAGTGTGCTCGTCTGACCCCAGCCTAAAAGGGCAATCACTGGCCCTCCATTTAGGGGTTCCACTGGCACACTTTGTACCAATCTGCACATACAGGATAATTTGGATTGGACCCTTTTCCCTGGTCTTTGTCACCATTGGGCACATAAAAGTCAAAGGGAATCTGGCAAAAATCTGATCAATAGCTATAAAAAATTGCCACCCTGTACCATATATATATATATATATAACCTTTAAATTATGGCTACCTTAGGAACAAAATTAATAGACATGTGGTTCCCAGAATTTGAAATCCTGAAGTAGCTTTATTGACAAGCAAATCCTTTCCTGAGTCACTGTTCTCGTTATTTAACGAATAATGGGATTTGGGATCTTTCTTGAACATCCCTGGTGATCCACCACTTGAGCTGTTGGTTTGAAAGGAGTGGAGGTTATGGCTCACTTATTAAATGTTGACGAATCCCCGGCCATCCCAGTCAAGCCGCTAATGGTTAACAGCTCACATCAAAATCTGCCATAAACAGCTCCCTGCTACTGGATCAAGTGGGATAGAGTGCCGTGCCACACATACTAAAGAAATAATAAAATACTATTTTACTACCTTTCCATAAAGGATGCCGCTCTCCATTGTGCCTGGGCACACAGGCCAAGGGATCCGGCAGTACTCAGACTATATAGTATCATAGAGGACACACCACACCAGGGATTTATACTGAAGTTGCCATTAAGCACAGCACTTGAGCTGTACAGCAGAAAGGCTCGAGCACTGTACTTATTATTTACAGCATATTCCATCTGAAACACAAGCAGAGCTTGCATCACGTGTGTAGCACCTGGTTACTATACATTAGCGTCTTATACTTTGAGACGCTAATGTGCCGTTAGCAGATTAAGAATGAGCTATTCCAACCTGCTTGTTCTCAATTTGCACTTTGGCACGATCACTTAAGCTTTAGGGCAACTCCACCTAAAAATCAAACTCACCTTGAATCCAGAGTGTTGCAATCTGCTGCTTTCTCGCTCTGCTGGCAGATGAACACTGGAAACAAATAGTTCCCAGTGTTCCTCTACTGTCCCAGCTGGATCGCAGTCTTGCTAACTCTTTTAGTGATTGCATCCATCTACATGTAGTCCAGAGGGCTGATAACCGCACAGCATTTAACACCTAACAAGTATTACAACTGAAGCTTCTGAGAAAGCTGATCGCAAATGGAAAACTACAGACGCTCAGGTTTTCAAGTAGCATCTGTCATTTAACACCAATACTGGAATAGGGCCCCAGGATTTCATTGAGGAGCCATGTTATTCCACTTGAACAACTCTTTGACTCTGCTAAAAAAATCTTTGTCAAGGCTTGACACAGGATGACCAGGTCCACTCGGGTGGAACAAAATGTCTACTGAATTATACCCTGGTGTTGCGTGTCTGCTATAATGCTACATAATAATTTTCAAAGACATGATTATATTTAAACTGTGCATTCATGCAATTTCTTCTGCTTATCTTGAATATTGGCTGTCACATTAAATGATTTTTACAATGTGGAAGGAATGCAGTTCCTGGGTTAAATTTGAGAAGGTGCTATAAAAGGGCATGTTGTCATAAAGGTTTTAAGTCTAAGATGCCAATCATACTCCAAATTGCTGCGAGGGCAAAGGCTATGTGATTATTATGTCCAGAACAAAATGTTAGAATAAAATCTGAACACAGACTTGTAACAAACTGTAGCAAACTGCAAAGCACAGAGTCAGCTAAGTTCACATTTCTTGGCAAATGTTTAATGTCGTCCAAGTATGCCTGACTGCCGAATGTCATTATGCCTCATAAGAAGCTGTGTTTTCCCAGGAGAACATTCTAAGGAAGCACATCAATTTTAAATTGTGAAGCGTTTTCAGTGGTTTGCACACAATATGCTCTGGAAATGAATATTCTTAATATACAGAAGGAAGTTGTAAATGGTTAACTGACTATATTTTGGTCAAACTAATACATCAGCCTACAATTCTCACAAGACTTTGAGATGTAGAAGTACTATGATCTGGTTTATTTTCTTCCAACTTTACCACTTGCTTAGCCTCTGTTTAAGAACTTTATTGCTATAAGTCACTAAACATTGGCCACACTAACACTTGCATTGCAACCCTTAAAGAATGCTATCGTTCTCACATAGCCGGCCCTTTTTTCCAGCCCCCTGTACCTTCCAGGATTCCAATCACATTCAAAACCCTCAATAACCTGATCCAATCTTAACCTCTTCCTCAATTTACAATTACACTGATCACTCCGGTGCGCTAACCTCCATCTGTCCTTTTGAGGCGTGACTCTGAGTTAGTGATGCAAGTAGAAACAATCTACAAGGGCAGTGCAGGTCATGTTGAATGCCCTACCTAGTCCTATCAGACGCTTTCCTAATCTCCAATCCTTCCAGAAATCCCCCTGAAACCCATCCTTTTAGATTACTTATCTTTTTCACCCTGACTTCTCCTAATCACATTTTCAATGTTTCGATACAGGAACTGGCAATCTCAAAACACAAATGTTAGTCTTTATCTCGTCCATGACAATTCCCACAGACTGTCCGCGTATCGGAGCAAGATCCACCCTTAGTGGTTTTGGTTTCCTAGAGTTTAAGCCTCCACTTTAGGCTAGGGTCAGACGAACGCATTTTTCGTGTTGTCAGTGAAAAAGCGCGTTCGAACGAATGGACGTATTTTTTCACGGAACACGTGATAGCGGTCATACGATGCGCCTTTACGTCCGTGATTTTGTACGGATCATCAATAAAACACTTTTTGTGTCTGGACGTTATGCTGGCCGGACATTAGCAGCGTCTGACGTCTCCCAATCACGCACACACGCCTCTAGCGGACGCAGCGCACTCTGTATGTCAGTACTAGCGGTTTGACGTTCTAGAAAAAATGCGTTCGTTTGCCACTTGCGTTGCGCGGACGAACTTCCGTGCGGCCGTACTTCGTGTGTTCCCCGGCATTGGACGTCATTTGCTGCTAGCACGGCCGTGATTTCGTGCGACTAAACGCACGTTAAAACTGCTTTCGTCTGACCCTAGCCTAATTCGTACTATTACCATCACACAGACAGTTTTCAATGCTTTAAAGTGTGTTTATGGAAGCCATATAACTGCCTCTAAAAAGTGATATATATACTCCAAAAGGAAGAGGCGCACACTGGAGGCCCGCTTATAAAAGTACCAATTTTTTTTTGACGTTTCAGTCCTCTTCTGGATTTTTAATCAAGATAATAAATTTATATATAAACAATAAAATGCACAGCCACCTGGTCATTTCAGAGAGTCCAGGCTTGATTAATATTTTTTTAAGTGAAGCGCTGTTGGCCTGCAAACTGTATATATAGAATCCAAGACAGACCAATTTTTTTTTGTCTGTTAGTCTAAACACTGAAGTGTCTCGCCCCATTTTGATATAAAAGGTAACGCTTGAGTTGTGCAAGTCAGTGTCAGAATTGGAGGAGACTAGAATATTCACTCGTTCCCCTTTTGGTAGATCTACTGTAACAACTAGCTGCAAATCTTAAGAATATTTGGTTGGAATAACTTTTGCTTTTCAGGAAAAAATTTCCTATTTATGTAGGCCAAGATTCCAAGCCTGTTATAAACGTAACCAGACCTCTGGTACATGTAGCACCTGCATAGACACTAGTGAGTTTATTAGCACTCTAAGTTTACACCAGGCTTGGAATCTATCCAAAGATGGCCGATCGATTCTAGTCACTGGAGGGTAAGACTAGATGTTTATATCAGCCCTCGTGCAGTATGAGGACGTTCCTTTGACAATCACAGTAGTATTGCTTCGTAACTGGCAGACATTAAATCCCTTCAAGGGCAATGCATGCTTTGCTAGTGTGCTTCTAAAAATGTGCAATGCCTTTGGAATGAGTCAGTGTCATTCAGTAGGCATAAAAAGCTATATATCTGCTTTTCTTTCTTGGTGTTTTCACACGCACATCTCAGGAGGCACTTTGAGCTAACCAATTAGTGTATAGATAAAAAACGCAGCACTGAGCATATGAGTTGCTCCTCCTCTCTCCTGCACTGGGAGCTGAGGGGAGGGATTTTTATTCTGTGGCCATTAGCGATATGGGGAGAGAGGGGTACAAAGGACACCCCCAATCAGGCACTCTCCCTGCTCTGCTGGGTGGGTATGCTTGAAAGGGACATCGTGCCCAGCGCGATGACGTCCGTAAGATGGCCGTGGTCCCGGAGGCGGGGCTGACAAATGTCAGCCCACAACAGGAGACCACAGCGATCAGCCAAAATAACGGCCGATTGCAGCTGCTAAGTCAGGATGCGCTCAGCGTATCATTCCCGCGGCGACCGCAATCGAGACGATGTGCTGAATGCGTCCTTCGCAGCCAAGTGGATAAATGTCAATTTAAAAAAATATTTCTAGACATGTATATCCCTTTAAAGGAGGGGAGGAGACACCATGGATAAAATGTTTGGTGTTACTGAGTCTCAGTAGGACTGGCTACCTTCCTAGTCAGTTAACAGGTTTTGGAGGCATGTGGGTTGCCCGATAGAGGTTTTTACAAATACATAGTTTGACTGCCAATGCTACTGCCCTGAACTGGCTAGGCAAATATCTATTTGTACTCTGAGAGATGACAGACTAGGACTTCTTATTGCAGGTTACAGTTCAAAAATGGTTATGGAAATTTTGTACATAGATGTGGCTTATTGTATCTTGCATAGTTCTAATAATAGAACCCAAAATATTTTTACACCATCAGTGGCTGTAATCACTTAAACTGCATCCTTTCTGAAACGCTTCTCTCAATTATTTCTTTTTGTATTTGGCAATTTTCCCATAAAAGTACATGTTGCAAACATTCACAAGGCCTGGTTCTCGGTTAATGCTCAATAGAATTCTAGCTGATTTCTTCAATGGGAAACCCATTGATGGCCCAAGTGACTCAAACACCCACTTCCCTATTGGAGAAAGAAGCCATTCATAAAAACTTTTTTTTCAAAACATGGTAACAATTAACAGTGGTATAGGGAGATTGAGTCTGGATGATTGGTCTGATTTCCCCACACGTTCACCTCAATATGTGTAATCTGTCTGTTTATTTAACCTTTTTCATGCACATCCTCACACAAAAAGGGGATTATGATGCTTTCTGAGTTTATGCATAAGCTTAATAGAACTTGCTCCAAACATATCAATTGGCTAATGTGTAACTCCACTTTATAAACCATCCTGAACATGATGTATGTTCCAAGTGATTTACGGGAACTGAACAGGGTATGCACACATTATTTACACTGGACAATGGAGACTTTATTTAGCACGTTGCCTCTGGTTACAACTGTCCAGGCTTTCCCAATCAGCTGTGATTATACAGTGATTACCAGTAGCAAGCTTTGGCATGGAACGCAAAGTCTGCTTCACAAAATAGACACTGTTGGGCATACTGAAATGCCACCTACAGCTTGTTCATTGAAAATTCCACTAAAAGTCAATTGTAACATTATGAACAAAGGTCTATTTAACTATGTACTATTTAATGTATATAGATATGTGTAAAATGATTAAGTAAAACTGCATATTTTCCTGTTAAAGAGGAATGAAGGCTATAGAAACTATACTATAAAACAACGCCACTCTACATGGTGCCATTCTCAACTATCATTCCTTCTTCATCACCAACATTTCCAGTGGCAGGACTTTCATGGTGATCTTATTTGAAAAAGATAAGGAAGACAAATTAAATAGAAGGTAGCAGGTCCCTATATGAAGTGACATATACACATTGTCAGACATTTTCTGAGTTGCCGGAAAGACCATATGGGGAATTATGCTGTATTAGAAGTCTTAGACTCCATATTGTTTACATTACAATAGAGAGGTTCAAATACAAATACATCGGAAAGCAAAGTTTTTTTATTTGCTTTCAATTCTGCAAGTTAATTGTTCCTCTTTTGTATTCATTATACTAATGGAATGTTCATTTCCGCCTCCTAGAGAAAAGCTTCTCTGATCCCATGTTTTTATCTTTGTTATCACATAACCAGAAGAGGGCATACAACCTTCAAGAGAGAGGTCAGTCACCCTACAGGTTGAGGTGTTTTTATACATAAACATGCCACAGAATATACATGTATGCACACATGGTCTTGTGACTTTATACATACACCAACTTGTACGGTGCTGGACCTGTCTCTTCAAGGTTATATGCTCTCTGTTTAGAAAAAAATACACCACGGGGGGGGGCACAGTGAAGCTTCTCATGCTGCGGTTTGGATTTTCCTTTTGAGAAACACTGGCATTTGTCGCAACAACGATTTTCGCTGGTGTTTGCACTGAAGAACCCAATATGTTGCTTATGCGTGTGTTTTTAGGTCACTTCAGGTAGAGTCCTGATCGCTTTTGGATGTTTTTATAGGGGAAAAGAGGAGGTGGAACTTTGTACAGGACTGTTGTGCTCTTATGTTTGCAACACACATCTCGAATGTGCCCCAGCCTTCTGATTTGGGACACTAACCAAACAGAATGTCTGGCTACAAGTTTCCCTTTAAATAGAGATTATGCTATTGAAGATGAAGACGACAAAATACTAGTGTAAGGATCTGCACATATAACCAAAATATTAACCATCTCAGCTTATGAAATAACCACAATTGCATTTATTGCTTTACGAACCGCAGTTGACGTTGAGCTAAATTGGCTTTATTGCTCCCATTTAGCTTTATTAAAACCACCCCATAAAGGGTCTCATTAACTGAACAGAGAACTTCTAAATGTCACACTGGATCACAAATTGAAAGAAATGCAGGCCACTCTGCTAAAACTAATAGCTTAAGATCTTTCCAATTCAGATTATCCGCTGCAAAGTGGTTAGTCTTCATTCTTTTCTACTACCCTCTTGCAACGAAGAAAAAAAGTCTCTAATGTAATTATGACAGGAGTAAAAAGAATGTGCTTGACAACTGTTTTTCAGTGGTTTTCTTAACAGCAAAAGGTATTTTAAGCTCAGGAAGTTTTCACTAGCTCTATTTTCATACACAAATCTATAGAACGGTAACAGGTCATCTGTTTAAGTTATAACTTTTCAAGCACACGTTCTATAGCATTTGAAAGTAGCCTTTATGGCTGTGATCATATAGTCCTCAAGTGCCTATCATTTATTGCTTACAACTTTCTTGACCTATACAGGCATAGCACTTAGAGCATTTTGGTTACCAGTTTGAAAATCGACACTGTTGGAAATCAAGAAAAGCAAAGGTTTTGAAATTATTTTGCAACTCACCTCTTACAGTGGTGGCACCTTTCATCCTGTGTCCAAGGAAGTCCATGCTAGAATAAGACCCCATGTCTAAACTGGCAAGACCCAAGGCAGGCAAGTGTCCTCTGGATGAGGCTTGTGTTAGTAGCAGCAAGTTGCGTTCCTCTGGTGACAGATCAATGGCAATGTAGTTAAGTCCATTTTGGAAGCCAGCTGAGGTTTCTCTGCACATTGGACTTCCACAGTCTGCGACCTCGGAACTTTCCCCAGGCCTCAATGACACATTCTCCACTGATGCAGAGCTAGGCCGCTTTGGGCTATGCGCAAAGGAAGGAGACACAGGGGTCACTTGGGTAGTGGATGAGAAGGTCTCAGAACTATGGCGGCGACGGCCCCCTTGAGGGTCTGCACGGATTACTTTAGCACCCCTGTTAGGATCTAGGGGAGGACTGTGCAAACTAAATCCATCAGATATTTTGTCCATGAGTAAAGTGAGGTGCTGTACACCAGAACCCCCATTTGCAATGGGCAATGGTGAAGCTGGCGGAGATTCCTTGGATGACGAGCCTGTAGAAGTCTTTATAGGGCTCATTTCTGTATAATCTGAATTTGGATGCAACGTTGAACAGATATTTGGCTTTGAAGCTGGTGGCCCAAAGTCCAGGTTCATGTAATCAGATATTGGAGAGCGATGAGGTCCAGAGCTGGAAGAAGAGGAAGAAGCTGGACTGCTAGTAGTAGATAGTGGGGCAGAGTCTGACAAAGCAGTTGGGGTAGGCAAAGGCAATGAATCTTGAGACCTTGCATCTCCAAAATAAATATGAATATATTCCCCACCAGGAGGGCTAGGGGGCTCTGGAGGGTGCTCACTCATGCTAGGTAGGATGCGTAATGCAAGTCGAGAGGGTCTAGCCAGCCTTCCATGTTGAGATGTGGATATTGGGGACCTCATCATAACATAGGGCTCAACATCTGCAGGGCTTTGCGGCTGAGAAGTGCTAGTAACCTGGCAGACACAGCTGTTTCTTGGCTGCATGGAGAAATAATCAGGGGGAGTTATGGAGGTAAGTGGTTCAGCAGGAGACAATTGGTTGTTCATGGGTACTGGTCTGGTTTTGGGACCGCACCACATCTGCATGTAGCCATCTGGAGATTCATCCTGTGGTGCCACAATAGCTTCAGGGCAATGGTTCCGGGGCTGCAATATCTGTTGAGGAGCAGATACACTGGCTGGGCTCATGGGCACATAATCTGCTGAAGAGGTAATTGAACCTGCCCTATGATTCATTGGCATGTACCCATCATCATCATGGCGACCAATCTCTACATCGGCATAGTCCTCTGGATAGGGTTGGTATGTTCTTTTTGGGGAGGAGGACTGACTTCCTTTATATGTAGCACGGATTAAAGTGGCCTCATCTAGAGAAGCAGAAGAGACTTGTGGTACTGTCACACTCTGTCTTCCAGGTGTAGTCAATGAGTAGGTTCTCTTTCTGGGGCATTTCTCAGGTCCTGATGCTTCTAACCGACGACTGTAACAGGAACAAGCTCCTAGTAATGGTTTATCCATTGACATGTAACCATTTAGGTCCCCTGGAAGAGGTGGAGTGCTGGAAAAAGAATCTGGGGTTCCACTGCGGTAACTCAAGTATGCACGTGCCAGCTCTCCGGGGCTAGAGCTGTATTCATCCAAGGACATGAATCCTGTATCACTAGGTGATCCTGAGGCTGAAGCAGTGCAGCTGGCTGGCCGTGGTGGTATTAATGGGTCAGGAGCAGAACTATGTCCACTACTACTTCCAGAAGACAAGCTCATTGAGCTAGAAGCAGGTGGTGGTGAGCGAGGAACAGGCATTGACATTGAGCGGCTATGTTGTAGGGGTCCTGGAGCTGGAACCAGTTTTGCATGTCGCCCTGCCCAGCTCAGTGTGTGTGAGCGACTAAGTGGAGCACGCAAGATACTGGGACTTAGGGGACTCCCTAATGTTGTCCTGGTGCTTAAATTGTCTCCCTCACTGGCAGTACGCAATCTTGATGAGGGGTTTGTAGAAACATTAGCAGAGGACAGTGGAGTTTCTGTGCGTATCCTTCGAGTTATGCCCGTCTGGCTGGGTGGCAATTGATTATGGTGGTGCCGTCTGCCTGGCACACTGATGGGATTGGAACTGGAAGATTGACTCTTACTTCGAGGCCTGAATTCCTCTAGCTCCCCCATGGCTTTCATTGCCTCCAAAATGGTCTCATGGATACTTTGGGCAACCACAGTGTCATCAACCTGCATCCATAGCTCCCCGGCTCCAGTGGAAGCTGAACGTCCCACTTCAACAAAAAAAAAGTTTTCAGAGTGACCACAGCGTCTGATGTTCATTAACTGTAACGTCACAGAAGGGGTTTCATTGTTCGGCCGCAAAAGGCTGATACTGCGGGCAGACAAGCACAACCTATGTAGTCCAAGTATACCTTTTACCTGGCCCAAACCTCTGGGTTTCACATGTACTTGCCAAATTTCTTTGTAAGCTGCATTTACAGGAGTTATCAGTCCATAGTTGGGGTCTTCATTTGACCCCAGGTGAGTACCACAACACTTGCTGGAGCTGCTGTTATTTGGACAGGAGCACCCTCCTGTACCTGGACATAGAGATCCTTCTTTATCACATCTGCCGGTGCTAAGCAGTTCAGTAAGGGCTTGATACCAGCTTTCTTGCTCCTGCTCACTCTCCGCTGCTACAGCAAAATACTCATCCCGGGTATATAGGGCAATTAGGTACTTGTTCTTGGCATCTGCTCGTTTGTTGATGTTAAGGCAACTGTCCAGAGATATCACTCTCTTGGCTGCAGCAGATTTGCTCCTCCACTTCTTTTCATTCTCATAATATTCAAGTCGGGCGGCAGGGCAACCCTCACCAGGTTCACGAAGCACAAAAAAACGTTTGTGGCCATGCTTCTGTTTCCGTAGATATCCGCATTTCTTTACACTGCTGCTGTTGTTGTTGTTGTTGTGGTTCAGATTAGACCCGGAGGGGACAACAGACTGCCCTGTAATGGGGGGGCTGGCCATTCTTTTCAAACACTGCTGTCCCTCACCCGCTTTTCCAGTATAGACTTGCAATGAAGCGATAACCCGGAAGATCACTTTTTTATTATTATTTATACCTCCACCTGATGTCTTCTGACCCTTTGATTAGAATTAACAGACGACACAAGTAAGCGATATGTGCAATGCAGGCAAAAAGTAGTAAGGGTCTCTTTCAGTGACGACGTTGAAACCATAATCCAGAAAAATAAAAAAAACATAAAATAAGATCCTGGAGTCTAGGCAGCGTCTCGTCTTATACAGCAAGGTGCATTGGTACAGATCAGTGTAAAAATTCTCCAGCTCTCGTCGTAAACATGCCGAACTCTAGAATCATTCTCCCATGAACAGAAATGACAGTCAAATAGTCAGCGCTGAACTGTCTACGAAAGGTACAGCTTCTGAAGGAAAAATACCCAGAGGCAACAGACCTTAAAATGCTGTTTTCTTCCGCAAGAGATGGTAAGTCAACGCTGTAAATAATAAAATGAGGTTTGTAAGTCCTGGTTTTTTCTTCATGAAGCGTCGTTCACTTGTCGTCACATTGGGGAGCCCCAGAGGAAAGGCAGGAGGTGGGTGCAGCAAATTGGGTGCTGTCTGGCCATGCTCTCCCACCACTAGACTCGTTCGCTGCAGACCAGGTGCGCTCCAGGCTGGGCTCCAGCTCGCATCACTAGCAGCGGAACAGTAAATAGCTCATCTCATCGAATGACTGAACTAAAGAAGCAAAACAACATGTGACGTACTAAGTTACCGACAGTAAAAAAAAAAAAAACCCACACACATACAAATCCACACACTGGGAGGGGAATGGGAGGGGAATGGGGCGAGACTGTCTATCAAGGCTGTCTTTTACACAGGCATTGCTTTGCAGAGGATACAGGACTCTGCTCTGCACCATATATGACAAAAGGAAGGCGGTCTCTGCACATCAAAATGCTGGGTATCCCCTCCCTCAGTCTACTACCTCCATCACCTCCCCCATTCTTCTCCTCCTCTCTTTACCCTCCTCCATATGAGCTGTCAAGGTCCAGATCATATGGAAATTACATGGGGCTTTTCTGTATTTTTTTTTTTTTTTTTTTTTTTTTACAAATCACCCACAGGCTGATAAAAGCGACAACACTGGGAAAAAAAATCTGGTAGATTGCAGCTTCAATCCAATGCACAGGATGCTATGGCTGGAACTGGATTTTCGTAGATTTGTATGGTTTGCTGTTTACTCCTTGCACTGTTCATCAACCAATGTAAAAATGTAAACACTAATGGTGGAACATATTTCAAAGCAATGCCTGGGATAGGAGAGAGGAGATTACTATAGACTAGAGAATGGCAGGTTTGTGTAATATGATGATACAGCGGTGAGTAGGTGATGATCAAAGGTTAGGGCGTCTATGCAAAACTTTACAAACGAGATTAACCCCTTTCAGTACCAGAAAAGAGGGAAAGTGCATGCAGCATAATACTCATTATTGTTCCTATTAACCTGGTAGGATAGGAGAGGTGCACCTGACTTTCACATGATTGATGTTAATGTATATTGTGCATCCAGGACCCAATTAATATCTTCTATGTATTGCATACCGCATGTGTTTTTTTTTTTTTTTATCCTACCCAGCAAGTCAAGTGTTAACTAAGTAGATGATGACTGCTCCCTCTCCCTCTCTGCAGGCGGTCAGCACTTCTGGAGAGCCTGCTCTGGTGTTCAAAGGAAAGGGGGGGTTGCTTATGCAATGAATGTGCCTGCTGGTGCAGTGTCATTTGCCTACAGACCCCTTATTTTTCAATTCCAGCCGGGATGTTTATAAAAATCTACTGTACCCCCACTTCCGTGTAATAACCGCTCTAGCTGCTATTCAGTTATTTGGTATAATTGGAATGTTTGTGTCAGTGTGATACATTGTTTCATTTCCTGTGTTTACATTCTGCAGTCACTGGCTTTATGTGCTTCCCCTTTTCCCTAGCTGTCCTAAGCCACACGCAGATCCAAAATATTATGGATTGCATTGAAGTCTGGATGTGCGTAAATTGCTTTCTGCAGTGATTCTTGTTTACACTGCAGATGTGTATATACCTTATTTTGGCTTTTCTTCTAGAACGAGATGTCACCCCCCCCCCTCCTCCTATACCCTCCCCCCTAGGCAGCCCTTCCTCCACCTTTTTACACACAAAAAAAGACTGCTGTAGATCCTCATTAATCAGGGCTTGTTATGTAAAATCCCTTACCTAAGAATACCACCCAGAGAGGAAAGGGACCTCTGGTATATTTCATAACTCAATGATTGTGGATGCAGACAGTGTGTGGAATTCTGAATGGTATCACAGCATTGCAGTGCTGATCAGACGCCTAATTAAAGAGATCCTCATCACATATTCAGTTTCCTCTTTTTTTAAGTATCCATGTAAAACAGGGCTTGGGTCAATCAGTCCATTTTTTTGGGAGGGGGGGCAAGGATTATTTTTTTTATGTCATGGGAAAAGACGTTTGAAATTGTAGTGTGTAAACAAATGCTGAGGGGAGGCTCCCTGCTTGTTTACCAGGATTAATATGAGTCATGATTCTCCCAGTAGATCAGCTCTAGTACTGCACTCAGCACCTTGCTGCAAAGCACTGACAGGGTGTACTCTGACTAATGCAATGGTGGGAAGATATGATGTGGACTGCTGGTGTGGAGGGAGTGATGCAGCCTTAATTCCCACTTTCAGTTGTGGCTTGTTTCTCATAAATACAGAATGTTTGTTTCTCAAACACAGGGCATAATGGTTTTGAGGAAATGTAAGCTACACAGATCTATTATTATTATTGTCATCATTTATATAGCGCCAACAGTCCTATGTATCTATGTATGTATAGGTATACAGGGATGTATTTAATATTTCAGAATTACATATGAAAAAAACTACTCTTTGAAATATGAAGTGTTAAATATATACCCTTACATCCATAGAAAATATATATATATAATTAACATAAGCAGAAGATGAGCACTTGATCCTCCAGTAGAGTTCTAGTTTGTGTCCCAGTGACCGATCCAATGTACAGTATATTTAGCTTACAATATTTTATATATAATTGGTCTTTCAGAGTCTTGCAATTTGGATGTATTAAATATAGCCCTATATACTAGAGTTGCCTGATCAGCCGTGTATTCCTGGACACATTTTACTAGTTCATGCAGAGGGGAGCACAGGGAAAAGTGCTGCCCTACAACATGTATAATTCATATGTTGCAGGAAGGACTTAAAAGCATGTCCCCTGGAATTCCTTTTTGATTTCTTACATGCGGCATGGATTCTACATGCTGCAGGGTTGCATTTTCCTACTGTCCATCAGCATGAATAAATTATGTGTCCTGGAAAACATGGCCAACATGACAACCTTACTATATACTCATACATGCAAGAGTGCTGTATCCACTTTTGAATTTAAAAAAAAAAGTATTAACCAAATCCCCCAATATACATGGAAAAACACGAGTAAAATTTCTAAAAAAACGCGTCATGTCCAAGCGAATCAGCGCTGCTTTGCCCTCAAAGATACGCATGCTTGGAATTTGAAGTGTTAAACGCCAAGTACCCATTTGGCTGTGTTCAGCCCTCAGAAAAAACAGCACTCCTTGAACTTAATCGTAATATTTTTCTTTGCTCTTTTAATTAACACACAGCCGAAGTTTCAGTCTGCCATCCTTGGACTTTCATCAGGTTTAGTCTTGACTAAAGTCCACTGTAGGCGACAAAAATATCGACTACATGTTAATTAAAAGAGCAAAGAAATATTTTGCGTAGAGCAGCAGCCCTAGGACTTCAATCTGGAGTGTGTGCGTGTGTGTATATTATGCCTCCCATTGCAGATTTACATATAGGGATATTATAAATATGATAATATATAAATAATTTTAAACCTAATCTTACCTGGTTCTATCACAACTGACCGCAAATGTTGTACAATGCAAACATATTTTTAGCATCATGCTCCGCCTGCTTATCTCATGAATTTATCAAAAAATACTGTAAACAAGCAGCAATTCTAAAACCTTACACTATATGGATACGACTATTGCAGGTGAAAACATTCTGCAAGGGTAATACAAAACGAATTTCATGACAGAAGCGGTTTTAGTATTTACGCAACTGATACCGGGTTAATTATTTTTTTAAAACCTTCACAATTTAAGATCACACATGGATGTTAAGAGTTAAAATAAGCGGGGATACACGCGAGTGAAATTCTACAATAAGTGACGCTAATAAATAGCACGCTTCCCATGGAGATTAACCATCACATGGTGCTCCTTGTGGGACGCAATCATACATTTGTTTATGTTTTATTCTGTATTATTCTTTTAGGTACTCCTACTGAAGTCATCTGTTTTGAAGTGTAGTTTCCATAGTGCATTCAGGAAGGCGGGCTTTGCTTTCATCTCCTCCACACAGTAAACAATACAACCGCTCTCTGTAAAGGCTTAGAAAGGCATCAGCCCTCATCATCAAAACAAGCAGCCCTGCATTTGCGTAGTATGGTGCTACGTTTCACCCACCCCCATTGAAAAACCCACAAGCAAAACAGTGGGCTGTTAAGAATTCCTACGCGCTCCTTATATGGCAACAGTTAAACATACGTCTCCGTACAAGGCTATTTATATTATGTATTGTCGATATGTGATAGTGCTAACCAGAAGAACTTACATTTAAATATCTCTCCTAACACGTACACACTGCAGGCTATATCTGGTTATCAACCGATTCTTCCCAGACCTTTTCAAACCCTGGTTCTTCAATCTCTAAGCCTCAGATACAGGTCTCGGAAAAAAGCATTTTTTTACCTTTTTTTTTAGTCATTTTTTTTCAGCCCAAAAATAGGTATAAAAGTATTTATCCTGGTAGAAGCGCCATCTGATAAGGTTCAGTGTTTCTCCTGGTCACCTGGATGTTTCGTAAATAAAATTACAAGGGTCAAGTTGAAAGTCATTTATGAGATACACGTACATTACTTGACCAGTTCACTCTGAGAACAGTAGAAAATAATATATATATGGTATGTGCTAATTGAGAAAATCTGAGCGAGCACGTCAGTAGCATTGCAGATAGTATAAAATGTGGAATATAAGGGGGTAAACCTGGAACATGAACAGATATAGAGGGATATCTCTCAGCAGCACAGTATTATTATTATTATTCTTGTCGTCATTTATATAACGCCAACAGTTTCCGCAGCGGTTTACAATAACCAGTATCCCTCTATAGTCACTCTGAGAACAGTTTTTTCACAGAACAGCAAAATTTGGATTAGTATAAATTTTGTCAAAATTAGATAAAAATAATTATTTTGATATCGTGTTGGATTTTTTTGCGTTCAGCTATATTAGCCTTGTTTCTTATGTAATTCCTGATTTGAGGGATATCGCCTTTTTTGTATATATTATAATGTAATCTATTATTTTCTTGTACTCTAAACTCAAAGAGACATTACAACCAAAAAATGAAAAGGTTCTTCTTTTATGTTGCTGATATCTTACATGTGCTTTGTTTTTCTCGTGTTTGTATAGTTAGGAAATATTTTACTCCGTGTCACTGTTCTCATCCATTGTGTTTTGTGTTGTTAACTGGCCCCCACCTTTACAGCAACTGCGTGGCATTGGGCAAAGAATGGAGTCTATGGGTGAGAAGTCCAGAAAACTAACCTGTCATCATGGGTAGCCTAGACAACACAATAGACCCCCTGCAGCCTGGTCTAACCATTGCCTCTTCACTACTGCTTTATCCTATGCCACAGCTGTAAAGGGAAACTTGCTATAAGATTTTGGCAAATGTTGCATAGTGGCAAAAATCCACAAAATGAAAAATATAAAGATAAAAACCTAATTTGTATTCTTCCTTTTTACATGCAATTGCTTCAAAGAAAAAATGGTAGCATGTGTTTTGTAATGCACAAAAATCTAGTTACAGCTTTATATTGGTGGTAGTGGCCCCTTTTAATTTTAGGGAAGCTCTAGTGCAAAATAACCACCAGGGCAACAGAAGGACAATGTTCTTCTGCATATAGCTGGAGGGGGTGGCTGATTGTGCCACCTTCTGCCCTGTGAGACAAGAGGTAAAGCAACGTTGTTAAAGTATCATGTGATTTTTGCAAAAAATGGCTGAGATGGAATAAGGCAATGATGGGAACGTTGGCACCCAAGATGTTTCTGAACTACATGTCTCATGATGATCCAACAACTTTAAGGCTGTCTGAGCATCATGGGACATTTAGATCAGAAACATATGAGGTATCCAGGTTCACATTCACTGGCATAGGGCCTCTAGAGGGTACGGGTACTTTCTGTCAATTAGACTAGGTACCGTGTTTCTGCATTTTAATTGGATGAATGAGCGTTTACTAGGAGCTTTTTTTTTTCTTCTTATTTTTAGAAAGGATTTTACCAGGAAGGAAACATTGAGATTTCTCTCGTTTTCAAGTATGTCCTGGGTGGCGAGTATGTACCGTTAGGTGTCTTGCCCGAGGACACTTACTGGAGAGGTGCTCTTGCCGGGAAGTTAAATCCAAAGCAAAGACTATGATTGATTTCTCTACATTTTATATATTTTTATCAAGTCAGTCTGTGACAGCCTTCCAGGGTTACAATCCGCACTACAAAGGATTTATATTGGATCGGACAGTGCCTCTCAATATATTTGTGCTATGGGGCAATGGGTTGGCTGAGCGCACAGCAATAACCTCCATAGGGAAAAAGCAGAAGCCATCATACTGGAAAGGAAGGAATTTATAATTAACCATTTTAATCTTTTCTTAACCCCCTCCCCCCCATTTATAGCCCGGAGTATCACTTTAGTCTTATCATATTTATTTATTTATTTATAAAAGGATTTTACCAGGAAGGATACATTGAGATTTCTCTCGTTTTCAAGTATGTCCTGGGTTCGAGAACATTGATTGGTTACAGAAATACAAAATAGTAAAATCATATAATGTACCACTGACACGGCAACAATATGGCCGTACCAGAGGACTAGCAAAGTCTGAAATTACCCTGATATGACTGTGAATCTGGACCTAGTTTGTCTCGGATTCAGGCCCTGGAGTCAATTAAGTCACCATATCAGGCAGGAGCACACAAACACCATGGGGGGGGGAGAATCCTATAAACCTGTTTGGTTAGGCTAGGGTCAGACGACCGCATTTTTCGCATTGTCTGTGAAAAAGTGTGTTTGAACGAATGGACGCATTTTTTCACGGAATACGCGATAGCGGTCATACGATGCGCATTTTCGTCCTTGATTTTGTACGGATCATCAATAAAACACTTTTTGCGTCTGGACGTTATGTTGGCCGGACATTAGCAGCGTCTGACGTCTCCTAATCACGCACACATGCTGCTAGCGGACGCAGCTCACTCTGTACGTCAGTACTAGCAGTTTGACGTTTTTTTTTTTTTTTTGTTTTTTTTTGAGAAAGGATTTTACCAGGAACGATACATTGAGATTTCTCTCGTTTTCAAGTATGTCCTGGGTGGCGAGTATGTACCGTTAGGTGTCTTGCCCAAGGACACTTACTGGAGAGGTTGCTCGCTGGGATCGAAACCATGACTCCACAGGCTCTCTCCATGCAGAGCAGTGACATTACCTCTACTCTACCCAGCCGGTACTTTCTTGAAAAAATGCGTTCGTTTGCCACTTGCGTTGCGCTACCCGGCATTGGACGTCATTTTCTGCTAGCACGGCTGTGATTAAGTGCGGCTAAACGCACATTAATACTGCGCTCGTCTGACCCTAGCCTTACTCGTGCATATTTTTAACAGCAACAAAGGCATCTGTACACTCAGCGAAAACATGGTACAGATGCTTCTAAATTATGTATCAAATTCCTTGGCTTAAAGAATGTTCACATGGAATTCCTTTTGCTTTGCCCCCTGTTTTTCCTTAATTCTTGATACAAACCTGGATTTCTGGGTTAGACTTTGCCAGTGTGCCGTGTAAGAGTTCAAGAACTCTGAAACTTTTAGCCAGATGGCTTGGATAGTTCTGCCATGATATTTGATTGTTTATTCTGACAACATAATAAAATCGACCAACTTAAAGTTAATTACGTTGCAATGCATTCACATATGCACTTATTGAGGCTGCTCAAAGGTGATGGATTGTACAGTCATTAGGGCGATTATTCCCCATCCTGGTACAGGTCTGTATTGGATTGTTATAGAGACCTGACAATATGGAGAAAGGGGTTATAAATATTACATATTTTTATATATTTCCTCTGCCTTTACTCTATATACTAAGGGCTGAATTTTAACAGCAAGCACGAGCCATAAGGTTTGTCTCCAGCATTTTCAGATTGCCTTCCTTCTGACTTGACATTTCTGGTCAGTGCAAACAACATAGAAGATTGCGAGTTTCAGGGTTTGGTTTTCTAACCCTAAACTAGGAATACTGCAAACAGTCTAGTAACTTTACTAAACCATTAAAAGCAACAGTCTAATTACTAATTCTGAAATGAAGCTGCATGATAATGAATGCAGATGCATTGCATAGCTGACATTTCAAAAGCTTGGTAATGATGCACGACATTTCAAAAGTTGACATTTTCAGAGTACGATTACTTACTATACTGTCTTTTGTGATTTTAAAACATGTGGTGCCACACTCTTTGTTTATATTTCCTTGCCTTGTTAATTTATGTACATAATATTTGGATTGTTAATGGTGTACATGTTGCCTTTTCAGAATTTGGCTTGTATAACTTTATTCAAATATGGTGGATAAATAACATTTAAAGCAGGTAAATTTGGGGCATCAAAGTGCAGTTGTACAGCAAGGTTCTATAATTACGATGGAATCCTATCTGCTTGTTCTGCTGATTCGAGTTTATTTATGTTTGTTATATACCTTTGCCTTACAACTTTTTTTAGACATAGAAAAACCCCCATTGTTCATATTTTCATTTAGGGATACACCGATACTAGTATCGGTGCTGATACTGGGATTTGCATGTGTAGCGCTCACTCCCGGAGGAGCCGCTGAAAATTGAACCACGGGTCAGTCTCCCCGCACTAGGGAATAAATATACTCCAACACAGTTGTGAGTTTTTATCATTTAAATAGTTTACTAAATACTAAGCAGATGTTGAGACACGGTATTCACAGATATTATTACAGTACTTTCGTATTGCGGTAAAACGCGTAGCGGAAAAGAAACGAAACACGAGGCTTCGTATTTCGGAAGAATAAAATATTCGCAACCGAACAGAAAAATATATGCAATTACTCAATAGTTCGGAAAAACAAAGAGACACGTAGCGAACCCCAAAATACAATCTCTTCGTATTACGATAAACGCGCAGCGGAAAAGAGAAAAATATGTATTCGGAACGTAACTTTAACCCCCGTTCCGATTCGTAACAGAATGAGTCCTGCACAGGTTAAGTCCCGGAATGTAAAAGGTGTGTATGTGTGTATGGTACCCGGGTACTGTTCAACTGGCCAGTGAATTTACTTAAGGAATGTCTTCGACTAGTCAAGTTGGGGCCCTGTGGACTTTAAAGAGAAAACGCAGCGTGTCCTTTAATCACAAAACAGCCTTGGAGGCCTCTCACCCATCCGACGATTGCTTTAGGCTCCGCTGACCCAGGACGTCTCTCCGCTCGATTTTGACTGGGGATACTAGCGGCCGGATCCGTTGTCTGACTTTATGCAGCTTGTCCAGCTCACCGCCTGCTCTCCGTACCCGATCAACTCGCGGTGACTCCTCACTCGAGGTTTTCGGTTCCTCCGGTCTGCAGCAATTCCTGGATTCTGGCAAGTCTCCTTCTCCTCAGGTTGAGTGACCCAATAAGGACTGACAGGTCTCACTCAGGCTCTGGCCTAGACCCTCTCGCGATCTCTTCAGTGCGTCTGCTTTCTCTCGTTCCCTGGCGCGCTCTGGCGCGTTCTCCACGAGGTGGAGGATGTAAGTCCGTTGGATCCCACCCACTTCCTGTCCTTTTGCAAAGCACGCCGGGAAATGTAGTCCCAATGTCCAGCGTCTCTAATCGCGATTGTCTCCATCTTGTGGCCAAAAATAGGTACTGCCAGCAGCAAGATTTTAACACAGCGCTACACATGTATACTTGGTACTCGTGCAGATGCCCCCGATACTTGAAGTCCCCGCTGGGCTGGCTTGCCGGCATCCGAGGGGCTATGGCAGCTGTCAGAATGCTCTACCGGCATTCTGGCAAGCCCCTGCTGTTGGCCGCAGTCCTGCGAGCGGTCACCAGCAAAGGTTTACGGCTGGACACGTTCCAACGAGTGGTCACCAGCAAAGGTTTACGACTGGCCACTCGTTGGGAATCCTCCAGCCATGCTCACACGAGATCTCCAACTGTGCACGATCTTGCGAGATCCAGCAATGCCTGCGGGGAGGATTCCCCCCCCCACCCAGAGAATGCTGCTAGGTGCTCCTCCCCCACCCGATCTGCAACCTGCAGGGAGCCCCCCTTCCTCCTCACTATCCCCTGGCAACCATGATCCTGATCCACCCGCTCCAGGACCTGTGATCAGGTGCTTCACCCGGGGATCCCGGCGCTGCCTGCTGCTCTGGCCTGAGGATCACATACAGGCTTTCAAGGCCCTGATTGGACAAGGCCCTGTACAAACCCATCACTGCAATATAATTTTTAGTGTAGCGAAACTTAAAGTTTGCAACTGAAAATAGTGCCTTGAAGCCCTATAAGAGTGATCCCTGTAATTTTTGATTGGCTGTGTGCGCGCACACAAGTGTCTGAGGGGTATAAATGTATCTGAGGTCTGGTGTCTGGGTATGTATTATATATATGGTGTCTGTGTGGTCAGGATGTGTGCAGGCTGTGCAGTGAGTAAATTTATTTTTATTTATAAAGGATTTTACCAGGAAGGATACATTGAGATTTCTCTCGTTTTCAAGTACGTCCTGGGTTCAAGAGCATTAAAATGTTACAGTTGTTACAGAAATACAAAGTAATAAAATGCAAGATATTAGAGAAAAAAACCACATATATACAGATTAACAGAAAATAAATATGTAGGAAATAGTCATTATGTTACATGTTTACAGGTGCATTCTGTGTTGAGGTATGTTAATAGGGAGCTCTTGAGTGACTTTAGACTGGGGGAAGATTTGATGGCATTTGGGAGGTTATTCCATAACTGCGGTGCTCTGTAAGAAAATGAGGACCGAGCCACTGTCTTTTTGTATTGTGGTATTGCAAGGAGGGTGCTGGTCCTCGATGGGAGGTTATAGGATCAGGGAACTGCTGGAGGAAGCAGCCTATTTCTATTTCTCAGAAAAGCTCTTAAACATCAGGTTGGAAAGGTGAAGGGTACGTTTAGACTCCTGCGACGGCCAGTTTAGCTCTTCTAACATGTCACAATGGTGGGTCATGTAGTTGCATTGTAGCAAAAAGTGGTACAATGAGTTCTACAATGTGGTAAGTTTCTGAAGGTGTGTTTGCGGGGCAGCTGCATACACTACCTCTCCGTAATCAATAGCCGGCATAAGCATTTGTTGTACAATTTGCTTTCTTACCGTGGGGTTCAGGCAGGATTTGTTTCTGTACAGGGCACCTAGTTTGGGGTAAAGTTTAGATGAGAGTGGGGTGTCTGGTTATATAGTTCAACATTAACTGGACAGATTTTCAGCAAAATCCTAAATTTATTGGAAAGCGGTTACATGACATTAAAGTGTCGGTACTTGGTATCGGTGAGTACCTGAAAAACGGATCAGTGCTTGTACTCTAGTTTTACAAAAGTGGTATCGGTGCATCCCTATTTTCAATGTATAGTTTATGAGCAATGACATGTGAGTCCTGGTGCTTTTAAAGCTTTGCCATTAATACAATGGTAACTCCTCTTGTTCGCTTTCATCCCAACTTGTCGATTGTAAACTCATTTGAGCAGCGTCCTTTATTTTTCTTGTCTTGTATTTGTAACTTGTTACTTTAATTTCCCATTCGTTATTGTAAAGCGCTGAGGAAGCTGTTCGTGTAATATAAATAGCGATATATGAAGGAGCTGGGGGTACTTCCGACTTTCACCTGAGATTTCATCCCAAGCTTTGACATAATGTATTTGGTCAATTTAAACTCACATGACAGTCAGCACAGGGTATGTAATTCAGTCCTTATTCTTTTTAGTATTCCTTATTGCTAGTAGTCCTGAACCTCTCATAGGTTCTTTTTAAATGCATTTAATGGGCCTATCCTGAAGAAGGGTTCCAATCCAAACCCAATTTTTGTTTCTTGATGTTCATCTTATGTATTAAACACAGGTGATATTTGTGCACCTTTCTGGCTAAACACCTTGCTTTCAACTTTTTCTACGTGCTTCCTGTATGTTTCCTACACCTGAGGGTCCAGACATCGCCGCATGTTTGGTAGACTCATTATGCTATAGAGGGACTTTAATTGCTCACTCCTCCACAACTACTTTCTATACATATTTTATAAACAATTATATTTATGATTTTTCTATAGGGAGTTTATGGTGTAACAAACATCAACTTATGAAGGTTGGCTTCCAAATGGTTCGTAATTACTGGTGCAGTTTACGCTATACAGTTTTATTACGCTACATTCATTACATTGTCATTGCGTAACTTACTATGTATAGTATGTCTTTTTTTTCTTGAATAATATATAGTGATCTGACATATGCAAGTTAGGATATATTAACGTAAGCTCATTAACTTGTTGTATTGGGAATTTTCTTAGCTGTACTGAGCCCGTCAAGTTATTGCAGACTCGTGTCACGCTGAAGGGTAGAACTTAAATGTCATCTTTGTTTGAGTACAGTGTTTGACTTTGACAGTTGTGTGTATGAAATCCTATACCAGCTGGTGCCTGACTTTCGACAGTGCCACATCTAATTAGAGTATAGGCTGCAGCGGGTTAGTTAAGACCTTGTAAATTGTGTAATTATCATTTAAAATAGGTATAGCAGCTCTAAACCTTTAGTTATGGGTATGGTCATTAAAAAGATATGTGGATATATTGTATGTGATTACATTTGTGGAAATGAAACCCATTTTAATAACAGGTCTTTAGAGGACATCTGATTAAAGTTTGATGACTTTACTTAGCAGGTTGCTTATTTTGTTTTGCCTTACAGAGCGTGCCTCAACCCCCACAACCTACACAATGACAATGTGCCGAACGGTGAAAGAGAATATAAAAGGGAACCCACCTTCTGGAGGGGTATTTTATAAACCAAAGAGTGTTTGTGTGTGCACGTATAAATATATTACTTCTTTCCTTAACTGATTAGTCACTATGGCAACATGGAGAGACAGTTCCTTCCCCCATCTCTTGATGCCACTCCACGGGAAAAGAGGGGGGGGGGTGCAATAGAAGTAATACAAACCAATTCCAGCCCTCCCCCTTCTAAAATCACATGCATGAGAAAATAGCTAACATCCTTTGGGTGGATGCGAGGACAATGATCTTCGATTACAGCGTATAGACTTAATTTTTAATGGAATATCTAAAAACCACAGAATAGTTTTATAGATGTAGATATTACATCTTGCATCTCATTACATTGTACGTCAGCCTGGTTGAAGTGTTCTTTATATTGAAAAATGGGGAAAAAAATTACAAAGATATACCAGAATTTGTCTTTGTGCATTCATTTAAAAAGATGTAAAGATAAATAGATATTGAACATCGTGAATTTTTCCAATACACCATAATCCAACAAGAGCAAAACGAGTCATGCTTCGAACTTTGACTTTTAAATCCACACATAGCTGTTTTTCACCAATTTTTATGAGTATAATAAATAAATAAGAAAATGTGGATTAGGCTAGAAAGGTGTTATGTAACATACTTAATACATTTTTGGGCTGAAAATTGTGAAACTTCAAACTGTAATCCATATTTCAGTGACAAAAGCCAAATCGGTCAAAATAATTACAGGGTTATTCAGAGAGAGGTGAAAAGCAGGAGAATGACTGGAGAATGGAAAATTCTAGGTCAAAATAGCTGATTTGGAAAGTGAGATGAATGGGAGAATTTTTCTGGTTTGGCTATTTTGACCTAGAATTTGCCATTCTGCTGCTTTTCACCTCTTTCTGAATAACCCTGTTAGCCATCTACATTGCTTGCTACATTTAAAAAAAATTAAAAAAATACGAATTAGAAAGCATATTTAGAATTTTATTTAGGTTTCAGTTCACTAGTATCCAATTGCAAATATGTTTAAACTAATGCATTATATGTTAACTAGTATTCGTTATTAAATCCAATAAAATACATTATACCTCTAGTGACAGGTCAGGGAGAAGATTCAATACTGGGTCAATAATCATTCTAGGCAATGATCTGCAATCCCAGCAGAATAGGCCTTGTTTCTAACCATGAGAGGCCATTGAGCATCTCATTAAAAAAAAATGCAAATATAATGCATCCCTCTAAGAACAATTAGATTGAGCCAATATATCTAATGATGTCAGTTGGTCACGTCAATCTTTGTTTACTCAAGTGCTCTTTTGTCACTGTTACCGGGCCTCATAACAATATTTATTATGCCAAAATTATTGGTATGGTTCAGTTTAAATCACATTAAGGCTAGGGTCAGACTGAGGCAGTGCGAACGCGCGTGCAGGCGCACTTAATTACGGCCGCACTAGCAGCAAATGCCAGGCAATGACGGCCAATATACGAAGTACGGTCGCACAAAAGTCCGGCTGCGCAACGCAAGTGGAAAACGAACGCATTTTGTCGAGAACGTAAAACCACTAGTACGGTCGTACAGAGTGCGCTGCGTCCGCTAGCGGCGTGTGTGCGTGAATTGGAGATGTCAGACACTGCTAATGTCCGGCCAACATAACGTCCAGATGCACAAAGTGTTTTATTGATGATCCGTACAAAATCACGGCCGCAAATGCGCATCGTATGACCGCTATCGCGTACTCCGTGAAAAAATACGTCCATTCGTTCGAACGTACTTTTTCACAGACAACGCGAAAATGCGTTCGTCTGACCCTAGCCTTAAACAATGCCTTTTGCTATCTTCTGATGAGTACCTAACACTTTCCAGAAGGTGAAAATCTGTTTAATCCCCTGTCTATTTCCTGTAGTAATTGAAAGCAAATTACTAAACTGTTTCCATTCAAATTCCTCGTGGTGAAGGTGTACGTGATCAAAAAGTAGGATTGCCCTGACAGTTTCTGTTCATGCCCACCAAATCCTTACACCCATTTGCCATGTATTCCTTTGGAAATTTCAGGACATTTTCTTAACAGTTAGTAAATGGCTGGTATGTTCCCAAATTATGTTGTTGTTGTTCCCCCAGGGCTTGCCATGCTTCCATATCTCCATTCTAATACATATGAACCCTATGTAATCCGTCACTATTCTCATTTATATTAATGCAAAACTGTTTAACACCTTCATTACCCAGATCGAGTGTACTCTGTCTTCAAAGTTGGGCTTCATATCAAGTATACTCTATTTGGTGTAACTCTGGAGCAATTCGAAGGATTTTTGTTTATTGCAAATTAGATTGCAATTTTTTTTTTAAATTTGTACTTGCAGTGAAATATTTTCCTGGCCATATTTAAAATATCTAAATGAAACTGTTTTGTCCATGATTTTCATGAAGGTACATGTGTGGCTGTAGAGGTAATTTACTAACTGCCATTGTTCACTTATTACAGCAGAGAAAATCGGGTGCCGGACAAAATCCCTACAGCCAAGTTCCCTAATAAGAATATCCTGACGGCCAACTTTCAGACAGAACAAGTGCCGGACATACCATGTTCCCTACACGGCCAACTTCCAGACAGAACAAGTGCCGAACATACCAAGTTCCCTACACAGCCAACTTCCAGACATCCAAAATCCCAGTGGCTAACCCTAATACTAACACCCTAACCCTTATGGAGTTAGGCTTATGGGTTATGGTTAGGTTTATGGAGTTAGGGTTAGGGCTAGGTTTAGGGGGTTAGGGCTAGGTTTAGGGGACACCTTGATAACGAAGAACCAAAAGATAGTGGGTAAAAAGGTGTATATATAATTTCATTGAACACATAACAAAAAAAGGCACACACAAAAAATAAATCATAAAATCAAATGGATATAGAAACTGAGACCATACGCCAAGGTCAGCAGGTGAGGTCAGACAAGCACCTGACACAAAGTGGACTCCCCACCTCAGGGGGATATATAGTCTTACAATGTGGATGTCCACAACCATTTAGCATTCATTGGGTGCAGTCTGAATCCTCACACAACAATGTGCCAATGTACCAATATGCATGTAAAGTCATTAGCTTCAGGCTATTCATAAAATAATCACAAGTCCTTTGCTACAATTTGCTTGCACCGATTGTAAAATGTAGCAATAAGATGCATGCAGTAACAGTGGGCAAACGGCAGTTTATACAGCCTATTTAAGGAGGTTATATCGTCACAGTATGACAAAAAATGTGGATATGGCACATCCAAAGAGGATACAGAGATGTTATAAACCCCTCATAATTTGTAATCACGCTACAACAATGTTATGTATACAGTGGCAAGAAAAAGTATGTGAACCCTTTGGGATTATGTGGAGTTTTGCATGAATTGGTCATAAAATGTGCTCTGATCTTCATCTAAGTCACAACAATTTGAAAAACACAGTCTGCTTAAAATAATACAACACAAACATTATATGTTTTCATGTGTTTATTGAACATAACATGTAAACGTTCACAGTGCAGGGTGGAAAAAGTATGTGAACCCCTAGCCTAATGACTTCTCCAAGAGCTAATTGAAGCCAGGAGTGAGCCAACCTTGAGTCCAATCAGTGTGATATTATTGGATGTGTTTCTGAAAGCTGTCCTACCCTTTAAAAACACACACCAGTTTTGGGTTTACTGGTTTCAAGAAGCACTGCCTGATGTGAACCATGCCTCGCAGAAAAGAGCTCTCAGAAGACCTACGATCAAGAATTGTTGACTTGCATGAAGCTGGAAAGGGTTACAAAAGTATCTCCAAAAGTATCTCTTTGTTGACACATCTACAATAAGGAAAACATTAAACAAGAATGGAGTACATGGGAGGACACCACGGAGGAAGCCATTGCTGTCCAAAAACAATATTACAGCACGTTTGAAGTTTGCAAAAGAGCACCTGGATGTTCCACAGCACTACTGGCAAAATATTCTGTGGACAGATGAAACCAAAATTGAGTTGTTTGGAAAAAACACACAACACTATGTGTGGAGAAAAAAAGGCACAGCACACCAACATCAAAACCTCATCCCCACTGTAAAACATGGCGGAGGGAGCATCATGGTTTGGGGCTGCTTTGCTGCCTCAGGGCCTGGACGGATTGTTGTCATTGATGGAAAAATGAATTCCAGAGTTTATCAAGACATTTTGCAGGAAAACGTAAGACCATCTGTCCGCCAACTGAAGCTCCGCAGAGGATGGTTGATGCAACAGGACAATGACCCAAAGCATACAAGTAATTCAACAAAAGAATGGCTTCAACAAAACTAAATACGCCTTCTGGAGTGGCCCAGTCACAGTCCTGACCTCAACCCGATTGAAATGCTGTGGCATGACCTTAAGAGAGCGATTCACACCAGACATCCCAAGAATATTGCTACACTGAAACAGTTTTGTGAAGAGGAGTGGTCCAAAATTACTCCAGATCGTTGTGCAGGTCTGATCTGCAACTACAGGAAACATTTGGTTGAGGTTATTGCTGCCAAAGGAGGGTCAACCAGTTATTAAGTCCTAAGGTTCACATACTTTTTCCACCTCTGCACTGTGAATGTTTACATGTTCTGTTCAATAAAAATATGAAAACATATAATGTTTGTGTTGTATTATTTTAAGCAGACTGTGTTTTTCAAATTGTTGTGACTTAGATGAAGATCAGAGCACATTTTATGACCAATTCATGCAAAAGTCCACATAATCCCAAAGGGTTCACATACTTTTTCTTGCCACTGTATATGGGCATCAATAAAGCAGAGACCGCAGTTGGTATACGTAGATAGATGGCAATCATGGCCAACGTCAGTCAAATACCTACATATGGGTCTCAACAAAGTCAAAGAGGCGCCCAGCAGCATAGAGGGGGAATTGTTAATCAAACAAACACGTCCGACGCGTGTTTCGCCTGGGTCTGCTCATCAGGGGCGTCTGTTTTAGGTTTAGGGGGGTTTGGGCTAGGTTTAGGGGGTGGGGTTTGGGTTAGGACTAGGTTTAGGGGGGTTAGGGCTAGGTTTAGGGGGTTAGGGAGTAGGGTTAGTGTAAGCTGCTGGGATTTTGGATGTCTGGAAGTTGGCCGTCAGGGAGTTGTCTGTGCAGGGAAGTTGGCCGTCTGGGAGTTGTCTGTGTAGGGAAGTTGGCCGTTGGTATTTTGGCATTAGGGAACCTGGTTATAGGGATTTCGACCCAGACCCAAGAAAATAACCATTGTTGCAAATACCAGAGGCAAATTTAAACAATGGCAGGGGATAATTTATTAATACACTTGTTTTAATTTCCCGTGATTACTGAAGTTGATTGTGAGTTCAACAACTATGATCTTTGTTTTTTTGCCACAGCAGTAAACAATGATTTATGAATAACTCGTTACATGTACTTGAGTATCTGTATAGCCGGTTTTTGGCATTTTGAGCAAAGGTGTGTGTGCTTGAGGAAATATGGCAAGGTTTCGAAGGTCTAAAACAGTGTTTTCCTACCCTAGTCCCCAGGTACACTCACAGGCCAGTTTTACCAGATATCTGAAGCACAGCGCAGAGGATAGGATTTGTTGCTCAGTCTTTGCAGGACACAGTCTGTATTTCTCCAAGGTAATCCTAAAACCTGGCCTGTTAGGGGGACTTGATGACCACGTTTGGGTACCACTGATCTAGACCAAATCGCTGATTTGGAAAGTGAGATAAATGGGAGAATTTTTCTTGTTTGGTCATTTTGATTTAGAATTTTAACTTCTACCAATTCTCCTGACTTCACCCTTCAGTGAATAGACCTGATAGTTTCACACTATGGGGGTTGTTCACTAATCACTGAGGTTTACTGCACAAATGCCGATAAACTTTGACATTTCCCAAAGTTGAAACAGCGACATTATTCTCTTCATTTGAGAAGCTTCTCCTGCTCATGTTTGAACATTACATTGCAACAATGGTAAACTCTGTTGCTTGTTGGATAACCCTATATGTATAGTATACGTCTGTAATATTTAAAAGTAAAACACTGCGTGTAGAACAACCATACCTAACACATTACAAATCATAAGATCAGAGTTTACTTTAGATTTCATTATCCTCCAATAGAACATTTTTTTTTTTTTTACAATTAAATGCTATACAAAAATGCTATACAATTAAAGTTATACAAAGCAATTTGGAGATGAATTAAAGAAAATAGTTGCTATAAAAATGAGCTAACACTGCAGCTTAATACCTAAAGAAGAAATTGTAAATTAGCCAAGCAGTTGTAAAAGATAGTTTATAAATTGCCGAACAATACCTGCACATTAAGTGTAAAGACCCAGTTAAACCAAACTACAGACGGAGGAAAAGATAATTAAAGGGGAAGAATGACTTTGAAGAAAATACATAATCGTGCCTCCCAAGATATTGACATGTCATAATGAAACACTTGTTATGGGGTTTGTTTTGGGAAGGTGTTTTATAGCTATGTGTGCACCATGATTGGACCGGTGTTTTGTTTTGATTTTAAGTCTTCTATTTTAAAAAATCCAGTTACAAAATGGTTTTCTGCCATTTGTCAGATAATGAAATATATATTGTTGTTACTCTGAATATTTGTGTGTGTATATAACATAGGAAAGATGAACCTAGAAATCAAGAGCTCGTTTCCAAGCCGGATGTAAATGTAACCAGAGCTCTGCCAACAACTTGAACTTTAATGGCTCTGGTAAGTCTATACATTACTTGGAATCTAGCCCTAGGTTTGTATAAGGACTTTCTATTCAGAAGCTAGAACATTACACAAAACACTTTCATGTACAAATATTTCATGGAAATTATTACTCCCAATTATGAATGTCATCAGTAACATATTCCAGTGTTGAAATGGAACATTTTATTGTCTGTATATTATGTTATTGTCAGTGAATGTGCTGGGGTTGGAATTTCCCCAAAAGCAAAACATCCTCACCTGTGATATCACAATGGTACAGCTCATGCAGAATTTTTCCATTTACAAGTCCGTACAAACAACGCAGATGGATTAGGGGCCCAAATTGTTTTTATACAAGAATAAAAGAGTAACTCTTGTCTGGAAACTCCTTACCATTAACTGAAAGAGCATGAGGTTTAACTCCAGTGTAATAAAGGCATTCTGTTATCTCCCTTTAGGGATCGCATTACAAAAATTGTTCTTCAGTGGGCTATGGCTTCAGTGGGCTATATGTACCTTTTTTTAAGGGTGCTAAAACCATTGGCAATTAGCCATGTAGTAAGTATTATATTGGAAGTCTGACAGCAGCAGGTTACGGGGGGGTTCTCAAATAATACTGGGGGGCAGAAGAAACCTCATTTACACATTAACCCCTCAATTGCAGATGGTGACATTGGGTGTGGAGATAGATCAACTGGTGATTAATGCAAATGATTGAGTAGCCTACCTCGTTACCACCTTCTTGATCAATTCATAAATGAGGAGCCAAGTTTGCAGTGACACGATTATTGGAATATATCTAAAAGAAAAATATCTACAAACATACTACACAAAGGTTTTATTGTATAGTTTTTATTAGGGTTGCACCGATACCGATACTAGTATCGATATCGGTGCTGATACCGGGTACTGCAGGAGTACTTGGTACTCGTGCAGTACCCCTGATATTTCCGAGGGGCTGCGGCAGCTGTCCGAATGCTCTATCTGCATTCGGACAGGCCCTGCAGCTGCTCTCCACATTGTTTAATACTTACCTTCCTGAGCGACGCCGGGAAAGTCTTTGCGCGCACGCGCTCCTTGGAAGGTCCCCAGCCGCGACCACGTGGGACCATGTGATCGCGGCTGGGGTCCTTCCAACGAGCGCACGCGCGGAAACTTTCCCGGCGTCGCTAAGGAAGGTAAGTATAAACAAAGTGAGGAGAGCAGCTGCAGGGCCTGTCCGAATGCCGATAGAGCATTCGGACAGGCCCTGCAGCTGCTCTCCGCTCATACTTACCTTCCTGAGCGATACCGGGAAAGTTTCCGCGCGTGCGCTCGTTGGAAGGACCCCAGCCGCGATCACATGGTCCCACGTGGTCGCGGCTGGGGACCTTCCAAGGAGCGCGCGCGCGAAGACTTTCCCGGTGTCGCTAAAGGGAGGTAAGTATGAGTGGAGTGGGGAGGGGGCAAATCCATGTGCTGGGGGGCAGTATCCACGGGCTGGAGGGCATTATCCACGAGCTGGGGGCAAATCCACGAGCTGGGGGGGCAATATCCATGAGCTGGGGGGCAATATCCATGAGCTGGGGGGCAATATCCATGAGCTGGGTGGGCAATATCCATGAGCTGGGGGGCAAATCCATGAGCTGGGGGCAAATCCATGAGCTGGGGGGCAATATCCATGAGCTGGGGGGCAAATCCAGGAGCTGGGGCAAATCCAGGAGCTGGGGCAGATCCAGGAGCTGGGGGTCATTATCCATGAGCTGGGGGGCAATATCCATGAGCTGGGGGGCAAATCCATGAGCTGGGGGAAAATCCATGAGCTGGGGGCAAATCCATGAGCTGGGGGGCAAATCCATGAGCTGGGGGGCAATATCTATGAGCTGGGGCATATCCATGAGCTGGGGGGCAGTATCCATGAGCGGGGGCAGTATCCATGAGCGGGGGCAGTATCCATGAGCGGGGCAGTATCCATGAGCTGGGGCGATATCCATGAGCTGGGGGGCATTATCCATGAGCTGGGGGGCATTATCCATGAGCTGGGGGGCATATCTATGAGACCTGGGGGCTTTATATGAGGTCTGCTCTTATTGGAAAGCGTCACGTGACATAAAATAAAAGTATCGGTACTTGGTATCGGTGAGTACTTGAACAAAAGTATCTGTACTCGTACTCGGTCTTAAAAAAGTGGTATCGGTGCATCCCTAGTTTTTATTACCAACTTTCAGCTTGGCATTCTTGTCCAAATAGTTGTTTCAACTCTGAACACTTAAGATTACTTTTTTTGATGAGACTTATACAAGCTAAACTTTGCTGGTGAGTTGACTGTTGTAAAGAAAGTGCCTATGAACTCTATGAACTAGAATTCTAAGGCGTAATTATCCATATCTGGTTCCATATATTATGTCCACCAGTATTGGCTTCTTAATAGTGGTGTAAAATGTCACGACAGGTAGCACAGAACAATTAGGGTGTTTGCAGACTACATATACCCATCCCTCCCATATTTCATTCGAACTGTTAAGTGTCTCATGATTCTAGAACCAAGTCATAGTAATATTATAATCATATTTAGGGCTTTTTATGTTCCCTCCATCTTTCCCTCTGGTGCTTACTGATGGCTGTCCAACAGTACTGGGATTGTTTTTTGTCAGGTCACCAGCAGTCAGTTGGGTGCATGGAGTGAATAGAGGTTTGTCCTGCAAGAGGGCTCTTCTGCTCACACAGTCACCCTGGCGACCTGCCACCAATGTGACATCTAATCTTTAATAGAAATTTTCTCATGTTGTTTTTTAATCCAAAAGTGCTATAAATAATGCTAACACAGATACAGGGAGTGATTCCCTGACAAATGAGCCCCCAGGGCATATCAGCTGCACTTCAATTATATTTTTCAGATTATTTTCACCAATGTAGATTGTATTTCTCAAGATTCTTGGTCTTTTTTGAGAATTAGACTAAAGAAATGTAACCTACAAACTGAATGAAAAATCTGATTTCTTGTCCGCGGTTAAATTAGAATGTGTGTTGTTAAGTATTAATCAATTGTTGTTTTGCAATGCTTTCTACACACTTTTTCCCCACGTCCAGACAGTGACCAATTTATTAATAAATGTTCTACAATTACTTTTAATTCAGCTGGTTTATTACCCCATGGGAATTTTTTCTTTTCCGTTTGGACAAGATACAGCCCTTATCGGGAGAGAGGTACTATTTTAGTAAACCCCCCCCCCCCAGTCACTGGCTGTTCAGTGCTCCCAATGATGTGGATACTCGGCGCCCCCAGGATCTGGCTGCTTAACCTCTAGCTGCCACGATTGGGAGCTATGGGGATCCAAAGGATCCCCTATCTCCACCATAGGGTTTCCATAGGGAAACCCCTTGGCAGCTAGGGGTAATTCTAACACTGATGTCATGGAGCCATGCTCGATGACATCAGTGGGTGGGGAGAGGCCAACCGAGGCTTGTCTGACATCCATGATGTCAGTCAACTCCGGGAGAGGTCCGCAATCTGGCGGGCGCCTCAGAAGTTAAAGACAGGCATTGCTTGAAAGGGCAAACTCTGCACGTTCAAGCGATGCCTGTCTTTAACTTTTACCTCCTAGGGAGGGAGAGGGGTCAGAAGGACCCCCCCCCTTCCTTTCAGGCGATCTTCCGGTATTGTCGGGAGCCGCCTGAAAAATGTCGTCATCGCGCCAGATGGGGTCTTAAAAGCAGCATCTGACTTCCAGGAAGTCAGATCGCCGCGGGATCCCAGAAGAGCGAGTATTATAGGGAGCGCTTTTGTGTCTGTCGCCGGATACGCATGCACCCTCAGCTGCCAACGACGGCGACTGACACAAACATATATATATATACAGTTGTGTTCAAAATTATTCAACCCCCACTGAAATTGAGTTTTTTGGCCAGTTTGACATTGATTTTGATCATTCAGTCATCTTGCTTACAATTAAATCAAAGAGGCACGTGTAGGTCAGACAAATCTAACATAACATTTATAATGAAATAATCACAAATGTCTTTTCTGTGCTCACATCATTATCAGTTTTATTCAACCCCCAAGTGACATTCAATCTTAGTACTTAGTACAACATCCTTTTACAGTTATAACAGCTTTTAAACGTGAAGCATAGCTTGACACAAGTGTCTTGCAGCGATCTACGGGTATCTTCGCCCATTCGTCATGGGCAAAAGCCTCCAGTTCAGTCACATTCTTAGGCTTGCGCACTGCAACTGCTTTCTTTAAGTCCCACCAGAGGTTCTCAATCGGATTTAAATCAGGTGACTGCGATGGCCACTCCAAAATGTTCCAGCCTTTAATCTGCAACCATGCTCTAGTGGACTTGGAGGTATGCTTGGAATCATTGTCCTGTTGAAAGGTCCAACGTCTCCCAAGCCTCAGGTTTGTGACGGACTGCATCACATTGTCATCCAATATCTCCTGGTACTGAAAAGAATTCATGGTACCTTGCACACGCTGAAGCTTCCCTGTACCTGCAGAAGCAAAACAGCCCCAAAGCATGATTGACCCCCCGCCATGCTTCACAGTAGGCAAGGTGTTCTTTTCTTCATAGGCCTTGTTCTTCCTCCTCCAAACATAGCGTTGATCCATGGGCCCAAACAGTTCTAATTTTGTTTCATCAGTCCACAGAACACTATCCCAAAACTTCTGTGGTTTGTCCACATGACTTTTGGCATACTGCAGTCGACTCTTCTTATTCTTTGGAGACAGCAAGGGGGTGCGCCTGGGAGTTCTGGCATGGAGGCCTTCAGTACGCAGTGTACGCCGTATTGTCTGAGCTGAAACTTCAGTACCCACATCTGACAAATCTTTTCTCAGTTCCTCAGCAGTCACACGGGGACCTTTCTCCACTCTACTCTTCAGGTAGCGCACAGCAGTCGAAGTCAGAATCTTCTTTCTGCCACGACCAGGTAGCGTTTCAACAGTGCCCTTTGCCTTGAATTTGCGAATGATGCTTCCTATGGTCTCTCTTGGTATGTTTAACATCTTTGCAATCTTCTTATAGCCATTGCCCTTCCTGTGAAGAGTAATCACCTCTTCTCTTGTCTTCCTGGACCATTCTCTTGACTTCACCATGTTTGTAACCACACCAGTAAATGTCTAGAAGGAACTGAGTATCACAGTCATTTTAAAGCTGCCTAATTGGTGCTTATTATGCTTTATTGCTGCTCCGTGACATCCACAGGTGTTTTCAATACCTGATTGAAAACACTTGAATGAACCTCTGTTCTTCAGAGTGGTAGTCTTTAAGGGGTTGAATAATTGTGTCAATGAAGAATTCACAAAAGAAACATTTACTACTGTATTACAAAACCAATTGATGTCATTTTAGTTGCATATGGTTCTTTAAAAAGTCCTTGTAGGATTTCATTCTGAATACAATTACAAATGTACACTAAATTCCCTAAAACCCTTTACAGCATTGGGGGTTGAATAATTTTGAACACAACTGTATATATATATACATACATACACATTTGTTTATCAAAATGCCACAGGACCTTTTATTTTTAAGGATACCACACTATTATTCATAATGATGTAAATGCATTGGTGTAATTAATGATAGGATTGTTTTGACACATATAGCCTTGGGTTATAGATTGACATACTTCATGTCCAGGTTTAGGTCATAGTTAATAGTTTAGTGAGAAGTAAAATGCACATCTGTTTAGGTCAGGAGGGTAAAGTCCAAAGACTCTTCTTTGCAGTATTAAATATAAGGTAGGATATAATTATGGAAAATACTTAAATGAGTTGATTTAGGACCATTGCTTAAACATTACCTATGAACATACAAAGTACACATCCCTGCCTCTTTATAACTAGCACTGTAAGAAGAATTCAATTGAATGCATATCCAATCTCAGCACAGCTACAGTGCTTCAACTAGACATGTGCACAACAAAACAAATTGTTTAGTTTCTGATCGATTTAGTATTTTAGATCGATTTGTTAATTCGGGAGATTAGTAATTCGTATTGATTCGTTATTTCGTTTTTGTTTTGTGTTTTGTGTTTTTTCTTCATTATTTCTGAATGTAAAACAGATTTATTAATTACCTAATCCCTCTGTCCTTGGGGCTGAAATTTTTCAGGACCAAGGAAAGCACCTGCCAAATGCAGCCAAACTGAAGAAAAGGGAAAAAGAAACTGCGTACGGCAAAGAAAAAAAGCCTCAACATTTTAAAATGATTAGGAATCCAAAAATGTCACCAAAAAATTACAAAATTCTACAAATAAATAAAAAAGGCTTTTTGCTGCAAATGGAAAGAATAAACTACTGAATAAATAATAAAAACATTTACTTGTTTAAACCTGTCGAACAAACCACTGAAAATCAGGACATTTCACTGGCATTTCGGTGCTGTTTGGTGTTCTCAGCATAGATTAACCATTACTTCTCTATGGGGAAATTAACTGCCGCCGAACGGCATCATGGCGCTGTCCATGGCCTGGGGTGAATACAACAAATTCAGCACCATGGTCAATGGACAGGGACGCGATACTGAATCTGTGAAAGGGAATAACAAATTGATTCATAAAAATGGAATCAATGCATTATATTCCATTTCTGACTAAACCGATTTGTTAGTTCAGAAGTGCTCCTGATATACGAATCGTTTTTTTCCTCCAAATTGCGATTCGCAACAAAACGCACATATCTAGATTCAACTCATTTTATCACAATTACTTTGTCCAACCAACTATGAAGGTGCTTTTGGAAACCTTTGCAAATGCTCTAGAACATAAACACTTGCATTGCATAATGGAGGTAAGAACCCATAACGTCTCTTGAACTGTTTGAAGAAATCTGTAAAATGCTCAAGCTTTTGTTGGGCCCTATTACATTCTTCATGCAAACATTAACGCTCACTTGCATGAGCATTAACATTTGCTGCGGTATTTACTGCATATAACGATCCAAACGGGTTAAAAAATTAATTTGCGTTTGGTACCTTGCGCTTCTCTGCGCGAGGTTACGGTACTTTGTGCTCCCTATGCTTAATATGGGGAGCGCAAAGTCCCAGCGCTGATTAACACCTGGCTCTGGTTAGCAAAAAGTTAACCAGAGCCAGAACTTGGCGTTAACAGATTCTGCAGAAGCGGAATCCATTAACACCAGCCTTAAAGATTAAAAAAGCATTTAATACTCGCCCTCTGTCCCGCGGCGAGGACCGCGGCTCTAACCGCCTCCTCCAGCCGGCGGGAACAGGGAAAAACTGGGGGAAAAAGTCCCCCCCAGTCTCTCCTTGCGTATCACTACGCCGACCGGCCGGATCTCGCGACCTGCCGCGAGCATCCCAGATTTTAATGGGCGGAAGCAATGCAGGCAGCATTTTTTGGGCCTGCATTGTACTGTAATCCTGTGTTAAAAAGCGGGCGCAAGGGGGAAAAATGCGAGTGCAGTTTTTCCTCCTTTGCGCCCGCGTTTTAACGCTAGGATTGTAATAGAGCCCATTGGTTTTTTTTTCTAATTGTGCTGTAAAGCACACATATTGCAGTAGTCTTTAGAATATCCATTACTACATAGATTTGTTTTTGGTTTGCTCCCATTTTAGAATGTATTATAAACATATTTTTTAACCTGTTTAGTAGCAAGATAGAGTATACTTGAACTTTAAAGAACCTACTGGTGTCCCAATATACTCTATATGAGGTAATTATTGAGTGCAAAGGACTTTCATTCAAGCACGACACTCAAAGTGCTAAAACACAGAAACCCTGCTGATGCAGTACAGAGCTCCAGCTGCAAAAACACTATTTGGCCTGCAGATGGCAACGTCTGCCTGTCACATAGAACTACTAGAGTAAAAAATACTTTAAGAATTTTCATAATTATTTATTTTTTTACTGCATAACTGATATTCCAAAAATGGTTTCTGGCAGTGTTTTATGGAAAATCACTTGGTAGTGAAGGGGTTATAAACCATTCATCCTTGCTGAAACTCCAGGTAGGGCATTGCCAATAGTGTTCAGTAACTAAGTCGTAAACACAGTGAAATGCAACATATTTTTGAAAGGTATGTCAATGGGGCTCTGATAAGTTTAATACGGATTACAAAACTGTTTGCACTTTGGAAGAATGTACTAAATTGCTATTTGGCTTTTGATCTTTTGATCACTATATTTGGACTTGCCCTTTAGTGATGAGTACAGGGTCAAGCATTTACAGTACTTAAAATACAGTCAGGTCCAGAAATATTGGGACATCGAACAATTCTAACATCTTTGGCTGTATAAAAAACAACCGAGATGTAGCGCTGATCGGATATGTATGGAAAATCGCACACTTAAATGGTCCTTGTTGCTCAACCATCAACATAGAAATACAAAACAGAAAGGTAGTGTAGCGATAGCAATGTCCTTCTTGAATGTGATGAATTCAAGACTTTTCGTAATCCTCTTCAGAGTATCCCTCAAATAAAAATACAGAGAAAAGGAGACATCATAGTGCGACCCATATATCACTTGTGTGGCAAGGATAAATAAATAAATCTCAATCACATGAAGTGGAACCCTCCTGGTTCTGGGTCAATCGTTTTTAGGGTCGTTCACTGGCCACCCAAATGCCCCTCCTAGAAAGGATCAGTTCTCCTAGCGAGGATAGATACCTCCGGATATCTGGAAGGTTACTGGATCCAAAGAGTCCACTCAGAAGAGCCCATAAAAAACTCCAAAGAATGTAGGGTAAATGAAAACAATAAAATTGCTTTTAAATGAATAAAAATATTTAATAACAAATAAAAACAAAAAGCCAGGACGCGTTTCGCCAAAGTAGATAATATATCAAAAGGCTTCCTCATCTGAGAGATAGCAAGAACATTAGGTGTGGACAAAACAACTGTTTGGAACATTCTCAAAAAGAAGGAACGCACCGTGAGCTCAGCAACACCAAAAGACCCAGGAGACCATGGAAAACAACTGTGGTGGATGACCAAAGAATTCTTTCCCTGGTGAAGAATACACCCTTCACAACAGTTGACCAGATCAAGAACACTCTCCAGGAGGTAGGTGTATATGTGGCAATGTCAACAATCAAGGGAGGACTTCACCAGAGTGAATACAGAGGGTTCACCACAAGATGTAAACCATTGGTGAGTCTCAAAAACAGGAAGGCCAGATTAGAGTTTGCCAAACAACACCTAACAAAGCCTTCACAGTTCTGGAACAAGATCCTATGGACAGATGAGACCAAGATCAACTTGTACCAGAGTAATGGGAAGAGAAGAGTATGGAGAAGGAAAGGAACTGCTCATGATCCTAAGCATACCACCTCATCAGTGAAGCATGGTGGTGGTAGTGTCATGGCATGGGCATGTATGGCTGCCAATGGAACTGGTTCTCTTGTATTTATTGATGATGTGACTGCTGACAAAAGCAGCAGGATGAATTCTGAAGTGTTTCGGACAATATTATCTGCTCGCATTCAGCCAAATGCTGCAGAACTCATTGGACGACGCTTCACAGTGCATATGGACAATGACCCAAAACATACTGCAAAAGCAACCAAAGAGGTTTTTGAAGGGACAGAAGTGGAATGTTATGCAATGGCCAAGTCAATCACCTGACCTGAATCCCATTGAGCATGCATTTCACTTGCTGAAGACAAAACTGAAGGGAAAATGCCCCAAGAACAAGCAGGAACTGAAGACAGTTGCAGTAGAGGCCTGGCAGAGCATCACCAGGGATGAAACCCAGCATCTGGTGATGTCTATGCATTCCAGACTTCAGGCTGTGATTGACTGCAAATGATTTGCAACCAAGTATTAAGAAGGGAAAGTTTGATTTATGATTATTATTCTGTCCCATTACCTTTGGTCCCTTAACAAGTGGGAGGCACATCTGCAAACTGCTGTAAGTCCTACACTGTTCACCTGAGTTGGATGTACATACCCTCAAATTTAAAGCTGACAGTCTGCAGTTAAAGCACATTGTGTTTGTTTCATTCCAACTCCATTGTGGTGGTGTATAGAGCCAAAAGATGTTAGAATTGTGTCAATGTCCCAATATTTCTGGACCTGACTGTTACTTATTTTCATTTATATACATCGATAATTGCTAAACTTTTCAAATCATGTATTTACAAAAGCAGTTGTCATACTATTAATATTCACAATTGTTTTTATGACGGATTAAACTATACCATTATACAACCATTTTATTGCGTTCATCTCAATTCTAATCAGACAGATATTAAAATCTATGTATGTTTTATTAAACTGTCCGCCTTCATATTATTTAAATTGCCTTATTCATCGCAGTGTTCCCTGCCATAGGCATGGTTAGGCTGAAATCAATCACAGTAAGAAGAGCTTTATGTGTTTTATGGCTTTCATCGGAACATTTCTACTCTTGCTAATCTAGAAATTATGCATATCATTTCTCTGCCGTCTCAAGTACTAGATACTTCTAAATGATACAATGGCCTGGGTTCAGCAATGTTTGAATTGTTTTATAGTTTGGAATATCACACACATTCTTATTCTTAAATGTTAAAGAAGCAAATTTAATACTTAAAAAGACATAATATATACCTCCAAGCTGTATGGATGCTTAATCAAAGCAAATGACAACTGAAACTTTAAGGAGCAAGACTTAAATACCTCTGAATGTATCAGGATGTTTTCAATATAAGCTGAAATTTTTTTATTTCTAAAGCAAAGTTTTAGTGTTCAAAAACCTAAGCAGTCTGTTCCTTGGGTACAAAACAATTTGGGTCTAGGTCATATTTGACGTATGAATATTCCTCAGGTCCACTTCCGTAACAACCCCTCCCTTCCCTCTTAAATTTCAATAAAAGATGTGTGCAAGCTCTAAACCATGTGCAGAGATAACACAATTGTGTGTGTGTGTGTCATTTCTGCGGCCAGATATCAGAAGGCAATCGGTGGAAATTAATGGGGTCCCCAGGCCCAGGAAGCCGTAACATAGAGATTAGAGAATTGCACTGCTGAAAAATTTGTTTTGTTTCATTTTCGGAATTTCGTTGCTAATTTCGTATAGTTTTGGATCGATTCGAAATTTTATATCGATTTGAATTGATATATCAATTCGATAGCTGATATCAATTTGAATTCCAGATCACTAAATAAAACCCCAATTTAATCAAAGTTTGCTGTTAAAAGACAAGCTAGGGTTAAATATTAAACTGGGTCACATATTTAGTATTTGAGTCAAATTAAACCGTGAAACAAAATTAATTTGTTTCATAAAGTCGTTTGACTATTACTTGTAGGTTAAGATCAATTCGATAGTTGATATCAATTCAAATTTTCCACCATAGTTATCAATGTTAAAAAAATCTGAGTCTTTATTAAATATTTATTAAATCATTTATAATTTTCAATTGCAACAAACCAAAAAGCCATTTTTTTTTAAATTGCTGAACACACACAGACTGTTCGAAATTAACTCAGCTGCATGCATTCAGAAAAAGAAAACAGACCTCATTATTACATTTAAAATAAGTTCGGAAACCTAAACGTTCACCCAAAAAATCCTTAAAAATAAATAAAAAAATGGTTGTTTGCTGCAATTGAAAATTATTAAAAGGGGATTTTTTTAACATCGAAAACTATGGTGGAATAAAGCCTAGCATCTGCATTGATTAAAAAGTAACCTGTTGTGTTTTTGTTTTCATTGTAGACCTTTTGGTTCAGTTTTTTTATGTTTCAGATCATTTTGTTCTTTTTTTTTTCATGTCAGATCATTTGGTTAAGTTTTTTTCATTTCAGTTCATTTCGTTATGAAATTTATTTCGTTTTTTTGATCGTTATGTTCTGTTTCTTCAGCATTTCGTATCATTTGCATTCCGTTTTATTTCGTTTAGGGCCCATAACAAAATGATTTTGTTTGTGCTGAAACTTTGATTTAGGACTTCGCAATTTCAGGCTGCCGATATTTTGTTTCTGAAATGCTTCCGAAAGTACGAAAATGGTAAATTTTGTACAAAATTCTATTCCGAACGAAACAAATTGCACATCCCTAATAGAGATTGCCCTTAGAGGGTTGATTTCCTATGTAAACAGTTTGGATGCAGTTTATTGTATCAGAAACAAAAAATCCTTTTACGGTGTAACCCTTCTGAAACCACATTTAAAATTTTAATGGGATGTTTAGCAGTGGGCCGTGGGGAAAGGTTGTTATACATACATGTTTTCGTCCATCATTAGCTAGAGTGGTTTGAGTATTTAATTTTTACATCTTTTGACGAGTTGTAGAAAAACTGTCCTGCAGGTACATTCTATAAATTATTAAACCTGCTATATTTGGATTAATCAGGAACATAATACATAAAACTGGTTTGACTCTATTTTTCTGTTTTTTTAAAATTTGTATATATTTATTACCACACAAAATATAGAGCTCTCTACATAGTATTTACTGCATTAAAGTATAATGTAATATGTAAGGGTAAACTGAAAAGTGGCGAAAATAATGGCTAATCATGCACAGAAAGAAAGACTAGTCATCATGTGTTAAAACAAATTGAATAGAGAGAGAATTAAAAATTCAAAGTCAAAGATGTGATTGTAACTTTTTTAATTCACTTGGTTAAAATACAATTAGCATGCTATATTGCTGCATTTGTAATTCATTCACTTCATAATAATTGAAAATGATAATCTTCAATAAGTACCAGCTGGGTGGAGTAGAGGTAACATCACTGCTCTATAATAGGGATGAGCCGAACACCCCCGAGTTCGGTTCGCATTCGAACTCGAACTTTCCAAATGTTCGAACTCGAACTCGAACTCAATACAAGTCAATGGGGCTGAAAATACGATTTTTAGAGTGCCCTCCAAGAGGGCATATATGCTAGATATTTGCCATAAAAGGTGTATGGGGGTCCGGGTAGTGCCCTGGAGGACAGGAAACAAGGACAAAAAGTAAAAAAAAAACCTTTTTAAAGGGACAGTGAGTTTTCCATGAAATAAGGGTGAAAAATACCTTCAAATATCGTGCCTAGGAGGTCCCCATAACCTGCCCGTGAAGTGGCGGATTTCTAGGATGTTTAGAAACATTTAAAAACAAAAAAAATGACGTTTAAAATGACGGTAAATGCTTTTCCTTTAATCTATTCATAAACAACTGCTTGGGGCGGCAGCCTGTATGAAAAGACATTTTAGGACGTGCAGAAAAAGTTTAGTGATTTTTTTTTGTGAAATTATTACACAATTATTGTGAAACTTATGCAGGCTTTGGATAAAAGTAACAATAGGTGCTTTAAGGCTGGCGTCAGACTAGCGCACTTTTAACGTGCATTTAGGCGCACTTAATCACGGCCGCACTAGCAGCAAATGACGTGCAATGACAGCCAATATACGAAGTACGGCCACGAAAGTCCGGCCACGCAACGCAAGTGGAAAATTAATGCATGTTTTCGAGAATGCTGAACCGCTAGTACTGACGTACAGAGTGCGCTGCGTCCGCATAGCGGCGTGTGTGCATGATTAGGATACGTCAGACGATGCTCATGTCTGGCCAACATAACGTCCAGACACCCAAAGTTACCTGGTTTGGATCCGTAAAAAATCACGCACAAAAATGCGCATCGTATGACCGTTTAAGCGCTTTCCGTGAAAAAACACCTCAATGCGTTCGGAAGCACTTTTTGACGTTCGCTGCGAAAAATGCGTTCGTTTGACCCTAGCCTAAAATTGGGACTTTAGCGTCGGCAACAGTGCCGTCACACAGTAACCCCTCTGAGCATATGAATCTGATACAGGCGTCATTGGCAGTGCACCCAAAAATTGTGCCTTTGGTGCCAGGCCAACAAGTGCCATCATACAGTAACCCCTCTGTGGTATTGTGGAAGAGTGCAGGGGTGGACCATGCAGTCCTATATTAAAAAGATATGAATCTGGTAAAGGCATCAGTGCACCCAAATATTGTGCCTTTGGTGCAAGGCCAGCAAGTGCCATCATACAGTAACCCCTCTGTGGTATTGTGGAAGAGTGTAGGAGTGGTCCATGCGGTCAGGGCCGGTGCTAGACTATTTTGTGCCCTAGGCAAGACCAGCTACTTGCACCCCCCCCAAAAAAAAAAACGACACATGAAACTGCTAAATTTCTTTTTATTTAAGAATAAAGTTTGAAAAGCACCAATAGTAAAGGTAAAATAAATATAAATAAACTGTATTAAACCATTTTAAATTAACTCTATTAAACAAATTAAAATTAACTATATTGGACAAATATAAATTAGTGAAAAAAAATAAGAGTTGTCACATAAGTTTCAATTTCAGACACATCAAAATTTCACTTTGCGTGCCTTTTATGCTTCGCAAATTTTCATCATGCGTATATATATATATATATATATATATATATATTGCCCAGGCCAGCTCACATCATGCGTATATATATTGCCCAGGCCAGCTCACATCATGCATATATATATTGCCCAGGCCAGCTCACATCATGCGTATATATATTGCCCACACCCAGGCCAGCTCACATCATGCGTATATATATTGCCCAGGCCAGCTCACATCATGCGTATATATATATATATTGCCCAGGCCAGCTCACATCATGCATATATATATTGCCCAGGCCAATCCCTGGTGGAGATAGGGGGTTCATTTGAACCCCGATATCTCCAGGCAGCTAGGGGGTCATGGAGGGTGTCAATCGAAAGGCCTGAGCATGGCCTTTCGAATGATACCCAACATGACCAGATATAAAGTAAAATAAATAAATAAATAAAAACATGTATTTTTTTGTGTGTTATTTTTATTAATGCAGCAATATTGTTCACATTTCAACTATAATGTGAACGATAATATACTAATGATTTTTTCTATGTGGTGCGTTTGCTATAAGTCACGTAATTCCCCCCACAAGTCCCCATTTCTAATTTTTCTACAAGCGCACCCCATAGAAAATAGCAAATGCTCATGTGCTAAAATGTGAAAAAAACACTTTACACACTGCAGATGATTAAAAATTCAATTTGTATTGCATTTTTTGTCATATTATACAGGCAGGACATGACGGTTACATATAAAAATGATATATTATGAATCTGCGGAGTCTGCCAGAAAGAACGATCTCTAATATGTCTGGGTCATTTTATAAAATGTGGCTTCAAATCGCATTTAAACATGATGAGCGAAAGCGGTAAAAATGATCTGAGCACACAGCGGTGAAATGCAGCATATTAGAAGAAGATTTAGGAGAGAAATTAACACTTCTCAGAAGCACAGGTGTTGTTTGACACATCAGGAGCAGGGATGAGCCGAACACTCCCCGAGTTCGGTTCGAACCCGAACTTTCCATTTGTTCGGGTCTGAACCCAAACCCGAACCCCCATGCAAGTCAATGGGGCTGAAAATTCGGTTTTTTAGAGTGCCCTCCAAGAGGGCATATATGCTACATATTTGCCATAAAAGGTGTATGGGGGTCCGGGTAGTGCCCTGGGGGACAGGAAACAAGGACAAAAAGTTTAAAAAAAACTTTTTAAAGGGACAGTGAGTTTTCCATGAAATAAGGGTTAAAAATAAAAACAAAAAATTCCTTCAAATATCGTGCCTAGGAGGTCCCCATAACCTGCCCGTGAAGTGGCGGATTTCTAGGATGTATAGAAACACTTAAAAACAAATAAATGACGTAAATGCTTTTCCTTTAATCTATCCATAAACAACTGCTTGGGGCTGCAGCCTGTATGAAAAGACATTTTAGGACGCGCAGAAAAAGTTTAGTGTTTTTTTGGGCTAAATTATTGTGAAACTTATGCAGGCTTTGGATGAAAGTAACAATAGGTGCTTTAAAATTGGGCTTTTAGCATCGGCAACAGTGCCATCACACCGTAACCCCTCTGAGGATATGAATCTGATACAGGCGTCAATGGCAGTGCACCCAGATATTGTGCCTTTAGTGCCAGGCATGCAAGTACTATCATACAGTAACCCCTCTGTGGTATTGTGGAAGAGTGCGGGGGTGGACCATGCGGTCCTATATTGAAAAGATATGCATCTGGTTAAGGTGTCCGTGCACCCAGATATTGTGCCTTTGGTGCCAGGCCAGCAGGTATCATCATACAGTAACCCCTCTGTAGTATTGTGGAAGAGTGCAGGGGTGGACCATGTGGTCCTATATTGAAAAGTTTTTGATCTGGTAATGGGCATCAGTGCACCCAGATATTGTGCCTTTAATGCCAGGCCATCAAGTATCATCATACAGTAACCCCTCTGTGGTATTGTGGAAGAATGCAGGGGTGGACCATGTGGTCCTATATTGAAAAGTTTTTGATCTGGTAATGGGCATCAGTGCACCCAGATATTGTGCCTTTAATGCCAGGCCATCAAGTATCATCATACAGTAACCCCTCTGTGGTATTGTGGAAGAATGCAGGGGTGGACCATGTGGTCCTATATTGAAAAGTTTTTGATCTGGTAATGGGCATCAGTGCACCCAGATATTGTGCCTTTAATGCCAGGCCATCAAGTATCATCATACAGTAACCCCTCTGTGGTATTGTGGAAGAATGCAGGGGTGGACCATGTGGTCCTATATTGAAAAGTTTGATCTGGTAATGGCGTCAGTGCACCAGATATTGTGCCTTTAATGCCAGGCCATCAATATCATACAGTAACCCCTCTGTGGTATTGTGGAAGAATGCAGGGGTGGACCATGTGGTCCTTTATTGAAAAATTTTGATCTGGTAATGGGCGTCAGTGCACCCAGATATTGTGCCTTTGGTGCCAGGCCCGCAAGTATCATCATACAGTAACCCCTCTGTGGTATTGTGGAAGAGTGCAGGGGTGGACCATGTGGTCCTATATTGAAAAGTTTTTTGTTTTTTTTAATGGGCGTCAGTGCAGCCAGATATTGTGCCTTTCATGGCAGCAAGTGCCTTCACACCGTAACCCTTTTGTGGTATTGTGGAAGAGTTCAGTGCTGGAGGTTTTGTGAATGCAGAAGAGGACATCCCCGATCTATTCCATTACTTCAGCATCAGGGGATTGATAGCTGCTGATCCAGGACTGATTCATTTTTATAAATGTCAGCCGGTCTACAGAGTCGGTGGACAGACGCACTCTTTTGTCTGTGACAAAACCTCCAGCGGCACTGAACGTCCTTTCGGAAAGCACGCTAGATGAAGGGCAACCTAGTAGCTGCATAGCATATTGGCTAAGTTCTGGCCAGTGATCCAATCTCAACACCCAGTAAGCCAGTGGATCATCTGCTGGAAAGGTATCCAGGTCTGCCCTTGCCCCTAGGTAGTCCTGCACCATATGGTGAAGACACTGGCAATGGGTGCCTACATTTGACGTCCCTGGGCGTCGAGGACTAAAAAAATTTAAAAATGCATCAGTCAAGCGGCCCTGGCCTTCACCGCTATTCCTCTGATCACCTGCAGCCTCAGAAGCACGTGTGTCAGCACTTGGTAATCTAACAGTGCCTGGAAAGGTGTTACACAAGTTTCGCTTTAGAGCGTCCTCAAGTTTTGCCATCCTGTGCTCCCCCTGTGCGGGCAGGAAGAGCTCTGCAACTTTCCCCTTGTATCGTGGATCAAGAAGGGTTGCCAACCAGTAATGATCCCTCTCCTTGATAGCACGAATCCTTGGGTCCTTTAGCAGGCTTTGCATCATTAGGAAGCCCATGCAGCGTAGGTTGGAGGTGGCATTAGCTGCCTAGTCTTCCTGGTCAATGAGGATGACCGTATCGTGCACTTCCTCCTCCCAGCCACGCACAAGCCCTTCTGTTTCTGGGCACACAAAACCCTGCCTTGAGGAATCCCCACCTTCAATGCCCCCACTACTTAAATAGTCCTCCTCCTCCTCCTCCTCCTCCTCCTGTCTGATCTGAGTAGGACCCGTTGGAATGCTGTCTGCGGAAAGACTTTGGCCCTGAGAGCTAGGGAAGGCCTCCTCTTCCTCCCGCTGCTCTGCCTTTAGAGCCACATCTATAATTCCCCACAGAGTGTGCTCCAGCAGGAACACTAAAGGAATTGTGTCACTGATGCATGCACTGTCCCTGCTCACCATCCTCGTTGCCTCCTCAAATGGTGACAGTACAGTGCATGCATCCTTGATCATCAGCCACTGCGGGGGGGAAAAAAAACCAAGTTGACCTGAACCTGTCCTTGTGCCATACTCACACAGGTACTCGTTGATGGCCCTCTGCTGCTTGTGCAGACGCTGCAGCATTGCTAATGTCGAGTTCCACCTGGTGGGCACGTCACAGATCAGACGGTTTGTGGGAAGGTGGAATTCTCTTTGAATTTCTGCCAGGTGAACGCTTGCTGGGAATGACCGTCTGAAGTGGCTGCAGACTTTTCTGGCCTGGATGAGAAGCTCTGGCAGCCCTGGGTACTTGGTTAGAAAACGCTGTACCACCAGATTTAGGACGTGTGCTAGGCATGGTACATGCGTCAATTTACCCTTGCATAGGGTGGAGAGAAGGTTGCTGCCATTATCGCAGACGATCATTCCCAGCTCAAGCTGGCGTGGTGTTAACCATCTCTGCCCCTGCCCCTGCAGAGCTGACAAAATGTCTGACCCGGTGTGGCTCCTGTCCCCTAAACAAAGAGGAGGAGGAGGACTGTCTGTCCATGCTTGCTGGACCACGTGTCTAAAGTGACATGCACCTTGCTGCTGACTGCCTTTCCCAATGACTGGATAACATTGTCTTCCACGTGCTGGTATAGTGCTTGAATGGCCTTGCGTGAAAAGTAATGGCGTTTTGGAACCTGCCACTGTGGTACAGCGCATTCATCAAATTCACGGAAGGGAGCAGAGTCCACCAGCTGGAAAAGCAGCAGCTGCAATGCGAGTAATTTTGCTAAGCTGGCATGTAGACGCTGTGCTTGGGGATGGTTGGGACTATATTTTTTCTTTCGCTGCAGCAGCTGCGGCAACGTAATCTGACTGCGTAAATCTTCAGCTACTGGGATGATGTCACATTGTGAGGAAGGACCTGCTGGTACATCCATTACTGTAGCATCATCCCTGTCGGTGGAGGTTGTAGGCAATTGCATGGCAGGACATACAGTGTGGGTAGAGACAGGTGAGGAGGAGGAGGACCTACGCAAAGTTTTGCCCCAACGGGATGTGTGGCACTTGTTCATATGTTGCCTCAAGCACGTGGTACCCAAGTGTCCGGTGTTTATCCCACGCTTCAGCCTCCTCTGACATAGATTAGAAATAGCAACGGTGGGGTCTGCTGCACAGTTCTTAAAGAACTCCCAGACAGCAGAGTTCCTGCATGTGTTCTTTGAGACAACAGCGCTCTGCACCGGAGCAGCTCTGACATGTGATGCCTTGGACTGGCTAGTGCTACGGTTGGTCACAGAGGATGTTGTGCCTCGTGTTTGCTGTTCCTCCTCCTCCCCCTCCTCCTCACTTGATTCCTCAGTTCGATCTGGCACCCAGGTGGAGTCAGTGACCTCATCATCATCAATGTCATCTTCACCCCCTATGTCCTCGTCACTGGAGCCAACTTGGCAGTATGCTGCAGCTGCTGGGGCAACATGAGTGCCAGTTATTTGTGTGTCATCACTGGCACCCCCTTCCTCTAGGTTGATTATACTCCCTTACTCAACCTCAGAGATTGAATCAGAGCACCGTACTTGCTGCGCATCCTCAAGCAGCATGTCGCTCTCATTGTAGTCAAACAATTCAGCTGACTCCTCCGTGTGTGATAGCGAGGCTACAGCAGGAGTAGCTGTGGACATGGAGGCTGCATTAGATGCTTTGGCAGCTGAGGTGGACTGTAAAGCACTAGAAGCCTGGCTGGCAGAGGACTCGGAGGATGAGGATGGCCTGGTTAGCCAATCCACCAAGTCCTCTGTATGTTGCTGCTGCTTAAGACGGCCAGCACCAGTTAGAAAGGACAAGCGTGCCCCTGCAGAGGATCCACCACGACCAGAGACACAGCCTCCCGACACAGGGGCTGCTTGCCCTCTTATCTGTGGCTGGGAGCGTCTGCCTGTCCTTTTTGTTCTTTCAGACATGGTGAGTGATATATAGATTAATATATACAGAACTCTGATTCAACTCTGGTATAAAGATTTAAATAACTCTGGTATAACTCAGTGAGACACACTGATAACTGGCAGCCAGTGACAAGAGACAGATCACCTTAATTCACAAATGTTTTAAAGAAATTAGTGAACCCCAAAATACAGCGTGGTACTTTTTGTATGACGAGACACAGATCACCTTAATTCCCAAGTGTTTTAAAGAAATTAGTGAGCCCCAAAATACAGCGTGGTACTGTTTGTATGACGAGACACAGATCCCCTTAATTCACAAGTGTTTTAAAGAAATTAGTGAGCCCCAAAAATAATTGCTGGCTGTGTGACGAGACCCAGAAGATCACCTCAATTCACAAATGTTTTAAATTAAGTTGTAAACCCCAAAAAAAATTGCTGGCACAGTGACAAGACACACATCACCTAAATTCCCTGATATTTGGTCGAAATGAGACCCCCCAGACCCCCCCAGTAGCGTGGCAGACCGGCAGTAACAACACACAGATCTATCTTCTTTGAAATCTCCTCTGAAATGCATGCAGAAAGCGCTGCGTTGAAACCTTATATAGTGTGCTGCGGGACTTAGCTCTGTGTGTGACTTTGCCCAATCAGGACTCTGAGCGGTGATTGGCATAGTGTTCAACCAGTCTTGCACCAGACCTGTGGTCAGGTGCAAGGCTGTAGCCAATTACGAGCTTCAGGCAGTGGGAAAATGCATTGTGGTCCATTGTGGTCGAACATGCGGCGAACACCGGGAAATGTTCGGGGTTCGCGATCTGCTCGAACAGGCTAAGTTCGGGTCGAACCCCGAACCGTCCGAACCCGAACAGCTCATCCCTAATCAGGAGACACACCACACCCTCATTGTACATACAATGTATCAAATTCATTAGACCAGACTAAAAACACCTGTTTTCGGTGTTTGAAAACACAGGTCATTTAGAGTTAGAATCTTTGCACTTAGACATTATTTTTTAATTCAATATCTAATAAACCGTTGCTTATAATATTCTGCAGTAAAGAGTCTCTTTATTTCTAGATTTTTTAGTATTTTTTAAGCATTTTTTATACTCTTTTCAAAACTTTTATTTTTTTTGCGAACTCGAACCGAACACGCCCAAAAAGTTCGAAGTTCGCGAACTTGCAAGAGGCCAAAGTTCGAATCGAACTCCGAACTGATCGAACCGAACAGCTCATCCCTACTCTATAACTGTGGAGACCGGGGAGACACAGGTTTGAATCCGGGCAAGAGCACCTCTCCTGTAAGTGTCCTTGGGCAAGACACCTAACGGTACATACTCGTCATCCAGGACATACTTGAAAACGAGAGAAATCTCAATGTATCCTTCCTGGTAAAAATACTTTCTCACAAATATTTTTATGTATATATATTTTTTCTTTAAGAAACGCATATAGTAAATCTTATGTGTTACCATAGCAATAATAAAAATGTAAATAATAACTTAACATGTAAAAATAACAGTTTGTTATTTCTATATCTTTATTGAATGAATAGGTAATGAGTATGACCTTTGAAGTCTATAATACTGCATGGATTAGCACAGTTTAAATGTGGTGCCGAAAGGTTACACTGGTTTTATAATTAAGCACATGTTTTTGTTCTTTATTAGATTGACTTGACAGAGGCCTTCAAGGTAATGCTCTTGTACGGCTCTCTTCCTATCTGTCCCAATGATTGTTCAGTGTCTCTTTCTAGTAGTACCAGTCTCCGTTGGGGTTCCACAAAGTTCAATTCTCAGCCCTTTTTCAATCTGCATTGCCTCGCTAAGAAAATTTATAAGCTCCTTTTGGATTTTATGGGGACAACACCCAGATGTGCTTTTCCTCCCCCGATCTCTCTTCTGCTCTACTGGATGATGTCACTGGATGTCTTCCAGCTTCCTTAAATTCAGTCTAGTGTGCAGTGAAATTGAGGAGGCCAGGCAAATTCCAGGGCAAACGAATATTTATTAACATACACAAGGGTATGGACGCAATAGACAAATGCTGAATAAGGGAGGTGAGACAAGAAGGAATAAACCAACGGAGGCGAGACTGGAAGGAGACTAAAAATAAGGACGAGGCAGAAATGGAAATACTAAAACAGGGGTGAAACAAGGAAAGGAGCGGACACAGAAACTAACCAGAAAATAAAGGGCAAAGAGAAACAAGATACAAAGCTAAAGAGAACTACAAAAGATAAGTCGAAGCAAATAACAAAGAAAAGTAAAGATACAAGAAATAACAAGGCCTAAAGCAACAATATATATTATACAAAATACAGAGTGGGAAACAGAACTGTGGCAAAACAGAGGGGTTAAATAACAGAAACAATAGGGTTAGTAACGACTTGCAAATAGCGAGGTCAAATATGCAGAATATAGGTCGTGGCAGGCAGCTGGCAAGAATAGTCAATATCCATAGCATAAAGTCCAGTGACAGCAAAATCAAACAGATGAGGAACATCCAGAAAGGATTAACTTGATATAAATCCAGGGGTCAGTACATGGAAAACCCAAACAGAATAAATCAGAAATATAGGAGGAATTCAGATAAAGTTGGTTTTGGCAAAATAAAATCAGGAACGGGTCCACACTCCAAGGTGACTTCCAAGGAATGATAGTCAGGCAATCAGACACAATACAGAAGCATTGCCTTCTGGGAGTAGCAGCTCTTTATGGAGTTCTGATCAGCAGAGATTTGTTCCAGGTGAGAGTCTCTGGTTTGACTGGGAAATCAGGCTGATCTCCAGAAGCCTGGATAAAGGCAATGGTACATGCATAACATGATGCGGATCACAACAGAAAGGGGATTGCTGGAGCCAGGCCAGAGGATCTATACAATTATTGGCAATTATTGGCATTTCCAGCGGGCGAAAGGGGTGTGAGCCTTGCAGAGGATTCAAGAAAAGAGGATACTCCTGGGAACAAGAGAAGACAATCAAGCATCCTTCTGCTGCCACTGAAAGTTTAAATAGGGAGCCCTATCTAACACACCCCCTGTGTGAGGGCCTCCAGCCACGCCTCAAACCAGGCCAAGGGAAAGAAAGACAGGTTGCCTTGGCTCCCCCCAAGCCAACAAAGATAGGGGCTATCCCCCTGGAGATATGACGCCTCCCTCTGGCAACCAACAGGTTCCTACGAGTGACCACGCCAGGACCGCATGGTGGTGACAATGGCCAGCATCCCTCCCAGGTGTTGGGAATCCCCGACAAGGCCATCCAGGGAAGGGACCCAAGCCAGGCCTCCCACCACAGCTGGGGTGCCCGACGACAGATGACCCCTCCGCACCAGCCGGAATAGACACACCAGAGGCCCGTGCCGCAGTGCCCAGGATGCCAGAACCGCCACCAGACAGATGAGGCATGACAGAATGCCCCCTCCAAGGCGAGACCTCCGGGGGAGCATAGGACCCGGTGTACCCGGATGAGCAAGATAGAACCAACCGAGGAGCGTACATACATATCAGAGGCCAGTTCCCCAGACCTCTCCTTGGGGCATAGCCCTTCCAGTTGTTGAGGTATTCTAGTTCACGACCATGATAATGGAAGTCCAGAATGCGTTCAACTTTGTTCTCGGGTTCTTCAACGATAAGTGGGGGAGGCATTGGGAGCAGCGGTTGGTGTAGTGGAGGAGTCCAGGGTTTCAAGAGACACCTGAAAAATGGGATGGAGACGTGTGTATCTTAGTCATTAAGGAGGAGAAAGTGGCCATGAACTGCCTTTTCTGTAAGATTGTATGTCGTGAGTCATCCCTAGTGGAATCGGACATGTGGATATGTGACAATGCATCTGCCTTTCCATTCTTCTGGCTAGGTCTATAAGTTACGTGAAACCAAAACCGTGAGAATAACATTGCCCATCGGGCCTGGCATGGACGTAGTCTTTTAGCTGCTTGAAGGTAGGCGAGAATCTTGTGATCTATATACACTGTGAAGAGATGGAAGAGTGGAGACATCTATTGGTGGGTACTCACCAAGGCACGTTTTATTGCCAATAATTCCTCCTTACCCACGTCATAGTTTTACTCTGCAGGAGAGAGGAGTTTGGAGTAAAATGCTATGGGATGCAATTGGCCATCTTCGGTGTTACGTTGTGATAATATGGCTCCTGTGGCAGTGTCGGATGTATCCACCTCCAGATGGAATAGGAGCGGTATTAAAATGTTTTTTAGATCTCGGAAGGCTTTTGTGGCTTGTTCCATCCACTTAGGCTGGTGTCAGACGAGCGCATTTTGTACGGACGCACGTTCTGACAGAAGACTCGGTAGTGGCCACACGATCCGTTATTTTTGACTGATGTAGAGAATAAGAGGGACCTATGGGAAATAATATTAATATGAAAAATAATACAAATTGATACATGATATCAAAAACCATTTTGTCCGTCAAGGTGCTGGACCTCAAAAATGCGGACCGTCTGACTTCATCCCATCACTCACACACAAAGCTATGCGGACGTGGCGCACTCCGTGCGTCCGTCCTAGCGGATTGACATTCTTGCCTAACTTGCATCTGTTTGCCGCATCCGTTGTGAGTCTGCAGTTCGGTGCGGACGCATTTGTGTGTTGTTCTCTATTGCTCATAATTCTATGCTACCATGGACGTCAATATGTGCGCAAAAACGGACGTGATCACTGCGTTCGTCTGACACGAGCCTTAAAGGGAAGTGTGGTGCGGGTCAGTTCCATGAGCTTTCCGTGAGCTTCCATTATTGATCTAATACATCCTAAAAGATGTCATTCACCAAGCTGCCAATCCCCCAGTCTACCATAGAGGCATGTGAGTAAAGATCCTGTTCTGTACTGGGTGATTGCATCCTGTTTTTACCTTCTCCCTATAAGAAAGCATACCAAGAGAAGCTCTCTTCCCACAAGATACCTTTTTATTTGCTGTTACTTTCCCAATAAAGTGAAGAAAATAGAAAGGACTTTGCTTTCAAAGTCATATTCTGCATGTGACATTCACTTCTTGCATATGACCCTGGGGTCTTTTTGAGACCACCCCACGTATTTCCCCCATTCCCATCCCTGTATGCATTACTGATACCGATGTCTTTTGATGCTTTTATATATTTTGCAGTTTGATGTACTGATGACATATTTTCCAAAATAAAAATTTTGAATATAAAAAAAAAAAAGAATCTACACAGAAGGTTCCATATTTGTACAGCTGCTCTGCTAGAACAGGCTTAAAGCTACAGTGATGAGGCTTTCTGGAAGATTCAGATACTACAAGAAAGTAGTAAAGCAGATTACCGTGCCCCTAGTAAAACAGAACTGGCTACACTGATGGAGCTTTCTGGAAGATTCAGGAACTACAAGCAAGTGGCTTCGTACAGCAACACAGTTTGTTTACTTCCCTGTTTTTCTGGACTCACTCTCTGCGTGACTGTACAGCGAGGACCAGCCATCTTGCCTTCCCCTGCGCATGCCTCCGAATAGCTGCCAGGACACGGGTCAGGACCACGGACACCTGTATGTACAGCTTTCCCCAACGCTTACCGCTGCAGGACATTGACCTGCACCTTCTGAAACCGTCGTCTATCGCTGCTAGGTAACAGACCGCACGCCACATGTGCTGGCTAAAGGCCTACACACACCTACAGCATGGCAGAACTCAGAGCCTCACCAGATACCACGCACAAGAAGGACAGGACAGATACCGCACAAGGGAATGATAACGTGGACACTGACACCGCTACACAACTGCGATCGATGCAAGAAGGCACAAGGCCTAAGCGAACAGTCAAGCAAACAGAAAAGGCCCGTAAAAACTATAAAGCTTAGATTGACACGCACAGCTCCAAAATAGAAAGGGCCTTGGAAAACAAGGAACCTGAAATGTATAATGCCAATAATGTTATCAGTCAAGAAGCGCAGATCATGCAAGCTATAACTTTGATCAAGATTTAACACAGGTGTTGCGTAACACTCACAAGCGTATTTCACCTATCTGACCAGAGCTAACATAGCGCACAACCTGCAAAAGGAAATTGGTACACAACGGTATAGTGCGCTATAGTGCGATATACTGCGATTTTCCATGCGATTTTCATATTCGCGACATCGCGGTTTTGCGCGATTTTGCAAAGCACCGCCAATGGAAAATGCAAAATTTTCATGTACCAAAGGGTCATGTACCAGCGACATGCTACCGCGACGCGCTACATGCGACATCGCGCGGCAAGATGTGAACAGCTCCATTGAAATGCATTGGAGATGCTATATAGCGTGACATTGCACAGATTTTGCTGCGATTTCTCGCACAGTGTGAACGGGGCCTAAGACAGGGACGGACGCATGCAATGTTTTTTAGGTGGAAGTGGCAGAATTTTGTTAGCGACCGAATGTGAGGAGTGAAGGATAGATGAGAGCCTAGGAGGACACCGAGGCAACGGGCCTGTGAGATGGAGGTAATAGTGGCACCATTCACCTGAAGGAAAATGGGTGCAGGAATGTTAGTTTTAGAGAGAGGGAAGATGAGAAGTTCAGTTTTAGGGAGGTTAAGCTTTAGGAAACGGGAAGTCATCCAGTCGGAGACAACCTGCAGTCAGGAATTAATCCGGTCCAGCACGGGAAGAGCGTGATCGAGAGAGGAAAGGTAGATTTAGGAGTCTCTATGACCCTCAGTTATTTACTCAGCTACAGTAGTGGTTACCAATAGCTCTCTGTATTTCAGTGAATGTGTCCTGCTAAATATTGAATGAGTTCACCACATAGGAGGGAGTAAACTGGCCATTATCTCCCGCCTTCGATCTGTGATCACTAAATTTCTTAACTTCCACAACACAGTGACAATATTTGATCCTTCAAAGAACTCTCAAGGATCAAAACAAAATCCTGATTTTTTTTCTCTCAAGTCACACAATGCCAAAGGCCCTTCACATCAGTCTGCTCTCCATAAAAAAGGTACACAATTTGCATAGCTTTACCTGGCTACCCTGCAACTTCAGATTGACGGTCACTCCCTCTGCCTACCACTTTGGCTTCCCCACCAGAAGACTCCCAAGTCGACCTTTTTCCAGATTCTCTCTATGGTTTTCCAATTGTATATAGTTGCCACTGAATGCCCCTTACCATGCTGCCAGGACACTGAGTTATCTTCTAGTTTTAGAGTGTTTGTTTCCGGCTCAAGCTGGGATCAGGAAATCCCCATCCTCTACCTATTAAATCCTTCCTCTGCATCTTTCCCACATATAAGAATTGGACATTGTCATAAACTCTTTTCTGGAGCTGTTCATCATCACCAAAGCACAACTACTCTCCTGGAATATTAAGGGAGCCAACACCCCTGTCAAACGAAAACTTTGACTCCTAAGCAATACCACTTGGTACTTCTTCAGGAGACTCATAGGTCTACTGTATCCACATCATCCTTTAAAGTATTCAGCACTGTTTCATTGCCAATTCTAACGCAAGAGATGTTGCAATTCTTATACACAACTCTCTCATATACACTGGATGGATGTATTGCTGACCCAGAAGGATGATATATCTTTCTCTGTGTAACTAATATCTATGCCTCTTAACTCTCCAAATTTTACTTTTTGCAACATGTTTCTTTCTCTACACCTAAATGTTACAACAGCTAATCTAGTAATAGGGAGTGATTTTAATACAGTAGTGAATCCAGCTCTGGATAGATCTCATCACACCCTACTCTCTCCTCACTTTGGCTTGTTAGGGAGGGTTTGTGGGACCCCACACCCTCAAAGACCAATCACAATGTGAAAAATTAAATTTGGTCTGACCTCAGAAGAATTTGCCTTAAAAACTAAAAAATACAAAGTATGTGCACTTGAGCACCTATACTTTATGTTGGAGATTATGCAGTGGCTTTAATTTTAAGCTGTGAATTTGAGTATCACGCTTTTTGAATTTTCCTTGTGGGAACCCAGAGCTCGATTCTAGATTTCATTATTCAGACCTGTGGAGGCACCGTCTTTACAAATGGAACAGTAATTTGCTGAGTTTAGTTCACAATTTGGGTTCTTCAGGAAACATGATTTTTTTTTACATTTTGGAGACTTGTGAAATGTCGATTTTTAAAAGAATCCTTTAGGCTGAAAACCATCATGCCTGTGTTAAACGTATGGGTTATTCAATGGCATGTCTTTTTTTTGTCTGCAAGAGGTTCATAAGCACTAATTATCCATGCTCTCTATAGGTTGATGTCATCTCTGAGGATAAATTAACTGTAATCCGTATGCAAGATGGTAGAAGTACATAAGGGATAAAGCTCTTCAATACATACTATTGTAATTGCACTTGCTGCTGATCATTGTTTTAATTCAATCCACTGAGTACATTGAAAAGCAACAAGGAAGTGAGGAAATTAACCCCATTCTTTAAATTGTAGTTCAGCCACATAATTATTGTTTGAGGATCAGAAGATTCTATTCCATAGCAGTTAGTAAGAAGCTTATGTTTCTATTGAATAGGTGACAGCAGCACCAGTGTCTTTCTAGTATTGGCAAGACCTTTTGTCTCGCATGCAGGGCTATAGCTGTGTTTTTGGCCTTAGGGCATATTCATTCTTAAATTTTTGTTTTCTTTGTTATCAAAGGTTCTAGAGGGTTGTGGTAAATTGATTTGGTAATTTAGATCTTCAAAAAACATGCCTAGTCAATTAACATGTAAACGTTTTGTTGTTTTAGAATTTTTAAACTATTTAAGCTTTCGGAGTGATAATGAAAAATTATCATATATTTTAGTAATTTATTATTTTCATTGTAGTTAATAATGTAAAGCAATATCCATAATGTGGCAAGATGTAAAGAGAGTACTATTTTAAATAAACATATTATTGGTGTAAATATGTTCCATTGTTAAAAATATATATTCAACATATTACTTACATAATTTTATTGAAGGACAGTTATGTGTGTGTGTGTAAATATTATATATATATATATATATCTCACATCTTTAAAAAATGATTATGCTGTTGTGTTTTAAAATAAAAAATGTCAGTTTTTTGCATGAAAATAATTGCAATAATTACCAGACTGTGGAAATTTTAAATATTCCCCATCCTCCCCTCTTCAGATGCAATCAAACATTGGCAGACATGAGGGGAAACATTAATTTTTCCTTTTTGTCTATGAAGCCAGTCTGTTACAAAAACATAGGGATTTCAATTATTTGAATTGGAATGTTCCTGAGAATGTCTTTTTGAGAAATTGAGAAAATGTATTATTCAGTGTATTTAGTGCACATTTATTTCCTGTTATATATTAAAGGAGATATCTGGAATATAACAAAAGGAAAAAATAAACGAGTGGTATAGATACACACTATCACCCTAGTGACGGTGTAAAAACACTCAATTTTATTAATGCACTTAAAATAATTAAGCATAGACTGACACACATTTCAACAGAATAAAATGATAATATAGAATTCACAGACACCATATTGCATCTAATGGCTGTGGTGCTAGTCCAATAACAATGTCTCCACTAATTCTATATACGTCAAACCCTGTGACTGGAGAATATTAATAATGAAGCCTCTAAATATACTTAAGGGGTTATTCCGGAAGCACTGAAATGTCACCGTCATTCTCAAAATCTACACAAATTGCTTGTTCTTTGGTATAGAACACCTGCCTTACTCTCCCAATTTAGCATGACTGCTTCCCCGCTGTGCTGGAGATGCTCTATAACGATTGGAGCCTACTTTCATATATGGTGGGAATTGGATCTTGTTGCTAGGTTTTAGAAGTGCACCAAGCTATTAGACATGCTATGGAAATTGATCTTGACTTTACACCACAAACATTCCTACTCTTACAGCTATCACACTTGGTGAAAACCCTTAAAAAAATCCTTATTGCTGTGTGTATTGATGGTTGCCAGAACTCCCATTCCCACCCTGTGGAGAACCAGATGGATGCCTTCCATACACATGGTGCAGGAGCGAATGACCATACTGCGGTTAATAGAGGAGCTAACGCTGCCCCAAAAGAAAACCGCTTGGCTAACTGCAGGCAGGGCCGGATTAACATAGGGGCAGATGGAGCAGCAGCTCCAGGCCCATGCCACAGAATAGGCCCAGAAAAAAGATAACTATGTCTGCATTTGGACCCCTGTATCTCCACTTCCATAGAAGCTACAGGGTCAAGTGAGGTATCACTGGAAAGGCCAGAGCATGGCCTTTTCAATGACAAATATGACCAGGTTTTAAGTAAGAAAAATAAAATAATAAATATTTACTTTTTCTTTTTCTTTCCAACAGTATTATTTTTCACTTTTCAATTATAAAGTAAACAATGATGCTGCACTAACTAACCATCACATTTCTCATGTCACCAACATGTGTGTAGGTGATGGTACAATCCATTGTTACGAATTGTTATATCAAAAACCTAAACCGTCGCACTGCAGCAAAGAGCACTGCAGGGAACTTTGGACACCTGCGTCACTAATCTTTATACCTCACAAGGTCAGGTGAGGTATCATTGGACAGGTCAGAGTCTGGCCTTTGCATTGATACCAAACTTGACCATGTAAAATCTAAATGAAAAGAAAACAATTTTTAATTCATTTATTTATTTTTAGTTCCAAAGTGATGGCATTGTCCATTTGTCACGTTTAAAATGAGCAATACCACTGCCATTACTCACCTTCTCATTTTCCATGCTGGGAGCAAGGTCAGTGTTTTATACATAGTCATATTATTCGTATAAAAACATGTTCCAAAACACAAGGGAAATATTTCATGGTTTGGTTAAAATAGTATATTTTCTCAGAAAAATACAGTAACAGTCTTCCCATTTCACATTTTTTTAACAACAATTCCCTATAGAATATGTAACCAGAAAGGTTGGGATGATAAAATGGGAAAAACATTTTTTACTCTCTTTACTGTAAATGATTGAAATCTGAATGAAAAATTCATCACACAGTATCTGCCTCATTAGATATACTCGTATCTGCACTATTAAATAACCAAAAATATGGTTTCATTTCACAAAATTACAAAAAAAGCGCACCAAAATATTCAGCTCCAGGCCCATAGAGATCTTAATTAGGGATGGGTTGGTGGGTCGATTCAAACATGAGTTCGATTCGAACATTGGTCGTTCAACTGTTCGTCGAATAGCGAACATTTCCGCGTGTTCGCTGCGTGTTCGCCCACAATGCACCACAATGGACCACAATGCACTTTTCCACTGGCCTAAAGCTTGTAATTGGCTACAGCCTTGCAGCTGACCACAGGTCAGGTGCAAGACAGGTGCAAGACTATGCCAATCAGGGCTCAGAGTCCTGATTGGGCAAATTTTGCCCAATCATGGGCTCACAGAGCTAAGTCCCGCAGCACACTATATAAGGCTTCCCGCAGCCCCAGCATGTGTTTGTTGAAGGAGTGAATCAGACCGGAGAGGAGATTGTTGCATATCAGGCTGTATCACTGAGTTATTCCAGTTCTGGGAATTTGAATCTGTGTGTTGGCACTGCAAAGGCTATCAGGGTGTATCACTTACTTATACCAGAGTTCTGGGAATTTTAATCTGTGTCTTGGCGCTGCCAGCTATCGGGGACAGGGTGTATCACTGAGTTATAGCATAGTTCTGAATATCTTTAATCTAGATAACACAGTTGAATCAGAGTTCTGAATATCTCCAATCTATATACCAGAGTTGAATCAGAGTTCTGTATATCACTCACCATGTCAGAAAGACCAAATAGGACAGGCAGACGTTCCCAGACACAGATAAGAGGGCAAGCAGCCTCTGTGTCGGAAGGCTGTGCCCCTGGTCGTCATGGACGTGGTCCATCCTCTGTAGTGGCACGCTTGTCCTTTCTAACTGGTGCTGGCCATCTTAAGCAGCAGCAACATACAGAGGATTTGCAGGATTGGCTAACCAGGCCATCCTCATCCTCCTCATCCTCTGTCAGCCAGGCTTGTAGTGGTTTACACCTCAGCTGCCAAAACATCTAGTTCAGCCTCCATGTCCACAGCTACTCCTGCCGTAGCCTCACCATCATACACGGAGGAGTCATCTGAATTGTTTGACTACAATGACAGTGACATGCTGCTTGAGGATGCGCAGCAACTCCAGTGCTCTGATTCAAACTCTGAGGTTGAGGAAGGGAGTAAAATCAGCCTAGAGGGAGGGTGTGCCAGTGACACACAAAGAACTGGCACTCATGTTCCCCCAGAAGCTGCAGCACATTGCCAGGTTGGCTCCAGTGATGAAGAGATAGGGGGTGATGACAATGATGATGAGGTCACTGACTCCACCTAGGTGCCTGATCAAACAGAGGAGTCAAGTGAGGAGGAGGAGGTCCAACAAAAACGAGGCACATCGTCCTCTATGACCAACCGTAGCCAGTCCAAGGCATCAGAAGTCAGAGCTGCTCAGGTGCAGAGCACTGTTGTCTCAAAGCACACGTGCAGGAACTCTGCTGTCTGGGAGTTCTTCACAAAATGTGCAGCAGACTGCAGCGTTGCTATTTGTAAGCTATGTCTGAAGAGGATCAAGCGTGGAAAAAACATCACACACTTGGGTACCACGTGCTTGATAAGACATATGACCACCTGCCACGCATCTCGTTGGCACAACACTTTGCATAGGTCCTCCTCCTCATCCTCATCTGTCTCTACCCCCACTATATGTCCTGCCATGTCATTGCCTACAATCTCCACTGACAGGGATGATGCTACAGTAATGGGTATACCAGGTCCTTCCTCAGAATGTGACAGCATCTCATCAGCTGCAGATTTACACAGTCAGATTTCATTGCCCCAGCTGCTGCAGCGTAAGAAAAAATATAGTCCCAACTATCCCCTTGCACAGCGTCTAAATGCCAGCTTGGCAAAATTACTCGCATTACAGCTGCTGCCTTTCCAGCTGGTTTACTCTGCCTCCTTCCGTGAATTTGCCGAATGTGCTGTACCACAGTGGCAGGTTCCAAAACGCCAGTTCTTTTCATGGAAGGCCACTCCAGCACTATACCAGCACGTGGAAGACAATGTTATGGAGTCATTGGGAAAGGCAGTCAGCAGCAAGGTGTACATTACTTTAGACATGTGGTCCAGCAAGCATGGACAGGGCCGTTACATTTCCTTCACGGTACACTGGGTAACTCTGCTTGCAGCTGGGAGGGATACAGGATGGGGCTCTGTGCTGGAGCTTGTTCATCCACCACACCTCCAGAAAGCTGCTTATATGAGGTCTGTCAGCTTCACCACCTCTTCCTCCTCCTCCTTTTCTGTCTCTGGCGAAGTGGCAGTTAAACCGACGCGTGGCAGGGGCTACGCAATGGCTCAAGCAAAAAGATGCCATACTGTGATTGAGCTGGTTTGTTTAGGGGACAGGAGCCACACCGGGCCAGAAATTCTGTCAGCTCTGCAGGGGCAGGCGCAGAGATGGTTCAGGTAAACTTGTTTTTTTTCCTCCCCGCAGTGGCTGATGATCAAGGATGCATGCACTGTACTGTCACCATTTGAGGAGGCAATTAGGATGGTGAGCAGGGACAGTGCATGCATCAGTGACACAATTCCTTCAGTGTTCCTGCTGGAGCGCACTCTGCGGGGAATTATAGATGTGGCACTAGAGACAGAGCAGCGGGAGGAAGAGGAGGACTTCCCTAGCTCTCAAGGCCCCAGTCTTTATGCAGACACCATTCCTGCGGGTCCTCAGATCAGACAGGAGGAGGATGATGATGAGGAGGAATATTTAAGTTGTAGGGGCATTGAAGGTGGGGATTCCTCAAGGGAGGGTTTTGTGTCCCCAGAAACCCAAGGACTAGTACGTGGCTGGGAGGAGGTAGTGCACGATACAGTCATTCTCAGCGACCAGGAACACTCAGAAGCTAATGCCACCTCCAACCTACACTGCATGGGCTCCTTTATCCTGCAAAGCCTGCTAAAGGACCCCAGGATTCGTACTATCAAGGAAAGGGATCATTACTGGTTGGCAACCCTTCTTGATCCACGATACAAGGGTAAGGTTGCAGAGCTCATCCTGCCCTCACAGAGGGAGGACAGGATGAAACAACTTGAGGACGCTCTAAAGCGACACTTGTGTAACACCTTTCCAGGCACTGGTAGGTTACAAAGTGATGATGACACAGGTGCTTGTGAGGCTGCGGATGATAAAAGGAAGAGCGGTGAAGGGGCCGCTTGACTGATGCCTCTTCCAATTTTTTTAGTCCACAACACCCAGGGACATCAAATGTAGGCACCCATTGCCAGCGTCTTCACCATATGGTGCAGGGCTACCTAGGGGCAAGGGCAGACCTGGATACCTTTACAGCAGATGATCCACTGGCTTACTGGGTGTTGAGATTGGATCACTGGCCAGAATTTAGCCAATATGCTATGCAGCTACTAGGTTGCCATTCATCCAGCGTGCTTTCTGAAAGGACGCTCAGTGCCGCTGGAGGTTTTGTCACAGACAAAAGAGTGAGTCTGTCCACTGACTCTGTAGACCGGCTGACATTTATAAAAATGAATCAGTCCTGGATCAGCAGCTATCACTCCCCTGATGCTGATGTAACTGAATAGATCGGGGATCTCTTCTGCATTCCCAAAACCTCCACCAATGCACTCTTCCACAATACCTCCGAGGGGTTACGTTTTGAAGGCACTAGCTGGCACCAAAGGCCCAATATTTGGGTGCACTGACGCGTGTACCAGATTCATATAATTTTAATATTTGATGGCAGGGTCCACCCCTGCACTCTTCCACAATACCTCAGAGGGGTTACGGTGTGAAGGCACTAGCTGGCACCAAAGGTCCAATTTTAATGCACCTGTTGTTACTTTCATCCAAAGCCTGCATAAGTTTCACCATAATTTAGCCACAAAATCACTAAACTTGTTCTGCGTGTCCTAAAATGTCTCCTCTTTTCATACAGGCTGCCGCCCCAAGCAGTTGTTTATGAATAGATTAAAGGAAAACCATTTACCGTCATTTGAAATGTCATTTTTTTTCTTTTTAAATGTTTCTATACATCCTACAAATCTGCCACTTCACGGGCAGGTTATGGGGACCTCCTAGGCACGATATTTGAAGGAATTTTTCATTTTTATTCTTAACCTTTATGTCATGGAAAAATCATTGTTCCTTTAAAAAAGTTTTTTTTTTTACTTTTTTTCCTTGTTTCCTGTCCGCCAGGGCACTACCCGGACCCCTATACACCTTTTATGGCCAATATCTTGCATGTATGCCCTCTTGGAGGGTACTCTAAAAATCAAACACTTGAACTTTTTCAAATGTTTGTGTTTGAATGCGAACCGTGTTAGATTTTAATTTCCTGTAAATATAATAAATATTTAGTCTTAAAAAGCCGGTTCTTATAAATGGGCTGTGAAATTCCCCCCGTCCATTTTTGTTAGTGTCAATACTGAATAGACCGTTCTTCCTTCTGTAGGATATGAGCTGTGGCCGATTTCCTGTTATGTTCAGTGCAGGAAAATGTGCGCAGAAGCGGGAAGATGGGAAAAGGGTCTCGTGAACCATATATGGTAGTACTTTAACTGAGTGGCTAAACTTTGATGTTGTAATGTATCTGTACACTGATTGGCTATAAATTCTGTGTATTTTAATAAATAGATCTGGCTTAACGAGGAAAGCCAGACTTCTGAGAAAGACCAATACAGTTTTGTGATTGATTCTTTTTGGGGGTCTCCGCCATGGCGTAGCGCAGCTCTTATTTTGGTTTTGATATATAAGAAGAAACTTGGAAAAGGTTTATGGTAATTATAATGAATAATAGAATTTTTGAAACCGAACACGGGGGTGTTCGGCCCATCACTAATCTTAATCCGGGCCTGTCTGCAGGTGTGGTATCACTCGAATGAATATTGCTCCTCTGCGGAGCTCCACTCCATTCTGGAGGGGGAATTGAGATGATTGTTCCATGGGGAGAGTAGAGGACACTTCAGGAGAATGCTTGAATATGCAGGGGAACCCCCGCATGTGGTCTTTGCGTGTAATATCCTCTTGGGACCCCACCCCTACCTGACACTTCCAGGCCTCGATACAGACACACAATACCCGGGTCCCGTCCCGCCCTCCCACCCCCAGCTTTTTCCTTTTTTTTACAATTTTTTGACACTTTTTTCTCCTCTTTTCATTTCTTCCTGGTTGTCTTCTTTGTGCTTCCCCCTAGCTTTCCCTCTTGCCCTAAAAAAAAATAAAAAGTTCAGCAGACTTAAAACAAGAGTGTACTGTAAAGAAAGACAGAAAGATGAGACGCTCACAGGTGCAATATCGGCATGCACCTATACACCTACCAGGGAAGCCAGGCTGCTACAGACAGCACAGGACATCCAGAAAATGGTACCATACAGTAGGAAGAAGGAACAATGGGGAAAATAGACAAAGACCGAAAAAACACAAAATGAGAAGAGAGAATGGGGGTTGCAATTAGTGAGGAAATGTTGTAAAACATAGAGGAAGAAGTGGAAGGTTAGAAAGAAGAGTGCGGAAAAATGGTGATTAGCCTAAACAGAAAGTTCAGTACCACTAAATCTTACATGGCTTTTGGTAAGCAGTGGCTGAATCAGCACTAACTGCTTCCTGGTGTTTGCCTTCCTCCACCCTAGCAACCCACTCCCTTAAAGAAGGCACATGTGAAATTCATTGGGATCATTATTGGCATTGTCTTCAGAAACGGGAAGGCAACAGAGACCCAGAACAATTTCGATGGAAGATCAGTTTGGAAAAGAATAAAGGTTTTTGGGTTAAGAGGGAGATAACAATCTGCTACATCAAAAATTGGTGAGCGACCAATGGGTAGGGCCACCAAACTTAATATATAATTCTCTGGCGGCATTACACCACCAACACACAGGAAAGGCTTGAGGTGAGTATATTCATTAATTGCACTAGAGTCAAGCATCAGAGTATCAGATGTTAGTGAGAATTGTCACGGAGAGCAGACCATGTGAAACAGGAGTGTCAGACCGGGAATGTTTTGTTAAAGACTCCTCTAGGAGAGTCTCCCATGTGCCCATAAGTAGAAATTGTGGTAGTCAGGAGGCTTCCTGAGGAAGTCTGTACAATTTGGAGATGGTGTGAGTTAGAGAGGAGTTCACAGTGCAGTTGCTCAACAGTAGATAGTTATTGTTAACTATATCTACCATCTGGGAGAGGAGGAAATGCCGTACTTTCCAATGTCTGTTCCTAGTCCACAACTGTTATGGAACCAAAGTTCCCTTTGTGAAAGTCTGCTAAAAGGAAGTCTATAACAAACTATGACAAACCTGGTAGGTATTCAGGGGTATTTTAAGATAACACTGGAGGGGGATCCCCTCTCTTCTCGTATTTAGCATAGATTTTCCCTTTAAGGTGTCTCTTCTCATTTTACCTGAACGTTAATGTCTTCCTTCCTATCTCACTCCAACTCTTGATATATCATGTGTACACACATGTTTCTCTCTCCACCTACACACAGTTTCCGCCGCCACTCCCCACACACTTGGGCTTCTCTTCCCATGCTTCAGTCCATTTGTACTACTATGCCCTAATCCCTCTTTTTGTCAGCATTCCCCATTGTCAGGTTCCTGAACGGTGCCTTGGCAGCCCCTTCAAGCTTTGTTCATCTGCTCATCTCAGAACCAGCACTGGGATTCCTGCACACAACTGGTTAATAGTTAAAACACGCAGTGAAACACTACACCACCTGACTTTCCTAAAGGGCCACGCCCAGGGGCGTACCTAGAACAATTGGCATCCGGGGCGGATCCTATATTTGCCCCCCCCCAACTTTAAGATGTAAAAAAAAAATCTCACGCACTTTTTAATGTTTACAAAAATATTTTTAGTTATAGCATTCTGGCAGGACATGACGTATACATATAATAATGATATATTATGAATCTGCCGATGTGGATCATGCGTCCTCTGTGCTGTGCAATAAGAGGCGAGTGTAGATTCTTTTTGAATAATTTATATTTTTAAATAATTTTGCAAACTCACAACATATCCATCCTCATGCTATGAACAAAAGTACACATTTGGCTCGTTTTGTTGATGGGAGTTGTGTGCGTGTTGGGGTGGCTGGTTTTGTGTGATCGGAGTTGTGTGTTGGTGGCTGGGTTGTGTGTTGGTGGCTGGTTTTATGTGATGGGGTTGTGTGTTGGTTGGTTTTGTGTGATGGAGTTATATGGGTGGCTGGTTTTGTGTAATGGGGTTGTGTGTGCGCTGGGTGGCTGGTTTTGTGTAATGGGAGTTGTGTGTGTGGGTGACTGGTCTTGTGTGATGGGAGTTGTGTGTATGTGCTGGGTGGCTGTTTTTGTGGATTGGAGTTGTGTGTGTGTGCTGGGTGGCTGGTTTTGTGGATTGGAGTTGCTGAGCAGAGAATGGGTGTGTATTTTGCAAGTATGAAAATGCTGCTATGGTCTTTTTTCTTTACTATTCCAGTTTTTTAAGACTCCATCTTCCCTGTCCCTGTTTACCCTGGGCTGCCTATTCCCTGGTGATGCAGTGAATGCAGCCTGGCCCCCTCTATGCAGGACATCACTAGAGCCAGGCAGCTCAGTGACAAATTTCTGATCACTGCAGTGCTGGTTAAGGAAAGGTCCACTTTAAACAGCAGTAAGCAGACATGGCTTCATATTCTGCGGATACCCCCCCCCCTTTACCTGCCGTTTACTGTCATCTTCTCTCTCTGCACACAAGTCACACCCCCCTCCTAGAGCTGCTGCAGGGCAGGAGAGGAGCTATGGAGGGAGGAGAGGGGGATTTTTATTCTCCTAATGCAAACGCCCTGCTCCACTGCTTGTTGTTTGAGAAAACAGCTCAAAGCTGACACACAGTGACAGTGGCAGCTCCTAGTACCCCATAATGACACCCCAATTCTGGATCAACTTTGAAGGCAGGAGCAATTTAACACTAAACCTTTTAATCTTAAATCTAGAAATGATGGTAGTTTTTGAGCAGTTCACTCCTTTAGGAAAAGTTCTCCTAGCAATTAGTAATTCTGATTTGGGATTTTTCGGTTGCCACTGTTAAATACAATTGCATAGCTCTAATTTAGAATATGATTATCTAATTTATAAGCAATGTCAAAAGTTTTCTACGTCGGCAATATTGGTTAATGCCGAATATTCTCTTGCTCAAATTGTAAATAAGATTCATCAGAAGGGGTTAAGAACTTCACAGATTGTTTTCTGGAGACATTCTGCACTTTATTAATCATCCATTTTTCCAACACCTTCCTTGAGATATCCTGATTGATTTCCTGGTTAATGCCTTTGGTTTCCTATTACTGGGCTCTACTAGTTTTCATCCTGCCATCTGACCTTTGACTTTGTTTAATGGACTCTGCAAGATTGTATCTATCCCTGATTATCTGAAGACTTCTTGGACTATGATATAATGCTTAGACATCTCTTCATTTTCTGCAACTGTAGTGGGAATGCCAGTAGCTTATGACCTTTGTGTCCATACCATACAAACAATGACCTTCATCATATGCAGTATTACTTGTAGGGAGAAGAAGCACAAGAGGAGTGTTCTAAGAAATGAGACCGAGAGGAAGAGTAATGTAGGACAGTGAAACAGTGAAGCTGTAAAAGTATATCTAAACATTGAAATGGTTACAGAAAAGATGTTTGACATAATTGATCATGTCAAAATCCATTGATGATGAAGAACCTTAAATATAATACTTCAAAAACATCTGTCTTCTTAAATTTAAGAAACGATCTTCTGATACTGGTTCTGGCATTGCCTCTGTCTTCAAGAAGTCATTTAACCCCTTTCCAACCACGGTCGTACATAGTATGTTCTGTGGAAAAATCCCCTTAACGACCAAGGACGTACTATGTACATCCTGGTCTTCTAGCCTCACTCCCTCCCTATACTCACCGCTATGGCCAAGTTCCCACGGTGGTCTGGCTAGCTTGGAGTCTGCCCTGCCTGTTCATGGGGCCCGGCTGTCGCGATGACGTCATCAACGTGTGTGATGATGTCATTGCCAGGAGCCCCCGGTACCTGCAGTGGAAAATAGGAAAGGGGAGGGTGGGCTCCTTTGGAGCCCTCTCCCTCCTAAACAGCTCCACTTAGGTAAAAAAAGAAAGATACCTCTGGAGAGAGCAGAGTCTGCCTTTTTCAGCGTTGCCTCTCTTAATCCCGTAGGTGCCAAATTGCGATTCAAACCCGGAATTGAATGACTTGGATGTTAGCCAAGCCTCCGAGTCACCCCCCACCCACTGACGTCGTCGCCATACGTGCAATGACGTCAGTGGGCCGGTTAACCACCTAGCTGCCGAGGGGAGATAGGGGGGTCATGTTTTATGTCATTGGAAAGAGCTGATCATGGCCATTCCAATGATACCAAACATGACTAGGTATGGTGTAAAATTTATTTAAAAAATATATATATATATTTAAAAAAAAATAAAAAATTGGGGTATAATAAAATAGGGAAAAAAAGGATGTCATCTGCGCTTATTCCCATTACACCGTGTGAAACAAAACACAATTAGAGGCTTTGGTTTCTATTCATGGCCATTAAGAGAATAAGCTCACCCGCCAAACAACAAGGCACCTCTATTGAGGGTGAGTCCTATCCAAAATAGTCACAGGCTGCTGTATAGCGAACCATAACTGCTCATGCTGCTTTTCAGTCAAGAGGTAGACTGGTGGGCTTTTATTTATGCCCTCCCAGAAACAAATCCTCCTTGGGATCAAAAACAAAGACACGGAACAGAAACATAGAAACATAGAAACATAGAAAAATGTCGGCAGATAAGAACCTTTCGGCCCATCTAGTCTGCCCAATTACATGGATACTTTACCTGGATTTATCTTTTGTTTAGGATAGCCTTATGCCTATCCCATGCTTGCTTAAATTCAATTACTGTTTTGGCCTCTACCACTTCTACTGGAAGACTGTTCCATGTATCCACCACCCTCTCAGTAAAATAATGCTTCCTGATGTTACTTTTAAACCTTTGCCCCTCTAATCTAAGACTATGTCCTCTTGTTTTGCTATTTTGTTTCCTTTTAAATATACCCCCTTCCTCTACCTTGTGGATTCCCTTTACGTATTTAAATGTTTCTATCATATCTCCTCTGTCTCGTCTTTTTTCCAAGCTGTACATGTTAAGATCATTAAGCCTTTCCTGGTAACTTTTCTCCTTCAAGCCGTACACCATTTTAGTAGCCCTTCTCTGAACTCTCTCTAAGATGTCTATATCCTTCTGGAGATACGGTCTCCAGTACTGCACACAGTACTCCAAGTGAGGTCTTAATCCCGTAGGTGCCAAATTGCGATTCAAACCCGGAATTGAATGACTTGGATGTTAGCCAAGCCTCCGAGTCACCCCCCACCCACTGACGTCGTCGCCATACGTGCAATGACGTCAGTGGGCCGGTTAACCACCTAGCTGCCGAGGGGAGATAGGGGGGTCATGTTTTATGTCATTGGAAAGAGCTGATCATGGCCATTCCAATGATACCAAACATGACTAGGTATGGTGTAAAATTTATTTAAAAAATATATATATATATTTAAAAAAAAATAAAAATTGGGGTATAATAAAATAGGGAAAAAAAGGATGTCAATCTGCGCTTATTCCCATTACACCGTGTGAAACAAAACACAATTAGAGGCTTTGTTTCTATTCATGGCCATTAAGAGAATAAGCTCACCCGCCAAACAACAAGGCACCTCTATTGAGGTGAGTCCTATCCAAAATAGTCACAGGCTGCTGTATAGCGAACCATAACTGCTCATGCTGCTTTTCAGTCAAGAGGTAGACTGGTGGGCTTTTATTTATGCCCTCCCAGAAACAAATCCTCCTTGGGATCAAAAACAAAGACACGGAACAGAAACATAGAAACATAGAAACATAGAAAAATGTCGGCAGATAAGAACCTTTCGGCCCATCTAGTCTGCCCAATTACATGGATACTTTACCTGGATTTATCTTTTGTTTAGGATAGCCTTATGCCTATCCCATGCTTGCTTAAATTCAATTACTGTTTTGGCCTCTACCACTTCTACTGGAAGACTGTTCCATGTATCCACCACCCTCTCAGTAAAATAATGCTTCCTGATGTTACTTTTAAACCTTTGCCCCTCTAATCTAAGACTATGTCCTCTTGTTTTGCTATTTTGTTCCTTTTAAATATACCCCCTTCCTCTACCTTGTGGATTCCCTTTACGTATTTAAATGTTTCTATCATATCTCCTCTGTCTCGTCTTTTTTCCAAGCTGTACATGTTAAGATCATTAAGCCTTTCCTGGTAACTTTTCTCCTTCAAGCCGTACACCATTTTAGTAGCCCTTCTCTGAACTCTCTCTAAGATGTCTATATCCTTCTGGAGATACGGTCTCCAGTACTGCACACAGTACTCCAAGTGAGGTCTCACCAGTGCTCTGTACAGTGGCATGAGCACTTCCCTTTTCCTACTGCTAATACCTCTCCCTACACAACCAAGCATTCTGCTAGCATTTCCTGCTGCTCTATTACATTGACTACTTACCCTTAGATCCTCTGAAATAATGACCCCTAAATCCCTTCCTCAGATGTTGAGGTTAGGACTGTATCAAATATTCTATATTCAGCCCTTGGGTTTTTACGTCCCAGGTGCATTATCTTGCACTTATCCACATTAAAACTCAATTGCCACAACTCCGACCATTTTTTTAGTTTACCTAAATCATTTGTCATTTGGCTGATCCCTCCAGGAACGTCAACCCTGTTGCAAATCTTTGTGTCATCAGCAAAAATACATACTTTTCCATTAATACCTTCTGCAATATCACTAATAAAAATATTAAAGAGAATGGGTCCAAGTACTGACCCCTGAGGTACCCCACTGGTAACAAGACCTTGTGCCGAATAAACTCCATTTACCACAACCCTCTGTTGTCTGTCACTCAGCCACTGCCTAATCCAGTCAACAATATTGGAATCTAAACTCAAAGATTGCAATTTATTGATAAGCCTTCTATGCGGAACAGTATCAAAAGCCTTACTGAAACAGAACATGCTGCAATGATGACTTGGCTGGAGGTACAATAAAACATACATAGTACAGGAGTGGTGGAGTCGTGCCTATTCCCTGATGGGGTGGGTGCAACCACTAAGGGCTAAATTACAATCTTCACGTAAATGTTTGTGCCGACGCAAATAACCATTAACACGTTGGGTAAAACCATTTGCGCCGAATCCGGTATTACATAGCGCAACAACCGTGCGCAATCGTCTACCGCGGGTGAACCTGCACGAACCCTGCACGAGCTTACTGTACTTCGCGCGTCATATACTTAACATTGCGAGCGCAAATGCGAATGTGCGCTGGTACGAGTATGGTATTACAAGCTATTTCGTGGTAATTACCGCATGGCCTTTGCGCGCATAAGCAACTCCTAAAAGCTGGTGCTAATGGCAAATCTGAACAACCTGGCTAACCCCGAAAAATCCAAGCCCATAAAAAGGAATGCACCAAAGCACAGTTGCCCATTCAACTCATACCACACCAATACAATGGATGTATTTGTGTGTGCATGTATTATTGCTGCAGCACATATGCTCATTGACTTTGGCAGACACAATTTGTTAATGAGAGATAGGTGTGTTTCTTATTTCTGATTGGCTGAATCACAAAAAAAACAGCCCCGCAAAGATTTTTGCGCGAGACGGTACTTCGCATGCATTTGGGCGCGTTCTGTTTGCGTGCTCGATTGATCGGCAGATGAAAAAAGGCACGAGGATTGTAATTCCAGCGGTGATTTGCGCGCGCAAAACTTTAATGCTTGGCGCAAAGATTTTCGCATTGCACGAGGATTTTTGCATGAAGAATGTAATATAGCCCCAAATGTATCCAGCCCAGCAACATGTATAAAACATAACAAGAAAAAAAAGGATGTCATCTGCACTTATTCCCATTACACCATGTGAAACAAAACACAATTAGAGGCTTTGGATAGGACTCACCCTCAATAGAGGTGCCTTGACGTTTGGCGGGTGAGCAGGGCCGGCCCGACCATGGTGCACTGTGGAGCAACTGCTCCGAGCGGTAATATCTGGGGGAGCTGAGGGGGCGGCATCTTTTTGATGCCGCTGCACTTTTTCCCCGGGCGCATGGGTATTTTTTTTTCCCCAGGAAGCCGGTGCAGTGATCTGCAAAGCCGCGCCCCCCCCACACGTGGGCAGCAGGGGAAGAGCGGCACAGAGAAGGGATTAAGACGTAGACACCTGTGGGTGGAGCTTATTCCCAGCAGCTCTCCTCTAATCTCTTCTCTAGACACCGGCACAAGGCATGAGGTATGTGTGTGTGCATCGCGCCACCACTGGAGCCCGGGACTGGGAGGAATGGGTTTTAAAACAGAATTGTAGGACTCTGTGGGTGTTTATGGTGTTGTGGTGGCAGTGCATGCTTTCTGAACACTGAGAGCCTCTGAACACTAATCACATCTATTTCTATCATATCTGATAGTCTCTGGTAAAACCCCCCTCAATTGAAACTACAGACACTAACAACCATATACTTTGGGGACACACAGGAAGCAAATTCTGCAGAGGCTCTCAGTGTTCAGAAAGCATGCACTGCCACCACAACACAATAATGGCCTCATATGAAGCCATTTGAGGGAATAGTGCCAGGAGGTGTCAAATATAAAATCATGTCAGGATTGGCTCCCACCTTTTCCATTCCTGTGCTGACATGGGTATTACAGCAAATGTGCCAGGCGTCTGGCCGTCAGATGTATTTTTTTTTTTAAAAAATTCACTAGTAAAATACTTTGTTTTTTCTTCAATGGCAGAACATAAGTGTGGTTTTTTTTCTCTCTTCAGCAAGTCATCATATCTGTAGTACAAGAATAAAGCATTGTTTTAACACATTTCCAGTAACATAGAAAATAAAAAGCCCAACTATTTGGGAACTTCTCTCCATTTACAAGTAAGGTGGAAACAAGTTACATACATTTCCCCTTCGCTCAAGAAAAAGAGTCTAGTTATCATTTAATCTCATAAAACTGTAAACCTTTATTTACAAAGGAGGAAGTGTGTTCAAAAGGAGTTACACCACATGCTCTTCTATTCAGTGACAGGGAAAATGTTATAAGCAGGGACAGATAATAGCCCCCGAGTTGGGGGGGGGGAACCACCAGTAACCAACACTTGCACCCCATTCATCAATTTTAAAAAATAAAATTATATATACAAACACGCATACAAAATAAAAACGTAATAGTTTTCTTTTTTTTCACAGGGCTGAAATGGCTCAGCGGTGAATGGGTTATTGGTCAGACTATATCACATTGTGTATCACTTTCATTCTCCCCTTGGTTTAGTTGTATGTTAAGGGTTAATGGACAGGCTTCATCCCTCACAGTATGCATTTTATTTTTTTCCCCTTGATTAATGGCATTTTAGGGGTTAATGGGTAGGCTACACACCACACGTTACAGTGAGTTTTATTGCTGTGGAGTTCTGTGATACACTCATACAGTGTACATAGCTGTGAGGTTTATTGTGTGGGTGTATTTTGGGGGATGTGGTGGGGGCAGCACTTTAACCTTCACTCCAGGCAGCACAAGGTCTTGGGCCGGCCCTGCGGGTGAGCTTACTCTCTTAATGACCATTAATAGAAACCAAAGCCTCTAATTGTGTTTTGTTTCACACAGTGTAATGGGAATAAGCGCAGGTGACATCCTTTTTTATTTTGTTATGTTTTCTACATGTTGCTGGGCTGGATACATTTGGTGGTTGGAGCCGCCCCATCGGGGGAATAGGTGCGACTCTGCCCCTCCTGTACTACGTATGTTTTATTGTACCTCCAGCCAGGTCATCATTGCAGCATGTTCCATTCCGTGTCTTTGTTTTTTGATCCCAAGGAGGATTTATTTCTGGGAGGGCATAAATAAAAGCCCACCACTCATGACTGAAAAGCAGCATGAGCAGTTATGGTTCGCTATACAGAACCCTGTGGCTTCATTTTTGGATAGGACTCACCCTCACTAGAGGTGCCGTGACGTTGGCGGGTGAGCTTACACTCTTAGAGGCTTTGGTTTCTATTAATGGCCATTAATTGTGTTTTGTTTCACACGGTGTAATAGGAACAAACGCAGATGACATCCTTTTTTTTCTTGTTAGGTTCTTACATGTTGCTGGGCTGGATACGTTTGGTGGTTGCAGCCACCCCATCGGGGAATAAGCGCGACCCCGCCCCTCCTGTACTATGTATAATAAAATAGGACTCCAATTGGCGTTTAAATATGATGAGCATAAAATGGTCAAAATGAGCTCAGCGCACAGAGGTAAAATGGCTCAGCAGTGAGTGAAGGGGTTAAAAAGCAAAAACATGTAAAAATTGGGTATTTTTAATCTCAGGACAAAATTTTGAAGCTATTTAGCTGCGGGTCTTTTTTGCCGGTTGTAGATTTGGGTATTAACCCCTTAGGGACCTTGGACGTACCATGTACGTCATGGCCGCGGGTCTCTTTTAGACCCGCTGACGTACATGGTACGTCCTGCGGTGTTTTGAGCACTGGAAGCGATCGGATCGCTTCCAGCAGCTCAAACGCCATTGCAGGATGCCTGGGAGTCCAGGCATCCATGCAATGGCGGTTACAAGTGCCGGGGCACCTTGTGATCGCTCCCCGGGAGCGATCAACATCCGGTTATACCAGAGAGGTGCCCGGCACTTCTAGAGAGCGCTGGAAGCGATCGGTATCGCTTCCAGCTGCTCTGTGTATATTGCAGGGATGCATCGACATCGAGGCATCCCTGCAATATGCTTACCTGCCGCCGGTCCGTCCGTGATCGCTCCCCCCGAGTGATCACTTCCGGTAGCGGCAGGAAGTACTGAGTGCCACGAGGTATCGTGGCACTCAGTACATAATAGATCACATGAGTGATCAGGTGCTCTGCTGGGTGCCTCGAGGGATCAAGGCACCCAGCAGAGTAAAAAAAGTGTAAAAAAAGAAAAAAAGTTAAATAAAAATAAATAAAAAGGTATAAAATAAAATAAACTGACAGCCAAGATGGCGCTGCCCTTCTAAGGGCAGGGTCATCTTGGGGCTGAGTGGGATGTTCCTAGCCTGCCTCATCAGAGAGGCAGGCTAGCAACATCCAATCAGAAATTATAAAAAATCAAAATAAAATTTCTAATTTGTCAGGTCAGGTCAATATTTTGTAAATATTGGCTCTGACCTCCGTGATTCTCCCTCCCTCTCCTCACTTGTGTTTTGGTGAGCGAGAGAGAGAGATCAGATTTGACAGGTTAGAGATTTTAGGTAGATTTAGGCTAGGGTCAGACTGAGGCAGTGCGAACGCGCGTTCTGGCGCACATAATCACGGCCGCACTAGCAGCAGATGACGGGCAATGACAGCCAATATACGAAGTACGGTCGCACAAAAGTCCGGCCGCGCAACGCAAGTGGAAAATGAACGCATTTTTTCGAGAACGTTAAACCGCTGGTACTGACGTACAGAGTGCGCTGCGGCCGCATAGCAGCGTGTGTGCGTGATTAGGAGATGTCAGATGCTGCTAGTGTGCGGCCAACATAACGTTCAAACAGCCGGATTTCCCTAGACTTCTTTTCACCCCATCGTCATGAAATACGTCCAGAATTGCGCATCGTCTGACCACTTAAGCGTATTCCGTGAAAAAATGCGTGCGCACGCATCGACGTACATTTTGACGGTGGCCGCAGAAAATGCGCTCATCTGTCCCTAGCCTTAGTGAGATTAGAAAAATTGAGGCAGATTTAGAGAGAATTTAGGGAGATTTAGAAGAATTGAGGCAGGTTTAGAGTGATTTAGAGAGATTTAGGTGTTCATTTGTATTTTCTTGTGAAACCCAACGGTTCTTCTAAGAACCAATAATCCGCTTATAAAATTTTATAATTATTATATATATAATCTATTATATATAATGTCTGAGAGGGTGTACAGCGCCGAGGAGGCATATGCCATCCTGGCGTCAGAATCTGAGGCATCTGCGTCAGACTCAGACCCTGATTTTGACCCCGCTAACTGCTCAGAGACGTCGCTAGATACATCATCTACGCTGGCTGATGTATCTAGTGATGTTTCTGATGCAGATCCTGGGTCACCACCTGCCAGCAGGAGACGCACAGCTCCAGCTGAGGAGTGGGTAGTGCCTCATCGCCAGAGGCCAGATATCCCTCCTTTCACAGCAAATCCTGGCATCAATATTGATGTTGCAGGATTTACCGCCACACAGTTTTTGCAGGTGTTTATGGGGGATGATTTGTTGGGCCACATCGTGGCCCAATCAAATCTGTATGCCCATCAGCATTGTGCTGCGAAGCCAGACTCCTACTTGGCAAGGCAGCAATGGACCCCGCTAGATGTGCCAGAATTTCTGAAATTCTGGCACTTACTATGCTGATGGGCATCATAAAGAAGCCCTCAATTCGCTCCTACTGGAGCAGTAGCCCCATCTGCTCTACCCCCATTTACCCCCAATCAATGTCACGTAGAAGGTATGAAAACATTTTGCGTTTCATGCACTTCAGTGACAACAGCCTGTGCCCTCCTAGAGAGCATCCCCAGTTTGACAGGCTGTATAAAATCCGCCCCCTGATTACCCACTTCGCCGCCAGGTTTGCAGAGGCTTATACACCTGGAAGGAATATCTGCGTGGATGAATCCCTAATGAAATACAAGGGAAGGCTGGGATTCAAGCAGTATATTCCTTCCAAACGCTCCAGGTATGGAGTGAAGGTGTATAAGCTCTGTGACAGCGAGAGTGGGTATACTCAGGCCTTCCGGGTGTACGAGGGAAAGGATAGTAGCCTTGACCCTCCAGGTTGCCCAGAACACATGGGAACCAGTGGCAAGATTGTGTGGGACCTACTTTTTCCCCTGATGCACAAAGGGTACCACTTGTATCTTGATAATTTTTATACGAGTGTCCCTTTGTTCAAGCTGCTGTATTGTTTTGATACAGCAGCATGCGGTACTGTTCGCAAGAACCGCGTAGGTTTCCCAGCACAGCTTGTCCGCACCCGGCTAAAAAGGGGGGAGACTTCAGCTCTGCGCCAAGAGGAGCTGTTGGCGGTCAAGTACAGAGACAAGAAGGATGTATACCTTCTATCCACCATCCACACTGAGAGGTCTGTGGAGGTCTCTGTACGTGGCAGAGCTGAGCGCATCAGGAAGCCAGTGTGCATCAAAGACTATAACCGGCATATGGGTGGGGTTGATCTGGCAGATCAGCTGCTCCAGTCCTACCAGATTATGCGGAAGTCAAGGGCCTGGTACAAAAAGGTTGCAATTTACCTGATGCAAATTGCAACCCACAATGCCTTTTTGCTCTGCAAAAAGGCAAACCCCGGAGTGACGCTGTCCTTTTTACAGTTTCAGCTCCAGGTCATTTCGGGGTTTTTGTACCAGGATGCACATGCTCCCCGGGCGGTGATGGGGGACAGAGTTTGGGCTACACATTTTATTTATAAAATCCCCCCTACTGAGGGCAAACAGAAACCCCAAAAAAGATGCAGGGTGTGTTTCAAGAGGGGGCAGAGGAGAGACACAATCTTTTACTGCCCAGAATGCCCTGGACAACCCGGTCTGTGTCTTGGTGACTGTTTCAAGCTATATCACACTGTGCGTGATCTGTGATTTTTTTTTTTCCTTTCTATTTTTTCTCACACTCCAGTTAGTTAGTTCAGTTTAGTTTTTTTTTTCTTTTACTGCACCAGACTTTTACATTTTATTCGTACATTTTTATGTTCTACAATTGGTGCTGTATTTTGCCAAAATCTTTGCACACCTATGCATGGGGGGCATGGGTGTACTCAGGAGACCTTGCAGAAAACAACCTGGAGAGTTTTCATGCAGTAACAAATAACAGTGTCTCCTAAATCACAGTCCAAATCTAATGTGGGCGTAAAAATCTGAAAATTGAAAAATTACCGCCACACACCTTCTCAAATGTTTTGGGCTAAAACCGTTGCATCCATGGCATCAAAGCACTCCATATGCAATACCTTGGGGTGTCAACATAACAAATATAAACAATTTTCTGGCAATAATTCAAACTGGGGTATGCGGTAGACCCAAAACCAAAGATAGGCCTAGCTGAAGAAATAATCTCAATTTCAACTACAATGACAAAGTCATAAAAATTGTATTTGAACCTTCCCAAAATCCTGGCAAACCTATGCATGGGGGGCATGGGTGTACTCAGGAGACCTTGCAGAAAACAACCTGGAGAGTTTTCATGCAGTAACAAACAACAGTGTCTCCTAAATCACAGTCCAAAACTGATGTGGGTGTGAAAATGAAAAATGACCACCAAACAGTATCCAATTTGTTTGGAGCAAACGGTTGCATCCATGGCATAAAAACACTCCATTTACAATACTTTGGGGTGTTAGCTTACCAAATATATGCACGTTAATAAAATTGGGGTATGTAAAAAAGCAAAGAAGATACTGTATGTCAAATTAGAAAATTGACAAGCACATGTCAAAAGATTGGCGTAGCACCCCAAAAACAACAGAACAAATCTATATATGGGTGGTATCAATTTACTCAGAAGATGTTGCTGAACATATTTTGGGGTGTTTTTTGGCAGTAACCCATAACTGGATTTGACAATTCATGCCTAAAGTACAATGTGTGTGAAAAATAACACAAAAAGTGACTACCTGAAAGTTTGACATAGAGCTAGTGCATGGAAAGTGTTAAAATACAACTCTTTGAAGCACCCTAGGGTGTGCCCTTTCTAAAAATATATGGTTTGATGGGGGTAAATTACTTTGGCCGGCTTCAAAAATGTCCCAAATAGGACATGGGTGCATGATGACGAAATGTGAAAATTCCAAGTTGGAAAACTGAAATGCGCACCCCCCAAATAAGGCCTATTAGCCCCCAAATGACCCGTCATACCTATACATGGGTGGTATCAATTTACTCAGAAGATGTTGCTGAACATATTTTGGGGTGCTTTTTGGCAGTAAACCTTAAAGTTCACAGTACATGTATTCTTAAATTGCGTTCAAAAAAAAAAATCACCAAAACTTTTTTTTTCTCAAACTTTGGCATAGATTTGTGGTAAAATGGTTTGCATGGAAAGAGTCAAAATACCCCAAGTTTAATACCTTGATTTGTGTACTTTAAAAAAATATGTATATGTGGAGGGTTATTCAGGAATTAGTGACAGATATCAGTGTTACAATGTCACTAGCACTAGTTTTGAAAATAAACTCTTTGGAAATGGCAAAGTGCTACTTGCACTTATTGTTGCATAAAATAAGGAAAAAAGCGAGGAATATGTAAACATTGGGTATTGCTAAACTCAGAACTAAATTTAGAAACTACTAAGGAATTAATTTTTTTGACGGTTGTTGATACATAAGAAATTTTGGGGGTCAAAGTTCGAAAAAGTGGTGTTTTTTCAATTTTTTTGTCATATTTCACAATGTTTTTTATAGTAAATTATATGAAATGATGAAAAAAATGGTATCTTTATAAAGTCCATTTAATGACGAGAAAAACTGTGTAAAATATGTGTAGGTTGCATAAACGAGTAAGAGGAAAATTTGTCCTAAACACTAACAGCGCAGAAACGTAAAAACAGCAGCGGTCACTAAAGGACGAATTTGTGTAAAACCGCCCGGTCACTAAGGGGTTCAATTTTGAAAAAGTGTGTTTTTTCCATTTTTTTCATAATATTTCATATTTTTTATAGTAAATTATACAATATGATGGAAATTTAGGTACCTTTAGAAAGTCCATTTAACCCTTTCGCTGCTGAGGCATTTCACACCTCTGTGCTGAGGTCATTTTTACCGGTTTCGCTCATCATGTTTAACCGTGTTTTGAAGCCTTATTTTAATATATGACCATGACATATTATTCTTTCCGGCAGGCTCGGCAGATTCATAATATGTCATTATTATATGTATAAGTCATGTCCTGTCTGTATATTATAACAAAAAATGCAATAAAATTTGAAATTTCAATAATTTACAATGTGTAAAGTGTTTTTTTTTCATATTTTAACATGCGAGCATTTGCGGTTATATTTTCTATGGGGTGCGCTTGTTAAAAAAATTAGAAATGGGGACTCGTTACAATTTTTTTGGGGAAAATTTCGCTATTTTTAACAAACGCACCGCATACATAAATCATTAGTGCAGCATCATTATTCACATTATAATTGAAATGGGAACAATATTACTGCATTAACAGATAAAAAAAAAAAAAAAACTTGTTAATTTTTTAAAAATATATATATTTTTTTATTTATTTATTTTTGTTTAATTTTTACATGGTCATCATTTGTAACGTTGGAAAGGCCATGCTCTGGCCGATCCAGCAATACCAAACATTAACCCCCTAGCTACCATGGATCGGGAGATAGGGGGTACATTGGAAACCACTATCTCCACCATTGGTGGCAGTTAGGGGTTAACTCTAGGACTGGCATCATCGTGCTATGCACGATGATGCCAGTCATCAGGAAGCATTCCCGGACGCTTGGCCGACATCCAAGATGTCGGCCAGCTCCGGGAGAGGATCACGATTCAGCTCTTTTCAGCTCCGAATCGTGATCCGGCACCCATGGGGTTAAAGGCACGCACGGTTTGGAAGGCCCTTCCAAACCATGCCTGCCTTCAGCCGCAGGACCCCGGTCCGAAGGACCTCTCCCCCTCCCTTTCAGGCACCTCCTCCGCACTCGCGGGGGGGGGGGCGCCTGAAATAGATGTCATCGCGCCGGGAGGGGGGGCCAGCAATCAGCCGAAATCATCCAGCTTTGTTGGCTTACAATCCACCTTTATGTCTCAAAGTGGTGCGGAAAATGCTAGCTGCATATATTCTTATAATAAAGGAGTAGATCTTCTCTGTTAAAACAGACACCCATTAGCTAAACCTCAGGTTAGTTTGAGGTAATTCCCAAGCCTTGATTTATCCCACAACAAGGAGATGTAACTAGCACACAAGCAGCCTCCTGTATTTAAAAAACAGCCATCATCAGGAAGAATATAAAGCAAACTGACTGCTATAAATAGCTTTATTTTATTCCTCACAGTGCTAGAGGAATTTCCATCTTTGCAGTTCCGATGTGCTGCCTTCCTAATGTTTCTGGCAGTAATTCGATATAAAACTACAGTAAATCTAGTAGTCCGTCACTAATGGCGTGGATCCGCAATCCTTCTCGATACTGACGCAAGGGGAGCATTCTGCACGTGGGTACAGGACCCCACGTTACATCCACCCTCTAGTTCCTTTTTTCAAAGGAATGTAAAGCTGAAACTCTGCAAGGAGCCGTATCTGTATGTTGTCCCTTTTTTCCTTTTTCTTTTTTATTATATGGGATTTTTACATTGCATCTGTATGCTCATGATTACATATAAATTAAAAAAAGTAAGATCCAGGAAATAGAGGAGAGAGGTTCAAATGGGCTTTTATTGGAAATAAGTTGCTGCTGAAAACTGTCATATAACACATAATGAATCAGAATCTACTGAATCACAGCCTGTAAATGTGACTCAACAAATTCTGCATAACTGCAATGTGTAGGAATTACATAGATGATATAATCAGAAGCTGGTGAGTAAAATTACTCCTCCAGGAAATATGTGTGGTCATAGATGACCTGTTAAAGCTACATCTACTAAAAAGCTATTTTCTTTCTAATGCAGAAGTGAGGAAAAAACATTATGATTTTAGAACAGAGTCTGTCACAATTGTAATATACATTTCATTGTCAATGTTAAACTAACCTATTTACCAAATTTAAAAAAAATAGCAGCTTTTAGTAATGTCTGGACAACTTGGTCGGTGAAAGATGACTTGCTTAACTTAAGAACAGCTTTTTACTCCAGTAACCTGATAACAGCATACTTCATCATTACAGCACAGTCTATATGTCCTACTGATTATAATATACACTTACAATAGATAAAGACTTGTCCACAGCATATGAAATGGAAAATGTGGTACACTGTGCTAATGAAATGGATAAATAAACATTTATTCCCCCAAAGAACAGGACTTCTCTGCAATTGCACCTGCCAAGAATCCATACTGGCTGATTGGCAGCATTATTCTCTAAATCACTATCCTAGTGTAATATATCCATGCCTATATTCAGCCCAACCCCCAGTCTAATTAGACTTCCCAGCATTTCCCCATGGCTGACCTACACCACAATCTCTACTTAGCCTCCTCCCTCAATCACAGCCTTTGTTCTTGCAGCAGTCGTCTTTGGTTCTTCCCTCTATCCTCATATTATCTTCTCCCTCTGACCTTATTCCCTCATCTTAGCCTCACCTCCAGTTGCCCTTCAAAATGTTATAACTACCTATGTGTCTATTTTATTCAGTCTTATCCATCATTTACTTCTTTTTTACTTGTTAAAGGTTTTAACAATTAACAGGGAATAACAGAAAAAGGGAAGAATACCAATGGAAGAGTATGACATTCCAATTAAAACTAGTATAAAATCAATGTAAATAAGAGTCTGGTATATCATTATTGGTTACATAACAAATATAGGGTGAGATGGTATGTAGTACATGAAGACAAAATTGGGCATAAAAGATACAGTAAACAGAATTCCATCAACGACAGTTGTTTAGACTTGGTATAAAATTGGGATGATGAAGTATGAATTAGAAAAGTAGACACCTAGGGCTCTATTACATTCTCTGCGCAAAAACGCTCGCGCAGCGCGTTAAATTGTGCGAGAAGCGGTAAACGTTAACACGCGTAAATTAACGCTGGTATTACAATGCGAGTGCATTTTTTCATCCATCAAAAAAATAACGCGTGTAAAAAAGACGTGCAAAAACGCACGCGCATTAACATTGCGCGCAGAAAACAGTGTGCAATCAGAATTAAGAACCACAATTGTCTCCAGTTAGTTTTTGCACCTGTCAAAATCAATCTGAGTATATATGCTGCAGCAATAATAAAAACACGCACAACTTCTCCATTTTATTGTTTGGGTATGCGTAGAATGTGTAACTATACTTTGCTGTATTTTTATTTTCGGGCTGGTGTATTTGGGTTCAGCCAGGACGTTCAGATTTGCCGTTACCACCAGCTTTTAAAAGACGTTAAAATTATGCACGCAAACGCTGTGCGTTAAATTTTGTGCAAAGAATGTAATACCATCTGCGTACCAGTGCACAAATGCATTTGCGCTCACAATGTTACGTATAGGACGCGCAAAGTACAGTACGCTCGCAAAGGGTTTGCGCAGGTCCACCCGCGTTAGACATTAACGCGCATTTTTTGCGCAGACGTTGTAATACGACGTTCAGCGCAAAGGGTTTTGCCCCTACCGTTAATGCGTTTATGCGCACGCGTTAAAATTTACGTTAAGAATGTAATAGAGCCCCTATTGTTCCAAATTCTGGAAAATTTACAATAGGAGTCATGTACTAATGTTCATTGTTTAGCCATCACCAAGGGCTCCTCATCTGAAGACTTTCCCCACTCACTCTAGGGATTTCAGACATACCCTATGGTTCTGGCAATATTCATACAAAAAATATTCTGATTTAGCAATATGTTTTCAACCTAAGTAGATAAATCCTTAGCTGTAGTGTTTTGGTGCTGCTGAGACATATGTAGCAATTAGCTCAGGTGCCTATTGAGGGATAAATGGATGAAACTTTATTTAGCAAAGTAGAAGAGTCACTGTTGCTCAGATTGGCTGCACAACTCTCGACTGCACTAACTGAAACAGGGTCAGAGGTCATCACGTAAAACTAACACTGCTTTGTGATTTGTTGGAAACCATACATGAAAATACTACGTTAGTGGCCAAGGCAAGGGGTTATAGGGATTGATTGCTAAAGCATCCAAAATATAAGGACTATGGCACTAAACCAAAGAGGGGATAGGTGGGGACATGGCCACCTCCCCACAATTTTGTGTCTTATCACTTTTTGACTTCCTCATTCCCATTATATTACCTCTGTTTTTCTGCCCTTTGTTTGCTTTATACAAAAAGAGGATAATCCTTGTGGCACATATGGTATAAATACATGTGTCACTGATAAAAGATATTAAATCCCAAATAGTAAACAATATAACAGATGGTAGTATATAGATATTAAAACAAAATTTACTTGATGTGTTGCATGTATATTTCACAATGTGCATAATATTTGTATCGGATCGTGATCTTGTTACAGAGTGGTGAGAAATTGGTCATAAGTGTGATAATGTGCACAAAAAATAGTATATCAGCTCGTTGTGTCACAGATATGGGACAAGAGCACATATATATATATATCTCCAATAGTCCTGCAACACCTTCCAGTATCCAAAAAGAATCTTGTGTTGGTGCTTCGCCAGAAATAGTATAGAAATGGAGGAAATGGCGGCACTCAGTCAGAAAATAAAAATAAAAAAGTTTTATTGAATCATTTTAAAATAGGTCCGACGTTTCGGCCCACACAGGAGCCATTTTCAAGGTGATATAAACGTTACATGCAAATGTTTAATTAGAAAACAGTCATAATTGAAATAAAGAATAAAAAAATAGAAAAATAACTAAATCATCGATCATATAGAAAACTAGAAAAGGAAACATATTCATTCAATCCCCTAGGTGCCACTGTATCAAGGGTTTTGATCCAATATGTTTCCCTCTGTAGCAACCGATCTGTAGATCACATGCCCCTGTGGATTACCGTACGTGGGGAAGACCGATCGTACACTCAGAGATCGTATCCGAGGTCATCGCTCACCTATCAATACGGCATATAGGGATGGCCAAACGGATAAGCCAGTGGCCAAACATTTTTTGGCACTCCAACATAGACTACCCACACTTCGATTTGTGGCCATTGACCACGTCCCTCCACTCCCTAGGGGTGGTAACCGCTCTCAGCGGTTGCTACAGAGGGAAACATATTGGATCAAAACCCTTGATACAGTGGCACCTAGGGGATTGAATGAATATGTTTCCTTCTCTAGTTTTCTATATGATCGATGATTTAGCTATTTTTCTATTTTTCTATTTTTTATTCTTTGGATACCATGAATATATACAATATATACGATATATGTGGTTTTCCTGGTGTCTGTGACCAAACACTGGGGCGCCATGGTGTATAATAATTCATCATCAATAAGCAGTAGCTACACAGAGATCTGTATCAATAACTCATTTGACATCATGTTCGATGTATACATGTGTATACTGACATTTTTTGGGATGTATACATGGCATCTGGCTGTAGTGCTCACCCTTTAATTTAGTATATCTCTGGCTGATATCTCCTCCTCTTCCTTTTTCAAGGGTTTCTTTTTGTGCATTGTTTTCTTTGCATTGTTTTTAGTTGCTAAGGCGACAAGATTACGTTAGTAATCACGGGACGCCATATATGAGACGTATACTGCTTTGCGAGGTACGCACCATATCACCTGTGGCTAGTGCCTAATGAGGCTTCTTTGATTGGTATTTCAATTATGACTGTTTTCTATTTAAACATTTGCATGTAACGTTTACATCACCTTGAAAATGGCTCCTGTGTGGGCCGATACGTCGGACCTATTTTAAAATGATTCAATAAAACTTTTTTATTTTTATTTTCTGACTGAGTGCCGCCATTTCCTCCATTTCTATATATATATATATATATATATAATATATATATATACAGCATTGGGTACAAAGTTATTAGTGGATCGTGATCATGTTACAGAGTGGCACCACAAAATTTTCGGGAAACATCAATAGAGCCACAGCCTCGTCTCAGGTTCCCTATGCAGTTCCATACTGCAACTCCTGAACTTACAGCATCAGTCAAAAGGAACTGGCATATTTTGGAACAGGATCCTTCATTACCGACTATTTTTCAACAGAAACCTGTGTTTTGTTACAAAAGGGGCAAGAATCTGAGAGATCTGTTGGTTCGAACAGATCCAGAACATAGTTATTCACGGGGGTTAGGGCCATTTTCCAATGCAGGTTGCAAGAGATGTCTAAGATGTGTCACTTGCGGACACATGCTACCTTCCAAAACATTTTCTCATCCGCACACCGGCAAAATTTTCAAAATCCGCTACAACATCTCGTGCAAAACTGACTTTGTAATCTACAAAATTATGTGTCCCTGTGGGCTAGCCTATATTGGCAAAACAGAGACACCACTATGTGAGCGGATCCGTAATCATCGTTCGAATATTCGCGTAGCCTATCGAGACGGTCGCTCGGACAAACCGGTGGCTCGGCATTTTTTGGATTTTGGTCACCCTCTAACCTCTTTGAGATTCACAGACTTTGACCACATACCGCCCCCTAGGAGAGCGGGGGATTGTGGTAGGCTGCTTTTGCAAAAAGAGACGTTTTGGATTCATCATCTGAGAACTGTACACCCGGATGGCCTAAATGAAAAGTTGACATTCTCGATGTTTTAGTCAGTATGTCTGCTCTAATTGATCCTTCTTTGGGATCTATTCTGGGGACTTAGTCAGAGTGGTCTATCCTTGATTGTTTGCGTAGGGGGTCACACTGGATCGATTCCCCTCTCTCCTCTCTGTCCCTCAGTAATGAGTCTATTATTATTTTTTCCTTTTTCTTGCATGTTAGTAGTAAATCTACTTTAAAGCATGGTTGTTTGCACATTCTCTTTTCTTTATTTTCATTTTTTTCGTGTGTGTGTCTTTTCTTTTTGTTTTTTTACTTCCTTGTTGCTCAGTAGTGCGTGAATGAGTTTGCTTTGCTGGTTGCCATGACTGCACGCCGACTACGTCATTCAGGAGGTGTCGGAGTTTGGCGCATGCGCACTGGACGGATGAGAACGCCGAACGGGGGGAGTGGTGAGTAGAGTGGCGTTTATAAAACTATGTATTTTTTTACTGCTTTTATGTCCTGAAGAAAGCCCTGGGTCAGGGCTGAAACGTTGATGTTTTTGGAATAAACTTTTTGCTTGTTTACTGTCCTGGAGTGCCGCCTTCTATCCTCAACTTCTGCTCAATATTCAGCCTAACTTGGCAGGCACCGGGCATCAAGAGACTGTGGAAGCTGGAGTGCTCAGCCTTTGCTTATATTTATATATATATATATATATATATATATATATATAAACAAACCATACATATATGTCAAAGTGCACATGCAAGTGCTAATCAGCCGCAGCTTAGAAGGCTCAATATCGAGCAGACTATCAGAGTATCTGGACCATCAACTCAAACTCTGTCGTCACCACTCCAACGTACCTGAAGGACACAACAGAAATCCTTAAGTGGGAAGACAATCTATTACTAGTCGCGAGTGATGTACAATCGTTATATATGATTATTCCTCACCAGAAGGGTATCGCAGCCACGGAGCACTTTTTAAAGAAAGACCTACTGTAACTGTTATGTATTGTGTATATATAAAGTTGTGTTAAGCACTGCTTCAGTGGCAGTTATTTTGGTGTTATGTATTGTATATATAAAGTTGTGTAAAGCCCTGTTTCAGTGGCAGTTATTTGTCAGTTGATTCAATAAAATGGTTGTATCCTTGCTGTCTGTGATTACTGCAGCACAATACTTAATAGTGGCGACGACGGATGGGATCCTGCAGAGGAGAGAGCTGCTGCTAACCTAGAGACTGAAATCATTGGATGTCATATCGAGTAGCGAGCTCTGGTCAGACCACACTCCCCACCCTGCCTGCAAGTAAGGCACAGACGGACCTGAGGAATCCGTCCACTGGACTAAGTGCAGCCCAGCTCCAACCGCAGTAGTACAGGCATTAACCAGCACCACAGGGGCCTTCTCAAAATGGCCAATCTGGGAAGACTCAACGAGTTCGATATTACTCACCCGGAACAGTGGATCTCATATGTCTCCCGAGTAGACAACTACCTCAGGGCTAACCAGGTCACGGACGATGGCCTGAAGGCAGCAACCCTACTATGTGTCTGTGGACAAGCCACATTTGATATTGCTGAAAACTTGATAACACCGGCAAGCATAGAGTCTATGGCCTACACCAGGGGTCTGCAACCTTTTTGACATAAAGAGCCACTTGGACCCGTTTCCGAATGGAAAAAAAAACTGGGAGCCGCAAAACCATTGCGACATTTAAAACAAATCTAACACTGCATATATTGTTTCTTACCTTAATGCTATATACAGGATCGTGCAGTCAGCTGTCAATCTGAAGAAAAAAAATACTTTTTCACTTAACAATGTAAAACCCCAGCTCACACATGGATTTGCCCCAGCTCATGGATTTGCCCCCCAGCTCAAACATGGATTTGCCCCAGCTCATGGATTTGCCCCCCAGCTCAAACATGGATTTGCCCCAGCTCATGGATTTGCCCCCCAGCTCACACATGGATTTGCCCCAGCTCATGGATTTGCCCCCAGCTCACACATGGATTTGCCCCAGCTCATGGATTTGCCCCCAGCTCACACATGGATTTGCCCCAGCTCATGGATTTGCCCCAGCTCACACATGGATTTGCCCCAGCTCATGGATTTGCCCCAGCTCATGGATTTGCCCCAGCTCACTCATGGATTTGCCCCCAGCTCATGGATTTGCCCCAGCTCACACATGGATTTGCCCCAGCTCATGGATTTGCCCCAGCTCGCTCATGGATTTGCCCCAGTTAGCTCATGGATTTGCCCCCAGCTCACACATGGATTTGCCCCAGCTCGCTCATGGATTTGCCCCAGTTAGCTCATGGATTTGCCCCCAGCTCACACATGGATTTGCCCCAGCTCATGGATTTGCCCCAGCTCACTCATGGATTTGCCCCAGCTCATGGATTTGCCCCAGCTCATGGATTTGCCCCAGCTCATGGATTTGCCCCAGCTCACACATGGATTTGCCCCAGCTCATGGATTTGCCCCAGCTCACTCATGGATTTGCCCCCAGCTCATGGATTTGCCCCAGCTCACACATGGATTTGCCCCAGCTCATGGATTTGCCCCAGCTCACTCATGGATTTGCCCCAGTTAGCTCATGGATTTGCCCCCAGCTCATGGATTTGCCCCCAGCTCACACATGGATTTGCCCCAGCTCATGGATTTGCCCCAGCTCACTCATGGATTTGCCCCCAGCTCATGGATTTGCCCCAGCTCGCTCATGGATTTGCCCCAGTTAGCTCATGGATTTGCCCCAGCTCACACATGGATTTGCCCCAGTTAGCTCATGGATTTGCCCCCAGCTCACACATGGATTTGCCCCCAGCTCACTCATGGATTTGCCCCAGCTCATGGATTTGCCCCCAGCTCACACATGGATTTGCCCCCAGCTCACTCATGGATTTGCCCCAGCTCATGGATTTGCCCCAGCTCATGGATTTGCCCCCCAGCTCATGGATTTGCCCCCCAGCTCATGGATTTTCCCCAGCTCGCTCATAGATTTGCCCCAGCTAGCTCATGGATTTGCCCCCAGCTCTCACCTGGATACTTGCCCCAGGCAGCTCCGGCGGGGGTTGAGGGGACCCAGATGCCGGGCAGCGCGGGAGCGCCTGCCCGGTCTTGAACAGTCCGTCCTGTGAAGTGGATGCGGCTGTGTGCGTGCGCAGCCGGTCACATGGTCCGGCCAGTCAGGTGGTACAGAGACTCAGTACCACCTGATTAGCCGGACCACGTGACCGGCTGCGCACGCACACAGCCGCACCACTTCACAGGACGGACTGTTCAAGACCGGGCAGGCGCTCCCGCGCTGCCCGGCATCTGGGTCCCCTCAACCCCCGGGCCAGTTTTAGGGGCGCGAATGCGCCCCTAACAAAACTGCGCCCGGGGCCACGGCCCCCCCAGCTCCCCCCGCTACGCAAAGGGAGGGAGCTGCGGGAGCCGCGGAAAAAGTGAAAGAGAGCCGCATGCGGCTCCGGAGCCGCAGGTTGCCGACACCCGGCCTACACAGACCTCAAGAAAATATTAAGCGAACATTTTGAGCCTAAACTCTCAGTCATCGCCCGGCGCCATGCATTCGAGCAACGTGCACAGAGACCCGGGGAATCTGCAGCAGAGTTTGTGGCTGCTCTTCGCCAAGCTTCACGCCAATGTGAGTTTACTGATCTGGAAGACCGTCTCAGAGACAGGCTCGTTTGCGGCCTGTATAATAGAGAATTACAGCAGCGCCTATTCGCCATGGAGAAACTGACTTTTAAAGATGCATTGAAGGAAGTCATGGCGGATGAGGCTGTCGGGAGGGCCATGAAGACTCTCCGGCCACAATCAACGCACACCAGCCCCCCAGCGATCCACCAAGGGGCTGCAGAAGGCTCAGAAATGGGCAGGGAGATTGAAGAAATCGATCGCTTGTGGAGAGAGCCACTCAGACGGCCACGCTCCATAGAGAAAGCAACTCCCCCACAGAGCTGCGCAAGTTGCGGGGGACAGCATGAAAAAGCAGAGTGCAGATTCCGCACAGCAGTATGCCGTGCCTGTGGAAAGCAAGGGCACATTGCTAGAGTTTGCAGAAGTCGTCAGGGAAAAAGGCCCCCAGGACAGAACAGAGTTGAATATTGCTCAGGAAGGCGTAGCATCCAACGCACAGGGGCCCAACGTCCCATCAAAGAGAAGATAAGACTCCACCTAAAACTTCAAGGGGTCCCATGCTCCATGGAGTTAGATACTGGATCGGCTCTGTCCATTATTTCCTCTACCACTTTTGAACATATTCGCAACCGTAGCCGACGGCAAATTCCGCTCAAATCATCGGACTTAGTGCTAACAGACTTCCAGAATCGCCGTGTTCCCGTAAGAGGCGAAGCCACCATTAGGGTACAATTCAGAGAGTTCGAGGGTGCCCTCAGTGTGGTGGTCGTAGAGGGGCCGCGTACCAGCCTCCTAGGACTGGACTGGTTTGAGGCCCTGGGCATCAGGGTAACGGGCATCCATCGAACACAAATAACCGATCTTGAAGCGGTATGCCAAGAATACACTGACGTATTCAGCACTGAACTGGGACAATACAAAGGGGCACCCATTGTACTCAACCTTGATCCAGCAGTACCTCCAATCCGATTAAAACCGCGTAGGGTTCCTTTTGCATTGAAGCATAAAATTGATGCAGAACTAGACAAGCTGGTACAGCAGGGAGTGCTCCAACCCGTGGACAGTAGCCAGTGGGAGACTCCCATAGTGACCCCAGTTAAGTCTAACGGGGACGTTCGTATTTGCGCAGACTACAAGTGCACCATAAATAAGGCACTACAGCGGCATGCTTATCCTGTGCCAGTGGTAAGCCACATCCTCGCCTCGCTCCAGGGAGGCTGAATATTCGCAAAGCTAGACCTCGCTCAGGCCTACCAGCAGCTACCGGTAGACGACGCTACCGCAGAAGCACAAACAATAGTTACACACAGAGGTGCATTCCGAGTGCGCCGATTGCAGTTTGGGGTAAGCGTAGCACCAGGGTTCTTCCAAAGTATTATGGAACGGACACTGAAGAACATTCCCGGCGTCTGCCCATACTTTGACGACATCCTGATCGCGGGAGAATCGGCATCAGTCCTGGCCGAACGTCTACGCGCAGTACTCCGTTTCCGTGAAGCGGCCTTAAACTCAAGAGGGAAAAGTGCCGGATCGGCGTAGAATCCACTGACTTCCTGGGGTTCCGCATCAACGCTGCCGGCATCCACCCATCTGAAGTAAAGCTACAAGCAATTCAGCAAGCCCCTACTCCAAAATCCAAGGGGGAGCTCCAAGCATTCCTGGGTTTGCTCAATTTTTACCATTCCTTCTTACCGCATAAGGCTGCCCTGGCAGAACCGCTACACCGCCTCCTGGACAAACAAGCACCCTGGGTCTGGTCGAGCACTCAAAACAAAGCATTCAGTGCGGTAAAATCATTGCTGTCCTTGGACTCCGTCCTAGTTAATTTCAACAAAACACTACCAGTAACACTAGCCTGTGATGCTTCGCCATACGGCGTTGGGGCAGTACTAAGCCACAGGATGCCAGATGGTAGAGAGGCTCCCATCGCATACTATTCTAGGACGTTATCTACGGCTGATAGGAACTATGCCCAGATAGACAAGGAAGCACTCGCCATAGTGGCTGGCATTAAGAAGTTCCATGACTTCTTATATGGACGTACCTTCACCATCTTTACAGACCACAAACCACTGCTTGGTCTCTTCACAGCTGACAAACAGACACCGCAGATCCTGTCTCCGCGAATGCTACGATGGTCCATTTTCATGGCCGCCTACTCGTACCTCGTACCAGCTAGTACACAGGCCGGGCAAGGAAATGGGCCATGCCGATGCTCTCAGCCGTCTGCCTCTACCACAGACTGAGCCAGATCCGGCCCCAGCTTGCCATATTCTGACGATCCAGGACCTGCCTGACATACCCCTACATGCAGGGGATGTTGCACCTGAAACCACCATGGATAGAACGCTTAGCCGAGTTCTCAACTGGGTGTTAAGGGGATGGCCAGTGGCCCGGCCAGGGTCTGAGTTCCAACACTTCTTTTCTTGAAAAAATGGACTGTCGGCCCACAAGGGATGTGTACTGTGGGGCAGCAGGGTCATCATTCCACCCAGTCTTCGCTCCAAGGTGCTGGATTCCCTACACGAGGGGCACCCAGGAATTGTTCGAATGAAGGCTCTAGCCAGGAGCTACTTGTGGTGGCCGGACTTGGACAAAGACATAGAGAAGCAAGTAAGGAGTTGCCAGGGTTGCCAGGAAAGTCGACCGGAGATGCCTCAGGCACCAGTGCACCGTTGGGAGACCACGCATGCCCCATGGTCTCGCGTGCACATTGACTTTGCGGGCCCCTTCCAGGGGCAGGTATTCCTGATAGTAGTGGACAGTTATTCCAAGTGGTTGGAAGTGGTACCGGTCTCATCGATGACAACGACCAGGGTCATCCGAGAGTTGCGCCGGCTGTTCGCGACACATGATCTGCCAGATGTAATAGTTTCTGACAATGGGGCACAATTCACGGCAGCAGAGTTTCAATCATTCCTCAACGCCAACTTGATTCGGCACATAAAATCTGCTCCTTTCCACCCCGCGACCAACGGTCAGGCGGAACGAATGGTCAGGACCACAAAGGAGGCGCTCAAGCGGATGACGAATGGGGACTGGAATCACCGCCTGGCGAATTTCCTCCTGTGTCAACACACAACTCCTACTACAGCAACCGGTCGCAGCCTAGTGGAGCTGAGGTGGGGCCACCGGCTCACAACGAAACTTGACCGACTTCACCCCGACAGAGTAGCGGCAGAGACGGCTCAGCCCAAAACCCCCAGGAAATTACAGCCAGGTGAATTGGTATGGGCCAGGAACTATGGGAGTGGGGCACCTTGGGTGGCAGCCAGGGTAACTAAGGTAACGGGCCCGTTGTCATACAAGGTTACTCTGGGAAATGATTGTACAATCAGACGCCACATTGATCAGCTGCGGCGCCGGCTGACCGGACCAGTGCCGGATGGGAATCCCAGGGTGTTCTCAGGCCCACTGGAGAACTGTGTTCCTACAGGTTTGCCTACACCACCCGTGTCCACTTCCGTAGAGGCGGAGGTACTAGGGGCCGTAGAGCCGTTGTCACTCACGGGCGATCTTCGGGACACTGTCCAGTTGGAGATGGATGGTGCTCTGTTTCGGCAAGACTCTCCAGTACCATTGCAGAGGTCCACCAGAGTCCGTGGGCCCCCAGCCTATGAGTGTTGAACAGACTGAGGATAAGATCTATCATGGGGGGGGTGTTATGTATTGTGTATATATAAAGTTGTGTTAAGCCCTGCTTCAGTGGCAGTTATTTTGGTGTTATGTATTGTATATATAAAGTTGTGTAAAGCCTTGTTTCAGTGGCAGTTATTTGTCAGTTGATTCAATAAAATGGTTGTATCCTTGCTGTCTGTGATTACTGCAGCACAATACTTAATAGTAACCAGAGCAAATTTTATTCATTTTGGAGGGCATACGGTATATATATATGCCTGATTTTAGAGAACAAATATTTTTATTTACAGCGGAATGGAACTGCCATTGGGAGGAGTCATTTCTACCCGATTATGAACAGAATCTAATTTGTTAAAAGAGGTATATTGACAATGGTTTTTTTAAAATGCAAAAGAGGCGAGTTAGCACTGGCAGAGTTCATGAAGGTTTTGAATGACAATGATAGGCCATTAAATTGAGCAAGTGGAGTAAGGAGAAAGTGAATTTTCTAGATCTGAACATATACATAGACAGCAAAATTAAGACAGAGGCGCACTTCAAGAAAGTTGACATCAACAGTTATATCGAAAAATCCAGTTGCTATCTGCTTCAATGGCTAAAGTGTCCTTAACCCCTTAAGGACCGAGGACGTACCATGTACGTCATTGCAGCGGGTCTCTCTTAGACCCGCTGACGTACATGGTACGTCCTGCCGTTTTTTGAGCGCTGGAAGCGATCGGATCGCTTCCAGCAGCTCAAACGCCATTGCAGGCTGCCTGGGAGTCCAGGCAGCCGTGCAATGGCGTTTAGAAGTGCCGGGGCACCATGTGATCGCTCCCCGGGAGCGATCAACATCCGGTTTCACCGGAGAGGTGCCCGGCACTTCTAGAGAGCGCTGGAAGCGATCAGATCGCTTCCAGCTGCTCTGAGTATATTACAAGGATGCCTCGACATCGAGGCATCCTTGCAATATGCTTACCTGCCGCCGGTCCGTCCGTGATCGCTCCCCCCGAGCGATCACTTCCGGTAGCGGCAGGAAGTACTGAGTGCCACGAGGTATCGTGGCACTCAGTACAAAAACGATCACATCAGTGATCAGGTGCTCTGCTGGGTGCCTCGAGGGATCAAGGCACCCAGCAGAGTAAAAAAAAGTGTAAAAAAAAGTGTAAAAAAAAGGGAAAAAAAAAGTAAAATAAAAATAAAAATAAATAAAATAAACTGACGGTTAGGGTTAGGGGTAGGGGTAGGGTTAGGGTTAGGGGTAGGGGTAGGGTTAGGGGTAGGGTTAGGGGTAGGGGTAGGGTTAGGGGTAGGGGTAGGGTTAGGGTTAGGGGTAGGGTTAGGGGTAGGGGTAGGGGTAGGGTTAGGGGTAGGGTTAGGGGTAGGGTTAGGGTTAGGGGTAGGGTTAGGGTTCTAAGGGCAGGGTCATCTTGGGGCTGAGTGGGATGTTCCTAGCCTGCCTCATCAGAGAGGCAGGCTAGCAACATCCAATCAGAAGTTAGAAAAAATCAAAATAAAATTTCTAATTTGTCAGGTCAGGTCAATATTTTGTAAATATTGGCTCTGACCTCTGTGATTCTCCCTCCCTCTCCTCACTTGTGTTTTGGTGAGCGAGAGAGAGAGATCAGATTTGACAGGTTAGAGATTTTAGTGAGATTTAGTGAGATTAGAAAAATTGAGGCAGATTTAGAGAGATTTTAGGGAGATTTAGAAGAATTGAGGCAGGTTTAGAGGGATTTAGAGAGATTTAGGTGTTTATTTGTATTTTCTTGTGAAACCCAACGGTTCTTCTAAGAACCAACAATCCGCTTATATATATATAATAATTATAAAATTTTATAATCTATTATATATAATGTCTGAGAGGGTGTACAGCGCCGAGGAGGCATATGCCATCCTGGCGTCAGAATCTGAGGCATCTGCGTCAGACTCAGACCCTCATTTCGACCCCGCTAACTGCTCAGAGACGTCGCTAGATACATTATCTACGCTGGCTGATGTATCTAGTGATGTTTCTGATGCAGATCCTGGGTCACCACCTGCCAGCAGGAGACGCACAGCTCCAGCTGAGGAGTGGGTAGTGCCTCATCGCCAGAGGCCAGATATCCCTCCTTTCACGGCAAATCCTGGCATCAATATTGATGTTGCAGGATTTACCGCCACACAGTTTTTGCAGGTGTTTATGGGGGATGATTTGTTGGGCCACATCGTGGCCCAATCAAATCTGTATGCCCATCAGCATTGTGCTGCGAAGCCAGACTCCTACTTGGCAAGGCAGCAATGGACCCCGCTAGATGTGCCAGAATTTCTGAAATTCTGGGCACTTACTATGCTGAGGGCATCATAAAGAAGCCCTCAATTCGCTCCTACTGGAGCAGTAGCCCCATCTGCTCTACCCCCATTTACCCCCATCAATGTCACGTAGAAGGTATGAAAACATTTTGCGTTTCATGCACTTCAGTGACAACAGCCTGTGCCCCCCTAGAGAGCATCCCCAGTTTGACAGGCACCAGACTTTTACATTTTATTCGTACATTTTTATGTTCTACAATTGGTGCTGTATTTTGCCAAAATCTTTGCACACCTATGCATGGGGGGCATGGGTGTACTCAGGAGATCTTGCAGAAAACAACCTGGAGAGTTTTCATGCAGTAACAAACAACAGTGTCTCCTAAATCACAGTCCAAAACTACTGTGGGCGTAAAAATCTGAAAATTGAAAAATTACCGCCAACACCTTCTCAAATGTTTTGGGCTAAAACCGTTGCATCCATGGCATCAAAGCACTCCATATGCAATACCTTGGGGTGTCAACATAACAAATATAAACAATTTTCTGGCAATAATTCAAACTGGGGTATGCGGTAGACCCAAAACCAAAGATAGGCCTAGCTGAAGAAATAATCTCAATTTCAACTCCAATGACAAAGTCATAAAAATTGTATTTGAACCTTCCCAAAATCCTGGCAAACCTATGCATGGGGGGCATGGGTGTACTCAGGAGATCTTGCAGAAAACAACCTGGAGAGTTTTCATGCAGTAACAAACAACAGTGTCTCCTAAATCACAGTCCAAAACTGATGTGGGTGTGAAAATGAAAAATGACCACCAAACTGTATCCAATTTGTTTGGAGCAAACGGATGCATCCATAGCATAAAAACACTCCATTTACAATACTTTGGGGTGTTAGCTTACCAAATATATGCACGTTCATAAAACTGGGGTATGTAAAAAGGCCCCTAAAAAGAAGATCAGCAAAGAAGATACTGTATGTCAAATTAGAAAATTGACAAGCACATGTCAAAGATTGGCGTAGCACCCCAAAAACAACAGAACAAATCTATATATGGGTGGTATCAATTTACTCAGAAGATGTTGCTGAACATATTTTGGGGTGTTTTTTGGCAGTAACCCATAACTGGATTTGACAATTCATGCCTAAAGTACAATGTGTGTGAAAAAATAACACAAAAAGTGACTACCTGAAAGTTTGACATAGAGCTAGTGCATGGAAAGTGTTAAAATACAACTCTTTGAAGCACCCTAGGGTGTGCCCTTTCTAAAAATATATGGTTTGATGGGGGTAAATTACTTTGGCCGGCTTCAAAAATGTCCCAAATAGGACATGGGTGCATGATGACGAAATGTGAAAATTCCAAGTTGGAAAACTGAAATGCGCACCCCCCAAATAAGGCCTATTAGCCCCCAAATGACCCGACATACCTATACATGGGTGGTATCAATTTACTCAGAAGATGTTGCTGAACATATTTTGGGGTGTTTTTTGGCAGTAACCCATAACTGGATTTGACAATTCATGCCTAAAGTACAATGTGTGTGAAAAAATAACCCAAAAAGTGACTACCTGAAAGTTTGACATAGAGCTAGTGCATGGAAAGTGTTAAAATACAACTCTTTGAAGCACCCCAGGGTGTGCCCTTTCTAAAAATATATGGTTTGATGGGGGTAAATTACTTTGGCCGGCTTCAAAAATGTCCCAAATAGGACATGGGTGCATGATGACGAAATGTGAAAACTCCAAGTTGGAAAACTGAAATGCGCACCCCCCAAATAAGGCCTTTTAGCCCCCAAATGACCCGACATACCTATACTTGGGTGGTATCAATTTACTCAGAAGATGTTGCTGAACATATTTTGGGGTGCTTTTTGGCAGTAAACCTTAAAGTTCACAGTACATGTATTCTTAAATTGCGTTCAAAAAAAAAATCACCAATTTTTTTTTTTTTCTCAAACTTTGGCATAGATTTGTGGTAAAATGGTTTGCATGGAAAGAGTCAAAATACCCCAAGTTTAATACCTTGATTTGTGTACTTTAAAAAAATATGTATATGTGGAGGGTTATTCAGGAATTAGTGACAGATATCAGTGTTACAATGTCACTATCACTAGTTTTGAAAATAAACTCTTTGGAAATGGCAAAGTGCTACTTGCACTTATTGTTGCATAAAATAAGGAAAAAAGCGAGGAATATGTAAACATTGGGTATTGCTAAACTCAGTACTAAATTTAGAAACTACTAACGAATTAATTTTTTTTGACAGTTGTTGATACATAAGAAATTTTGGGGGTCAAAGTTCGAAAAAGTGGTGTTTTTTCAATTTTTGTGTCATATTTCACAATATTTTTTATAGTAAATTATATGAAATGATGAAAAAAATGGTATCTTTATAAAGTCCATTTAGTGACGAGAAAAACAGTGTAAAATATGTGTGGGTTACATAAACGAGTAAGAGGAAAATTTGACGTAAACACTAAGAGCGCAGAAACGTAAAAACAGCAGCGGTCACGAACGGACGGATTCGTGTAAAACCGCCCGGTCACTAAGGGGTTAAGGGACAATTCTTAAGGATCAGAAAAATCTGCACGGAGATGGACAAATATGAAACACAAAGTTAAGAGGGTTTTAAAGATAACTGGGTGAAGTAGAGGTAACATCACTGCTCTGCGTGGAGAGAGCCTGTGGAGTCATGGGTTCGATCCCGATGAGCACCTCTCCAGTAAGTGTCCTTGGGCAAGACACCTAACGGTACATACTCTCCACCCAGGACAAACTTGAAAACGAGAGAAATCTCAATGTATCCTTCCTGGTAAAATCCTTTCTCGAAAAAATAAATAAATAAAATAAAGGCTATGCCTTACAGTTCTGAGACCACCAGGCTTGAAGAACATAGAGAGAGACACCTTCTGAAGAAAAAACAGAAGGTGGCGCAAGGACAAGAAAAAGGATATACTGAAGGAGTCCCTTTTGTATTTACATACAGCACCCAGAATAAGTCCATTAGAAAGATTGTAAAAAAATATTGGCCAATCCTTTGGAAGGACACATCATTACAAAGACATCTTACCGGAATTCTCCAGGATGACCTGCCCTGGGGTAAGTAACTTAAAAATGAAGTTAACACAAGGACACACACAGAACAAGAGGTTTCTGTGATGTAAAAAAATAAGACAAAGATAAACCATTCCAGAACTTTTTCCACCTTTCTTGTGACCTATAAACTGTACAACGCAATTGAAAAACAAACTGAAATCTTTTAGGTGGGGGGAGGAAAAATAAAAAGCTAAAATAATATGGTGGCATAATGGTGCACACCCTTTTATAACTGGGGATGTCGCTGTGTTCAGAACTAAGCAATCACATTCAAAATCATGTTAAATAGGGGTCAGTACACACCTGCCATCATTTAAAGTGCCTCTTATTAACCCCAAATAAAGTTCAACTGTTCTAGTAGGACTTTCCTGACATTTTCTTAGTCGCATCCTAGAGCAAAAGTCATGGTCCACATAGTAGGCTTGTGCACCGATTTTTTTTTTTCGGTTCGATTCGTTTTTTCGGATTTTTAAACTTTTCGATTCGGCTCGTTTCGACCGATTTCTGTTTCGATTCGGTTCGGCTCGACTAGTTTTTCGTGTACATTTTTTTTTCGGAATTTCGACCATTTTTCGTAGTTTTGTGTCACTTAGCTCGTTTTTGTATCGACTTTTCGTATTTTCGGAAATTTTCGTTTTTCGGAATTGTAAATGGTTTCGGAATATCGACCATTTTTCGTATTTTCGTGTCACTTAGCTCGTTTTTTGTATCGATTTTTTTTTTCGTATTTTCGAAAATTTTCGTTTTTCGGAACGTCTGTTCTCCTCGTTTCAAAGCAATAAATTTCGATTTGACACATTTCAAGTACATTCGAAAATTCCGAAAATATTTCGTTTCGGCTCGGAAAACTTTTCGGATCTGCCATTTTCGGATCTAAAAATTTTCGGAAAATCGGCCGCATCCGAAAACACGAATCGGGAAATTTTGTGGAAATTCCGAAATTCCGAAACCCGAAACGCACATCCCTACCACATAGAAGCTTCCAACGCATCAGAGAGATTTCATTGTTAAAAGGTATCAGTTAGGAGAAGGTACAAAATAATTTCCAAGACATTAGATAAACCATGGACCACAGTGAAGACAGTCATCATCAAGTGGAGAAAATATGGGGCAACAGTGATATTACCAAGAACTGGATATCCCTCCAAATGAGATGAAAAGACTAGAAGAAAAGTGGTCAAGGAGGCTACAGCAACATTATAGGAGATGCAGGAATATCTGGTAAATACTGGCTGTGTGGTACATGTGATAACAATCTCCCGTATTCTTAATATGTCTGAACTATGGGATAGAGTGGCAAGATGGAAGCCTTTTCTTAAAAAAACATCCGAGCCTGGCTACATTTTGCAAACGCACATCTGAAGTCTCCGAAGCGCATGTGTTCAAGTCTGATGGAACAAAGATTGAACATTTTAATCATAATTCCGAAAGATATGTTTGGCGCAAAAACACTGCACATCACCAAATGAAAACCATACCCACAGTGAAGCATGGTGGTGACCGCATCATGCTTTGGAGCTGTTTTTCTTCAGCTGGACCTGGGGCCTTAGTCAAATTAGAGGGAATAATGAACAGTTCCAAATACCAGTCAATATTGACACAAAACCTTCAGGCTTCTGCCAGAAAGCTGAACATGAAGAGGAACTTCATCTTCCAGCATGACAACGACCCAAAGCATACATACAAATAAACAAAGGAATGGCTTCACCAGAAGAAGATTAAAGTTTTTGAATAGCCCAGCCAGAGTCTAGACCTGAATCCGATTGAAAATCTGTGGGGTGATCTGAAGAGGGCTGTGTACAGGAGTGTCAGGCCCAAGACAGGATGGAGCCCTGGCAGGGCCTTAGGTTTAATATCCCAAGCGCTGGGGGTGAACAGGCAAACCGACACTGGAGACTGTATAAGCAAAAAGTAATATTGTATTGTAGGAAACAAAGCAGTCTTTGCACAAAAGGTGGTTGTAATAGAAAAACAGAGGTACTGGTCTTCCCAAAATATAGGTTCCAGTCAGTGAATGCAGTCTGTAGCAGTGTGGATTGTGGGAATATAGTCAAAAAGTAAAATCCACTTGAAACAAACACCAGGAACTAGCTGCAATACCTTGATTGAAGATGTGTAATGCTGGAGAGAGCTTAAAGACTGTCAACCACTGCTAAGTCTCTAGACCAGGGGTAAGGAACGTCCGGCCCGCAGGCCGTATATGGCCTGTGGTGTCAATTGGTCCGGCCCCCATAGCGCCACAGCAAGGGGGTGCAAATTCCCTCTCCCACGGCCCTAATCCCAGACCGCGGCGAGTAGCAGAATGAGGGGGCGGGGATTATCCCTGCTTCCCTCACTAGCTGCTGTGCGCCGGATCTTCCAACACGCTGCGCCCCTCATCTTCCGGGCGCAGCGTGAAGGAGGATCTGGCACGCTTCAGCGAGTGAAGGGAGCAGGGATAATCCCCGCCCCCCATTCTGCTACTCGCCGCGGTCTGGTAAAAGGGCCGCGGGAGAGGGAATTTTCAGCCCCTTGCTGTGGCGCTTTGAGGGCCCCCTCATGCTGCTACTCGCCTCGGTGAGGTAAAAGGGCCGCGGGGTGGGGCTGTTATTAATTTTAAAGGGGTAGGGTGAAATTAATTAGATGGAAAGGGGGATGAAATTAGAGGGGGAGAGTGACATTAATTAAATGGGGAGGGGGTAAGATTAAAAGGGGAGTGGGTGAGATTAATTATATGGAAAGGGGGAGGGTGAAATCTATTGGAGGGGAGAGTGAAATTAGTTAAATGGGGAGGGGTGAGATTAAATTGGGGTGAAATGAATTAGATGGGGAGGGTGAAGAAATTCAAGGGGAGGGTGAAATTAAATGGGGAGTAGGGTTAAATCAATTAAATGGGGAGAGTGAAATGAATTAAAGGGGGAGGGTGAAATGAATTAAATGAGGACGGGGAGGGTGAAATGAATTAAATGGGGAGAGGTGAAATACATTTTTATGAGGGGTGAAATTAATTAAATGGGGAAGGGGAGGGTGAAATGAATTAAATGGGGAGAGAGGTGAAATTAATTTATATGAGGAGGAGTGAAATGAATTAAATGGGGAGAAGGTGTGTGAAATGAATTAAATGGGGAGGGGTGAAATGAATTAAATGGGGAAGGGAGAGGGTGAAATGTATTAAATGGGGAAGGGGTGAAATGAAATAAATGGGGAGGAGGTGAAATGAATTAAATGGGGAGGGGGTGAAATGAATTAAATGGGGAAGGGAGAGGGTGAAATGTATTAAATGGGGAGGGGGTGAAATTAATTTTTATGAGGGGGTGAAGTGAATTGAATGGGGAGGGGCACAAACCTGGAAAATTGCAAGTAACAACATCATCTGTACCAGTTAACATCGCGCGCCTCACTAAAGAGAAGCAGTTCCAGCCATCACATTAGGGGTGAGTTAATTAATTTCTTCCTAAATATAGCTGGCTAAATTTTAAGTTGGTAATTTTGTATGGTCCTCGAATGATCTTATAAATTTCCAAATGGCCCTTGGCAGAAAAAAAGTTTCCCCACCCTGCTCTAGACCCACTGGATAGTGGGCCATGTATTGGAAGTTGCAGACTCTACTTGAATCAGCACCAGGATCTTTAGTAGCAGGTATGGTGGAATCTGGAACTCAGAGACTCAGGTAAATCTCCAGTCCCACTGGACTTGAACCAGGAGCTCTTTGCAAAGATACTTAGAGGTAATGCAGGTAGATGCAAGCTGGAACACTTCGAACACAGGAAAATACAATACAGAGGATGGGAGGTAATGAAGACAAAACAAAGGGAGAGGCAGCTCACAGGACCTCACACATAGCAGGATGGAAACCAAAATGAGAGAGCAAGGTTAGGAGGGCGTGACCTGGTTTTATGCAAGCTCCCAGCATCTAGAGCAGGAATTAACCCTTGAGTGGATGCAGACAGGGAGTAAATAGTAACCCAGACTGGCCACAGCAGGCAACAAGGGCTGGGGCATGACAAGGAGATGCCCTCACAATCTGACAGATTTGGATGGTTTTTGCATAGAAGAGTGGGCAAATATTGCCAAGTCAAGATGTGCCATGCTGATACTTTATGAGAAGCGGGTTCAATCTAACTACCAGGTCGCTGGACTGCAATCATGGAAAGCAGACTCGACCCCACTCAGAAGATACCACCGAATGTCCTTGAGCAAGACACCTAACGATATGGATGTGCCTGCCTCACCAAAATACTTTTACATCTCACAGATTGTAAATTCCCTAGGGAACATCATTCCCCTGAATCAGGCTGTATCATCCATGTGTGATATTCTACACCTTGTACATCGATTTTGTAAAGTGCTGCTACACCTCACTGCCCCAACCAGTCCATCACACTCACCTTGCAGTCCTCTCCTCCTGTTTATCACCTTCCAACCCTTTCTAGATTGTAAATTCCCACAGGAATAGGGCCCTCATTTCCTCCTGTGTTTGCCAAATGTTGTTCAGTCTCAAGGTATTGTAACACTGTCTATATTGTACCTGTTGTTTAGCACTGCAGAATATGTTGGCGCTATATAAATAAAGAATAATAATATATACATGTATCAGCCGCTGTTGCATATACTTGTTAATTTGAAGTATCCACTTTAAAAATTATTTTCTGCTTAGACCATTTCATTTTCTGAAAACCGCTGGGCAACTGCCCAAAAAGGGCCTTTCCCCTATACAACATTTTGTATCGCAGAGTTTTGGCTCCTCTTGCTAGCTGTGTGTCCTTTAGATAAGCAATTTTATTCAGATCTTGTATTCGCACAATAGCTGTCTTCTAATATCTCTGCAAATAAGGTAAAATCACATTTTAAGAACATTATCCGCCCTCTGTTTTGTAGTCCACGCACTGACTGAAAGTGCAGAACTCTAGGCAGCGGACAACAGAGGGAGAAATGACAAAGAAGAACTTGCCAGGTTATTCAGAGAGAGAGATGAAAACCAGGAGAATTGACAGGAGAATGAACAATCTAGACTAAACAACCGATTTGGAAAGCAAGATAAATGTGAGAATTTTTCTGGTTTGTCTATTTTGACCTAGAATTTTCACTTCTCCAGTCATTCTCCTGGTTTTCACATCTCTCTGAATAACCCTGTAGGTCTATATTAGGAATCTTCTTGCACTATTTAAAATGGAATTGTAATTCTACCTCTGCAGTATACCATTACATTCTATTAGATCCTATACAATAGTTGTTCTCTGTCTGCCCTTGTACATTAATTTTGGCACCTCTTTACAATATCAGCAGCTACTTGTACAGGCATTAATTATATTCCCACCATGACAATTCATCATTCCATCACATTCCTTTCATCTTTCATCTGTAATAAAATAATGATTTATCTCACTGTATTATTAAGCATTTTCCTCTTTTTTTTTTTTTTTATCCGGGAAATTAATGTGCTCCACCCCTACAAAACTATAGGAATATGCTCTTGTCATCATTACATAAAGGTTTTACTACCATATTTCTTCTTTGGTCAGTGTTCTAATAATTAATCAGATATGCATTGTTTTGCAAAGTCCTTTTCTGAGCTTCTGTTTTATCAGTGTTCCTCCCTCAATTTCCCAGAGATGATGCTGTATATACTGCCCCCACAATGCTTCTTTTGTTTTATTCATTTGCACAGTTTGTCATGCTGGATTTTAGACTTCTCTTTGATATGTGACATTATTAATGATCACCACACTGATTTTGTATTTAGATGTAAATAAATTTGTAAACCTAAACAGTGTTTCAAGCCCAAGGGGAAAAATTCCAAGTCTAAATTTCATTTCTTCTCTACCATTGATTGTGTAGAAATAAATACATGAAAATTGTTACAGTCTTGTGTTACACACAGCTGAATACTTATAAAAAATATTTTATTGCATTTTTGTGTTTTTATGCTATGGTTTTTTTTCCAGTTTGTTGCACCGTTGAAATAATAAACAAGTGTTACTTGTAATTATGCTTTTAAAATTGTTGCATTCATATAGGTTACTTAGTTTTTTTGGAGACAGTATTTTAGCAGGAAGGATACATTGAGATTTCTCTCATTTTCAAGTATGTCCTGGGTGGCGAGTATGTACCGTTAGATGTCTTGCCCAAGGACACTTACTGGAGAAGTGCTCTTGCCGGGATTTGAACTTGGATCTCCGCAGTCTCTCTCCACAGTTATAGAGCAGTGATGTTACCTCTACTCCACCCAGCCGGTACGTTTGTCAGAAAAGATGACAATACTCTTAATAAAGGAATTTAATAAATGTTCTGTAATTGATTGTAATTTGTTTTATAGGAGAAAGTTTAGAAAACCTTTTGGAGCCAGAGACTTTGAGGTCTATAGATTATAGACATTTTACCGTGTTTTTTTCTTTTTTAGAAAGGATTTTACCAGGAAGGATACATTGAGATTTCTCTCGTTTTCAAGTATGTCCTGGGTGGTGAGTATGTACCATTAGATGTCTTGCCCAAGGACACTTACTGGAGAGGTGCTCTTACCGGGATTTGAACCTGGATCTCCGCAGTCTCTCTCCACAGTTATAGTGCTGTGATTTTACCTCTACTCCACCCAGCTGGCACTGAGGTTGTTGTGGTCACATTGTTTTGAAAATTATGTTAAGCCATAACTTAACATTCGGAAGACCTGATAGTCAATTAGATATGAATGGAGAGTTTATTTTATATAATTCAATGTTTAGTCTCTGTACATAAGACTATCATAAAAAGATTCTTTGAAATTTAGACTTATAAGATCCTGCACTGCTTGTCTGAGGCTTGTATTTTTGAGGGTCAGCCATCTTTTTAATTAATCCTATCATTTATCCAGTAAGCTGTCCTGTATAATTAATTTCTCCTTGTTTTCCTTTTTTTTCTTCATTTGCCTTCTGCACCTTTATGGAAGCGTTACTGAATATATTTCCTAAATAATGTCCGCCTACGCAAATTTTGGAAAGAACTAGCCCAAAACAAGATTCAGAGTATGTATCAGTATATTCTTTTTGCACCCAACACACCACTATCCAATCTACCATTTGTTTACACAGTATTGTCTAGAAACATTGAGACCCAGACCAAGTTTCCTGTTAGTCCAGATTGCTACAACGATATTGGGAAATTTCACAAAGTTGGCATTAATTTAACCAGAGCTATTATAAACTTAACAACCCCATAGGCTATAATGGCTCTGGTAAGTTTACAACAGCTCTGGTTAAGTTAGCACAAACTTTGTAATGTAGTCCATTGTATTTAGAAATGTATACATATTTTTCTATAAAAATAATGGGATTTAACTGGATCATTCATTAAAGCCATTGCTCTTTTCAAGTGTTGCAAGTTTCCTTTGAGATTTGTTGTAAATGCAATTCTAAGAGATTTTAAATACACATCTTCATGAAATCAATCAAACTGAATCTTCACTTAAAGGTCGCAATCAATTCTAGATATTCTCCTGGCAAGGGCATTTCCCAAAAGCTCCAAACCATTCATATTTTCACAAATTTCCCAAGACTGTCAGGAATGATAAAGCAACTATCCATTATTTCTAATTAATCTATCTTGACATGAAAATGGAATAAATAAATCATTATTTGTGCTTTTTATCTCCTGTTATATCGCATAAGCCATTCGGACACACAGAGTGGATTTATTAAGGTGACTGGTTTTCAGATCGAGAACGTGATTAATTTCTTGCCACACTAATGTCAAAGATCAAAGTTTAGGTCAAGAAAATGCTATGTTATATGAATTTAAAAGAAAATCGGTGCTTGCTCTTATTCAATAATTTCTGTCCTTTGTGTTATATCTCAATGCTTTATATGTGGGAAAAGGTACTTTAAATGTCTGACTAAATATTTAGTCATGCAAATGTGAGATGAGCAGCTGTCTTGATATACTCTTGACTGGCCTTTTTGAAGCTCAGTTGAATAGATAGACAAATGATGAATCTTTTGGACACTGCCTCATGGGATGCTTTTTTTGTGATGACAAAGAGCTTTTGTTATCAATTTCAATGAGTAGGAGAAAATTATTTGGTATTTTGTTTAATTACAATGCTTAGGTTATACGTGGCATCATCATACATATGTCATCAAAAGATGCTACTTGTGCTTAATGCTATTCAGGAGAATGGGTAAGGTTTGTAATGTAAAAATCTGTATATTAATATTTTTTTTACCACATACACCAGATTAAAAATAATGCAGATACATGATGTATGGCTAGATCACTGGATAGTCTACCATCAAGAACAATAACTGTGAATGTGGAATACTCTGGGAAGGCGGAAAGAAGAAAGAAGGGAACTGGATGGAAGATAAGCATAAGAAAATTATACAAAAACACTTGAACAAAGAACTAAACAGATTGTATAGAAATATTAAACTAATATAATAAATAATAGAAACAGAAATAGAAACAAATCTGATATAATGGTTATTGGGTATAAATATAAAACAAGCATCTGTAGCATGCCACTGAGCTCCAAGATCAACAACCTGGAAGTCCTATTAGAATGTACCGTAGTATTTGGTATATGACCTTTGCAGAATCCATTAACTGCAGCTCAAACTGCCCCCAACCAAATACTCACCTCTTATCCCACTGGGAGATCGGCAGATGGTCTGCTGCTTATGGACCCCTGGGAGCAGAGGGAGACTGGGGGAAGAAAGTCCCCCGTTTCACTCCGCAATCACTCCCTGCCAGTCATGTGACCCGGCAGCACGATCTTCCATGGAGGATATGGACGCCATGGAGGGTTGCTGGGGATGGTGCTGTAGCACTGCCCCAGCATACGCAAGCTTAACGATTGCTAAGGGGCAGGCTGCCGGACTCGGCGCCTGCCCCGCGATCTGCTGGGGAAACCGGGATGCTAAGGGGAAGTTAGCAAACACAAAGTTTTCCCCTTAGAGTCCCAGTTTTAGCTCAGGGCAGCTGAAAGTGCCCTGTGGATTCTGTGGGGGGCCATTCACTAAGCAGCACTGATGTTGAAAGCACGATAAACTTCAGTGATCCACAGCGGGAAATTCAAACAGCGGCAGGCAATGTCTCAGGTCCATGTCTCGAGAGACTTCCTAGGTGTGTCAGGTTTATTTCTGACGATACCCCGCAGGCATGTCCATAGGTTCACTGCCCCAAGGCCATAAAATGCTTAATCTTAGCCAACGCAAAAACAAAACAAAAACTTTTATAATAGTTTTGAAATACATCTAATATGGTCATTTTCTACAGCTGTCCCTTCATAAGTTGCAGTTCTGGAGGAATTTCTCTTGGGTTACCTAGATCGCACTGATGATCTCGTTGGTGATCTGTTGTGGAAAAATGTATATTAAATATATTTGAATACAAACACATGGGAATCTCATAAAGAATGGATCTGTAAAGGGAGAGCACCTAATGGAAGTTAAGAGATTTCTTGTGATGATATGGGAATTTTTTTTAGCTTTTTAATAACTTTCTGTTTGCCATTAGGATTGACATTCCTGCACTTGGCAGTTGCATGGCTCATACACATGACTTGGTTTTGTACACAATCAAATTATTTTCAGGCTTTTCTGACATCATTATGTCCTCCTTCCTCAAAATAGAAAATGATTTTTAAGCAAGCTTAATATGTGAAATCCCTTAACTTTGCAAGCTTAATATCTGTTAGTATTGTATAAACTCTGCATGAGCAATGTGTACAATGCTGAGGAATCACCTGCTGCCTTAAATTTCCTCTCTTTCATTATACCTATGATTTACTTTTTGATTCTTTGAGTACATAAGCCTGTGAGTCAAATAAAATGACAATAGCTACACAACACCTCCTGACACACACATTTCTTTGGAATTCTACAATCCGAGAAACCCATATTTCCACGTAAAAACATGTAAAAACACTTCAGCTGAAAACATTTGAACTGCATTTACTGATAGTTGCTGACACTCCCATTTCAGTTTTAGCCTAGCCGAGGCCCCGTGTGGCTCAAGTGGGGCAGTGCAGTCTTGGTGAGGCCCCGGCCCCAGCCCCTTCCATGCAGCCCAGGCGAGGCCCTGTCCCCTACCTGTGCGTCCCAGGCCCCGGCAACCGATTGTGGGCCCCCGGACTCAAAGGCCCGGGTGCAGTGGCACTCACTACACCCCTGGTAGTTACACCCCTGATTCCTACCAAATGATTTTTAGAATAGTTCTGTGAGTAGTTCATGCTTAACTCATATCACGGATTGTAAAATAACCTTCTGGAAATAAGCACTGCTCTACGTGGTCACAAAAAGATCAGATTTGCTATGGATTACATGGGGGAACAGCATTCTCATTGAATTAGATCTGACACTTGTTTTTGACTAACTGGTGGCATCTGAATACAAAAATTACCCAAGTTTTTCTCTATCACGTCAAGTTTTTAAGGTACAGGATACCCTCCCTTTGCGTCAGGTTCGTGTTTGTGGAGTTCAGGATGCGGGACAAGCCGTTTGGGGGAAGGCCTGGATGTGACGAGGCGTACTGTAAACAGCGTAAAGGTTCGGTACCTGGCAGGGTTAGAAGAGGGTAGTCGGTGGTACAAGCAGCGGTTCGGTGCACGGCAAGGCTGGCGGAGAGTAGTCGGTGGTACAGGCAGTGGTTCGGTACACGGCAAGGCTGGCAGAGAGTAGTCGGTGGTACAGGCAGCGGTTCGGTACACGGCAAGGCTGGCAGAGAGTAGTCGGTGGTACAAGCAGGGGTTTGGTACACGGCAAGGCTGGCAGAGAGTAGTCAGTGGTACAAGCAGGGGTTCGGTACACGGCAAGGCTGGCAGAGAGGTCATAGACAGGTATACTGAGGTAAGGGTGTTTAAGGCAGCTGTGGGGGGAGGTGCAGGTGGGTAGAGGAGGGTGTTGAAGGTGGACCAGAGCCGTTTAGGGTTGGAGGACAGGGTAGATATAAGAGATGAGAAGAAGGATTGTTTGGCCAAGTGGAGGGCAGAGGTGTATGACCGGAGAATAAACTTGAAGTGAACAAAATCAGCTTCAGAGCGGGATTTCCTCCAGACACGCTCTGCGGTGCGGGAGCATCTTTGCAGGTAGCGAGTCTGGAGGGTGTGCCAGGGCTGAAGCTGGCGGCGTGGGGCCTTACAGAGTCGAAGAGGAGCAAGAGTATCTAGAGCAGAGATAAGCGTAGTGTTGTAGTGATTAGTGGCAGCATCAGGGCAGGTGAAGGATGAGGTATGAGGGAGGTGGTGAAGTAGGTTGGATAATTGATGGGGGTCCACAGCATGTAGATTTCTGCGAGTGTGTGTGCGGGGTGGGGGAGCAGGGTGTTTAGGAAGTCCAGATAGGTTGAAAGAGAGAAGGTGGTGGTCAGAGATGGGGAAAGGGTGACATTTGAACTCAGAAATGGAGCAGAGGTTGGAAAAGACAAGATCAATAGCATGACCATCGCGGTGGGTAGGGAGGAGGGAGGATTGTGTGAGTCCAAGGGAGGACGTGAGTGAAAGAAGTTTGGAGGCAGCAGGGGCGGAAAGATCGTCAATGGGAATGTTGAACTATCAGAAGCAACATCCTAACACAAGATAGTTATCTGCCACCTCCACTCCCACAGATCCCCTCTGCCACCCTCTGCCGCTTCCTCCCAGCCACTGAGGAGGAAGTCAATTCCTTATTGTCCTCCTCACATCTCACCACATGCCTGCTCGACCCCATTCCCTCACATCTAATTCCTCCCCTCTCCTCCTCCCTCACCCCTGCTCTCACACACATCTTCAACCTATCTCTCTCCACTGGCTCCTTTCCATCCGCCTTCAAACACGCGCTAGTTACCCCTTTACTAAAGAAACCATCCCTAGATCCCAACTCTCCATCCAACTACCGCCCTGTATCCCTGCTTCCCTTCACATCAAGGCTCTTAGAAAACTAGTCTTCAACCCGCCTCTCCCTCTTCCTGTCCTCCAATTCCCTACTTGACCCCCTGCAATCTGGCTTCCGTCCCCTACTCAACTGAAACTGCCCTCACCAAAGTCACCAACGACCTCCTAACTGCTAAAAAAACACGGCCACTATTCTATTCTCATCCTGCTTGACCTCTCGGCTGCTTTTGACACTGTTGACCACCCCCTCCTTCTACAGACCCTCAACTCTCTGTGTCTCGGTGACACTGCACTCGCTTGGGTTGACTCCTATTTATCCAACAGGTCCTTCTGTGTGTCCTTTGCTGGTAACTCCTCCTCCTCATTGCCTCTATCTGTTGGTGTACCTCAAGGTTCTGTCCTTGGTCCTCTGCTCTTTTCCATCTACACCTCTTCCCTGGGCAAAATCATCAACAGCTTTGGCTTTAATTACCACCTCTACGCTGATGACACTCAGATCTACCTCTCTACCCCTGATCTCTCTCCCCCTGTCCTTTCAAAAGTCAGTGACTGTTTATCTGGCATCTCCTCCTGGATGGCCTCACACTACCTAAAGATCAACATGTCAAAGACTGAACTCCTACTTATTCCTCCCTCCAATGCCTCCCCACCTCCTGACTTCTCTATCACGGTGGAGGGTATCACCATCTCCCCATCAAACCAAGTTCGCTGCCTTGCAGTTACACTTGACTCTGCTCTTTCCTTCATCCCCCACATCAAGTCTCTTTCCTCCTCCTGCCGATACCAACTGCGTAATATTTCCCGAATTCGGCCATTTCTTACCGCTGTCACCACAAAACAACTCATACACGCCCTGGTAATCTCCCGACTCGACTATTGCAATAATCTCTTAATCTGGCCTCCCTCTGTCTCGCCTCTCCCCCTACAATCCATCCTGAACGCCTCCGCCAGGCTAATTCACCTCACCCGCCGCTCTGTCTCTGCCGCTCCCCTCTGCGAGTCCCTTCACTGGCTCCCCATCCACTGCAGAATTAAGTTCAAAATCCTTATCCTTACCTACAAAACCCTCACTAACTCAGCTCCCCACTACCTGTCCTCACTAATCACCAAATACACCCCAGCCCGCCCCTAAGGTCAAACAGTGACCTGCGCCTAGCTTCTCCCAGCATCACCTCTTCCCATGATAGACTGCAGGATTTCTCACGTGCAGCCCCCACTCTCTGGAACGCTCTCCCCTCGTACTGTCAGACTTTCCCAAACTTCTCTTCCTTCAAACGCTCCCTGAAAACATTCCTATTTAGGGAAGCCTACCACCCAACTCACTGACGCAACCATCAATCACTCTCACCTTAACAGTCCTCTCCTCCTGTTTCCAACCCAACCCTCCCAGATTGTGAGTTCCTACGGAATAGGGCCCTCATCTCCTCCTGTACTGTTTGTCAAATGTTGTTCAATGTATTGTAACCCTGTCTATACTGTGCTTATTGTACAGCGCTGCAGAATATGCTGGCGCTTTATAAATAAAGAATAATAATAAAGAATAATAATAAGGGGAAGGAACAGGACAACCAAGCAATGAGTTTTGGAGAGACTGGGGTTTAAATAGTGCGCCTGTGGGAATTGGACCAATCAGGAGAGAATGCTATCTGGTTACCTGGGGATACTGGATCTGATTGGTTGGAATTCCTGGAGTCTTACTTGGTGACGCCATCTTGGAGAACCACGTGGGACGCCGATGTACCCGGTCGCTGATGCTGGGGGTGTGCCGCTGCGAGGAGATCCATGGCGTGCGGGGGTGCGCGAGTGTCTGGAGGGGTCCCCGGCATGATGCGCTGATGCTGGGAGTGACTTTGCCGTGGGAGCAGCCCCCACCGCCGCAAGGGAGGCCGCGGGGGGTCCAGAACATCGGCGTGGGGTCGCGGCTCGGGACTCGGGGGCAGGTAAGCCCGCAGGTCCGGCATGACCTGACAGTACCCCCCTCTTAGGACGACTCCTCTGGGGGCGTAACGGACCAGGTTTGGAGGGGTGTTGGAGGTGAAAAGCTCGTACCCGAGAAGGAGCATGGACTTGGGTCGCAGGTTCCCATGAATTCTCCTCAGGTCCTTATCCCTTCCACTGGATGAGATATTCCAATCTATTGAATCGAGAACGGGAATCTAGAATGCGTTGGACTTCGAATTCCTTAAATCCCTGTACAGTGATTGGGTCTGGAGGAGGAGGTGAGCGTTGGGGAAAATGGTCCTCGGTCCAGGGTTAAAAAAGGGAGACATGAAAAACTGGATGGATTCTAAACGAGGGAGGGAGTTGGAGTCGGACAGCGACAGGGGAGACGATGGAGATAATGGGATAGGGGCAGGGCCGGTGCTAGGCTATTTTGCGCCCTAGGCAAGACCAGCTACTTGCACCCCCCCCACAAAAAAGTCCAATACTCACCTCACATCCCGTGCTCAGAGGCAAAGGTACACTGGGAACAAATAGTTCCTAGTGTAACTCCGAGTATCCCTCTGCCAGGGGTTTACCTCAGGGAGATCATGCCAAACTAATCTTACTGATTTTTTTGATTGGGTAACAAAAATAATAGACACAGGTGGTGCAGTAGACATTGCTTATTTAGATTTCAGTAAGACTTTTGATACTGTTCCGCATAGAAGGCTTATCAATAAAAATTGCAATCTTTGAGCTTGGATTCCAATATTGTTGAATGGATTAGGCTGTGGCTGAGTGACAGGCAACAGAGGGTGTGGTAAATGGAGTTTATTCGGCGCAAGGTCTTGTTACCAGTGGGTACCTCAGGGGTCAGTACTTGGACCCATTCTATTTAAATATTTTTATTAGTGATATTGCAGAAGGTATTAATGGAAAGTATGTCTTTTTTGCTTATGACACAAAGATTTGCAACATTGTTGACGTTCCTGGAGGGATCAGCCAAATGACAAATGATTTAGGTAAACTAAAAAAAATGGTCGGAGCTGTGGCAATTGAGTTTAAATGTGGATAAGTGCAAGATAATGCACCTGGGACGTAAAAACTCAAGGGCTGAATATAGAATATTTGATAACAGTCCTAACCTCAACATCTGAGGAAAGGGATTTAGGGTTATTATTTCAGAGGATCTAAGGGTAAGTAGTCAAGTGTAATAGAGCAGCAGGAAATGGTAGCAGAATGCTTGGTTGTGTAGGGAGAGGTATTAGCAGTAGGAAAAGGAAGTCTCATGCCACTGTACATAGCACTGGTGAGAACTCACTTGGAGTACTGTGTGCAGTACTGGAGACCGTATCTCAAGAAAGATATAGACATCTTAGAGAGAGTTCAGAGAAGGGCTACTAAAATGGTGTACGGCTTGAAGGAGAAAAGTTACCAGGAAAGGCTTAATGATCTTAACATGTACAGCTTGGAAAAAAGACGAGACAGAGGAGATATGATAGAAACATTAAATACGTAAGGGAATCCACAAGTAGAAAGGGAGTATATTTAAACGGAAACAAAGTAGCAAAACAAGAGACATAGTCTTAGATTAGAGGGGCAAAGGTTTAAAAGTAACATCAGGAGCATTATTTTACTGAGAGGGTGGTGGATACATAGAACAGCCTTCCAGTTGAAGTGGTAGAGGCCAAAACAGTAATTGAATTTAAGCAAGCATGGGATAGGCATAAGGCTATCCTAAACAAAAGATAAATCCAGGTAAAGTATCATGTAATTGGCAGACTAGATGGCCGAAAGGTTCTTATCTGCCGACATTTTTCTATGTTTCTATGTTTCTGCCGCCTGGCCAGATCTCGTTTGCACAAACTATGCAAAGAGATCACTCATTATCGTGTGTCCTGTCTAATGGAGTCTTATGGACCCTGAAGCAGATAACACTGACGGTGCTTAGTAGTACTGCTGCTGTTATCATGTAACACGTCGCCGCATTAAGTCTGGAGCTGCTGAGAAAGCGGCTCCATCATAATATGGGTGTTAAATGGCAGGTGCTCAGGTTTCCATTGGCATTTACCATTAGCACCAATCTTGGAATAGGCTCTCCTTTTTCCATATGACTAGTCATTACAAAGGAATACAGTTACACAGGAACTCCACATTTTCTTTACAGAGTCTATCATGTCAGAGGGAAAACAGAATTTCATATCTTTGATCTGCTTTTCAGAAGTACTGTATATACATTTCATAATTAATAATCTGAAGATTCTTAAGCGTTCATAAAGTTGAATTTTGAGATTTAAGAGAGTTTAGTTTAAAAATCTGCAAGTGATTTTACCTCCTGAGCCCCCCCCTGCTAGAAATGTTTTATCCTCTATATCCTGTGCTCACGTGACATTTTGTGGTTTACATTATCGCCATGTACAAAAGTGCATCAGTTCTCAAAATGCTAAGCAGGCGTGTGCATGGTTAGTACACGGGTGGGAAAGACATTCAGATTCCCTAGTATATAAGGTGTCTGTAAACAAAGAAAATACTGGAATCATAATAGCAGATAGCAGCTCATTGTCCCTGCTCCCTCTCTCCCCCTCCCCCTCCCTCACCTTTGGTGCAGAGGTTCTGCCTTGTGGGCACTAGGACACAGCCTGTAGTTATGGCAAGGGGACATGCCAGGCTGTCTAGTGTAACCCTGTGAAGAGACACACCCATGACACAGACATGTCACATGGTTGCTTAGCCTGTGCCTGCTGCACACCACAGCTCTCCACAGACACTGGGACAACATGGTGTGATCTGTCACCTGCCAGCTCAGTCTCCAGGGAGCTTGGACTCCGAGCTGAGCACTGGAAGCCCTCCTGTAGAGGACAAGCTGAGCTGAGCATGCAAGGTCCTCACTTTAAATACACACTACTGGGATGCCCTTGCATGCTCCCTTGATCCCACCACTTCCCCGCCGCTGTAAACAAGCCCTGAATAATCGGCTACCTACCCCTGGTGCTGCATCATGAGATTGTGTAGTCCACAGCCGCTTTCTTCCATTTACAATTTACAAGCCTTGAACTACAACTTCCTTCAACCAGAGCTGCAGCCCATCTATTGGCCGCAACTACTCTGCTTCAGGGTGACAGGTAGTGCTTTGGAATCGGTGAATGGCCAGGGTAAAGGCTGACTGTTATGTACAGGCCATACCATGACTGCAGCGGGGAGTCGGCCTCGTATCCCAAAAGGGTTAAACCCTCACCAGCTGTGTATTCAGGGGAAGCGATGTGGAGACTAATCACCAGAGTGCCTGAGGGGGGGTCATACTCGGCACTCACATGGTTATTGCACTTAAAGCAGATAACGTTATATTAAGGAGCGTCTCACCTAGTCATCCTGCTCCTTCCCGCGTGCCACAGCAGACAGTGACTGACATCACAGGCGATGAAGCATGTCTCCGGCGTGCTTCATCACTCGCATCACGCTGGCATCAAGGAGGAGTCAGGACTGGGAGGAGCTGAATTCTTCTGCTCCTCTGTCTGGACTCGGAATATTGCAGGCGCCGGCAGCTGGCTGATTACGAACGACTGTTGACTCAGGGCCGGCTGCGCCCTAGGCAGCTGTGCGCTCTAGGCAGCCGCCTAGCTTGCCTAGTGGGAGCACCGGCCCTGGATAGGGGCCTATGTATCTTGGACCTAATTTTTTCGTTGGACACGACAGCTTGAGATTTTTGGTGGACAACCATACTTTCTGAGAAGGTTGATAAGCGGGGCTGCTTTGCGATGCAGGTCGGCATATTTTCTTGTAAGTGTTTTGGATTCTTAGGGTTTCTCGCGAGGATGAACCCTTGCTGCAGATTCCGAATATGGTCATTGAACCATAGGCAAGGGACTCTTAGGCGGAGCGTCGGGAAGGACTGAGGGATGAAATCATAAGTTAATGAAGAAAGGGGATTGTTTGATAGAAGGCGTGTGTCTGGATTATGCAAATTACGCACGCCGAGGTATTAGGTCGCGACCAATTGTCTAGTAAAAGAGGTATAACAACGTAAATATTGGCTCCCAGGGTTTGGTTGTTCTTTCGGTCTGACCATTGGAGTGGGGGGAAGGCAGTGGACAGACAGACGGATATTGTAATAGTGTACAGAAAGCTTTCCAGAACCTTGAGGTAATTGGGGGCCTCGATCTGAGATGATGGTTTCTGGGAACCGTGGAGTCTGAAGACATGATGGAAGAAAATGTCTGCGGTGCTCTTGGCGAGGGCAATCCCTGAGTGGGGATGAAATGGGCCATCTTAGAAAGCCGATCTACTACCACCATGATAGTGGTATGTTTTCGGGACGGGGGTAGGTCTACGATGAAATCAACAGAGATACTAGACCATGGGCGAAGCGGGATGTAAGGGCTGGAGGAGTCCCGTCACTTTTGATCTAGGGACTTTACAACGATTGCAGGTATCACATGTTTTGACGTACTTTTGAACATCTAAGGAGATGGAGGGCCACCAAAAGTGTCGAAGGGTAAAGGTCTAGTGTTTTCCTGATGCCTCCATGTCCTGCTGTGGGGGCGTCATGATTGAGGCGTAGGATTTCTAATCGTTTAGAAGGTGGTACAAAACAAGCGTCCGGATTTGTGGGTGAGATGGCATTATGGGTTTGGAGATCTTAAGAAGGTGCGTCTGAGTGGCGAGGAAATGTCCCTGATGCAAAACGGTGTCTTCTTCGTCTGTGGATGTTGGGGTTCTTCTGAAAGGCGGGAAAGGGCATCGGCCTTTCCATTTTTTCTTCCTGGGCGATAGGTTATGTGGAATAAAAAAACGAGAAAAAAATAGAGCCCAGCAGGCAAGTCTAGGACATAGTCGACGCGCCGATCTCAGGTACTCTAGATTTTTATGATCTGTGAAGATGGTTGTGGGGTGAAGGGTGCCTTCCAGGAGGTGTCTCCATTCTTCAAGGGCATTTTTTATGGCCAAGCGTTCTCTGTCGCCCATGTTGTAGTTGATTTCGGCTGGTGATAGTTTGCGGGAAAAAAAGGCCACGGGGTGTAGACGATCATTGTTTTCATCTCGCTGAGAGAGGACAGCTCGGGTGGCGATTCCTGAGGCATCCACCTCCAGAGAATAGGGTTTGGAGGGGTCAGGTAGCAACAGGATGGGTGCAGTGGTGAATTGGGTGCGTAAGTTATCGAATGCTTTTTGGGCTTCTTCTGTCCATAAGAAGGGGATGCTTTTCCTGGTCAATTGGGTGAGGGGATGAGCTAACCTGGAAAAGTTGCGAATAAATTTGCGGTAAAAATTAGCAAACCCAATAAAGCTTTGCACTTCCTTTTTCGTACGAGGACGAGGCCACTTGGTAATGGCTTCGATCTTCCAAGGGTCGATTTCTATATGACCCGGAGTAATTATGAATCCTAGGAATTCGATTCGGGGAGCGTTGAATATACATTTTTCGAGTTTAACGTACGGATTGTGAGAACGTAGGCGGGCAAGGACGGTATTAACATGTTGTTATGATGTGTCAGGGAGTCGGAATAGATGAGAATATCGTCCGGGTAGGCGACTACATATACATCCAGTAGATCGCGTAGGATATCGTTTATGAAATGTTGGAAAGCAGCTGGGGCGTTACATAGCCCATATGGCATAACAAGATACTCAAAGTGGCCATATCTAGTGCGGAAGGCCGTCTTCCACTCATCCCCTTTGCGTACGCGTAATAGCTTGTATGCTCCCCTAAGGTCAAGCTTCGTAAAAACGGTGGCCGTCTTTATTTGGTCTAGAAGTTCGGGTATAAGTGGTAATGGTACTTTTTTTTATGGTGATCTTATTTAGCTCTCGATAATCCACACAAGGATGAAGGCCCCCCGTTTTTTTTTTCAACGAAGAATATGCCCACTCCAGCGGGGAAGAAGAAAGGTCGAATAAAGTTCTTCCTAGATTTTCTTGAATGTACCCTTTTAGCACCCGTAGTTCAGGTCCCGACAATGGTAAATACACAGCCTAGGGAATGGCAGCTACAGGGAGGAGGTCAATGGGGCAGTCGTATACACGAGGAGGGGGAAGTTTTTCTACCCCTTTTTTGCAGAATACGTCTGCGTAGCCAGCGTACCTCTGTGGTAAGGTCACCTGGGAGGTTTTCAAGTTCTGGTCTAGGATAGATAGGATGGTACCAGTGGTGTGTGCGAGACAATGATCCCTGCAGTGGGGAGAGGAGAAGGTAAAGTGACCATTGGTCCAGGAGATTGTAGGGTCGTGTTTTACCAACCAGGGTAACCCCAGGATAACGGGGAACAGGGGTGATTTGACTAGGTCGAATCGTAAGGTTTCTTTCTGCCGGTCACCTATGTATATCGTAAGGGATATGGTTTCAGTAGTAACTGGGCCGGATATCAAGGGAGACCCATCAACACTTTGGATGCTCAAAGGATTAACTTTATTTTGTTGAGGTATACATAGAAGAGTTGCCAGGGTAGTGTCCATAAAGCAGCCACTTGCGCCGGAGTCTATCATAGCGGGAAGGGTGATCGAGTGTTCATCTCACTGTAATAGAATAAATATAGACAAATGTTGAGGCTCGACAGGATACAAATCTCCTAGACGTGGATTATCGGGTATTTTATGATCGTTACCTCGATGGAACTTGATCTTGTCGGGGCATTCACGGGCCATGTGGTTGGGCTTACCACATTATAGACACAGGTGATGGTTCCGTCGTCTTGTAAGTTCTTCAGGTGGTAGATGCCCCTTCACTAGTCCAATTTGCATGGCTTTTTCGATGGGTGCAGAGGTAACAGGAGGTGATGTGAAGGTTGTGTGTGTGGAAAGGAAAGGTCGCCTTGTGGATGGGGTGGAGGTTGTGGTGACTCGTTCCCTTCTCCGTTCTCGTAGGCGTCGGTCTATGTTAGTGACCAGCTGTATAAGAGGTTCGAGGGAGAGAGGGGCTCGGACATGGGACAGGTCATCTTTTATCTCGCTGGACAATCCGACCTTGAACTGACTGACCAGGGCGGTTTCATTCCAGCCCGTCTCCATAGATAGAGTCTTAAATTCAGTGACATAGTCCTCCTCCAGACGTTTCCCTTGTCTAAGATCTCGTATGGAGGTCTGGGCTGACTCAAAAGGATATGGGTCATCATATAAGTCGTCCAGTGCTGTGACAAAGGCTTCCCAGGATGTAAGAACAGGGTCGTTGCTGGTTATGAGATGATGAGCCCACAGGCGTGGTTCACCTTGCAAAAGTGATATCACTGTTTTGATTCGGACGTCCTCAGAATGGTAGGTGCGAGGTTTTAGGGAAAACAGAAGTTGACAATCTGTGAGAAATACACGATACTTATTCCGGTCACTGGAAAAGCGGTCTGGCAATGGTACGAGAGGTTCAGGAATCATCGAATCACCCAAGGGTAGATGTGTCGGTAGGCTTGGGATAGAGAGGGGTGAGGCGGTGGCCATAAGGTCCGAGACCTGGTTCTGGAGTTGAGCCTTTCCTGTTTGTAAATCTTGGATGGTTTGGTTCAAATTCCCAATCTGACGGGACATCGTGTTGAGGGCTTCGGCTATATCCGCGAGCTCCATATCTAGGCTTGGTTGTATCTGTCAGGTTCATGTTTGTGGAGTTCAGGATGCGGGACAAGCCGTTTGGGGGAAGGCCTGGATGTGATGAGGCGTACTGTAAACAGCGTAAAGGTTCGGTACCTGGCAGGGTTAGAAGAGGGTAGTCGGTGGTACAAGCAGCGGTTCGGTGCACAGCAAGGCTGGCAGAGAGTAGTCGGTGGTACAGGCAGTGGTTCGGTACACGGCAAGGCTGGCAGAGAGTAGTCGGTGGTACAGGCAGCGGTTCGGTACATGGCAAGGCTGGCAGAGAGTAGTCGGTGGTACAAGCAGGGGTTCGGTACACGGCAAGGCTGGCAGAGAGTAGTCGGTGGTACAGGCAGCGGTTCGGTACAGGGCAAGGCTGGCAGAGAGTAGTCGGTGGTACAAGCAGGGGTTCGGTACACGGCAAGGCTGGCAGAGAGTAGTCGGTGGTACAAGCAGGGGTTCGGTACACGGCAAGGCTGGCAGAGAGTAGTCGGTGGTACAAGCAGGGGTTCGGTACACGGCAAGGCTGGCAGAGAGGTCATAGACAGGTATATTCAGGTAAGGGTGTTTAAGGGGAAGGAACAGGACAACCAAGCAATGAGTTTTGGAGAGACTGGGGTTTAAATAGTGCGCCTGTGGGAATTGGACCAATCAGGAGAGAATGCTATCTGGTTACCTGGGGATACTGGATTCTGATTGGTTGGAATTCCTGGAGTCTTACTTGGTGACGCCATCTTGGAGGAACCACGTGGGACGCCGAGGTACCCGATCGCTGATGCTGGGGGTGTGCCGCTGCGAGGGAGATCCATGGCGTCGCGGGGGTGCGCGAGTGTCTGGAGGGGTCCCCGGCATGATGCGCTAACGCTGGGAGTGACTTTGCCCTGGGAGCAGCCCCCACCGCCGCAAGGGAGGCCGCGGGGGGTCCGGAACATCGGCGTGGGGTCGCGGCTCGGGACTCGGGGGCAGGTAAGCCCGCATGTCCGGCATGACCTGACACTTTGTCTCAAAAAAACATACAATATGTGCACACAATGCAAAGTGATGAAAAAATTTAATTTGCATTTGACATTCAGGTAATCTAAAAGTCCAATTGGGTGCAAGTAGTCAAGTTAGGTTGCAACTAAGGTACAAATTTACGCTTATAGCTTTTCCTGGAGTGTTCAATCTCGTCTGATACTCCAACAATAGTCAGCCATCATATGTTCATCCCATCTACCCTGATACCGTTCCTCTATGACCTTCAAATCTTGGTGGAATCGTACAGAAGTAACAGTCACTGGAATGATCTGTGGGCTCTTGCCAAACCAAAGGTATATCAAATGGCAACTTATCACATGTTCCCTTCGTCCACATCCGTAAACTCTCGACACACTGCTTGCGCACCTTGTGAGGAGCCCAAGACTTATCTTGATCACCAAGTTTTACTTTGAAATATGCAACATAGGCTTGGCTGACCAATGCGCTGAGGTTCACCCTTTGACTGGGAGCGGTGGAACTGCCACTGATATAACAAAAGGAATCAGGGCTGGTTTGGCACTTACGGCGAGAAATAGCAGAGGCCGACATGATCTGAAGGAAAGGAAATACGGATACAAATAAAAAGATAAATTCTGCTTACACTTTGTATACCGACTTTCAGAATAGGATTCACTAAATACAGTTACACACCCTCTCTCCACACTGTCTCACGTGTAACTGAAATGCAGAGACCAGTAACATCCGGTTGCCAAGGTCTCTCATACAGGGTTATTCAGGGAAAGGTGAACCTCTGGAGAACTATTGGAGAAGTGAAAACTCTAGGTCAAAATCGCTGATTTGGAAAGTGAGATAAATGGGAGAATTTTTCTGGTTTGGCTATTTTGACCTAGAATTTTCACTTCTCCAAAAGTTCTCGAGTTTCACTTTTCTCTGAATAACCCTGTCAGTTTGAGACGGGTTTTTATATGGAATCACAGTGTTTTTATTAACATTATTTGAAGGATACTTTTATTATAGTCACTTTGCAATTGACCATGTTCCCATTAAGGCTAGGGTCAGACGAACGCATTTTCGCGTTGTCTGTGAAAAAGTGCGTTCGAACGAATGGACGCATTTTTTCACGGAGTACGCGATAGCGGTCATACGATGCACATTTGCGTTCGTGATTTTGTACGGATCATCAATAAAACACTTTTTGCATCTGGACGTTATGTTGGCCAGACATTAGCAGTGTCTGACATCTCCAAATCACGCACACACGCCGCTAGCGGACGCAGCGCACTCTGTACGACCGTACTAGCGGTTTGACGTTCTCGACAAAATACGTTCGTTTGCCACTTGCGTTGCGCAGCCGGACTTTCGTGCGACCGTACTTCGTATATTGGCCGTCATTGCCCGTCATTTGCTGCTAGTGCGGCCGTAATTAAGTGCGCCAGAACGCACGTTTAAAGTGCGCTAGTCTGACCCTAGCCTAAGTGCTGTTTTTCTGGAAACTAAAAAGGAAGGTAATGTTATTCTCATGGGTATGGATAGTAGGGATGTGTATATGTGTGTCCAAGAAGCTCACTGGTAAATCTTTTTATGAAATCATTATTGAACAAGCAAGAAGACAGGAAAGATCTTAATAGAAAGTACATACATTTCATTCACAATCAGGGTTATTCAGAGAGCGTGAAAAGCAGGAGAATAACTTGAGAGTGAAAAATTCTAGGTCAAAATAGCCGAACCAGAAATATTCTCCCTTTCATCTCACTTTCCAAATCGGCTATTTTGACCTAGAATTTTTCATTCTCCAGTCATTCTCCTGCTTTTCACGCTCTCTGAATAACCCTGAATGTTTTAAGTGTGTGTGTGTGTTTACATCAGGCATTAAAATTTCCACTGCCCAGGATCAAGTAGAAATTCAACCATTGGAAAGTCACAATTGCAAAGGCTTAATTATTAAATTGACAAGCCTTATTTAAAAAGATATTCTATTAATAATAGAGTTCCCTTTTATTTTTGCCCTTAAATAATTGGGCAGATGATGTTAACAACCTTTGCCTAATTATTTTTTTATTTTTAGGCTATTTTACTCACATTTTTGTTCCTCTCGAACCCCAAAGTCCTTGTAGCTATCTAACGCAATTTGCACTCCTACGCCACTGGTGTAATATAATAACACCAAATTGCGCACCGCTATGGGACTTGCGTAATTTAAGTATACAAGTTCCGTAGCCAGGGCCGGATTAACATAGGGGCTGATGGAGCAGCAGCTCCAGGCCCATGATCCATAATAGGTCCAGAGAAAGGGTAACTATGTCTGCATTTATGAGCATTTGGTCCCCTGTATATCAGACTCTAAAAATAAAAGAATAAATATTTCTTTCTTATTTTCTCTTTCTAACACAGCACTGTAGTTCATTTTCAATTATAAAGTGAACGATGATGCTGCACTAACACGCCTTCTCATTTCTCATGTCACCAACAAGTGTGGAGGCGATGGCACAATCCATTATTATGCATTGCCACATAAAAAAAACGAAAACCTCTGCACTGCAAAGAGGAGAACTGGAGATTTTGGAACCCTGTGTCTCTAATCGGTACACCGCACAAGGACAAGTGAGGTGTCATTGGACAGATCAGAGTCTGGCCTTTGCATTGATACCAAATGTGACCATGTAAAATCTAGAAGAATGGCATTGTCGATTTGTCACATATAAAATTAGAAATACCACTGCCATTATTCACCTTCTCATTCCCCACGCTGGGAGCAAGGTCAGTGTTTTATACATAGTCATACTATTCATAAATCATAATCCTCCAAAACTCAAGTACAAATTTTCAGTTTTGGTTAAAATTGGTGTTTTCTCAGAAAAATGCTGTAACAGGATCCCTTTTCTAATTTGTTTTAACAAGAGTGCCCCATAGAATTTATAACCACAAAGGTTTGGATGATGAAAGGTGAAATAATAATTATACACGCTGTAAAAGATTGAAATCTGAATGGAAATTTACTCACACAGTATTTGCCAGGTTAGATATACCCTTATCTGCATCTGCACTATTAAATAACCTAAAATATGTTTTCTTTTCACTAAATTCCAAAAAAAGCCCACCAAAATCTTCAGCTCCACCAGGCCCACAGAGATCTTAATCCGATCCTGTCCGTAGCACCTATGCAAAGTGATGGATCAAAGCTGCGCAGCATGTTCAGATCCATTCCATAGTTGTCTCTCTGCTGAGGCGTAGCAAGGTCATGAGGCGCCTGGGGGCAAATCCTCCCCTAGCAGTCCCCCCATGTTTTAGATGAAATAATGCATATTAGTTTATATATATTATGCCATCACTATCAAATTTGCTCAGTTTGGAAAAAGAGAAGGTGAATTAGTGCAGTAACATTGTTTGCGTTATAAGTGAATAATGCTGCTGTCTTAAAACGGAGGCGAAAAAAGACGTTTTGCAATTATTATTCTTTTTCACTTTTTTATTTTTACACATTATATGATCATGTTTGGTATCGTCGGAAAGACCAAACGCTTTCCTTTCCAGTGGCACTTCATTTGAGCTTGTGGGAAGTATAGTATGTGATGCAGGGGTCCAAAAGTCCCCCTGTGTTCCTCGTGGCGGATTAAGTTTTAGATGAAACAATGCATAATTATTATTATTATTATTATTATTCTTTATTTATAAAGCGCCAGCATATTCCGCAGCGCTGTACAATAAGCACAGTATAGACAGGGTTACAATACATTGAACAACATTTGACAAACAGTACAGGAGGAGATGAGGGCCCTATTCCCGTAGGAACTCACAATCTGGGAGGGTTGGGGTTGGAAACAGGATTGCTCCATTCCCTCCACACTTGCTGCTGCTGTGGGAAATGAGAAGGTGAAGTAATGCAGCAATATTATTCACTTCATTATTGAAAAGTGACTAAATACTGCTGCTTTTGGAGGAATTTTTTTTTTATTTATTTTTACAGATTACCTGGTCATGTTTGGTATCATTGGAAAGGCCAAGATCTGGCCTTTCCAATATCATCAAAAATGAAATATTTTTATATATTTAAATTTTACAGATAATCTGACCATGTTTGGTGTCAATGGTAAGGCCAGGACCACCTACGTTACTTGGTTCAAGAGATAGGACCCCAGCATCTGTTTTATTGGGATTCCCCTGCAGGGCATGGGGAGTCCCTCTTTATGATGTCATCGCGTACATGTGTGATAATGCCCATGGCTGGGGGCCAGTCCCACAGCGAGGGCTGACATGCAAGATATCAGCCCACTGTGGCTGAAGCCCCAGATCGGCGCCAAACTGGGACAATGTGGCGCCCCTGCCCCCACCTCTCTGAGACCACTTGTAAAAGTAGGTCTCAGAGAGGGTGACATCAGTACGCTTTCTGGGTGCTAACATCATTAGTGGCTGATCTTAAGACTGGCAGACATTAAATTCAAATTTATGGCTGCTGGTGATACTGGGTGAGGTGGAGGAAACCCCTGTACTTCACCCTGCGTTTTCACCAGATACGGGAAGGGAGGGGAGAAGGGGGTCACTCCTCATATCCTCCTGACAACTTTAATAAGAGAAAGTGGTCAGGATAAGTAGAGGGGTCCCTTTAAACTCACAGTATCCCAATGTGATGTCTTGTTCCCGGAGACACACTGTGCTGACTTCTATCAGCCTCTGCCCAATTATTATTATTTTTTTTTTACATTTTGCCCAATTTTATTCTTCTTTACTTTGCTGTTGTCCCTTGGCTTTTCTGTTCAATTTGCTCCCTCCGCACATCTTGACCATTTTAAAAATATAAAGTGTTCAGGATGTGTAATGTGTTTTGTTAATATACAATAATAGTAATGACACTACACTTTTATAGCTTTGTGCTTACAGTGACCATTTGTTTGTTTTCTACCTTTAATTGTTTGATTACCATGAATCTTTATGGTTTTCAGTGGGTTTTTTCTTTTCTATAGTATTTAATTTTTTTGCCCCATAGCTTATATTACCATAAAAACTTTAAATATACAGTGGCAAGAAAAAGTATGTGAACCCTTTGGGATTACGTGGAGTTTTGCATGAATTGGTCATAAAATGTGCTCTGATCTTCATCTAAATCACAACAATTTGAAAAACACAGTCTGCTTAAAATAATACAACACAAACATTATATGTTTTCATGTGTTTATTGAACATAAGATGATAAACATTCACAGTGCAGGGTGGAAAAAGTTTGTGAATCTTTGGACTTAATAACTGGTTGACCCTCCTTTGGCAGCAATAACCTCAACCAAACGTTTCCTGTAGTTGCAGATCAGACCTGCACAACGATCTGGAGTAATTTTGGACCACTCCTCTTCACAAAACTGTTTCAGTGTAGCAATATTCTTGGGATGTCTGGTGTGAATCGCTCTCTTAAGGTCATGCCACAGCATTTCAATTGGGTTGAGGTCAGGACTCTGGGCCACTCCAGAAGGCGTATTTTGTTTTGTTGAAGCCATTCTTTTGTTGAATTACTTGTATGCTTTGGGTCATTGTCCTGTTGCATCACCCATCCTCTGCGGAGCTTCAGTTGGCAGACAGATGGTTTTATGTTTTCCTGCAAAATGTCTTGATAAACTCTGAAATAAATTTTTCCATCAATAACAATCCGTCCAGGCCCTGAGGCAGCAAAGCAGCCCCAAACCATGATGCTCCCTCCACCATGTTTTACAGTGGGGATGAGGTTTTGATATTGGTGTGCTGTGCCTTTTTTTCTCCACACAAAGTGGTGTGTTTTTTCCAAACAACTCAATTTTGGTTTCATCTGTCCACAGAATATTTTGCCAGTAGTGCTGTCGAACATCCAGGTGCTCTTTTGCAAACTTCAAACGTGCTGCAATATTCTTTTTGGACAGCAATGGCTTCCTCCGTGGTGTCCTCCCATGTACTCCATTCTTGTTTAATGTTTTCCTTATTGTAGATGTGTCAAAAAAATGTTAGCATGTGCCAGAGATTTCTGTAAGTCTTTAGCTGACACTCTAGGATTCTTCTTTACCTCATTAAGCATTCTGCGCTGTGCTCTTGCAGTCATCTTTACAGGATGACCACGCCTAGGGAGAGTAGCAACAGTGCTGAACTTTCTCCATTTGTAGACAGTCTGTCTTACCATGGACACATGAACATCAAAGCTTTTGGAGATACTTTTGTAACCCTTTCCAGCTTCATGCAAGTCAACAATTCTTGATCGTAGGTCTTCTGAGAGCTCTTTTCTGCGAGGCATGGTTCACATCAGGCAGTGCTTCTTGAAACCAGTAAACCCAAAACTGGTGTGTGTTTTTAAAGGGCAGGATGTCACGGTTCCCGGATCCCACCACGCAGTACTTAACCCCCAACACTCCACAAAACCCAGAAGCTACCAACAGTGTAGCTGTGAATGATCCCTATCTGTCTGGTCCTTAGAATTGGCCAGGTAAACTAGCTAGACAGAAAAGGGTTAACAATACGGAGAGGAGTCAGCCGAGCCAGAATCAGGAATGCAGAGTTCAGAATGGTCAAATGGAATAGCCGGGTTGGTATCAGAGCAGTAGCGTAGTACAAGAAAATAGTCTAGGGCAACAGAAGGCAGAATGGTCAGAACACAAGCAGAGGTCAATAACCGGTTAAATCAATATAGCAGTCAGGTACAAGGAGCTCAGGTATGGATAACCACGATCTGGCAACTTCTGAAACTATACTGAGGGTTTTTAAAGACCTTCACCAGACCACGCCCCCCACTCAAGCCACACCTCATGCAATCACCTCCCTGCCTGTCTCCATTTAAACCGGGCAGTGGTCAGCGAGCAGCATCAGACTTGCTGTCCTCAAGCACACAGGTAGGGCTGGAAGCCCCCAACGTTACAGTACCCCCCTCTCCACGGGAGGCCACCGGACGACCAACAGGACGAGCGGCAATACGACCACCAGGGCGATCGGGGTGCGAGGCATGGAACGCCCTGACCAACCTAGAGGCAGACATGTCGGAAGCTGGAATCCAGGACCGGTCTTCCGGGCCATAGCCCACCCAATCGACCAAGTACTGCAGAACACCCCTGCACAGCCTAGAATCCAAAACCTCCTAACCTCATACTCTGATTCACCATCAACCTGAACAGGTGGAGGAGGAGGAACGACCCGCGTGTACCTGTTACACAACAAAGGTTTCAGTAGGGAGGTGTGAAAGACGTTGTGCAAGCGAAGATGTTTAGGAAGGGCAAGAGCATAAGCCACAGGGTTAACGCGGCGAATGATCTTATATGGACCAATAAACCGAGGTGCCATTTTCATAGAAGGCACCCGTAACTTCACGTTCCTAGTAGACAACCAAACTCTATCCCCCACGTTATAGGAGGGAGCTTGTAACCTATGCCTGTCAGCCTTGCGTTTCTGGACAGCAACATTGCGCTCCATATTTACGCGAATCTGTCTCCAAATCTCTTGTAGTTGAGTGAGATGGTCATCGAGAGCCGGGATGGCCTGTTCATTAAACTGAAGCGGTAGAGCCGGAGGGAAAAACCATAGATAGCAGAAAAAGGAGAGTGGCCAGTGGTCTCATTAACAGCGTTATTACGTGCATACTCAGCCCAAGGCAACAACTCCGACCAATTGTCTTGTTGTTGTGTGGTAAAGCAACGTATGTACTGCTCGAGACCCTGATTTGCCCTCTCTGCTGCCCATTGGTTTGTGGATGGTATGCTGAAGAGAAGGCCAATCGCACCCCCATCTCCGCACAGAAAACCCTCCAGAAACGAGAGACGAACTGAGCTCCTCTGTCAGAGACTATTTCAGACGGAACCCCATGTATTCGTACAATCTCTCTAGCAAAGACAACCGCCAGTTCTTTGGCTGTAGGAAGCTTAGGTAAAGGGACAAAATGAGCCATTTTGGAGAAGCGGTCTACAACTGTCAGAACCACAGTATGACCTTTGGACTTCGGCAAGTCCACAATAAAATCCATAGATAGATGAGACCAAGGCCTCTTAGGCGTGGGTAAAGGCTGCAATAGACCGACAGGCAAGGTTTTACTGGTTTTGCTTCTGGCACAGACTTGACAAGCCAAAACAAACAGGCGTACGTCCTGTCGCATGGTGGGCCACCAGAACTGTCTGGAAATACTGGTAAGAGTCTTAGTAATACCAGGATGACCTGCTGGTTTAGAATCATGAAACATTATGAGTAATTCTTGTCTTTCCTTTTCAGGTACAAACAACATATCTGGAGGCTTGTCAGGTGGAGCCCCCACTTGAGCTGCCTGGAGGCGTTCCAGGAAAGGCGAGGAGACAGACAAGACTGTGGAAGCCACAATACGTTCAGGAGGAACTATAGGATTGTGGTCTTGTGTATTAGATTCATATGGGTCATATTGACGAGATAAGGCATCAGCCTTTACATTGCGGTCACCTGGTCTGTAAGTCAATACAAAATTAAACCGAGACAGTAGCAATGACCACCTGGCCTGTCTCGAGTTCAAACGTTTAGCATCCCCGATGTAATAAGGTTCTTATGATCAGTGATTATCAACAAAGGATCAAGAGTACCTTCCAACAAATGTCTCCACTCTGACAGGGCAGACACAATAGCAAGCAATTCTCTGTTGCCAATATCATAATTGCGTTCTGCTGGTGATAATTTTCTTGAAAAGAACCCACAAGGATGTAGTGGTTTCCCTGGAGATTCTCTTTGAGACAGGACAGCCCCAATGCCTATCTCAGAAGCATCAACCTCAAGAACAAACGGAATCCTGGGATCAGGATGCCGTAACACGGGAGCGGAAGTGAAAGCCTGTTTGAGGGCTTCGAATGCTTGTTTAGATTGAGAAGACCAGATCTGGTACTTCAGACCTTTACGTGTCATATTAATGATAGGAGAGGCTATAGCGGAATAATTCTTGATAAATCTCCTATAATAGTTAGAAAACCCCAGAAACCTCTGTATGGCTTTGAGACCTTGAGGAAGAGGCCATTCTGAGATGGCCGTGAGTTTAGTAGGATCCATCTCAAAACCCTCTGGAGTGATACAGGGTTATCCAAGAGATTCGAATTGCTGAGAAGGTAACCGAACGCTGAAAATCAGCGTTCGGTTACCTTCCTGGCCATTCGGCTATCCAGAGAGCAGGCAATTCTCCAATCCTGGCGAATTGCCTGCCACATACGGTGCCTGTCGGTTCCTGGTTCGAGGGCAGTGAAAATCCCATGAAAAAGCACGCTTCGGCTATCAGAGAACACAAACCAGCAGTGAAAGGTTCCCCTATATGCTCTGCCATTCGGTGTTTAATTCGGCAAATTTATTCAGGAAATCCCATAGGCTTCAATGTTAAAAATATTCCCGTTTTAATTCAAGTATCTAATAAACCGTTCATTATAAAATTCTGCAGCAAAAAGTCTCTTTATTTATAGATTTTTTAGGATACTTTAAGCGATTTTTCTGAATTTTTTTAAAAAAAAATTAAAAGTCCGATTTTTTTTTTTTTTTTTTTCAGTTTGCTTATTTTTTTGTAACAGCCCTCTTTATTATCATTCCCTGGACCTCCTGTGAAAATTTCAGACATTTTCCTCCAGTAGTTTCTTTGCAAACAGCGTTTCTTTTTCCCAGATTCATACAAATGGTTTTTCTAATTTATTCACTGCCTCCTCTACGTCACAGCTGCTTCGGCTCTGTGTGATTCGGCTTCCTTTCGGCTCCTGTTCGGCTCCTCTTCGAAGGTTAATCCAGATGTTTTTGCTTGTTTTCAGCGTGCATTCGGTTAGTTTTCGGTGTCATATTACGGCAGCTTTTCCCTGCAATTCGGGACCCTGTGCTGTTTGCTGAATACACCGGCAGTTTCACCCGAAATGCAATCGGCAAAAGAACCGAATGAAGAGAACGAAAATCACCGAACGTGCGGTGACTTTTCGAATCTCTTTGGATAACCCTGATAGTGTACCCAAGGAATTTCACAGTAGTAATGTCGAATAAACACTTCTCTAGTTTGCAATAAAGACCATTGTCCAGTAATTTAGCTAATACCTTGTCTGACATGTGCATGGTGGGTTTTCAGATCGGGAGAGTAAATCAATATATCGTCTAGGTATACTATAACAAAGGTTTGCAAGAAATCTCTGAGCACATCATTAATAAAATCCTGGAATACCGCTGGAGCATTACAAAGACCGAAAGGCATGACCAAGTATTCATAATGCCCACTCCTGGTGTTAAATGCTGTTTTCCACTCATGCCCCTCTTTTATGCGTATCAAATTGTAAGCTCCTCTTAAATCAAGTTTAGTGTATACTGCTGAACCTCTTAACCTGTCGAACAGTTCCGATATGAGAGGGATAGGGTACACGTTCTTAATGGTGATCTTGTTAAGCCCCCTATAATCAATACACGGGCGTAAATCTCCCTCTTTTTTTGACACAAAAAAGAATCCAGCCCCTGCTGGAGAAGAGGAACGTCGGATAAAACCTCTCTCCAAATTCTCCTTGATATACTCCTCCATAATTTGGTTCTCCTTTATGGAAAGAGGATATACTTTGCCTCGAGGAGGCATGGTACCCGGATGAATATCAATAGCACAATCATATGGTCTATGTGGAGGTAGTTTGTCTGCCTCTCTTTTATCAAATACAGCCCTGAGGTCTGCATATTGTTCAGGAACTTCAGTAGACAATGGAGGGGCTGTGGGTGTGTTCAGGGCACCGACATGCTGAATGGGTATTAAACAAGTCCCAAAACATGCAGAACTCCAAGACAGTATCTCTCCTTTAACCCAATCAATAACGGGATTGTGTTCCACCAACCAGGGGAAACCAAGTACAACAGGATTGGAAGGTGAGTGGATAACTTGGAATATGATCTTTTCTTTATGCAAGAGACCAGTAGTAAGAACTACTGTAATCGTATCGTGAGTAATCCTAGGGCAGAATAACGGCCTGCCATCTATGGCTTCAACGGCTAAGGGTGTCTCTCTTACAACCAGAGGTAGAGAAATGGAAGAAGCGTAGTTAACATCAATAAAGTTACCAGCAGCCCCAGAATCCACAAAAGCGGTGTTATGTGTGGTCTTGGTCTCCCAAGCCAAGGATACTGGTAACATAAGTTTAGTGTCTTTGATAGGAGACATGCATGTCACACCCAAGGCCTGTCTCCTCAGCTGCCTTAGGTGCGGTAGTTTTCCGGCTTATCATGCAGCTTAGGGCGAGTAGGACATTGAAATCGTACATGTCCCTCCAAACCACAATACAGGCACAATCCCTCACGAAAACGCCTTGTTCTCTCCTCCTCTGTAAGCCTAGTACGGCTTAGTTGCATAGGCTCTGAGGGAGGAGATAACTCTCTGGGTGGTGCTTGAAAGACAGGGGCCAACCTAGGTAACGGTCTCTTGGGTCTCTCTCTTGGAGTCCTTCTATCCCTTATCTGATTATCCAGATCTATACAGTAATCAATGAGTTCACACAATACCTCAGGTAGTTTACGTGGAGCTAATTCATGCATCAACGACTCTGATAACCCCTCCATAAAAGCCAGAACCAGTGTCTCATTTGTCCAGTTCACATCAGAAATTAAGGTTTTAAATTCTATGGCATAATCAGACACAGTCCTGTTCCCTTGACGTATGCGGAACAAGGATTTGCCGGCTATCGTGGCCTTTCTGGTAGGATTAAATGTACGTTGTAACTCGGCTATGAATTCTTTATAATCCCGTACAATAGGTCTTTCTGCCTCCCATAAAGGAGTCGCCCATGTCAACGCTCTGCCAGACAGATGGTTAATAATAAACCCCACTTTGGCAATGTCAGAGAAAAACATTTGTGGATTTAATTTAAAATGAATATCCACATGGACCAAAAATCCCCGGCACTCAGAGGGAGTACCGTCAAACCTCATAGGAGCGGTCATGTGTACCTGGGATGTCTGAACGACAGGGGGCTCAGGTATAGCAGGCGGGGGTGCAACCCCAACCGGTTCCAGGTGTGCAGTACGATTCAGGATAGTTTGTAAGGCAATGGCAAACTGATCCATCCTATGATCCTGCTCATCCTGTCTGGATACAAAGGTAGCCAAGTGCTGTGTTAAATCTGCGGGATCCATATTGGCCAGATCGTAATGTCACGGTTCCCGGATCCCACCACGCAGTACTTAACCCCCAACACTCCACAAAACCCAGAAGCTACCAACAGTGTAGCTGTGAATGATCCCTATCTGTCTGGTCCTTAGAATTGGCCAGGTAAACTAGCTAGACAGAAAAGGGTTAACAATACGGAGAGGAGTCAGCCGAGCCAGAATCAGGAATGCAGAGTTCAGAATGGTCAAATGGAATAGCCGGGTCAGTATCAGAGCAGTAGTGTAGTACAAGAAAATAGTCTAGGGCAACAGAAGGCAGAATGGTCAGAACACAAGCAGAGGTCAATAACAGGTTAAATCAATATAGCAGTCAGGTACAAGGAGCTCAGGTATGGATAACCACGATCTGGCAACTTCTGAAACTATACTGAGGGTTTTTAAAGACCTTCACCAGACCACGCCCCCCACTCAAGCCACACCTCATGCAATCACCTCCCTGCCTGTCTCCATTTAAACCGGGCAGTGGTCAGCGAGCAGCATCAGACTTGCTGTCCTCAAGCACACAGGTAGGGCTGGAAGCCCCCAACGTTACACAGGACAGCTTTCAGCAACACATCCAATAATATCACACTGATTGGACTCAAGGTTGGCTCACTCCTGGCTCCAATTAGCTCTTGGAGAAGTCATTAGGCTAGGGGCTCACATACTTTTTCCACCCTGCACTGTGAATGTTTACATGTTATGTTCAATAAACACATGAAAACATATAATGTTTGTGTTGTATTATTTTAAGCAGACTGTGTTTTTCAAATTGTTGTGACTTAGATGAAGATCAGAGCACATTTTATGACCAATTCATGCAAAACTCCACGTAATCCCAAAGGGTTCACATACTTTTTCTTGCCACTGTATATGTTAACTGGAAAATGTTACAGTGGGATGGTTTAGCCAAATGTAAAGGGACCTTTCCCAAACTTTGGGGTTCAACTCTGGGTTGAAAAAGATTAATCTCCTCTGTCTCCCAGAAGTGTTGCATAGCTATCTTTAAAGTTAAATTGTCTGGCAGGCACGCTTCAAACATCAATCAGAAAAAAAAGTATGAAGTGTTTTCTTGGACTTTGAAATTGAAAAATATAATTCAGTGCTGAGAAATCAATGGTTTTATTGAATAACTAGGTGTTAAGCCTGCCCGGAGGGCAGTCTGTTGTTGTAGAACAGTGTTTCCCAAACCTGTCCTCAGGACCCTCTGCCTCGCCACTTTTTCCAGATAGCTGAAGCACAGCACAGGTGATATGATTTGCTGCTCAGTTATTGCAGGATTCAGTCTGAATTTCCCCAAAATTATCTACAAAATCTGGTCTGGTAGAGGGTCCCGAGGAGAGGTTTGGGAAACATTGCTGTAGAGGATCTGGCTACTCAGTGCTCTCAATGATGTGCCTGCTTGGTGTACCCAGTATCTGGCTGCTCAGTACTCCCCAGGATCTGGCTGCTCGGTGCACCCAGGATCTGGCTGCTCGGTGCTCCCCAGGATCTGGCTGCTCGGGACTCCCCAGGATCTGGCTGCTTGGGGCTCCCCAGGATCTGGCTGCTTGGTGCACCCAGGATCTGGCTGCTCGGTGCTCCCCAGGACCTGGCTGCTCGGTGCTCCCCAGGATCTGGCTGCTCGGGACTCCCCAGGATCTGGCTGCTTGGTGCTCCCCAGGATCTGGCTGCTTGGTGCACCCAGGATCTGGCTGCAGGATCTGGCTGCTCGGTGCATCCAGGATCTGGCTACTCTGTGCACCCAGGATCTGGTTACAGGATCTGGCTGCTCAGTGCACCCAGGATCTGGCTGCTTGGTGCACCCAGGATCTGGCTGCAGGATCTGTCTGCTCGCTGCTCCCCAGGATCTGGCTGCTCAGCACACCCATGATCTGGCTGCTCAGTGCTCCTCAGGATCTGGCTGCTTGGCACACCCATGATCTGGCTGCTTGCTGCTCCCCAGAATCTGGCTGCTTGGTGCACCCAGGATCTGGCTGCTCGGGGCTCCCCAGGATCTGGCTGCTTGAGGCTCCCCAGGATCTGGCTGCTTGGTGCTCCCCAGGATCTGGCTGCTTGGTGCACCCAGGATCTGGCTGCAGGATCTGGCTGCTCGGTGCACCCAGGATCTGGCTACTCAGTGCACCCAGGATCTGGCTACATTATCTGACTGCTCAGTGAACCCAGGATCTGGCTGCTTGGTGCACCCAGGATCTGGCTGCAGGATCTGGCTGCTCGCTGCTCCCCAGGATCTGGCTGCTCGCTGCTCCCCAGGATCTGGCTGCTCAGCACACCCATGATCTGGCTGCTCAGTGCTCCCCAGGATCTGGCTGCTTGGTGCACCCATGATCTGACTGCTTGGTGCTCCCCTGAATCTGGCTGCTTGGTGCTCCCCTGGATCTGGCTGCTTGGTGCTTCCCAGGATCTGGTTGCTCAGCCTGTACTAATCCTGTGTGTCCTCTCCAGTCACATGGGGGGTGTGAGCAGCCTCACGAGCCCGTCGTAAGGGGCCAGGGCCAGACATTCACTGTACATCCTCAGCTTCTCACATTCACCATCTCCTGCAGCAACACAGGGGGGCTCTGATGACATCACAGTTCAGTGACTGGCTGCAGGGCTGAGGTGGTGCTGGGGGAGGGGAATGGCAGACACTGAGCTGTGAGTAGCAACCGAGGTGGCTAATGGCCGAGAGAGAGGGAGAAGTGATTTGCGTGCGCCTCTCCAACGATCAGTTTTTTTTCCCTCACGCATGCCAGCAGTTTTTATTCGTTGCCCATCGCGCATGCGCATTGTGTCCAGCGATGGACACAAAGCATTTTATTATAAGGAAATTATAGTATATTTTAAACAAATCCTGATAGGTTGCAACACATGGCACATTGTACACAGTTGTGTGATGTAACGTATACTGTACGTGCATTGTGACTTAAAAGACTGCTTTGCGTTTCAGATTGGTTTTGGTTATTCATGTTGATTACATAGCTGGCCCTCTATTTCATTTTCTTGCCTTAATAACATAAGCTACAAGGTATGTTAAACGGTCTTGTCACCCATAATAGGAGCACTTGTAGTGATTGCATTTTAAGATTTCGTCAAGCTAACACATACAAATTGCTTCCTTCGAGTTAACGGCGTGGATTGAAAAATAGAATAATATGCTCTTGTGATTTTCTGCTACATTGACCTCCCACATATATAATTACATTTAATATAAAGGCACCAAATTGAAGTGACTACAAAAGGTGATATTTGTAGGGTATCCAAGATAGCATTATCATGCAAAACATTTTATTAACTCTTCAGATCCATAACATTTGACTTTTCTAACGAAATAAACTGTGTGTTATGGACTTTAAATTTCCATTTAGAGTGTTCCTTTTTGAAGTTGCCATAGGTCTTAATTAGCTGTGTGGCAGTTTATTCATCTCTTTTGCAATAATAGATTTTTGTAAGCACAACCAAATGTAAAGCGTTTCTAAAAATGCTTTTGCCTGATCAAAGTCTACAATTTCTCTCTGGACTGTCATTGTTAAACACTGAATGGCTACTCTATACGGGTTATTCAAAGAGAATCGAAAAGTCACTGCACGTTCGGTGACTTTTCGTTCTCTTCAATTCGGTGCGATTTGGCGATCCCATTTTGGCAACCCTGCGGCACCACAGGGTGATCGTAGTGCAACCCGCAAAAACATCTGGATTAACCCCGCCGAACATGCCGGAGAAAGTCGAGCAGCCGCCGATCGCAACGCAGAGCTGCTGCCGGAAAAACCAGACACCGCAGACGAATGGAGTGAAAAAATAAAAACCGTACGCTTGAATATTTTAAAAGTGAAACGCTGTTTGCAAAGAAACTACAGAACGAAAATGGCTGAAATTTACATATAAGATTCAATGAATGATAATAAAAAGGGCTGTTACAGAAAAAAGAAAAAACAATTTTAAAAAAAACTGACATTTTTTTTCACAAAAATATCCCGAAAAATGCCTCAAAGATCCTAAAAAACCTATAAATAAACAGACTTTTTACTGCAGAATATTCTAATAAACGGTTTATTAGATGTTGAATTAAAACAGGAATATTTTTAAGCCATTGAAGCCTAAGGGATACGACTGAATAAACCTGTCGAATGAAACCACCGAACAGCAGGGAAATTCGGTACCTTTTCTCTGCTGTTTTGTGTTCTCTGAATAGACGAATCATTGCTTCTCTATGGGGATTTCACTGCCCTCGAACAGGCACAGTATGTGCAGGCAATTCGCCAGGATTTGGCGAACTGCCTGCTCTCTAAATAGCCGATTGGCCAGGAAAGGTAACCGAACGCTGAATTTCAGCTTTCGGATACCTTTCGCCAGCAATTCGGATCTCTTTGAATAACCCTGTTAGTGTTGGAACTCTACTTATGTCATCATAAAATTTTGCTCAGTATTCATTCTACCAGGTTTGGGCTAAATCCAGGATCAGTCTGAGATGGAGGAAAAGGTCAGGATCGGACACTAACAGGGTAGTGGGCAGCTGGGTACTGGACAAAGAGAGTTCCTTCTTAGGCCGGGGGCACACTAGGCATTTTTTTTCTGCGCACTAGCGCGCGTTAAAACGCACTTCCGGCGTTCCGGCATCCACTTGACGCCCGCCTGCTCCCTCCTCAGCGCTGCAAAGCGCGATCCTCCTATGGAGGATTGCGCTTTGCAGCCCAGTCGATGCGCATCCTAGTGTATCGCCGGGGAGGATCTCTAGACGCACGCGCGCAAGTGCGCAGAAGAATACGGCTAGTGTGCACCCGGCCTTAGGCAATCGAATAAGTCCTCACTTGGGTTAAACTGGTGTACTGTGACAGGTTTGGCAGGTCTGCTGAGGACATCTTTGTTAGATCCAGAAAACACTGCTCTCTAGTTAAATACAGTGAGTATAGAATGTATTTGACCATTTGATTTTGTTCTCCCTAATTGGTCATAGTTGTAACCTTCCATGGACCAGTTGAGATAATTGTGTTATCACTATTGCTGCCCACTGGCAGTTCCAGGTCTGCAAAGAGCTTATGGTTCCCTCCTTTACTCTGGCAGACTATTTCCATTCAGAAGAGTCTCAATTTCTCCAGAAAGGCACTGCAGGAACAGTTAGGGAGATTAATAATCTCCATTCAATCATCTAAAAAAGCAAAGAACAGAACTAGCTGGAAAGATTCCTCGGCATCTCTGAAATATGCATTATCCTTATGTGACTTGAAGTCAAAAAATCTCCTCCTGGCAGCCACCCAGATGATGTCAAAACAAATAGTGCATATTTATGCCATGCTTGTTATGCTTTTTGTTTCCAGTTATAGATTTAAAAGTAGCAGGAATGGATAACTAAAAGGCTTATACTTTAGGAACACAGAATATACTAAAGAGGTTATTTTACGTGTGTAGATGGTGGAGACAGCTTGAAGCCCACAGATTTACAGTAAAAAAGAGGCAAAATTTAATTCAAAACGACATCCAAGGGGTTACTGTAAAACCTATATCCAGGGCCAGGAAAAAGTTTGTAATATAAAAAAAAGCAACGGTGACAAGAGGATGGAAATAAAAGCATAAACCAAGGCCTAGCAAATGTTAGTAAACCAAGAAAGCAATAAGTCCAGAAAGTTGAGATGAAAGTGGAAACCAAGGCCAAGCAAATGTTCATAAATTGGATTATGATTTTGTCTCAATGCTCTGGATATGTCACTATTTTTATCCAAAGGAAAGGCAGGATCAAAGGCCAATAAATACACACCAACACATGGGTAGAGCTCTACACAATAACTGAGCTTTCCTTAATTCCATGGGGGGTAATAGCGGTAATATGGGGTTAACATTAATATTTTGGTGCCATTGTTGGCCATGGTTTCCTGTGTCCTTACATCAGTTTCAGCATCAAATTCCAATTCCCATAATAATGTTGATCAAAAAGACACGGGCACCACTTTTAAAATGGGCAGCACTGTATCTGGTGTCCTGGATTGAGGAGGAAGTGGGCACTCGATAGTGGTGAGCATGTTGCCGAGTCCCTGATACTTGGTGAGTGGTAGTTACATACTAAGCAGCAAATTTAACAAAGTTCCCAGTAGTTGCAAACAATGTAAATCATCAATGTTTAGGAAGATTTGATATTTCCTTGTAATTCTCCACGTGGATACTTAAGCTTGTGTCCCCCTTCCTCCTCCATGGAAATTTCTGGCCATCGTTACACCCCTTCAAAGTAGAGATCTTCCGTCGTGTCAATCTGACCATTTTTTATTTGATCATACTTTACAAGAATTTTGGAGGGTTACAACATTTTCCATTATACAATATGCCTTGCCTAGCACTTCATCCGTCTTGATCTAATTTAGTTAGCCCTGGATTTATTAAGCATTTCTCAAAAAAGCCTCTAGAACGACCCTTTAAGCAAATGGCAATATAAGGGGCCATATTACAATGTTGGTGCTAACTTAACCTGAGCTGTTGTAAACTTAAAACCTCCATAGGCTATAATGGCTCTGGTAAGTTTACAACAGCTCTGGATAAGTTAGCACCAACTTTGTAATGCTGCCCAAGTAGTGTTTAGGGCTTCATATATAAATTCCATTTATAGATTGTTTTGTTAGCTTGGAAGGAAATGAGTTAAGTTGACATTCCATCAGAAAACATTTTTTTAAAAAATACGGAATGCTTTGCAAATGTTACAGCGCTGTAGGGTATAGGATATAAATATTTTATTTTTTATTTATATTTTTTACATTTTCAAACTATCCGTTGTCTAGCAGGGAGTAAAATCTTTCGGAATCACAGAGGCAATAAGAAAAAATGGTTATCACCTGCTTGAGTTCTGGAAAAGCATCAACCTTCCTCTGACACATGTTCCTTGTCTCTCACAGAGGCAATTAACTACCTAGGGTGCAGTTTTTGCTTTCCATTTGGTTTTTCCCTTTTATTTTTTGTTTTAGGAGCATGACAAGCAAGTCTATCTATAAGCTGTCATGATGCAGGTCTTTTATCCAAATGAGCTGCCCTTAAACCAATGCTGCCAGCTAAAATACTTAGAAAATCCATTTGTGTGTTCCTTTATAATAAGTTGATTAAAAAGCATCTTGAATCATCGGAGTTCAAGCCACAAACCTAAATATGCAACGGTTTCTGTATGCTATATTTTGTCTAGTTCTGTGGCTCTAAACATGTGGATACAGCACAGACAGATTCCCTGTTTGCAGTATGTTTGCACCGTATGCACAATGAAGTACACACGGATTTCTCAGACATTGATGGAAATTTTCTTTAAACTAACAAGTATGTTATTCATCAGTCAATAGACCCTTTCAGTGCTAAAATTTCTATATTTTTTTTCCCCAAGATCATTTAAGATTAACTCTCTCATCTGAATATTGGTAAAGCACTACGGGAAAGGGTAGCAATGAACACGGAGAAAAACCATTCAAGATTTTGTTTCTAAACATTTACATAATATAGGTGAAAACTGAAAAGGTAGTGTAGCGCTCACTCCCGGAGGAGCCGCAGAAATTGAACCACGGGTCAGTCTCCCCGCACTAGGGAATAAATATACTCCGGCACCGTTGTGGATTTTATAAATTATATAGTTTACTAGAATGAATGGCATATAATAGATAACACGGTGTTCGTAGATATATTTACAGTATTTCGTATTTCGGGAAACGTGCAGCGGAAAAGAAATACGAGGCTTCGTATTTCGGGAAAATGCGCATCGGAACAGAAAATATAATGCTTCGAAATTCGAGAGACGCGCAGCAGAAACAGAAAAATACAATGCTTCGTAATTCGAGAAATGCGTATCGAAAAAAAAAGAAATAAGAAACGAATCTTTAATCCCTTTCGGAGATTAGGAAGTGAGTCCCACACAGGTTAAGTCCCGGAATGTAAATGTGTGTGTGTATTGTGGTACCCGGGTACTATTCAACTGGCCAGTGAATTGCTTAAAAGGTGTCTTAGACTAGTCAAGTTGGGGCCCTGTGGGTTTTAGAAACAACAGCAGCGTGCTTTCGTTAATCACAAACGGCCTTGGAGGCCTCTCACCCATCCGCCAGATTCTTAAGGCTCCGCTGACCCAGGATGTCTCTCCGCACGATTTTTACTGGGGTGTCGGCTACTGGATCCGTTGTCTGGCTCTCTCTGCTCCGGCCGTGACTTGTCCAGCTTACCGCCTGCTCTCCCAATCCGATCGACCTGCGGTACGCCTAACTCGGGGTCCTCCGGCTTCCTCAATAGCAGCTTGGGTAAGATGGTGGATCACTGGGTCTCCCTCTTGTAAGGCTGAACAACCCGATCTGGAACTCTGATAGGCCGCACCTGCGCTCCGGCCTAGTCACTCTTGCGTTCTGAAGCACTGCGTCTTGTCTCACTCACTCCCTGGCGCGCTCTGCCAGCTATCTCCACGAGGCTCAGGATGTAACTCTGTGTGTCCCACCCACTTCCTGTGTCCACCCGCAAAGCATGCCGGGAAATGTAGTCTCAATGCAAAGTTCAGTGTCTCTCATCATGCTTGTCTCCCTCCGGTGGCCAAAAATAGGTACTGCCACGACAAGGATTTAAACACAGCGCTACACTCTCCCCCTCCTAGAACTCTTGGGTCTCTCCAAGGAGGTACAACAGTTGCATTACATTTCAACACAGTTTAGATAACATATACAGGTTCAGCAGCAAACATACAGTGGGTTAGATACACTTCTTCAAGTTGACTCATGCTTTGGGCTACCTCAGCTAACATAGCAGACACTTCGGGCAACCTTCGCACTGTGGTGACGGCCTCTTCAGTGCTATGTCCTGGTGAGTCGTAGGTGAGTCGCTGGGGCGGTCGAACAGAGCGTTTTGGTTCTGGATCAATCAGTTCCTCTTCAGGTGGAAGTACTATAGGTGCTGGCTCAGTCCTTCTTTCTGCCACTGGAGCAGACATCTCTTCGGAGTATGATCCCTCCAGTGAAGGCATAGAACTGTAGTCATAAGATTCGGCTTCAGGAGCTATAGGGATTCCAACAGTCTCAGGAACTTCTAGCTGAAATTCAAGAGCTTCAGGGATTTCTAACTGAAATTCAGGAGCTTCAGGCCTCAATTACTTTCCCACCGTTCAGGAACTGAGACAACCTCTTCAGGCTCCGGTGAACGCATCCAGTCCAGACAAAAACTCTCTTCCTCACTGTCCCTTTCGCTCTCTTCGACAACCCGGGTCTGCTGAGACCGAGTAACAGGAGGCAAACGTGGAGCAGGCGGATTCGGCAGAGAAAGTTCGTCCCCAACTGGTATCCTCACAGCCTCTCTCAAAGGTAACAAATGATTCCGGTGCCAGTTCTTAAGAGGCCCAGCCTTCCCATCCGGCCGGATTTGATACACCGGCAGACCCGGCAGTTGCTTGCAGACAATGTATACTTGAGAACTCCATCTATCCGCCAACTTTTGCCTCGCAGCAGCACCCAAGTTCTTCAACAAAACCCTATCACCGGGTTGCAGATCTTGTATCCGAACTTTTAAGTCATAGTTCCTTTTGTTCCTCTGCTCCCTGTTTCCTGAGGTCAAACGGGCCTGTTCAAACGCAGAGGCCAGGTTCTTTCGAAGTCGATCCACGTAATTTCTATGGGAAGCTACCGACGTCTGGTCTAGAGATAACCCAAACGCCAAATCAACCGGCAGTCGAGCTTCTCTTCCGAACATAAGACGGTACGGTGAGTATCCAGTGGCATCACTCTCCGTACTGTTATATGCATGCACCAGAGTAGCTATATGGCGACTCCAACTCTGCTTCTCTATGTTTGACAATGTCCCCAGCATATTTAGCAGCGTGCGATTAAACCTTTCAGGCTGAGCATCACCTTGAGGGTGATATGGTGTAGTTCGGGTCTTTTGGATTCCCAATAGTTCCAACAATTGTCCAACAAGTCGGCTTTCAAAGTCTCTACCCTGATCAGAGTGTATTCTCCTTGGTAGGCCGTAGTGAACAAAGAACTTCTCCATCAGAACCTTGGCCACTGTCGGAGCGCGTTGGTCTCTTGTGGAAAAAGCTTGGGCGTAACGTGTGAAGTGATCAGTCACTATTAGAATATTCCCTTGCCCACTAGCATCCGGCTCTAAGCACAGGAAGTCAATGCACACCAAATCCATGGGTCCCTGACTCTGCAGATGGCTCATTGGAGCGGTTCGGGTCGGTAGGGTCTTCCTCTGAATACACCTCAGACATGAATGACAATAACTTTCCACTTCAGCTCTCATGCAAGGCCAATAGAACCTGTCTCGCACCAGCTTAAAAGTTCTTTCAGCACCCAAATGTCCATGCTCATCGTGTAGTGATCGCAGCACACTCTCTCTATGCTTAGTGGGAAGGAACAACTGTTGGGTCTCTTCAGCGTTAGTTGAGGGGCCCCTTCGGTAGACCACCCCATCCAACATCTTCAACCGTTCCCACTCTTTGTAGACCAATCTGGCTCCATCTGGGGAATTTGTCAGCAGAATTTCCGCTGGTTCGCAGTTAGGGCCTTTATGGTCAATGCAATTAAAGGGTCTCTGGCCTGATCCGCTTTCAGGTCCTGTTTGGAAAAGGTAGGTAGACTTTCATCCCTCAATTGCGTAGGGTTGCAGTAGAACTCAGGAACAGCCGCAGCCATGACTCCTATGGCCTCTGCTTCAATCCCTCCCTTGACCCGGCGCTCTGCGCCTTGACACAAAGCTTGCACCCCGTCTGGAGTCAACTGAGTCCATTCTGTAGTGTAGGGTCTTCTCGATAAAGCATCAGCATCTCGATTATTCACCCCAGGGCGATACTTCAGGCTGAACCGAAACCCTGACAGAGCGGCCAACCACCGGTGTCCCGTTGCGTCCAGTTTCGCAGTAGTAAGGATGTAGGTAAGAGGATTGTTATCCGTCTTTATCACAAACTCGGCTCCATACAGATAGTCCTTTAACTTGTCTACCACTGCCCACTTTAAGGCTAGGAACTCCAACTTGTGGGTAGGATAGTTCTTCTCTGAAGGCGTAAGGCTCCGGCTCACGTACGCTACAGGCCTCAGTAGTCCACCATACTCCTGATACAGGACTCCTCCTAAACCTTCTCTGCTGGCATCCACATGTAACTCATACGGCTTGTGAGGGTCCGCGTAGGCCAAGACAGGAGCTTGAGTTAGACTCTCTTTCAGCTTCAAGAAAGCACCTTCACATTGACTAGTCCATTCGCCCTGTATGGACTCTCGAGCTTTCCTTGGTCCTGGAGCGGACGGGTTTCGGTCAGAGGCCTTGCAGCCTTCTTCGGTACTTTCCTTCTGTAGGAGTTTGTTCAGTGGTTGAGCTATTTTCGCGAATCCTCCTACAAATCTTCGATAATATGAACAGAACCCCAAGAAAGATCTAAGTTCAGTGACGTTTCGAGGTCTAGGCCAGGAAGCTACGGCCTCCAACTTCCGAGGATCTGTCGAAACACCTTCTGCTGAGACCACATGTCCCAGATATGTAACGGACGGCAGACAGAATTGGCATTTCTCCAGAGACAGTTTCAATCCCTCTTCATGGAGCCTCTTCAAAACCTTCTCCAAACGTTGCTCGTGTTCTTCCAGAGTCTTCCCGAACACTATTATGTCATCCAGGTACACTAACACTTCGATCAGATTCATGTCCCCGACTGTCTTCTCCATTAACCGTTGGAACGTGGCTGGAGCCCCCGTAAGGCCTTGAGGCATTCGGTTGAATTCAAAGAACCCCAGTGGACAGATGAACGCAGTTTTCTCTTTGTCTTCGGGATGCATTGGTATCTGGTGATACCCGCTTCGCAGGTCTAGTACACTAAACCATTTTGCTCCAGACAAACACTGTAAGGCATCTTCTATCCGAGGAGTAGCATATTGGTCTGGGATGGTTCTCCGATTCAGCGTGCGATAGTCTATGCATAGGCGGACAGAACCATTCTTCTTCCGGACCATCACTATTGGAGATGCGTATGGACTCCTGGACTCTTGGATCACCTTGGTTCTTTGCAATTCATTCAGCTGTTCTCGCAGATCATCCAAGTCTCCCAGCGGAACTCGCCTTGACCTTTCACGAAACGGCTTGTCTTCTTGTAATCGAATGCGGTGCTCAGTACTTTTAGCTAGGCCTACGTCGAACTCATCTTTCGAGAACAATTCTCTCCACTTTAGAACTTGAGACTGAAGACGTTTCTTCCACTCGGATGAAATGGCAGCGTCCTTGGGGTAGAATCTTTCATCTGGAATCTCTTTATCCACTCCCCCTCCTAAATCGGTAGGAGAGAGAGGGGCGTAGCGGATGCTACTTGCCCGATAGGCATTCGTGCTTTAAGGACTACTGGAGAATCAGACACATTGCACACGCTGACTGAGACTCTTCCTCGTGTTCTTTTCAGAGCTTTAGTGGAGATTATTTCAGGGATTACTTCGACTCCGGTTTCACTCCCATGATTAAAATCGTTTTCCAGCACCACATAGGGCCCTGGTTGCGATCCGTTCAACTTGACTGAAGCCCGGAAGCTCGCCACTTCTCCAGCTTGCAGAACCTTCTCTGTTCCTTCTAATCTCCATAGGCGCCCCCCTTCGGCAGGTGCCTTCTGTTCTTCGACCATCCTCTGATAGACTGGACGTAACATTGGGTGTACTCCTTGAGTAGAACCTTCTTCCAATACGATAGGTGTCAGGAGACGCCGCACCAAATCAGTATTCGTCCCCACTATCATGGAACTTCTGTTGGCACCTGAGGGTCAAGGACACACAATGGCCAATGCATCACAGCCTCCGGACTGTCCGATGACTTCGGATCCGATCTCCAACTTCACCTGTAGATACCCGTCATAAGGAGTTTCTCAGTTCCGATACCCCAGATTTCCAGATCCTTCAATTTCTGTAGAGGAATGTGCTTCAAGTGTTTCTCGTAGAAGTCTCGGTAGATCAATGTCACCTGAGCCCCTGAATCCAACAGGGCTTTAGTGTAGACTCCCTCCACTTGGATTGGCACAATAGGAGAAGGACCTATCAGTTGGTCAGGAAACTTGGTGGCGGTATCCGGACACTTAGACCCAGTTTGCTGTACCCTGGCCTTTTTCTTGGCCCGTGTAGGCTTTGGGTGTGCATTGCTTCCCCATGACGTAGGTCCGGATGCTAAGGGAGTGACTCTTTCAGTCCTGGCAGGTTCAGCAGTTGGCCCGACTTTGGGCCCTCTCGCCCTCTTAGTCCTGGCTTGATTTTTGGAGCGGGTTTCAACCTTCGGGCACCTAGGTTGCTCCTTCACTTGTGCCCTCTGGCGTTTCCCGCCGGTGAGGTAGATAACAGTCCTTCTAAGGCTTTTAACAGCTCCTCAACTCTATTCCTTCAGGCTTTCGGCCTTTGCATTGTGCGCGGAAGTGGCCCATTTCTCCACAACCGAAACATCTCTTCTTAGAAAGTGGAGACGCAGTCGCCTGCTGTGATTCGGTTAAAGGACCTTGGCTAGACGCCACAGCAACTCCGGTTGTCTGCATGCCTGTTAGGAACTTCTGCATCTCTGCCTGCATCTCTGTCACCTTCATCAATACTCGGCACAGTTCCGCGTGCGCCTGTTGCAATTCAGCTTGAGCTTCTTGTACTTTCTTAACAGTTTTGTGCAACTCACCACGTTCAGAGAGGTTTAATTCTTTGGCAGCCCTCTCTGTGGATTTAAAAGTAATCAGATGCTCTTGCTCATCCCCGTCGGATCCGTAAGTATCCAGCGAGTCGCTTTCAGGCTGCAAACCGTCGTTATGCCTCACAGGTTGTGCGTAAGCTCTTTCCCCGCCTGAAGGATTTTTCTTCCAGCAAAGCCTCCTCCTCTCTGACAGCTCGGATCAGTTCCAGGTACTTCAGTTCTTGATTACCTGCTCTGCTTCTCAGCTGCAGCATCACTGGATCTAGAGGTTGAGAGCCCCTCAGGATCTGTTTTATTCGAATCTTATCCACTTCGGCCGGTTCGGCCCCTTTCTTGAGGAGTATCTGGTGCAGAATCTTATCTAGGCGCCTCATGTATTAGGTCATTCTCTCACCTCTCCGCTGGTAGGTGTGTTCATACTGATATACAAGCTCTGCAGCCTTTTCTGTTCGCCCAAAAACTTCCTCCAGAACGTTTAAATAATCTAAAGCAGTACAGTCTTTCATACTCAGTTTTAGGTTTCTCACCGCTTCTGACGCAGGTCCCTTTAAACTCTCGGTGATCCTTTGCTTTTTCTGGGCTTCAGGGACGTCCCACTCATCCAGAGCCTGCATCGCCTGTTCCACCCATTCTTCGAAGGTTTCTTCTCCCGCCGGATTTGGTACGTTTCCTGTAAAATTTCTCTACCGTCGATAACCGAAGTTAGTGTGCGGAGGGCTTGTTCTCTGACACTTAGCCAGCAAATCTCCAATAGCCACTATGAATTCAGGCCCGATCATGGCCAACGGACTGGGTGCAGAAACAATTGCGGATTCGCCACATGGCGCACTTGGCTGAATCAGTTGGACTTCCACCTCATCGGTCAGCTTCACGCTCGCACCCTGAAAACACACTGGAACATACATCTCCATTCAAAAAGAACATACGTGTGAGAGGTATCTGTGTTCTTTTTAATGTCCAGGATTAACCCCCGATGATCTGGTGTCAGCGCGGCCATGGCCTGGCGAATCTGATCTTCGGCCCAAGTGTCTGCGGGAATATCCATGACTATACAACATTCTAACTGACTACTGTGCTCCTCACACACATTCGGCAACAGTGTCTGGATCCATATTTAACCCTTTAGATGCGGTTTTTTCCAGAGACTGGATCCCGGAAACGAGCCCCCACGTGTAGCGCTCACTCCCGGAGGAGCCGCTGAAATTGAACCACGGGTCAGTCTCCCCGCACTAGGGAATAAATATACTCCGGCACCGTTGTGGATTTTATAAATTATATAGTTTACTAGAATGAATGGCATATAATAGATAACACGGTGTTCGTAGATATATTTACAGTATTTCGTATTCGGGGGAAACGCGCAGCGGAAAAGAAATGCGAGGCTTCGTATTTCGGGAAAACGCGCATCGGAACAGAAAATATAATGCTTCGAAATTCGAGAGACGCGCAGCGGAAACAAAAAATACAATGCTTCGTAATTCGAGAAACGCGTATCGGAAAAAAAGAAATAAGAAACGAATCTTTAATCCCTTTCGGAGATTAGGAAGTGAGTCCCACAGGTTAAGTCCCGGAATGTAAATGTGTGTGTGTATTGTGGTACCCAGGTACTATTCAACTGGCCAGTGAATTGCTTAAAAGGTGTCTTCGACTAGTCAAGTTGGGGCCCTGTGGGTTTTAGAAAAAACAACAGCAGTGTGCTTTCGTTAATCACAAACGGCCTTGGAGGCCTCTCACCCATCGCCAGATTCTTAAGGCTCCGCTGACCCAGGACATCTCTCCGCTCGATTTTTACTGGGGTGTCGGCTACTGGATCCGTTGTCTGGCTCTCTCTGCTCCGGCCGTGACTTGTCCAGCTTACCGCCTGCTCTCCCAATCCGATCGACATGCGGTACACCTAACTCGGGGTCCTCCGGCTTCCTCTATAGCAGCTTGGGTAAGATGGTGGATCACTGGGTCTCCCTCTTGTAAGGCTGAACAACCCCATCTGGAACTCTGATAGGCCGCACCTGCGCTCCGGCCTAGTCACTCTTGCGTTCTGCAGCGCTGCGTCTTGTCTCACTCACTCCCTGGCGCGCTCTGCCAGCTATCTCCACGAGGCTCAGGATGTAACTCTGTGTGTCCCACCCACTTCCTGTGTCCGCCCGCAAAGCATGCCGGGAAATGTAGTCTCAATGCAAAGTTCAGTGTCTCTCATCACGCTTGTCTCCCTTCGGTGGCCAAAAATAGGTACTGCCACGACAAGGATTTAAACACAGCGCTACAGTAGAAACACCCAGGCAGCTGAGATTTGTGAGTGAGCCATCATCACTCAATACATAAATATTAATGTCTCCTGTGCTATTTCAAGTTCCACTGCTACCGCTGATTGGAATAGCAGGCTCGACTTCTATAGCAGGTTACTATACAGTCACACTTCTTATACTTTGTATAGGGCAAGCTAATGTAGCAGGAGTTGGTGAATAATAAACAATGCTGATTATTTAAGTCTGTGGACAAAAACAAAAGTTGCCACCTACTACAACCTGGGGCCTGGTCCGATTGAGCTGTTAAAAGTGAGCCATTAATGGAAAAGTTGTGTGTGAACCAGTAAACATTAAAGGCTCACTAAGCTCATAAGCTCCACTGAACGTGAGTTTACACTCTGTCTGTACGATTGTATATTTTGGTTGGTGGATCTGCACAAGAAAGTTTCTCTTTTTTACATGCTTCCTTCCATATTTGACGCCTGAGAGGGGTCATCGATCGTGAAGGGTGTGGGTCTCCTTCTGAATAGGAAGAAAAAGGACCCAGATGCACCTTACCACTCAGAGCCAGTGATCGGGCTCCACACCTGTGAGTGGAATAGTCTAGACTAAGATACACTAATATTTTTTTACATCCTGCACTATCATTTGTATTTTGTGTTTTGCTTCTTTTATATAATCCATGTGGATAACGTATATCATGAGAACCACCTGAACACCAAGAAGCGATTGCCATCGCGCTACCAGATACATATTTCTAGCCTTTGGAGATTTCTCTTCTCCCCCTGGGGTGAGCCGAGCCGGCGCTGTTGGTGCATTTCATGGTTCTGGCGTGGGTTTTATATGGCAGTTAATGGGTTACATGCCATTTACAGTCCGTGACTTTATAGTCCATCCAGCAGCGTGTTTTATTGGGCAGTTAACGTGCCGCACTGGAGCATCTCGCACGTTAATCGGGGTTTTAAGATCTGTCATGCTCTGTTTAACCCCTGGTATTCCCTCATTGTAGAGTTAATCTCCCCATCCAATTACCCAAGGAAAAGTGGAGACCTAAAATTGGAGGACAAATTTCTCCCAATCTGCTCTGCTCCACTTTCCCCGGTTTCTCCCAACATTCCTCATCCTTGTTTTTGTTTGGGGGGGTTGGGTTTTCTTGGGGGAGGATGGGGGTGTTTCTTTTTTTTCATTTAATTTTGTAAACACAATAAATCTTAGTGTGTATGTATGGATGTGTGTGTGTGTGTGTGTGTGTATGGGTGTGTGTGTGTATGTTTGGGTGTGTGTGTGTATGTATGGATGTGTGTGTGTGTGTATATGTATGGATGTGTATGTATGGATGTGTGTGTGGGTATGGATGTGTATGGGTGTGTGTGTGTATGGATATGGGTGTGTGTGTATGGATGTGTGTGTGTGTATGGATGTGCTCATACACCGTACATTACTGTGAGTTTTATTGCTGTGGATTCTGTGATACACTCATACACACCGTACATTACTGTGAGTTTTGTTGCTGTGGAGATCTGTGATACGCTCATACACACTGCACATTACTGTGAGTTTTATTGCTGTGGAGCTCTGATACGCTCATACACACCGCATATTACTGGGAGTTTTATTGCCGGGGAGCTCTGTGATACGCTCACACATGTCAAATGTTTTTTGTTTTTTTTGGGGGGGGGGCAAGTAGCTGGTCTGGCCTAGGGTGCAAAATAGCCTAGCACCGGCCCTGGGTACAGCATACATGAAATAGATTAAATTGATATTCAGTGCAGTTTGCCAGCAGGGAAATTATCCCTTAGAGAAGTAATGGTTAATCTATTCAGAGAATGCCGAACTGCACTGACGTGTCAGTGAAATGCCCTGGTTCCTTTTTTTAAAAATTTTCTTAAACTGTTTATTCTTTTTATTTTCAGCAAACCCTCTTCTTATTTGCTTTTCTGAACATCTTTTTATATTTTTGGTATTTTTGACAGAATTTTTTAATCCCAATTGTTTTATAAAAAGGCCTTTTTTATTCTGTAACAGATATTTTTATTCTTTTTAAATGACCTTTTTGTTATTTAGACATACTTTAAATGCATTTTTATTGTTGTAAACACCTATTAGAAAAATAGCAGAGTTCCATTTTTACTTCTGCAGTCCTTCGGTTTTCAGCTTCGAGTGGCGTTTTGCATTTTGTTTTAGGTGGGGTTTTGCAGTCCGGTGGTCTTCGATGGCATTCGGTGGCGTGTGCGGCAGTCTTCTTGAGACGCCATAGTCACTTGCAATGGATGACTAAATTGTATGTAGTCTGACGACCAATCGTCGTCAGACTACTGACCCAGTGGATGGTGAGCCTTAATGACTCTAATCCGACCAAGCTGCAGAAGAGCCATAAAAGGTTCTGGTCAAGATGTTAGAGAATCATTTGGAGCATTGACATGAAGAGCTTGAGCCAGTAAAGTTGGATGCACCCAGTTAATGATGGAATACCTCCAGCTTGCACTAGTAAGGGATAAACACTCTGGGGCAACATTCTGCCCTAGGCTGGCCTCTATGGGCTAGCCCAGGGGTCAGCAACACTGACTTTCCAGATGTTTTGGAACTACATGTTCCATGATGCTCAGCCACTCTCATTAGGCTCTGAGTATCATGGGAAATGTAGTTCCAAAACATCTAGGGCTAAATCACAATCTCCCGCAGTTTTCCCCCTACCGCCCTCGTTTTAGCGTGGAATTACAATGCAGGCGCTTTAAAAGCTGCCTGCATTGTTACCGTGCTCTACGGCCCCGCGATGCTTACAGCAGCACTGAGCGCAGCCGCGAGCATCCACTCGATGGAGTCCATACGACTCCATTGAACCAGACTCTGGTGGTCACATGACCTGCCGGATCTCGCCTTGCCTCGCCAGTCAGCTTAGTGATATGCAGGAAGAGACTGGGGAGACTTTTTCCCCCAGTCTTTCCCTGCTCCCGCCAGACGGAGGAGGCAGTCGGTGCTGCGGTCCTCGCGGCAGGACAGGAGATGAGTATATGATTCTTTTTTAAAAAATTTTGGCTGGTGTTAACGGATTTTGCAGAAGCAGAATCTGTTAACACCAAGTCCTGGCTCTGGTTAACTTTCGGCTAACTATAGCCAGACGTTAATCAGCGTTAGGACTTTGTAATCCTACCGCTGATTAACACTTTGTGCTCCCCAAGTTAAGTATAGGGAGCACAAAGTACAGTAACCTCGCGCTGAAAAGCACAAGGTACCAAACGCAAACTGGTTACTTAACCTGTTTGCGTTTGGATTGTAATATGCGGTAGACACCGCAGCTAACGTTAATGCTCATGCAGGTGAGCGTTAATGTTAGCGTTAAGATTGTAATATGGCCCCTAGATGGCCAAGGTTGCTGACCCCTGGTCTAGGCATTATATCCATTAGATGTCACAACAGTGCAGTGTACATTACTATTCAGGAGTATTGCTCTTACTGATTATTAGATTGACTTGCATGAATGATTCTATATGCAACATCATTCACTCTAAACATCTCTGTATTTATATATAAAACTAGCTTTTGCCCGCGGCTTCGCTCGCGTGGATTTTGGGATTTGTTAAAATTGTTTTTTAAAAGAAACTTGATTTTTTTTGGTAGAACCCCCCCTTCCCCCCCCCACTTGGATTTTTGGAAAATTGTAAAACACATTCTTCTTGAAAAATAAAAAAATACCTAAGTGCCAAATTTCACACCTGTAACATCTTTGGTTTTTGAAATATAGGTATACTGATAAAAGTATTCACATCCCTTTCCCCCACCCCCTTAAGTGGATTTTCGGAAAATGGTAAAACATGTTGTTTTTTTGCACGAATATTGTAAATATCGAATTTCACACCTGTAACATCATTGGTTTTTGAAATATTGGTATAGTGATAAAGGCATTCATCCCCCTTTTTGCCCCCCCCCACTGGATTTTTGGAAAATGGTAAAATACGTGTTGTTTTATTTTCAAGATTAATTTAAATACCAATTTTCACATCTGTAACATCTTCTGTTTTTGAGATATAGGTATCCTGTTGAAAAGTATTCACCCCCCTTTTTTCACCCACCACGTGGGATTCTTGGAAAATGGTAAAACGTGTTTTTTATTTTTCAAGAAGATTGTAAGTGCCAGATTTCACACCTGTAACATCTTTGGTTTTTGGAAATATAGGTATACTGATAAAAGTATTCAACCCCCCTTTTTTCCTCCTCCCACTGGATTTTTGGAAAATGGTAAAATAGGTGTTTTTTTGTTTCTTTTGTTTGTTTGGTTTCTAAATACCAATTTTCACATCTGTAACATCTTCTGTTTTTGAGACGTAGGTATCCTGTTTAAAAGTATTCACCCCCCTTTTTTTTTACCCCCCCACTTGGATTTTTGGAAAATGGTAAACCACGTGTTTCTTTATTTTGAAAAGATTGTAATTACCAAACTTCCCACCTGTAACATCTTGGTGTTTGAACTATAGATATACTGATAAAAGTATTCAGGCCCCTTTCCCCCGACCCCCCTAATTGGATTTGTGGAAAATGGCAAAAAACATGTTTTTTTTTTTCACGAAGATTGTAAATACCAAATATCACACCCGTAACATCTTCGGTTTTTGAAATATAGGTATACTGATAAAAGTATTCAACCCCCCTTTTTGCGCCCCCAAGGAATTTTCAGAACATGGTAAAATACGCGTAGTTTTATTTTTCAAGACAAATCTAAATACCAATTTTCAGGTCTGTAACATCTTCTGTTTTGTAGATACAGGTATCCTGTTTAAAATATTTAAAATATTCAACCCTCTTTTTTCGCCCCCCCACTTGGATTTTTGAAAAACGGTAAAATACTTGTTTTTTTATTTTTCAAGACGAATCTAAATAGCGATTTTCACATCTGTAGCTTTTTCTGTTTTTGAGCTATATGTATCCTGTTTAAAATATTCAACCCCCTTTTTCACCCCCTTATGGGTGGATTTTCCAAAAATCCTTCCTTATTGGGTGCCTACATCATAAAAACAGTGCACCTTCAAAATTTCACGTTCCTAGGTTAAACGGTTTCAGCTGGGCATTGATGAGTCAGTCAGTCAGGACTTTCGCGTTTATGATAAAAGTATTCAACCCCCTTTTTGCCCCCCCAAGGAATTTTCAGAAAATGGTAAAATACGTGTTTTTTTATTTTTCAAGAAGAATCTAAATACCGATTTTCACGTCTGTACCATCTTCTGTTTTTAGATATACTGTAGGTATCCTGTTTAAAATATTCAACCCCCTTTTTCACCCCCTTAGGGGCGGAGTTTCCAAAAATCCTTCCTTAGTGGGTGCCCACATCATAAAAACAGTGCACCTTCAAAATTTCACGTTCCTAGGTTAAACGGTTTCAGCTGGGCGTTGATGAGCCAGTCAGTCAGGACTTTCGCGTTTATATATATAGATTAGATTTCACTGCATAGAGTAGGTGCATTGCAGAATCCATTCTCAAACCTCTGTAGGCTATGTGTTAGTTTTTTTAAAAAGTTCATATAGAACTCTTTCACAGGTCCTAATTAGTAAATTAAAACTTACCTTTAAGACTCGTCACTGACTTTAACAACTGCTAAAAGCTGGTGTTAAGTTAACAGCTAGATGCAAACCCTGAAACTTTATCTGCACCTATGGATAGCTTGCGGTTCTTAACATGCGTGCTCCATGTTAAGTATTGAAGTACAGTAAAAGCGCGCCAGTTGTGAGGTGCAAAAGTCAGGAAAAAGTTGTTCACGTCTATGTTGGAAAAGCGAGTCCACACATTGCCATTTGTCTGCTACTCTCTGGGCTCCTACCTGCTAAACCCTGACAGACAGATTATAGTGTTCCAGGGTGTGACAAAATCCGCTACTCAGTACGAGTAGATTCGCCATTAACTCCGTCCTTGCCTTGAAGCACTGGGAGGTAGCATGCCAGCCGAGGTGTCTGCAGTCAAGGCAACTGCTCAGAATAAGCCAATCTGCTGGATGGAGCCTGTAATGCCCCTATTCAGAGGGCATCAATCCGCTGCTTGTTTCTGCCTGGATTCGAGAATACCGAGGCTCTGTGAGAATAGCCCTGTATCCCTCCCCAATCACTTAGTCAAGACAAAAGTGTAGGTTGAAGGAAAATCAGAGTGTATTCAGAATGGGAACATACAGTGTTTATATACATTTACAAGATCTTGATAACCGGCTGGCCATTGTTCTTTACCCGGCCCCTCCAGACATCCTGGTGCCAGTTTTAGCACTGCTTCCAGCCATAACCCTTTAATATATTTAACATGCGTTGCGGGTCTGTAGGGGTTAATTCCGCTGGAGCAGCAACACTTTCTGAGTTCTGCTGGCTAGCTCTGGTCCCCTGGTTACTCCTGCCAAAAGAACACCCTGATCCAGAACCGGGGGACCGTGCGGCAGCGATTACAAACTACCCAGCAGCTGATGAGGTGTATTCGCCTTAGAGCTCCATAGCCGTAGCCGCTCTGTTTTGGGACCGTCAATTGGAGAGGTTCCCAATGGCACTTCCTCTTCAAACTCACCCCACACCAGGCAACCCTCACTGGGGACCTAATGTCCAAAAAGCGCCCTGGTGGGGGAAAAGGGGGCTCCAGGGCAGGTGGGTGAACAGGAATAGGGTTTTGGCAGCTTGCCAGTGGTAATTCACGATCTCCTGGGGAGCCTCCTGCATTGCACAATATGAGGCAAGCCGGGGTACACTTTGCAGGAACACTAATAACATATTTTGTTTGTAAAATTGCCACTGGTACAAGCTGGACACAGAAGGGAACGAGTTATTACTCAGCACAGGAGATATACAGACAAACTAGCAGACAGACTGTTTCAGTGACTGATACATTGTAGCAGGCATGTACTCCGTGGTTACTGGCAGGATCGGTGTAGGGGAAAACATGATTAAATAGAATTCTAGGAACTTTTTAACAATAAATCGAACAGGGGGATTCATTCATATAAATATAGAGTAAACAAAATATAACAAAATAAGAATGAAATTAAACAAAATAAATCCTGTGGCGGCCGATCCGTCACACAGGGTAACCAGAGACACAGCAGAAATGATTCACAGAAAATTGGACACAGGTATACAGGAACACAGGATATGCCAAAGGAGTATGGAAAAGCAGGACACAATAGAATTCACAGACCTCTCATGATACACTATGGACAGAAATTTAATGCAGAAGCACTGCTACTGGGGTGGAACACATTTTTAAAGAACTGCAGTTAAGTCAGGCCTCACCCATAGCTCCTCACAATGTAGTCTAAAACCTCAACTGAAATTATTAAACCGGAAAAGTTCTGCTTAGGTTCAGGACACAGCACCATTGGCACAAGTCTTTTGGTGCTTCTCATGTACCTCTGGTTTAAGATAAAATTTGGAGCTGTTATACCACATGTCTGAAGCACTTTGCTTAACTGCAACATTAAAATAGGACCCTGGTGTTATGGAATTTTTTCAACTTCCATGGGGGGACCAACCATCAATGTACTAGTAGGCTTTTGGGCACCTGGTCTATTCATTGTGGTCATTGTAATAGTGTAAGATAGAAGAACTTTTGTTCATTGCACCCTCAGCTACAATAATGTAGAAACAAAGGCAAATTTTGTGTATGATGATGTATCCAGCACTTTTTCTTTACTTACAGCATTCAGTCAGTAAAAGAAAGTCCTCGCACATGCAGATCCCAGCACGTTGGTGAGTGCTTCTCAAATATCTCTCTCATATAGACAGGTCCTGAAATACAAGAAACAGGGCGCACATAGCGTAGTATGTCCTGTATAATGGACCCTCCAGTATCCCAGTCAAGAAAACTGCTCACTTTTTCCAGAGCCAATTAGCAGTTGGCTCTAAACTATAACAGCATGAACACATATATAGGTCTCCAATCTCACCAGTCACATGTTCGGTCTCCCATATATAAACTGTATGGTAAGGCATGTATGTAAGCACTTTGAAAAAGACTATGGTCAAAATGTGTTGTGCAATTTGTTTTATTCATTAAACGTGGCCATTTTGTGGCCTTTTTTATATATGTCCACTGAGTCTTCTTCCACAAGAATCCAACTTCCTCCTTCGAGTAAGGTGCCCACTGCGGATAAAAAAGGGAGAGAGACCGAACGTGGGAGTGGTGAGATTGGAGACCTATATATGTGTTCAATGCTGTTATAGTTTAGAGCCGGCTGCTAATTGGCTCTGGAGAAAGTGGGCAGGAGTCTTGGTTGGGATACTGGAGGGTCCATTATACAGGATATACTATGCTATGTGCACCCTGTTTCTTGTATTTCAGGACCTGTCCATGTGAGAGATATTTGAGAAGCACTCTCCAAGTCTGCATGCGCGAGGACTTTCTTTTTGTTTGCAATGTTATATAGTGTATTTGAGTGATTATATACTGGGACTTGCAGCAGCAATTTGTGATCCTTTAACATTCACATATAATCTTTTCTTGATGTGTTTGTAAATTTGACCTGCGCTACTACTATTGTTTTTTTAAAGTGAGTGCTGTAAGTGCTAAGCATCAAATGGGAACCAAAAAAAAAAGAGAACTCTGTCATCTACTATATTACCAAGATGTTTTGGTAATCTTATGTCTTTCATCATTATTTCATCATAAAGATTTGAGACTAGATTGGGATAACAATGCATTCTAGGCATGGATATATTGCAAAAACTGTAAAGTAATGTGACAGACACAGAGCTTCAAAACAGAGCTGTGCTCCTGTAGATGTTTAATCTATAACTGAACACAAAATGGAGGGGGGGGGGAGGGATCAGGAAGACTAACTACGGTGGTCAGGATGGCTCAAAAAGAAACATAGGCAAAACACAATACATTACATCTCCCTTCGTAATAAAACAAACCCTTAACTAGCATAGTCACTTGGGATACAGGTATAGATATCGCAAATATTAAATCGGTGATATTTCTTTAAACTTCTCAATTTACATAAACAGAAAACTTGCATCCCTCAAAAGAACAAAGGAAAGGTTAGCACATTTTAAACGAGACTCAAACGATAACATATCATCCAGAACAGTGCACCATTGTACATAAGCAAGTGGAACTGGAACAGTTATTGGCACACTGCTGTCGCCATTCGCGTTTGCTACGCATGTCTCTGGCTACAAGGAAAGCCGGTCCGGAGGTTTCACAACTCTGCCTAGCCTGGTGATGTACTGCCCGGTTGACGTCATTCCCTTAGCAGACTGTGGTACTGGAGCAGATTCTTGCTGGGAGTTAGTATGTTCCACAGGCTCGGGCTCCTCGGCACTCACTGGCTCCATCAACTCAGCCCAATGATCATTGATAAGTCTGTGACGGGAGTCATTGGCATCTGGTGTGCTCTTACGAAGGTGCTGGACGTTGCGACGGTATTCCTTATTTCCACTTTCTACAATATAGGATCGAGGGGCATCGTGAGACCTCACTACTACTCCAGGCGACCACCTGTTACTGCCTGGGTGCGGCTGCATCCGAACTTCATCTCCAGGCTTCAATTCAGCACGGGGGCCACTTGCTCTTTTATGGTCATAGTAGAATTTCTGAATGCATTTGCTTCTGTCTAGGCGCTGTTTGACTTTGATGGGATCATAAGCTGCAGGTGCGAGCAGCAGACGAGCAGTAGGCAGGCTATTTCGGGGCCGCCTGCCCATCAGCAGTTGAGCAGGCGAAAAGCCTACAGAATCCAGTGGAGTTGTCCTGTAATCAAGCAGTGCAAGGTTTTGTCTGACGCTTTGGCCCAAAGTTTTTTAACAGTCTGGACTGCACGCTCGGCTTCACCATTGGAATGTGGTGTGTGGGGTGACGAAGTTCTGTGAGTAATTCCATAACTTTGGCAGAACACCTTAAATTCCTCTGCTGCATATTGAGGGCCATTGTCTGTTCGAAGGATGACAGGGATCCCATGCCTGCTAAACTGAGCCTTCAGCTTTTCTATGATACTGCGACAATGTAGATTCTTCAGCGTGTCCACTTCGATGAACTTTGAGTAGTAATCCACCAGCAGAATGTAATGGGTCCCTTCGAACTCAAACAGGTCCGAGGCTACTTCTTCAAAGGGAAAACTGGGGGTTTCTGTTGGACGTAGGGGTTGTCTTGGCAGTTTATTCTGGAAGTCTGCACACTTGCCACAGTTCTTTACCATTTGTTCAATTACAGAGCTCATACCTGGCCAGTATAGGACCTCACGGGCTCTCTGCTTGCTCTTCACTATTCCCAAGTGGGACTGATGTATGAGCTTCAACATGTGAGCTTGCATAGAAGGGGGAACCACTATACGCAGGCCTTTGTACACAACGCCATCGGAGACAACAAGCTGGCTTCGCGAGTCCCAGTATGGTTGTAGTTCATTAGGGAGATCATGCCTGTGGTCTGGCCAGCCTTGCCGGATTATCCTTTGAAGACAGCTGAGCTCTTCTCTTGTGCAGTTCTGCAGCTCTGAGTATTTCTGCTCACTGACTGAAACAAAATGAAGCATGGAGACGCACTCTAAGCCTTCCATCTCAGGCTTGTTCACAGGTAACTGGGCTCTCGACAGCGTATCCGGCAATTCCATATCTTTGCCCCGTCTGTACTTAACGGTGAGATCATACCACTGCAAGCGAAGGCGCATCCTCTGAATGCGCATGGGGGTAGAGAGCAATGGCTTCCTAAAAATATCCTCCAGAGGCTTATGGTCATTGTAGGGTTACGTGGTTTCCAAATATGTAATTATGAAACTTGACACATGCATGAACAATTGACAGCATCTCCTTCTCGATTTGCGCATAACGAGTTTCAGTGTCTGTTAGTGACCTGGACGAAAAGGCAATGGGGTGGCTGTCCTGCAACAATACTGCACCGAGGCCGTTGCTGCTGGCATCACAGAAAATTTCGACAGACTTGGATGGATCAAAAAAATGTAGCACAGGAGACTCAGTGCATGTGTGTGTGAGTGTATCAAAGGCTTGTTGTTGAGCTGGCTGCCAGGCAAATTCCACATCAGTTTTAAGAAGTTGTCTCAGAGGTGCATCAACTTCGCTGAGATTGGGCAGGAATTTCGAGAGGTAGGTGACAAACCCTAAGAAGCGACGGACACCATCCTTGTCTCTTGGTGTTGGCATGGATTTCACAGCCTCTATTTTTGCAGGGTCTGCCTTCAGGCCATCTGCTGTTATCAGGTGTCCTACATAGGGCACAGAAGATTGCTTGACGTGGCATTTATCAAAGTTGAGACTCAGGTTGTAGCTTGTGGCTCTCTGAATTACCTTACGGAGAATCTCATCATGTTCCGGTACTGAAGGGGCCGCAATGAGAATGTCATCCATCACACTGATTGCGCCGCTAATACCCTCAAGCATTTCGTCCATAATACGCTGGAATATTTCAGGTGCACATTTTAGACCAAAAGGAAGCCTAAGCCACCTAAATCTGCCAATGGGCGTGTTGAAGGTTGTCAGGAATGATGACGCTTCATCCAATTCTATTTGTAGGAACCCAGATTTTGCATCCAAAACAGAGAAAACTTTAGCACCAGGTATTGCAGAGACTACCTCCTCGATGGTGCGCATTGGGTAATGTTCCCTCTTAATGACTTTATTTAAGTCGCTCGGGTCAATACAGATTCTTATTTTGCCATTACGCACAGCTGCCACCATAGAACTCACCCACTCGGTTGGTTGGTTAACTTTGGTGATGTAGCCATCTTTAACCATCTCTTGTAGTTTCTCTAGTATCTTATTTCTCAGTGCAGCTGGTTGACGGCGGACAGGATGAACCACACCTTGTGCTTCAGGATCAATTTTGATTGTGTACTTGCCCGGCAAGGTTCCAGTAGTGCGAGTCAGTTCTGGGTAATCATCTAGCCCAACTGGCAGAGGTCCTGTTGTTGCCACTTGGATAGAGTGTCGTGTGTTGCTTTTCATAGTAGGCTGCAGCGCATGGAGCCGCATCACTAAACCTAAGGCTTCTGCTGTTGCGCCACTAAGCACATTTTCTTGCAAAATGTCCACAATCTCAAATTCTGCTGGTATCTCTGTATTCTTGAATTTGATTAGAAGGTCCACCGCAGCTATGGGCTTCAGCCTGTGGTTAGAGTAGGACTTTAGCACTCGATTAGAGCGCTTAAGCTCACCTACATGCGGGAGTGTCTGATAATTACTTAAAGTCAATGTGTTGCACTTTGCACCAGTATCAATTCTGAATGGCACTTGCCGAGACAGGATTTCAATGTCCGCAGTCCATTTGTCATCATAGTGCTCATCCGTTCGTGTGAGATTTATGCCCAGTACCTCCTCATCCTCAGTTTCTGATTGCTGCTGCACACTAACTGTGTTTACTGACCTTTTGCGACACACTGCCACCCAGTGGTTTGGTTTGTGGCAGTACGAGCAGACAGAACCTTTCGCTGGACATCTGCCCTGGGTCCACTTATGCTGGGGATCTTTTCCACAATTTAAACAGTTGTATGTCCGGTAAGTATTCATGTCTTTCTGCACAGATTTTGGCTGATATTGTAGATAGGCTTTTTTATTTGCAGTTTGGAATTGTGTATTCACCTTTATTGCTTGCACTTGAGATTCTTCTTCTCTGATTATTGTAATTTGCTTCTGTGACAGTTCAAACTGTTGGGCAATTTCAATTGCTTTTGGTAGTGTTAGATCTTCCCCTTTGTCTAAGAGTCTCTCCTGGACGCGCTTTTCTTTGATTCCAGCGATTATTGTATCGATTAACATATCATCTGGATCAGCATACTCGCAATCCATTAGCAGGAGTCTTAAATCCTTCACAAAGTGGTCAAATCCCTCAGTGACTCCTTGTTTTCTCTGTTTTAAAGCGGTGTCTGGCAATTCTCTTATTCTTTCTTGGCCTTATATAGCTGGCAAATTTATCCAGTACTTTAGATGGATCATCCTTCTCCCCTTCTCCCCAGGGTAGCGTTTTATATATCTCTCTGCCCTGCTCGCCAATCCACGTTCCCAACCAACCTGTGCGCTGCTTCAGTGTTTGTTCTGAGAGCGGTCCATCAAAACAAAGGAGACGTGGCTGCGAAATCTTTCAAACTCTTGGTACAAGTCTGGAGCTTCCCAGTCAATCTTGGGGTGTTCAAACTGCGATAATGCCATAGTAAGCGTGAGATCTGTTCCAGACAGACTTCTGACACCATGTAAAGTAATGTGACAGACACAGAGCTTCAAAACAGAGCTGTGCTCCTGTAGATGTTTAATCTATAACTGAACACAAAATGGAGGGGGGGGGAGGGATCAGGAAGACTAACTACGGTGGTCAGGATTGCTCAAAAAGAAACATAGGCAAAACACAATACATTACAAAAACAACCAAAAGAATCTCACTTTATCTACTTACATAATTGCTCAAAAGTAGTAGCTTGTTTTAGACTTGAGGTATATCAGTCATGGAACGAAATGAGATGCCACTTTTTTCTAAAAACAGGATACTTCTAGAATACATTGATGCTGTTCATCCCAATGTTCAATAATATTATGATTGATATATATTTTATATATATTTTTTATTTTTATAGTAGACTCATACAAGATAAATTAAACGAATATGCAATGAAATATTATTCTTACAGATGAAGATCCTATGAGGTGCCCTATACCAAATAGGCTGTTGTTAGACAACCACAGAGATCTAAATTTGGAATAATAGAGATCATGTAAAATCAATGTTTTCAATGATATCATATTTGTTTACTATTCACAGCAATTATCCTATACGCCGCTATGTTTGCTCACAATACTTCATAGTCATAGGCGTGTGCACGGGGTGTGCCGGGTATGCCTGGGCACACCCTAATGCTGGCCCCCGGCACACCCCGCAGGCCCGCGGAACACTCTGGGTCCCGGCTGGCCGCATGTAACGGATAGCAGTCGGGACCCTTCAACTCTGCAAGCCTGGCGGCAGCCTCTGCTTCCCTGGTGGTCCGGTGGATGTGGGTGCTGCACCCTGATCTGTGCTTACAGACCGCAGTGCACGTCCCACAGCGAGTGACTGGCCACGAGCTGAGCGCCGGCGATTGCTGATGACCTGTCATCTGACCGCCGGCGCTTACTGACTGTGTCAGAGCGCAGGCGGTCAGGTGACAGGGCACCTGTGATCGGCCGCTCAGCTCGAGTCCAGTCACTCGCTGTGGGACGTGCACTGCGGTCTGTAAGCCCAGATCGCGGTGCAGCTCCCACATCCACCGGACCACCAGGGAAGCGGAGGCTGCCTCCAGGCCTGCGGGGGTGAGAGGTCCCGGCGGCTATCCATTGGATGCGGCCAGCCGGGTACCCCCTCCTTGACCCCCCACTCTGGACCAAAATTCAACCCCCTCCCTGCAAATGAAAAAAAAAAAAGTAAGCAGGAGAGGGGGCAACTTTTATATATTATAGGCGCCGCACATTACTGGGGGTTTTTATTTCTGTGGATTTTGTGATACGCTCACACACACAGCACATTACTGGGGGTTTATTTCTGGATTTTGTGATACGCTCACACACACAGCACATTACTGGGGGTTTATTTCTGTGGATTTTGTGATACGCTCACACACACAGCACATTACTGGGGGTTTATTTCTGGATTTTGTGATACGCTCATACACACAGCACTTTACTGGGGGTTTATTTCTGTGGATTTTGTGATACGCTCACACAACACAGCACATTACTAGGGGTTTATTTCTGTGGATTTTGTGATACGCTCACACACACAGCACATTACTGGGGGTTTATTTCTGTGGATTTTGTGATACGCTCACACACACAGCACATTACTGGGGGTTTATTTCTGGATTTTGTGATACGCTCATACACACAGCACATTACTGGGGGTTTATTTCTGTGGATTTTGTGATATGCTCACACACACAGCACATTACTAGGGGTTTATTTCTGTGGATTTTGTGATACGCTCACACACAGCACATTACTGGGGGTTTATTTCTGTGGATTTTGTGATACGCTCATACACACAGCACATTACAGGGGGTTTATTTCTGTGGATTTTGTGATACGCTCGCACACACAGCACATTACTGGGGGGTTTATTGCTGTGAATTTTGTGAAACACACAGCACATTACTGGGGGATTTCATTGCTGTGGATTTTGTGATACGCGGATACACACAGCACATTCCTGGGGGGGTTTATTTCTGTGGATTTTGTGATACACTCACACACACACAGCACATTACTGGGGGGGTTTTATTGCTGTGGATTTTGTGATACGCTGATACGCACAGCACATTACTGGGGGGGTTTTATTGCTGTGGATTTTGTGATACGCTCATACACACAGCACATTACTGGGGAGTTTTATTGCTGTGGATTTTGTGATACGCTCATACACACAGCACTTTGCTGGGGGTTTTATTGCTGTGGAATGTGTGATACGCTCATACACAGAGCACATTGCTGAGTTTAATTGCTGTGGATTCTATGATATGCTCATACACGTTGCACATTACTGTGAGTTTTATTGCTGTGGATTCTAATACGCCCATACACAGCAAACATTACTGTGAGTTTTGTTGTGGAGCTCTGTGACACGCTCATACATACCGCACATTACTGTGCGTTTTTATTGCTGTGGATTCTCTGCTACGCTCACACACATACCACACACTACTGGGAGTTTTATTGTTACATACCCCCGGGGTGTAGGGGATATATAGTTATGTGAACGTATGGCTGTGTGTGTAAATGCAGGTATTTTTCTTTAAACAGGCTGCTGTGTGCAAAATTCAGCACCCGAGTCCTTGTCTCAGCCCGGCGTTGCCCCCTTGCCCTGCATCCAAAAGGCTGGTATTGCTCCTAGAATCGCTGCTATATCTTCTGCCTGCACTGCACAAAGTAAGAATAGTAAATAAAGCATCGTGAGATACAGGTAGGAGACTAAATATTGATGCTTGGCAACAAGACCTTAACCTCCCTGGCAGTCCGATTTTGACATTTTTATATGTCAAAATCAGTGCATTTATGGTTTTCCCGTGTGTGGCTCGCGGTTAAATTTCAATGCTGAAAGCAGTAACCCCGAGCCACACCTGGGCTGTTACATACCTGTCCCTGCGTTCCCTCGCTGTCCTCTCGCAGTCACCTCCGGCCGATCGCGGCGTCCTGGTTCCTGTTGCGAGTGGCTGATTCCCTGCACTTTGGGGGCCCTGCGGTGAATGGTGAATTCACCGCAGGGTGGAGCAATTTGATTCCCCGAAGTGCAGGGAACAACAGTCGGCGACATTTCAACGCTCTGTGAATGACCCCTAGAGTAATGATATATTTTGGCTGAATGCGTGAGTGTGTGTGTGTATGTTTGCATAAGGGTGCGTGAGTATATATATATATATATATATATGTGTGTGTGTTTGAACTTTTGGGTGCACACCCTAATGCAATAGGCTGCACACGCCTATGTTCATAGTATATTTGCCTTCTTTTGGATCAACCACAGTAGGTGATGTGTGAAAGGCTGAACTCGATGGACCCACATCTTTTTTTCGGACTATATAATAGGGGAAGTGAAGTCTGACAATTCAGTTTTGTGCCCTTTTTTTTTATAATGCTAAGCTCACAGGTTTCACACTTAAGCGTACCCAAAACAATTGCTGATGATTCCCCCTCAGCAATAGTCAGGTTAAAGTATTTTATATCCTGTTTAATTTTTCCACCCCATAATAAATCTGCAAACAGGAAAATAAAAGCATCAAAGTTTGTTATATCGTCACTCTAACACAGGAAAAGACCATTGTCAAACTATTGCTCTGAACTGGTTAAGATAAATGATGGCATTCTCCTGATGAATGACAAAACAATAGCATCCCTTTGGAATTCTGTGTATATGGATCGGGATTTATAACTGAAAATCAATACAAGGAAAAACTAAGATCGTTTAAAAAAAACTTATTCCATGTTGAAGAGGCACTTTGCTTTGCTGATCACTGTTTAACGCTCCACTCGCTAATCATAACAGCTCCCCTGCTACTCCACCTGAGCCACATACTTCTCTTGTGACTCGGAGGTTACAGCAGATTACTGTAGGTGAAAAATCCTATAATATTTAGAGCACTTAAATGGTCATTAACATTTTAAGCGTTCCCGCCAACATCAAGGCACAGGAGGGGGGGACAAAAGGGTAAAAAACAATCTGCCCGATTGTCCCCCAAAACTAAATCTGAGGGTGCAAGCAACATGCGGGATAAAAAATGACAAGCTCAGAGTCGTGTCTATAAATGCTCGCAGTTTAGTCAATAAAATCAATGAACTGGAGGCAATGATGGCAGCTGAAAAAGTAGATTTAGTGGCGGTTACTGAGACATGGTTCAGTGAGAAAAATAACTGGGACATAAAATACCGGTGTACTCTTTATATAGAAAAGACAGAGAAGGTAGGAAAGGAGGAGTGGCCCTGTATGTGAAAAACAACATAAAAAAACAAACCAAATAAAAGTGAGCGAGGTGAACATAGAGTCAGTTTGGGTTACGCTAAAATTTGGCAATCATACAGTAGCTCGTGTAGGTGTGATCTATAGACCCCCTGGACAAGTAGAAGAGCTGGATAATCTGCTGTGTGAGGAAATAGACAAAATGACAATGAAGGGGGAAGTTATTATCATGGGGGACTGGGTGCACCAGGAGTACAAATATTCTAAACTCCCTACTGGGATTATCTCTAACACAAGTAGTTTAGGAGTCGACCCATAAAGAGGCCATATTGGATTTAATACTCACAAATGGAGGTTTGGTATCAGACGTTGTTGTAGGTGAAAATTTGGGATCTAGTGTTCACCAGTCAGTGTGGTTTGATATAAGAACAGGGATGGAGCCGCACCACACAAAAACAAAAGTTTTAGACTTTAAAAAAACAGATTTTTATAAAATGAGATTTTGTGTGAATGAGTCATTATCAGACTGGAGGAGTTTAAAGGGAGTCCAGGAGAAATGGGATTATTTAAAGGAGGCATTATTGAAGGCCACAGGCAATTGCATTCAGCTTGTTAGCAAAAACAAAAAAGGGAAGAAACCACTGTGGTACTCTACAGAAGTGGCCAAAGTAGTGAAGAACAAAAAGATAGCATTCAATAATTATAAAAAAACTCAGAGTGAAGAAGATAAGCAAACCTATAAGATTAGGTAGAAAGAGACAAAGCAATTTATAAGAGCTTCCAAAGCACACGTGGAAGAGAAAATAGCTCAGTCAGTAAAAAAGGGGGACAAAACATTTTTTAGATACATAAACAAGAAAAGAAAAGTAAAACAAGGATTAGTTAGATTAAAAACAAAGGAAGGAAGGTATGTAGAAGGGGATAAAAGTCTTGCTGACTGCCTCAACGAATATTTTTGTTCAGTCTTTGCAGAAGAAAAGGAAGGAAAGGGACCTCAGTTAGGAGGAAACACTAAAGAGACATTTACATATGAGTTTACAGAGGAGGAGGTTCTACAGCAGCTGTCTAAAGTAAAGACAAATAAGTCAATGGGGCCTGATGGGATCCACCCTAAGTTATTAAAAGAGCTCAGTGGTGTAATAGCAAAACCGTTAACAGATTTATTTAACCAAAACTTGTTAACGGGAGTCGTCCCAGAAGACTGGAAATTAGCAAATGTTGTGCCCATTTACAAGAAGGGTAGTAGGGAGGAATCGGGGAACTATAGGCCAGTTAGTCTTACGTCAGTAGTGGGGAAATTAATGGAAACCATGTTAAAGGAAAGGATTGTTGAACATCTAAAAACACATAGATTACAGGATCAGAAACAACATGGGTTTACCTCAGGGAGATCATGCCAAACTAATCTTATTGATTTTTTTGATTGGGTAACAAAAATAATAGACAAAGGTGGTGCAGTAGACATTGCTTATTTAGATTTCAATAAGGCTTTTGATACTGTTCCGCATAGAAGGCTTATCAATAAATTGCAATCTTTGAGCTTGGATTCCAATATTGTTGAATGGATTAGGCAACAGAGGGTTGTGGTAAATGGAGTTTATTCAGTGCAAAGTCTTGTTACCAGTGGGGTACCTCAGGGGTCAGTACTTGGACCCATTCTCTTTAATATTTTTATTAGTGATATTGCAGAAGGTATTAATGGTAAAGTATGTCTTTTTGCTGATCACACAAAGATTTGCAACAGGGTTGACGTTCCTGGAGGGATCAGCCAAATGACAAATGATTTAGGTAAACTAAAAAAATGGTCGGAGCTGTGGCATTTGAGTTTTAATGTGGATAAGTGCAAGATAATGCACCTGGGGCGTAAAAACCCAAGGGCTGACTATAGAATATTTGATACAGTCCTAACCTCAACATCTGAGGAAAGGGATTTATGGGTTATTATTTCAGAGGATCTAAGGGTAAGTAGTCAATGTAATAGAGCAGCAGGAAATGCTAGCAGAATGCTTGGTTGTGTAGGGAGAGGTATTAGCAGTAGGAAAATGGAAGTGCTCATGCCACTGTACAGAGCACTGGTGAGACCTCACTTGGAGTACTGTGTGCAGTACTGGAGACCATATCTCCAGACGGATATAGACATCTTAGAGAGAGTTCAGAGAAGGGCTACTAAAATGGTGTACGTCTTGAAGGAGAAAAGTTACCAGTAAAGGCTTAATGATCTTAACATGTATAGCTTGGAAAAAAGACAAGACCGAGGAGATATGATAGAAACATTTAAATACGTAAAGGGAATCCACAAGGTAGAGGAAGGGAGTATATTTAAAAGGAAACAAAGTAGCAAAACAAGAGGACATACAGGGTTATCCAAAGAGATTCGAAATGTCACCGCACGTTCGGTGACTTTTCGTTCTCTTCAATTCGGTTCCTTTTGCCGATTGCATTTCGGTGACCCTGCGGTGTATTCAGCAAGCACCACAGGGTCCCCGAATTGCAGGGAAAAGCTGCCGAACGCCTGACGAAAACTAACCGAATGCACGCTGAAAACAAGCAAAAACATCTGGATTAACCTTCGAAGAAGTCGAACAGGAGCCGAATCACACAGAGCCGAAGCAGCTGTGACGTAGAGGAGGCAGTGAATAAATTAGCAAAACCATTTGTATGAATCTGGGAAAATGAAACGCTGTTTGCAAAGAAACTACTGAGCGAAAATGTCTGAAATTTTCACAGGAGGTCCAGGGAATGATAATAAAGAGGGCTGTTACAAAAAAAATAAGTAAACTGAAAAAAAAATCGGACTTTTAAAAAAAAAAAATCTGAAAAATGCTTAAAGTATCCTAAAAAATCTATAAATAAAGAGACTTTTTCCTGCAGAATTTTATAATGAACGGTTTATTAGATATTGAATTAAAACGGGAATATTTTTAACATTGAAGCCTATGGGATTCTCCTGAATAAACTTGCCGAATTAAACCACCGAATGGCAGGGTATTTCGGGAACCTTTCACTGCTGGTTTGTGTTCTCTGAATAGCCGAAGCAGTGCTTTTTCATGGGGATTTCACTGCCCTCAAACAGGGACCGAACAGGCACCGTATGTTCAGGCAATTCGCCAGGATTTGGCGAATTGCCTGCTCTCTGGATATCCGAATGGTCAGGAAAGGTAACCGAACACTGATTTTCAGCGTTCGGTTACCTTTCTCAAGCAATTCGGATCTCTTTGGATAACCCTGATAGTCTTAGATTAGAGGGGCAAAGGTTTAAAAGTAACATCAGGAAGCATTATTTTACTGAGAGGGTGGTGGATACATGAAACAGTCTTCCAGTAGAAGTGGTAGAGGCCAAAACAGTGATTGAATTTAAGCAGGCATGGGATAGGCATAAGGCTATCCTAAACAAAAGATAAATCCAAGTAACGTATCCATGTAATTGGGCAGACTAGATGGGCCGAAAAGGTTCTTATCTGCCAACATTTTCTATGTTTCTCTGTTTCAATGTCTACACATCAGAGTAAGAGACCAAAACATGTGGCCATTTGTCTTTATTTGTGAATGAATTTAATATTCTGATAGCTAATTGCTATATGGAGCACCAGGAACAAACCACTATATTTACCATAAGCACATAAAGCTTCCGGTAGTGAAGGTGAAGGTGTGAAATAAGTCTTTGTTTATATATAAACAGGATACAGACCACTTTGCTTAATTATGCTATTAGAGACCTTAACCCCTTAAGGACGGGAGTAATTTTACAACTTCGGCGCTGTTTCGGAAGTAGAAGTTTGCTGAGCGCATTTTGACCATTTTTAAGTCACGTATTCTTATACCACCCAGACAAATTATATATCGTTCTTTCCGTCAGACTCGGCAGATTAATAATTATCATTATTAAATGTATATGTCATGCCCTGCCAAAATGCTATAACAAAAAATGTAAAAAAATGTGAATTTTCAAAAAATTTCAATCTTCCACAGTGTGTAAAGTGTTTTTTTTTTTTAAATTTTATTATCCGAGGCTCTGCGGTCATATTCTATTGGGTAGATTTGTTAAAAAAAATTAGGACGGGGAACCCATTTTTTTTTTGGGGAGAAATTGCGTGATTTTAGCTAAACCCCAAAAAAAAAAAAATCATTAGTGAAGCATCATTGTTCACATTATAATTGAAATGTGAACAATAGTGCTGCATTAAAAAAAACAAATTTTTTTTATATTTATATTTATTATTTTTTTATTATTTAATTTATTATTTTTTTATTATTTTTATTTTTACTTTTTTTACACTTTTATTTTACATATAACATGGTCATGTTTGATATCATTGGAAAGGCCATGCTCTGGCCTTTCCAGCAATATCAGACATGACCCCCCTAGCTGCCACCGATCAGGAGATAAAGGGGTTCAAAGAACCCCCCTATCTCCTGCAAGGGATTTCCATAGGAAATCCCTTTGCAGCTAGGGGGTTCCCGGTTAACTGACATCATCGCGCATTGCGCGATGAGTCAGTTGACCGGGGGGTGACCCAGAGGTGGGGGCTGCCATCCAAGATGGCGGCCCCCACCGGAAATAGGCCGCGATCGGGCGCAATTAGTGCCCGGTCGCGACCTGGCAACTAAGGGGTTAACCCCCCATACATCGCTGGAAAGGTCAGGCTGTGACCCTTCCAGCGATGCTGGCCACAGCCGCCGGGGACCAAGCAATCGGGAGATAGAGGGATCCAAAGGATCCCTCCCCTCCCCTCCAGGCGCTTCCCCTGCTCCGGCGGGGGGGGACGCCTGAAACTGACGTCATCGCGCCACCGGCGCGATGACGTCACAACGCCGGAGGAGGGATCACACTGATCTGACTCCGGGGGAGTCAGAACAGCGTGGGAAGCGACCGGAGAAGGTGAGTATCTCCCGGGGGGGCTCTAAACGCCGAGGACGTACATTTACATCCTGCGGCGGCAAAGCCCGCCTAATGCAGGGCGTAAATGTACGTCCTGCGGCATTAAGGGGTTAAAAAGGCCTAGCTGAGGATACATTAATAAAGATTTAATCACAAATTCTGATCACAAGAGCTTTAAGCCTGCCACAACGTCAATGTACTCCATTCCAGTTAGTCCCTATATTAAACAAGCTAATGCCCACCCTTGTGAGATTAACCCACTTACTGGTACAAGCTGTCTCCTGGGGTTTCCTGCAGCAAAAGGTTAAATAGGGAATGCGATGGAGAACTTGTAAACAAGTGACTAGGGAGTGGTGATGCTCTCCTAATGGGGTGGGCAGTCCAAAACATGTAATACCCAGACCCAGGAAAGACTGTACTCAAACGTTAACCCCATAAGGACCACTGTCGTACATAGTACTTCCTGGGGAAAATTCACCTTAAGGATCACAGACTTACTATGTACGTCATGGTCCTTTAACCCCCCCTCCATCCCTATTCTCACCTCCCTGGCCAGGGTCCCCCATTGGACTGGCTTCCTTAAAGCCAGCCCGATGGTTTTATGGGCCCCAGCCATTGCAATGGGCCCCCCGGCACCTGCAGGGGGAATCTTAAAAGAGGAAGCGGGAGGTCCAATAGCTGCACATAGAAAAAAGAGAAAGGCACCGCTGGAGAGGGCAGAGTCTGCCCTTTCCAGTGGTGCCTCTCTTTAACCCCTTAGGCACTGAATCGCAATCCACTCCCGGAGGTGGCTGACATCTTGGATGTCAGCCAAGCCTCCTGGATCACCCCCACCCACTGATGTCGTCGCCATATGTGCAATGACGTCAGTTGGACAGTTAACCCCACCACCCGATGGCCTTTCTAATGATACCAAACATGACCTGGTTTGGTGTAAAAATAAAAGAAAATAAAAGAGTGTTTTTAAAAAAAATAATTTTCTAGGGGTATAATAAAATAGGACTTCAAATCACATTTAAACATGATGAGCATAAAACAGTCAAAATGAGCTCAGCACACAGAGTTGAAATTTCTCAGCAGTGAAGGGGTTAAAAAGCAAAAACATGTAAGAATTGGGTATTTCTATACTCAGGATACAATTTCGAAACTATTTAGCCAGGGTCTTACATTATTTGGCGGTTGTAGATTTGGAGAATTAAAGTTTGAAACAATGTTTTTTCATTTTTTATCATCCTATCTCATAACTTTTTTACAGTAAATTTTTTGATGAAAATAATGGTATCTTTAGAAAGTCCATTTAATGGCGAGAAAAAAAAATGACATATTATGTGCGGGTTCCATGAACGAGTAAGAGGAAAATTAGACCTAAACAAAAAAAGCGCAGAAACGTAAAAACAGCAGTGGGTACTTTCGGACAGACAATGGTAACATTGCCTGGTCACTATGGGGTTAAGATTAGTTTTATATAAGGGTGCTACTGAGCCCAATGAATAAAACAAACAAGATACAGTGTATAGTGTACACCAATTGATGATGCTTTTATAGATTTTTAAATCACCTAGCTGAGGATAATTAACAAAAATTTAGATTTAGTCACACCTCATGATCATTTATAATATATGAGTACAGCTACCTAAGGGGAAAAGAACTTGAGACAGAAGGATAAATGCACAGTATGCAGAAAACAGAATCAAGTATATAGCTTTAAATCAATGAGAAAGGTTAATGACTGGCCACATCTCACCTGAAGGAGTCTGCTTGTGACCTGCTTCCACTTAAGTGTTCTGTATGTCTCTGACTACTTCCCTACTGGGATGAAAATAGATAAGGAAATCTCCAAAGATTGACTTTATCCACAGGACACAAGTTAATTCTTCAAGTGTTCCCAGCTGAACTATAGCTGTGTTTACAAATAATACATCCTGAATTCTGATTTTCTGGGACAGAAAGAAGGTAATAGGCTTATATCTAGGTTACATTTACTGCCTGGAAATATTCTGCCAAAAAAGTGGTACAGTCAGCTGCAGTATACAAAAGCAACATGTTAGGCTGACGTGCAAAAGCAATGGTTTGCAGCTTGAGACAGTAATAACAAGCAACTAATAAAAAAAGGTTTGCGAGCTGTTGTTAGTGCCCCTATTACTGATTTATGAGCTGGCCACTAGGCTAGCAGTTTGACTTGTAATTTCTGGGAGCTTCAAGCGGATGCCGGTAGCAATACTCTACATGAGTGAGTGGAATAAATAATATGGCATACAACAAAACTGGAATAATAAATATAGTATGATCGAAGGAGCATAATGAAATGGCGTAGAGAGGAATACAAAACAAAAGAGGGCATGAAATGAGGCATAAAAAGAAAAGGGCTGCGAAATGGGGAGCACAGAACTAAATTGGATGGTGCCAAACTTAATCCTTGCTTGCCTGCCCAAAATTATTTGCACTGGTCCTGCCACAGCCAGAGACTCTCCAGCCAACAGCCTTGCAATATACAAAGCAGGATCTTGCAGCAGGTTTTGGCAATAGGGAAGATGAGCGCTCCATATACACCGTCAAATGCACGTGGGCAATTCAATAATGCATTCAAATTAGGAAAATGCTTGTTCGATACGCTTAATTGACTTAGGTCAAGTCCCTTTAAATATTATAGATGATGTTTTTGAGTGCTTTGAGTTGGTTCTATATCTAGTTTTATTGGCCAGCCTGGATCTTAGCCTCTCTTCCGACTCTGCAGAAAGAACAGTCTGATGTTGCTATATTTAAAAGTTTCCACAGTAATGGTACACACAAGCTAAAAAAAAAGTGATGCTCCTAGGGTGCTTGATTTTAAAAACAGAATAGTTCATATTTTTCTGATTTAAGTGTGTATCTTAAAACTGACCGGCCTGAAACGAATAGCAGGTTGACATGTTTGCACACGGTTCAGCATTATCACTTTGTATAGAGTGAATTATTATTATTATTATTATTCTTTATTTATAAAGCGCCAGCATATTCCGCAGCGCTGTACAATAAGCACAGTATAGACAGGGTTACAATACATTGAACAACATTTGAGAAACAGTACAGGAGGAGATGAGGGCCCTATTCCCGTAGGAACTCACAATCTGGGAGGGTTGGGGTTGGAAACAGGAGGAGAGGACTGTAAGGTGAGAGTGATTGATGGTTGCGTCAGTGAGTTGGGTGGTAGGCTTCCCTAAATAGGAACGTTTTAAGGGAGCGTTTGAATGGAAAAGTGTCAGTCACTACAAAAACAGAAGAATTAGCTGATCAGGTGCAAAAGAAAATATTGTCCCTGACTTGAAAGTGCACATTTTTTGGAATTTTTTACAAACAAAAATTTTCCATTTTTTCAGCAAGTTTTACAGAAACTTTGCACACTGCAGATTTTGAATGTCAAATGCGGGAAATGTTTATGAATGAATGAGAAAATAATTTTTTTGTAGATTTCAGGTCACACATATTTCTACCAATCATTATTCCCAGATATGGAAAGTTCTATTATCCCCCACTCCCCGTCTGCTGCGGCGGCCCCTGCTCTCATCCACTTACACAGCTGATGCGCATCATTTGGCTGCAGAGGTATGACCTGTGTTCCAGCGTTCAGGCCAACCTTCTGCGTGGATGGCACAGTACTCCCCGCAACGTAAAAGGGATAAACTACAGAAATGTAGAAAAACTTTCAGAACTCTGAAACATCATAGGCATGCGCAGGGGGTGCCCAGACACACCCTAATGTTGTGTGAAGAGGTCCTCTTTCACCCATACATTGTTATTTTAGATGTCCCTTAGCTGGCTCATGTTGAATAACATAAAACCTGGCCGTATCTCTGATTACAGGCTTGTTATTTCTAATGGAAAATGTGAATTTTGCGCAAATATCTTCTAAACATAAGTTTTCAGTTAATAAATGTTCTGTGAGTGCACACCCTAATGCAACGGACTGCAAATGCCAGTGTGAAACGTGTCAATTTCGAGTATATTTTGAAAAGAGCAAAAATAGTCACATTCCTGTGAGAATTCCTGAATCATACAGTCATAACAGTTAATGTCGTGCGCTTTCAAAGTAATTCTGCCTAGCGATGTGATTTTCACATGTTGATTGAAAGATGTGTAAAGATCTGTACCTTTTGGTTTCTCGGGGGATTTTCGTAAATTAAATCTGAAACTCCCTAACATTTGAGGAGGTCAGCTTGAGTTATATCGAATGTTAGCAAGCTTTGGATTTCTTACATCTGCTGAGAATGTAACATCCAAACCATGATCCACAGGAACGTTTGTCCTTGACTTCTGTATTTCACTGTACCCCTAACTACAGACAACTTTGCTATTGATACCTGCTGGGTGCTGCTGTATTCATCCAGTGGTACTAGGTTTGTGTCTACTTGTACAGATGCATAAACCTTCTCTAATTCCAGAATGCTAACAATTCAGTATACAAGATCTAGTGCTAGTAAAACAGTAAGGCTGGGGTCAGACGAGCGTGATTTCTACGGACTGTACGTCCGTGCCAGTACGGACATCGTCAGTACGGAAGACGCAGTAGTGGTCACACAGTCCGTGATCACGTCAGTGATCACGTCCGTGATTAGTGACGGATCAATATAAAAAGTGAAATGTGAGAAACCAAATTTATTGCAGATGAAAAATCCAAGGGAAGGGGTATAAAAAGCCATTTTGGGGAAGGTGGAATTTTCCAAAGATGGATGCAGTGCAAGTATTCGTCTTTGCTGCAACGGGGTACCTGTACCTGAAGAACAAGCGTAAACGGCGATTATGGGTTCATCCCATAAACGCTGCCAGACCCACGCATGGCCACTTTGTCACGCTCTACAGGCCACTGCGAGAGAGGGACCCGACGAAGTTCTACAACTACCTGCGGATGTCCATCCCCTCCTTTGACGAATTGTTGTCGAAGGTACGTGAGCCGTTGATGAAGAGGGACACCAATATGAGGGACCCCATTCCACCCGAGGAGATGCTGGTCATCACGTTGCGGTAAGTAACAGCAAACACCAGCATTCATATTGTCGGTGCCAGCCAGCAGAGATGTGCTCGATGTCCAGAGCCCCCATTTTCGGTATGTTGTGATATGCCCACCAGCCCATTTGCACAAGCATACCCACACACATTGCATAATATCACACATACTCAATAATGAATGACACAGACAACAGTGACAGCAACTTAAATCTTTTATCCATAAGAAATGGTAATAAAATAAAATAACATTAACACACCATGTGTTGCTGAACATAACATAAATCATACATAAAATAAAGAGTCCACGAACGTGGCAAACAACAATGCAGAGCATAAAACAAGTGCATGAGCACGAAACAAACTACAAATCCTCATAATGAGGAGCATCCTCATAATAGGGATCGGGCATGTAACCTTGGTATGCAGGCTGATAGGGTGGTTGTGACCTGTCACCAGGGGACATGGGTTGGTGTGGAGGCTCCGGACGCCGGTAATAATCACCAGCATATTGTGCCCTGGGAGGCACAGGTGGTACTGCAGGCTGGGTCAAGATGCTGTGTATGGTGTCCAATGTTCTTCTGCGGTACTCCATCTTCTGAGCCAGGGTCATCTGGTGCAACATGGGGAGACACGAATGATGGAATGTCATGTCATCGTCATCCCAGAACCTGCAGCGTGGAGGTGTTGGTGGTGGTGGTGGTGGTGGATGGTGAGCATCCATGAATGTCACCATGGCACGCTCAAATGCACCAGCCGGTGCCCTTCTCCTTTTCTGCGCCGGCCTGGTGGTGTCAGCCCTTGCAGTAGGCAGCTCCTCGGCAGCGGTCTCCTCCTCCTCCTGCGAGTCTGCTCCGGCCTCTTCCGTCTCTTGTGAGCAGGTGGCAGTAGCACATGGCTGCACGTGTTGCTGTGCCCTGGATGTGGATGGTAGATCCATGCTGCCCACCATAGGTCTTGGTTCCAGGGTTCGTTGCAGGAATGACAGCTGCTCAGCATAGATGTAACTGCTGGGCCTCCTCGCCGCTGATCCAGAGCGTGCCGCTTCCGCATCTTTTTTGAGGACCCTTGTATAGTTGTCCCTGACTGTCCTCCATTTTGCGATGACTTCATGTGCTGCAAAACAGAAGAATGATATTAGGTGCGACTCACGGATTCTGATCATAACACACATTTATTTCTCCTTTTTTGATAGGTATCTTGCCAGTGGATGCAGTCTGCAGGACCTGCATTATAATTTCCGCGTTGGCAGATCTACAGCTGGGGAGATCGTCCGCAAGGTGTGCCAGACAATTTGGGACACGATGAGGGAAGAATGTTTGCCAACACCCACAGATGCGGCATGGGCGCAAATTGCTGCAACATTTTTGGAGCGAGCAAACTTTCCAAATTGCCTGGGAGCCATGGATGGCAAACATGTGCGCATAGTGAAGCCACTGCAGAGTGGCTCACTGTATCACAATTATAAACATTATTTTTCCATTGGCATAATGGCAGTGGCAGATGCCAACTATAATTTTGTTTGTGTGGATGTGGGGTCATACGGGAAAGATTCAGACTCCACACTCTTCAAGAACTCCACACTGTGGAATGCAATCGTAAGTGGGACACTGCACATCCCCGGACCCGCACCTTTGCCTGGCACAGATGTCCGCGTCCCCTACGCCTTTGTAGGGGATGAGGCTTTCGGACTTTCCACCCATCTCCTGCGACCATACTCTGGGACACACCTGACTGTCAAAAAGCGCGTGTTCAACTATAGGCTGTCGCGTGCGAGACGGTATGTCGAGTGTACGTTCGGCATACTGAGCAACAAGTGGAGGATTTTCCATAGGCCGCTAGATGTGCACATAGATTTTTCGGTCGATATAGTCAAGTGTTGTTGTGTGTTGCATAATTTTGTTCGTGCGCGGGATGGTGTTAATTTTGATGACTCCTTGTCTGTTTGTGGTTTGGAGGAATTTATTAATGATGATGTTATGCCTGTGAATCGACACAGCAACAGGCATCGTGATGCACTGGCAAACTTTTTCAGTAGCGAAGCAGGACAGGTGCCCTGGCAGATGGGTCGCATTTGACATGTCAGCTTCATGAATTTGTTTGACATTTACTTTTTGTTTGGATTAATAATGTGCATTTGATTATGAATAAAATAATCATGTACTCACTCTGTATCTTCTGTTCTTGCGCAGACCATGTGTCGTATGCAGGGTACACCGCTCTTGTGACATCTGCCCATGCGTTGGCCTTGCTTATTTTGTCCTTGTACAGGTTGCTCGCAGTGTCCCACAATTCGGGGTGCTCCCCCACCTCGGTTATCAGCCTCTCCACGTCCATTTCAGTGGCAGCGTCGAGTGTCCAGGATCAATTCTCCGGTCCCTAGAAAGTACTCCAGCCACGCCACGAATGTTCTGGAGTCTGGATGTGATGTAGGCCGCAGAACAGGTGCGTCTGACGTCTCCACCTCACGTACACATGCCGCTAGCCGGCCGTAGTGCATTCTGTGCGGCCGTTCTAGGAGTTGTACGTTCTTGCCTGCCTTGCGTCCGTGGGCCACGGCCGTTGTGCGTCCGCAGTACAGTGCGGACGTACTTCGTGTATCGGGCTCCGATGGGCTTCCTGTCATGCTATCACGGACGTACTTTTAGGCGCAATCACGGACGTGAACACTACGCTCGTCTGACACCAGCCTAACACGTGAGCAAAATAAATTACTGGCAGAGGAACACAGGCAATACTTACTATGTCATCTGCGCTTATTCCCATTATACCGTGTGAAACAAAATGCAATTAGAGGATTTGGTTTCTGTTAATGGCCATTAAAAGATTAAGCTCACCCACCGAACGACAAGGCACCTCTAGTGAGGGTGAGTCCTATCCAAAAAATGAAGCCACAGGCTGCTGTGTAGCCAACCATAACTTGCCCATGCTGCTTGTCAGTCATGAGGTAGACTGGTGGGCTTTTATTTAAGCTCCCCCAGAAACAAAATCCGCCTTGGGATCAAAAAACAAAGACAGCTGCAATGATGACCTGGCTGAAGGTACATTAAAACATACATAGTACAGGAGGGGTGGGGTCGCGCCTATTCCCCGATGGGGCGGCTGCAACCACCAAATGTATCCAGCCCAGCAACATGTATAAAACATAACAAGGAGAAAAAATGTCATCTGCGCTTATATATACATTTGGTGGTTGCAGCTGCCCCATCGGGGAATAGGCACGACTCCACCCCTCCTGTACTATGTATGTTTTAATGTACCTCCAGCAAGGTCATTATTGCAGCTGTCTTTATTTTTTGATCCCAAGGCGGATTTTGTTTCGGCGGGTGAGCTTAATCTTTTAATGGCCATTAACAGAAACCAAAGTCTCTAATTGCGTTTTGTTTCTCATGGTATAATGGGAATAAGCGCAGATGATATTTTTCTCCTCGTTATGTTTTATACATGTTTCTGGGCTGGATACATTTGGTTGTTGCAGTCGCCCCATCGGGGAATAGGCGCCTCACCACCCCTCCTGTACTAAATACTTACTATGTGTCTAAAATTAAATGCTTAAATATATTTTTGTCATTCGTAGTAGGTTATTAAAAATGTGGGAGTTTTAAATGTTCAGTTTAGGGAAATATGGGGAATAGTATTATTTGTTATGACTAGCAAGAAAATGTTACTGGATTCAGTTTTTGTTTATTAAAGTTGATATTAACTTTACAAACTACAAAGGTGCCAGCTTAATCTATAATTATATAACTATATTTAAAATTTTAATTTTGATATTGTGGTTGATAGAAAATTAGCAAGTACAGCCCCTTTGCATACTTTTTTAATGCAAGATTAGTGTTCTCACAATTTTCTGTGAAACTTCACTCTTGTCAGTGTATATTACTGTAGAGTGTTTAAAGAGTAGCCCCATCCTCACAGTTGATGTTCAACAAACTTTGTTACTGCATTACAACAGCCAAGAAGAGGGCAGAATATAAGGAGAACTCTGGAGGTCAGGCATGTACTGGCCATCGGTACTACTGGGAGAATTCCGGTGGGCCGATGGCTCAGTTGGCTGTTTGACCGGCAGCCTGACTTTGACTGAGCTTCACAATCGCTAGCCTCAGGCCGTGCGGCACCTTGGCCTGCCGGCCCGCCTGAAGCTCGACCGGGTCGGCCAGCTGGCCGCCTGGGGATTGGTGATGTTATCACTTTCATGTGACAGCACAGAGGTGGGGTGCTGCCTGGGGGCAAGCATACGGTCTCACTGTCTTTTTTCCTTCTGCTCCACGCAACGTAAACTTCATCACTTCTGGGTCAGGCCCACTTTAGTCACTTCCGGTTTATTTGTCAAGGCTCGATGGGAGTTATAGTTTATTGAATTTCCCTTCCTTCCTCAGGCCTGATCTTACCTGGCATGCCATGATCACACAACAGCGGCACTTCCTGCAGAGACAGTGACCCACCGCCACGAGCATCCTCACCATGGAGTCCATAGGACTGCATTGAGGCCTACGCTGTTGGTCACATGACCTGCAGGATCTCGCCATAGTGATTCGCAGAAGGAGATTGGAGGACTTTTTTCCCCTGTCTCTCACTGCTCCCAGTGGCAAGAAGGAGCAGATGGAGTCGCTGTTCCCGCCGCGGATGGGAGGTGACTATCCGACTTTTGGGGATTTTCTGCTGGTGCTGATTGATTCCGCAGAAGCGGAATCCATTAGCACCAGGTCCTAGCTGTGGGTAACTTTTGAGTTAACCGCAGCAGGACGGTAATTAGTGTTAGGATTTTGTAATCCTAATGCTAATTAACACCTTGCGCTCTCCATGTTAAGCATAGGGAGCGCAAAATACAGTAAGCGGGCGCTGAAAAGCACAAGATCCGAATCGCTAATGGATTTTTTAACCCGTTCGTATTGTAACATGGTGCGCCCGCGCTAGGGTAACCAAAGCTAACGTTAACGCTCACATAGGTGAGCACTAATGTTAGCGTTAGGATTGTAATATGGCCCCATATTGAGGACTCAACATAAAACAGGTTACTAGTCCTGCTGCCCCTTCCTCAGTGTTCTCATTAACTTTGTTTTATATTGCTGTATTATTTTATTAAAATATAGGTTTCTTTATTAAAAAGTCATGGAAACTAACTGCTCCACAGAGGAGTATGGTTCTAGCATTTGTATTAATAGCAAAATTGGAAAACATTCCAAACTATTTTGATCAATGGTGCCAAATCGTCTATAGTTTGGTTTATGAAATACACGCTCTATTGGTTTCTCATTAGTGTCTGACTACTAAACCCACCCCAAATAGTAAAAAAAAATTGGAGGAGCAGTAGATGACTAAATTTAATTAAAAAAAAAATCCAATAATTGTAGAAACTTCAAGTACTAGTCCAGCAATACTATTGTAAGGCTTCTTTTCACAAATGTTTGTCCCATAATAAATCTCAGTATTGTTAGGCTTGTGTTGCCTACAAAAACAAGCAAGCAGTATTAGTCCTTGGCATTGAACCAGGAATGCAAGATCAAGCTTGTAAAAGCAAATAAAATATAACATTTTAGTGTGGCAGAAAACACAACAAAGGTGAATAACTGACCAAATGATCAAAGATACACACCCTGTACAAAAGAAATTCAGAGTAAAGGACCTTTCACCTAGTTTCTCTCTTTCATTTTGTGTGTGTGTGTCTGTGTGTTCCAAAGGGAAGCATTTAAGATCAATGAAGGGTAAATCAGAGTGAAAAATATCCCACAATGTAAAATGTGTTAATTTTACAAACTCTACCAACATTTCCAGCCCATGTTTTCTCAAACAGCTTGTTCCCAGCGAGTGTTGCATGCATCCAGTAGAGACAGTGGATCCTGCCACCCTTTGGACTGCGGCATCAGGTGTAAGTGTTGATTTATTTTAAAAAAAAATCTTTAAAGTAACAGTTGACCTGCCAGCAGTTGTTTCTTTTGCAAATAAATAAATAAATAAATAAATAATAAATTGTCCTTTTTTTCAGTTTTTTCTATGATACATTGATATCGCAGTAACAGGTGTTCGTATCTACCACTGCCAGACTGTACTAAAATGCAGAAGTTGCCTAATAATCAAGCTGCAAGATGATTTTCAGGTGAAGCTGTGTGATCTTGGCAGGCTACAGGGGACAGGCGCCCAGTTGTAGTTTCCTGATGCCGGTGGTTCGGGATTCCGTAAATTGTGTGAGAGAAAACAAAACGCAGCAATGGAGCAGGAGTTAGTGACAGATTAAAAGCAAATAGTGGCCAGCCAGTTTTCCTGTCTACCCTGCTTTTCAAATTTTGCTCCCTGACAATACCTTGGTTAAGCAACCCAAACGTCGGGTGAAAAGTTAAAACATGGCAGTTCTCGCTCGCATAAAATCAAATAAGAAAAGGCTCAAACCTGAAATGTTCTTCAGGCACACAATACTTGCATAAGAACCCACTAAAGAGAAATTTGGGACTGAGACTCAAGTTCTAATTAAATGCTCAAAGTCGCTGAATGTTACACTTTTAGGTTCCGTTTAAAATGTGAAGGGTTTAAGTTCTTACAATAAAGAATATGCAAAATATTTATATATGTACATTTACTTTGTAATATGCTCTAGAGATCAGTTAGACCGAAGGTACTAGGTCTTTCCTGAGATATTGAGGTATCAGTAAACAACTGTTTAACTGATGTTTGTTGTGCATCATGACACAATATGGCCATCATGGTTAGAAAAGTAAAATAAAAAAAAAACTGGTGGCAATACCAACACATAGAGATGATCACTCAAAAAAATAGTGAATGGTCAAGCAACCAACTTTACAAATACTGGCCCAGTTGAGATGGACTGTTTTCTTTGCACATTATGCCAATATAAAACTGTGTCTCAAAACAGTGTCCATTGAAAGTGATGAAGGCCATAACGTACATGACACGCTATTTTCTAACTAAAAGCCTGAAAGTGAATCCTTTTAGATTCTCTGGAGGTCAGCAAAAGTCCAATCCATGAATTTTAAATAAATACACTAGGTATACAAGATGTCAGTCTGGATTTGCTGAGAAAGCAACATTTTTAATGCAATTTATAAATTGGTCTAGTTGTATCGTAAATTGGTCTAGGAAAAAAAAAATTCTGTGATTTGCTGTCTATTTGATTGGAGTCCAACAATCAAGTTCACATTGATTTTAAGATGCTTGGTAATTGATATCTCTACACAATTGTATTTATATTATCAACTAGTTTTTCTTTAGGTTATGTAGGGAAAATAGACCTTGTGTGTTCTTCTTATCCAAATACAAAGAAAATGCTGATATAAGTACTTTACCAGAAGTGTTCAAATCTCTTCACTCCCCATCCCCATCAATACCAACATTTTCCCACGAATCCACTGTCAAGACCTCGTGTTTAGGGGTCCTGTTATCACTGTTTATTACTCCTTCATGACGGGCAGGTGTCACCCGTCAGGGGTGGGTTAACCCCCGGCAAGGCGTACAAGTACGACTCGCCAACCGATGATTTCGGCCCTACGCACGTCATTGACTGCAGGAGGACAGCCTGAGCTCAAGCCGTCTCTCTGCAGCCAACCACACGCAATGTGCGCTGGCTGCAGGGAGGGGCCGAGGCGGCCCATTGAAAACAGCGGGGCATACATGTACCTTCTGCATCTTCAAAGCCCTCCCGCCGCGAGGACAGCATAATTTTTTCCCAGTATGTTGCATATTGGCGAGCGCTTCAGACTGGGTTTTTTGCCTTCTTTTGGATCAATAGCAGTAGTTAATGTGTGAAAGGATGAACTCGATGGACGCATGTCTTTTTTCAGCCCATGTAACTGTGTAACAATTGGACATGACTGGATTATATCTTTAGAGGGTGTTGAAGCTTTGAAACAGGAGGAGTGAAATGGAGGGGTTGAACATTTACACAACAAACATGTGTAGTGTAAAGTGGGTACTTGGCGTGCAGTATGTATGTACCTTTCTGTGTTGTGTATGTTGTGTGTTGGGAGTACTGTGTTCAGTGTTGTGTCTGTGTAGTGTGTTCTGCATATGTATAGTGTTCAGCGTGTTGTGTTTGCAGTATGCATAGTGTGTGATGGAGTGAGTGCACTGTGGACTCAGCCATCAACACACCCCCTCCTTACTTGACCAACATCAAAATATATTAACAATTCACTCACTCCCATCACTATCAGCCAAACACTATTCTTACTCTGCCCAACACACAATCATGTAATTTGCCCACGCACCTACTTACTTTTACTTCACTTATCCAAACACAATCACTCCTAGCTCACTCCAACCACACACACTCACTTAGCCAACCATACACACTCATCCATCTCTACAACAGACATGATCTCTCTCATCCTAATCAGCCTCCCATTTCCACACATTTACACAAACATAAATTTACACACACACAAACACACACACATCACAAAAGCATACACTGACATTACACACACAAATCAACACATATATTGATATTACACACACAGAAAGCATCACAAACACATATTGATATTACACACACTGAAAGCATCACAAACACATATACTGACATTACACAGACAGAGTGAAACCATTACAAACACATATACTGACATTACAGACACAGAAACCAACACACCCAATCAATAGAATGTTTTTTTAAACCTGCAGTGGTACTTCATAAAAGGTTAAGAAACACTGCTGTAAAGGGAATTTAGGGCACTGTGAGGACTCAAATTATATTGATGGGTCACATTGCATAGAGAATCCCTTTTGGTGAACATTAGAGTTGGAATCTTCTGTTCATGCACTGTAGCTTATTACTGCAGCCAATAATACCTATTGGGCCCTATTAAATTCTTCACACAAAAACGCACGCGCTACGCGTGAATTTGTGCGCCCAACATTAAACGTTAACAAGCGTAAATCAACGCAAAAAATTACAATCCTTGCACATATTTTCATCCGTCGAGCAATAACGCGAGTTAAACGGACGCGGAACAAATGCTCGCGCACAAACGTTGCTCTTCTCAATTTTATTGGTTTGGTATGTTTAGAATGTGTAACTATACTTTGCTGCATATTTTTTTTGGGCTGGTGTATTTGGGTTCGGGCCAGGTTGATAGAAATTGCCATTTAACACCAGCTTTTAGGAGTTGCTAAAACTATGCGCGCAAAGGCTGTAATACAATCTGCGTACCAGCGCACAAACGCATTTGTGCTCACAATGTTAAGTATAGGACACGCATAGTATAGTAAGCTCGCGCAGCGTTCGCGCATGTTCACCCGCGGTAGACGTATACGTGCGTTTATTGTGCTGACAGTGTAATAGGATGTTCAGCGCAAAGGGTTTTGCCCCTCGCGTTAATGCATTTTTGCATGGGCGCAAATGTATGCACGAAGATTGTAATAGGGCCCATTGTGTGTAATGAGAGTGCATGTTTTCTACATTTTAGTGTCATTTTCTCATTGTTTCCATTCAGGTTTGTGTTCTATTTTTAGAATAAATTAGTGTTAAAGTTTTCATAATTCTAATGTGTCCAAGTGCTTAACACAAGCATGTTTAATATTTTAATGTTTTACATGCCCTATAGCAGGGCTCAAAATTTCAAGTCCCAAGCTACTAGCCAGGCCTTAAGAGTTACTCGCCACAAATTGCCCCACCTAACCCCTAATCCTGCCCTGCCTCTGCATTCCCACTCGCCCTCATGTAATTTCCACTCGCCAAATGCGAGCAGGCGAGTGGAAATTTTGAGGCCTGCCCTATAGCATAGATTCACCATTTGATTTCCTTTAAGTAGCATTAGCAGTTCTAAAATTGCTTTAAAATGTTAGTGCAGAGTTAGGAAACATATTTTTCTTCTATATAAAATGTGTTTTTATACATTAGCTGTATTTTAACTTGCATATTTAGGCTAGGGTCAAACGAACGCATTATTCGCAGTGACCGTCAAAAATTGCGTCTGAACGCATTGACGTATTGTTTCACGGAATGCGCGAAAAACGGTCATACGATGCGTATTTTCGTGCGTGATTTTTTACGGATCGTCAATAAAACACTTTTTGATATCTGGACGTTATGTAGGCTGGACATTAGCAGTGTCTGACAGCTCCTAATCACACAAACACGCCGCTATGCGGACGCAGCGCACTCTGTACGTCAGTACTAGCGGTTCTGCGTTCTCGAAAAAATGCGTTAATTTTCTACTTGCGTTGCGCGGCCGGACTTTCGTGCGGCCGTACTTTGTATATTGGCCGTTATTGGCCGTCATTTGCTGCTACTGCGGCCGTGATTAAGTGCGCCTAAACGCACGTTAAAAATGTGTTAGTCTGCGCTCAGCCTTAAACTTATTTCCCAAATCTATTGACATGAATAACAAAACCACAATCGCACATGCTCTCCGTTGCACTGTTCTGAGCTGTAAGAGCTTACTTTAAAACTAGTATCATCTTTCAATTTACTGAAACTGTCTTTAGTACATTGAACTTGAGTTTATAAGGATTGCCATTGATACATATCAAGATATATAGTATGTGTTGTAAATATAAACATACAAACAGAACACCCATGTATCTAAATAGAGCCTGGATTGTTCTGTTCTAGCTGTAAACATGTTCCGTTTCAAAGCCTTTTACTAGGAATCACACTGCTGTCCATGTGCGATGTCTGATAAGACAGCATCCTTAACAGTAATATCGGCCTACAATGCTCTTGTTAAAGAAGAATGGAAGCTAAGAGCTAACAAAGAACCTTTTTTTCTTCAACATCTTTGCAATGAGTCATCATTGTGAAAGAAAAAGTGGAAAAAGAGTCCAAAAATGTAGGCACAAATGACAATCTTATCCCCCCCATATGGATTGTAAACCATGATCATTTTTTTGATAAACTTTATTGTGCTGCTAAACGTGTAAAATGTACCCTACACTAAGGCTAGAGTCAGACGAACGCAGTCTGAGCGCACTCTGCGTGCGTGCACAACGGATGGATGTTCTGACGGAAGATACTGTAGACACCACACAGTCCATTTTTTATGATGGATGTAGAAAAAAAGGGAAATATGGGAAACAAAATTAATATGAAAAAGGTTATGAAAGGCATTTTGTGCGTCAAGGTGCTCCGCGTCACAAATGTGCTGCGTCTGACGTCTCCTCATCACGCATACAGAACGCTGGATTATTTTGGATAATTATTTTTGGGATAATAAATTATTATGTCGTGTTTCAAACTTTATCGGACTCAGTGTATTTACTATGTTTTTTTAAAATGTATTTATTTATTTATAAAGGATTTTACCAGTAAGGACTCTTGCTTGCACGGATTTCAGTGCGTGATTACTAATTATTACAGGCTAACTATATACAAAAACATGTTTCCTTTAAAAAAAAAATTGAGACGCTTTTAGACACAAAATTTTGAAAAAATTAGTCCGCCAGGGAGGTTAATGGACACTACCACCAAAAAAAATTAAATGTTCTTATTTTGGGTTTTTTATGTTGTTGATATCTTACATTGTTTATCTCATGTATGTCTAGATAAGAAAATATTTTACACTGTTCGCATCCATTTTGTGATGTTTTGTGTTGTAAACTGTATCGGCTCCATGGAGTAGAGGTAACATCACTGCTCTATAACCGTGGATACCCAGGTTCGAATCCCGGCCAGAGCACCTCTCCAGTAAGTGTCCATGGGCAAGACACCTAACGGTACATACTTGCCCACCACACAATATCGGCTGTGGAGTCCAGTGGTAACATCTCTACCGTGGAGAAGCAAATCAAATCCCATTCAGCACATCCCTCCAATACAACTGTGGAGAAGCAAGCTTCGACTTTACAAGAAGCGGGTTCAACCTAACCACCAGGCAGCTGCTCTACAATCATGGAAAGACAACACGATCCCACTCAGAAGACGCCACCAGCAAGTGTCCTTGGGCAAGACGCCTATCGATATGGATGCACCTACCTCGCAAAATACATGCAAATCTCATAGATAGTAAATTCCCTTGGGAACTTACAAAAAAGAGTCCCCCTGAATCAGGCCGTATCATCCATGTGTGGTATTCTAATGTATTAACACCTTGTATACTGATCTTGTAAAGTGCTGCGGAATTTGTGGCACTGTATAAATAAAAGATACTACTAAACTGTTTCCCCCAGTATCTTTATTCTTTACACCAGCACTTGCTCCTCACAAGTGGCATTGGGCATAGAATGGTGTGAATAAATCAGATCTTCAAAAATACAATCTATAAGCATTGCATTGTGTGGTATGTGTGCAAAGTTCATTACCAGGAGGCAGATTCGATGTCTGTTAAATCTACTATCATATCTCATTCAGCTGCCTTTGCTTATCTTGGGTAGCCTAGACAACACAATAGACCCCTGCAACCTTATCTAAACATTCACTCCTGCACCCCATTGCCTCTTCACTACTGCTTTATCCTATATCCACAGCTGAAAAGTGAAACTTGCTGTAAGATTTTGGTAAATGTTGCATCATGGGAGAAATCCACAAAATGGAAAAAAGAGATAATATCCTAACTTTATTTTTCCTTTTCACATACATTATTATACAAAGAACGTGCTGCTGTTTTTTTCTTTGATGTAACTGCGAGTTTTGTTATGCACAAGTAATATAGATACAGCAAAAAGATTACAACATAGCGCTCAAAAGACCAAGGTCCATGAGAAAGTAAGAGAGACACACTGTATGTCCACAGACAGTTCTTATCTTCAAGCGAGAATCTTCTCTGTTGTGTAGATGAAAAGACACGCACTGCAGGAAAAAGCAGAAAGAAAGGGCCACAATTGCGCAGTACATCAACACCCAATGGAATGAAATTTCGTTTGTATTTGACTCACATTCTGGGGAGCCCACAACCGGCTCCCGGGAATATAGCGGGTAGGGACTTGTATCGGGTGCCCATGAACCCCTCAATCCGCTCCTTCGGTGTCACAAAAAGTGGTACTGCAGAAAATAGACAAGGCAAAAAGGGAGCACCTCTTGGTGCGGTAAATCACAAATCACCTTAATGATTAAGAAAAGCCAAATTTGCACTTACAAACAAAGAGCACCCGATACAAGTCCCTACCCGCTATATTCCCGGGAGCCGGTTGTGGGCTCCCCAGAATGTGAGTCAAATATAACGAAATTTCATTCCATTGGGTGTTGATGTACTGCGCAATTGTGGCCCTTTCTTTCTGCTTTTTCCTGCAGTGCGTGTCTTTTCATCTACACAACAGAGAAGATTCTCGCTTGAAGATAAGAACTGTCTGTGGACATACAGTGTGTCTCTCTTACTTTCTCATGGACCTTGGTCTTTTGAGTGCTATGTTGTAATCTTTTTGCTCAATTTTCTAGCAGGGTTATCCAAAGAGATTCGAATTGCTTGAGAAAGGTAACCGAACGCTGAAAATCAGCGTTCGGTTACCTTTCCTGGCCATTCGGCTATCCAGAGAGCAGGCAATTCGCCAAATCCTGGCGAATTGCCTGAACATACGGTGCCTGTTCGGTCCCTGTTCGAGGGCAGTGAAATCCCCATGAAAAAGCACTGCTTCGGCTATTCAGAGAACACAAACCAGCAGTGAAAGGTTCCCCTAATGTCCTGCCATTCGGTGGTTTAATTCGGAAAATTTATTCAGGAGAATCCCATAGACTTCAATGTTAAAAATATTCCCGTTTTAATTCAATATCTAATAAACCTTTCATTATAAAATTCTGCAGTAAAGAGTCTCTTTATTTATAGATTTTTTAGGATACTTTAAGCATTTTTCAGAATTTTTTAAAAAAAAATTAAAAGTCCGATTTTTTTTATTTTTTTTTTCAGTTTACTTATTTTTTTTGTAACAGCCCTCTTTATTATCATTCCCTGGACCTCCTGTGAAAATTTCAGACATTTTCGCTCAGTAGTTTCTTTGCAAACAGCGTTTCATTTTCCCAGATTCATACAAATGGTTTTTCTAATTTATTCACTGCCTCCTCTACGTCACAGCTGCTTCGGCTCTGTGTGATTCGGCTCCTTTTCGGCTCCTGTTCGGCTTTTTCGAAGGTTAATCCAGATGTTTTTGCTTGTTTTCAGCGTGCATTCGGTTAGTTTTCGTCGGGTTTGCGGCAGCTTTTCCCTGCAATTCGGGGACCCTGTGGTGGTTGCTGAATACACCGCAGGGTCACCGAAATGCAATCGGCAAAAGGAACCGAATTGAAGAGAACGAAAAGTCACCGAACGTGCGGTGACTTTTCGAATCTCTTTGGATAACCCTGTAGGTGTTTAGAGAAACCTCCGTACACAATATATAGCGAGTGGGTGAGACACTCGTTTCCAGTGGGCGCTTCACCCCTTTTTCTGTTTTCTGTTTTCTATTCTAATATAGATACAGCGTTCATTAGTGGTAGTGTTCATTTAAGCCAAGCACATAAAAGTATATTGCAGGTGCATTATTGCCCAGAGAAAAATATTCAAATAAATTCACAAATTGTAATATTTCATTCATTATATATGATATATATATTATTTCCTCTTTTATAATATACTTGGCATACAAGCAGCAATGCTTTTGTATTTAAATAAATTTAAAAGTAATAAAGACAGATATTTAAAAATGGTTAAATACACTGCTTAATTATACTTGCAGGGATCATAATGAGATTTTTAGCGATGCAAGTTCCACAAAATACAGATATTTAATTTACATTTATATGGTAAGTAGGCATAACGAAAGTACAGTAACACATTACTGAATGCTACAAATGATGCTTTCCTCCTTTATCAAACTACATTTGTCACATTTAATGCAGTCATAGAATTTACCCCTTTCCACTCATCGACACTTGCTGCTACTATCTCGTCGATCCCCAAACCAGATAAAGATGCTCAACTCTGTTCCAGTTATTGCCCAATTTTGCTCCTTAATGTCGATATAAAATTTTGTATTAATATTTGCAGATAGATTGAAGGAATATCTTCTTAAACAGGTCCGCCCAGACCATGTTGGGTATGTGCCTGGCCCAGGCCAGAAATGTAGCATACCGTGGCACTGGCATTAATGCATTACATCTTACAATAGAGAGCTTGACTTGCCTTCTTGTGCTGTCAACAAACACTGAAAAGGCATTCAGTAGTGCCCTGGACCTCCCTGCATCATTCGCTGTGCTCTTGTGGCATTGGTGGGTACTTTTTTAGTTGGATTTCTGCCCTTTATTGCACGCCGTTGGCCAGAATACATGTGAACTCAAATTCATAAGAACACTAGGCACGGATGACCTCTGTCTCCATTGCACTTTGCTCTTTGGCTTGAGCTACTGCTCTCCTTTAGATCCATCAAATCTATAGTTGGAGTACAGGGTCACGAAGTTCATAAGGTCTCGGCTTATGCAGAAGATCTTCTGTTACTCCTCTCTGACCCTATTCGATCTACGCTTGTTGTTCAGTAAGAACTCAAGGTTCGTTAGCGGGGTTTAAAATAAATGAGGCCAAATCTAAAATTTTAGGTCTCTCCTTACTACAGAGTAACCTCTCTATTTAATCTATACTCATTTCTCTAGTGCATGTGTAGCGCTGCTTTAAAAAACACTGTATTCTGGTGCATTGAACTATTTTCTAACCCCACTGGTGAAGGAAGAGAGTCCTGCTCCCAAGAAGGCACACTCGATGTTATAGCCGGTATGTCAATGGATGGTCGAAGAACAGAGAGCCCCTGCAGAAGTGAGGCGGCTGAGGAAAGCAGAAGGGACAGAGAAGGTTATACAGTCCAGAGAAGTCCCTGAAATAATCTCTGCAAGAGTTTTGAAACGGACAAGTGAGAGAGTTTCCGTCTGCGTATGTAATGTGTCTGACTCTTCAGTAAATTTGAAGGCCCGGATGTCAATCGGGCGAGTGGCTTCTGTTAGGCCCCTCTCCGCTACCGATCTGGAGGGAGTGAATAAAGCGATTCCAGCTGAACGGTTCTACCCTAAAGATGCTCCTATCTCGTTCAAGCGGAAGAAGCGGGTTCAGTCTCCAATTCTCAAGTCGGAAAATTCGTTCTCCAAGTATGAGTTTGACGTGGGATGCGGTAAGAGCACTAAACACTGCATTCGTCTCCAGGATGATAAGCCTGCTCGAGAAAGGTCAAGACAAGCTTCATCGAGAGACCTAGTTGAAATGAAAAGAACCCAAGGAGTGGTTGGTGCAGAGAGAATGAGAGTCATGGCTGCAGGTGTTCCTGAACTATATTGTAACCCTGCACAAAGAAAGCTGTTACGACTGTGCAAAGGTTGCCCAAAGTGTCTGCCACGCTAGCTGAGGTAGTTAGGGACATGAGTCAGCTTGAGGATGTATATCTGACCCATTATATGTCTGCTACTGAGCCTGAATGTATTGATTAATCTAAATATTGCAATGTTATGTATCTGTTACACTCCCTTGGAGGGACCCAAGAGTTTAGGGGGGAGAGTGTAACGCTGCTTTAAAAAAAACTGTATTCTGGTGCATTGAACTATTGCTGCCACCAGAGGGAGACAGAGACATTGTGGACTATGCTGGACAAAACCGAACTACACCTACCATCATCCTTTGCGTGAGGACAGGAAGGAGGTGCAACAGGACGAGGAAAGAGATCAGCAGCCTCGTGCAAGGCATGGGCAGAGTGAGCGGAGCAGTGAAAGGTGGAGGACGCACATTGGAGCTGTCAGGGATCGCAACCAGACTTGAGTACAGACGCTGTCTTACTGGTGCTGGAGATCAGGACAGTAATCGTGTTGAGACCTACCTGCGCAGCACTGAGAGGTCTGGAGGAAAAGCTAGTTCCGGCAGGACCCCGAGTTAGGAGACCGCGCTGATCGATTGGGAGTGCAGGCGGTGGATCGTTGTTCCAGTTGCAGAGATTTGGCAAGCAGGGAGCAGATTCAGTGGCACGGAGTCCCAGTGCACAGCAGAGAAGATCTCTTGATCGAGGCATCGAGTGCTGGACAGTTTCGTTCATTGGATGGGTGAGAGGCCTCCCAGGCCACAGTTCCAAAACAGAAACACACACTGCAATATTGTTTAAATTCACAGGGCCCCAACGGTGACTAGTCGAAGATTGTTTTTGTTTCATTCACTGGCCAGTTTAACACAGTACCCGGGTACCCTAGACAACACATACATATTTTTGAGCTATTATTCATGGGACTTACACTCCAGAACAGAGGGGGTTAACCGGTTTCTTTTACCGCCGCGTGTTTTTCCCACGTTACGAATTCTTGTTACTCAAATACCGTATATGCGTATTACATGCTGCTTTATTGGGATCAGTAAAGAATATAATATATAAAAATCCACAACAGTGCTGGTGTATAGTTATTTCCTAGTGCGGTGAGACTATCCCGAGGTTTATTCAGCGGCTCCTCCAGGGGTGAGCGCTACACATGGATAACCTGAAGTATCTTGGGGTCTGGCTTTCTGCTGATGTTATGCACCTATTCACCCTTAATTTCTGACGCCTATTGACTGGCCTTCAATCTGTCCTTTCCCTTTCGACTCGCTAACACTTCCCCTGGTTTGATATCATTAGAGCTCTCAAAATGAAGGCCTTGTGTGCTATATTTACTACAGTATCTCCCAATTTCTGTACCATTGTCATTTTTCCATAATCATTTACAAACCCAATTACAAACCCAGGCTGAATTTACTATCAATGTGCAGGCCTAAATTCCAGGGAGATCTAGCACTACCAGAAGTTCTGCTTTACGTCTATGCCACCCTTCTGGCAAGACTCATAGACTGGATACCGACTGCGTCCGATAAAAAGTGTATTTTGTGATACCTTTCTTATCTGAGTGCACTCGTGTGGACAGTTGCCGTTCCAGAGTGATTACCAGCGATTGTGTTGTTTTTTATTTGCAGAGTGGAGACTTGTTGCAGATACTATCGGGAGACTCATTTTATGTATGATTTGCACTTACATTCATTTAAGTGCCACCTGTCTTCTGAGTGGTTCTATTGTTGGTATATGCATGTATGTCTTAAATTAAATAATGGTTTTCCTCTATGTACGCTTTTTATCTTTGTATTTTATGGCATGACCTGTGAATACATCCTCTGATATTGCTTATTTGGATTGCTACATTATCCTGCCTGGTAACTGTACGGTACTGCTGTGGGGTTTTTAATATCCACAACGACCCTTTGTGTGTTTCAGATAAAATGTGGTTAGACTTGGAAGACAATAGCAGAAATGCCTCACTGGCCTTGGCTACTCCCGACCATGGGCTAGATTACATACCATACGGAATGCTAACTGTAGTGTTTGGATATGTAAGAGTAAACAGCAGCCAGCTAGCGGGACATACTAGTACACCCCGCTAGCATTAAAGTCCTCCCACTGGGCACAAATCTCCTGGCTGTAAAGGGTTAAGTTTGAGATGGCTGCTATATGCATTTAGTTAAATAGTAACTAACATATCATTACACCTCACCATCTAAAGAAAAAATATGAATCTTGCTCTCCAGTTATTCTTCTAAAGGCCAAGATTATTCCATTGTCTTTCTAATCATCTGACAGATTACAAAATAGTTACTAACACCTCCTGTCTCGAGTCCATCATTGTTTATCAGAAAACTTAAAAATTAAAGGTTATCATAAAGTTTCCCTATATTGTTTAGTCTTTCGATTATCTAAATGGATCTTCTGGGAGTCAAATTAGATACGGATTATCGAATACTACATATCAATATGTCTGGTGATAGTTTGAAATTCTCAGCATTTTCAATCCATTCATCCTTTAATATCTGTTTCAAATTGATTCCACATGGCCTAAGCCTGTGTTGTTTTTGCTGAACATTCCATAACATAAAGACAAAAGTGTGTTTCCATCTGCAAAGTCTGTTTTTTTCCACAGTTCCTCTCACATGACCAAATTGTTCACAAGAGATAAACATGACAAAGCCTCCCTGTAAAGCATAATGTCTAGAGAAACATGATTGTTTCCTCTGTCTTTGTTAGTCAGCATATTTCCGAGATACTTTGAGGTTATCTGTGAAAATTTAGTGTATTTACGCCAAACGGAAAGTGAAATAAAATAAGTAAATACATTAAAACACTCCAAGCATAATGGTATAATTAGTAGCTAATTATAGTGTGCATTCAGATGTTGTATCAAGGCCCCTACTGTCAATAGGTTGAGAAGGGTAGGTTCTCTTAACGAGGGGTGTCAGTGGCTAGGAGCTTGACACCTAACCATTTTGGCAGTGGACAAGGAATGTCCATCCCTTGAATTCAATCTTCATAGCTGTTGGTGCTGGGGGGGGGGGCAAGGATATGCGCTTCTATTATTAGCCCCACTCACTGGCCATGGGTTTTCAATAGCACCCACTCTATGCTAATGGTTGAGGGTGGGGAGAAATGACCTCCATCTGATGCTGATAAGTGGGATTCCATGGAGGATGGTATTTTGCGGTATTACATATGAATATCTTGTGGTACAAATTCACTGATATACTGTGTTGTCACGACTCATGTATTTATTTATTTATTTATAAAGGGCCCTATTACATTCTTCACGCAAAAATGCACTGTAAACGCTTTAATTTTTCGCCAAAGCGTTAAACGTTAACGCGCGTAAATTAACGCTGGTATTACAATCCGAGCGCATTATTTCATCCGTCAAAAAATAACGTGAGTAAAAAAAGACACGCAAAAACGCGCGCGCATTAACGTTGCGCGCAGAAATCGGTGTGCAGACTGTTTTTTCACGCGATTCAGCCAATCAGAATTAAGAGCCACAATTATCTCACGTTAAGTTTTTGCGCCTGCCAAAGTCAATCTGAGCATATATGCTGCAGCAATAATAAAAACACACACAACTTCTTCATTTTTTTGTTTGGGTATGCGTAGAATGTGTAACTATACTTTGCTGGTTTTTTTTTTCGGGCTGATGTATTTGGGTTCGGCCAGGATGTTCAGATTTTCCATTAACACCAGCTTGTAGAAGTCGTTAAAATTATGCGCGCAAATGCTGTGCATTAAATTTTACGCATATATTGTAATACCATCCGCGTACCAGCGCACAAACACATTTGTGCTCACAATGTTAAGTATAGGATGTGCGCAGTACAGTAAGCTCGCGCAGGGTTCGTGCATGTTCACCCGCGGTAGACGATTATGTGCGTTTGTTGCGCTGACATTGTAATACGACGTTCAGCGCAAAGGGTTTTGCCCCTCGCGTTAATACATTTTTGCGCGCGCAAACGTTTGCGTGAGGATTGTAATAGGGCCCAAAGTATTTTACCAGGAAGGCTACATTGATATATGTCTCGTTTTCAAGTATGTCCTGGTACTTTTTCATACTTGCCTATCTTTGTATTTTTAAACATGTTAATATTTGCACATTCATTCATTTGTACATACTGTACATTCATTCATTATTACCCCCATTATGGTTAATTGCTAACTGCTGGTTAAGGGAGACAAGGGTATTTCTCCCTACTATAGCCTCCAGCTTCCTTGAATTGATGGAGGCAGGGGGTAAACAATGTCATATCAGTACAAGTATTTCAGTAGACCCACCGATGCCTATGGATGGGGTCCTTGTGGGGGGCAGTGGCATGCCCTCCACGTTTTATAAATAGCCTCCACAAGCCGTGCATGGGTGGGTGCTGGGTTTGGAATCCAGGCATGTCCACCCCCTGCCCATTAAATGTACTCCCAACCCCCAATGGCAATGGTTGAGGGTTGGGGGTGTGTGAAGGGGCAGTGGAATGTCACTGCCCCTTTATTGGGTTTATTTTGACTCCTATATGCTTCTATTCTTTTGTACTTTATACTGCAGCATGTCTAGTAGATACACCTGTTATCTGAAGCTAAAGGATTTGAAAATACGCAAAACATTTTGCTCCCAATACAATTTGCCAAAACAACAAGATTATATAAAAATGTTGTATGTATTAATAATAATTAAATGCCTTTGTTGCAGCTGTTTGTTACAGTCTCCTTATGAATACTGGCTGTTGTTTTGATATTTGCTTAGGCTCTCTGTACTTGTGACTGTGCAATGTAATGATTTTTAAAGATAACAAGCTGTACAAACAGGTTTGCTAATCCAAAACAGATTTAAATGGACTGGCGTGTCCTACATTAGCTGAATCATAGTGTGGATCGCAAACAGTATTTGTGTTAACCATGTTCTCTACCTGAACTGAATGGCCTGTCTAGTCTATTTTTTTCTTTTTCTTTAAGTAAAGGGATTGACTAAGGTAATTCCATGTGTAATTTCTTCTTCACTTATCCTTGATTTTATATAAAATAATAAAGACACAACATATACTGTGGTACAAAAAAATGGTTAATAACAATACAGCACAACATTCTAGAGTGAAAAGCAATGCCCAAGTACTCCGAAAATTCTGTGTACGGTCGAGGAAGGAAATGGTTAGTTGTCTCTTATTACTTCTGCATATCATCCCACCCTTGCTTTCATCTCATCCATGTGCTCATCACTTGAAATGTTTGCCATCCTACTGCCGTACAGATATGACTCTGTGTTGGCAGGCAATGCGCAGTCCCTTCCTCCCATGCTATCTCATGCTTTCCATTTCCCTCCAAACCTTTAAAATTGTAAGCTCCTCTTGCCAAGCAGAGGCTCAGCATAAACTGAGTGGGTGGGTGCAGACAGTTGTGCTCCCTCCCCCCCTGAGAAACCCTGAAGCTTTGTCAGTGCTGCCTTAAGAAAGTACCTTGAACAATCTGACAATCCGGGACTTTACCTCTGTAGAACTGGCAGTCTCCTACACCGAGTCTAGCTTCCTTTCTTATCTCCACAGACATAATGCTGCATTAGGTGGTGTCCAGGCACATCCTGTGCACCTCTATGAGTATAAAGCATTGTTTTTATTGTATACCAATCCAGTCCCACCCATTAAACAAAGCAGGCAGTGGCAGTCCATAGTCAGGGGTTTGGGAATCACAGGAGAAAAGAAAAATAAGGGGAAAAGAAAACATAAGAGGAAGAGTTAGGCAAATAAATACAATTATCATAGATATAAGGAGAGCAAGCCCCTCCACCCCGCCCCTCCAAGAAGGACTCCAACAAACCAAGCCAGGCCCCAACCACAGTCAGCAGTACAGGGGCCTCCTTTGGGCAACCAGTTCAGATAGAGTCAACCAGCAACCCATTATCACCTGGTCACCTCGCAGGTCACCTCAATCCAGCTCCCAGCTGAGCCCAACCCACCACTGAGCCAGTGAACTCCAGCCAGTAATACCATTTATCAGCAAATATCTGTCATTTAGTATCATCAGGTTGCAAAATATCATCTAGGTTCTTAACGGGTTTGGGTCGAAATCCCTACACCATGTTCCCTAATGCCAAAATCCCGACGGCCAACTTCCCTACACGACCAACTTCCCTACACAGACCACTCCCTGATGGCCAACTTCCAGACATCCAAAATCCCAGTGGTTAACACTGACCCTACTCCCTAACCCCCTAAATCTAGCCCTAACACTAACCCCCCTAAACCTAGCCCTAACCCAAACCCCCTAAACCTAGCCCTAACCGTAACCCCCTAAACCTAGCGCTAACCTTAACGCCCTAAACCTAGCCCTAACACCCCAAACCTAGCCCTAACCCCCTAAACCTAGCCCTAACCCCTAAACCTAACCCCTAAACCTAACCCTAACCCCCTAAACCTAGCCCTAACCCCCTAAACCTAGCCCTAACCCCCTAAACCTAATCCTAACCCTAACCCCCTAAACCTAGCCCTAACCCCCTAAACCTAGCCCTAACCACCCCTAAACCTAGCTATAACCCCCCAAACCTAGCCCTAACCACCCCTAAACCTAGCTATAACCCCCAAACCTAGCCCTAACCCCCTAAACCTAGCCCTAACCCTAACCTCCCTAAACCTAGCCCTAACCCCCTAAACCTAAACCTGACCCCATAAACCTAGCGCTAACCCTAACCCCCTAAACCTAACCCTAACCTCCTAAACCTAGCCCTAACCCTAACCCCCCTAAACCTAACCCTAACCCCCTAGCCCTAACCCCCCTAAACGTTCTGAACATCTTCCACCATAGCATCCCAAGTGCGGTAAGCAGATGTCTGCTCAGTTTGAAAGACTGGATCAAGCTTCTGGCAGCTTGTAGCATATAGAAAGACAGTTAAAAACCATGTGGTATAAAGTGCCTTCAACTCAAACTTTAGTAACTTTGGGGGAAAAAAATTGTGGAGGCTGCAAACAGCTTTTATTATACACATACTAGAAAGTAAAAGTAAATTTTTATTTTGAAACCTATTCGAAGATGTTATTTGTTTGGAAATATCTGCCTTTATCTCCTTTCTTTTCTTCACATGAAAAGTGATGTGAAATTCAATTTGTTGTTTGAAGCCTAATAAAATATAACAGTCATGTGGGAGCTATAAATGTATTTAGCATTTTTTTCTGTTTCATGAAAAGAGAGGAAATTCCCTATAATGCCAAAGACATTTCCCCTACGGCTATTGCTTTACCTGTGTTTTGTGTAAACATTGAGAGCACAGAACAATCTCTTTTCCGAAGCACCAGACTTCTTAGAAAGGGGAGAGAATAGACTAATTCTTGTTATACATGATTATTTTGCTGACAGCTTTGTCCTTTTTGGATGGAGTGTATTTATGTATATATTGAAAAGTGCAGAACACGATGGCCTAGATTTTGCAGAGGCAGAAATCCAAAATCTGGTCTCTTTCTGTTTTTGCAACCTTGTGTGTACTTTGGTTGCATCATTTATTGCTGGTGACTATATAAATCTGTTTAATCCATTCAATGCCAGGGTGGTCAGGGAACGCTGTTAATGAAAGCTCACTTATTTCTCTGCTGCATTGGGTTATCTGCATATTTCTAGACATCCACCTACAAAAGATCTTTTTTACCTTCTCTATTTATGTGACAGATGAATGGCGTATAGCTTGACATTTGTTGTACATTTAGATTAAAAAAATAATGAACTGATTTATCTCATTTAACCATTTTAAGCATTCTAGAAGAATTATTTTTGTTGAGAAAATTGACATATTTATCATTGACTTGAAATATTTGATATAAACTTTAAAGAATAAAATTGGATGAAATAGGGACGTGAGATGATAGAAAGGCAAATGTTTAAAAAGAAAGGTAGCAAAAATAATAAATAAGATGACTGAGCAAACTATAACGAAAATGGACATCACAGGCGTATTAAGTTCTCTCCACACCTTAGTAAGATAAGCTTTACAATTAGTAAGAGGTTACAATCAAAATCTTCATACATAGAGGTGCCACAATCATGTGCAAAGCATGTTTTGCCGATTTGAATCCCTCCCTTTATCCCTCAGCAATTTTCCAATGACCTAGAGCAGTGTTTCTCACCACTGGTCCACAAGTACCATTAATAGACCAGATTTTCCAGATATCTGAAGCACAGCACAGGTGTTATGACTTGCTGCTCAGTGATTGCAGGATTCAGTCTACATTTCCCCAAGGTAAACCTTAAAACCTGGCCTGTTACTTGAGGACCGGAGTTGAGAAACACTGACCTAGAGTATATAACTGAAAAAAGGAAGATATTCCTTTTCAAAGATTCCCTGTCCCCTACATGACTGCGGCATGCCGCAGGGTTGCTGCAAAGTGAGATTCGCCCTACAGGTTGGCCCACCACTCTGTCAGTGGGCTGCTTTGCCTGTTGGTCACGGTGAACTATTTAAAAGGAGAGATCCTCTTTCAAATGGGCAAAACTTGTTGACGTGACAGGTGCAGCGAATCAAAATTAATTGATGTTTAAGAATTCGTTCCACACCTGAACTGGCATTTAGGGGACACATGATTTCAGGAGTGTTATTCTTGTGGAGTGTCAGTTTATGTATGAGCTGTACTTGTATGTAGTGGTGGCCTGTGTATGTGTCTGTGGGAAGGAATGGATTTGATTAGATTGTCAGTGGTTGTATGTCCACAACGTGTCGACTAATGTTATTTAGGTTTATTACTGTACTGAATATGTGTTTGGTTTGTATGTGTATATGTGTTTGCAACAGTATATATGTGTAACATATGTATGATTGTGTGTGTATACTATACTTGTGCACCGATTTTTTTTTTCGGTTCGGATTCTGTAAATTTTCGGTTCGGCTCATTTCGACCGATTTCCATTTCGGTTCGGTTCGTTTCGGTTCGTTTTTTGTACCGACTTTTTTTTGTGATTTCGGAAATTTTCGTGTTTTTCGGAACATCTGTTCTCCTCGTTTCAAAGTGTCTATTCGTTTTGACGTAAACTAATGGTTTTTCGGATCCGATATTTCTGTCGATACGAGACGATACGATACGATACGATTTCTCATGTTTTACAAGAAGGATACATTGAGATTTCTCATGTTTTCCAGGAAGGATACATTGAGATTTCTCTGGTTTCCCGGGAAGGATACATTGAGATTTCTCCTGGTTTCCGGGAAGGATACATTGAGATTTCTCATGTTTTACAAGAAGGATACATTGAGATTTCTCTGGTTTCCCGGGAAGGATACATTGAGATTTCTCCTGGTTTCCGGGAAGGATACATTGAGATTTCTCATGTTTTACAAGAAGGATACATTGAGATTTCTCTGGTTTCCCGGGAAGGATACATTGAGATTTCTCATGTTTTCCAGGAAGGATACATTGAGATTTTTCTGGTTTTACAAGAAGGATGCATTGAGATTTCTCATGTTTTACAAGAAGGATACATTGAGATGGGAATGATACAAAATTACAGAATCAGCGATATAACCGAAAAATACGATGTCCGAAATTACTGAAATGGAACCGAAATCAGGAATGGAGCCGAAATCACGAATGGAACGAAAATGAATTTCGATTTTACACATTTCTAGTCCATTCGAAAATTCCGAAACGTTTCGGCTCGGAAATTTGTTTGGATCTGCCGTTTTCAGATCCAAAAATTTACGGAAAATCGGCCGAATCCTAATGCACGAATCGGGAAATTTCGTGAAAATTCTGAAATTCCGAAACCCGAAACGCACATCCCTAGTGTATACTTCTGAGTGTGCAAGTACACGGGTGTATATGTAGTGTGTAAATGTGTGATTGTAGAAAACATGAGAGCAGTATGTCTGTGAATACAAGAATATATAAATATTTGATTTTATGCTTATAAGAAAACTGACTTTTTTTTACTTATAGACAAACTCTCATATGAGACGAGTAAGAAATATATCTGAGATTATTAAAAAGAAAAGAACAGAAAATGCCAAGTACTGTACCACTCACAATGTTCCCATAAAGAATTGAAAGGAACAGTTTAGGAACCATTTGTGGTAATGTTTTAAAAATATGAATATTACTTTTGAATTAATTTACTTTGAAATTTTTGCACCTTAAACTGTAATCGTAAGGACTTCTGACACCTCTTCTTCTTTACTATAAACACATTTAGCTGCAATAAGGATGTATTATGCTTTTGTGAATTAATATAATCACTTCCATATTTGTCCATAGACCATTGCTCTAAAATAAAAATTAAATTAAATCTCATTACAGGTTGCGAATGGAGTCCCTTCAAAGCAATGGCTCATCTTCGCTTGTTACCTCATTCAGGAATGTGTTTTATAACTGCAATCTAATAATGAGATATAGTGGGATTTTCCAGTAAATGTTATAAAATGTAATGTTTCAAGTTTTGCTTTAATATTCCACCCTTAACAAATAAAACACTGTTTACATCCTCTATGGAAATACCCAATTTATTTTCTTAAGTGTCGTTTGTATGTGCTTTGGCTAATATGTGCTTTGGAGAAACCAACAGATCTATTCACTAAAGGGTGAAGTCAGGGGAATTGGCAGGAGAAGTGAAAATTCTAGGTCAAAATAGCCAAACCAGAAAAATTCTCCCATTTATCTCACTTTCCAGATCTGTTATTTGGCCTAGAGTGTTCTCTTCTCCTGCCAATTCTCCAGACGTCAGCCGTTGGTGAATGGATCTGCAATACTTTCTTTGTTTACTTGCAGTTGGAAACTCATTTAGTAAAACTCATGACTTTCTGACTATAATTCTGCAATCTAACAGAACCATATAGTCAGGGTTATTCAAAGAGAATCGAAAAGTCACCGCACGTTCGGTGACTTTTTGTTCTCTTCAATTCGGTACGATTTGGCGATCCCATTTCGGCGACCCTGCGGTGTATTCAGCAAGCACCAAAGGGCTGCCGTAATGCAGGCAAAAGTCGCAGCAAACCTGCCGAAAACTCACCGCAAAACGAGGGCGAACGCACACCGAAACCCACAAAAACATCTGGATTAACCCGCCGAAGACACCGGAGAAACCGGAGCAGGAGCCGATCAGACCACAAAGCAGCCGCTGGAAAAACCCGACACGCAGACGAAGGAGGTGAAGAAAAAAAAAACAGTATGCTTGAATGTTTGAAAAGTGAAACGCTGCTTGCAAACAAACTACAGAACGAAAATGTCTGAAATTTACATATAAGGTCCAATGAATGATAATAAAAAGGGCTGTTACAGAAAAAAGAAAAAATTTAAATAAGACAAAAAACGGAAAAAAATTTTTTGCAAAAAAATCCCCAAAAATGCCTAAAAGGTCCTAAAAAAATCTGTAAATAAAGAGACCTTTTACTGCAGAATATTATAACGAACGGTTTATTAGATATTGAATTAAAACGGGAATATTTTTAACATTCAAGCCTATGGGATTCTCCTGAATAAACCTGCCGAAATAAACCACCGAATGGCAGAGCAATTCGGCAACTTTTCACTGCTGGTTTTTGCTCTCTGAATAGCCGAAGCATTTCTTCTCTATGGGGATTTCACTGCCCTCGAACAGGCACCGTATGTGCAAGCAATTCGCCAGGATTTGGCGAATTGCCTGCTCTCTGGATAGCCGAATGGCCAGGAAAGGTAACTGAACGCTGAATTTCAGCATTCGATTACCATTCTCCAGCAATTCAGAGCTCTTTGAATAACCCTGAAAGTAGGCTTACACAATGTAGGCTAGAATAAAAGTGTTGAAAATAACTCCTGTATGGATCAGTTGGAGATATTTTTTTCCAGAACCGCTCTAAGTTGGACCATATGCCAATGGACCATAGTGACAATATTGTGTAATTACAGGATCAGATTCCAATAACAATGGAAAGAAAAAATTGGCATTGTGTCAATGTCTCTATTGTGAAATTTAAACTCTAATAGTGAATCATGTAAAAGAGTACCCAAGCTTCCAGCTATCTCTTTCACAAAGTAAAGTTGAAAAAAAGGAAATATCTGTCAACTACCACCTTCTACACATCCCTTTTGCTGCCGTTGATCCAATCCATATATAGGGAAAACCATGGAGCATTTTTCCTATCACAGAAAAAGCATTCTCAGGTTTCACCCTTGATCAACAAGCTGTACATATAAATATATAAACAGTTTTAATGCTTTAAACGAATTAATGATGACTAGGAAAACGACTTTCAGTGATATCGAACTTTCAGTGATATCGTAACCTCACAAGGCAGAGAAATCATTATTCTAGTATAACCGTAATAGTTGATGATAGAGTACAAGCAGTTAGGGTGGAATAGGGTTGATGTTTTTTATGTATACCTGCCCAGAGAAAATATATGCAGAAGAAACAGAATCTGTTTTCATTATTTATGGATGATATTATTCTTTTGTTCCGTTCCCACCGATTCTGTTTGTGAATAATCCACATAGTGTGCTCAGATGCAATTTCACATATTGCAGGGAAGTCAAACTGACAAATTAGATAAAGCAATCAATAAAACCGACTCTACCTTTGTTTGCATTATGCTATTCTTTAGCTCTTTACTGGTTATTAATCACAATTACATAGGACACTTCCTCCTTTGCTAATGAATAGACCTTATTTTATGCATTTCCTAATAAGGTTGTTTAGACTGAGGTCAATAAATTGTGAGGTTACCCAAACATACAATGTTATTTAACTATTATGAATATGTAAGGGAATACCTGTATAAAAATGGTTACCCTATGAATTTGGACACACATCTACCTAGAAATGGTGTCTCACACCGAAGCTTGAACTCGAAAAAAAGGACTGGGATACTATTCCAATAATAGGCTGTGTCCCAACCTAGGTAGGGAATATATTAAAATATATGGGGTTATTCAAAGAGAGACCCAAATTTGCAACCGAATTGCACCGAGCTGCGAATTTCCCTGTACAGTGCAATTTAGTGACAATTTGGCTATTTGGAAAGTAGACAGTTCGCCAAATATGGTGCAATTTGGCAGCAGTGAAATTCCCCATAGAAACGTAATGGTTAATCTATTCAGAGAATCCGGAACAGCAGCGAAAAAGTTGGCGAAAACCCCCGATTTTCGGTGCTTTTGTTTGACAGATTTATGCAGGTGAATACCATAGGTTTCAATGTAAAAAGAAATCCCTTTTCTTTAATTTTTATTCCACCACTTATTCTTCATTTGCAGCAAAAAGTATTTTATGGATTTATTTTTTAGAAAAATTTTTAGGCATTTTTCTGGATTCATTTCAGTGACATTTTAAATTCCAATTTATTTTAAATGCCTTTTTTTATACTGTTACAGACCATTTTATTGTTATTCATAAATTACCTTATTTAGTTCCGTGCATTTTCATGCATTATTTTTGTTTAAAGTTCCTTTTAAAAATTGCTTTTTTTTCCTTACCCCTGTTCAGCGGCTGTTAGGCTTTTTTTCCGGCGACTAGTCGGCTTTTTACGGTGGCCTTCAGCAGTCTGGCGACGTTCACCAGATTGTCTTCTGCGTTCGACAGTTTGCAGCTGCATTTGGCGGTCGTCAGCTGCATTCACTGGTTATTCGCCGGCGTTCGGGTTTAGCGGCAGCGTTCTGCAGATCCATTCGGTGTGCTTCAGGGACCCTGCAGTGAATGCTGAATTCACCGCAGGGTCAGCAAATTGAACTTGATAAATTGCACCGAAGTGCTTCGAATGAAAGAAGACTGAAATTTCGGTGCTCTTTGAATAACCCCTATAATCTTTTTTTTTAAAATCTATTAAAACAATACACAAATATCAAAAACATTGTTTGACTGAACCAATACACAATAAATGCTAAATGTAGCTGTTGATTACATATGCAAGCTTCCTAAGCAGCATATAAAAGGTCTTATATCAAATAATACTGCATTAATAGAGTTGTACTATCGAGTCTCTTTGTAGTGGGACTCATATACCACTCCATTAGTTATTTGTATTCATTGCCTTTACAATAAATATGTAGCATGAGTGAAAATTTCAAATGAAAATTATATTTTAATATATTCCGTACCGAGTTTGGGACACTGCTTATTACTGGAATAGTAATCCAGTAGTTTTTTCATATTTAACTATTATATCTCAATTTAACTAGGTTACCTGCAGGATAAATATGTCATTAATACATTTATAACAGAACGAGGCGTTCATTTTTTTTTTATTCCAGAAAAATGTAAAAGACAGCCACTTATGATCATATAACTAGAGACATTTAAAAGGTGTTTGTTTTATTCATCGCCTGTCAAAGCTGACCTGGAACTGACAGCCACTGAATTACCCTTTTTCCCTTGGTGGTCTTCCATCAAAATTTGGCCTATTCAATTTATATATTTTAACAAACAAATTACATTTTCAAAAACAGGAAAAATGCATTTAAAAATTGACTGGCACCCTTCACTATGCTTTCTTAAACCTCTTACTCACAATGGAGATTGGATCACGATCGCAAATCTGGATTCCCTACTCATTGATATGTCCAAAAAAGTGAAAAATGCAATATATCACATGTACCTTGCCACAAGGAAAGTCCCTAAATTTTAAGTCAGCTGAGCAGAACCACCATGTGATGAGCCATGTTACATATATAACGCTAATGGTAGTGTAGCGCTGTTTAAAACTGTGTTGCTACAATTACTTGGTTTTAGCCACCAGAGGGAGACAAAAGCCATATGGACTATGCGGGACCTAAACGAACTACAATATCCATCAGGCTTTGCGGCAGATAACAGAAGTGGGTGGGACAGAGGGGAAGGACATAAGCAGCCTCGTGCAGAGGAGCACCAGAGTGAGCGGAGTGGCGAAAGACAGAGGACGCAAGTGAGACTGCCAGGGATCGAGACCAGGCCGGAGCACAGACGCTACCTCGAGGGCGCTGGAGATCGGGACAGTAACTTGCGGAGGCATACCCATTATCACTGAGAGGTTTGCACAGAACTTCAGTTCCAGTTGGACCCCCTGTAAGGAGACTGCAATGATCCATAGGGAGTGCAGGCGGTAGGCCGTAGTTCTTGTGTTGGAGATCGGACGAGCAAGAGAGCGGATTCGGTGGCACAGAGTTCCGGAGGACAAGCGGAGAGACATCCTTGATTGGGCAGTGGGACAGGCTGTCTAACGGATGGGTGAGAGGCCTTACAGGCCGCAAGTCCGAGTATAACCCAGCACGCTGCATTATTGTTCAATTCTACAGGGCCCCAACGTGACTAGTCAAAGATTTGCTTATTCCATTCACTGGCCAGTTGAATACGGTACCCGGGTACACTAATCAATACACGTACACCTTTTTGAGACATTACACTCACGGGACTTACACTCCAGAACTGAGGGGGTTAATCCTTTTCTTTTGCCGCGCGTCTTTTTCCCGCATTATGAAATCCTGTTGTTCATATACCGTATTTACATTATATATGTGTCACTTTATTGGGATCAGTAAAGTATATAATCTATAAAATCCACAACAGTGCTGGTGTATATTTATTCCCTAGTGCGGTGAGACTAACATGAGGTTAATTCAGCGGCTCCTCCGGGAGTGAGCGCTGCAGTAGCATTCACCTGTGTGAGCGCCAACGTTAGCTTTGGTTGCCCTAGCACCGGCCGACCATATTACATTCCAAATGCTAAGGGATTAAAACAACTATTAGCGATTCGAGGCTTGCGCTTTTCTGCACAAGTTTACTGTACTTTGCGCTCTCTATGCTTAAAATGGGAAGCACAAAGTGTTAATTAGCGTTAGAATTACAAAATCCTAACGCTAATTACCATCCCCCTGTGGTTCACTCAATAGTTAACCACGGCTAGGACCTGGTGCTAACTGATTCCGGTTCTGCAGAATCCGTCAGCGCCAGCGGAAAAAAAATACAAAAAAAACAGATACTCATCTCTCATTCCACAGCGAGAACGGCGGCTCGATCTGCTTCTTCTGGCCTCCGGGAGCAGAGATAGACTGGGGGAAAAAAGTCCCCTATTCTCCCTCTGCGAATCACTACTCTGACCTGCCGGATCTCGTCATGTGACCGGCAGCTGAAGCCGCAATGGGGTCCTATGGACTCCATGGAGTGGATGCTTGTGGCGGCGCTTACCCATTATAGCGTGATGATTGTAATATATGGCCCGATGTATTGCTCATCATAAGTATAATAACTCAGACGCAGACTGTGCAAGCAGACTTTCGCTCTAAGAGGAGGACCACCGCCGTCCACAAAACAGCATTGTTTGGCCAAAATAAAACATTAATAATTGCACAACAATTACCAATATGCCCCAATCACCTTTACCAACACTTGCGATCCTGGGAAATAGCTGACATATATGCAGTTCCCTAAATACAGGCGCAACTTGCCAACTAAAGTGTTGGGAGCCTCGACAGACAGTAAAAACCCTTTGCACTTTAGTGCCTGATGCAAGTTTTCACTCGCCTGCTGCTATATATCGCCTGGACGCCCATCGACTGACCTGCAATTGTGGTTATCCTATATCCTACATCCCACCTGAAAGCAAGCCAACCAAGAAAATAAAAATTGTGTTGCGTCCCACCAAAGATTATAGTAGCACTCCTAATAATCAAATTGCACTGTAAATGTAATTTAACAGAATCCAAAGTATCATCTAAACCAGGGTTTCTCGACTCTAGTCCTCGGGACCCACTACAGGCCAGATTTTGCAGATCACCTTGGGGAAATGCAGACTGAATACTGCAATCACGTAGCACCTAATTAGATCACCTGTGCTGTGCTTTGGATATCCCATAAACCAGGCCTGTTAGTGGGTCCTGAGGATATGAGTTGAGAAACACTAGATTCTAAACCATAAAAGTGATTTTTAAAATCAATTTTTAGTTAAACTATTTATTTTAACTCATAAATTTAACAGAAATAATTAATATTAACAAAACCCACCAGAGGAAATAAAATTAAAGTCACCACTGATTCTACTGTACAATACAATGGAACACATGACATGGAATCAGGCCGATGTGTTTACTTACTGTAGAATCCTGCCAGGACTAATGTTAATGTTAACAGTAAACGCACAGCAGGATTAACATTAATCCCACAGGTATCCCCTTCGCTGCAAAACCATTTCACCCTTGTATGCTATGCTCATTTTTGACCATTTTTATGCTCATCATGTTTCAACGTGATTTGAAGTAATTTTTTTATTGTAGGACCCAGGCAAGTTATATCCTTTTTTCAGCGGACTCAGAGGATTCAAAATGTATCTCTATTATGTGTATATGTTGTGTATTGACAGAATGCTATAACAAAAATTGACAAAAAAGTATAAAATTCCATTCAGATTTCAATCATTTGCAGCGTGTAAAATTATTTTCTCCCATTTTATTATCCAAACCTTTGTAGTTAAATATTCTATGAGCTACTCGTAAAAAAAATCTGAAATGGAGAAACTGTTACTGCATTTTATAAAGAAAATATGGAATTTTAACCAAAATTTAAATAACCTAAGATTCCTATTCCAAGGTTGTAACTTTACCAGAGCAATTGTAGTCTATGGAGTTGTTAAGTTTACAACTACTCTGGTTAAGTTTGCACCATTCTTGGAATAGGGCCCTAAGTTGTTTGCATGTAGTTTAGTGCATTGGATTTTATGACTAAAACACTGAAGACTCTCAGTGTGGGAATAAGAAGGTGAATATTGGCAGTGTCACTGCTCATTTTATATGTGAAAAATGGAAATGGACGATGCCAGTTCATTAGAACAAAAAAGCATTTTTTTTATTGTATTTTTTTTATTTGTTATGATACGGTCATGTTTAGTATCATTAGAAATGCCAGAGTCTAGCCTGTCCAATGACACCTTATTTGGCCATGTGGGGTGTAAATAATGGAGATATGGGGGTCCACAGTAATCTGCCTCTCCTTGCAGTGTGGCGACTTGTGTTATAAAGGAACCAGTGTGTAACAATGCTTTGCACTATCACCTCCACACTTGCTCCCACCACAGGAAATGAGTAGGTGAGTTATTGCAGTTGCATTGTTTGCTTATATTGTCCCTGACTTAAAACGGGGAAAAAAAGGTAAATTTATTTATTTTTAATTTATTTTCACATTTTACATGGTCATGTTTGATATCCTTGGAAAGGCAAGACTCTGTTCGAATGACACCTCACGTGATGTAGTGGGAGGCATAGAATAGAAACCCTGGGGTCCAAATGACCCCTGTTCTCCTTGCAGTGGTATGGTGGCTTACACTTTTTATAAAATAATGAATAAAAATGTATTGCGTAGGGATGTGCAATTCGTTTCGTACAAATTCGTTTTTCCTACGAAATTTACCATTTTCGTGCATCCGAGGGCATTCTGAATCCAAAATTTCGACCACACGAAATTTCGGATCGATTCGAAATTTCGGGTCAAATTTCGAAATGATAATTTTTTTTTTTTTTAAGAATGCTTAAAAGATCCTAAAAAATCTAAAAATAAAGAGACTTTTTACTGCAGAATATTCTAAGCAACGGTTTATTAGACATTGAATTAAAACTGGAATATTTTTAACAGGGCTCAATTTCCACTCGCCTACTAGCATTTGGCGAGTGGAAATAAGTGAGGGCGAGTGTAAATGCACACGCAGGCAGCACAATAAATTATTTCATGCTGCGTATTCACCCTTTCCCAGGCTGCACGGTGGCTGGGATCAGCTGCCTAACCTGACCCAGCTCATCTCTCTCACTGACAGGGAGGTGGAGAGGAGCTTCTCTGACCCCTCGCTCTGCTCACACGGGGCTCTGATGACTGGGTATACATGTATCTGGGGTCTGATGTCTGGGTATTATAATTTTTGTAACTTTACTAAAAATAAAACCTTTAACCACTTGGCTGCTATGGACGCGCTCAGCGAGTCCAGCCAAGTGGTTCTCCTGTGCTACGGACGCGCTCAGCGCGTCCGAGCACAGGAGGCAGCAATCCGCCGAATTCCGGCAGATTGCTGCGCCCCCCCGGTGCGGGCTGACATCTTGGATGTCAGCCCAGCACTCAGGAGCCCGGTGGGGACATTAGGTGTCATCGCGGCGACGCGATGACACCTAATTCAGGCGCCCCCCCCGCATGTGCGGAGGAGGCGCCTGAAAGGGAGGGGGGAGGTCCTTCGGACCTCTCTCCCTCCGATCGGCGGCGTTGCGGGGGTTAACCCAGGCACCATTTGGAAGGGCACAGCCTGCCCTTCCAAATGGTACCTGGCATTAACCCCTGGGGTGCCGGATCACGAATCGGCGCTGAAAAGCGCCGGTTCGTGATCCTTTCCTGGAGCTGGCCGACATCTTGGATGTCGGCCAAGCCTCCGGGAACTCCCCCTGAGGACTGGCGTCATCGTGCATAGCACGATGACGCCAGTCCTGGAGTTAACCCCTAGCTGCCACCAACGGTGGAGATAGGGGATTCCAATGAATCCCCTATCTCCCGATCCGTGGCAGCTAGGGGTTAAAGTTTGGTACTGTTGGATCGGCCAGAGCATGGCCGTTCCAACGATACCAAACACGACTGTGAAAGTTTTTGTAAAAAAAAAAATGAAAAATAAAATAAAAAAAAATTAAAACAAATTATAAAAAAAAAATAAACATTTTTTTTTTCTTTTTTTTGGTTGGTTAGTGTAGCAATATTGTTCCCATTTCAATTATAATGTGAACAATGATGCTGCACTAACGATTTTTGTATGCGGTGCGTTTGTTAAAAATCGTGTAATTTTCCCCAAAAAAAAAATGTAACGAGACCCCATCTCTAATTTTTTTAACAAGCGCACCCCATACAAAATATAACCGCAATTGATCGCATGTTAAAATGTGAAAAAAAAACACTTTACACATTGTAAATTATTGAAAATACATATTTTATTGCATTTTTTGTTATAATATACAGACAGGTCATGACGTATACATATAATAATGACATATTATGAATCTACCGAGTCTGACGGAAAGAACGATATATAATATGTCTGGGTCATATACTAAAATAAGCTTTCAAAACACGTTTAAACATGATGAGCAAAACCGGTAAAAATGACCTCAGCACAGAGGTGTGAAAAGCCTCAGCAGCGAAAGGGTTAACAGTGTAATTTCATAAGATAATTTAAGGGTGTGTGTTTGGGGGCAGAGTTAAGGGCTGGGTAGGGGTTAGATGGAGCAACTGGTGGCGAGTAGGGATGAGCCGAACGACCCCCGAGTTCGGTTCGGGCCCAAACCCGAATTTTTCCAAATGTTCGGGTCTGAACCCGAACCCCATGCAAGTCAATGGGGCTGAAAATTTGTTTTTTAAAGTGCCCTCCAAGAGGGCATATATGATAGATATTTTCCACAAAAGGTGTATGGGGGTCCGGGTAGTGCCCTGGGGGACAGGAAACAAGGACAAAAAGTTTAAAAAAATACGTTTGTAACCCCTTAACGCCGCAGGACGTACATTTACGTCCTGCATTAGGCGGGCTTTGCCGCCGCAGGACGTAAATGTACGTCCTCGGCGTTTAGAGCCCCCCCGGGAGATACTCACCTTCTCCGGTCGCTCCCACGCTGTTCTGACTCCCCCGGAGTCAGATCAGTGTGATCCCTCCACCGGCGCGATGACGTCAGTTTCAGGCGTCCCCCCCCCGCCGGAGCAGGGGAAGCGCCTGGAGGGGAGGGGAGGGATCCTTCGGATCCCTCTACCTCCCGATCGCCTGGTCCCCGGCGGCTGTGGCCAGCATCGCTGGAAGGGTCACAGCCTGACCTTTCCAGCGATGTATGGGGTTAACCCCTTAGTTGCCAGGTCGCGACCGGGCACTAATTTGTGGCCCGATCGCGGCCTATTTCCGGTGGGGGCCGCCATCTTGGATGGCAGCCCCCACCTCTGGGTCACCCCCTGGTCAACTGACTCATCGCGCCATGCGCGATGATGTCAGTTAACCGGGAACCCCCTAGCTGCAAAGGGATTTCCCATGGAAATCCCTTGCAGGAGATAGGGGGTTCTTTGAACCCCTTTATCTCCTGATCGGTGGCAGCTAGGGGGTTCAGAGCATGGCCTTTCCAATGATATCAAACATGACCATGGTGAAAGTGAAATAAAAGTGTTAAAAAAAGTAAAAATAAAAATAATAAATTAAATAATAAAAAAATAAAAATATAATAATAAAAAAAAATTTTGTTTTTTTAATGCAGCACTATTGTTCACATTTCAATATATAATGTGAACAATGATGCTTCACTAATGATTTTTTTTTGGGGGGGTTTAGCTAAAATCACGCAATTTCTCCCCAAAAAAAAAATGGGTTCCCCGTTCTAATTTTTTTAACAAATCTACCCAATAGAATATGACCGCAGAGCCTCGGATAATAAAATTAAAAAAAAAAAAACACTTTACACACTGTGGAAGATTGAAATTTTATTGAAAATTCAAATTTTTTACATTTTTTGTTACAGCATTTTGGCAGGGCATGACATATACATATAATAATGATATATTATTAATCTGCCGCGTCTGCCGGAAAGAACGATATATAATTTGTCTGGGTGGTATAAGAATACGTGACTTAAAAATGGTCAAAATGAGCTCAGCAAACTTCTACTTCCGAAACAGCGCCGAAGTTGTAAAATTACTCCCGTCCTTAAGGGGTTAAAGGGACAGTGAGTTTTCCATGAAATAAGGGTTAAAACTAAAAATGAAAAATTCCTTCAAATATCCTGCCTAGGAGGTCCCCATAACCTGCCCGTGAAGTGGCGGATTTCTAGGATGTATAGAAACACTAAAAACAAAAAAAATACGTTTCAAAAGACGGTAAATGCTTTTCCTTTAATCTATCCATAAACAACTGCTTGGGGCGGCAGTCTGTAAGAAAAGAGGAGACATTTTCGGACACGCAGAAAAAGTTTCCTGATTTTTTTGGCTAAATTATTGTGAAACTTATGCAGGCTTTGGATGAAAGTAACAATAGGTGCTTCAAAATTGGTCCTTTAGCATCCCCAAAAGTGCTGTCACACCGTAACCCCTCTGAGGATTTAAATCTGATACAGGCGTCAGTGGCAGTGCACCCAAATATTGTGCTTTTGGTGCCAGGCCTGCAAGTACTATCATACAGTAACCCCTCTGTGGTATTGTGGAAGAATGCAGGGGTGGACCATGTGGTCCTATATTGAAAAGTGTTTTTTTTATCTGTTAATGGGCGTCAGTGCACCCAGATATTGTGCCTTTGGTGCAAGACTGCCAGGCCAGCAAGTATCATCATACAGTAACCCCTCTGTAGTATTGTGGAAGAATGCAGGGGTGAATCTTGAGGTCCTATATTAAAAAGATATGATTCTGGTCAAGGCGTCAGTGCACCCAGATATTGTGCCTTTGGTGCAAGACTGCCAGGCCAGCAAGTATCATCATACAGTAACCCCTCTGTAGTATTGTGGAAGAATGCAGGGGTGGACCATGTGATCCTATATTAAAAAGATATGCATCTGTTAAAGGCATCAGTGCACCCGGATATTGTGCTTTTGGTGCCAGGCCAGCAAGTACTATCATACCGTAACATCTCTGTAGTATTGTGGAAGAGTGCAGGGTTGGACCCTGCGGTCCAAAAAATTAAAATGTTATAAATCTGGCACAGGCGTCATTGCAGCCAAATATTGTGCCTTTCACGGCAGCAAGTGCATTCACACTGTAACCCTTTTGTGGTATTGTGGAAGAGTTCAGTGCTGGAGGTTTTGTGAATGCAGAAGACATCCCCGATCTATTCCGTTACGTCAGCATCAGGGGGTTGATAGCTGCTGATCCAGGACTGATTCATTTTCATAAATGTCAGCCGGTCTACAGAGTCGGTGGACAGACGCACTCTTTTGTCTGTGACAAAACCTCCGGCGGCACTGAACGTCCTTTCAGAAAGCACGCTGGATGAAGGGCAACCTAGTAGCTGCATAGCATATTGGCTAAATTCTGGCCAGTGATGCAATCTCAACACCCAGTAAGCCAGTGGATCATCTGCTGGAAAGGTATCCAGGTCTGCCCTTGCCCCTAGGTAGTCCTGCACCATATGGTGAAGACGCTGGCAATGGGCTCCTACATTTGACATCCCTGGGATTCGTGGACTAAAAAAATATAAAAATGCATCAGTCAAGCGGTCCTGGCCTTCACCACTATTCCTCTGATCATCCGCAGCCTCAGAAGCACTTGTGTCAGCACTTGGTAATCTACCAGTGCCTGGAAAGGTGTTACACAAGTGTCGCTTTAGAGCATCCTCAAGTTTTTTCATCCTGTGCTCCCTCTGTGCAGGCAGGATGAGCTCTGCAACTTTACCCTTGTATCGTGGATCAAGAAGGGTTGCCAACCAGTAATGATCCCTCTCCTTGATACCACGAATCCTGGGGTCCTTTAGCAGGCTTTGCATCATTAGGGAGCCCATGCAGCGTAGGTTGGAGGTGGCATTAGTTTCTGAGTCTTCCTGGTCAATGAGGATGACCGTATCGTGCACTTCCTCCTCCCAGCCACACACTAGCCCTTCCGTTTCTGGGCACACGAAACCCTCCCTTGAGGAATCCCCACCTTCAATGCCCCCACTACTTAAATATTCATCCTCTTCCTCCTCCTGTCTGATCTGAGTAGGGGATCCCACTGGAATGCTGTCTGCGGAAAGACTGGGGCCTTGAGAGCTAGGGAAGGCCTCCTCTTCCTCCCGCTGCTCTGCCGCTAGAGCCACATCTATAATTCCCCACAGAGTGTGCTCCAGCAGGAACACTAAAGGAATTGTGTCACTGATGCATGCACTGTCCCTGCTCACCATCCTCGTTGCCTCCTCAAATGGTGACAGTACAGTGCATGCATCCATGATCATCAGCCACTGCGGGGGGAAAAAAAAAACAAGTTGACCTGAACCTGTCTTTGTGCCATACTCACACAGGTCCTCGTTGATGGCCCTCTGCTGCTTGTGCAGACGCTGCAGCATTGCTAATGTTGAGTTCCACCTGGTGGGCATGTCACAGATCAGACGGTTTGTGGGAAGGTGGAATTCTCTTTGAATTTCTGCCAGGCGAACGCTTGCTGGGAATGACCGTCTGAAGTGGCTGCAGACTTTTCTGGCCTGGCTGAGAAGCTCTGGCAGCCCTGGGTACTTGGTTAAGAAACGCTGTACCACTAAATTTAGGATGTGTGCTAGGCATGGTACATGTGTCAATTTACCCTTGCGTAGGGCGGAGAGAAGGTTGCTGCCATTATCACAGACGATCATTCCCAGCTCAAGCTGGCATGGTGTTAACCATCTCTGCACCTGGCCCTGCAGAGCTGACAGAATTTCTGGCCCGGTGTGGCTCTTGTCCCCTAAACAAACCAGCTCAAGCACAGTATGGCTTCTTTTTGCTTGAGCCATTGCGTAGACCCTGTCAGGCGTCGGTTTAACTGCCACTTCGCCAGAGACAGAGAAGGAGGAGGAGGAGGAGGAAGAGGGAGAGGTGGTGGTGGTGGAGCAGACAGACCTCATTCAAGCAGCTTTCTGGAGGCATGGTGGATGAACAAGCTCCAGCACAGAGCCCCGCCTTGGATCCCTCCCAGCTGCAATCAGAGTTACCCAGTGTGCCGCTAAGGAAATGTAACGACCCTGTCCATGCTTGCTGGACCACGTGTCTAAAGTCACATGCACCTTGTTGCTGACTGCCTTTCCCAATGACTGGATAACATTGTCTTCCACGTGCTGGTATAATGCTGGAATGGCCTTGTGTGAAAAGTAATGGCGTTTTGGAACCTGCCACAGTGGTATAGCACATTCAGCAAATTCACGGAAGGGAGCAGAGTCCACCAGCTGGAAAGGCAGCAGCTGCAATGCGAGTAATTTTGCTAAGCTGGCATTTAGACGCTGTGCTTGGGGATGGTTGGGACTATATTTTTTCTTACGCTGCAGCAGCGGCGGCAACGTAATCTGACTGTGTAAATCTTCAGCTGCTGGGAGGATGTCACATTGTGAGGAAGGACCTGGTACATCCATTACTGTAGCGTCATCCCTGTCAGTGGAGGTTGTAGGCAATGACATGGCAGGACATACAGTGGGGGTAGAGACAGATGAGGAGGAGGAGGACCTACGCAAAGTTTTGTGCCAACAGGATGCGTGGTGGGTGGTCATATGTCGCCTCAAGCACGTGGTACCCAAGTGTCCGGGGTTTATCCCACGCTTCAGCCTCCTCTGACATAGATTACAAATAGCAATGGTGGGGTCTGCTGCACATTTCTTAAAGAACTCCCAGACAGCAGAGTTCCTGCATGTGTTCTTTGAGACAACAACGCTCTGCACCGGAGCAGCTCTGACATCTGATGCCTTGGACTGGCTAGTGCTACAGTTGGACACTAGGGATGTGCGTTTCGGGTTTCGAATTTCAGAATATTCACGAAATGTTTTCGGATGCGGCCGAATTTCCGAAAATTTTTAGATCCGATAATGGCAGATCCGAAAAGTTTTCCGAGCCGAAACGAAATATTTTCGGAATTTTCGAATGGACTTGAAATGTGTCAAATCGAAATTTATTGCTTTGAAACGAGGAGAACAGACGTTTCGAAAAAACGAAAATTTCCCGAAGTTACGAAAAGTCGATACAAAAATGAGCAAAGTGACACGAAAATACGAAAAACGGTCGATATTCCGCAAACATGTACAATTCCGAAAAAACGAAAATTTCCGAAACTACGAAAAGTCGATACAAAAAACGAGCAAAGTGACACAAAAATACGAAAAATGGTCGATATTCCGAAAAAAATATGTACACGAAAAACGAGTCGAGCCGAACCGAATCGAAACAGAAATCGGTCGAAACGAGCCGAATCGAAAAGTTTAAAAATCCGAAAAATCGAACCGAATCGAACCGAAAAAAAAATCGGTGCACAAGCCTATTGGACACAGAGGATGTTGTGCCTCGTGTTTGCTGTGCCTCCTCCTCCCCCTCCTCCTCACTTGATTCCTAAGTTCGATCTGGCACCCAGGTGGAGTCAGTGACCTCATCATCAATGTCATCTTCACCCCCTATCTCCTCGTCACTGGAGCCAACTTGGCAGTATGCTGCAGCTGCTGGGGCAACATGAGTGCCAGTTATTTGTGTGTCATCACTGGCACCCCCTTCCTCTAGGTTGATTATACTCCCTTGCTCAACCTCAGAGATTGAATCAGAGCACTGTACTTGCTGCGCATCCTCATGCATCATGTCACTGTCATTGTAGTCAAACAATTCAGCTGACTCCTCCGTGTGTGATAGCGAGGCTACGGCAGGAGTAGCTGTGGATATGGAGGCTGCATTAGATGCTTTGGCAGCTGAGGTGGACTGTAAAGCACTAGACGCCTGGCTGGCAGAGGACTCGGAGGATGAGGATGGCCTGGCTAGCCAATCCACCAAATCCTCTGTATGTTGCTGCAGGTTAAGAAGACGGCCAGCACCAGTTATAAAGGACAAGCGTGCCCCTGCAGAGGATGCACCACGTCCACCATGACCAGAGGCACAGCCTCCCGACACAGGGGCTGCTTGCCCTCTTATCTGTGTCTGGGAGCGTCTGCCTGTCCTTTCTGTTCTTTCAGACATGGTGAGTGATATATAGATTAATTATATACAGAACTCTGATTCAACTCTGGTATAAAGATTAAAGATTTACAGAACTCTGGTATAACTCAGTGAGACACCCTGATAGATGGCAGCCAGTGACAAGACACAGATTACAATTCACAGAAACCTCCTATAAATCAGTGAGACCCCCTGATGGGTGCCAGTGACAAGACACAAACTACGATTCGCAGAAATCTGCTACAAGTCAGTGAGACCCCCTGATAGCTGGCAACAGTGACAAAACACAGATTACAATTCGCAGAAACCTCCTAAAATGCAGTGAGACCCCTTGATGGGTGGCAGTGAAAGCTCTTATAAATCAGTGAGACCCCTTGATGGGTGGCAGTGAAACCTCCTATAAATCAGTGAGACCCTTTGATGGGTGGCAGTGAAACCTCCTATAAATCAGTGAGACCCTTTGATGGGTGGCAGTGAAACCTCCTATAAATCAGTGAGACCCTTTGATGGGTGGCAGTGAAACCTCCTATAAATCAGTGAGACCCCTTGATGGGTGGCAGTGAAACCTCCTATAAACCAGTGAGACCCTTTGATGGGTGGCAGTGAAACCTCTTATAAATCAGTGAGACCCCTTGATGGGTGGCAGCCAGTGAGAACACACGGATTATAACAATTCCCAAATATTTTGTAGAAAATACTGCATGGCACTGGCAGTGGCTGTGTGACAAGACACAGATCACCTCAATTCACAAATGTTTTAAAGAAATTAGTGAGCCCCAAAATACTGCGTGGCACTGATCTGTGTGACAAGACACAGATCACCTCAATTCACAAATGTTTTAAAGAAATTAGTGAGCCCCAAAATACTGCGTGGTACTGGCTGTGTGACAAGACACAGATCACCTCAATTCACTAATATTTTGTAGAAATTATAGTGAGCCCCAAAATACTGCGTGGCACTGGCTGTGTGACAAGACACAGATCACCTCAATTCACAAATGTTTTAAAGAAATTAGTGAGCCCCAAAAAAACTTGCTGGCTGTGTGACAAGACACAGAAGATCACCATAATTCACAAATGTTTTAAAGAAATTAGTGACCCCAAAAAAAACTTGCTGGCACAGTGACAAGACACACATCACCTCAATTCCCTGATATTTTGTAGAAATGAGACCCCCCAGACCACCCCAGTAGCGTGGCAGACCGGCAGTAACAACACACACCAATCTCCTCTGAAATTTCCTCTGAAATGCGTGCAGAATCAGCGCGTGGAAACGTTATATAGTGTGCTGCAGGACTTAGCTCTGTGAGCTCATGATTGGGCAAAATTTGCCCAATCAGGACTCTGAGTGGTGATTGGCATACTGTTGAACCTGTTTTGCACCAGACCTGTGGTCAGGTGCAAGGCTGTAGTCAATTACGAGCTTCAGGCCAGTGGGAAAATGCATTGTGGTCCATTACGATGCATTGTGGTCGAACTTGCTTCGAACACCCGAAAATGTTCGGAGTTCGCGATCTACCCGAACAGACTAAGTTCGGGCTGAACTCCGAACTGTCCGAACCCGAACCGCTCATCCCTAGTGGCGAGTAACTCTTATGGCCTGGTTAGTAGCTTGGGACTTGAAATTTTGAGCCCTGTTTTTAACATTGAAGCCTGTGGGATACAACATTTCCCACACTATCGAATTTGATATCAAATTTTGAATTGATATCAATTATCAAATTGATTTTAATTTACAATACAAGTAATAGTCAGCAAAGGACTTTATGAAACAAATCAATTTAATTTCACTGTTTAATTTGACTCAAGTATAAAATCCGTGACACAGCTTAATATTTAATAGGGGTGTGCTTTTCGATTCAGACTGATTTGTTTTTTTCGCGAATCGGGCCGATTCGGATCGGCACCGAAATACACAGCATCCGAATTTTTTTTTCGATCCGAAACAAAATAATTTCGTTATTTTGTATGAACGTGAAATTTGTAAAATCGCAAGTCATTTTCGTTCCATTCTTGATTTCAGTTCCATTTCGGTCATTTCGGACATCGTATTTTTCGGTTCCATTGCTGATTCCGTAATTTCGTATTGTTTCGATCAAATTCGATAGTTACTTGATATCCATTTGTTAGTTCATTTCAAGTTCGATAGTTGCAGCATATGAATCCTCACACTGCCGGGCAGCACCTCTACAGTATAATAATGCAGCATATGATTCCGCACACTGCCGGGAAGCACCTCTACAGTATAATAATGCAGCATATGATTCCGCACACTGCCGGGCAGCACCTCTACAGTGTAATAATGCAGCATATGATTCAGCACAATGGCAGGCAGCACTTCTATAGTATAATTAATGCAGCATATGAATCCTCACACGGCCAGGCAGCACCTCTACAGTAGTGATGGGCGGAACACCCCGTGTTCGGCTCGCATTCGAACTTGAACTTTTGAAAAAGTTCGAATTCGAACACGATTCGAACTCAATGCAAGTCTATGGGGCTCAAAAGTTTGAATTTTAAATTGCCCTCCAAGAGGGCATATATGCAAGATATTGGACATAAAAGGTGTATGGGGGTCCGGGTACTACCCTGGGGGACAGGAAACAATGAAAATAAAGTTAAAAAAATTTTTTGCAAAAAAAAAAAGAAGTGTGCACCGGTTTGGATATCGACTAACTATAGAATTTGAAATGAACTATCAAATGGATATCCATTTGATAGTTCATTTCAAATGTTAAAAAGGTGTGGGAAATGTTTTACCCCATAGGCTTCAATCTGAAAAAAGGTGTGGGAAATGTTGCATCCCATAGGCTTCAATGTTATAAAAGGTGTGGGAAATGCTTTACCCCATAGGCTTCAATGTTAAAAAAGTTTGGAAAATGTTTTACCCCATAGGCTTCAATGTTAAAAATGGTGTGGAAAATGTTTTACCCCATAGGCTTCAACGTTAAAAATATTCCCGTTTTAATTAAATCTAATAAACCGTTGCTTATAATATTCTGCAGTAAAGAATCTCTTTATTTTTAGATTTGTTTAGGATCTTTTGAGCATTTAAAAAAAAAATTGACGTTTTTTTAATCAATTCGATGCGAAAATTCGAATCAAAACGAAACTAAAATGGTCCGAAATTACCCGAAATGAAAAAAAACACCTGGAAAGAAAAATGAAACGAATTGAAATTTTTAGCGGTGCACATCTCTAGTATTGCGTCATCAGCTACATACTTGCTGCTTCCATAAGAAATGAGAAGGTGAGTAACTGAAGCCACATTGTTCACTTTTTAAGTGAAGTAGCTTTTGAGGGGGGTTAGGTAAAATCTTTTAATTTTCTTTAATTCTAAACTGTATATGGTCATGTTTGGTATCATTGGAAAGGCAGTCTCCAGAAACAGCGACTTGGCCCTGCCGCGCAAGGAAATTCCATAACAGAATTCATCACACGCATGCGGGATGAAGTCAGTGGTTGGGGGCCAGTTCCACAGCGAGGGCTGACATCCAAAATGTGGGGGAATGCTGCGATCGGTTGACCGGATATGCTCAGCGTGTCATCCACATATAGTTTTACTCGACACTTTAGATCTGCAAATGGGTTTCCAGTGTTACTTCAAAACTGAGCATTAGGAAAGTGCAGAGAATCATTGTTATGTATACTATCACATGAGCATTTTTATATTACAACATATTAATACACATTTAGACATGACAAACTATTGACAGTAAAATATATATTTAAATCTTATGAATGGAACATTTTCTATGTACTCTTCGCTGTGAGCATGTCTGTCACATCCCATGCCGTCCTGGGGCCCCCGGCGGCCGGCAGCACTATGCTCGTTGGCCGGCCCGCTGAGTGAAATAGTGGGTGGTCACGGGTCCAGGCCACGGGCGAGGCACGTCGTGATGACACAGCACCCGCCGAGTTTAAAAAGCGATGCCTGAGCCCTGGTTCCTTGCTCTGACGTGGTTCTCACTCCTCTCAGTGCTCGCTTGAGTTTATATTTGATTGATATGCTTTGTATGACTTCTGGCTTGGCTGGTGATCTCTCCTGACTATTAACCCCTTAGCCTCTGATTTACAACCCACTCTGGTACCCAACCCCTGGCAATCATCTGACTACCTGATCTGGCACACGATCCCTGGCAATGCTCTGACTACCCGTTCTGGCATAACAAACCTAACTTTGACGACCCCTGGTATCTGGCTCAAGAGCAACTCTAGCATTAACTCCTGGTGTCTGTTATTCTTTTAATGTGTGTATACCTCTGGTACTATCTGCGTATAGTAATAGGTAGACATTCCAGCTACTTCAGTGTAGGATAACCTGTCTGCATACAGGGATTAGATATTATATATCTAGGAGGTACATGACAGCATCTTGCAATTGTCTTGCAAACATTCATGCTTGCTGCTTTCCTGGTGCTTCTGCCCTTTAGCAAGCTGCTCGTGTTTTATCAATATGCAATGTTTAGTGGTTCTGCCTTGTCTACTCACAATGAGGTTGATCTCCATTGGAACAACATCAACCTTTTCCCACCCATAGAGATAGATTGTATGTGTAATCCATTATTAATATCACAAATAGATAAACTGATACAAGTGAACAGCAATTTTATGAACAAATTTAATATAATAATTTGCTTTTTATGAGTTATTCACAAGGGGTTGATTAGATCCATAAAAACTTTTATGTATTGGCCAGAGAGAGCTTTTGACTAGATCCTAATTTGTATACATTTCCAATGAAATTGAATAAAAATTAAATACCATTTAAGTTTTAAGACTTATAAGAAGTAAATTGGTTCAGTGACTCAATTTCCACTGAAATTTACTACATACCTAAATAAATTATGCAAAACACCTTCAGTAAGTTCAGTATAATGGGTTTCTATTGCTCTGGAGAGAGCAGTGCTGTAGGAATATACAAATGATTGCAGGGCTTCAATTGCATTGGTAGAACCCTAGAAAAAGAATTCTTAGGCATCATTTCCACGTATTCACCATCCAGCATAAACAAATAAAGAATCATAAAGGTTTACATTTCTCACAAAACAGGGTTTTCTGTACCCCATCGGACATAGGAAAACCATACAGCAATTTATCTAAACTAGTGCAATATTGAAACTGTGAAAAGTACTTAATACACATTCATGTGATCACTAAAACACTTTCGATAATTACCAGCAAAACACTTTGCAAAGGTGTTCGGGGAAAAAAAGCTACAATTGAACATAACTGCTTAAGCAATCGCCAACTAACAACGTAATAAGAGGCCCCAAACTACAGAAAGCCTTTTTGGGTTAATAGGAAAACCTCTGGTCCCTCTCGATTTAAATATATTCCCATCTTTATGTTGAAAGGGGAATTGGGGGTATCTTGTATAGCAGTATCTTCATGTTGATTTTTTTTACATATGCCATAACCACTCAAGGAACCTATCGTTAAGTACAGCCCCGTAACACAATCTCTTCTGTATAGCCTAGTTGTAGTGTCTCTGCTCTAAACAGAAGCAGGTTCAAATCCTGAACAGAATGTCTGACCAGCATGAAAGACAGAGGGTACTCTAGTGGCGCAAAGGGTCTGAATATACGTTTAAATACGAACTCGCAGAGATATATATAATACTTGTGGTGAACAGGTTAAAGTGACTTAGTGCAACATAGGAGCTGGTACAAAAGGATAGGTCCTAAATAAACGGTAAATCCCTATATTCAACGAGGGATATGTGCACAGTCGGAATGACCGGTGATAAAGTGCTACCGTGTACCGGAACAAGCTAATGTTGTGCAAAGTGCAACAATTGTGCATATATTGCAGTGGCTGAGTAGGCTGGTGTTACCAATAACCAAAGAAAAAAAGTGCAACAGTGTCTATATAATAAAAACCTCTAAAAACAATTCATAAAAAGTCTATAAAAGGTCCATAAAAAATCCTCAAAAGAGGAAGTCCATAAAAGATAAAGTCCATAGAGGAACAAAAGTGATAAACATTTTTTCAAAATGTATGACCGCAAATTTAAGGTGCACACAGAAAAAACATGTGCTCTTGTGAAAAATGAAGAAATCTGTATATATCCCTCACTTATACCGTCCAGGCCTATGTGGGGATCCAGATAAGGTATCTTCTCCTTAAGGTCCTAGTATGTTCCAGATCCTCACAATGCAAAAAATGGGAGAAAAAGAGAGAGTAATAGTGCAGTATTGTCTGAACACTCTGACTAAGGTTTTTAACGGGAAAAGGGGCACTTACGCTTTCCAGAGCCTACAATATCCAGGCTCTGGTTCGAAATGCACTGGGCCAAATAAAGAGTGGCCACTTCCCTTCTTTGGATTCCTTGTTCACCTCAAATGCAAAGAGAGGGGGAGAAGCATGGCTCCCATAGCATAACTTGATAAGACAGATGAATACAGGGTAAAAAAAGTGGTCTCACTCACCGGTGGTGGAGCCTTATTAATCCAGGCTCAACTCTATGGCATGTGGTACACCTCATTCGGTGGGCACCTCCACCTCTTTGGCAGCTTTCAGTTGTCTCGAGCAGGTGATTAAGGAGATGCTATTGAAAAAACGCTAAAAATCTGGTAAAAACAACTACAAATTGAGTAGTGTTTAAAAGGGGGTACGTTTTAATCATAAACAGGGTAAATACACAGGATATTCAGAAAGGGGGGGAAGGGTCAAAGGAAATAAATGGATACGCGTTTCAGCACTTCTAGTGCCTTCATGTCACGGATCCCTCTGATTACCAAAAGTGTGGTCCCTTTACGCAGACCGCTCTCTACCCTTCCGATCCTTGAATGGTCGGCAATACTAGACAGACAATTAACCAGACAATATATAAACAAGGGGTAACACCAGACAGAGGTATGGAATAGAGTATTGTCACGAATCTTTCTGACTACCAAGATATTGATCTTTTTATGTAGCTCCCTTTCTACTCTTCCGATCCTTGAATGGTCGGCAAAGCTATATAGACAATGAAACAGGTAACAGACAAAGAAAGGGAAATACCAGACAGGGGTACAGACCAGATCACAAGTCCTCCCTAGGACTTTAGTAATAGCAGAGGTAGTCTGATGTGTGCTTAGGGTGCCACATAGACTGACCTCGGTACCAACGTTAAGGGCAGAACCTAGAGCAGAGTAAATGCCAATGCCAGGAGTCATACACAGGAGGGTTCGTTTGCCAATGCCAAGGTCATACACAGGAGGGTTCGTTTGCCAATGCCAAGGGTCATACACAGGAGGGTTCGTTTGCCAATGCCAAGGGTCATACACAGGAGGGTTCGTTTGCCAATGCCAAGGGTCATACACAGGAGGGTTTGTTTGCCAATGCCAAGGGTCATACACAGGAGGGTTCGTTTGCCAATGCCAAGGGTCATACAGGAGGTAGCCAAAATCACACAAGAGCTCTGCGGGAGGTGAATACCACGTCAGGGCACCGGTGTATGGTCTGAGACTGGGTTTTAAACCCGGCGGGTCCGCGTCACCGCCAGGCCCCGCCCCTCGGCGTCCCACGTGAGCGCACCCGGAAGCGCTTACATTCGGCGCCTGGCCAGCGAGCAGCGAGGAAGCTGCTGCCAGGCGCCCCATCCCCTGGGCCACCGTGACAGAACCCCCCCCTCCAGGGGCGGCCACTGGACGACCCCCAGGGGCACGGGGGTGCGCCAAATAGAAGGCCTTCACTAGCCTAGGAGCATGGACTTCCGCAGCCGGTACCCAAGAACGATCCTCCGGACCGTACCCACCCAATCGACCAAATACTGCAAAGACCCCCTAGACAGCCTGGCACCCAGAATGGCCTTAACTTCGAACTCCTCCTCGCCCTCCACAGAGACAGGAGGCGGTGGAGCATGGACTTTGGTGTACCGGTTACATAACAGCGGCTTCAAAAGGTTACATGGAATACATTGTGTATTTAAAATGGGGGGGTAACGCCAAAGCATAGGAGACAGGGTTGAGTCGCCGTAGAATCTTATAGGGGCCGATATACCTAGGAGCCAACTTCATGGAAGGCACTAAGAGCTTGATGTTACGTGAAGACAGCCAACCCTGTCCCCAACTTGATACACGGGTGCCTGCCTCCTGTGTCTGTCGGCCTTAGTTTTCTGGATGGCACTACTCTCCTCCAGTGCCCGTCTCACTCTCCCCCAAGTCTCTTTCAATGATGCCAGTTGCTCATCTAAAGCAGGAATCGTGGTATCAGGAAACGTGGCGGGAGCACGGGAGGATCAAAGCCATAAACAGTGAAGAAAGGAGAATGACCTGTGGATTCACTTACTGCGCTGTTAATAGCATATTCTGCCCACGGTAGCAGATCTGACCAGTTATCCTGTTGTTCTGAGATAAAGCACCTGAGATATTTCTCTATATTTTGGTTTGCTCGTTCTGCTGCTCCGTTGGTCTGGGGTGATAGGCCGAAGAAAAGAGAGGTCTATCCCTACGTTCTTACAGAACCCTCTCCAGAATCCGGAGATGAATTGGGTCCCCCTATCAGAGACTATCTCCCGAGGGACACCGTGAATGCGGACCACATTGGCAATGAATATGGGCACCAGTTCAGCTGCCGAAGGTAGTTTCCGAAGAGGAACATAGTGACCCATCTTGGAAAATCGATCTATGATCGTAAGTATCACTGTATTCCCTCTTGACTCAGGTAACTCTACTATAAAATCCATGGCTACATGTGACCAGGGTCGTTCGGGGATCGGCAAAGGCTGGAGTAAGCCAATGGGTGCTGTTTTGGGACTTTTCTGCCTTGTGCACACTTCGCACACGGCAATGTAATCTTTGACATCTCGGCGCAACGTGGGCCACCAGAGGAGTTTACTGATACTAGACACAGTCTTGGTGATACCCATATGCCCGGAAGTTTTATTATCATGATAGATGTTAAGTACTTCCTCTCTTTCGTTCTCAGGTACAAAGAGTCTCGCAGGAGGTTTTTCCCCAGGAGCTGCGGCCTGGACGGTCTGCAACCTTTTCATTAGAGGAGACGAAACACTAATCGTGGTAGCGGCTATAATCCTTTCCTGGGGTACAATGGGATGCTGATCTTGGATATTATGTTCATAAGACTCATACTGTCTCGACAATGCGTCTGCTTTAATGTTTCTGGACCCAGGTCTATAGGTAAGCACGAAATTAAAACTTGAAAGAAACAATGACCATCTCGCTTGTCTGGAATTTAAACGTTTGGCATCTCCAATGTACGTGAGATTCTTATGGTCGGTTATGATAACAATGGGGTCCTTAGACCCTTCTAATAAGTATCTCCATTCGGCCAAGGCCGCGATGACTGCTAACAATTCTCTATTTCCAATGTCATAGTTCTTCTCTGCCGGGGACAACTTCCGAGAATAGAAGCCGCATGGATGCAAGGGTTTGTCAGGAGCCTCCCTTTGGGACAAGACTGCACCAAGACCTAGTTCGGAGGCGTCAACTTCTAATTGGAAAGGCAGAGCCGGATCTGGATGTCGGAGAACAGGGGCAGTAGTAAAAGCTTGCTTTAGTGCCTCAAAGGCTTGAGTGGCTTGAGGTGTCCATTTCTGATTCCCACCCCTTTCTTTGTCATAGCCGTGAGGGGGGCCACCAAGGCCGAAAAATCTTTAATGAACCTTCGGTAATAGTTCGTAAACCCCAGAAACCTCTGAATGGCTTTAAGTCCTTGGGGTAGAGGCCAGTCAAGAATAGCTGAGAGCTTCTTAGGATCCATTTGAAACCCCCAGGAGTTATTATATAACCAAGGAATTGCACAGTTACTATGTCGAATAGACATTTTTCTAGCTTACAGTACAATCCAGCCTTCAATAGTTTTTTCAACACTTGTTTCACGTGGACATGATGAGTGTCCACATCAGGAGAGTATATCAGGATATCATCCAGATATACTATGACGAATTCTTGCAGAAATTCCCTTAGAGTGTCGTTTATAAGGTCCTGGAAGACGGCTGGCGCATTACACAACCCAAAAGGCATCACCAGGTATTCATAATGCCCGCTACGTGTATTAAAAGCCGTTTTCCATTCGTCTCCCTTTTTAACCCTGACCAGGTTGTACGCTCCGCGTAAATCAAGCTTCGTATAGACACGAGCCCCTTTTAATCGGTCGAACAATTCTGTTATGAGAGGTATGGGATATGCATTTCTTATAGTGATCCTATTCAAACCCCTATAATCGATGCAAGGTCGCAGATCTCCCTCTTTCTTGGAAACAAAAAAGAAACCTGCTCCTGCTGGAGAGGAGGACCGTCTAATGAATCCTCGTTCCAGATTCTCCCTTATATATTCCTCCATAATGTCGTTCTCTCTTTGTGATAAAGGGTATACGTGACCCCTAGGAGGCATCGTACCGGGGAGTAAATCAATGGCACAGTCATATGGACGATGTGGTGGTAGGACCTCAGTCCTGGCTTTAGAGAACACCTCCTTTAATGCCAGGTAACATTCAGGAACCTCTGTGGACAAAGGAGGGGCTGTGGCAATATTGAGGCTACCAATCACATTGACTGTGCCTAGGCACTTAGACTGACAACTCTGACCCCAACATTTTATGTCTCTCTGGACCCAATCGACTACTGGGTTGTGCTCTGTTAGCCATGGAAACCCAAGAACGACAGGACATGAGGGTGATTCAATGATTTGAAATCTTATTGTTTCCTGGTGCAAAACTCCTGTTTTCATACATACATCGACTGTGTCGTGAGTGATATGTGGACATGACAGGGGTTTACCATCTATGGCCTCCACCCTTAGAGGTCTTTCCCTGAGAACCAGAGGTATGAGGTTTTTGGCAGCAAAATTCTTATCCATAAAATTGCCTGAGGCCCCAGAGTCTAAGAACGCCTCAGTCTTGAGGTGAACCCCCTCCCAGGTTAGGGAGATCGGTAACAGAATCCTGGATTTTTTTTTTTCATTATCCACAAAGGAGGCACACAGAGAACCGACAACCTGGGTGTCTCCTGTTCTGAATCCCACTCTGCTATGTTCGGCCCTGTCAACCCTGGGTCTCTGAGGACATCGAAGGCGGAAGTGATCTGCCCCTGCACAATAGAAGCAGAGCCCCTTTTCTCTTCTGTGCGCTCTTTCTGCTTCTGAAATACCTGTCCTCCCTATTTGCATGGGTTCAACGACTGGTAAATCTGTTTTCACATTCTCCGAACCACCTGACGTACTGGTGTGTCTGGGTAACGAGGGTAAAGGAGGCAAGACCCTTCTGGGTCTATCTCTGGGGTGTCTCCTTTCCCTGATTTGATCGTCCATGGCTATACAAAAATCTATCAGGTGGTCTAGATTCTCTGGTAATTGTAAGGGAGCCAGTTCAAACATAAAAGCCTCGTTCAAGCCTTCGGTAAAGGCTAAGGTTAAAACGTCGTTCGGCCAAAGTACTTCAGAAACCAAAGTTTTAAACTCTATGGCATAATCGGCGACCCTCTTATTACCTTGTTTGATGTGAAACAAGGACCTACCCGCATTGGTAGCCCTTCTAGAGGGATCAAAGGTACGTTTTAACTCAGAGGTAAAACCCTCATAGTCATAAATGATGGGTTTCTTATTTTCCCACAACGGCGTAGCCCACAATAAAGCTTTTTCTGTTAAATGATTAATCAGATATCCTACTTTGGCTTTATCAGACATACAAGAACCTGGATTGTTCTCAAACAAGATCTCGAGTTGAGTCAAAAACCCCCGACATAGGCTTGGTGTACCATCATAGCGTAGGGGTGCCTTCATACTAAGCCTATGTCCTTCAGGGGGACGGAACTGACCCTGGGTAACACTGGATCTGGAGGGTTTGTGGTACCTGTATTGGACCGATTTAACAGGGTTTGCAGAGCGAGAGAAATCTGGTCCATCCTATGGTCCTGTTCCTCTTGTCTGGCTGCGATACGTGCCAGCTGGTTAGAGAGGTCTGCGGGATCCATTGGCCCTGACGTAATGTCACGGATCCCTCTGATTACCAAAAGTGTGGTCCCTTTACGCAGACCGCTCTCTACCCTTCCGATCCTTGAATGGTCGGCAATACTAGACAGACAATTAACCAGACAATATATAAACAAGGGGTAACACCAGACAGAGGTATGGAATAGAGTATTGTCACGAATCTTTCTGACTACCAAGATATTGATCTTTTATGTAGCTCCCTTTCTACTCTTCCGATCCTTGAATGGTCGGCAAAGCTATATAGACAATGAAACAGGTAACAGACAAAGAAAGGGAAATACCAGACAGGGGTACAGACCAGATCACAAGTCCTCCCTAGGACTTTAGTAATAGCAGAGGTAGTCTGATGTGTGCTTAGGGTGCCACATAGACTGACCTCGGTACCAACGTTAAGGGCAGAACCTAGAGCAGAGTAAATGCCAATGCCAGGAGTCATACACAGGAGGGTTCGTTTGCCAATGCCAAGTGTCATACACAGGAGGGTTCGTTTGCCAATGCCAAGGGTCATACACAGGAGGGTTCGTTTGCCAATGCCAAGGGTCATACACAGGAGGGTTCGTTTGCCAATGCCAAGGGTCATACACAGGAGGGTTTGTATGCCAATGCCAAGGGTCATACACAGGAGGGTTCGTTTGCCAATGCCAAGGGTCATACACAGGAGGTAGCCAAAATCACACAAGAGCTCTGCGGGAGGTGAATACCACGTCAGGGCACCGGTGTATTGTCTGAGACTGGGTTTTAAACCCGGCGGGTCCGCGTCACAGCGCCAGGCCCCGCCCCTCGGCGTCCCACGTGAGCGGACCCGGAAGCGCTTACATTCGGCGCCTGGCCAGCGAGCAGCGAGGAAGCTGCTGCCAGGCGCCCCATCCCCTGGGCCACCGTGACACTTCATCAGTCCATAAATGTGCAAAAAACAGGGGATCTGAGGCACTCCACATGTCCATTTTTATAGTGTCAGTGAAATTTTAGATGAAAAACGTGTCTGGGAGCTCACTTCCGGGTCCGCGGGTCTCCCGGTCACATGCTGGGTACTACGTCATCATTGCGCATCGGGACCATCATGGCGGTGCGTTCCAAGGGTCAGCGCTTGCGTTCCACTGCGGATAGTTAATCTCGATCGCAAATGAAAAAAACTACAGGTCGTAGAGGGTGAGGGGAAGGCAAAGGGAGGAAAAGATCTATCCCTACCTCCTCACTATATAAAAGATAATAGTAGTGACTCCACTCCATCGCGGGCATTGGAGGCAAATAAATTAACATCTTAGAGGCCACATAATATGCACACATAATGCCGTGAACGTTGTTAACAAAATGGTGGGACATATTGCATAAAATTATGTTTAGTGTAACATAAATAAGGGGATACATCAAACCAATTATAGAGAAAAAGGAAATATATATATATGAGTATCATGATAAAAACATATATTCAGAGGGGTGTAGACCTAAAAATCCTATATAAAGGTAGATAAAGGCAGATATGCTAATAGATAAGAGTAACAATAATTTAAAAGATGAAAATAATAAAATTTTAAAAAGAAGGTTTTTTAAAATAGAATTTTATCAAAATAGAATTTTCAAAATGGGAGATATGCTAATAGATAAGGGTAACAATAATTTAGGAGATTGAAAATTCTATTTTGATAAAATTCTATTTTAAAAACCCTTTTTAAAATTTTATTATATTCATCTTTTAAATTATTGTTACTCTTATCTATTAGCATATCTGCCTTTATCTACCTTTATATAGGATTTTTAGGTCTACACCCCTCCGAATATATGTTTTTATCATGATACTCATAAAATACCAAATTGTAAGTAATAGGCATTTTTGGATCCAATAACTGAATTCTGTTTATTTAAGCATATTAAAAGGGACACTACCACTTATGTAAGCTGTAACTAGATGACTTGTGCATTACAAACAAAACCACCTTATAAAACACATGCTGCTCCCCCCCCCCCTTTGTTTGAAGTAAATGCATGTAAAAATGAAAAATAACGTTAGGTGTTAGTCTCCTGTTTCCATTTTGTGGATTTTCCCATGATCAACATTTACCAAAATCTTATGGTGAATTTTATTTTGCAGCTCCAGTATAGCTTCTACAGTACTAAAGAGGCAATGGTGGAGGAGTGAATAAGATAAGGCTGCAGGTGTCTATTGTGGTGTGTAGGCTGCCAAAGATAAGAGATGGCAACTGAATGAGATAAGGAGCTTAAAAGACTTCTAATTTATCCCTTGTGATGTCCTTTGCATACAACCCACCCAATACAATGAAGTGTGTTGGTTTCTATGACTACAGACCCTTTCACTCCATTGTAAGCTCAATGTCACACAGTGAGGAGCAAGTGCTATAAAGATACTGGGGGGGCGGTTTACAACACAAAATATCACAACATGGATACACACAGTTACATAGAGTAACATTTTTCCTTAACTAAACAAACATTAGAGGAACAAAACACATGTAAGATAGCAGCAACATAAAATAAACAAAATAAGAAAAAATCCTTTTTTTGGTGGTAGTGTCCCTTTAAATTTACTACAATCTAATTACAATGATAAAAAAAATACAACAGTAAAACAAAGTGCAAGCACTACACTTAATTATGAGGTGCGTTGATTTGACATTTGAAATATAAAAGCTTGGCCAACCTGAAGTGTCCAATGTGTTCAGGCGATTGTAGATTGCTTTCTAACTTATCAATTCTTATCGTAAAATACATATAATTTTGATATTATGCAATCAATACCCATACTGAATATATGGGTATTATGAATACATTTGTAATGTTTGAAAGCATACTGTATTGCATGTAGCTGAAAGCAAATCTAGAAACACTTAACATTCAGTGGTGATACACTCACAACAACCAATATAAAATAGAACAATCTAAGATATAATAGCAGCATAGACACATCATTATTCTGTTTTAGGTAAAACTCAATGTCATCTTATTTAATTGATAGCAGCAGTGCCTATTCTTTTACCCCTTTGGAAACACGTAATTTTGCGGAGTTCCCAAAATGATAAAGGTATAAAACAAAAATGTCTCAACCATTGCACAGTGTATCCTATCTCATCAGGTATTCATATATTCATTGCGATTTCAGTAAATAGCTCTGAATGTACAGTACAAATAAATATCCAAGGGTTACATATATGCAAACAGCCTCTAAAATCATTAAAAATAAATTTTTCATTGATACCTCTGGGCTTTTAAGCTTCCAATTGGCACATCTAGAATGTGTCTTTGCAATGCAACCTCTTGTATAATTAATGCTCACTGTGATCTTCTCTAATTTCCTCCCATGCACACTTTAGTATTACAAAACCATGCACAAGTTGTTAGATGTGATAAACGGTACTTTACAGAAGGTTTTTTTCTTGCTGAAGACGTTTTCTCAGCAAAAACAGAAATGTGCTCTTTCCCAAGGTTATAAGTGGATAGGCAAATGGTGGTATACAACCTTTTAGATCTCTAAAGCGTCTCCTCCAAACGACGTACAGTAAACAAAACAGAAAAATGGGGATAGAGATCTAGAAGGAACAGGAATAGTACATAGTGTAATACTGTAAAAACAGTTGCAGTTACACAAAGCCTCTGTTAAAATCTCACTCACAAGATGCAAGGGATATCAATGCATGTAGCGTTATCTTTGATTAGCCCGGAATGCTATCCTGCGATCTCACCAGATTCCGTGTGACTCCGCTGCTCCTAGGATGGATGCCAGGGCTGCGCTCAGCAAGGAAATTCCACTTTGGAAGAGATTCACAGAGAAGATTCAGCCAGACAGCAGAGATAAAATGCAAAAAAAAAGGATTTATTGGACCAGTTAAAAAATCCGACGCGTTTCGTCAGCCATAAAGGCTAACTTCATCAGGGATAAGATACATAACACTCCCCCCTTCTTTTATAGTCCCCCCTGTGTCCCAGACATCTCTTCTCTCTTCGGTTTTCATATTATTCCGCCGATATCGCGGATATAAGTAGCGATATCGGCGGAATAATATGAAAACCGAAGAGAGAAGAGATGTCTGGGACACAGGGGGGACTATAAAAGAAGGGGGGAGTGTTATGTATCTTATCCCTGATGAAGTTAGCCTTTATGGCTGACGAAACGCGTCGGATTTTTTAACTGGTCCAATAAATCCTTTTTTTTTTGCATTTTATCTCTGCTGTCTGGCTGAATCTTCTCTGTGAATCTCTTCCAAAGTGGAATTTCCTTGCTGAGCGCAGCCCTGGCATCCATCCAAGGAGCAGCGGAGTCACACGGAATCTGGTGAGATCGCAGGATAGCATTTCGGGCTAATCAAAGATAACGCTACATGCATTGATATCCCTTGCATCTTGTGAGTGAGATTTTAACAGAGGCTTTGTGTAACTGCAACTGTTTTTACAGTATTACACTATGTACTATTCCTGTTCCTTCTAGATCTCTATCCCCATTTTTCTGTTTTGAAGACGTTTTCTTGCTCCCTTTCTTTCTTTTACATGTGTGTACTTGACAGCGCCTGAACATTAATCTCATGGGTTTTCTAAGGAAAGCTTTCGTTTCAGAAAAAAAAAAATGGAACTATATGATCGTCACATCTCAATTTTTGTTCTGTTATCAAACATTTCAGAGGATGCATAATGGTATTCACTGAGACCTCCCAAGAAATAGGAGCTGCTTTTAATGGACAGTGTGAACCCATTTGAATCAAACCCTTTCTATCATGATGCTCCTATTAATGAGTAGAGGTAACATCACTGCTCTATAACTGTGGAGAGACTGTGGAGACACAGGTTCGATCCTGACAAGAGCACCTCTCCAGTAAGTGTCCTTGGGCAAGACACCTAACGGTACATACTCGCCACCCAGGACATACTTGAAAACGAGAGAAATCTCAAGGTATCCTTCCTGGTAAAATCCTTTCTGAAGAAAAAAAAAATCCAATACACATTTCTAAAAAGTAAACTCGAGTAGATTCACAGGAGCAGAACATCTTTAATAACCTGTTTTCTCATTAGATCAAATACCAATCAATATCTACACCTTAATTTAGGCTGGAAAACAAAATGTGAATTTCAAGTTCTTCCAGCCTTTGAAGTCTAGAAGCTAGCATAAGTGCTGGTCCGAACTGGACATTCTGCAGCTTCCGCTGAAGCTCTAGTGGTCACATGATCAGTGGGAGGCTGGTCACTCAAGCGATCACACAATCCAATGGCTCTCCATGCAAGTGTATTAAGAGCCATTTGATTAGAGCCAGGAATGATTAGTGCTAACTCCTGACTTGTTTCCAAAAAGCTTTAATGAAGCAAGTTAATCATAGGCTTCTGAGCAAGCCTGAGCTGCTGCTAACTGATTCCGCTGGTACAAAATCATTTAGCAGCAGCTGAAAAGCCCACCAAAAATCAAATACACACCTCTTCTCCGGTGGAAAGATTGGCAGCCCAATCTGCCACTAAATTCTGGCCGCTGGGAGCAGTGAGACGGGGGGGGGAGTCCCCAGTCACCCTCTGCAATCACTCCACCGACCAGCAGGATCTCGCGAAAGGAGAGATCCTGATGGTCATGTGACACGGCAGCAAAAGCCTTCATATGCCATCCATCCATGGAGGGGATGCTTGGGACGGCGCTTTAGCATCCGCGAGCCTAGCGGCATCTACGGGGAAGGCCACTGTACTCAGCTGGTGAAACCTGGACCCAAATAGGAAATTAGCGAACGCTAATTTTCCCCCTTAGTTTCCCGATTTTAGCTCGGGAGACCCGATAGGGCCTTTTGTGTTTTATTTGCAATAGTTATGGAATTTTCAGGTCAATGGCGCATTCTTTAGTAAACAGGGCTCAAATGTCAATTATTACAAATTTGTGCTTGTAAAAACAGCCAGAAAATAATGAGGTAATATAACAATAACAAATCACGCTTGTAATTCCAAAATAATATAGGCCAAATAAAATCTCAAACCTCAAAATCCATTTTCTACCCCATAGTTATAGATGATTATCTCTAAGAACACAATAAATGATTGCCAGTTGTGTATAAAAATGTGGAAAAACCTACCTGACCTTATAATGACAAGAAACGTTTGACCACCAAGGAAAATGGTTTATCATGTTTTATTCTTTACTGTCTGGTAGCCTAATAATCAACTGTGCAGTAACTCTAGCAAATTGAAGACCGTGTCATATCAGATAAATATTATCCTGACAGAGATTTTCCAGTCTATATACATTACACTAGAGATAAGGGTTTTGAGGAAGATCGTAAATTCTTGCAACCATGTGAAAGCCGAAGGCATTTTATTATTTTAGAATTACTCCTCCTATATGCATAGTTGGTCTATTCAACAAACAGAGTTTGAATTTGAGAAACACTATTTAAAATGTATTCCATAAAAGCAGAGAGGCAATATTTCTGTTTTTGTTTACTTGCTGGCATCTTATGCTATCATGCATTTTTTTATTGAAATTATATTTTAAAAGTTGTTTAAGTTACTTTCAACATATTTTTTTTCTACAATTTGGTGGGTGTCCTAAACTGTGGTGCCTTTCGTTTGTTTATTATTTCAGGTATTCAAGGATTCTTGATTTCCACATGTACGGAACCCTCATGTTTATCCATCAACATCATTGTCATTTTTATCATCAATTATAAGGCCTAATTTATATAGTAGTGCTCATCGACCCAGTTCCACCTGTTATGTACTGACAAGGGAATAGTGTTTATGTTAACACACAAATGCTTCTCAGGCATACTATCAAAAGGTCTTACCCAACACGTTTGTCATCATGTTCTTTGCAGACTTATATAAGTATGGTGTCATTCACAAGAACAGCATGTACAGTAAATTATTTACAATAATAGCTTACGGTTAAGGAACATGTTTTATCCAGATCAGTTGCTTGTGGTCTCAAGGAAGGGATGCAAGCATTGCAAGGGAATGATGATGAAGAGCAGATTATGTTGAAATGAGCCAGCATCTATTGCCTAGTGAAAATACATAACATAAATCCTATGCCATCAGCTAATAATGGGTTAATTCTGTATTGTGACTGCCCTGGTAATATTAATCGTAACATGACATATGCTTGCATTCTCAATAAGGATGTGCACAGCCAAAAAATGTGATTAGTTTGATTTCGTTCAATAAAGAAAAATAAAATTCGGCGGAACCAAATTTCATTCTGTTGGGCTGAATTTCATTTTGAAAGTTCATTTCATAAAAATTGATTCGTAGACATGGAAAGGCTGGAATCGATATACAGAAGCAAAAGCACCGGCAATGCTTGCAAATTTATCTTTCCTTATCTTGCCCCAACATGCAGAGAAATATGGTTTAGTCCATTATTCTCTTTAAAATAGTTGAATGGGCAAATTACATCCCACTCAAAATAAAAGCAATGTCAGCAGAAGCAGTCTGTGGAAACTCACCCAAGGACTTTGGAAAAAGTAGCGGAAGGAAGGGTCAGAAATAACCTTTCAGGTTAGTTGGGCCCTGTTATTTTACTGAAAAATGTAAGTGGGACATAAAGGGGTTATTCATAAAGCTGCGAAATTGCCAGCTACAAGCATGCTGGTCCGTGTGTGTCAGTGTACATATAATACAGTAGTCCCCAAACTGTTGTATTCAATGTGACAGAGTGGATGTGAAGAAAATGCCGACATGTATTTCTCTGGCTGGAAGAGAAATGTCTTATGCTGCTGCCTTTTGGGAGGCTTATTTGGGGGATTGTATGGATCTGGAGTACTTGATACATCAGATGAGGCTGTTATGGGAGACCCCCTGTTTCCTGGACTTAATGCCGGAATGCATTTTTGGGACTAAAAGACTAGGTCATGATCCAACCCTTGCTTAATATTTTTTCCCAACACAGCGCACCTGATCCCAGCTACCTATTTGCAAGAGTACCCATCCAATGCGGCAGGAGCAGCTAGCAAATGAAAGCCAGATTGGAAACGCACCGCAGTTTGGTCCTTTCTTCTCCTGGGTGGTGATTGAATGTTATATATCCAATCAGGATGCTTTTTGGATTGCAGCCGTTGAGTAAAGTATGCTATACGGGAGTGTATTAGCTCTTGAAATAACTCAGAGGGCCAGAGTATTCCTTTTCCTTGTTGTTGACGCTGGGGAGGGCATGTCTCCTTATTGCATGCTAGCAATGTGTTTCCAATGAAGATGATTGTTGTTCCTTCCATAAATGAAGACTTTAGATTGTTGTGTTTCCAACAATATTCTATAGACTGTATGAAAGTAGATGAGGTTGCAGCAGGTTGTTCAAGTATGTTTTCCTTGGTAACCATGGTCTGTTTTGGGAGTCCGATCAGCAGTTAGTAGTTCAGTGGGAAGGGTCAGTGATCAAGGGCATCCTGGCCACCCCTGCATAAACATGTTGGGCTCAAAATTTAGTACCGTATGTAATAGTTATGTAAACAAAACTATTTCAGTAACCCCAGTGAAACTTAGATATTAATATTAGATAGTTGAATCTCTTGATAATGTGTTTGTACCTCAGAATATCTGAAGGTTACACATGTTTCATGTTTGTCCTGTCTTGCATGGACAGGACAAAGCAACGCTTCCCCCTGTGAAGTCTACGCCTCAGGGGTTTAGAGCGCAAAGAAACTAGATTCTATCAATGCTATGTAAAATACTAATGTACTCTAAATAGTCAAACTAAATGCAATTTTCAACGACAAAAGATTGCAGAATTTTTTAATGCTTTTTAGTTGTCCCATTAGGTTTCTGTGGAAATTGAAAACATCTGCACTTTGTACAGAAAGTATTTGTGTATTTTGTGCTGCTGATGGTTATTGAGGCTGAAGTAATTTCACTGGTAATAACAATTAAGGATGAATCGATATAAATTTATGATTTAACTGTGTTTTGTGATTTAACTCTGTTCTATATAGCCTTGTGCATTATGGAGTGTTGCTAAGGTTTTAACCCTTTCGCTGCTGAGGCATTTCCCGCCTCTGTGCTGAGGTCATTTTTACCGATTTTGCTCATCATGTTTAAACGTGTTTTGAAGGCTTATTTTAGTATATGACCCAGACATATTATATATCGTTCTTTCCGTCAGACTCGGTAGATTCATAATATGTCATTATTATATGTATACGTCATGACCAGTCTGTATATTATAACAAAAAATGCAATAAAATATGAATTTTCAATAATTTACAACGTGTAAAGTGTTTTTATTTCACATTTTAACATGCGAGCAATTGCGGTTATACTTTGTATGGGGTGCGCTTGTTAAAAAATTTAGAGATGGGGTCTCGTTACATTTTTTTTGGGGAAAATTACGTGATTTTTAACAAACGCACCGCATACAAAAATCATTAGTGCAGCATCATTGTTCACATTATAATTGAAATGGGAACAATATTGCTGCATTAACAAACCAAAAAAAAAAAAAAACTTGTTTATTTTTTTTTATAATCTTTTTAAAATATTTTTTTTTATAATTTTTTTAAAATATTTTTTTATTTTTATTTTTTTTAAAAAACTTTTTTCATACTCATGTTTGGTATCGTTGGAACGGCCATGCTCTGGCCGATCCAACAATATCAAACATTAACCCCTAACTGCCACGGATCGGGAGATAGGGGGTTCATTGGAACCCCCTATCTCCACCGTTGGTGGCAGCTAGGGGTTAACTCCAGGACTGGCATCATCGTGCTATGCACGATGACGCCAGTCCTCAGGGGGCATTCCCGGAAGCTTGGTCGACATCCAAGATGTCGGCCAGCTCCGGGAAAGGATCACGAGCCGGCGCTTTCGGCGCCGATTCGTGATCCAGTCCCCATGGGGTTAATTCCAGGTACCGTTAGGAAGGGCAGGCTGTGCCCTTCCAAACAGTGCCTGGATTAACCCCCTGCACGCCGGCGATCGGGAGGGAGAGAGGTCCGAAAGACCTCCCCCCCTCCCTTTCAGGCGCCTCCTCCGCACATGCGGGGGGGTGCGCCTGAATTAGAGGTCATCGCGATGACATCTAATTAGGCCGGCGGCGGTTCCTGGTGCTGGGCTGACATCAAGGATGTCAGCCCGCACCGGGGGGCACAGCGATCGGCCGGAACCCGGCCGATCGCTGGCCCCAAAGGGAGGACGCGCCCAGCGCGTCCTCCGCAAGGAACGCTACCTGCGGGTGGACGCGCTGAGCGCGTCCTCCGCAGCAAAGGGGTTAAACTATACTTATGTATCAGAAAATGGAATTTCCTAATGATACAATGTCTCTATGTAAACAAAATCCAACTACAGAATTCATTCTCTCTTGTAGGCAAAGCATGTGCTTTTTTATCGGAAGAATCCCATTACTTGTTTGCACTGCTGAGATCCATATATAGTCTCTACAGATGGGTTATATCTCAGATTTATTTTTGACTGTCTGAATTTAGTACTGCGTAATATTATGTACCTTTTTTCAGTTTCCTTGGATACACCAGCGTTCCTTTTGGTGTTAGGATGACATAAACAAAATAGACAAAAAGCAATCGTGAGGCATAGTTAGGAGGCAGAGCAATGACCCACACAATAGAGACTTATGATTATAATAATTCTGGAAAAGCGACGAACAAGTGGTTAATGCTCACATGGTACGCTGTGTACTTCTGAACAAAGAGGAGGCGGAAAATTTTAAATTACAAACCAACATCTCACTGTAACATTTTGTCCCCTAATTATTCAGTTAGCAGCTTTTCTCCCCGCCAGCTTCAGTAGACGTTGTAATCTTTTCAGTCATGTCTGTTACCTTACGTACCTTGAAACAGATAAAGTATTAACCTGTTTTCACCTTTAGAAATTTTATTTCATGCTAGAAATGGATTGTACATGGAAGTTCTGGTTAGCATGTCCTTTTATGGGCATCTGCAAAAAGCTTCATATTGCTCCAACTTTTAACGATTCAATAATATAACTGCATTATACAAATTTGGAAGATATTTATGTACTAATATATAGAGTAAGAAACTGGATCACTATGGGTGGACCTTGGCTATGCAATTTATTTCCATTCATGCAGTTATCATTCTCTATTGTGTTAATATACAAGTAGTTGGATTTTTTTTTATTTTTACAGGAAAAGTGTTATTCGTTATGGATCTTTCCAGACGCAGCATCCATTCTTCTGAATTGATGGAAGAGAAAGGGTGCAATTCACCTCTTGTGAATTAAATGCATGAGCCTTGGTGTCACTTTTGATTCTGACCTAACGTTCTCTCCCCACATCCAGACAGTGACCAAATTCAGTTATTTTCAACTCAAGAACATTGCCCATGTCTGCCCCTTTCTGATGCAAGATACTGCAAAAGTGCTGGTTCGTGCTCTTGTCATTTCACGACTTGATTACTGCAACTCGCCCCTTATTGGACCCCCAACTCCCGTATTGCCCCTTTGCAATCTGTATTGAATGCAGGGGCCAGGCTTATTTTCCTCACCAGTAGGGATGAGCCGAACACCCCCGTGTTCAGTTCGCATTCGAACTCGAACAATTTCAAAAGTTCGAGTTCGAAAGAGAACACGAACCGAACTCAATGCAAGTCAATGGGACTCGAAAGTTCGATTTTTAGAGTGCCCTCCAAGAGGGCATATATGCAAGATATTTGCCATAAAAGGTGTATGGGGGTCCGTGTAGTGCCCTGGGGGACAGGAAACAAGTACAAAAAGTAAAAAAAAAAACGTTTTTAAAGGAACAGTGAGTTTTCCATGAAATAAGGGTTAAAAATAAAAACGAAAAATTCCTTCAAATATCGTTCCTAGGAGGTCCCCATAACCTGCCCGTGAAGTGGCGGATTTGTAGGATGTATAGAAACATTCAAAAACAAAAAAATGACCTTTCAAATGACGGTAAACGGTTTTCCTTTACTCTATTCATAAACAACTGCTTGGGGCGGCAGCCTGTATGAAAAGACATTTTAGGACGCGCAGAACAAGTTTAGTGATTTTTTGGCTAAATTATGGTGAAACTTATGCAGGCTTTGAATGAAAGTAACAATAGGTGCTTTAAAATTGGGCCTTTAGTGTCAGCAACAGTGCCGTCACACCGTAATCCCTCTGCGGTATTGTGGAAGAGTGCAGGGTTGGACCCTGTGGTCCAATATTAAAATGATATAAATCTGGTAATATAGTCGTCAGTGGCAGTGCACCTAAATATTGTGCCTTTGGTGGCAGCAAGTGCCTTCACACCGTAACCCCTCTGATGTATTGTCGAAGAGTGCAGTGGTGGAGGTTTTGGTAATGCAGAAGAGATCCCCGATCTATTCAGTTACATCAGCAGCTATAACAAAACCGGGTCAGCAATGTTTATGCACTTGTACTTCGCTACTGTATATGGGGAGAATCGGCGCACACCAGTAGCAACAGGAAGCAAACAGAACAGGCAGGGAATACACAGAGAGAATAGTCAAATGGCAGGCAAAGTCGGCAACAGATCGGTTCCTCAGAACAAGCAGGGTCAGTAACAAGTATACAAACTGATATCGGTACATTACTGGGAGTTTTATTGCTGTGGAGCTCTGTCATACGCTATATGAAATAAATTTAAGGGGGGAGGGGGTGAAAGTAATTAAAGGGGAAAAATTAATTAAGGGGGAGTGAATTGAATTAGAGGACGAGGACCCTGCTGCCAGTCTGCTTCTGGAGACCTGGAGTCAGACAGTGGACCACAGCAACAGAGTGACAGTGGTAGGTAGCAGGATCACAGGGAAACACTGGGAGTGGCAGGCAGTTTGTAATATGTGGGTACCGTATATACTCGCGTATAAGCAGAGTTTTTTGACTCAGATTTTGAGTAAAAAAACCGCGATTCGGCTTATACGCTAGTCCGTCCGTGTTGAAGGGGATGCGGCTGCGTGCAGGCACAGCCGGTCACGTGGTCCGGCTAATCAGGTGGTACTGAGTCTCTGTACCACCTGACTGGCCAGACCGCGTGACCTGCGCACGCACGCAGCCGCATCCCCTTCTACACGGACGGACTTCCGCTGCCCGGCATCTGGGCCCCCTCAACCCTTGCTGGATCCGGAGCTGGGGCAAGTATCCATGTGAGAGCTGGCTGCTGCTGGGGCAATATCCAGGTGAGAGCTGGGGCAAATCCATGAGCTGGGGCAAATCCATGAGCTGGGGCATATCCATGAGCTGGGGCAAATCCATTGTTTGAGCTGGGGCAAATCCATTGTTTGAGCTGGGGCAAATCCATTGTTTGAGCTGGGGCAAATCCATTGTTTGAGCTGGGGCATATCCATGTGTGAGCTGGGGCAATATCCATGTGTGAGCTGGGGCAATATCCATGTGTGAGCTGGGGCAATATCCCACTTAGGCTTATACGTGAGTCAATAAGTTTTCACAGGTTTTTTGGGAAAAAGTAGGGGGGTTGGCTTATACACGGGTCGGCTTATACCCGAGTATATATGGTATATTGACACAGCAAGACCAGGTGACACCACCAGGCCACATTGCAAATTTGTGCAGTGCCTGGTGCCCCTCCTATGCCACATAGCCAAAGGAGGGGACCACACACTCAGTAGACTGGCCCTGTGGCACAGGAGGTGCACCAGGCACAGCATAGATTGGCAATGCGTGAGGACACCAAACACTCCCGATTGGCATGGCATGGATTGGGTGGAGGGGGGCACCAAAACGCAACTTCTATAAACAAAAATGCTTGCACCGGCCCTGGATACCACACACAGACGTATACGTATATATCAACATGCAGACCTATATATATGTATTTTAAAACAGAAGAATCTTGTGTTCTGGGCGCCACCTAGTGGTTCCTTTCACAATTGTTCATGTGTTGAGGGTTAATTAACCCCTCAAGACCTTTAAGAGCAGAAAAAAAAAAAAAACAGCAATAAAACCGTAAATTGTCAATGTTTCTCACAGTAAATCAGCAGCTTGTCCGTTCACTCGGGCTTATCCCTAGAACCCAGTTAGAAGCATAAATAGAGAAAAAATGTGGCGGGACAGGCGCTTCCTTCACAATGACAGGGATGTCCTCACTTAAATGACAGTTCTCCCCTCTGTTGGATGAGTATAAACCTCAAACAGCACAGAAAACAAAAATAATGGTGCAGTATGTCAAGGCAGTATACTATTAAAATAAAGATAAGAGGATTGCACTCACATGGTGTGGTGTCTTAGTATCAGACACCAGATGTTTATAGCGGCTGGCAGAATTATGGAAGGAACGCCAGACTTCCCTTGGTGGTGCTCCAACGTCTGTGGTGGTCCTCCAATCTTTGGGTACTCCAAGAGCTGTACCAAGATTATTTTAATTATTTTATACCAATAAATCCCATTATATCTTGCTTGCTGTCCCTATTCTTCCTGTTTCCTGGCTGCTGTACCCCACATGATTGTGATCTACACCGCTGCTGAGGATCAGGGGAACGGATACTGAAACAACATCAAGGCTCTTGGAGTACCCAAAGATTGGAGGACCACCACAGACGTTGGAGCACCACCAAGGGAAGTCTGGCGTTCCTTCCATAATTCTGCCAGCCGCTATAAACATCTGGTGTCTGATACTAAGACACCACACCATGTGAGTGCAATCCTCTTATCTTTATTTTAATAGTATACTGCCTTGACATACTGCACCATTATTTTTGTTTTCTGTTCTGTTTGAGGTTTATACTCATCCAACAGAGGGGAGAACTGTCATTTAAGTGAGGACATCCCTGTCATTGTGAAGGAAGCGCCTGTCCCGCCACATTTTTTCTCTATATATATGTATATTAGGGATAAGCTGTTCGGTTAGATCGGTTCGGAGTTCACATCGAACATAGCCTGTTCACAAAATAGAACTATCAGAGTACTGGTGTCTCCCAGAGACCAGATTAATAATTAACTTTTAATGAACTCAATTTAAAATGAACAAAATGGACATAAATAGACGGTGCTCACAAAAAACAAATATCATAAAAACAAATACTGCAATGAAGGTTGTGTATAGCGGCAGAAAAATGGTCAATAATCAATACAGTAAGTAACCTTCGAGGGTCACTTCAAGGTATTGTAAGCGGTAGAGATACTAGTAACAATATAAGACCATAGAATACTGCATGTATTAAGGCAGAATAGACAAAGGCAAGAGACTTCTGATTAAGGGAATTGGCTCAAATAGCCCAATGTAGACGTACTGCAATTAATTGCACAAGTTCGCATGATGAAGAGAAAACAATATTAGAAATAGGTATAAACATTCAATTTCCAAAAAATACGAATTCCCAAGGTAAAGACAGAGAGTCCTTGCCTGCCAAGTGCACCCGACGCGCGTTTCGCCGGAATGGCTCGTCAGGAGTGCTTACGGACTGAGATAGAGACAGGGCTATTAACATATGAGTAGATTCCGCCCCAAACAATGAACTGACCAATGGGGTTAAGGAATAGCAGGCACCAGATTATTCGTCTAATCATGAAGATTGAAGCATAGGGCATCCAATGATGATCCGTGTTTGGAATGGTTACCTAGGTAACTAGTAAAACGGCACAATATCATTATGGGTTCGTTTGCAAAATAGATACGAAAAACGTAGTAGAAATAAAAAGGTGATTGAATTAGTAATAGTATGATAATCACACTGATGCTGGATAATGGGCATAACTATACCATAATAATCACTCCACAAGATGTATTAGTGGATGTGAAATGATGGTGAAATCGGGAAAGGAAAATAGAGAGGGAGGAGAAAAGAAGGAGAGTGGTCAAATGAGGATTGTTAGCGTCATGACACAGAAATACGATGATTATGATGGACAGCGGGCACCAAATTGGATTGAGTTGGAAACCATAACCCCACCACTCAGAGCAACTCCCCCACCAATTGACTGTACGAACGCCGCAAGAAAAACTAAGCATCAATCAATAATCTACAGAACTCAACGATTGATTAAGCTGGCGACCGATCTAATCGGATCAAACCAATTCACAATATTGAAAGACGATGAGCTAGTTTTAAGTGCCTGTGAAGAGGTCAGAAAAGAATATGATAAAGGTGAATATAAAATGTGGTATACGAAATATAATAAATACTGAAGCTATGCTGATCAAAGGATGAAAAGAGTGCTTGAAGAAATGGATGAAGCCGATATTACTTAATGGGGAGAAAACGTAATAAACAAAGCTACCAATACTCAGCTACAGAAGATATTCATAAATTGTGAATAACCACAGAAATAAACTGTGGATGTAGAGAATCGATGATGAAATTAGCAGTGAATGGATAGACATATGATTATTAACAGAAATCTCAAGATCAATAGGGGTCACAAACAGAATAATTGAAAAACCAACCAATTGTAAACAAATAAATAAAGAGAAATAATGTATAATAGCCCTGATTAAAATTGAAATTGTCATTGTAAGAAATGTATGAGTAGATGTAGATTAATACATACGTCTGGATAATAGAAAGGTTCAATTAATGAATTCAATTGGAAAATAAATAAATCAACGAAATATTGATGAATCAATAGAACTAGTTAGGTTCTGGTTTTAAAATGTAAAGGAAAAAACAAGGAACAAAAAATGTCTGAAAAGGAAAAGAAAAGGACCCTGTAAGGAAAATGAAAGCCAAAGAGTCAAATGAATGGTGTATAGTTGAAATCTTCATTTAAACCATGCGGATATAATGTTTTTAATGTATAGATCCAAAAGGATTCTCTCTGGCAGAGATTCTTATCAAAATTTCCTTTTCTAGGTCCACAGGTTATCATTTCGATAGCTTGGAACGATAGACATGAGGGATCTGAGTCATGCTGGTTTCGAACATGTCTAGATACTGAGGTTTCAAGGTTGTTATAGATGGAGTTAATATGTTGAAGAATACGGCGCCTGAACTGTTGAATCGTTTTGCCAACATATTGAACTCCACATTGGCATGTAATGAGATAGACAAGAATTTTACTAGAGCAGTTCATGAATTGTCTGATATCGTAATGACGCCCAGTGATATTGCTGGTATATTGTTGTGACTTATTGACGAATTTACAAGCTTTACAATGAGTGCATTGGTAAGTACCCTTGGGTTGTTGTAACCAGGTACGTGTGATTTTTTCTGGTCGTAAAAAGCTATGAACCAATTTATCACTCAGGTTTTTAGTCCTTCTTGCCGTGAACGAGGGAGTGGAAGTAAGAACCTTTTCAAGAGTTTTTTCCATATGTAGAATGGGCCAATATTTTTCACAAATGGTTTTTACTTTGGGCCAACCATTATCGTAATCGGCAATGAATCTTATAAATGTTTTGTCATCTCTTGTTTTTGGAATCAAAAGTTCATCCCTTGGAGTTAAAAGGGCTCTTTGATATGCTCTCTTTAAACATTTCCTCGGGTAACCCTTGGACAGAAACATGTCCTTTAAACGATTGGCTTCAAGCTGAAAATCTTTGAGGGATGTGCAGTTACGCCTAGCCCTCAAATATTGGCCTATTGGTATCCCTCTCTTGAGATTTTGAGGATGATGAGAGGACCAATTCAAGAAATTATTGGTTGCTGTGGGTTTACGATGAAGAATGGTAATCAGTTCAAAATTTGAATTAATGGTAATGTTAAGATCAAGAAATTCAATATTGTTGCCCCCAACCACTAGGGTTAAACCTAGTCCAATTTTGTTGTGATTTAAGATGGCCAACCATTCATTCAGCATTTCCCTAGGGCCTTGCCAGAGGAACAAAATATCGTCGATGTAGCGCATCCAGTTGGTGACATAATTAGTAAATCTCGTCATCTCTGTGGAGAAAACAACCAATTTTTCCCACCATGCCAGATATAAATTGGCATAACTCGGAGCGCAAGATGTTCCCATGGCAGTGCCACGTGTTTGCAGGAAGAATTGATGTTGGAATAGAAAGTAATTATGATTGAGTACATATTCCAAAAGAGTCAAAACAAATTCAGTTTCTTGTTCAGGATATTTACCACTCAAGAAATATTTAGAAGCCTGTAAACCCACCTGATGAGGAATATTGTTATATAGTGAGATAACATCAAGACTGACCAAAATGGCACCTGGAGAGACAGAAGTTTCAGATAGTTTTTGAAGAACGTGTTGGGTGTCTCTTACGTAAGAGGGAGTATCAAGTACCAATGGTCGTAGGTAGCAATCGACAAATTCACTAACTCGTTCAGTCAATGAGTTATTGCCAGAAATTATCGGGCGACCGGGTGGAGAAACGAGAGATTTGTGTATCTTAGGAAGGCAATATAGGGTTGGTATAGTAGGATACCGTGGTAGTAGATATTTAAAGTTGTCATCAGATATTATTTTGGACTGTACTCCTATTGTTAATAAAGTCTCCAAACTCTTAGTAAACAACAGGGTAGGATCACTTTCCAATTTCCTATAGCCGTCTTTATCATTAAGATGTAACATACACATAGCAATGTAATCATTGCGGTCCATTATTACCAGATTGCCACCCTTATCGGACTGTTTTATAACAATATTACGGACGTCTTGTAATTCCTTAAGAGCTAGTTGTTCGGACTTAGATAGATTAGATTCCCATTTTAAGTCTTTATTTTTAATGGATTCAATCTCAGAAGTAACTAGATTGACGAAGACCTCTAAATTGGAAAAGTCAGAGAATGGCGGAGTAAACTTTGTTTTCTGCTTGAATTTGGTTGAGAAATTTTCTGAATCAGGTGGACATTCATCTAGAAGGGCCAGAAGATTTTCAAGATGTGCATAATCTTCACTAGATACCCCTAGATTTTTTGCCTCTCTCTCTTTCTTTTTCTCCATAAAAATATGTAGGGCTAACCTCCTCGCGAATAGATTAAGGTCCTTTATCCACCCAAATTTATTGAAGTGAGGGGTGGGGACAAAGGAGAGGCCCTTTTGTAATAAAGAAAAATGCCTAGGGAGAAGGTGAAAGTCCGAGAGGTTGACAATGGAATTAGTAGAGAAATCAGTTACCATTTTTTTGAGGGGTAATCGTTTTGGCGCCTCCCTTTGTATCCCCATTTTTGTCGGTCGCGTAGTCTCGCTTCCGACGGGGGATCTGATTTCCAGTCGTCTTCCCGAAAAGAAACTTGTTTATATGAGTTTCTAGACGGGGCTCTACCTCTGTTGTAACTGGTAGATGGGCGAGATGGAACTTTTTCAGTCTCATTTTCGTCAGGTGAAGTCTCACAATCAGTTGTAGAGACAATATCATTATTGGAATTACCAAAGGGGCGCCTACGACGTAAACGATTTTTTTGTGTGAAGATGTTTTTTGTTTTAAAGTCATTAATGTCTCGTTGGAATTTAAAGTGTTTCTTTTCTTTAATAGTTTTTTTGAAATTCTCAAGGTTTTTCTGAAGTCGCATTTCCATTTGGTTAAATTGGGCATCTTGTTTAAATTCTTCAAGAGCCACAATATTCTCCGCAAGAGACTTATTTATAGTCTCAAGATGTTCTTTTTCTAAGCGATTTAAGAAAGTCATAAGTTTAAACGAACAATCTAATAATAAGGAATTCCATTCCTCGACATGTTTATCAGTAATGATACGGTTAGGTAGAGATATTTCAGGTCTTAGACCTCTAGGTACCAACTTCTGCTCAATGTATTGTTCTAGGCTATTGATTTCCCACCAGCTTTTAATTTGATTTTGATACAATTTTTGAATGGAATTAAATGATTGGCCAATATCACCATTCAATTTACTAGTAGGTAAAGGTACAGTAGAAAAGACAGCTGATAAATCATCATTCCAGGCAGCTGTGTCACACAATTTCTTTAACAAATCAGACATATTTGTTCAATGAAATAAACCTATAAGGATGAATGAGTGTATTGATAATGAATACACAAATGAGAAAGGCGTTACTAATTTGGTATTGAAACCACAATGAAGGAAATCGCTACCAAAATGGTAGAACGTAACAGGATAACAAATACCAGAAAAATTGTATATCACATTTGAGAAAGATTATGGATGAAAAAGGAAATGAGAGACCAAAGGGTCTACCCCTAATGAGATTGAAAAACTACAATTACCCTAATAGAACTATCAGAGTACTGGTGTCTCCCAGAGACCAGATTAATAATTAACTTTTAATGAACTCAATTTAAAATGAACAAAATGGACATAAATAGACGGTGCTCACAAAAAACAAATATCATAAAAACAAATACTGCAATGAAGGTTGTGTATAGCGGCAGAAAAATGGTCAATAATCAATACAGTAAGTAACCTTCGAGGGTCACTTCAAGGTATTGTAAGCGGTAGAGATACTAGTAACAATATAAGACCATAGAATACTGCATGTATTAAGGCAGAATAGACAAAGGCAAGAGACTTCTGATTAAGGGAATTGGCTCAAATAGCCCAATGTAGACGTACTGCAATTAATTGCACGAGTTCGCATGATGAAGAGAAAACAATATTAGAAATAGGTATAAACATTCAATTTCCAAAAAATACGAATTCCCAAGGTAAAGACAGAGAGTCCTTGCCTGCCAAGTGCACCCGACGCGCGTTTCGCCGGAATGGCTCGTCAGGAGTGCTTACGGACTGAGATAGAGACAGGGCTATTAACATATGAGTAGATTCCGCCCCAAACAATGAACTGACCAATGGGGTTAAGGAATAGCAGGCACCAGATTATTCGTCTAATCATGAAGATTGAAGCATAGGGCATCCAATGATGATCCGTGTTTGGAATGGTTACCTAGGTAACTAGTAAAACGGCACAATATCATTATGGGTTCGTTTGCAAAATAGATACGAAAAAAGTAGTAGAAATAAAAAGGTGATTGAATTAGTAATAGTATGATAATCACACTGATGCTGGATAATGGGCATAACTATACCATAATAATCACTCCACAAGATGTATTAGTGGATGTGAAATGATGGTGAAATCGGGAAAGGAAAATAGAGAGGGAGGAGAAAAGAAGGAGAGTGGTCAAATGAGGATTGTTAGCGTCATGACACAGAAATACGATGATTATGATGGACAGCAGGCACCAAATTGGATTGAGTTGGAAACCATAACCCCACCACTCAGAGCAACTCCCCCACCAATTGACTGTACGAACGCCGCAAGAAAAACTAAGCATCAATCAATAATCTACAGAACTCAACGATTGATTAAGCTGGAGACCGATCTAATCGGATCAAACCAATTCACAATATTGAAAGACGATGAGCTAGTTTTAAGTGCCTGTGAAGAGGTCAGAAAAGAATATGATAAAGGTGAATATAAAATGTGGTATACGAAATATAATATCCAGCATCAGTGTGATTATCATACTATTACTAATTCAATCACCTTTTTATTTCTACTACTTTTTTCGTATCTATTTTGCAAACGAACCCATAATGATATTGTGCCGTTTTACTAGTTACCTAGGTAACCATTCCAAACACGGATCATCATTGGATGCCCTATGCTTCAATCTTCATGATTAGACGAATAATCTGGTGCCTGCTATTCCTTAACCCCATTGGTCAGTTCATTGTTTGGGGCGGAATCTACTCATATGTTAATAGCCCTGTCTCTATCTCAGTCCGTACGCACTCCTGACGAGCCATTCCGGCGAAACGCGTGTCGGGTGCACTTGGCAGGCAAGGACTCTCTGTCTTTACCTTGGGAATTCGTATTTTTTGGAAATTGAATGTTTATACCTATTTCTAATATTGTTTTCTCTTCATCATGCGAACTTGTGCAATTAATTGCAGTACGTCTACATTGGGCTATTTGAGCCAATTCCCTTAATCAGAAGTCTCTTGCCTTTGTCTATTCTGCCTTAATACATGCAGTATTCTATGGTCTTATATTGTTACTAGTATCTCTACCGCTTACAATACCTTGAAGTGACCCTCGAAGGTTACTTACTGTATTGATTATTGACCATTTTTCTGCCGCTATACACAACCTTCATTGCAGTATTTGTTTTTATGATATTTGTTTTTTGTGAGCACCGTCTATTTATGTCCATTTTGTTCATTTTAAATTGAGTTCATTAAAAGTTAATTATTAATCTGGACTCTGGGAGACACCAGTACTCCGATAGTTCTATTAGGGTAATTGTAGTTTTTCAATCTCATTAGGGGTAGACCCTTTGGTCTCTCATTTCCTTTTTCATCCATAATCTTTCTCAAATGTGATATACAATTTTTCTGGTATTTGTTATCCTGTTACGTTCTCCCATTTTGGTAGCGATTTCCATAGCCTGTTCACATGTTCGCGAACTACAAACATTTCCACCTGTTCGCCGCGTGTTCGCCCACAATGCACCACAATGGACCACAATGCACTTTTCCACTGACCTGAAGCTTGTAATTGGCTACAGCCTTGCACCTGACCACAGGTCAGGTGCAAGACAGGTTCAACACTATGCCAATCACGGCTCAGAGTCCTGATTGGGCAAATTTTGCCCAATCATGGGCTCACAGAGCTAAATCCCGCAGTTCACTATATAAGGCTTCACACAGCGCTTCTGCACGTGTTTGAGAGGAGATTTCAGAGGAGATTGTTGTTGTGTTAGTGTGTGTTTTTACTGCCAGTCTGCCACCAGCTGTTGGGGGGGTCTCATCTACTGGGGGGGGGTCTCATTTCTACCAAATATCTGGGAATTGTTGTAATATTTGTGTTCTCACTCCCAGCAACTATTTTGGGGGCTCAGTAATTTCTACAAAATATTTGTGAATTGAGGTAATCTGAGGTAATCTGTGTCTTGTCACTGCCAGACAGAATTTTGGGGGTTCAGTAATTTCTACAAAATATTTGTGAATTGAGGTAATCTGTGTTTTATCACTGCCAGCCAGAATTATGGGGGCTCAGTAATTTCTACAAAATATTTGTGAATTGAGGTAATCTGCCATGCAGAATTTGGGGGCTCAGTAATTTCTACAAACTATTTGTGAATTGAGGTAATCTGAGGTAATCTGTGTTTTATCACTGCCAGCCAGAATTTTGGGGGTTCAGTAATTTCTACAAAATATTTGTGAATTGAGGTAATCTGAGGTTATACGTGTCTTATCACTGCCAGCCAGAATTTTGGGGGCTCAGTAATTTCTACAAAATATTTGTGAATTGAGGTAATCTGCCATGCAGAATTTGGGGGCTCAGTAATTTCTCCAAAATATCTGGGAATTGAGGTAATCTGTGTTTTGCCACTGCCACCCATCAGGGGTCTCACTGATTTATAGGAGGTTTCTGAGACTTGTAATCTGTGTCTTCTCACTGCCAGCTATCAGGGGGTCCCACATACTTCTAGCAGATTTCTGCAAAAATTTAATTTGTGTCTTTTCACTGTTGCCACCTATCAGGGGGTCCTATCAGGGGGTCTCACTGACTTGTAGCAGATTTCTGCGAATTGTAATTTGTGTCTTGTCACTGGCAACCATCAGGGGGTCTCACTGAGTTATAGGAGGTTTCTGGGAATTGTAATCTGTGTCTTGTCACTAGCTGCCAGCTATCAGGGTGTCTCACTGAGTTATACCAGAGTTCTGGAAATCTTTAATCTTTATATCACTCACCATGTCAGAAAGACCAAAAAGGACAGGCAGACGCTCCCAGACACAGATAAGAGGGCAAGCAGCCTCTGTGTCGGGAGGCTGTGCCTCTGGTCATGGTGGACGTGGGGGCATCCTCTGCAGGGGCACGCTTGTCCTTTCTAACTGGTGCTGGCCGTCTTAAGCAGCAGCAACATACAGAGGATTTGGTGGATTGGCTAACCAGGCCATCCTCATCCTCCGAGTTCTCTGCCAGCCAGGCTTGTAGTGCTTTACAGTCCACCTCAGCTGCCAAAGCATCTAATGCAGCCTCCATGTCCACAGCTACTCCTGCCGTAGCCTCACTATCACACACGGAGGAGTCAGCTGAATTGTTTGACTACAGTGACATGCTGCTTGAGGATGCACAGCAAGTACAGTGCTCTGATTCAATCTCTGAGGTTGAGGAAGGGAGTATAATCAACCGAGAGGAAGGGTGTGCAGTGATGACACACAAATAACTGACACTCATGTTGCCCCAGCAGCTGCAGCATACTGCCAAGTTGGCTCCAGTGACGAAGAGATAGGGGGTGATGATGACAATGATGATGAGGTCACTGACTCCACCTGGGTGTCTGATCGAACAGGGGAGTCAAGGGAGGAGGAGGGGGAGGAGGCACAGCAAACACGAGGCAGAACATCCTCTATGACCAACCGTAGCACTAGCCAATCCAAGGCATCAGATGTCAGAGCTGCTCAGGTGCAGAGCGCTGTTGTCTCAAAGCACACATCCAGGAACTCTGCTGTCTGGGATTTCTTTAAGAAATGTGCAGCAGACCCCACCGTTGCTATTTGTAGTCTATGTCAGATGAGGCTCAAGCGTGGGAAAGACACCAGACGCTTGGGTACCATGTGCTTGAGGTGACATATGACCACCTGCCACACATCCCATTGGCACAAAACTTTGCGTAGGTCCTCCTCCTCCTCATCTGTTTCTACCCCCACTGTATGTCCTGCCATGTCATTGCCTACAACCTCCATTGACAGGGATGATGCTACAGTAATGGATGTACCAGCTCCTTCACAATGTGACAGCATCCCATCATCTGAAGATTTACGCAGTCAGATTACATTGTCTCAGCTGCTGCAGCGTAAGAAAAAATATAGTCCTAACCATCCCCAAGCACAGCGTCTAAATGCCAGCTTAGCAAAATTACTCGCATTGTAGCTGCTGCCTTTCCAGCTGGTGGACTCTGCTCCCTTCTGTGAATTTGCTGAATGTGCTGTACCACAGTGGCATTATCCAAAACGCCATTACTTTTCATGGAAGGCTATTCCAGCACTATACCAGCATGTGGAAGACAATGTTATCGAGTTTTTGGGAAAGGCAGTCAGCAGCAAGGTGCATGTGACTTTAGACACGTGGTCCAGCAAGCATGGACAGGGTCGTTACATTTCCTTCACAGCACACTGGGTAACTCTGATTGCAGCTGAGAGGGATCCAAGACGGGACTCTGTGCTGGAGCTTGTTCATCCACCACGCCTCCAGAAATCTGCTTGTATGAGGTCTGTCTGCTCCATGTCAGGAATCTGTCCCAGACCAAGCCTGTGCCCCCTCCTAATCACTGGCAAACATCTATTTACTTACATTTACTTGTCATTAACCTGCTCATATTCGTATACAGGTTCAGGATCCTCTCTAGCCATTCATCTGCTATCGTGGTGCCTTCAGGTGTTTGCCATGACTCCTAATGAAGCCTGCTTAAAAGAGGGATCCACCCTTCCATCAGGGCTTCAACATTAACTTTCTGGTAGTGCAAGCAACCAGTCTAGTCCCTGAAGCTCTATGCTACTTGAATCTGAACGCTTCCTGTGAACCTGGCAAGTGCACCCTCGCTTTCAAGACTCCTCGCTGGCAAGTGCACCCTCGCTTTCAAGACTCCTCGCTGGCAAGTGCACCCTCGCTTTCAAGACTCCTCGCTGGCAAGTGCACCCTCGCTTTCAAGACTCCTCGCTGGCAAGTGCACCCTCGCTTTCAAGACTCCTCGCTGGCAAGTGCACTCCACTCTCAGGACTCCTCGCTGGCAAGTGCACCCCTCTCAGGACTCCTCGCTGGCAAGTGCACCCCACTCTCAGGACTCCTCGCTGGCAAGTGCACCCCACTCTCAGGACTCCTCGCTGGCAAGTGCACCCCACTCTCAGGACTCCTCGCTGGCAAGTGCACCCCACTCTCAGGACTCCTCGCTGGCAAGTGCACCCACTCTCAGGACTCCTCGCTGGCAAGTGCACCCCACTCTCAGGACTCCTCGCTGGCAAGTGCACCCCACTCTCAGGACTCCTCGCTGGCAAGTGCACCCCACTCTCAGGACTCCTCGCTGGCAAGTGCACCCCACTCTCAGGACTCCTCGCTGGCAAGTGCACCCCACTCTCAGGACTCCTCGCTGGCAAGTGCACCCCACTCTCAGGACTCCTCGCTGGCAAGTGCACCCCACTCTCAGGACTCCTCGCTGGCAAGTGCACCCCACTCTCAGGACTCCTCGCTGGCAAGTTAAACTCTGCCTAACAGCAAACCCTAGAACCAGCATACAGTCTATTGCTTGCATCATATAGACTCTGATCCATTTATTTACTGCTGTTTATTCTATAAATAAACCCTTTATGCCTGGTAACCTACGTGACTCCTCCATTCACTGCACCATGGGCTCACCTCACCAACCGTCGCACCCGGTTCCTGACATAATGTTGAAGCCAAACTATGGGCCCGCAGTGATACAAAGTATGGTGGAGATGGTCAGAAAAACCTTCACCGACCTATTCTCACACCTGGCTAACATCATGAAGGAATTGCTACAAGCTATATGGGACTCTTCAAAAGTGAGTAAACCCGAATCAAAGAAATTATCTCCTGAAGAGCGTAAACGTAGAGAAGAGTTTACTTTATGTTGGTACTGCGGGGATCAGTCTCATTTATTATGTGATTGTCCAAGGAGACCCTCCAAAAAGTCAGCTACAGTGTCCAAACCAGCTGCGGTTCCTAAACCAACTCCAGTACCAAAGCAGCTTCCTAAGAAACCTCCCATGTCTAAGCAGACTCCTACAAACCGTAAATCTGCTCGTACTAAACCTAAGAAGAAGGTGATCCTTGACACACTGCATGATAGTGATGAATATTCTGCATCCTTCAGGGCAGAACTTCCTGATTCTATAAATCCTGTACCTGTTATGCCTGAAGTGATTGATCCATCTACAAACATGGAATATGAACCCTCTGTGTATCATGACTATGCTGAACCTATGCAGATTGGAACTGCTCTAGCTACCGGGACTACAATTCCCATCACTACCAGCCAACAACCTATGAGGTCAATATCACCAGATTACGCCTATACATCTGATGGAGCTGTAATCCGCAAGAAAGACCTGCAACTATATGAAGAGGCCTCAGCGATCAGAAAAGCTGCACAACGGTCTGAGTTCATTGCAGCAACAACTGCAACTCCCATTACTCTCAGCCAGCAAGATTCATCATCCTTGCCTTACCACCTGTCTTGTGACTATGGATCTACTGATGGAAGTGATGCTGACTCTGATATACCACTACAGTATGCCAAACACCCCCATGGTGGCCCAGGTCAACATATAGAACATATTAATTGTACTATGGGTACTCCTTTCAAAAAATTCTGGAAGAAAAGTCTACCATATGACCAGTGTATGTTTGACTGTGACGAGGAGCTTTGTGAAAAGACTGCTACTCCTATACCTTCTACGGTTCAAGGCTTCTATCGTCCTAAACAGCCTCGACATGGTGCATCAAAGACCCCTTATCCAGTGTACTGCGGTGCTACTTTCACCAAAATATATCCTCAGTTCAACCAAACCTCGTTACACTGCTGTGTTTCTGGTAAACCTGACTGTGCTAAAGTACCCATCCTAAAGGTACCCGCTGCTGAGACTCTGGCTCTTACTTCTGCCGAGGTGCCCATTGCTGAGATACCTACTATAAATACTCCAATTATTACTGGCTCCAAGGTACCCAACGCAGAGATACCCACCACAGAGCATCCGGTTCCTGTTACTGCCATCTACAGTACCGCTGGGGTAGTACAAGTGACCCAGCCTCTGCATGGTCCTCTGGGTCAGCTTGCCAAGGTTTCCAAACCTGCTGACCTAGCTCCTTTCGATGACTATAAAGAGGTTGAGCAAAAAGATCCCGTGGCGCCTAAGCTGTCCCATGACAAGCCACGACGAGACATAGCTATGGTCTCAGATATGGTGGAGTCCACAGACTTTCTTTCTCTCCAGGTCACCGGTGTACAACGTACCCTTGCCTCCATGGCACCTTCGGTTCCTGATGCTGCCGAGATTCCGGTTCACGCCGAGGTACCTGCTGCCGAGATTCCGGTTCACGCCGAGGTACCTGCTGCCGAGATTCCGGTTCACGCCGAGGTACCTGCTGCCGAGAATCCGGTTCATCCGGAGGGTACCGCTACCGAGGTCCGTGACCTTATTGAATCCTCTATTCCCAAAGTATTTGACGACTTACCACATGCCATAAAGACTGTCGCCGAGACAATACCGGTGACAGAACCCAGTGAGACCATCACCATACCGATTACTCCACAAAATTATGGTATTATGGCATCCTCCATCACCACACTTGCAACTCAAGTTTATTCAATAACTCAGACAATTAAAGAACAACAACTCATCCTTTCATCCTTACAGGAGCGAGTACATGATTATCTATTCCCCCCACTCCTAGATCCTATCTCTAACTATTCAAGTACGACCATAGTTTATAGAAGACTATCAGGAGTGACTAAGGTAGATGATCCGATTACTCCTATCCGCAATAAACTCATTAAAATTACACCACCAAAGGTTCATAGACCTTCAGAACTGGAAGATGCACCTGAACTTTTTCTACAACTCCCTGCAAACATCCCTGCAGCCGTGGTGATCGAACATCCTGATACTCTCAATGCTACATTTGATAATGGTACCACAGACTTGTCCGCCCAGAGTTCGTCCTTGGAGGATGTGAAGAGTCATGGCCCCCACGGGCGGCGGCGCAAGAAGAAATAATATGTGGTCCCCCTTACTGTAAATTTATCTGTTCACGCCCAGAGGGCGCTCCTTGCGGTGGGGAAATGTCAGGAATCTGTCCCAGACCAAGCCTGTGCCCCCTCCTAATCACTGGCAAACATCTATTTACTTACATTTACTTGTCATTAACCTGCTCATATTCGTATACAGGTTTCAGGATCCTCTCTAGCCATTCATCTGCTATCGTGGTGCCTTCAGGTGTTTGCCATGACTCCTAATGAAGCCTGCTTAAAAGAGGGATCCACCCTTCCATCAGGGCTTCAACATTAACTTTCTGGTAGTGCAAGCAACCAGTCTAGTCCCTGAAGCTCTATGCTACTTGAATCTGAACGCTTCCTGTGAACCTGGCAAGTGCACCCTCGCTTTCAAGACTCCTCGCTGGCAAGTGCACCCTCGCTTTCAAGACTCCTCGCTGGCAAGTGCACCCTCGCTTTCAAGACTCCTCGCTGGCAAGTGCACCCTCGCTTTCAAGACTCCTCGCTGGCAAGTGCACCCTCGCTTTCAAGACTCCTCGCTGGCAAGTGCACTCCACTCTCAGGACTCCTCGCTGGCAAGTGCACCCCACTCTCAGGACTCCTCGCTGGCAAGTGCACCCCACTCTCAGGACTCCTCGCTGGCAAGTGCACCCCACTCTCAGGACTCCTCGCTGGCAAGTGCACCCCACTCTCAGGACTCCTCGCTGGCAAGTGCACCCCACTCTCAGGACTCCTCGCTGGCAAGTGCACCCCACTCTCAGGACTCCTCGCTGGCAAGTGCACCCCACTCTCAGGACTCCTCGCTGGCAAGTGCACCCCACTCTCAGGACTCTCGCTGGCAAGTGCACCCCACTCTCAGGACTCCTCGCTGGCAAGTGCACCCCACTCTCAAGGACTCCTCGCTGGCAAGTGCACCCCACTCTCAGGACTCCTCGCTGGCAAGTGCACCCCACTCTCAGGACTCCTCGCTGGCAAGTGCACCCCACTCTCAGGACTCCTCGCTGGCAAGTTAAACTCTGCCTAACAGCAAACCCTAGAACCAGCATACAGTCTATTGCTTGCATCATATAGACTCTGATCCATTTATTTACTGCTGTTTATTCTATAAATAAACCCTTTATGCCTGGTAACCTACGTGACTCCTCCATTCACTGCACCATGGGCTCACCTCACCAACCGTCGCACCCGGTTCCTGACACTCCACCACCACCTCTCCCTCTTCCTCCTCCTCCTTCTGTGTCTCTGACGAAGTGGCCATTAAACCGACGCCTGACAGGGGCTACGCAATGGCTCAAGCAAAAAGATGCCATACTGTGCTTGAGCTGGTTTGTTTAGGGGACAGGAGCCACACCAGAAATTCTGACTGATGCCTGATGCCTTTTTAAATTTTTTTAGTCCACGACGCCCAGGGACGTCAAATGTAGGCACCCACTGCCAGCGTCTTCACCATATGGTGCAGGACTACCTAGGGGCAAGGGCAGACCTGGATACCTTTCCAGCAGATGATCCACTGGCTTACTGGGTGTTGAGATTGGATCACTGGCCAGAACTTAGCCAATATGCTATGTAGCTACTAGGCTGCCCTTCATCCAGCGTGCTTTCTGAAAGGACGTTCAGTGCCGCTGGAGGTTTTGTCACAGACAAAAGAGTGCGTCTGTCCACCGACTCTGTAGACCGGCTGACATTTATAAAAATGAATCAGTCCTTGATCAGCAGCTATCAATCCCCTGATGCTGACGTAACGGAATAGATCGGGGATGTCTACTGCATTCACAAAGCCTCCAGCACTGAACTCTTCCACAATACCACAAAAGGGTTACGGTGTGAAGGCACTTGCTGCCATGAAAGGCACAATATTTGGCTGCACTGACGCCCGTGCCACATTTATATCATTTTAATTTTTTGAACCGCAGAGTCCAACCCTGCACTCTTCCACAATACCACAAAAGGGTTACGGTGTGAATGGACTTGCTGCCATGAAAGGCACAATATTTGGCTGCACTGACGCCTTTACCAGATTCATATCTTTTTAATATAGGACCGCATGGTCCACCCCTGCACTCTTCCACAATACCACAGAGGGGTTACTGTATGAATGCACTTGCTGGCCTGGCACCAAAAGCACAATATCTGGGTGCACTGACGCCTTTACCACATGCATATCTTTTTAATATAGGACCGCATGGTCCACCCCTGCACTCTTCCACAATACCACAGAGGGGTTACTGTATGATGGCACTTGCTGGCCTGGCACCAAAGGCACAATATTTGGGTGCACTGTCACTGACACCTGTACCAGATTCATATCCTCAGAGGGGTTACTGTGTGACTGCACTGTTGCCGACGCTAAAGGCCCAATTTTAAAGCACCTATTGTTACTTTCATCCAAAGCCTGCATAAGTTTCACCATAATTTAGCCAAAAAATCACTAAACTTTTTCTGCGCGTCCTAAAATGTCTTTTCATACAGGCTGCCGCCCCAAGCTGTTGTTTATGAATAGATTAAAGGAAAAGCATTTACCGTCATATGAAACGTCATTTTTTTGTTTTTAAATGTTTCTATACATCCTAGAAATCTGCCACTTCACGGGAAGGTTATGGGGACCTCCTAGGCACAATAGTTGAAGGAATTTTTCGTTTTTATTTTTAACCCTTATTTCATGGAAAACTCACTGTCCCTTTAAAAACGTTTTTTTCAAAACTTTTTGTCCTTGTTTCCTCTCCCCCAGGGCACTACCCGGACCCCCATACACCTTTTATGGCAAATATCTAGCATATATGCCCTCTTGGAGGGCACTCTAAAAATCAAATTTTGAGTCCCTTTGACTTGTATCGAGTTCGAGTTCGATCATTTGAAAAGTTCGAGTTCGAATGCGAACCGAACTCGGGGATGTTCGGCTCATCCCTAATGTATGTATCAACACGCAGATATATATATACACCCATCCACAGACCTCAGACCATATATACACATACGCACATGGGGGGTGGCATGTGGACAAGCTCAACTAAATGCGCCTCCCCCCATTTGGCTGATCCCTCCAGAAAAAATGTTGAACCCGACAGAGCAGGGAATATATATATTTTTGTGGGTTCAACATTTCTTCTGGAGGGATCAGCCAAATGGGGGGGGGGAATTAGTTGCCAAAATGTGTGTGTAATACAAGTCTGGATATATATATTTATAAGAATATAGATATCATACCTGCCCTTACCTTCCCCTATAAATTTGATAAAAATATACACACAAAAAAAAAAAAACACTGCCTGAGACCCCGCGCAGCCCACATGCCACCCCCCTCTACCTGGCTGAATGTATCTAATATATATAATTAAATACATCCTGCCAGGTAGACAAAGAAAGAAAAAAGTTTTATTTTATGTTCCCGGGGACATTTAAAAATGTCCTCGGATTTTATCTTTTTTAGAAATGTGTCGCCTTACCTTAGCCTGGTGGTCAGTGGGGGCTCCCTGGATCCTGGTTGTAGGGGGGGTCTGCCGTTGCCGCAGGTGCAGTGGCTCCCTCCCTGCGCTGCCTGTTTTTGCCACATGCACCCGGGCAGCTAGCCCGCACAGTCGCAGCTCTGTCATCCGGCGGCTGCATGCTCCTCAATGCTCCTCAAGGGGATCCTTGGGAGGCCCCTGCAGGCTGCCTAATTAGAGGGCCGTGTCTGCCTGTTGTTTTAGTAACAAGAATGTTTTATCCCATAGGCTTCAATGTTAAAAATATTCACGTTTTAATTCAATATCTAATAAACCGTTGCTTATAATATTCTGCAGTAAAGAGTCTCTTTATTTCTAGATTTTTTTGTATTTTTTAAGAATTTTTTATATATTTTTTCAAAAAAAATTTTTTTTAACTCAAACCAAACATGCCAAAAAGTTCGAAGTTCGCGAACTTTCGAACGGCCAATGTTCGAATCGAACTCCGAATCGATTGAACCGAACAGCTCATCCCTACTCACCAGACGCACCTTGCGTACGTCCCGCCTCTGCCGGTCCCTGCATTGGTTTCCTGTACGTTTCAGGAAACAGTTTAAAATACTGATGCTCACTTCAAATCACTCATCAACCTAACTCCTCCCTACATGTCTTCATTACTCCGCAAGTACATCCCATCTAGACAACTACGGTTGGCAGGCATTTACCACCTGTCATCTGTCTACACACGCACGACCAACTCTCGCCACCAAGACGTCACAAGTACAGCTCCAATCCTGTGAAATTACTTGCCTTGCCCTATCAAACTCTCCCCTGATCTTCAGGCCTTCAATAAATCCCTCAAACCCCATCTCTTCAGATGAGTGTACCACATCACTGATACAACTCATCCCTCTGCTCACCTACTCACACATGATTGAAGCTGCTTCTATGGCCCCACCATTCCTGAACCACTGGCAGTAATGATCCTGTTATCTAGTAAAATTCCCCTTCTCTTCCTCAACCCCAATCCCTCTAGACTGTAAGCCCCTAGGAGTAGGGCCATCTACACCACTTGTTTCCATCATATGTCCGTTTATCTCGTTCCCTTTGATTATCGTAAAGCACTGCGGAAACTGTTGGCGCTATATAAATGATGACAATAATAATAATAATACTATGTTGAATGAAATTATATGGAAAATTAATATGTTTTAAGTGAAAAACCTCAAGACCTTATAAATCTATTGTGTTCTTCCTCTATAATGCATAATATGCAAAATCGGTGTCTGCTATAAGATAATAATTTGATAAATGTTATAATTGACTAAAACAGCAACCACACACAGTAATGGACCATAGAATGGGGAAAATACAATAATTGATAATAGATAACAGTAGTCATGTCCTACATTTGGATGATTTAGATGTTAGAAAAAAGGATAAAAATCAATAAAAATAAACATAAAAAGGTATGCAAAAAACTTGTAGGCAGCCCTTAATGTCTAAATCAACATTAAGCCCCCCACTTTTCCACTCTATTTATAGATCCGCTCCATTTCTTTCCTAGCTAAAATACTAAGATAGTTCCCTCCTCTCCAATCTTTATTTATGACATATTGCACTATAAGTGTCTTTGTGTTATTATCATTGTAGATTCCTTATATCTTTATATTTATACTGTATCAAGACGCCTAAGGATAGAGTCATCCAGGAATCACATGGTTATTTAAATCAGTCTTCCGTGATTGTCACATCACAATTTGTTTTCTAGATGGAACAGACAGATGGATTCCCTTGTACTTACTAGCAGGCTCTGTCTGCAGGCTGAGGATTACATTTTGCAGACTCTGGTGGTCACATGATCAGACCGTCCTATCCGGATGCAGAATGTCCTCACACATCCGTAAGGCGGAGTGTGTATGAGCATATCATGGAGCTCCACAGCACTAAAACTCAGAGTAATGTGCTTTTTGTATTAGAGTATCAGGGAACTCCACTGCAATAAAACTCACAGTAATGTGCAGTGTGTGTGAGCATGTAACAGAGCTCCACAGCAATAAAACCCACAGTAATGTATGATGTGTAGGAGCATATCACAGAGCTCCACAGAAATAAAACTCTCATGAAAGGCAGTGAACATGAGCGCACATAGGATCCACAGCAATAAAATTCTCACAAAAGTCAGTGAATAGGACTCTACTGAGGCTTTCACTACCGGTCACATGACCTGCAGAATCATGCCTCGCGAGATCCGGCAGGTCAGCATAGTGATTTGCAGAAGGAGACTGGGGACTTTTTTCCCCAGTCTCTCTCTGCTCCCGGCAGCAAGAAGAAGCGGATCGAGCCGCCATTCTCGCCGTGTGATGAGAGGTGAGTATCTGTTTTTGGTATTTTTTTTTTCAGCTGGTGCTGACTGATTCTGCAGAAGGTTAACTTTTCAGTAACCGCAGCGGGACGGTAATTAGTGTTAGGACTTTGTAATCCTAACACTAATTAACAATTTGTGCTTCCCATGTTAGGGCTACCACAGCTAACGTTAACACTCACACAGCTGAGCGATATCGTTAGTGTGATGTATCTAATAGGGTCCACAGTATCACTAAGGTTTAAAAGGTTTAAAAGTAACATCAGGAAGCATTATTTTACTGAGAGGGTGGTGGATACATGGAACAGCCTTCCAGTAGAAGTGGTAGAGGCCAAAACAGTAATTGAATTTAAGCAAGCATGGGATAGGCATAAGGCTATCCTAAACAAAAGATAAATCCAGGTAAAGTATCCATGTAATTGGGCAGACTAGATGGGCCGAAAGGTTCTTATCTGCCGACATGTTTCTATGTTTCTACTACAGCAATAAAATGCTTATGAAAGGCAGTGAACCTGAGCGCACACAGGATCTACAGAAATAAAACTCTCATGAAAGGCAGTGAATATGAGTGCACACAGCAATTATTATTATATATTTACCAGCCTCCGACCGTGAGGGTTTTGGCCTGGGCAGTGTGAGACCGTCTCCTGGTGTTGCTCCCCCTCTCTTAGTAACACTGTCTCTGCCGGCCGGGTGTGGGGAGTTGACAGCTACACAGGCTGCGGTAGGGCTGTGTGCAGACGGGCCTTCGGTAGAGTCCCAGACTCCAACTCCACTCTCTTCTCTCTGACTTGTGTGGGGAGCCCGGAGACAGAGTTGGCAGCAAGGGGGTTTATCCAGGGCGCGGTAGGGTTGTGGCTGTGCGCAGGACCATCTGTGCGCACTCAGTACTACCTGACTGGCCGGACCGCGTGACCTGAATGCACGCAACCGGCCCTCCCTTACTTCAATGCGGCTCTCGCGAGATTCTCTTGCAGCAGCAAAGCAGAGAGCCTGAGTTTAAGTGTGCACCCCCTGGCACCCCCTAGCAGGGTACATAATCTGTGGTACCCGAGACGCACCGCCCCCCCCCCCTTAGTAAGCCACTGCCACCTGGGGTAAAATAGAAGTCTTTTAAAAGTTCCCTGCCTTATATCATACAACTGTCATCTCTTATCTCTGGCAGCCTAAACTACCTGCAACATTATCTAAGCATTCACTCCTCCAACCCATTGCCTATTCTGTACTGTAGAAGCTATACCACAGCTGTAAAGTTAAACTCACCTAAGATTTTGGTGAATGTTGTATTGTGGGAAAATCCAGAAAATGGGAACAGGAGATAAAAACCTAGCTTTATTTTTCCTTTTTTTACTTCAAACAAAGAAAAAAAAGTCGCATTTTGTTATGTGTTTTATAATGTGTTTTTGTTTGTAAAGCACAAGTAATCTAGTTGCAGCGTATGCATGTGGTAGTGATCCTTTTAATGTCGATTAAGTCTTGCACTTTTTACAACTCTCTACAACTGTGCTATCATTGAGGGCTCCTGTCCCTACTGTAGTTCCATTGTAGGCATATTACTCTTACTTCTAATCCTAGTATTCTCTGTACCTTTGCTATAACTGTAATTGCCATTGTGATCCTTGCTAATCTTTTTATTTGGGAACATCATTTGTAATAATCACCACCTTGCCGTTCCCTAACTTTTGACAGGCCTTATTAGATTCTAGTACTTACAAACCTTTACCTCTGCACAGTGGCGTCACTAGGGTTGGTGTCACCCGGTGCGGTAATTTATGGTGTCACCCCCCCCCCGAGTTTTACAGATTATTTTTTTTTTAACTATTCTTACTCCTAAATCAGTACTCCCATATAACACTGAATGCTCATACACACACAGCGCACATTACTGTGAGGTTTATTGCTGTGGAGCTCTCTCATATGCTCACACAAATTTTAGCCAACTGCCAGCAAGTACGTTGCCTGTTCGAAGGCAGTGAAAGCACACATGGATATATATTGCCCCCAGCAGCTCTGGATATATTGCCCCCAGCAGCTCTGGATTAGACTGGATATATATTGCCCCCAGCAGCTCACCCATGGATATATATTGCCCCAGCTCACATATGGATATATTGCCCCAGTTCACAGTTATATATTGCCCCAGCAGCTCACCCATGGATATATAGTGCCCCAGCTCACATATGGATATATTGCGCCTCAGCTCACACATGGATATATTGCGCTTCAGCTCACACATGGATATATTGCCCCAGACCAGCTCATACATGGATATATTGCCCCAGACCAGCTCACACATGGCTATTGCCCCAGCTCTCATGGATACTGCCCCCAGCACACATGGATATGCCCCAGCTCCTCTCATGGATATTGCCCCAGCTCCTCTCATGGATATACTGCCCCAGCTCCTCTCATGGATATACTGCCCCAGCACATGGAATGCCCCAGCACATGGATAATGCCCCAGCACACATGGATATGCCCCAGCAGCTCATGGATATGCCCCAGCAGCTCATGGATATGCCCCAGCTCACTCATGGATATGCCCCAGCTCACACATGGATATGCCCCAGCACCTCATGGATATGCCCCAGCAGCTCATGGATATGCCCCAGCTCACTCATGGATTTGCCCCAGCTCCTCATGGAATGCCCCAGCTCCTCATGGAATGCCCAGGTCACACATGGAATGCCCCAGCTCCTCATGGATATGCCCCAGCACACAAATGGATTTGCCCCAGCACCTCATGGAATGCCCCAGCTCACACATGGATTTGCCCCAGCACCTCATGGAATGCCCCAGCTCCTCATGGAATGCCCAGGTCACACATGGAATGCCCCAGCTCCTCATGGATATGCCCCAGCACACACATGGATTTGCCCCAGCACCTCATGGAATGCCCCAGCTCACACATGGATTTGCCCCAGCTCCTCATGGAATGCCCCAGCTCACACATGAAATGCCCCAGCTCCTCATGGATATGCCCCAGCACACACATGGATTTGCCCCAGCACCTCATGGAATGCCCCAGCTCACACATGGATTTGCCCCAGCTCCTCATGGAATGCCCCAGCTCACACATGGAATGCCCCAGCTCCTCATGGATATGCCCCAGCACACACATGGATTTGCCCCAGCACCTCATGGAATGCCCCAGCTCACACATGGATTTGCCCCAGCACACACATGGATTTGCCCCAGCACACACATGGATTTGCCCCAGCAGCACATGGATTTGCCCCAGCTCCTCATGGAATGCCCCAGCTCACACATGGATTTGCCCCAGCTCCTCATGGAATGCCCCAGCTCACACATGGATTTGCCCCAGCTCCTCATGGAATGCCCCAGCTCCTCCTGGAATGCCCCAGCTCACACATGGATTTGCCCCAGCTCCTCATGGAATGCCCCAGCTCACACATGGATTTGCCCCAGCTCCTCATGGAATGCCCCAGCTCCTCCTGGAATGCCCCAGCACATGGATACTGCCAGGCCCCCAGCTCACCTCCGCCGCGTGTTCTGTTCGCTCCCTCTGAGCGTCCGGCGGCGCGCAGCTTGGGCGCTCGCCTGGGAGAGCCACGTGACCAGCCGCGATTGGCTGGTGACGTGTTTCCTCCAGGCGAGCGCCGAAGCTGCATGCTTCGGACGCTCGCAGGGAGCGAATACGCGGCGGGGGTGAGACACCCGCCCCCACGTTACGACGCCACTGCCTCTGCACATTGTTCCTCACCTTTGACACTATGATTGATTCTTACATCAAGGTATATTTTCTAAATGTTTGGTATTTATTATTAATCCGTAAAAATAAAATCATCTACCATTTTTAAATATATTTGTTTTTGTTACTGGTAAACACCTCCATTATGTTGATTTTCTTTCCTCCTTCCCATTTCACAAGCACCATTGAATGTCTCATAGGCTTTTTGCATTTTGCTTTTACTTTGTAAACTTTTTACATTCTCCGTGCGTTGGCTGAATCTGGCATTTTTGTTTTCTGAACTTGTGATCTGAATATTATTGTAACCATTAATTCTTAGTGACCTGGACCTTATGTAAATGAGAACATATTTTAACAGGCACTTTTCCAATTCAAACTGAATTTGAAAACTGTAGTTAACTTAGCACAGGAGATAAATGTTCAGACCATCTGTTAAGCCAAACATTTGTTTCCCAGTAAATGTGGGTATTAGTGCCCATAGAAAAAGAAACAGAAATGTTGAATTAATAAATCATTCATCAATATGTTAAAGGGAGACAATTTAATTGAAAAGAGATACAGGATGAAATGGAGAAAAAACTAAAAAAAGGGAGAAGACTTCATAAAATGATCCTTTATACTGTTAGAAACCTAGTTAAAGAATGTTATTAATCCTGCAATCATTAACATACATATATTTTAGCCAAAAAACCTAGTTGTAGTATAGTTGTTATAGTGGCCCCCCTCAGCCTCAGGAGCCATTGGGAGGTCCTTACTGCTGTGTATTTTAAGCCCTTTAGGCAGGTATGTGTCTTTCTGCATTATGCAGAACCCTGGACACAGGATACAACAGAACCAGACAAGACAAGACAGTATACACACACGAGAGGAAGGCCCTGCTCGTGGAAAAGGTCCTTGGATGGTCTTCTGTCTACACTGAGTACAGGGTGGGTTATACACACAATAAAATAACAGAGGTTAACCAGACTAGACAGACAGGAATATCTAGCAACAACGGAACTAGAAAGAGATCCTTGAGGTGGTCTCTATAAACCAAAACAATGAGCTGCTGCAATAGATAGACACAAAATACAGAAAACATAAACCAGCAATCCAATATGCAGTACCAGGGATATATCGCAAGTAACGTCAAGAAACAAAGCTAAGAGTCATGAACCAGGAAATCAATAATACAGTACCAGGGGTAATCACAAGAATCCTCAGGATACAAGGCCAGGAGTCAGATACCAGAATAATCAAGATCAAAATGCAGTAACACAGCAAGAAGAACTACACTGGATCAAGGAACCATTGCACTGTTGGCCATATAAATAGGTGGAGATAGTGGGTTCCTTTGAACCCCGATATCTCCAGAACTGTGGCAGCTAGGGGATCATGTTCAAAGTAGAATAAAACAAAAATAAAAATAATAATAATAATAAAAAAAACGTTTTTTTTGTGTGTTGTTTTTATTAATGCAGCAATATTGTTCACATTTCAATTATAATGTGAACAATGATGCTGCACTAATGATTTTTTCCTATGGGGTGCGTTTGCTAAAAATCACATAATTCCCCCCCAAAAAATTTAATGAGTCCCCATTTCTAATTTTGCATTCTTGTTAAAATATATAAGCAGGACATGACGTATACATATAATAATGATATATTATGAATCTGCTGAGTCTGCCGGAAAAAAAAATAATATGCCTGGGTCATAATAAAACGTGGCTTCTAATCGTGTTTAAACATGATGAGCAAAAGCGGTAAAAATGAGTTCAGCACACAGACGTGAAATGGCTCAGCAGTGAAGGGGTTAAAAAAATTGAAAATGATATTGCTGTATTAGCAGCTCAAGTCACGACAGAAGGAAGATGATAGAGGATAAGTGTCACTGAGTGCGTAGAACTCTATAAAAACAGGCTCAAAGTTGCGCTGGTGGGGGGGGGGGCACAGAAGAACACCGAAAAATATTTGTTCCCAGTATTGCAGTGCATGTGGCCAGAAGAAGTGGCAGATTGCTATGTACCAGCTGGATGGAGTAGAGGTAACACCGTGGAGACCCAGGTTCGAATCCCAGCCAGAGCATCTCACCAGTAAGTGTTCTTGGGCAAAACACCTAACTGGACATACTTGCCAAACACACAATATCGGCTGTGGAGTCCAGTGGTAACATCTCTACCCTTCGACCGTGGAGAAGCAAGTCAAAATACCATTCAGCACATCCCTCCAATAAAACTGTGGAGAAGTCTCGGCTTTACAGGAAGCGGGTTCAACCTAACCACCTGGTCACTGATTTACAATCATGGAAAGACTACCCGATCTCACTCAGAAGACGCCACCAGCGAGTGTCCTTGAGCAAGACACCTAATGATATGGATGCGCCTACCTCGCAAAATACTTGTACCTCTCATGGATTGTAAATTCACTTTCGGACAGGGTTCCCCCTGAATCAGGTCATATCATATATGTGTGGTATTCTAATGTATCAACTCCTTGTACACTTGTAAAGTGCTGCGGAATATGTGGCGTTATATAAATAAAGGATAAAAATAATAATAATTGCACCGCCTTCTGCGTATCTGGGCTAAAGGTAAGTGGAAAAAAGAGATTTTTTTTTACTGTCTTTTGTTATAGGTGTTAAGTGATTTTGCTAACAGATGCTAGAGCTTAAGATTTTTCTGAAAGGGAAGCAAGATATAGTACAAAATCTGATAAATGCAGAGCCATAACACATACATTTAATTTAGTTATTTTATTATTATGATTATCATTCTTCCAGACATTTTGAATGCTTTAACAACAATGCACACATAGTGCAATAAGCAGCATGATATAATGGAAAAATATGGGAATAAAACAGGTAGAAACACATTCTTTATGTTCACATTCTGTGCTCTAATAAGATTAGTAAAGTATTCTGCATTTCATGTAAGCTGTTCACCGTGTTCTCAATCTTCACCTCAGTTAAACTTTATTGCAGACAGCATGGTCTTTATATTTCACTACACAGAGTACTGTATGCTGCTTTGAAAGGATATCTATACAGAAAATTTGTTAACTGCACGGTATTACTGACCTCAATACAAATACTGACCAAAGATAATTTGGCTTTTAAAGAGACACTACCATTTATATAAGTTGTAACTAGATTTCTTGTGCATTACAAACAAAACCACGTTATAAAACCACGTTATTATTATCGGTTATATCGCTGATTCTGTAAATTTTGTATTTGTAAATGCGTATCACTTGTTTTTGTTTCCAATGATCCGATAATTCTGTCGATACGATAATTCTGTCGTAATCGGGTCGGATCCGATTCGTCCGCGGGTCGCAACTTTATTGAGCCATTTTTGTAGAGAGTTTTGACAATTTTTTGACAGGCCAAAAAATATTGAAATTATTTATAATTTATCATGGCTGAAAGACGAGAGTCCCATTCGGACACCTCCTCGTCCTCATCTGCTTCCACCCCAGAGACACCACCCAGGAAGAAGCGGGCCAGCAACATGGCATTTGAGGAGATGTTGGAGCTGGTCCGCATCTTTGATAAAAAAGATTACGACTGCCGTAAGGGCCCTTACAGCAGAAAGAATAATGCGCGCAAGGACCGTATCCTTGACAAGCTTCGAACCACCATCCTGGAGTTGTTTGGGAAAGACAGGACGAAGGACCAGCTCCGAAAACGCTGGTCTGATCTGAAGGCACGCGAGCAGGAGCAGCTGAGGCACATTCTTCGCGTCATCGCCAAACGTAAGTGTCATGTTATATTGTAAAGCGCTGCGCAAACTGTTGGCGCTATATAAATCCTGTATAATAATAATAATGTGCTTGCATGTGCTAATGTGCACAGAAATACGTTTATTTATCTAGTCCTTTTTTCATGCAATGTGATTGTGTATAGCTTTGCGTTTTCACGACTCGTCGTACATGCATTTTTGCCAGAGCTCTTCTTTTTTGTGATTTTACGTATTCGTGAAAATTGTGATATTTGATGTATGTAGATGAAATTACAATGCTGGATTTCTTTTGGCACTGTGTACTGTAGTGTGTTGGGGGGGAGGTTGTTGTGACTGAGTGATGCATACGAGATGACCCGCAGCTTGCCCAATATTGGCTCCCACCTGCGCATCAACAAAAATCTCTGCGTCTCTGCTAAGTGGTAGGATGGGACATGTAGTTCTTCTGAAAGTGCATCCAAACAGAGCCGCGTTCAATACGTCCTCAGCAGCTGCTGAATTGTTGCAGCGCAGCAATTCAGTTTGCTGCAGCAGTGTCATTATTGAACACTTTAGATGCAAATTTCAAAACAAAATGGCGGATTTCTGTTGTTTCTGCAATATCCACAGTTTTATTACTGAAAGTGAAACTGAGGCTGAGGCCATCTATAAAATAACTAAAAGCAGTCAGCACAATGCGTTTTGTATGCACACAACACAAATAATAGTTTTTATTGAATAAACGTAATGTTTACTTCTGAAAAAAATATATAATTGAACGGTAATATATGTCTATGTGCAGGGGAAATAAATAAATATTTTGTGACTTTAGAACTATGAGATGGGAGTAGTGGCGGGTCAAGCAGGTAGTGCTAGTGGGTAGTGGAGGGGTGTCGCAATACTTTCGGCAATATATTGTATAGATATACCATTTTTTCCAGTCTGCATTATTTACGTGTTATTTTTTGGATTTGGCAGAAGACAGGAAGGCAAAGGCAGCATCTGCCCCGGTGGGCACCAGTGCCCCAGTGGAGGAGGAGGGGGAGCCACGGGCAACCACCAGCGCTGGTATATACTGTTTTATTTTGCAACGACTTTTGGTCAAAAACAGAAACATTTTTTGTTTACTGTATTTTCATTTAATTTTTTTATATATAGCACAAGAGGAGCAGGAGAAGGAAGAGGAGGAGCAGGAGGAGGGCGATGATGGAGAGAGGGAGCCGGAGCCACAGCAGGAGGCCGCGAGTCCAGTTTTTTTTTTTACTGTTGTATTTTTCATCGACTTTTGTTCAAAAATAAATCAGTCTTGTTGTTTACTGTATTTTTTATTTCTTTAATTTCTTAGATATAGCACCGGAAGAGATGCTGACGGTGGTGGTGGAGGAGGAGGAGGTGGAGGAGGAGTCAGAGCCTCAGGAGGCCGCCAGCTCTGGTATATACTACTGTTATATTTTTTCAAGACTTTCAGTCAAAAATAGAAACCTGCTTTACTTACTGTATTTTCCTTCTTTCATTTATTTGATATATAGAAGGAGAAGCCAGACCGGACACTGACAGGTCCAGCGTCAGGATGGCGATCGGCGAGCTACGCCTGGCTGGCAGCAACCTCGATGCCATACAGGAGTTGCTCCAGGAATTTAGGGAGCATTTTAATAACGCCATTGACATCCTGGAGCGGCAGTAGAGACCAGCCTCCTCCTCCCCTATGTTTGTGCCCCTGTTGGGCAGTTTGCCAATGCCATGTGGCATCATGTTGTAAATAAATTTTACATTTTTTCTATTTTTTCCTGTTTGTGCGCGTTGCTTTTCCTTACTTAAAATGTATCGCTTGGTTTCCACACTGTTAAAGTTATATGTACATAAATTTATTGACATTTCTATGGACCCTTTGTCATAAATTTGTCAACATATTTGTGGCCATGAATGTGACTGTGCACATTCTACACTTCCTGCCTGGCCAAAAAATGTCACACATTAACACAACCTTGTTGTACTGCCTTGAGATTTGATTACCGTGGCATGGTTTTGTTAAGCTTAGGCGATGTGACAACAACATGGATTTTTGTCCACAGTCACATTCATTGTATAACCAAGAATTTATCAAAAAATATTGAGCACTGCGTGAAGTCTTCTCCGACACAACCCAAAGATCCTCAGTGCGGCTCAGGTCTAGTTTATTTGTCCCTGTTTGCAGCTTCACGCAACACCTCCTCCCAGCTATGAGCTCTCCCACCGCTGCCCGCTAAGACGCTGCCCGCCAACATGGTCACATCTTTGCAGGAATACAACAGCGTGCGGGGAATGGCAGCTGCCGACAGTCCCAAGACCTCGTCACAATGACGTCAGTTCTGGAGTTAACCCCTAACTGCGACCAATGGTGGAGATAGGGGGTTCCAATGAACCCCCTATCTCCCGATCCGCGGCAGCTATCGGTTAATGTTTGGTATCTTTGGATCGACCAGAGCATGGCCTTTCCAACAATACCAAACATGACAATGTTAAAAATTATAAAAAATTGAAATATAATAAAATATAAAAAAAAATAAACAGGTTTTTTGTTTTGTTTTGTTAATGCAGCAATATTGTTCCCATTTCAATTATAATGTGAACAATGATGCTGCACTAAGGATTTTTGTATGGGGTGCGTTTGTTAAAAATAGTGTAATTTTCACCCAAAAAAATATAACAAGTCCCCATTTCAATTTTTTTTAACAAACGCAACTCATAAAATATAACCGCAAACACTCGCATGTTAAAATGTGGAAAAAACACTTTATACCTTGTAAAACAAACATTGAAAATTCTAATTTTATTGCATTTTTTGTTATAATATACAGACAGGACATGACGCATACATATGATAATGATATATTATGAATCATCTGCCGAGTCTGCCGGAAAGAACGATATACAGTACAACATGTCTGGGTCATATTATAAAATAAGGCTTCAAAACGCATTTAAACAACAGGAGCGAAACTGTTAAAAATTAGCTCAGCAGCAGACCGCACACAGGCGTGAAGGGAAGCCGTGAAATGTCTCAGCAGCGAAAGGGTTAATTTTTTTTTGTCTGTTTTAAATCATTTTATTTGTTGTTTTTTTTTCGTTTCAGATCATTTTGATCAACTATTTTTCCGTTTTAAAACCTTTTGTGCTGGTTTTTATTTTTAAAGTCAGACCATTTGGGTCAGTTTAGCGTTTTTTAAATCGTTTTGTTAATTTTTTTTGTTCCTTGGCTTTCATACCATTTTAATATGATTAAATAAAGTTGTGAAATGTATATTCATAAGAAAAAAAGGATCTTTATTTAATAAAAAAAAAAACACGATAGAATCGCCAGAATTATCGTATCGACAGAATGAATTATCGGATCCGAAAAACAAACCAAAAATTAATTATAAAAAAATATATAAAGTAGGGATGCACCGATACCGATACTAGTATCGGTATCGGGGCCGATATTGCCGTTTGCACGAGTACTTGTTACTCGTGCAAACGGCCCGATACATCCCGCCGATACCGGAAGCCGGCGCTGGGCCGGCTTGCCGGTATCCGCGGGGCTGGGGAAGCTGGCCGCGTGCATGAAAAGCACGCGGCCAGCGTTCCCCTTCGGCGCGCCAAATACTCACCCTTCCTGAAGGTCCGGTCTCTGGGCAGTGATGCGGTCACGTGGCCGCCGGGCGCTCCTGTGACGCGGCCTCTCGGCTGGAGGCAGCGTCACAGATGCGCCCGGCGGCCACGTGACCGCATCACTGCCCAGAGACCGGAACTTCAGGAAGGGTGAGTATTTGGCGCGCCGGAGGGGAACGCTGGCCGCGTGCTTTACATGCACACGGCCAGCTTCCCCAGCGTTCGAGCTGGGGGCCAATCCATGAGAGCTGCGGGCAAATCCATGAGACCTGCGGGGCCAATCCATGAGACCTGGGGGCCAATCCATGAGACCTGCGGGGCCAATCCATGAGACCTGCGGGGCCAATCCATGAGACCTGGGGGCAAATCCATGAGACCTGGGGGCAAATCCATGAGACCTGGGGGCCAATCCATGAGACCTGGGGGCCAATCCATGAGACCTGGGGGCCAATCCATGAGACCTGGGGGCAAATCCATGAGACCTGGGGGCCAATCCATGAGACCTGGGGGCAAATCCATGAGACCTGGGGGCAAATCCATGAGACCTGGGGGCAAATCAATGAGACCTGGGGGCAAATCCATGAGACCTGGGGGTAAATCCATGAGAGCTGGGGGCCAATCCATGAGACCTGGGGGCAAATCCATGAGACCTGGGGGCAAATCCATGAGACCTGGGGGCCAATCCATGAGAGCTGGGGGCCAATCCATGAGACCTGGGGGTAAATCCATGAGAGCTGGGGGCCAATCCATGAGACCTGGGGGCAAATCCATGAGACCTGGGGGCAAATCCATGAGAGCTGGGGCAAATCCATGAGAGCTGGGGGCCAATCCATGAGACCTGGGGGTAAATCCATGAGACCTGAGGGCCAATCCATGAGACCTGGGGGCAAATCCATGAGACCTGGGGGCAAATCCATGAGACCTGGGGGCAAATCCATGAGAGCTGGGGGCCAATCCATGAGACCTGGGGGTAAATCCATGAGACCTGAGGGCCAATCCATGAGACCTGGGGGTAAATCCATGAGACCTGGGGGTAAATCCATGAGACCTGGGGGCAAATCCATGTGACCTGGGGCAAACCCATGTGACCTGGGGGCAAACCCATGTGAGCTGGGGCAAACCCATGTGAGCTGGGGGCAAACCCATGTGAGCTGGGGCAAATCCATGTGAGCTGCGGTCAATCTCATATAAATTTTTATGAGGTCTGTTCCTATTGGAAAGCGTCACATGACATTAAATAAAAGTATCGGTACTCGGTATCGGTGAGTACTTTTAAAAAGTATCGGTACTTGTACTCGGTCTTAAAAAAGTGGTATCGGTGCATCCCTAATATAAAGTATAAAAAAAGTAAACCATAGTAGTTTACGTCAAAACGAATAGAGTTAGACACTTTGAAACGAGGAGAACAGACATTCCGAAAAAAACGAAAATTTCCGAAATCACAAAAAGTCGATACAAAAAACGAGCAAAGTGACCCGAAAACACGAAAAATGGTCGAATCGAAAATTTTAAACATCCGAACAAATCGAACCGAATCGAACCGAAAAAAACAAGTCTACCGAACCCCTGCTTTGTATTCTGGACTTTGCTTCTGCTAAACCCTATATATATATATATATATATATATATATATATATATATATATATATATACAGTATATATTCTGAACGACCTGTTGCAGAACCCCTGCTTGTATTCTGGATTCCATTTGCCTGCTCCTTCTGACACCTCGCTGTTGATACCCCACTTCATTAATCTATTCCTATATCTTGTGTTTTGTTATTATTATCTGATCCTAGTTCCCTTGTTTTCTGTTTATTTGAGTATTCAACCCCTCTGTTATTTTTCAGCCTTGTTCCCCGTTTCTCTGTTTATCTCTGTATTCAGCCTAGTTCCCTGGTCCTGTTTTTCTGTTATATTCAGTACCTGTTTAGTTTCCCATTATTCCTCCAGTCCTAGTTATTAGGGATGAGCCGAACACCCCCCGAGTTCGGTTCGAGCCCGAACCCGAACTTCCCATTTGTTCGGGACCGAACCCGAACTCCCATGCAAGTCAATGGGGCTGAAAATTCGGTTTTCTAGAGTGCCCTCCAAGAGGGCATATATGCTACATATTTGCCATAAAAGGTGTATGGGGGTCCGGGTAGTGCCCTGGGGGACAGGAAACAAGGACAAAAAGTAAAAAAAAAAAACGTTTTTAAAGGGACAGTGAGTTTTCCATGAAATAAGGGTTAAAAATAAAAAAAATAAAAATTCCTTCAAATATCGTGCCTAGGAGGTCCCCATAACCTGCCCGTGAAGTGGCGGATTTCTAGGATGTATAGAAACACTTAAAAACAAATAAATGACGTTTCATATGACGGTAAATACTTTTCCTTTAATCTATCCATAAACAACTGCTTGGGGCGGCAGCCCATATGAAAAGACATTTTAGGACGCGCAGAAAAAGTTTAGTGTTTTTTTGGGCTAAATTATTGTGAAATTTATGCAGGCTTTGGATGAAAGTAACAATAGGTGCTTTAAAATTGGGCTTTTAGCGTCGGCAACAGTGCCGTCACACCGTAGCCCCTCTGAGGATGTGAATCTGATACAGGCGTCAATGGCAGTGCACCCAGATATTGTGCCTTTAATGCCAGGCCAGCAAGTATCATCATACAGTAACCCCTCTGTAGTATTGTGGAAGAGTGCAGGGGTGGACCATGCGGTCCTATATTAAAAAGATATGAATCTGGTAAGGGGCTTCAGTGCACCCAGATATTGTGCCTTTAATGCCAGGCCAGCAAGTATCATCATACAGTAACCCCTCTGTAGTATTGTGGAAGAGTGCAGGGTTGGACCCTGCTGTTCAAAAAATTAAAATGATATAAATCTGGCACAGGCGTCAGTGCAGCCAAATATTGTGCCTTTCATGGCAGCAAGTGCATTCACACCGTAACCCTTTTGTGGTATTGTGGAAGAGTTCAGTGCTGGAGGTTTGTGCATGCAGAAGACATACCCGATCTATTCCGTTACTTCGGCATCAGGGGATTGATAGCTGCTGATCCAGGACTGATTCATTTTTATAAATGTCAGCCGGTCTACAGAGTCGGTGGACAGACTCACTCTTTTGTCTGTGACAAAACCTCCAGCGGCACTGAACGTCCTTTCGGAAAGCACGCTAGATGAAGGGCAACCTAGTAGCTGCATAGCATATTGGCTAAGTTCTGGCCAGTGATCCAATCTCAACACCCAGTAAGCCAGAGGATCATCTGCTGGAAAGGTATCCAGGTCTGCCCTTGCCCCTAGGTAGTCCTGCACCATATGGCAATGACACTGGCAATGGGTGCCTACATTTGACGTCCCTGGGCGTCGAGGACTAAAAAAAATTAAAAATGCATCAGTCAAGCGGCCCTGGCCTTCACCGCTATTCCTCTGATCACCTGCAGCCTCAGAAGCACGTGTGTCAGCAGTAGCACTTGGTAATCTAACAGTGCCTGGAAAGGTGTTACATTAGTTTCGCTTTAGAGCGTCCTCAAGTTTTGTCATCCTGTGCTCCCTCTGTGCGGGCAGGATGAGCTCTGCAACTTTCCCTTTGTATCGCGGATCAAGAAGGGTTGCCAACCAGTAATGATCCCTCTACTTGATAGCACGAATCCTGGGGTCCTTTAGCAGGCTTTGCATCATTAGGGAGCCCATGCAGCGTAGGTTGGAGGTGGCATTAGCTGTCGAGTCTTCCTGGTCAATGAGGATGACCGTATCGTGCACTTCCTCCTCCCAGCCACGCACAAGCCCTTCTGTTTCTGGGCACACAAAACCCTCCCTTGAGGAATCCCCACCTTCAATGCCCCCACTACTTAAATAGTCCTCCTCCTCCTCCTCATCCTCCTCCTGTCTGATCTGAGTAGGACCCGCTGGAATGCTGTCTGCGGAAAGACTGGGGCCTTGAGAGCTAAGGAAGGCCTCCTCTTCCTCCCGCTGCTCTGCCTCTAGAGCCACATCTATAATTCCCCGCAGAGTGTGCTCCAGCAGGATCACTAAAGGAATTTTGTCACTGATGCATGCACTGTCCCTGCTCACCATCCTCGTTGCCTCCTCAAATGGTGACAGTACAGTGCATGCATCCTTGATCATCAGCCACTGCGGGGGGGGAAACCAAGTTGACCTGAACCTGTCCTTGTGCCATACTCACACAGGTACTCGTTGATGGCCCTCTGCTGCTTGTGCAGACGCTGCAGCATTGCTAATGTCGAATTCCACCTGGTGGGCATGTCACAGATCAGACGGTTTGTGGGAAGGTGGAATTCTCTTTGAATTTCTGCCAGGCGAACGCTTGCTGGGAATGACCGTCTGAAGTGGCTGCATACTTTTCTGGCCTGGATGAGAAGCTCTGGCAGCCCTGGGTACTTGGTTAGGAAACACTGTACCACCAGATTTAGGATGTGTGCTAGGCATGGTACATGCGTCAATTTACCCTTGCGTAGGGTGGAGAGAAGGTTGCTGCCATTATCGCATACGATCATTCCCAGCTCAAGCTGGCGTGGTGTTAACCATCTCTGCACCTGCCCCTGCAGAGCTGACAAAATTTCTGACCCGGTGTGGCTCCTGTCCCCTAAACAAACCAGCTCAAGCACAGTATGGCATCTTTTTGCTTGAGCCATTGCGTAGACCCTGTCAGGCGTGGGTTTAACTGCCACTTTGCCAGAGACAGAGAAGGAGGAGGAGGAGGAAGAGGTGGTGGTGGTGGAGCAGACAGACCTCATACAAGCAGCTTTCTGGAGGCGTGGTGGATGAACAAGCTCCAGCACAGAGCCCCGTCTTGGATCCCTCCCAGCTGCAATCAGAGTTACCCAGTGTGCCGTGAAGGAAATGTAACGACCCTGTCCATGCTTGCTGGACCACGTGTCTAAAGTGACATGCACCTTGTTGCTGACTGCCTTTCTCAATGATTGGATAACATTGTCTTCCGCGTGCTGGTATAGTGCTGGAATGGCCTTGCGTGAAAAGTAATGGCGTTTTGGAACCTGCCACTGTGGTACAGCGCATTCAGCAAATTCACTGAAGGGAGCAGAGTCCACCAGCTGGAAAGGCAGCAGCTGCAATGCGAGTAATTTTGCTAAGCTGCCATTTAGACGCTGTGCTTGGGGATGGTTGGGACTATATTTTTTCTTTCGCTGCCACAGCTGCGGCAACGTAATCTGACTGCGTAAATCTTCAGCTACTGGGATGATGTCACATTGTGAGGAAGGACCTGCTGGTACATCCATTACTGTAGCATCATCCCTGTCGGTGGAGGTTGTAGGCAATTGCATGGCCGGACATACAGTGTGGGTAGAGACAGATGAGGAGGAGGAGGACCTATGCAAAGTTTTGCCCCAACGGGATGTGTGCCACTTGTTCATATGTCGCATCAAGCACGTGGTACCCAAGTGTCCGGTGTTTATCCCACGCTTCAGCCTCCTCTGACATAGATTACAAATAGCAACGGTGGGGTCTGCTGCACAGTTCTTAAAGAACTCCCAGACAGCAGATTTCCTGCATGTGTTCTTTGAGACAACAGCGCTCTGCACCGGAGCAGCTCTGACATGTGATGCCTTGGACTGGCTAGTGCTACGGTTGGTCACAGAGGATGTTGTGCCTCGTGTTTGCTGTTCCTCCTCCTCCCCCTCCTCCTCACTTGATTCCTCATTTCGATCTGGCACCCAGGTGGAGTCAGTGACCTCATCATCAATGTCATCTTCACCCCCTATCTCCTCGTCACTGGAGCCAACTTGGCAGTATCCTGCAGCTGCTGGGGCAACATGAGTGCCAGTTATTTGTGTGTCATCACTGGCACCCCCTTCCTCTAGGTTGATTATACTCCCTTGCTCAACCTCAGAGATTGAATCAGAGCACTGTACTTGCTGCGCATCCTCAAGCAGCATGTCACTCTCATTGTAGTCAAACAATTCAGCTGACTCCTCCGTGTGTGATAGCGAGGCTACGGCAGGAGTAGCTGTGGACATGGAGGCTGCATTAGATGCTTTGGCAGCTGAGGTGGACTGTAAAGCACTAGACGCCTGGCTGGCAGAGGACTCGGAGGATGAGGATGGCCTGGTTAGCCAATCCACCAAGTCCTCTGTATGTTGCTGCTGCTTAAGACGGCCAGCACCAGTTAGAAAGGACAAACGTGCACCTGCAGAGGATGCACCACATCCACCACGACCAGAGACACAGCCTCCCGACACAGGGGCTGCTTGCCCTCTTATCTGTGGCTGGGAGCGTCTGCCTGTCCTTTTTGTTCTTTCAGACATGGTGAGTGATATATAGATTAATATATACAGAACTCTGATTCAACTCTGGTATAAAGATTTAAATAACTCTGGTATAACTCAGTGAGACATACTGATAGCTGGCAGCCAGTGACAAGAGACAGATCACCTTAATTCACAAATGTTTTAAAGAAATTAGTGAGCCCCAAAATACAGCGTGGTACTTTTTGTATGACGAGACACAGATCACCTTAATTCCCAAGTGTTTTAAAGAAATTAGTGAGCCCCAAAAAAAATTGCTGGCTGTGTGACGAGACACAGAAGATCACCTTAATTCCCAAGTGTTTTAAAGAAATTAGTGAGCCCCAAAATACAGCGTGGTACTTTTTGTATGACGAGACACAGATCACCTTAATTCCCAAGTGTTTTAAAGAAATTAGTGAGCCCCAAAAAAAATTGCTGGCTGTGTGACGAGACACAGAAGATCACCTTAATTCCCAAGTGTTTTAAAGAAATTAGTGAGCCCCAAAATACAGCGTGGTACTTTTTGTATGACGAGACACAGATCACCTTAATTCCCAAGTGTTTTAAAGAAATTAGTGAGCCCCAAAATACAGCGTGGTACTGTATGTATGACGAGACACAGATCACCTTAATTCCCAAGTGTTTTAAAGAAATTAGTGAGCCCCAAAAAAAATTGCTGGCTGTGTGACAAGACACAGAAGATCACCTTAATTCACAAGTGTTTTAAAGAAATTAATGAGCCCCAAAATACAGTGTGGTACTTTTTGTATGACGAGACACAGATCACCTTAATTCCCAAGTGTTTTAAAGAAATTAGTGAGCCCCAAAATACAGCGTGGTACTGTATGTATGACGAGACACAGATCACCTTAATTCCCAAGTGTTTTAAAGAAATTAGTGAGCCCCAAAAAAAATTGCTGGCTGTGTGACGAGACACAGAAGATCACCTTAATTCCCAAGTGTTTTAAAGAAAATAGTGAGCCCCAAAATACAGCGTGGTACTTTTTGTATGACGAGACACAGGTCACCTTAATTCCCAAGTGTTTTAAAGAAATTAGTGAGCCCCAAAATACAGCGTGGTACTTTTTGTATGACGAGACACAGATCACCTTAATTCCCAAGTGTTTTAAAGAAATTAGTGAGCCCCAAAAAAAATTGCTGGCTGTGTGACGAGACACAGAAGATCACCTTAATTCACAAGTGTTTTAAAGAAATTAGTGAGCCCCAAAAAGATTTGCTGGCACAGTGACAAGACCCAGAAAATCACCTCAATTCACAAATGTTTTAAATAAAGTTGTAAACCCCAAAAAAACTTGCTGGCACAGTGACAAGACACACATCACCTAAATTCAATGATATTTGGTATAAATGAGACCCAAAAAGACTTGCTGGCACAGTGACAAGACCCAGAAAATCACCTCAATTCACAAATGTTTTAAATAAAGTTATAAACCCCAAAAAACCCTGGTGAAGTCCTTTGAATACATCCCTTACAATACAATGATTTGAGTCAGTGATTGTCACATAGACTCTATTCTATGGCCATTGCAACATTGTGAGGAGCAAGTAATGTAAAGATACTGTGGGGGGGCACAAAAGATCACACAAGGATTGCACCCAGTGACATATTTAGATTAAATGTCTTAACTATACATACAGTTGTGTTCAAAATTATTCAACCCCCAATGCTGTAAAGGGTTTTAGGGAATTTAGTGTACATTTGTAATTGTATTCAGAATGAAATCCTACAAGGACTTTTTAAAGAACCATATGCAACTAAAATGACATCAATTGGTTTTGTAATACAGTAGTAAATGTTTCTTTTGTGAATTCTTCATTGGCACAATTATTCAACCCCTTAAAGACTACCACTCTGAAGAACAGAGGTTCATTCAAGTGTTTTCAATCAGGTATTGAAAACACCTGTGGATGTCACGGAGCAGCAATAAAGCATAATAAGCACCAATTAGGCAGCTTTAAAATGACTGTGATACTCAGCTCCTTCTAGACATTTACTGGTGTGGTTACAAACATGGTGAAGTCAAGAGTATGGTCCAGGAAGACAAGAGAAGAGGTGATTACTCTTCACAGGAAGGGCATTGGCTATAAGAAGATTGCAAAGATGTTAAACATACCAAGAGAGACCATAGGAAGCATCATTCGCAAATTCAAGGCAAAGGGCACTGCTGAAATGCTACCTGGTCGTGGCAGAAAGAAGATGCTGACTTCGACTGCTGTGCGCTACCTGAAGCGTAGAGTGGAGAAAAGTCCCCGTGTGACTGCTGAGGAACTGAGAAAAGATTTGTCAGATGTGGGTACTGAAGTTTCAGCTCAGACAATACGGCGCACACTGCGTAATGAAGGCCTCCATGCCAGAACTCCCAGGCGCACCCCCTTGCTGTCTCCAAAGAATAAGAAGAGTCGACTGCAGTATGCCAAAAGTCATGTGGACAAACCACAGAAGTTTTGGGATAGTGTTCTGTGGACTGATGAAACAAAATTAGAACTCTTTGGGCCCATAGAACAACGCTATGTTTGGAGGAGGAAGAACAAAGCCTATGAAGAAAAGAACACCTTGCCTACTGTGAAGCATGGCGGGGGGTCAATCATGCTTTGGGGCTGTTTCGCTTCTGCAGGTACAGGGAAGCTTCAGCGTGTGCAAGGTACCATGAATTCTTTTCAGTACCAGGAGATATTGGATGACAATGTGATGCAGTCCGTCACAAACCTGAGGCTTGGGAGACGTTGGACCTTTCAACAGGACAATGATCCCAAGCATACCTCCAAGTCCACTAGAGCATGGTTGCAGATTAAAGGCTGGAACATTTTGGAGTGGCCATCGCAGTCACCTGACTTAAATCTGATTGAGAACCTCTGGTGGGACTTAAAGAAAGCAGTTGCAGTGCGCAAGCCTAAGAATGTGACTGAACTGGAGGCTTTTGCCCATGACGAATGGGCGAAGATACCCGTAGATCGCTGCAAGACACTTGTGTCAAGCTATGCTTCACGTTTAAAAGCTGTTATAACTGTAAAAGGATGTTGTACTAAGTACTAAGATTGAATGTCACTTGGGGGTTGAATAAAACTGATAATGATGTGAGCACAGAAAATACATTTGTGGTTATTTCATTATAAATGTTATGTTATATTTGTCTGACCTACACGTGCCTCTTTGATTTAATTGTAAGCAAGATGACTGAATGATCAAAATCATTGTCAAACTAGCCAAAACACTCAATTTCAGTGGGGGTTGAATAATTTTGAACACAACTGTACAAGAGAAAAACAAAGCACATGTAAGATAAGAGCAACATAAAATAAACAAAATAAGAACATTTTATTTTTTGGTGGTATATAGTGTTCCATTAAAAGGTCATATTATTAAGTCTAATTAGCTTTGAAAAATTCAGTCTTGTAAAAAACATATTCATTTTCGCATTTTGAGATATTTTCTTATTTTCTAACTATAAAGAGTTGATCCTGTGTATTTCGCAGCCTCCAGGATACTCTAATTTCTGCTTATTAGCTTCCTTGTAGAAGTTGCAGCTTTGGATTGTCACGGATTCCCACTAATAACCAGATATCGGTCCCTGCACACAGAGCCCTACCTACCCCTTCGTTCCTTGAATGGTCTGTGATTCTAGTTATCTTCAGGGACTCGACACCGACAGAAAGGGTTAACAGATTATAAGAAACACACCACAGACCCAAGCCTTACTGATCTTAATATCAGGAAAGAGGGTTATCCTTATACCAAGGATAACGCAAGGCACAAGGCTACCAGGACTAGCCGGTTCAAAGGGTTTTACCCCTCGCGTTAATGTTTTTTTGCACCGGCGCAAACATTTGTGCGAAGACTGTAATTTGACCCTTCATGTTTTCACTTGATAACTGGCATTTTAGGGGTTAATCGGTAGGTGCCATGCCTCACAGTGTATGTATTTCACATTTTCACTTGATAACTGGCATTTTAGGAGTTAATGGATAGGCTACATGCCCCACAGTGTATGCATTTAATGTTTTCCCTTGATTAATGGCATTTTAGGGGTTAATGGGTAGGCTGCATGCCACACTATTATTTTTATTGTATTTCCCTGGTTTTATGGTATTTTAGGGGTTATTATGGAAATTAGAAACTAAATGGTCTATTCATCTTTTAGATCCTTTGCTTTTTGTCATTTCGTGTAATCAATTTTGCCAAAAATATGGTGAGTTCCGTAAAGCGAATGGTCACTGTAATTTGCAAAAATTGTAGTTGACGCAGTTATCGGAGGTCGGCAAAAGCCTCTGAACTGCAGCAAATAAAATATTGAATTTCTGTACCAGGTTAATAAAACAAAAAGGTATCATTGCATCACATTACTCTGGGATTATGAAATCTTATATATATATATATATATATATATATATACACACTTATTTGTTTTTTTTCAGTGGTATGATTTAGTGGCGAAAATTATTAGTGCCCCCCCCCCACGGTTTTGACTGTGGTATCTTATGTGCCCTCCCTATATATATTGTTGCTAGAGTCGCCACTGCTTTCGACTGTGTTCGTTTATTTCATACCTAGACACAGGTCCCTGGCCAGTTGCAGGTTCAGGTATTCCATTGGTGAATATATAGAATGGAGTTAGGGAGGTGCTAAGAAGAATTTTTTATTCCTGTCTTTTCTTCACACATCACTTTCACTTATATTGTATTCACATATTATTACACTTAAATACATATTACACATACTTGCACATACACACCCATATATACAACACATACTCCATTACACATCCATATATTCATACATCTGTCTATCAATTACTTGTTAGGCTAATGTCAGACGAATGCAGTCAGAGAGCACTCTGCGTGCGTGCGTGCGTAACGTGCGGACGGAAGATACTGTAGATACCCCATGGTCCGTTTTTGACGGATGTAGAACAAAAAAGGGAAATATGGGAAACAAAATTAATTATAATTAAAATACAAGTACAGTCAGCCAGACCATGAAAACCTCTGAGCGTCAACATTATGGACGTTGCAAATGCGCTGCATCTGATGTCGCAGCATAATGCACACAGGCCGCTATACGGACGTGGTGCACTCTGCGCATCCGTCTTAGCGGTTTTACGTTCTTGCCTAACTTGTGTCCGTTTGCCAAGTGTGTGGTGCGTGCGCAGTTCGGTGTGCACGTACTTCGTGTGTGGGCAGGGGCGGACTGACCCTTCAGGCACTGCCTGAGGGCCCGTGGGTCGGACTCGGTAGGGGCCATGTTTGGGGCGACACAGTGGGCCCCCGCCCTTTTCCCTCTGATGCTCACAGAAATTAACAGGCAGCCAGCGGCGCAATGTGAAAATGCCGCGGTGGTGCCTGCGCCACCACCTCACGTGACGTGTCACATGAGGGGCGGCGCCACTGCAATGTGCCTGCTCCAGTTGACTGGGATGCGGGCACGCTGCAGGCGCCATGGCAGCATTTACAGAGTGCACCGCTGGCTGCCTATTAATTTCTATGAGCATCAAAGGGAAACCGGCGGTGGCCCACTGTGTTGCCCCAAACCGGGCCCCTACTGACCCTCAGATGGTGAGCAACCCGGGGGGGGATGCCAAATATATATCCCTGTGTGAGCTGCTGGGGGTAATATATATCCATGTTTGAGCTACTGGGGACAATATATATCCGTTTCAGCTGCTGGGGGCAATATATATCCATGCGTGAGCTACTGGGGGCAATATATATCCATGTGTGAGCTGCTGGGCAATATATATCCATGTTTGAGCTACTGGGGGCAATATATATCCATGTTTGAGCTACTGGGGCAATATTTATTTATTTTATTTATTTATTTATAAAGGATTTTACCAGGAAGGATACATTGAGATTTCTCTCGTTTTCAAGTATGTTCTGGGTTCAAGAACATGGTTACAGAAATACAAAAGTACTAAAATGCAAGAAATTAACACAAAACAAATATACAGATTAACAGAAAATAAATATGTAGGAAATATAGTCACTATGTTACATGTTTACAGGTGCATTCCTTATTGAGATATGTTAATATGGAGCTCTTAAGGGACTTTAGACTGGGGGAAGATTTGATGGCGTCTGGGAGGTTATTCCATAATTGTGGTGCTCTGTAGGAAAATGAGGATCGAGCCACTTGCTTTTTGTATTGTGGTATTGCAAGTAAGGTGCTGGTCCTGGATCGGAGGTTATAGGATGAGGGAACTGCTGAGGGAAGCAGCCTTTTCCCAGAAAAGCTCTTAAACACCAGGTTGGAAAGGTGAAGGGTGCGTCTAGATTCCAGCGACGGCCAGTTTAGTTCTTTTAACATGTCACAATGGTGGGTCATGTAGTTACATTGTAGCACAAAGCGACAGAATGAGTTATACAATGTAGTAAGTTTCTGGAGGTGCGTTTGCGGGGCGGCTGCATACACTACATCTCAGTATTCAATAGCCAGCATAAGCATTTGTTGTGCAATCTGCTTTCTTACCGCGGGGCTCAGGCAGGATTTGTTTCTGTACAGGGCACCTAGTTTGGGGTAAATTTTAGATGAAAGTTTTTCAATGTGGGGGCCAAAGGATAGATTTGGGTCTAACCCCATACCTAGATATTTGAGAGAAGTGACTGTGGTCAGCATGCCATTTGATTTTGTCCTGACATATAGATGGGGTTTGCAATTTGTGTAGTTTAGGTATATATCCGTTTTAGCTGATGGGGCAATATATATCCATGTGTGAGCTGCTGGGGGCAATATATATCCATGTGTGAGCTGCAGAGAGCAATATATATCCACGTGTGAGTGGCTGGGGGCAATATATATCCCTGTGTGAGCTGCACATTACTGTGGGTTTTATTGCTGTGGATTCTGATACGCTCATACACACTGCGCATTATTGTGAGTTTTATTGCTATGGAGCTCTGTGATACGCTCATACACACTGCACATTCCAGTAAGTTTTATTGCTGTGTAGCTCTGTGATATACTCATACACTCAACCCATTCCAGTGAGTTTTATTGCTGTGGAGCTCTGTAATGTGCAGTGTGTCAGGATTGTACAGTATCTTTTAAAGTGATCGTCAGTTTCTCACATCTTCCACAGGGACTTTCTGTGCCGTGGCGCAACCTTAGCTGTAATGAGTGGGTGATGGCTGCTGCAGCAGTGCGGTGGCCATCTGTAAGTATGGAGGGGGGGCACAATTCGCTGCTGGGTCCAAGTGGATTTTCAAAAAGGTTATTTTTAAGAGTTCAGAAATAAATTCTTTAGCACAATAATGTACATGTGGGTGTTGCGTTGTAGGGGGTGGTTTTTTTCATGGGTGTGGCCTCATGTTGGTGCAGAACAAGAGGGCCCCATGACCTCATGACCGCAGCAGGGTAGGCAGCAGGTAAATTTTCTCGATTAGAGTCACTCAAAGAATTAGCGCAGTCACCAAGTGATCTGTAAGTTCCAAAAGCGCTAGAACTCTCTAGTGCTCACCGTGTTAAGTAAAGGACACGGAAAGTACGGTAAGCTCACGGTATAAATCACTAATACTGACGCGCTAAGTGAGTTTTCCCGTTTCTAGTGTGAGGCAAACAATCTGTTGCTCAGGCGCTAGACTGAATTAACCGGGCGCTAATGCAAAAACATGCCGATGCTAGGGTTAGCTCACACCAGGTGATAGTGCTCTTAGACTTAATACCAAATAATTTAAATAAGGTCATTTTAATGGCACAATTACAAAATAGCATAACCGACCTTCCAAATTTTAAAATATTTTAATCAGGAGCTCTAATTTATGCATTTTGATAAGAACATCTTATTCTTATCAATAAAGCCTTTTTTTGGCTACTATTCTTTACCACAAGTTCTGTTTTCTTCTCTCCAGCGGGGCTGGAGTTTTGGTTTTTCTTCGAACAGAAGAAGGAACAACAATGGGAGTGGCTGACTATATCTATGTACATTTTGCATATTACCATCTTGTGAGTTTTATCCAATTGCACAGGTTAATTTGTTATACAGTGTTTCATTAGTAACAAGAAAAATGAACAGGCGCCCAAACTTGTGCTACCACCAACCAACCAATGCCAGCCAGAAATTTTAGTGGTTTCCCCCAAACCAGTGAACAATGAAGAAAAATGGTACGTATCTGGCGGTGCGAAGACAATCGCTAATTGGTAGCTGACGGTTCCCTTAGTTAACAAAATCCATATGGAACATGTAGAGAAAAATAAACAATATATAGTGCAGATGGTTAAATACACAAAATAAATAATCGTATGGTGTTCCACTCACGCATTAAAGAGCCCAAGCACTGGCTCTGAGTGGATCAAGGCTCTTGGGTGCTTAACTTCTCCACTTCTAAAGGTGACCCACACCTTATAGAATTTGCAGCAAGGCTTGCATCAAGTGGATATGAAAAGAGAAACGAGACAACTTCCTTGTGCAGGTCTTCCAAGGAATTGGGTATAAAGATTTGGTCTAATCAACTCACATTTGATGGAGCTATAGACCAAGCTCTTGGTGTATGCGCCTTAGGGTTCATTCTCTTCATCTTGCCATATCAAATTTGCATGTTTTGATTGTATGGTGGCTCTTACACAGAATATCTCAAAGTGCCTCACTTGTAAGGCTTGCACTTAGAAGGCTTCACTTGTGAAGCCTTCTAAGTGCAAGCCTTACAAGTGAGGCACTTTGAGATATTCTGTGTAAGAGCCACCATACAATCAAAACATGCAAATTTGATATGGCAAGATGAAGAGAATAAACCCTAAGGCGCATACACCAAGAGCTTGGTCTATAGCTCCATCAAATGTGAGTTGATTAGACCAAATCTTTATACCCAATTCCTTGGAAGACCTGCACAAGGAAGTTGTCTCGTTTCTCTTTTCATATCCACTTGATGCAAGCCTTGCTGCAAATTCTATAAGGTGTGGGTCACCTTTAGAAGTGGAGAAGTTAAGCACCCAAGAGCCTTGATCCACTCAGAGCCAGTGCTTGGGCTCTTTAATGCGTGAGTGGAACACCATACGATTATTTATTTTGTGTATTTAACCATCTGCACTATATATTGTTTATTTTTCTCTACATGTTCCATATGGATTTTGTTAACTAAGGGAACCGTCAGCTACCAATTAGCGATTGTCTTCGCGCCGCCAGATACGTACCATTTTTCTTCAGTGTTTCATTAGTGTTGCATGTTCCCTTTTTACAGGATTACTGTGGCTCACCTTTGTGATCACTGAATGAGTTGAGAAAGGGGTATTACCTCCGGGGAGACCATATCTTATTGATTAAGATAAGTACCTGTGTCACATTATATTGCATTCTTCTTGATGAGAGTAAAAGTCCACTTCCATATAGAGTATTTATCTTCCTATTTAATGGTATCTAAATCTACCAAAAGAGATGGCACGGGCATTATTTTTTTTATCCTACTGACCCACTAGGACTTCATGCAGCCAAACACAACCCTGTGCAACCTCGCTGGAGTTGGCCTTGCAAGAGCCGCGGAAGGACACTTGGAACTATTTGTTTCAGTATTAAAATGCTTGCAAGAAGAGGATGCAACAATCGCGCCACCCTCTATACTGAAAAATCTCAGGTATGTAAGGGATTTTTTGGAAAGGTTAATTTTCAGTGTTAAGTGGTTTTGCTCTTGCAAAACCACTTAACAGCAGGTTCTGTGAGCCAGTATTATTTCCTGCATATCATCTTGTTTAAAATGAACAAGCTACCATGGAATAGCTCGGTCTTTTCTAGGTAGCCACAAATTATCGACTCCTATACAAAATATAGGGGCTGCAAATTTACATTGAGCAGCTGCAAGGAAAGCATTTGACTGATGTAGAAGGGAAAATAAATTAAAATGAAAGACATTTTGTCCGTCAAAATGCTGGACGTCAAAAATGCAGTCTGTCTGACTTCGTTCCATCACTCACACACAAAGCTATGCGGATGTTGCGGACGCAGCGCACTATGTGCGTCCGTTCTAGTGGATTTATGTTCTTGCCTAACCTGCGTCCGTTTGCCGCGTCCGCTATGCGTCCGCAGCTCCGTGCGGACGTACTTTGTGTGTGGGGCTCCATTGGTCATAATTATATGCTATAATGGACGTACAGATGTGCGGCAACACGGACGTGATCAGTGCGCTCGTCTGACTCTAGCCTAAACAGCTACATTGGAATTTTGCCCATTATGAATCCATGGAAATTAAATTTTTCTGATTATTACACCATAAGCAAATAAACATATTTGCCATAGAATAACTGATTATTATTATATTCAAAAATTATTTGCAAACTAGTAGACTTTTATCTAGTTCCACAGCAGAGAAATAATTTAAATAGTATTAGACATATGCAGTACGCATGCTGAAAGGGGCTTCAAAATCTTACGTTTATATTTTGTGTGTGTGTGTTTTACTAGCATTCCCAACAAACTCCTATTTTTAGAAATTCTGGAATAATTTTGATTCACATATTTGGTCTGCTTGGCAGGGTACATTGCAGCTAGCCCGTATGTATGAAGACAAAGGGGTTGCTATAGCAACTTCTCTGTTCTAGTACAATAAAGACCTGAACACACACATATTGAAGTAAAATGTATACAATGTTAAAAGTAACAAAGTATGAATTCATAGTAATAAATACACAGCAGTAAATAAAAAATCTGAACGTTGTTAAAACAGGCTCTCTTTAGTTTTTAAATGCTTTAAAATATATAAAGCACAAATACATGAGGCTCTAATATAGGTTGCCATAGTAACCACTGATAGCTCATCAAAATAAAAGAAAACGGTGAATGGTAAAAGCGGTAATAAAAAACACGCATTTTGAGTGATGGGGAGAGCAGTTTGATTTTTTTCTTAAAATTTAGTGTTCAGTAGATGCAAAACATCGGATATTACACATTATAACAGATATTTGATAGTAGAATATAATAAATATTTGTAATATACATATTCTCTTGGAATTATAAATGAGTAGCACAGGAATATTTCACTATTAAATACAAACATAGATTTTCAATGTACAAAGCTATATAAAAGAGTTGTATGAGTTTTGAGAAAAAAATATATTTTTTTCACACTCAGCAGAAAACATTATCCCCAAACCTTATCTGAAATTTTAAATTTTAATTTTCTCTGTCAGCATATTCTGGAACCCCAGGGTCATATGCAAGAAGTGAATGTCACATGCAGGATATGATTGAAGTGAGATAGCTTAACTCATCACCTTTTTAAAGCACACAAATTCCTTTGTATTTTCTTCACTTTATTGGGAAAGTAACAGCAAATAAAAGATAAAAATAAATTTAGCCTGGGCACCATCTGTGGTCAACAACTGGAAGAGCGTTCCTGTTCCACAACCCTAAAGTAGCAACATCGATAAGAATTTCCAATAGAATAGACCAGAGTATTAAAGCAAGTGGATTTATTCCATCACCAGCAAAAAAAAAAAAACGACGATGTTTCGACCAAATGGTCAAAACTTGACAAGGACTATTTGGTCAAACGTCGTCATTTTTTTGATGGTGACGGTATAAATCCACTTGATTTAGTACTCTGGACTACAGAAAATTCTTATCGATTATAGCAAATAAAAGATAACTTGAAGGGAGAGAGGCCTTCTCAGGTGTACCTTGTTATGGGGGGATGGTAAAAACAGGATGCATCATCCGGTAAATATAGATGCTTGCTGACTGCCTTTGTGGTATACTGACAGGAAGGCAGGCTTTGCTGAGGAGGAAATAGGCTGGGCCAAACTAACTATGTGAGTTAGACAGGGAGGGTGGACTAGACCATTTTAAGTAAGAACATAGGGAGAAAACGTAAGGAATCTGGTTTCATGACACAGCATGTAAACGGATAATGAAGATTTTGGGGATATTGTACACCGCACTGTGTACCCCGCACTTTGGGGCGATTCAGCGATTCTAGTTCGCTGACCCTGCGGTGTATTCAGCAAGCACCGAAGGGCCCCCCGTAGTGCAGAGAAAACTCACCGCAAACCCGCAGGACACTCGCCAAACACTCACTGAGAACCCACAGAAACCGCTGCAAAAAAACCCACCAAACATGCTGGAAAAACCCAACTAGCCGCCAAGCACAGCGCAGAGCAGCCGCCGGAAAAACCCGACACGCAGACGAACGTGGTAAAAAAAAAAAAAAACAAGGCTTGAAAGATTGAAATTTGAAACGCTGTTTGCAAAAAAACTACACAACAAAAATGTCTGGAATTTTCATATAAGGTCCTATGAATGATAATAAAAAGGTCTGTTAAGGAAAATTGAAAAACCGATTTTAAAAAAAGAAAGGAAAAAAATTTTGCCGAAAAATTCTTAAAAGATCCTAAAAAAAATCTAGAAATAAAGAGACATTTTACTGCAGAATAAAATAATAAACGGTTTATTAGATATTGCATTAAAACGGGAATATTTTTTACATTGAAGCCTATGGGATTCGCATAAATAAACTTGTCGAATGAAACCACCGAACCAGTGGCGGAAGTACCAGGGTCGCAGCGGTTACAGTTGCGACCGGGCCCTGGCATTCCGCCACTGGAGGGGGGCCCAGCGCCGCCCGCCAGATTCCGGCAATCAGCGCCGGAATCTGGGAGCCGCGCGCTGGCCGTCCCTCTCCCTGCAAGCAGCTGCTGACATGCAGCTTGGCCACTCACGTGGGATAGGAACCACCTGACCAGCGCACGAGATCCTCTCGCAAGACCTCTGCGCTGATCAGGTGGTTTCCGGCGAGCGGCCAAGATGCATGCTTCCAGCGACCGCTCGCCTCGGAGAAGAACGGGACGCCGGCGGAGCCTGCCCTGGGGCCAGCAGAGGTGAGAGCTGGGGGCCCTATATACCCATGAGAGCTGGGGGACCTATATACCCATGAGAGCTGGGGGCCCTATATACCCGTGAGAGCTGGGGGCCCTATATACCCATGATAGCTGGGGGCCCTATATACCCATGAGAGCTGGGGGCCCTATATACCCATGAGAGCTGGGGGGCAATATATACCCATGAGAGCTGGGGGCCATATATACACCCATGTGAGCGGGGGCAATATATATCCATGTGAGCTGGGGGGCAATATATATCCATGTGAGCTGGGGGGGCAATATATATCCATGTGAGCTGGGGGGGCAATATATATCCATGTGAGCTGGGGGGGCAATATATATCCATGTGTGCTGGGGCAATATATATCCATGTGAGCTGGGGGGCAATATATATCCATGTGAGCTGGGGGGGCAATACTATCTTTGTTTCATTTTGCAGTGAAAAATAAGTAAAAATATAGAGCTTTTTTTGGGGGGGCCCTTCATGGATTCTTGCACCGGGGCCCTCAGGTTTCAAGTTACGCCACTGCACCGAACAGCAGGCATTTCAGCAACTTTTCCCTGCTGTTTAGTGTCTCTGAATAGACAAACCATTGCTTTTGTATGGGGGATTTCACTGCCCTCGAACAGGCACCGTACATGCAAACAATTCGCCAGAATTTGGAGGACTGCCTGCACTCTGCAGTGGCAACACTAGGAACAATATATAGGGGGAGCACATAAGATACCACAGTCAAAACTGGATGGGCACTAATAATTTTTGCACTAAATTATACCACTGAAAAAAAAACTAAATAAATATATTTAAATAAGATTCCATACTACCAGAGTAATGTGATGCAATGATACTTTTTGTTGTTCGAACCTGATACATAAATTCAATATTTTATTTGTCGCAATTCGGTGGTTTTCGCCGACGTCTGCTTACTGATTAAGAAACTCCAGTTTTCGCAAATTATGGTGACCATTTGGTAAATAGGGAATTCATCATATTTTCGGCGAAATTGATTCCCCGAAAGGTGACAAAATGCAAAGGAACTAAAGATGAATAGACCCTTTATATTATAACTTCCATAATAACCCCTAAAATGCCATTAAAGCAAGGAAATACAATAAAAAATAATAAACAGTGTGGCAATTAACCCTAAAATGCCATTGATCAAGGGAAAACATTAAATAAATATACTGTGAAGCATGTAGCCTACCCATTAACCCCTAAACTGCCATTAATCAAGGAAAAGCATTAAATGAATAGAATGTGAGTGTCAGGTTTCTAAACCGTGCCTTGGCAGCCCCCTTCAAGTATTGTGCATCTGATCTGTGCCTGCACTTGAGAGCAGATTCATTCCTGTGCTGCTCATTTACAGTGTTGAGATCCAGCATATATTCAGTTAAAACACACACACACCATAGGTCACATGACTTACCTGAATAAAGGGCTACACCCCCTCTCCTCCTTGCTCCAGCATTGCCAAACCACTACCAGTGAGAGAGGACCTATGCTGTGGCTCTCCTGCGTTATCCTGAACCCCAAACCGTGCCGTTGTTACCAGCCTTTCCGCTGTCTCCATACCCTCCAGTATCCAGTGTGTCCAAGATCTCATTGTCCTGGTTTGTTTGCTGCTTCCCTATTGTCAAGCCCTATACGCAGGACCGGCCTTAGGCCTTTTGGGCGCCCTGTGCGCGAAATCTTCACAGCGCCCCACTACTGCCACTACCCACTGCCATGACCACACCTCTTTATCCAATACCTTCCATTCTTAACCCCCCAAAATCCAGATTAGCAAGTATGATGAAATAAAACTTTTTGGGCTAAATTACATACTGAATGATAAATGTAGCAAGCGGCTATGTAAGCATTAACGCTGGGGAAAGTGACTTTAACGCATGCCCCCATATTACATTCCTAAAGCTAAACCCCTTAAATATCTGGTAGTGCTTCGTTGTTTGTGCTAGCTTGCGTGAAATTACTGTACTTCGCGCATCCTATACTTAGCCTGGGGAACGCAATCAGTGATTAGCGTTAGGATAAGTAATTATTACAAAATCCTAGCGCTAATTACCGCACTGATGGACTAAAGAAAATTTTAGCTACTCCTAAAAGCTGGCGTTAAGTGACTAAGCTTTTGCAGAATTATTTAGCGCCCCATAACAACCCCCCCCCCAATGAATCCAATACTCACCTCACAACCCACGGTGTGAATGTTAGCTTGATCTGCCGCTTGTCCTGTCCACAGCAGAGAGAGACTGGGGACAGTCCGCAAGATCGAGATCGCGCAGGGCTTGCAGCCAGGCAGCGCTAACCTCCATGGAGTCCTATGGACTCCAGGAGCTGATACTGACAGCAGTGCAGAAGCGCTACTACGTTGTGTATGAGCGTATCAGAGAGCTCCACAGCAATAAACCTAACAATAATGTGCGGTGTGTAGGAGCGTATCAGAGCTGCACAGCAGTAAAACTCACAATAATATGTGGTGTGTTTGAATGTATCACTGAGTTGCACAGCAATAAAACTCAGCAATATTCAGCGTGGATTAGTAGTCTCTCATTTCTGCGTACTCTCTCTTTCTCACCCCTCTGTCACACATCTCTCTCTATGATCACTGTGTGACCACTCACTCTCACTGTGACCCCTCGCTCTTTCATCCCTCTCTCTGTGATCCCTCTCTCTTTCATCTCTCTCTCTGATCTCTCTCTTTCATCCCTCTCTCTGGTCCCTCTCTTTCATCCCTCTCTCTGTGATCCCTCTTTAATCCCACTCTCTCTCTGCAATCCCTCTCTGTGATCTCTCATCTCTTTCTCTGTGATCTCTCTCATCCCTCTCTGTGATCTCCCTAATCCCTCTCTGTGATCTCTCTTCCCTCTCTGTGATCTCTTCCATTCCTCTCTCTGTGATCCCTCTCTTTCATCCCTCTTTCATCCCACTCTCTCTGTGATCTCTCTCTCATCCCTCTCTGTGATCCCTCTCTCTCTCTCTCTCTCTCTCTCTCTGTGATCTCTCTCATCCCTCTCTGTGATCTCTCTCATCCCTCTCTGTGATCTCTCTCATCCCTCTCTGATCTCTCTAATCCCTCTCTGTGATATCCCAGGGCATCTTGCAACTCTGACTCACCCAGAGCACTCTGTATCTCAGACTCGCCAATGGTGCCCTGTAACTTTGACTCGCCCAGGGTGCCCTGTAACTGACTCACCCAGAGCACCCTGCAACTGACTCGCCAAGGGCGCCCTGCAACTCTGACTCGCCCAGAGCACCCTGTAACTCAGACTCGCCCAGAACGTCCTGCAACTCTGACTTGCCCAGGGTGCCCTGTAGCTCTGATTTACCCAAGGCCCCGCAGCTGCTCAGGGTGGCCCTTCCCTCTCATTAGCCTGTTTAATGATTAGTCAGATGTGAAACCTTCCATCCTTTCTTATTGCTGTTGGACAGACCCAGCCCATGTGTCAGTCTCTGGAAAGTGGAATTTTTCCATGTTCATACGCGGATAAAACATGGGAAGGAGAGTGAGTGGCTTAAAGAAACATAAAATCCCAGGGATCTCCGGTAAGTAAGAATGTAAAAGGGTCTGTGGGTCAGGAGTGGCATGTGCTGTGTGTATGGACATTACCCTTTCAGCACATACATATACCTTCACCTTCTTTATTGTATCTTTATGCCACCTGTGCTTCCTCCATTCTCCTGCATTTAGAGGCTTCACAGACTCCTGTGTTTAGGAAACCAGACTTATACCTACCTATCCCCATGGCTGCTGCAGAGCTCGTGCTGGTCCTGCTCTTGCTGTTTAAAGTGCTCTCCTCCTTTCCACATGGCCTGGAACCAGGAAGGAGGACAGGGAGGATCACGTGCAGGAGGATGAGGAGGAGGAGGAGCAGCTGTTGGTGTCTCGCTCAACAGCTAATGAGCGCCACCTACTGGCTGCTCTCTCCAATAATTCTCCTGCACCTTTTACATTGCAGAGCCGGTTGAGCTGTGTGCCGGCTGTTGCCATGGAGCCCTGTGCTACGGTGCCCTGTGCGCCCGCACAGCTCGCACACCCCAAAGGCCGGCCCTGCCTATACGTGTCCTGTTCCTCATCTCCAAACCAATTGTTCTGCAGGACTGCACACCCCTGTGCATCACCGCATCCTGGGCTCAGTATCCTGCCACCTCGGTACCACCCCGGTACAATACCTGACAGTGAGGCATGTAGTCTACCCATTAACCCTTAAAATGTCATTAAGGAAGAACATGAATTGAATATATACTGTGGGGCATGCAGTCTATCCATTAACTCCTAAAATGCCAGATATCAAGAGAAAACATGAAATATATACACTGCTATAGTCTGACCATTAACCCAGTCACTGCTTAGCCATTTCTACCCTGTGAAAAATTGTTATGTTTGCAATTTATTTTTTATGATTTTGTCTTTACACTGCATAAAGGCCAGACTCTGCCCTTTCCAATGACACATAGATCGATCACGTGTGATGCACGGGGCCGGAGATATAGCGGTCCGAAGATATGGGGCAAGCTGGATGCCGATCCCTGGTGGAGGGGGGAACATGGGGGGCATGGAATAACCTAGGGGGGAAATTGCCCTCCCTGCCCCCACATAGAGATGTCTATGGCTCTCTGAATAGCCGAATGGCCCTGAAATGACCCCATTCGCTGAAATTCAGTGCCTGGTTACATTTCTGGGACATTTCGGATCTCTTTGAATAACCCCCTTAGTGATTCTCCATGTTGCGGGGCATCGTATCAGTTTATATTGAATCAGCCTGGCTCCTGCAGCTGAGTACAAGGTGTTTGAGATTTGGCATGTGGGGACCATGGTTTTTGATGTATGTATATATGTATATTTCTCAGAATGATATGTGGCCAGCACTTCAAGGGAGACCCTTTCTTTGATGGCATTTTGCTTTGAACCCTGTTCATGGTTATCACCCCGTGAGCTGCATGAATTATTCACAGGGCACCATATCCTGGTTGAGACGTCACACCACTTGTGGGATGCCGACGTTCCCTGTGATGGCTGCCATGAACAGGTGTTGGTAAATGCCTTCAATTTCTTTTCTAGAAATCATGTGTGGTGTTTTATTATATTTATGTGCCCTGATGAATGCTCCATGCAGGAGCTGAAAAGGCAACCTGTTTTTTTTTAATGTAGTGTAATAAAGTTGGTTATATTATTTAAGTCCTTAAATATTATATATATTATAGAATTATATCCCAGACATCATACATAAATAAAACTGGTTTAAGTTTTTATCTTTATATGCTATTTGTATATGTAAGTGTCATTACAACATGTTGCCTTTATTTCCCATTTCACTAGGGTTTAATTGAAATTATGAACTGGTTGGGTTGAGTAGGATGTCATAAAAACTTTACACGTAGCAATGATAAACAACACACACACACACACACACACACACACACACAGACACTGAAGAATGGTGGTCTGGACAACAGAAAGAAAGAATGCATGTTTCATAAAGCCATATGAAATTGAACATGAAATAGCATTTCTTTGTGATGGATCAAAACTCAGCACTGTAGAATTTATGCTCAAAAAGTCAACGTTGTGTTCATTCATATAAATCTTGGAAATGTGATCTTTCGCTACAAAATTGTATGACGATCGACAAAGGAATTGCTAGACTTCTATAATATCTGGGGCTTGAGACCAATACAAACATCAAGTCATCCTAGCCCTTGCACGGACTCTTTTTACTCCATGGTGAGTCATGTTGAAATTTTGCTTTTCAATACCAATTAAATCATCCCAAAACATTTATGTGGGTTCATTTTGTGGTCTCTTCCCTGAATCTCCCATTTCAATAAGCTACACGGCAATATGCACACTGCAGTTATACAGGCATTGAGCGAATGAGCAGTTACACAAAGGCACATAAAAAATACTAAATAGGCAGACATAGAAACACAGACTCTCTGGTTCTCTGGCAATACATTCAAATACACACTCATAGACACAAACACAGACGTATTCATGCACAGGCACATGGAGAGACACCCTGAAAAAGACTTATTCATTCAGCACAGGGTCTCTGAAGTGTGGCGAATGGATCTGCTGAGCCTATAAAGCTGCTGAACGCATCCGATAAACTGCAGAACGCCGCAAACCACCAAACGCAGCTGACGATCTGCCCAACGCCTCTGAAAAAAGCCGACCAGCTGTCAAACAGGGGTAAAATAAAACAAAAATGGGAATTTATATTTACATTGAAACCTATGGGATTCACCTGTCTAAACTTGTCAAATGAAAGCACAGAAAATCTGGGCATTTTGCCAACTTTTGGCATTCTCTGAATAGAATATAACCATTATATCTCTATGAGGAATTTCACTGCCACTGAAGGTCGCCGACTTGCACCATATTTTGCCAATATTTGGCGAATTGATAGCTTTCTGAACAACTGAATTGCCTCAAAATTGCACCATATGGGGAAATTCACCATTCGGTGTAATTCGGTGGCAAATTTGGCTGTCTTTGAATAACCCCTTTACATAGTTATTCAAGCAAAAATATACACATGCACGGCAAATCATGCTCAGAGAGTGAGACATGCTTATTCATGCTCAGGCATGCAAAGACGTATATCAGTATACTTATTCATGTGCAGTCTGGTAGCACAGCCATGAGACTATCACTCCCACTGAACAAAATGTCTTTCTCTTTAGAAGATGAACCAGCAAAACGGACTGACATGTACTACATCACATGCATCAATGGTGACAATCCAGAGTTTTTTTGAGGAAAGTGTAATTTCCAAGAATCTGTGGCTACCTCAGTCTCCTGATTTTACTATCCCGAACTTCTTTTTGTGGGGCTGTTTGAAGGAAGGAGTGTACTGTAACTAGTACTGTACAATGGACGTCTTAGAGAATAGCATTACAAATGAGAGCCACATCTGCAGATGACACAGTATTGAGATGTGTTGGAAACAACATGTAGCGCAGGGTCAACATGTGCCTGAAAGAAAACAACAACCACATCTAGTAGTTGCTGTGATGGAATATTCTCAACATAAAATGAGGTATATTTTGTAAAACTCTCATTAACTTCCTTTCATTTGTTTAGGATCTATAACAAAAGCTTTGGGTTGGGGTCTATATGAATTAGGGATGGGCCGAACACCCCCGTGGTCATTTCGCATTCGAACTCGAACATTTGAAAAAGTTTGAATTCGAACGCGAACACGATTCGAATGCAATGCAAGTCAATGGGGCTCGAACATTTGAAAATTAAGGTGCCCTCCAAGAGGGCATATATGCAAGATATTGGTCATAAAAGGTGTATGGGTGTCCGGGTACTGCCCTGGGGGACTGGAAACAATAAAAAAATAATTAAAAAATAAAAGCGTTTTTAACCAAAAAAACCTTTTTTGAACCATTTCACCGCTGTGCGCTGAGCTAATTTTTACCACTTTTGCTCATGTTTAAACTCGATTTGAAGCCATGGGAAATGTTTGAGCAACAACGAGTGGGAATAATTACGATCTTAACGCTCACTTGTGTGAGCATTAACATTTGCTGCGGCGTTCACTGCATATTTGTAACGATTCCTCAGGACAGACCTGGTAGGATCCCTGGTAACAGACCTCTAACCCTCCGATCCTTAGGATGGTCGGGACTCTGGACCACTAAACCTAACCTCTAGCATCCACACAGGCCAGGGAGACAGCACCAACAATATACACCACAGACTGAGATCAATATATGTTTGTACTGTGCTATAGTATATGGCAGGACGGAAGCGCACCAGCAGTAACAAGCAGCGGAATATACCAGACAGGGGCGCAGAGCGAGAGTAGTTGTTATAACAAAACCGGGTCAGCAACATTTAGGCACTTGTACTGCGCTACTCTATGTGGCAGGATCTGTAGCACATACCAGCAGTAACAAGCAGCAGATATACCAGACTGGGGCACAGATTGAGAGTAGTCGTTATAACAAAACCAGGTCAGCAACGTTTAGGCACTTGTACTGCGCTACTGTATATGGTGAGAATCGGTGCACACCAGTAGCAACAGGAGGCAAACAGAACAGGCAGGGAGTACACAGAGAGAATAGTCAAATGACAGGCAAAGCCGGCAACAGATCAGGTCCTCAGAACAAGCAGGGTCAGTAACAAATATACAAACTGATTCAGTAAGCTAGCGATGCGGGAATGAAACTCCACGGCAAGTCAAGGTGTACAGCGCGCGTTCCTGATTTAAAGGTCCCAGCGACTCTGCGTCATCACGCCGCGCCCTGCCCCCTGATCAATCACAGCTGTGCCGGGTGCCGCCAGAGCTCCTGGCATTCGACCAGCTGGTGGCACCATGCGTCCGGGGCCCCCCCGATCACCACCCGGGGCCCTGGATGTCACAATATTACAATCCAAACAAAACTGGTTAAGTAATCAAATGTGTACGAAGAATAATTAATGCAGCATATGAATCCTCACACTGCCGGGCAGCACCTCTACAGTCTGATGCTAGCTTTAACCGGCGCACTGTGTACAGCTTCCGAGAAGATACGCTATTAGTTTAGTGGGGAAGCCGGCTGCGCATTTTGCATCGTTCCCTCTACACTAACAGTGTATCTTCTTAGAAGCTGCACACAGAGCGCCGGTGTTTGCAGCTTCTAACAGAGTGGGAGACGGGAGGCTTCGCTTGTTGGTGGATCCAGGAATAAGGTGAGTAATAGAAAGAAAAAAAAATGTTTTATTTTATGTTCCTTGGGACATTTAAGCATTTAAAAATGTCCTTGGATTTTATTTTTTTTAGAAATGTGTCGACTTACCTTAGCCTGGTGGTCAGTCAGTGGAGGCTCCCTGGATCCTGGTTGTGGGGGGGGGGGGTCTGCCGTGGCCGCAGGTGTAGTGACTGCCTCCCTGCGCCACCTCTCTGCCACATACACCCGGCCAGCCTGCCTGCACAGTCACAGCTCTGTCATCCGGCAGCCGCATGCTCCTCAAGGGATCCTTGGGAGGCCCCAGCGGGCTGCCCTCTAAAGTGCCTGATTAGAGGACCTCGTCTACCTGATGTTTTAGCAGCAAGATTGTTTTATCCCATAGGCTTCAATGTTAAAAATATTTCCATTTTAATTCAATATCTAATAAACCATTGCTTATAATATTCTGCAGTAAAGAGTCTCTTTATTTTTAGATCTTTTTAGGATTTTTTAAGCATTTCTTAAAAAAATTCTTTAAAAAAAAATAAAAAAATAAAAAATAGAACTTTTTTCGAACGGCCTGAAAAGTTTGAAGTTTGCAAACTTTCGAACGGCCGATGTTCAATGCGAACATCGAACCGATTCGAACCGGCAGCCCTTCCCTAATATGAATCACCTGTTTTAAGGAACAGTAGAATTTTACTTATTACTTTGTCAGACTGAATGGTTAATCAAAAAACATAATGCCATTTTGTTTAACTGTTCTTCCTGCTTTACTGTGGGACTGACACCCGTGGACTTTTTGTTTTCCATACTATTTCCATGGAGAAAAATATCAATTACAATCATGAAATTACTGGCCTTCAACTTTCGTTTTTAGGAAGTATATTTGAGAGAGCTTGATCCCAAGTCTTTTCAATATTCTAAAGAATATCTGAATTTATAGAAATGTGGACAGCAGCCACAACTCAGAGTAATGAGAGGTTCATAATTGGGCTACTACTTTTCTGTATTGTTAATAGCTAAGAGTATGCGTAGCATCTTCATAGTGCTTATAAATCTTTTCTGTACACACATGCAGTGATGATTCATAAATTGTAACTGCCTTTATTACCCACCATACAAGCATCAACATGAGAAAAATCCGGTTAAGGCAGTTCTGGATGAGTGAATACAGGGGCTTAAAGAAAACCCTTTTTGCCTCTAAGAGATCTGAATAGAGTGAGAGGGACATTTATCAGGCTCATCTCTGGTCAAGGCGGTCATAGGAGTTATTATGAAAATGAAATCCCTGAATAAAGTTCCAGGACTGTGTTAACGTCTACATATGTCTTAAGTGCCTTGGAGTGGCAATGGGCAGTGGAGTATGATATAAAGCTTATGTCGGTGCTCACCCGTAATCCAAAGTTTTAGGTTATATTGGAAAAAATAGCTTATTCTTCAAAGATATACTTTTCCGTGTCCCAACATAATCTATTGTATTGAAGCCTTTATTGTATAAATGAGAATTGATCATGAGAATACATCCTAGAGAAAGTATTAAGGTATCTAGTTGGTACACATTGATATGGCCACTGTTTCTCAGTGTTCGGAGAGGGTGTTTGCCCCAGGAAAATTATTACCCAGGATGGACAATGAAATACGTTGCATCTATTTCACACATTTGAACTTCAGCAATCTGTATATAGAGGAATCATTCAGTAGTTCTCTATGGGACAATTTTGCTGCTGTTGACCTGCCCCGAACTAAACCGTATTTCTCTGTCAATTGGCCTGTTAGCCCACAGGACAATTGACAGCGAAATACAGTACAGTTTGGCTTAGTTCGGTGCAGTTCGGCACCACCAAAATTGTTCCATATAGAAATATTGAATAATTCCTCTATATACAGACCAATGAAGTGCACTCATGTGTGGCAAAATAAATCTCAAGGTCTCAGCCAGGGTCAATGTTCAGAGTCTCAGGGTTTCTGAGTGAGTGTTCAGAGTCTCAGGGTCCAAACATACTAAATGTGTGTGTCTATCAGCCTCTTTTTTAGGTAATCTATCAAGTCTGTTTGAATGTCAATGTAAATGTCAATATCTGCCCTATCTGTCTATCCTCTACCTTCAGAAACATTAATGTAGTGAGTCATCTGTTAATCATTACAAATTGTGTCTGAATGATAAACCCATTATTCTAAGGCAAATAAACAGCTTTTCACTTTTTGTTACTTAACTGTTTTAGAGGACAGTTGTTTTTTTCTGCTATCTGCAGGTAGATATTGGGGAAGAAACAGTTCTGTGTAGTAGACCATTGCAAAAGCTACTTTCTAATACAACATGGCTTTTATTACTAATAAGTCCCCATTGTGAATTGATTAAAACAATCACGTGAAAGTTGAAATTGTTTGAAGATTGTATTTTACAGAATCCCATTAAGCAATGTATTCAGACTCTCAAGGGATTTCAAGTTAAATTGTTATTATTTTGTTATATGGAATACATTTTTATTGCGCATGTCGAAGAAGTGACGAATGGTTAGATTACATAAAGTAACTAAAAGGTTTTTAACCAGTAAGTTACACTACAGAATAGGTGGTATTGATTTCTAAAATGATCCATCTAGAAACACAAAAGAAAAATTATTACGGCATTGTAAAGTAAATTTAATTATCATTATGTTCTTCGTGGGTTATGACAATGGGCCTTTTGCTAGGACTTGTGACAAATACAGCACACAATGAACAAACTTATTTTGTGGTTTCCTAACCACATTTTTCTCTACCGGAATTAATGGAAGTACCTATGGTATAATAGGCATTATTTTGCAAACAAATTTGAATATTGAAACTGGAAATTCACATTTACAATCTAAAGGACTGGTTCTGCTACATGTTTATTTTTAGTTAACTCAAAAAAGAAAGTCCCTGAACATTCAAATTAGTAACAAACATGATTATGTGGTTTAGAGGTTACATATTGTTACAGAGCATAAATATTTAAACCTTTCACAGAGATTTTTCGGTTGCTCATCACAAGCACAGGACGTACACATAACCACATCACAAGAACTACTAAACACAAAGCCATAACTCATGTACTTTCATTTCTGTGATACTTCTTGTTACGAAATAACCCTCGTTATTCTCGTCTCTCTTTAATAAAAGATGTGCATGCTCCAAGCAGGTGTGCAGTTTGAAATCACTATTTGTGTGTGTCTCATTTCTGCATCCCAATATCGGTCAAGAGGCCATCAGCAGGAGAGCCAAGATACCAGCAGTCGCAGGGATTAGATATAGATCACAAAACATAGATTTATTGATCAAAGGAGGTTCGAGGTTCCTATGTAACAATAGGAATGATTTTCTATTGTATCAGCTTTTTGGGGGCTCGTCTGGGATACGAGACCGATGTCAGTTAATATATTTTTTTTCTCATTTGAGCTTTCTTCCTTATCCCTGTAACTTGGGAAGAACTGGGGGGGGGTCCAGTTTAGTAGGTAGAAGGTTATTCTCACAAAGACTCTGATTGGCTCCTGCTGATGGTCTCTATTTGTGTATTGTGCATTTTGTTTGTGTTTGTAGAGTCTAAGTTTTACTTTCGCTTTTGCTTACAGTATGGGGTATAGGGGATGAGTGATTCCCCAAGTGTGGGAAACGTTTTTAAATCCCCAAGGTCAGAGAATTCTGTTTCCCTGGAGACCCCTCTCTGTGTTAAAGTCATGTCAGCCTGACGCAACAGCATCATTTTATTTATTTTTTTACTTTTCAAGTATGGCGTTAACTGTGTTTATTTGCTTTCTTAATTACCAGTACTGCTTGCTTGCTGACAGGATGATATCAGACAATCCAATGATGTAAAGCAGCCTAAATCTATTATCAGGGAATACCATGTAATAACCCGTTTCCCCATGAAGATTCCATGTCACATCCTCTCTTAGATTGTGTTTTGATAAATCATGACCATAAAATAATATTAACAAATGTGGCAAGGTTTTGGTTGCAAAGGGGTGAATATTGGAAGTGTGAAGCAAAACCAGAGCCTGCCTCTGCCCCTCTCCCCTTCTACTGTGTGTTGCTGCATTGTATCCTTCCTTTGCAGATGTAGCTATATCTGTTAAAGTAGGGAAGCTCCTCACAGATGTAGATAAATATGTTTAAGCAGGGAAGACAGCACTCTTTGTTGCTACATCCTACCCCTCCATACAGATGTAGATAAACAGTTCATAAGAAGGGAAAAGCAATGAAGATTCAAGCAATGTTCTAAGTGCATCGGAACTAGGACTAGTACCGCCTGTTGGTATGCTTGAATATAAGGTTCTGTTAAATGTGACACATGTTTTATGTAAATAATCGGAGCATATTTTGTTCTCAGGCTGTTTAAGGTTATTTTTGTTTTCTGAGCTATGTGAATTTCAGAGCAAAATAATGTCAATGTTTCTGTTTTTTTAGATTTATATCGTTGTTGTGTTGTGACATCATTATGTTGATTTAGGGCTGTGTTTCCATGTTGTATGTATATGTGGTTAATTGTTTTTACTAACATCTGTTATCTGTTCTTAATGTATGTGATTATAAGGAGTTAATTTTTGGTGAAGTTTAAAAAAAAAAAAGCTATGAGAAGGCCTCTGTGCAAAAAATAAAAAGTGTCTTTTTGAATTGCTGTTTTTTGTTTGGTTTTGTTTTTTTTACAGCAAACTCCCCTTATCCCGTTGGCCGGTGTGGGAAAGGATGGAGAACAGAATGACCTTGATTTGTGTTTTCAGTTTAAAAGAAATTAAGGCTGCAAAGTATTTGAAGGATTTGAAAAGTGGACATAGAAATTGATAATAGACAAGAGGTTTTAACATGTTTGAATGAATTGCAGTTAGATGATTTGAAAATAATTACTGTTATGTGAATGTTTGCAGCAGACATAATTGGCCAGGCTGGAACTGTACTTGCTAGTAATAGAACACTACGCCTCTCAAACCAAGACAGAACATTATTTAAACCTCACAGGGACATAAGTCCCCAAAATAATTTATAGTAAATAACTCCTATTGAATTTTCCCAGGCTGAAGGGCTTTGAAGTGATTCTTTGCGTGAAGTAACACCCCTCTTGTGCACCCTTTAAACATTAGGAATTCTGGAGAACTTCAATGCTATTAACTATCTCAAATCTCAATAGGGAATATTCAGTTCTAGGTTATATGTATAATGTGTAGGCTTGTGCACCGATTTTTTTTTCGGTTCGATTCGGTTCGATTTTTCGGATTTTTAAACTTTTCGATTCGGCTCGTTTCGACCGATTTCGGTTTCGATTCGATTCGGTTCGGCCTGTTTTTCGGGTACATTTTTTTTCGGAATTTCGACCATTTTTCGTATTTTCGTGTCACTGTGCTCGGTTTTTGTATCGACTTTTCGTAATTTCGGAAATTTTCGTTTTTCGGAATTGCACATTTTTCGGGATATCGACCATTTTTCGTGTCATTTTGCCCGTTTTTTGTATCGACTTTTCGTTTTTTTCGAAACATTTTCGTTTTTCAGAAAATTTTCGTTTTTCGGAAAATTTTCGTTTTTCGGAAAATTTTCGTTTTTCGCAACATCTGTTCTCCTCGTTTGACACATTTAAAGCCCATTCGAAAAATCCGAAAATATTTCGTTTCGGCTCGGAAAACATTTCGGATCTGAACTTTTCGGATCTAAAATTTTTCGGAAATTCGGCCTCATCCGAAAACACGAATCGGGAAATTTCGTGAAAATTCGGAAATTCCGAAACCCGAAACGCACATCCCTAATAATGTGTATCAGTGCTGTTGTGTCTCTGTATATATATTGTAGTATAGCAACAGCTCAGGATCCTTGGTTCCAGCCAAACAACACGGTCCTCTAGGGAAGAAACAGCTGCAGACTTGAACCTTGTGCAAATTGGAGGTCTTTTATTCCAGCATATAGCAGCAAACAGCAGACAAAGCTTTGGAATCACTATTGCATGTGATTCAGCGAAAAAAAAAATATAAAAGAAAACCTAACTCAAATGAGAGTTCTTACTAAACATCCAGCACTCACAAAACCATAATCTCAAACAAAAGAAAAAAACCACAGCATCTCTTTAGAAGTGCAACTCTCCACACCCTGCTCTGAACAGTCTGATCAAACATACTTCTATCTAGCAGTCAGCAGCCTGGGACTTTACCTGCGGCTTTAATTGATTAATTGGCAGCACGTGTGTAAGAGGGTAGAGGCTGTGCAGGATTCTTGGTCCTATATATAACTTCCCTCAATTACTCTCCCAGACATCCTGTTACCCAACCCCTGCACACCGTCACAATATATGTATATACCCGGAAAGATTAGGGCGAATTACATCTAATGACATGTATATTGAAGCAATGACAAGTGTATTGAAGCAATAGTCACCCTTGTTCCACTTAAATACTTACCTAAACAGAAGACTAGCTAAAAGAAATAGGAAAGGAGCCTTCGAGGGTCTAAAGTAATAGGACAGTTAGATCAGAGAGTGAGGTAGGGAGAAGTCTGTGAGTGCTCAAACATACGAAATCAAAATATAAAAAGTAAAGCAATCCGTAAAACCAGGATCAGGTCACTGCAAAAGGTTACATGAGGGTTCTAAAAACTCTAAGCATTTCGCTGTAACTAAGACATTTTCTTCAGGAGTACCATTAGATTTGTGTATTAGCAAGTTAAATGAACAGTTTGCGAAATAACAGAGTTGCATAAACACTTTTTCTCTAATGAACCGTGTCAGATTTATTATCACCCTGTGGGTTATCTACAAAAAAGCCTGCGTGAGGTCCATGATCCCGAGTTGGGTTTGGATTTAGATTTTTGAGTTGACCACTGGCCTCCTTGGGAAATTATTAGCATGTATTATTGTCACGTTCACCCTCGACAACCTTGGTGTGGATCCCACTTGACAGACCTCTAAGCCCTCAGATCCTTGAGTGGTCAGGACCGCAAACCCTACCACTCCCAGCCAGGGAAAACAAACACACCAAAAACAGCGAGTATAATTTCGAAGCTTTGGCAGTAGGAGTAAGGTCTAAGCATACACAGGGGCAGAAAGGGTTAACCTTGTTAACAGATGAGGAATAGCCTGCATTAGGCCTGTACAGGATGTTTATACAAAACGATTTAAAACAGTGGGGTCAAATACACAATCCGGGGTCGGCATCAGAGAGGGTTCACATACAAGCAGAGTTGGCAACAGAGAGGGTACTCATACAGACTGAATTGGCAACAGAGAGGACGCTCATACAAACTGGGTCAGCATTCTGCAGGGTCAGTATATACTCTGAGTCAGTGTGTGGCAGGATCAGCAATCGCTCTGAGGCTGCTCTGGGCAAACCATATATACAGGCTGTATCAGAGAGAATCGTCACAAGGCAGTCTGGGTCAGCAACATCCTCATACAAGGTCCTCATACAATCTGGGTCAGTAAATCAGAGAATGAATCAAAAGAATCAGTGACTCGTAAACGAATGCACTCAGCGATGCGGGAACAGACTCCACGTCAAGGCAACGATTCAGAGCGCGCGCTCTATACTTAAAGGCTGGCGGCTCCGCATCATCAAACCGCGCCCCGCCCCCAACCAGCCGCAGGAATGCCGGGGACAGCTGAAGCTCCTGGCACTCGGCCAGCTAATGGCGCCATGCACCCAGGACCCCCTTGAGACCCCGCAGGCTGCTGTTAACATGTTTGTCTTTGTTGCAGTTCTGTGTTTGATGTATGCAAAATTAATGAATCTAAATAAGTGACCCCTCTCAGCCTGTCCACAAACATTTTTTAGATTGCTTTACTGGCATCACCACATCAACATTTTTACAGATTGAAATTCATCAAGTACCCAGTACTGGCTGGGTGGAGTAGAGGTAACATCACTGCTCTATGACTGTGGAGACCGTGGAGACACAGGTTTGAATCCCGGCAAAAACAACTCTACAGTAAGTGTCCTTGGGCAAGACACCTAACAGTACATACTCGCCCCCCAGGACATACTTGAAAACGAGAGAAATGTCAATGTATACTTCATGGTAAAATACTTTCTAAAAAAAAAAAATAGTACCCAGTGACTGAGTCTGGAGTGAATCATGGACATATCTTGTGTCAATGACAACAAACCACAGGTACTGCATGGCAAGGACTGGTGCAAGCATTTTTTGTCTATGCGAAGGTGAATATTTGTGCCCCCCTTCTTAACTGTGCCATGGCATTCCAATCAGCAAGATGCATAATAATCTCTATCGGGAGTTTTTGGTGTCTTCACGCAGAGAGTATGAATGCTGAACATTAGTCTTGTAAGGACAACCTCTAGTGACTGAGTCACTGATTAGTTGAGTGACAGCCACAGGAGATGTCTTTCTGGACATATCCTCTGGAAAGGCAGTATTTACATTTTTAACAGACTGCAGAAACAAGATATTTTCACCATAACCACTCTACGTTCCAGAACCACTATAGCTTAATAGAGTATTCATTTACCTGATTTTCATTTACAGGAAAAAAATATGGTTTTATAAAGTGAATTTTATTAACATTTGTTCAACCAAACGAGTTAGAATACTATGAAAACATAAAAGTACATCAAATAGTGCAAACACGATCACCCAGAGTAGGCTAAGAAGTCACAATGTTCTTATTCAAACATCAACTAGAACTTAGAAAGATCAATAATTCATAGTAAAACAATAAAACACTACATACGAATGTTGCTACACTAAAACAGCCAGGGTCGTAACACGGTGTTAAGCTTTGCGGTGCTCGAGGCACCACTAAGCGCCACCGCGAGCATCCCCTCCATGGAGTCCATAAGACTCCATTGAGGCTTCCACTGCCTGTCACATGACCTTCAGGATCTCGCTTCGCTAGATCCGGCTGGTCAGCGGAGTGATTCACAGAGGGAGACTGAGGACATTTTTCCTCCAGTCTTTCTCTGCTACTGGCGGTAAGAAGAAGCGGATCGAGCCGCCGGTCTGGCTGCAGGATGAGAGGTGAGGATCTGTTTTTTGATGAGCATAGGGATTGCAAAGTACAGTAAGCTAGCACTGAAATCGCAAGCTCCGAATCACTACGGGTTTCTTAACCCATTAGAATTCGGAATGTAATATGGGTGGCCCGCGCTAGGGCCACCAAATCTATTGTTAACGCTTATACAGCTGAGCATTAACGTGTAGAATCTAATATGGCCCCAGTGTCAAGGCAAACCACTTAAGAACTATTATTCAAAGTGCATGAAGTAGTGCAACTAGGATCAATGAGGTTTAAAAATCAACATATAACATTATTCCTATTACATTATAACCATATAAACTATAACAAAACTTAAGTTTCCCTGTAAGTTCTACATCAGTGCAAATTTAAGTAAAATGCTTTGACAGATATTGCACACTTTCAAACAAAGTGGGACTATTATAAAAACGTTTCTTTTCTGCATTCACAAAATTGTGAAGCAAATTATGAAAGACAATATTTTGCGCAATACTGTTTTCAATAGAAATTATTGCAAGTCCCACCAATATCTCTAATACAAAATTATCTTCGGTCCTCAATGTCACAAATGTCAGCTTTGAAAAGCTTTGCTCACATAAGGCAACAGATAATGGCAATGTCAATATTTATTTATTTATTTATTTGAAAAGGATTTTACCAGGAAGGATACATTGAGATTTCTCTCGTTTTCAAGTATGTCCTGAATAGAGTGCAAAGTGCAATGGTAACGGCAAATGCTAGGATTTCAATAGGTGTCATGCAGGTTTCAATATAGTAGAAGCCAATATTGCAAGTTCTTCATACAGTTAAGCTCCATCCAGATCAAAATCTTCTGAGTTTTTAACAGTCAAATGTCCTGCAAATCTAGACAGTACTTCATCAGATTTTCCTACAGTGCATCTTTAAGCTTCTGAATATTGTACAGAAACTGGAAGTGAATACTGTGATGCTTTAGCTGCTCAAATCTCTCACCAAGAGAACTAATGCAAACATCCAATATACTGTAAAAGCACTCAATTTTTTTTTTTGCAGGATCATCAATCGGTTCCTCTGCAGCTTCACAACAAAACATCCTCTTCTTTATTTGCCGCACTAATGGGGGAAACACAGGATCAATTTCCATTTCTAATATTAGTTCTTTTCCCTCTTTGAGCAAGTTCTCAAATCCATTATCTGAATGGTAATTTTTCAAACAACTAGTCGTGAACTCCAAAACTTCAATCACATCTGGAAGATACATAGTTGTGCTTTGAAGAAGCTTGCTAACACAATTAAACCTGTTTAGTATATTACACCACAATACAATGAAACACAAACATTTAAAGTTATTTAGTCCTTTTCTATGTTTCTATGTTTCTTTTGCAGGAAATTCAGGAAATTCAGCATCTAATTGTGCTATTGCTGTATGTTAGGCATCTCTTGAAATTTCACATAAAGTACAAAAAAAATTCCAACCTGGAACCTAAATGGATGAACAGCATCAAATCTTGAAGACCATCTGGTGTCAGACAAAGGTTTTACAGTTAGTCTGCCGATGTACTTCTTCAAGACAGTCCAACAAAGTGTGGATCCTGATAAAAAAATATTTATTTTCTGCACAATAGTAAAGAATGTTGCTGCATCCCTGCATGGCATGGCTGCATCATTCACAACTAGATTCAAATTGTGAGCACTGCAGGGAGCATAAAAGGCATGTGAGTTCAAGTCAAGGATCAGTTTTTGAACTCCTTGGTGGAATCTTACGTTTTTCAAATTCAGTCATTGCTTCAGTAAGACCCTCTCTAGTTGAGCTTTGGATCTGGATAAATCCCAGGAAACTTTCTTCTATGCTGTCCTCTGGTTCTGCAGTAGGAGACTTCCCTGTCTTGATTGACACAAATCTATTATAGTTATTTACATACAGAAAAAATGACGTTGCGCCCATACTCACCAG